>JAUMJL010000199.1:2400000-3746018 GCA_033558185.1 Dromococcyx pavoninus | reverse complement strand
GCTCCGCCCCGCCCTGGTACGGTGGCCGGCAGGGACGGGGAGAGGGCAGGGAGGGGGCAGGGTTTGGCTATGGAGCAGGGGGAGGCAGCGTCGCCGACGGCGGCGGAGGAGAAGGGGGGCGAGGAGGAGGATGACTTAGGCTACCGGCTCTTCCCGGAGCGGAGCAAGAAGCCGCAGAGCTTCCTAGTCCGTAGTCTCTTCACGTTCCACAACCGGTGCCAGGTGATGCTGAGGATGACCCTGGAAACGAGTAAGCGCTTCCCTGTCCCGGCGGGCCCGGGCTCGGCCCTGGAGCAGCGCAGTGCGCTAGAGGAGAACCGGAGACGGCCCTGTCCCCCTCATCCCCTTCCCCCGCGGCGGCCGGCCGGGGCCCGAGCAGTCATATCAACACCCTGGTTTGGGTTAAAACCAAAGTGGCTCTGTTGGTTATTCCTATCAGAAGCCCCTTTTCTACTTTTTCTCTTGAAACTCTGAGTGGATTTACCTATTTTTGGTTCGTTTGTGCCCTTTTCACTGCTTTACGTTGACTGAAAGTTATTGGAAGCATTGGTCGTTGTAGGCCATTCTGTTGATGTCTGATACTAATAAAATAATATCAGAAGTGATTTCATTCCCAAATAGTTTTGGATATCTCACTTTACATAGCCTGAGCTGTAACAGTTTGATGGTGATTGTGTTGTATTAGGGTTAAGTACTGCAAGGTATGAATTTACATTTGTAGTGTTTTTTCTTTACTTTTTTTCCTTGACTCTTTATATTTTGATTATAGATGACTTTCAGAACTTTTTTCTAGATAAATTGATTGCAGCAATGTTTTTCTAGATCCATATGCTCAACTTCTTCTTGAGGCTATGAAACAATCTGGTTGGTATGTAAACTAATTCATCTTGTTCTGTGTAATAACACTACTGTTATACAGAGTTACTAATCTTTTTCAAATTCTTCCCTATAATTTTGTTTATTTGGGTCTTTCAGCACTGTCTTCAATGACCGGCACTTTTCTTGTGAAAACTGTGATGACTGTGTCAGTGGAGGTTTTGATTCTGCCACATCTCAGGTAGGTACTGAACATTGTCCTCTTTCAGAAGGACGAGAATTTTTTTAGAGTTTTCTTGCTAGGATTAAATCTGCTAGTGCTGATATCTACTAGTGCTGATGTCTAAATTAGTCATGAAAATAAGATAAATTAAATATGTTCCATGGTATTGAAACTGGTACATTACAGAGTGATGAAGCTGTTAATTTTGAAAAACACTGATCTAGAGTCTAAATGCTGTAGGTGATGTGTGCTAGTTCTCTGAGAAGCAAGGGGTATGTTGAAACAGCGAAAAGTTTGCCTGTATCTTATCTTCTGCAGATTGTTCTGTGTCAGAACAACATTCGCCACCAATCCCATATGAACCGTGTGGTCACACATGAATTGATCCATGCTTTTGATCACTGCCGTGCACACGTTGACTGGTTTAAAAATGTCAAACACTTAGCATGTTCAGAGGTAAGCTAAACTGCATGTAATGTTGTCATTATATTAATTACTGCTGGTTATTAGGGATGCTTCATGTTTAAATATACATGCTGTATCACAGACTTCATTTGATTTAATCTTGTTAATGTTTGTCCTTTCTCTCGGGTCAACCTAAATAGTTTCATTCAAAAAACAAATATTTAGTTTTCACAAATATTGATAAGTCAGCGTCATATTAAATAGAATATGATCATGGAGTGTAATCATAACAAGAAATTGTTATCAACAAATGAGAGTAGTTAGAAATGAAACACATTCACGCATTAAGAAATGTTTATAGGATTCTGTTTGTCTCTGCAAATCTTGGTATTTTTGGGTGTTTATTACAGTAGTACAGTAACCTTATTTTGGTTTAGATTTTTTTTATTAACAAGAAACTTGTCTTTTCCTATAATATACATTTTTTGATTAATGGTGATGTTGCTAATGGTACGCTTTAGTTATGTCTGTGTCCGTTTCAGAGGACATGGAAATTTGCTACTTGAAAGGCCTTAAAGATTGATGCGTTAGGATGTGAAATTAAACTGAGCACAGGCTAGTCAGGATTTCTCTTGTGTACATAGCTCATGTATTCACATGCTTTTGAATGTTTTCTGATGTAATCCATATCATTTGACCACAGAAGAACTTACCTTTATGATTAATATGAAAATACATTTTTGTGAATCTGTGATTAGGTAACTTTCTTGAAAATATATAAAATGACATAAAAATATTATAGTGGTTTTGGTTTTGTTGTGGGTTTTTTGATTGTTTGGATTTTTTAAATGAGAATGTATTTGATTCCAGACTCAAGATGTGCACAAGTTTCACCTATAAAAAATATGTGAAAGAAGTAAAATTATGGGTTTGGTACAGAGAAAATTAGATTTCATAAAATTTAGTATAAATTCATTAATTGAATTTGTATTTCTTGTGGAAGAAAGTCAGTCAAGTATTATATTTATCTGTTTATAGGTAAAACTTAATCAAGTAACCTTATGTGGCATCAGTAAAGCCATTTTACGTAATTGTGCAGGGTTGAACTTGGCTGTCTGCCAGGCACCCACCAAGCCATTCTGTGACTTCCTCTCCTCAGCAGGACAGGGGAGAAAAATAAAATGAAAAAGTTCGTGTATTAAGATAAGGACATGAAGGTTACTTACCTGTTACTGTCATAGAGAAAATACATTCGACTTGGGGAAGATTACTAAGTTGCAAATTAATGACAGAATATGATAGCGAGAAATAAAACTAGAAATACTTCCACCTTCCCTTCTTCAGGCTTAACTTTAGTCCTTCATTCCTGACTCTTAACCTCTGTCTGCCCAAAACAGCACAGGGGAATGGAAGCAGTGGTCGGTTCGTAACGTTTTGTTTCTGCTGCTCGTTCCTCCTCGTGTTGTTCCCTTGCTCCAGCGTGAGCTCCCTCCCACATGATAGAGTCCTTCATGAACTGCTTCAACACGGGTCTTTCCCATGGTCTGCTGTTCTTCAAGTTCAGCTCCAGCTTGGGTCCTTTCCACAGCATACAGTCCAGGAATGGACTGCTTCAGCATCGGTCCCCCAATGGGCCACAGTTGCTGCCATAAAACCTACTCCTATATGGGCTCATCTCCAAGAGCTGCAGCTTCTGTCAGGGTGTGTCCATCCGCTTTGGTGTGGCTTCTCCTTGTGCTGCAGCATGTGTATCTGCTCCACTGTGTTCCTTCACAGGATGTGGGGAGACAACCTGTGTCACTTATAGTCTTCTCCACAGGCTGCAAGGGAATTTCTGCTCTGGCACCTGGAACACATCCTCCTCCTCTTTCTTCACTGACCTTAGTGTCTGTGGGCCTGTTTCTCACTGCTCTCTGTGACAGCTGCCATGTAGTGTTTTTTATCCTTTCCAAACATGTCAGCACAGAGGTACCATGGGCATTGTTGATGGGGTCAGCTTTGACCAATGTGAAGTCCATTTTAGAGCCAGCGTGAGGGGCAGCCTTGTGTGTTGTCTCACAGAAGCCATCCCAACAGGCCCCTGGCTGCCAACATCTTGCTATGTAAACCAAATACAGTAATCCAGAATTATTAACCTTCATCTACTTTTTGATTTGTCTAAGCATTTACACAGTGCAAAATAAAGCATGTAAGCCTCAAATGTAAAATTTGAGAACATATTTAAAACAAGATTGTGCTTGTTCTTGCTCTTGTTGAGATTATTTGCTTGCTTCGGGTCTTTTGATACTTGCTTTATTATACAATGTTTACTATTTTTACTGTCAGCTTTTTAATTCTTACATTTAGTATTTTCCATGCATTTACTCTTACTCTGGCAATTAATTACAGGAAGTCTGGTTGTAGTTTTATTTCCTAACTTGGGGCATAGGGTGTGGAACACTTGGGAGACAAGAAATTACAATGCACAGGACAAAACTGTTAACAAGCTGAAACATACATTCTCATTTAAATGAGGCTTGTCCTAAAGCACGTGAGTTACAGCTCTTCTGGGTATTGCAGCTGTAGACTTTGAAAGGTATCTGCATCTTATATGAGCTTCCAATTGGGGAGAATATTATTTCCCATGTTCTTTTAGCAATTTGTATATATTTGTACATACATATACATACAATCTCTTCTGCTTATTCATTTAAGCTTTGGGAATATTTCAGACTTGGTCCCTGGAGAAACTTACAGGTTTCATAGTAATACTTTGCAGTTCATTGAGGCTGAGAGAGTGGATATAAAGGGTAATATGTACTGAATAAGTGGAAGTGCCCCCAGGAATATTCTCTACCAGCAGTCACCTGAAAGATATTGAAGAATAAAAAAATTTTACAGCTTTTTTGATTTTGTATTTCCATGTGTTTCTCTAATAGTGTGGCTTTTTTTTTTCTCAATAGATTCGAGCTGCTAATCTCAGTGGAGACTGTACACTGATGAATGAAATAGCCAGGTTTAAATTTGGATTAAAAGGACACCATCAGGTAAATACTGTGAAGTCTGCTGTTTTGTTATGAGCTGTCTTTATCTATTTGATCTCAGCCTTCTACATTTTGTAGCTGAAATCATCAGAAAAATAAGTAAATGTCATTTACTTGCTGTTTTCTCTGAATTATGATGTAATACCTTTGATGATTCATGACAACTTTTTATTCCATCTTGTTATTTTTTTGAGTGAAATAACTGAATATTTGGTCATATTGTAGAGCATTGCCACTGAAAATGGATGGTTAATAAGAACTAAATGGAAAACACGGTTTGCAGGAAGTGTAATGGGAATACCTTATCCTCTATAAGTGGATGGATAAAACTCTAAAAGTCTTTGAAAACTGAAGGAAGGAGAATGACAAGGGAATAACCATGTTGTTAAGTCTTGCAGGAATTATTTTTTTTAATAGTAATGAAGACTATGGGTTGAGTCCCAAGTAGTTGCTCACGTTAGCGTGGCAGTTATCTTGTAGCTGGGGATGTTTAAATCTTATTTTTTTTTATCTTTTAGTAGACAAGATGTGTAAAAAAAAGTTGCCATAAAGAAAGGTATCAAAATGAAGGCTAAGAGAGGAGTCGTTCCTTTATGTTTTATAGCGTTTCAGTTGAAAAAGTTCAAACTGGTATTTATGTCTGCTTCTTTTGGATATTTTTTCTCTTGTATCCAGGTCAAGTTGTACAAATACTTGATACCTACATCAAATGCCAAATTGTATTTTAATTCCTGTTTGAAGGAATGTCTTTTATTTATCTGGTGGTTTATTTGCACATGGAAAACTAAACCATGTAGTTAACACAGGCTGGAACAAAAATGTACTTTATTGCTTATTACAGGCTTTGTTTGACTCTTCTGTAATACAAAATTATTCCATATGTAGTAGGAGTTAATACTTGACAAAATGTGAGAAAAATATTTATACTTATAATGACATTTCTCTTTATTTAATTCCCACTTTAGACTTGTGTACGGGAGAGAGCAATTCGATCCATTCTGGCTGTCAGGAAAGTTAGCAAAGAGACAGCAGAAAAAGCTGTGGATGAAGTTTTTGATGCCTGCTTCAATGATCTGGAACCTTTTGGAAGAATCCCGCACAGTAAAACAGATGCAAAACGTGCTTATAAAGACTTTCAGAACAGAGATCGCTATAATGCTAATTTGTAAAGCAAAAATAATGTGAAAAACTATGCTAGTGTCTGATTGTTCTGTAACACCTGAAGTTACAGTTTGCACGCGCAGTGGCTGGTGGAAAAGGTGATTCTATCAAGCGTGTCAGTTTATTTTCTAAACTTTTTCCAAGAGCCAACTTCCATGGAAGTAAACAAAGTAAATGAACAAGACTAAACCCCATGTTTTCTTACTTGTTATTCCAGCGAGATAATTCAGGACATTAAATGACTTGTCAAATAATAATGATTTATACCTTTCAATGGACATTTAATTCTTCTCAGTCTGACGAGGACTTGATTTCTAAAAATTTTGTTGTTACTGAATAAATATTTTCATAGAATCTTGACATTTCCACCATCCTTGATACACAGTCATAAACTTGATGATCTTCACCCCGTTTTAAAAGATGGGTGCCTCATCTACTGCTCTTGGATCTAGATTTAATAACTATGACTAAACCCAACACTTTAAATAAACTATCACATATTTTTTTGAGCAACTCTGAAATTCTTAGAATTTCATCCCAGGTAATGTTGACTTTACAGGTACATAAAACCGTTTGGCTTTTTAGGAATTTGACTCATAATTCTGCTTACCAGATCAAACCTACAAGCTGGATAAGCATCGATGGGAGTCTATCTACCAGGTTGAGCTTTGCTGAAAACATTGATGTAGCTTATGGACTTCTTCCTGTGCGTTTTAGATGGCTAAGTTCATCCAAGGAAAGCAAGAACCTGTTACCTTCATCCTAAGTCTCATTCCTCCACTATTTCCAGATATGTGGTATTATAATTATTGTCATGAATGCAAGAGAACCACATTTTCTTCTCTTGAAATTAAAGGTGCAATTCAACCATGGGTGTGGTTCACTGATGTAATGGAGATGTGGCTTCCCAGTCCAAGGTTTGCAGGAGCTGCAGCTGTAACAGTTGCTGGATCCAGACTCAAATAGGAAGTCTAGCTCCACAAAAGATGAAATGGTGCCCATACTGTTGCGTTTTCAGAAGCAGTGCAGGCTTTCGGCTTCATAAGATGTCAAGGTCTGAGTAGTGGTGGTGGTGACAATTCTGTGCTAAAGTTGTTCACAACTGCAGAAGCATGGAATTCCTGAGGTTGGGAGGTACCTCTGGATTTCAATCACACCACACAGAGCAGGGTCAACTAAAGCATGTTGCCAAGGAGTGTGTGTAGTTGAGTTTTGAGTAGCTCCAAGGTCGGAGACTCTACAGCTACTCGGGATAGCCTTTCCTGCATTTCTTCACCCTTGCAGGTTAATTTGCTTGGGGGTTTTTTTCTTATTATATGTAAATGGAATTTCTTGGCTTCAAGAAGAAACTTGGCTTTGTGCCAGTTTCCTCTTGTGCTTTCCTTAGGCAACACTGAGAAGATTGTGGCTCATTCTTATCTAATTCCACCCTTGCCCCATCAGGCACATAATACACACACATTAAGAAGATCTCTTTTCCAGGCTGAAGAGTCCCAGCTGCCAGTCTCTCTTGGTAGGTCAGATCTTCTGATTAATCTGTCATCTTCATGGCAGTTTTCTGGACTCGCTTTACTATGTCCATGTGTCTCTTGTACTGGGGAGTCCAGAACAGGACCCAGCCCTGCAGATGTCTCACTATTGCTGAGCAGAGTGGAAAATCACTTCCCTCAACCTGTGGGCAACTTTTCAGCAGCTCAGGAGGTTGTTTACCCTGTTTGCTGCAAGGTTACGTTGCTTGCAAACAAATATCCATTAGTACTGCCTAGGCTTTTTCTGCCAAGTTTCCTTCTAGCTAGCAGATCAGTCCATGTTAGGTGCTGGTACATATTATTCCTCCTCTGGTGCAGGACTTGTCATATCCATTTGAACTTGATGGAGTTCCTCTCTGCTATGTTAAGGTATCTCTGAATGGCAGAGAGAGAATGGGTTAAGTAGCGTTGGCCCTGATACCAGTAAATACCTGGGACACATCGCTTATGTCTGGCCTTATGTGGAAGCCCCAGACATGGTTGAAGAATTAGCATGAACTTAGGAACACCTCAGCTAGGTAGTTGGCGTACATGTACTCTGGAGATTTTAAAAGTTTGAAAATATCAATGTGAATTGTTCTGTTTACTTAACATAAGTGTCAGAAAACCAATCTACCCATGCTTAATTTATTGCTGTAGGTCAGGTACCTGAAACTTGGGTCCTAAACACAAGAATTTGCCAGTCATGTTTTGTTCACATTGAATTCAGTTAGGCAGAAAAGAAACACTCTCCTCTGCTACTTGTTAAGTTAAAACTATCTGGAAATAGCTGTAGAGTGCCACCTGCTACCTGGACAGGCTTAAACAACATGTAAGTTCACCAAGCAAATGTGCAGTTTGAATACAGAGCTCAGGCTTAATCACTTGAAAGGATAGCTGCATGTATACGAACATTTTATTTCTTCTCCATTTATTGTAAAATGCAAAATCAGTCCTGGGAGACCTAACATCCAGGTCCTGGAGCCCAGGTTCTGACTCCCAAGAGAATGTCCCTACCACAAGGACACAATTTTGTGGTTCTTCTCTTGCTTTCCTTGGTGTCATGCATTTTGCTTTCTTCGGTTGTCTCTCACAACAAATTTTGGAAAGAAAGTAAGGAAAATTGGATGAGAAGGGAAGTAACGACTCTTTCTACTGGAAGAGGGAATTTAAGTCATGCTTCAAGGCTGAAAAGTTATAAAACTGTCATGGTTAATTTAAATAGGGAATTAGAAGATTGTATGCAAGCACCTGAAGAGTAAAGGTTTCCTAAATAAGGCAGAGGACAAGGAATATGCATTGTTTATACTGAGGATGAAAAGTTTAGGGAAAACGTTGATCCCAGAATGAGAAATGTTAAGTTCTTTAGTATTCAAAAAAAGGATGAGCTGAAACTAGGTTGTTGTGTGTTCACATTTATTGACATTTTAATACTGTTGTAGTAAACCTATATTTCAGGATTTCTTGTGCTCATTGGCAAAATTTGTATAGGAAAGGGCTGTTCTGCCTCTTTCATCCTGTCCATCTCCAATGATGTATAATATTGATTTCCAGTTCTTCACTGCCCTCCCCAGCAGCAGTGAGGAGGCTGCAGTAATAGGCTGAGTAAGATTGTGTTAGGAAGAGCTGATGACTTTGAGATCATAAACCCTTAGAGTACCACCTTGGAGTATTTTACTCATGTGCTCAAGGTTAAACTGATCACCAAATTTGGGATTCAAAAGTAAATTTTCCTTGATTAATGTGATAAGGATGACTGATACTTCTTTTTCTTTACTCTGTAGTATGGAGGCAGAAGCAATGTTCTGAAGGCTTAAAGAGGAGGTATTCTAGTCACTGTAGCTGTCCTACTGAAGGAATGAGAAGCTGGATAGTGTGCAGGTAGGGAAGCAGTTAGATTGAAGGACTAGCTGAGGTCTGCAGCAGTGACCCATGAGATTCAGGGAAGGAAGATGTTCACATACAACAACGTGTATTGAGTGGAATATATCGGTACTGCTAATGGCTGGTGTCTGCATGTATACTTAGAAGTGTGAACACAGTAGAAGTGCCTGGAGGAGACCATAAACAGTTGGATAAATGGTGTGATATAATGTATAAGGACCTAATTAAATGCACATAATAAAGAGTTATTGATGCATTCTTTGGTTTTAAGCTATTGAGCAGCTGGATACTGTTTTGTGCTGTTCAGGCAATAGTGCACTGCTTTACATTTGCAGCCTGCTGTTACTGCTCTGAACAGCGTCCTGTGTGACAAGTCCTGTGCTCAGCTTTGACAATGGCAAGACTGAGTGATTCTGATCCTTGGAAATAAAATCTGATATGGTCTCTGAAGCTGGGGTGTTAGTAGGGAGTTAGGCTTCCTGAGCCTATAGTGACCACTGGAACAGAGTAGCCAGTGAGAAAGATGGATATGGAGGGAGCACCCATCGAAATCGCCTGAGAATTTCATGTTCAGTAATGATCCTTCTTGTTGCAGGGCTGAAACTCATTGGTGCTATCTCTTCCCCATCTTTTTTTTTAACACTTGTCATGAATGGGAAACCTTTCATGACTTGAGTCCTTTATGCCCTGAATTGCTGCTCATTTCAGGTTGTCTCTGGTGGTGAAAGACTGGGCATGATGATCAGTGTTGCCTTCTTCTGTTCTGTGTCCCTGTATATTTTGAGATGACAAGATTGACAGCGTATGAAGCTTTTTCAGGCAATACATAGCTGTGAGATTTGACTGCTGTGGAGCAGCAGACGCTCTGGTGAGACTTTAGCAGGAGTGAGGTACTGAACTGCTGAGCGAAGGGAAGGTCAGGATGTGGACAGAATTCAAGTGCCTGACAGACAATAAAGCCAGAAGGGGACAGTCCTCCTGAGTACCTCCAGAATTAGACAACTTCTGAGGGGCAGCTCTGGGCTCCTGCAATCCACCTATTTATTTCACATGCCTACATCCTTTGGATCTGACCGTCATTCTGTAATGACCTGCTGAGAAGAATTCAGTCATGTAATCAGTCTCAAGTCCAATGGGCCTGCTCCTAAGATGTCACTCAAGAACAAACTACATAAAGAAGGTGATAGTAAAGAAAGGCAGACGCTTCCCCTGTCTCCTAAGTGCAGTCAGTAGTGTGTCTCTATTTCCTGAACAGCAGCAAACACTTTGAAAATATTCAAACATAAGCGCTGTCCTCACAAAGGACAAAACAAGACATCTGAACAGTGCCTGAGAGACCTGATCAAGCCTAAGTTGTCTGAGTTTTTCTGTTTGTGCTGGACTAGCATAGATTGCACTTATTCCCAGATGTAGCATTATTCAGACCCACAAGTCCTATTGCTTCTGAGGATAAAGATCCCTCAGAAAGTCATCCTCGTTGTGTTGGGGGAAGTAATGTCTTGGCCAAGATTCCCCAACCCTGTGCTTTCAACAGTTTGGCAAAAATTTCAAATAGAGGTCTCATAATCTTATTTTATTGGGGTGATTACACCATCAACTGACATAATCACATGGCTGAATATCTGAACAGAAAGAAATGGATTTAATACCCTACGTACTTATGGAGAAAAATACACATTGAGTTCTAAGCTTACCATCTTTGATGTAATCTAGGTAGACCTTCTGGGTTTTCTAAAATCCCCTGAAGATCAGAGATGCCTTGGACAGCATAACATTGAGTGTTAATATTCTCTTAACCTTTATTTCTTTTCAAATCCCCATTTTAGTCAGTATGATGTATGACACTGAGCTTTTTGTAATAGTTCTCACATTCTCACACACATTCTGGAAGATAATTCCCTCCTTTATTAACTGATGTTCTACTTTAATGAATGTGAGTGTTTGTGTGGTTTGCATTTATATTGCATTTTGACCAACTCATGGAATATATACAGTTGTCAGCCACCTTGGCTAAGCTTTGTCAAGTCTATTTAGAAGTAGAAAATACAGCAATAAAGACTAAAATATACAAGCATACAGACTGCTGCTTCTTTGTAGCATTGTTGATAGATGAACACCATCAAAATCTAGGAAAGAAAGCACTCCAGAGATGTCTGAAAGAGACATTCATAATAAAGAGTACACTGAGCTATATAAGGACAGACTTATTTAAAAAAATGAAATAAAACTACATAACCAGGAAATATCAGCTTAAGCAACCGATACATTCCAGTTACACCAAGTCAAATTGTAATGGCAGAATATATGCACTACAAGTCACCAGAAGGCAATCAGAATTTGATGGGCTTCTTGTCATTCCCAGAGGAAAGGAGGAACAGTAATTACTTGAAACTTTGCACTCAATGTTTATCAATTCAAGCAATCATTTCATTGCTTTAGGTGCAGTTTAAATCTGAATCATTTTTTCTCATCAAAACAGAGGTTAAAAAAAGAGTAAAACTTATTGCAGATATGAAAAACGTGTGAATCAATTAAGCAGCAGAGGGAGCTGAAGGATCGTGGAACAGCGTGCTACTGTGGAAGCCACCTGCAGTCCATGCACAGCTGTTGCTCATGTGCAGTACAGTTTTAATTTAAATCTCTG
Source organism: Dromococcyx pavoninus (assembly GCA_033558185.1). Taxonomy (NCBI): domain Eukaryota; kingdom Metazoa; phylum Chordata; class Aves; order Cuculiformes; family Neomorphidae; genus Dromococcyx; species Dromococcyx pavoninus. The sequence continues at coordinate 3,734,354 of JAUMJL010000199.1, read as the reverse complement.
TTTGAATCGAATTTGCAAGACTAATGTTAAAATAGGTTAAAAATTAAACCTATATCAATTGCATTATTCTGCTTCTGCAGAATATTTGCTTCCTTTAGAAGACCACCTTAAAACATATACGGAAATACTTTTACCATATGTGCTGGGCACATGCTGGGGTGCATGCAGCAGACTAAAAAGTCAAGCTATAAGGACTCATCATTGGTAGTTAGAATTGTGCAAATTAAATACCTTATTTTTCATGCCTGAATTTCCACTACCTTTTCATTTTATCTCTTAGATTTTGAAGTTTTGACAAAACTAAAATGAAGGAAAACAGTGCTTAGGTGTTTTGTTTTTCCTAGAGAAGAAGCACTAGCCAAGACATACTTCACTGAATAGTTCCTTGGCAGAAGTTTTTTAAAGTTTGTAGTACCTAGTTCTCAGTAGCATGGATGTTTGTCAATTACCACAGGAGCCTTCATGTGTTGATTGTAGTTTTTCAAAACTGGTTTAGGGAACAGTAGCAATTATAAGTGAAAACAAAAAATATCATCAGTAAGCAGAAAATCCAACTCCACTACAATGAAAAGTTCAGAAGTTTTCGTGACATACATAGGCAGTCTTACTTCTTGGTAGAACTGAAGAGTTCAGCACCAAGAGGCTATCATACACCAAAACTCCGCGATTTCAGCATTCCTCCTCTAGCTTGCCTATAAGCCTGATCAAAAATCAAACTAGAAAACAAATATTTATATAACCTTTTTACTCAATAGGGTTTGGGGTTTTTTGTAGTTCTTTAATGGGGTATGAGAAATTTATTCAGAGCCTGAAAGAGAGTGAAACCATTACTCTCATTTTCTTTGAAAAGACAATGGAAAGAAGAAAAAGGAGAAGGACATGCACAAAGGACTCTATGTGCTGGTGGGTAAGGAAACATCAAACGATGAGAGATCTTGGTTTCAGCTCCCGCTCTGCTGAATGCTTAGCAAAACGTATTGAAGTGCTGGCTGGATTTACATCCATGGTCCCCACTCACAGGTATCAGCTATAGAAAAGGCTGTAAACAAGACAGGTCTGGGTGACAAGTTGGGCAGGGTGATTGCTTTAGAGGAAGCAGGAGGCCTTTGGTGTCCAGTAGCTTTGCTTAGTTCCCCTCCCTCTTTCCCAGTGCAGCAGAGAAACCTCAGGGATACCTTTTCCTCGCCTCAAAATGCTTCACAGTTGAATAGATTTCCTTCATCTTAATTTTTGTCCTGCTGTTTACTCTTTGTTTGAGGGAGTTTCTTCTCAATGAGCATATTACACTTGTTCTTTCTTCTTCAGCTTCCTGCCACACCTCTGTGCAAGTAAAGGAAGTCCTTTATTCTTTTCCATTGGTTACTAGTTACAACTTTCTGCTCCCACTGTGCATCTCCAGTGCAGATACGGGGAAAGAGAAATTAAATTATATCTTGCAAACTAATCTGATATGTTACATGAGAGAGAATAAAGGGTATTTCCTCCCAGTGTCCTCTTTCAATTTTCACCTCCTTATCACAAAATGATTTTATTTTTTTCAGGTTTCTTCCACCTTGTCTGTTGGAGCGAATTGGGAGTACTCAGGAGCAGACTGTGAATGGGGAGGTGAATCCCCTTCCCCCTGGTGTTATTTTTACAGAGATTCCTTCTCACCTCTGGTCATAAACCAATGAACAGATATGTGTATATGTCTGGACTGCATTTCCCCCAAACCTCTCATACCCCAGCTCTTGCAACTGTCTTTCTTTGTTCCTCAGCTGCCTTCACACTCTGTGCATCCTTGCTGAACTGTTGTTAGTGCCAGCTGATGGTCAGTCAGGCTTTTAGTCTGTTGATTTGACATTGCTGGAATCCTTTTGGGAAACTATTTAGGAATATGTTTCTGTAGCGTAGGAGCAGTGGCAGGGAGTGGGAATTACCAGTCTGACCCTCTGCTGATACTGAGCTGAGCTCATGGTAGTCCTGAATATTCACTCATAAGATCCGAGAAGCATTCTTGGGTATTGCAGAATCCTCAGGTTTCATGCCTTCTGCCTTAGATCTGGTACGAAGAGTAGGAGACTACCTGTAAGACTGTGAATACAAGAAAAGAAGGACACAGGTACATATTTCTGTCTTGATTCCTTTTTCTGACTGCTGGGTAAGAGCGAACTTAAAAGGCCAGCTCTAACATAACAGCCTTCTCCTTCTGCTCTTTGGATGCCTCCAATAGAGTGAATTTGTCCACTAGCCACTAACTGAAAGGGACCGGTGTACTATTTCAAGTCTTTCTGATTCCCAAACAATTTTGCTTACCTCACGTAAATAAAGATACCAAGAGTGGTCCCTTGCTCCTCTTCAGAGTACCAATAGGACATTTCCTAAGAGATGGGGAGTCTGATTTCAACCCCCCTCAGACTTTTGCTTAGGAAAGAATGCTCTGTGTTTCAGGCATAGAAGTTCAGGAAGACTTCCTGGGTTCATTCAATGAATCTTGGGTAGCTGAGTGCTTGGTGAGGGTAGGTTTTTAGAAATCATACTGTTCACAAACCTTTTTGGTTGCCTGTCTTAGGTGGAAAATAGGCTTTTCTGAAGACATTTTCTAGAAATCCACTAGCAGCTCTCAGAGAGGCCAGACATGTAACTCGCACACTGCAAGTCTCATCATGAAGTGGGGCACCAACTGCAAGTGCAATGTTTCAGTCTTAAAGAGTATATCTTAACCTGGGAAACAGTAAATGTCAACACTTCCTTTAACATTTCTTTTAGATTTGACTTTAGGAAGTATTACAAATCAGTACTATTTGTTTAAGTTACTTCTGTCTTGCTGTGCTGGCCTATGTCGATGTTTTTTGAGACATGTAACTGTTACCGTTCATGACTTTTTAACATAAGGAACCTAACTCTGATCCAAATGCTGACATAAAAGACAGCAAATGTGGTCCCAGAGGCAGGGTGTCTGAGGACAGATGGTCTGAAGTTGCTTGAGAGTGACTGAGACTCTTGTGAGTGATGTTTAGAAAAACAGTAGAAGATTTTCCTATTCAAAATCACTCTTCCCTGTGGTGGCTCTCCCTCTTACTTCTTTGACACCCTCAGACATGCTCCTTATTTTCTGAGAGTCCCATCAGACTGCTACTTATCACCATGCACCTTCAGTAGCTGTGGCTGCAGCAGCTATCAGTCCTCAGGCACATCCTGAGATGCCTCTTAAACTAGTCCCTCTTATACAACCTTCACTTTTTTTTAATATTTATTGATAGAACCCTTGTCCTCTTTGGCTGTAGCCTCATAAAGCAAATGTTCAAGGAATGAGTGAGATAAAGGATTTAGAAGGGAATTACCTATTTCTTTCCTTGTAAACTACGCCAATGAAAAATACCAACCACTCTCACAGCTTCTGTTTCTCTCCTTCAGGTATCCTGCTTTCATGATGTGAACGTCAGGCTGTCAGGGACACAGACTCTTGTATACAGCTCTGGAAGTTCTGATCAGTAAAGCACTTAGGCTCTTACTTACATTTAATGATGTCATTTTTACAGACTTACCATTTGTTGTCTTGTGAACCACAGTACTCAACACCTTGAAGAGCAGTGCTGTATGTGCATCAAGTGCGCTTGACCTTGCTTATTGGGTTATTGGATGTATGGTCCTCTCAAAACACAAAAGCAAGGTCATTAAACTGATGTGCCACACTTCATAAGGAGGATGTTAACTTCAGTGGTCTCTTTATATTTCCATTTGAAGTGTTATTGTCTGCCTGCTGAGGCTTTTTCTGCTTTATAATAGTCATATCTTGTCCTAAAGTGAACTGGACTTTACTGTGTGTTGTTAAAAACCTTTCGCAACAGAGGCTGCTGAAATTCAGTGGTGAATGTTAAGATTCCTGTTTGTAATTTGTGAAGTTTTTTAAAGCATTTTGAAGGTCCTTTGGCATGAAAACTACTCTACAAATGTAAGATCATTATGATTGCAACTTGTCTCCTTGGAGAGAGAAAATATGACGGCTCTAACAAATCTTAGCAGCATTCTCATCTCATTAAAGCCTTAGGTTTTGTTCATTCAAGTCACAAATTACTGAGCAGAAGTGGAAATAATAGGATACTGATAGCAAATTGTTTTTTTCCACATCATGACTATAAATAAATTACCTAAGCCAACTTTTCTAATCCAATTTCAATATAAAAGTTTACACCTACGTTCAATGGAAGGAATGATGCAGCCATCATGCAGAGTAAGAGTGGTTATTGTTCCTTAGTGCTGTTCTTTGATTAATCCTTAGATCCCCTACCTTAAAATAATGAACATTTCACATAGATTCAGAGTTACAAAGAGGGCAGATACATAAACTTTAGATTATAAAACTTACATCAAGGGGGAAAAATCACTAGTATAACAAAAGCCATGATAAAAGTAAGACAATGTATTTGTAGAAATTATTTTTTCTTCTAAACAAGTTTTTACTTCTAATATATTCATACCCATTCTCATATTCTCCTTTATTTTATTTTTCCATAACATAAATATTTACAGTGCTGTATTTGTGAAGATATAATTTTATGAAGCAAGAGAAATTTTAGGTGAGGTGGTTGTGAAAGACTAAGTCAGCCACTGAAAGAACTGAAGTAACAAAAGGTGCTTTAGGTGACCAATCACATAAGTTCAGGCACTGAAGCATGCACATCAAACACAAGGAGAAAATACTGATGAGGATTGCAGAAGCCAAATTTTGTTTGCACAGAACATTTCTTGAAGCATTTCAATCAGAAAACATTTTTCTTAAAAACTGCTGTCTGTTTGCCAAAGTACAAATTTTATCACTTGTGAATGTAGAACACTTTTACTTATATGCAAATGATGATGGAGCTGTAGTCTCTGGTCTTGCAGTGAAATCCTCATGGTAAAACATTGCTTATTATCAAGGGCCAAGGATGTGGTGGCACTTCAGGAGCTGCTCACTGTGTTTGCTGTCAGTCTTGTCTTTTCCTTGTTACTTCACATTCTCTCCATGAAGGGGAGAAGGTGTGACATAGATTTTATTCTTCACCTGAATTTGTGAGATTGAGGTAAATAGATTAGCTGGGGATTTGGCTTAGAATGTGACATAATACATAACTACTGTCAGAGAATTCCCTTTCAAAAAGCATATTGCATACTTGTTACATATTAGAGTTTATAACAGATTAACTGTCCTAAATTTGTCTGAGATAGAGTTAATTTTCTTCAGCTTCTCATACTGGCCTGCCAATGGAAGGGTGGGTAGTACAGCCTGGACAAGAGGGTGTTTCATAACATATATTGTATGTTTGATAACAGTATACGGTATAGTACAAGGTGGAGGAGCTGGCCGGGAGGTGGGCAGATCACTGCTCAGGAACAGGCTAAATGTTCGTTTCCGGGTGGGGAGAAATTGCACTGTATATTACTTGTTTCATGTATTCAAATTTACCAAAAGCCACTTGTTTTACACTAGAGGATCTGTCAGTTGAGCTGGCCCTGTCATATCTGAACTTCCACATCTAGAAGGGGATAAAGCCCCCACATCGCGCTTGACTGCGTTAGGGAAGACAATCTGGATTAGTCCTGCCTCAGGCAAAGGCAGACCCATCCGCAAGATTGCTTTTGCTCAGTCACTTGGTGTACTTGGTGACTGGTGTGGAAGGATGGGGAAGTCTGATGTGTACCTCAAAGGAATTTGATTCTTGGTCAGAATAGCCAGTGAATTAAGTTGTATGATGTTAATTAATTGCTGAATAGCCCTGGCACTGCATGACATCACTACTACAGTTGCTATATGCTGTATAAATGTTACAGGGAGAATCACCTAAATTAATGAAGAACGAACTTTGATGAAACCAAGCAAAGTGTAAGTGGTGATGGAACAAAAATTGACTTCAACAACTCAGGCCCAGCAACTTCCTCAAGATCAACATTTTCAGCTCATGGGCTGTGGGCATATGTCATGCATTCAGAGGTAATATGCGGCAATTCAACACCACACACCATTTCTCCTGTCCGGAAAGACTGTTGTGACAGATGGAGCCCAGAGTCATGGACTAAATGAAATCAATGGACATTGCAGAGGGATTGCCCTTGGACTAAGGCAATAATGTCTCTGCATGTGTATGTGTATCAAAGATAGGAAAAGTGGTGATGATTAATTGGTAATTATGGGCATGATGTAGATGGTATAGAATAAGGGGTGGATACTGTTCTGGGTTTGGCTGGGACAGAATTAATTTTCTTCAGCTTGTCATACTGGCCTACCAATGAGAAGGCAGTGAGTGCGCAGGAAGCTGGGAGCAGACACAGGCAGGACAGCTGCCCCAGGCTGGCCAATGGATACATAAGGCATCATGCTCAGTATAGAAAATGGAGGAGTTGGCCAGGAGGTTGGGGATTGTTGCTTAGGAATAGGTTGTGCATTGTTTCAGGGGGTGAGCAATTGAACTTTGTATACTTTTATTATTGTTGTTATTTTCTTTCGTCTTCCTTTGATGTTCTATTGAATTGTCTGTATCCCAACCCATGAGTTTTGCTTTTTTTTCTTTTCCATTATCCTCTCCATCCTGCTAGCAGGGAAGGAGTCAGTGAGTGGCTGTGGGCTACTTAGTAGTTGGCTGGACCTAAACCATAGCATTAGTTTTGCCTGGAAATCCATAATAGGTCTCTTTCTTTAAGACAATAATATCTTTGAAATATATGCTTTTTAATTTCTCTTTTTTAATCCTGTAGTTGAAGGGTTAAGAACTCACAGCTGTTAAATTTCTCCCAACTTCTACAAATTAGTAAGATCAAAGTGTTTAATGTGATGAAAAGCAAACTGAGAACCAAGGAACTTTTTGTGCTAATGAAAAATGCACCTGATGTTTGTATATTTTCTAAAATCAAAATTATACAGCGGAGAAGTATCTAATTGAATGTCACAATATCAGTAATTGTGCTGTCTATGAAAGAAATTTGTTCCAAAGTCGAAGTGTCACCTTGCTGTCAAATAATCCCATAGATTATCATAAACAGAGCTAGTGAAATTGTACTGTGACTGAAAAGATATGTGATGTGAATCCTAGTCATTACCAAAGACATGACTTCCATTGTAATTATCTGCCTATCACAATAGCTTCCTTCTGCCAGCTCTTGCTTACCTGCTGCCACACAAACTCATTAACACTTTTGTCAACGCAGTACCATTTGTACAGTTAACCTTTGTACAAAGAGGGGTCATTTCTTCATTATGATAGATTCTGTAATACCACAACAACTTGCATTGAGGATTAATATTTCTCTTTTCTTCGTTTGTGGTTAAATTAGAAGTTAGTCTAACATCTGGGTTCCATTATACCGAGTTGCCTTGTCACGTGTGGAAAATGCAATTTGGTTTACAGGTAGTTTCAGTTTTCTCCATCTAAGAAGGGATTACTGCTGCTGCTCAAAACTGCTTTTAAAGGAAGATAAATCCTTGCACATTTCAGATGATTTTGGGTGGAAAATAAAAATATTTTTCAAAGTAAAATAAGAATTATCGTTTTCACTTTTTGATATGACACTGTGCAAAACTTTTTCTATATCTAGACTATATAATAAAAATGTTGCAATCATTTTCTAGGTGGCTAAGGATTGATTTGATATCAACAGTTCAAATTCATAGTAGCAATCTTAAGTTTTTACTTCATTTTTATGGTCTACAGGCATAGCCTCTTGTTGCACTTGTTGCATCATTGTAAAATATGAACAGTTTTGCAATACCTACAGAACACTTTCCATAAGTAGTTACTTGATCCTTGTAAATTTAGATTAGAATTACTACTGCCAGACAGTTTTAAGATTGAAAGCGAATACACATTTTAAGTTTACCAGTGCTGAGAAATATAAAGAGAGGTTTAGTGCTAGGCAAGGGACGTGTATTATGTTTCAGGTCTTGGGTAGATCTGTAGAATTTGTTGCAGTTCGTGTAGACAATAAATATAGCATTTCATCTAGTCTTTTCATGAAGATTATTAGGCATCTGCTATGTAGATTAAACCTATACTTCTCACAGTGATATAGTTTCTGAAGCTGAAGATAAATGGGTTACTAATTCTGCATTTGTGTTCTCTTTCTTGTATGTAACACCAAGCTGCTTTCTTGCTGATCATGTTTCTTCCTCTCCTGACAGCTCAGAATCTGTGCCACCTCCTGCTCTTCCCACTATCCTGTACCTAAAGCCTGCTTAGTCCCTTTTTCTGTCCTATTTCTGCCTCACATCAATTCCTTTTTAATTCTGACTGAAAGCTGCCTGGAGTATCTGTCTTCACTTTGCTGTGCAAATTCCGAGTCCCAACTGATGCAGCAGCAGTCTTTTGCAGGCTGCATATTGGAGACAAAAGAGGACTTTAGGCAGCAATGTGATGTGTTAGGTCAGGATGCATTTTGCACACTGATCAGATGAGCTGTGTTAGAATCCAGAGCGTGAAGGTTTGCTAGGCAATAATTCAGCAGGGAAATTTGATGCAATGCAGAATGATCTGAGGGCAACTGCCATGACACAAAATAAAAATAAGCTCTAGTGGGTTTTTATGAGACATGGTTGTAGTTACAAAACATATGGTTAACTCTGTGAATTTGCAGGCCTCAAATACCACATTGATGTTGCTAGCATCCAGCCACAGGCTTTGTACTGAGTTTGCAAGGCCCAGGATGGAGATTTGTCAGGCTTATCCTCTCTGTCCAAAGAGATACATTTTGTGGAATTGGTTTAGCTTTAACAGGAATTTTTCTAGTTTCTTATGTGGTTGTTGCTCATTTGTTCTACTTTGTTTATCTTTGTAGGGTATGATCATAGTTTTATTGAGAAAACAATAATAAGCAGTTTTTCTATGTAGAATGATGTATTTATGACTGCTGTAAGGATGTACTATACAGAAATATCAGTCTGGTAGGATAGCAGTGGCACCAAGAAGTGGAGATGCAGGATGCAGCACAGAGGAGGGCAGACACGAGATATTAAGAGATGAGCACAGGCTGGCACTGGAGTCCCCAGCACTATAAACAACTCGGCAATGTCAGCTAAAAAAAATGAAGATCTGAAGTTGGGCAAAACTGCTTTTAGGGATAACAAAGACAACAAATAAATAGTATTTAACATAGGTAAAAACATTGTGTATAGTAAATTTGGCTATAACATGGAGATTCAAATTGGTGGAGAAAGAGCAAAGCATAAAAATGTGCTAGCAAACATATAAAAATATCCCCAGGTATATTGCAGAGCGAGGAAGCATACACCACCAACAGGAATATCGCGTTCCTCCTGGTGAAGGACTCCAGATGCTGACGCTCATCGTAACATCTACTACTGCCACCAGGCTGAAGCCACTGACCTCAGGACCTGGAAGAGAAAGGAGAGAGTGTGTATAGAACCAGGAAAAGGGATAGAAACTGAGTGTATAAAAATATTATCATTATTGTTATTATTATTATAACAGAAACTTTTCCCAATAGAAAAGTAGCCTTTCTGATTCTGCAATAATTACATCTAAACCCAATAATGTCTCTTGGATTAGACTGTTGTGGCTCTGAGGAAATTCTTGGCTTTATATATAAAATATGTTTTCCTGTTGCTTTTAGGTAAAATTTTGAGCACAAATACACTAATTAACAGATATGGAAAAAGATCATGGGCAGAATTCAAAGAACTGAAGCTGTTTTCTACCCCTGTATTTGTGTAGCTTGCTTAATTTCAGAAGCCCTTCCACAGACCAGCTACAAGAGGAGGGGCAGAGTAATTTTCCATGGGCTGATCCATTTGCTGGGGCAACATATGTTTTCATTGATCTATGTGATATTCATAACCTCAGTGAGGCCACATTCAACACCATGTTCACATGAGCATCTGAAACAGAAGGAAATTACCCAGATTTAGGCATATTTTTCCTTAAAATCTGGCCTATTGTCTTATGCTGGTTATTCATACTCCTAGGAAAGAAATATTTCGTCTTTTGTGTAACAGAGTGAAAGTTGCAAGTTTATTGTCACTCTCAGCTGGAAAGTAACTATAGACCAACACAGCTACTGGCCCTTTTTTTCAATACGGGACTTAGCGTATCTTTTAAATTCTATATAATGGATGTGTTCACTTTGGTATTTTGAAGTAAATGAAACAGAAATGGAAGAAGGAATATTTTATGTGCTATGTTTGTACCAAAACAAGAAATGTGTCTTATTTCTTGTACAGTAAGGCTCCCAATATGATAGGCTTTCAAGTTCTTCCTAAACATTTGCATCTAGGGTGGGAAGTAGATATTCAGTATCTGAAAAATTCAGGCTTGGGCATGCAGAAGTAACTTTCCACAGTTAAATGAAACAAAAAATACTCGTAATTGCATGTGAAAAGGAACCTTAATTATTTCTGATTAAGGAAAAAAAGTAAAGTAGATTAACTAAGAGAAAGACATAAAAACATTTTACTGCATAGACAGTTTGAAACACTTTATAATTATGGATGCAAGGGTTAAACTAGATAGCATGCATTTTAAATAGTTTCTACAGCAACATGTCAAATACGTCCATATTTGCATATGCTTTATTTTAAAAGCATGCCAGGACTGTCTCATATATTCAGAGCCTGGCAAGTGGAAGTCAAAGAGGTCACCTGTACAGCTGGTGCAGGTAATGGAATTCCCATCAGGTAGATTTAGAAACTCTGAAGAACATCTGTTTGTGACCTATTGAGACAAACATGCAATTTGTACATTTTAAAAAATAGATACTATATCTTTTAGCATATTACCATACTTTCGTGCGCTCTGTTACAGTTCAGTAAATGTCATTTATTTGGAAAATATATTAATATGTACATGAATTCCTGAGTCATGTATGTTAGTGTGTCATGGGTTTGCCATCCCAGTTCTCCTTCTGGTAAAGAAAACAGGAAGCAGTATAATGACCTTAAAGGTTAACCTAACAAAGCAAACGTTGAGAAATATTTTATGGCCATACTGTGCCAGATGTTTATTACAAAGACCTGTCTAAGGTTGAACACTAAATAAAATGACAAAATCAATCTGAAAAGATGAAACAATAAACATGGAGATCATAAGACAAATACTTGTGAGAGATACAATAGACTAAATTCTTCTCTTAGACAGCCATGAAGAGTTTTATGTAGAAGCCATGCAGTAACTTTTGCCAGGGAAGAAATGACTAAAATTCAATTCAATTCTAATACCTACTTTAACTTACAACTACTTTGTTACTCTGTAGTGAGAACCCCAGTAATTTAAGACAATGACTGAATACAAGATTCTGTATAGTACAGTAATTACTGTGCTGCAGCTTCATAGTGTGTCCTGCCTGTAACTTTACAATGATCTTATCCAGGTTGCCTCAGGAACAGATAAGGGAATATGCACCTGTTAATGTTACTGCTTTTGGCAGTAGCTGATTGCTTTTATGTCTCACCTCCTGCTCTCCTACCAGTTTTAGCCATTTTCTCTGGGATTTCTGGGTGCACAGCAGTTCACTCAAAACAGTGGCAGGACAAATGACAGCTGTCTATGTCCAGGTCATCTTTATTTTGCATGCTCAGTTAGTCGAATTGACAGCCCTTGGGTATGCACTTGTATTGTGAACGTGTTGACTGCTGTGTAGGTGTTGAAGAGCCCATCTGCTCACACATTGTGGATCTGCTAAAACTGTCCTTAGCTAGACTTGCTAGACATGCACTGATTAGCAGTACAGAGCACCCACAGAGAACTCAGGATGTCCCAGTACATCCATACATTTACTTGTGCAACAAGTCAGAGAGGAAGTGGGCAAATTCAATCCTTAATGATACGGTGCAACTTAGTCCCCTTTCCTACTTCAGTCTTTTCCCTAGGTTATGTCTTAAATAGTGGAATGTTGCAAAAAACATCAGATTTTATTACCACACACTTATTCAAAATATACTTACAGGTCCATAAGAACAAGAGGAGGGCTGTGCCATCAGGTGTGTAAGATGCACACGTTGAACTTTGAACCCTGAGTTTTCAGGAGATGAATTATCTGGTGTGGCTGAACTGAGAGCCTCAGCGTGTTAAGGATGCTGTTGGAGGAACTGGGTACATGACTGAATAATGGAGTAAAGCTGGCAACCTCTGCTCCATGGTAGTGGATGCCTCTAAAATATTGAGCAGGCGGTTCCATCCAGCCTGATTCACTAAGGAAATATCACTTACGGGTCCATGTTGTTAACGTGACTGTCCATCCATCCTATCCACTTCCGTGTTGCTTATGCTCACCAAATGAAGAAAGAGGGTTTTAAAAAATCAGAGGAGGTATTAAAGAAGCAAAAACCAGGAGCTGCTATAAATAACTTTTGATGAGTGACAGAGAAATGGAGCTATTACTCTGAAGGTCTTATGGTGTTATAGTGGTACTGATGGCAGAAGATGAGAAAAGTGAGAGTATTGTGTGAAGAGAGTAAAAGGTTAATGAAAAAAGAGGGGAGATGTAGGCCTGTTCTTGTGTGTTGTAGAGGACATGATGAATGTCCTACCTGTGCCAGAAGGACTAGGAAAGTGATTGTACACATGCACTTGGCATTCTTGACACATCTTTTATACTGTGTTCAGTTTTGGGCCACTCACTGCAGTGCTGCAGTATGAAGCTGTGGAAGAGTCTAAAACTTATGAGGAGCAGCTGAGGGAACTGGGGTTGTTTAGGCTGGAGAAAAGGAGGCTGAGGGGAGACCTTATGATTCTCTACAACTACCTGAAAGTAGGTTGTAGCGAGGTGAGTATGTGAGTCTCTTTTCCCCAGTAACATGTGGTAGGACAAGAGAAAACGGCCTCAAATTGCACCAGGGAAGGATTAGAGCGGATAGTACGAAATACTACTGCACCGAAAGGGTTGCCACGGATTGGAACAGGCTACCGAGAGAAGTGGTTGACTCACCATCCCTGGAGGTATTTAAAAGATGTTTAGACGTGGTGTTTAGGGATGTGGTTTAGTGGTGGACTTGGGAGTGTTAGGTTTACAGTTGGACTTGATGATCTTAAAGGTCTTTTCCACCCTAAATGATTTTATGATTCGATGACTCTAAATTCTTTGGAAACCAGGCATGGTCAGTATGTGCTTTGCATTAGTTAATTTCTTGTTTTTCACACCTTTCACATTCACTGTTTATGCATATAATATCTTAATTAAATGAATGCTCAGTGTCATGTAGATATACAAATTGTCTAGGAATTCAGTCTTTGTCAGTAGTATCTGATCGTGTTATGTTAATTTAATAATTGTTTGACTAAATTTCTTCCTACCAGTGACTTAAATACTCCCACCAGTTTCTCCTTCTTCATAGGATCAACACAGTTATAGATAAAAGAAATATTCTCAAAGCCAAACTCTCGCAATTTTAATTTGTTTGTACATACCAAGTCTCTTCTTTTAAAGGACTATCAGAGAGGTTTGACAGTAATTTACTGTTGAGATAAAAATCTTAAATGAAATAGATGGTTAATAATGAAGTATTACTGTCATGTACAGGGTTTTAAGACTAATTAAAGTGGAATATGAAGTGTTTAACTATGAACTATGTTACTTGATTCTACAGCTCCAAGTACAAAACACATAACAGCAAAACTTGTGTTGTGTTTAGCCCGTATTTAGCCCATTTCTGACAAAAAATCTACATCTTCTTTTTTAACACTAGTAAAAGTGTATTATTTCATTGTATTTATTAGGTAAATTAAGAAGTGTTTCAGAGATCTTCCTTAACTTAGAGTGCATCTCAAAGACAAACCACTGGGCACTGACTGTAATAATTTAATGTTTTTTTTCTTACAGCAAAATTGCATTACAAAAAAGATCAATAAAAATAATCTTCTCATATACTGATAGGCAGAGTATATATTTCACCTTCCAAAAACTGATTCCTCAGAGGAAGAGGGCTTTAGCAGCCAAGAAGTAAGGACGTGGGCTCCAGCTGCACTGCTACCACGGCCTAGCTCTGCAGATGGAAGGAAGGTAATGGCATTCTCTCTGTGCTTCTACTTCTCCATGAAAGACAGCATAATTATGCTTAACTGCCTTTCAGACTGTAGATGAAATGTGCCTTGAAAGTGTTCAGTTCATTATTAGTAAAAGAAAGGCATATCTTTAAAAGTGGGTCTCTTTTCCTAAACCTGAAGTTCAATTAGTGAAAGAAAGAAACGTGATTTTTACATTTGTGTATGATTTCTTGGAGAGTTTCTAAGGGCATATTACTTTATTTGAACAATTTTTGAAGGAATAAGACATATTTTATATAATTTATGTAGTGTGGCAAAACATTCCTAATATTCAGTTAAAGAAATTTTAAATCCCAATTTATAAAAATTCATTATGAGGAAAATAATCCCAAGAAGTTTTAAAACCCACTCTTGGCACGAAAAATTCATTTAACAGCACTACTCAGTTATTCTGTGAAAGCTAGATAAGTAGACTTGAAGGGTGGAAATTTTTTTTTATGTTGTAAGGGGGATTTGTTTGTAAACAAATTAATATATGTGCATATATGTTTTTATACATATACTGATGTATGTATGTTAAAATTTGCAACATAATCAAAGAGCAAGCTGGTCCTTTTCTGCTATAAGGCAAGCATTTTGGGGCTTTGAGGCTCAGTCATTCATTCAGGATGTGGAAACTTTGTAAAGACACCTTCACTGAGTGAGATTTGAACAATGGTGTGTTTACAAAATGCTTCAGGCTGAGGAGTATATGAATAAAAGGAGAATGATAAACACACGCTTACCATTTTCAAAAAACTTTACTATTCCTGTAAGGAACATGCTAATATTCCTACTTCATGCAAACATCAGGTAACTAATGAATCTCAAGTCTACATTCATTGTTGTGATAGTATGTCAAGAGTTTATTGTCAACTTATCATCTCTTAAGTCGAAAAAAATTTTATATAAAACTCAGGGGTCCGTAGAGCATGATAAGACAGGAGAAAGTAACTCATGTGGTTCATTAAGTGCCGAGTGACGAATTAAATTTTTTTGAGTGCCATAGAGGAGATGAGAGAACAATACCTCTCTCATATTCAATTCGTTATCGACATATTAACATATATACTAATTGAAATGCATACTACTTGTAATAACTCTGTAGGTCAGTTGTATCTTAGTTAGAAAAGTCAAAGGTGAAGAGATGATTTTATTCAAGTTAGACATAAAAAATCTCAAGGACTTCAGTGAAGCCAAATAACTCACTATAGGAATAACGATGTACTAATTGCATATTAGAAAATAATCATAGTTCTCATATTTTGGAGTAATAAGTAAGGTAGCAAAAAAATTAATCTAAGATACATATCCAATGGTCACATTTACTTCTCATTTTCTCACCAAAATGATTTTTTATATCCTCTATAAGTCCGTATCTTAATCTGAGGATAGTTAATGTCTTTAATACCTTTCACTGTGAAAAGCTCTTCTAAAATACGATTTGCAAACTGTGTTCCTACTACTATGTTCAAATATTTTCCTTAGTGAAAAAGAAAAAAAGATAATTCTCTTGGGGGAGAAAACGAATATAATACACATTTATATAAAGTGTTTTGTTATTGGCATTGCCTTGTGTGTCTTTTTGGTCCAGAACAGAATATTGTCACTCTTCTGGTATCCAAGAGATAATTACTTGCAAGACTTTATTTCAGAGTTTCGAAGCAATAGCACGATGTCCCCATTTTTTAAAATGTCCTTTACCGTATTACATGTACCATTTATTTTACATGCAGGCATGTATATGCATGCACACCCACCCTCTCTCCCTCCCATACAGATGCATAAATATACATATCCACATAAGTTCTTCATTATATTGAGCGGGGAGTTGGGCTGATAGTTTAACTTGTAATAGTAATGCTGCAAGATTTTGAGCAAGCACTTTTGAATTTTGTAGTTTTGACATGAAACAATTTTTTTGTTGATAGTTTTAACAGGAAAAAAAATAGGATACTATTTCTGTATCTGCTATATAGGCCTCTGGTTTGGGTAAACTGTTAACATGTTATAAGCATCTGACTAAATACTCAGTGATAATTGACACTACCTCCTTGACATCTGAGTATATCCAGGCAATACGCCTAGAACATTTGCCTTGGCTCCATTCCAATGGTTGTGATACACTGTACCTAAATTTTTGATGTTAATTTTGCCTTTGGAGGGGGGCAACATGAGGAAATCAGCCAAAGGCTCCTCAAGATTCTGCTACTCTTCTTGGATTTGACATCCTACGAAATTATCAATCACCTCCACCCACCATCCTTGGTAATAAAATGAATTATTAATTGCAAAAGATTTGCATAATTTTATTCCATTCATCTCTTTACAATAAGAGCATTGAAATGCTTAACGCTGTTGACCTAGTTCTTAGTCACCTAATTTATTCACGCTGGAATAAATAGTTAAATTAGAAATAATAAAGTGGATAATACTGTGTTGATTAAAACTTGGATGAGATGGAGCTCAACCAACAATTATAGTAGAGGCATTAAAAAAAGAAGAAATTTTTATTGTTTGTGGTTTTTTTGTTTTGTTTTGACATTTTTTTAAGAATAAACAAGCTTTGTGATGCATACTGGCCTGATCTCCCACTGCTACAAGAAACCACGTCAAGTCTATTTTCTAGGTAGTAGTGACTTTTTGTTTTGGATCTTAAAATCTCTGTTACATGCAGAAGTGACATGTAACTAGCACTCCTAATTTATAATCCTTTAAACCTCAGATATTTTTCTCATCCTCAGAAACTGAATTTTTGATCAATCTTGCTTAAAAATTGTTTACTTGACCTCTCTTTCACACGTTACTTATCTGAAGATTATGTTGAATGTTTGTGACAAGGAGTTGCAACAGATACACTTATAATGGCCAGATATCCCAGATATGTTGTCATTTTCCATGTAACATGCAAAAATCAACAAGCATTGAGACAGAACTACTCTTTTGTCTTCAGTGTGATATTTAAAGGCCAGAAAAAGTTGTGTAAATGAGGCAATTTAGCATGTAATAAATAGTGCATTGCTGTTGTGTGTGTATTATACTTCTTCTACTATCTGGAATTCAGTTTGCTGTAATTTCAATCCCACCTTTTCATGAATAGTAATGTTTGACTTTTTAAAATGAAGTAAGATGACTGTATAACTGTCAATGCTACCAATCATGTAAAGTATAATGTTATACTTCTCATACTGTCTTTTCATCTTTTTTTGTTACATCTGAAAAGAGAATATATGAACATAGCCTTTCAAACATTTAAAAAAATTATATACTGACAATATTTGAAGAAGTACAAATTTTGCAAGGCAGTTACACAGCATTTGATGGCAAAAATGTGTCTGACTGAAAAAGAGGAATAAAATTTGCAACTGTCACATAAGACTTATTTAGCTTACAGGTTTTCTCCTGAGAAAATTGAGCAATATTTGGCCATAGAACTGAGCTGAAGGCTGACATCCTTTGATAGTTCATTACTTACTAATTTAGATAATTACAGATGTGGTCTCAGTCCTATGTATTAATACTTATTGGTAAAAACAGCCTATTCTTTAGGACATATCTCCTAAACCTGATAACCCTGTTTGCAATAGTTAACCTATGAGTGGCAAGTAGGATCTGTTCTGCAATGATGGGTCCCTTCTCTCTTTACAGATGTAACTCAGTGGATGCTGCACCTGTTGCCAGAGAAGCCTGAAATGTTGCTCAGCATTAACAGTAACAGTCACTTTTAACAGTCACATTATGTCACTTTCTGTACAGTAACTCATAGATTAAATTATGTTATTAAATTGTATTATTAAACGTGCCGCATCATGTTAAACAGGAATGGACCCAGAATGGATTTCTGGGGCATGCTGCTAGTGACTGGCCTCCAACTAGACTGTGCACTGCTAATCACTACCCTCTAGGCCAGGCCATTCAGCCAGATTTCAGCCCACCTCACTGTTGGCTCATCCAACCTATATTTCAATAACTTGTGTATGAGGATCTTATGGGACACGGTGTCAAAGGTCTTATTGAAGTCCAGGAAACAAGTTCCACTGCTCTCCACTAACTTACCAGGCCAGTCATTTCATCTTAGAAGTTTAACAAGTTGATAATGTATGATTTCTCCTCGGTGAAGCCATGCTGACTATTCCTGATGATTTTCTCATCCTTAATGTGCCTACAAATTTCCAGGTTTAAATGTTCCATCAAGTCACAGATTTATGTCCTAATAACAAAATCTATTGGATCCAAAGCAAAAAAAAGGCATCATTGTGCCTCTTGAAACTAAACTTCTGAGTAGTTGCAATTAGAAAATCACAGGCCTAGAAACAGGTGAAAGGGAATATTTCTCAGCAAGTGGTTTGCAAATTCACTACAGGTGGAGCAGAACAGGGATTCTGTTCCATCTCTGGAACTGGGTTAAATGTTTTTCTAAGGTGTATTGTAAAAAAAACTCTTGTTTTCCAAGAAGTCCGGTGCTGTAAGATGAATATTTTAGGTGTGCTGAATTTCTCCATGGAGGTGATTAGCTCTAGATATTGATCATAATGGAGCATTTGGGACACTCATTTCCTGAGCTGGTTCCATTGAGTTACATATCTAAGTGGGATGACTCTGGGTTCAGGACTTTTGTTTGTGGTTTTGAAACTTACCCATCTGCTTCTGATGTGAAAACTTTCCCTGTTTTGAGCAGATAGTTACAAACTGCATCTTTAAGGTGCTTTTGGTGGGTCTCATCAATTATTTGCAAAGTTACATTTGTTGGTTTTTGTTCAGTTTTAGGAACCAGACTTGTTCCTGCTGACTTCAGAAAGTCTGGAGACAAGTCTCCAGTCCCCTGCATAGCAAATCTGGGTCTGGATAAGGTTAAAGGAAAGAAGTGGTGTGCTTTGTGTAGTAGATAAGTGGAAGACAGGCTGAAAGCAATGAGCTATGCATGCCTAAATTCCTGTGGATTCTGAGACTTTAATGGACCATAGACTATTCTGATTGCACTGGGAAGTACCAGCTAACCCCTGCTTCTACTCAGTGACTTCTGCTATCTTTCACTCTGTGTTTAGTAGAACTCAGCTCAGGACAACACTGCATTTCCGATCCATCTGTGGAGCAGCAGATAGTCAGTTCCCAGAGAGTCTTCTAGCCAATTCAAGGATGGATACACTTCTTTTTCCATTAGCAAATACATTGTGGGTTGTTTATTATGTTTGGACATTTTTATTTTCTGACATATTTTGCAATTTTATGCTGGTGATCACTATGTCACATTCCAGAATATTTAGACCAAGTGAAATGAAAAGTTACTCTTAACAATACTTGTATATCATTTCCAATCTTACCTGTGATTTGTTGCATTTACTATTACAAAGACTTTCCAAAATGTAAATGGACCTGAAAATCACTCATGCATAATTTTTGGAAAAAAATACAGACATATCCCCAGTTGTAAGTTATAAAATATGTCTTTTCTTGGACTATTGAAATATTCTGCCCCATTTAAAATAAGATACATAATGAAACTTATGTACAATAATAATTTTACAGTTCTTAACATAAATCACTTTATAGCAAAATGTGTTTTGAGTTCTATGCATAAATTCAAGAACTTTTGATAAATTCTGCTTAACAAATACAGTAAGAAAGTGCTATGCAGTACTATCTAAAACTGGAAAAAAGCAGAGAGAAATTTATTTTCTTTTAACAGCCATAGAGACTTCTGTCACACTGCAAAAATTAGACAATATGTTAAAGACAGTTTGGCTACCCAAAGTTGAGGGAAACAAGACAGAATCATAAAATGGAAAAAGCCATTCTTGAAGTTTCCCTTGTAGAGATTTTTTCAAATCTATGTTACAGAGAAGGAAGATTTTAGTGTATATAATGTAACTTAGACTACCAGCTTAATGAAAAGCTTTGCTGATGCTGATCAACATGAAGACTTGTATCAGTACTGTGCCTTAACATGCAAATTCACCAAGAGATTTGGTGTGCCCTGTCATCATCATCAATCTGAACTGAAAAGTAGGTTCCAGTAAGGTGTAAAACAAATTAAAAATAAAAATAAAATAGAAAAAAATAGGTAGACTTATTGCAAGATACATAGAATAAGAAAAGCCCTTCTAACCATCACCAATCTCCTTGTTTTCGATATTGACCAGTATTTCAGAGGACTTAAGTCCTTCCTATTTTAATAAGTCATATTTGTCAAAGTTAGTAAAGCTGCAGATATTTCTGAGACAAATTTTAACACCAATGAAGTATGAATAAAATTAGTAAAGTGTGTGCAAGCACCAGAAAAACAAGGAGGATAAGTGTTGAGAGAATGGCCTGTGTTGACACTGAGGGACCCTGACCCCAGGACCCTATTGTCAGCACCCTATACCCAGCAGTAAGATTGAGAAGTTTGAAGATTATGTTGAGGTCACACTCCAATAAAACCCCAGAACAGATATCTTACCTGGAATCCCTGCACCCTTACACCAGGAGGATGATAACTAGTTTAGAGCATGTCCCATTTACTGTTTCTTTTCCCCTCTAGCCCCAAATGAAAATTAACTGTGAGCCAATACTTTAAACGTATATTCCAAACAAGGGAAAGCAGACAATGTGCCACAATATGTTCTAAGATTTACAGACTAAGAGAAATTTTTAAGGGCGACCCTATCACAGCCAACAACTCCTAAAGGAAATTAAAGACCTGTTCAAACACTAGTTCCTCATTGCCAATCAAAAAGAGCCCCAGAGGTGTCTTAACTGCCCTTGTCTGCTGTTGTCTATGGGCAAACCACCAGGGAGTACTGCTTGTGAATAAGTGGGTGTTAATGTGTGAGTGAATAAGGGAATGACTGTGAACACATAAAATCAACTTGCTTAAACTTTTTTGGAGTAAGTAGCACTTTCCTCTTCCTATACAGTGAGCCAGAAAAATTGCAGCTGAGCAGTAAGGAAATGGATGGAAGTTGTGCATTCATAGGTATTCTGCTCAATTTTCAATTTGTGTTTTCAATTCTGCTCAGGACCTGCATCTGTAAAAATAGACACTGCAGAAAATGCACATTGCTTTCTTCAAGTTTAGCACCAAATAAATAATTATTTATATCAGAAGTTATTTATGATGATATTTTTACAAATTTGATGAATCAGTATATATCAAAAGTGGTGCTTTCTTCCTATGCAAGAATTGGATTCTCCCTTTATATTCTTTGAGTACTGAAAACCTCACAAAGCAATTGGAACAATTCTGTTCCAGATTCAGATTAGTTGCTTCTTGTTGATTGTTTAAAATTGGTAGTGTTGGCAGACATAAAAATTCTTGTCTCAACACATCAAATTTCTCTTGCACAGGAGAAACAGCCTCTCTGAACGTTATCTTTGAATGAGCTGAAGGAAAGGTCTATCATCCGTACATCCTGAAGTAATGCTTGAGGATTTGTTCACTTAAACCCAAAAGTTCAGACTTAAGATTTTAATATTTCCCAAAAATAGTTTATAAGTATGTAAATAATAATTTAAAAAATATTTTTAGTTGTTTTTTAGCCGGGGTAAACCAAAGATGAGGTGCTATAAAATTAAGAGCAGTAAACATTGGTGAAGTAGGTGTTTGCACTATATCTAAGGGAGTGCTCTGTAGCTGAGAAAGATATTCAAACACACTCTTCAAGGCAGGATATGAAATGCAACAGATCTTGGTTTTGTTGATATCTGCTAAATTCAACCAACTCTTTCAAAGTAGAAAGAGTGTAAACTGACTGTTTACATTTGCCTTGCTTTGCTGAGTCCCTCATGTTGCTTCATTGGAACTAGAGTTTTTTAAATCTTCTCAGACTGGGTTCACAGAGCAGCTAATCCATAAAAGACCTGGTCTAGACATTCCTTTCTAGATACTGTGTCATTTTAATCCTGTACTGATTAGCCTTCACAGATTTGACACTGGAATATCCACATAGAAAATTGTCTACAAAACCAGGAATTGAACAGAGCTTGGAAAAAAAGAGTATTTTAATCATGAAAACTTAAACTGTGTCTTTGGCTTCTTTCCCAGCCTTACTGATTAATATCACATGGAAGTTTTACAGCCTGAATTAAAAATAATTACTGGAATCACGGAAATCATATGGTCTCACTTCATACGTCTGGCAAATCAAGGCCTAACTAGTTATGTTATTAAACAATTGTTATTGTCTAGGGACTATCAAATGTATGTTTGGAAAACTAACAGAATATATGTTGTAAAATGAGCTTAAATTCCATTAATTGAATCAAACAATGAATGATAAACTGTAAAGTGGCTTTTCAGATATTTGCTATATATGGTACTACAAAACTGGAATTACAAGCCAGTAAACTTGCTGGTTGAGGATGGCTGCATAAAAACTACATTAGTGCAAAATGCTTTCCTCAGGACTAATTTTTTTGAAATAAGAATTTCAAATAGGTGTAAATAAGTCCCAAATACTGATGACCACCTGTTAAGGGGTGGTGAAAAAAGCTACAGCAAGAAGCAATTTACGATGCCTGTCTCCTTGTTTAGGATTTATTATTTTATATGCACACAATTCTCCATAAAGGAAGAAATAGGAAACTTTTGCTGACACTGGATGTTTTTCAGTGCCCATTCTTCTAAAACCTGACTTTACAAGTCTATACTGATGCCAGTGAAGAGACCCCCATGAAGGCTTACATAAACTTGCATCTCTTTTAGCAGCCAGGAGTTTGTATGACTAGTTTCCTACAAATGGTAAGATATTTCCCAAGCTTATGGTCTATGAACCTGAGCCTTCATTTCAAAGGACTCACACACACGTATACACATAGACAAAGATATCATGGCACATTACGACAAGATGCTTTTGTGTAAAAATATTACAGTTAGAAAAACTCTAACTCAGGTTAGAGAAGAAAATTCTGTTGAAAGGTAGATCATTACCACGACAATTTAATATTTTTTTTTTTTAAGTAAGATTTGCCTGACTTTCTATGCAACTTCCTTCTTCTGTCCAGTTGTTTGGGCAGTTAATATACCCCTACAATAACTGGCTAGGAAATACATATTAACTCCTTTCAATGCTGCCTGTAGAAATTCTAACTTTTATCTTTTCTTTATTATTAATTAGAGTAGTTGGTAAAGAAGCCAGGACTGTATCTTAAGTTCTGATTGGAAATTCCCTTCCTTTTCCTGCAGGTATGATTAAGAAGTTTTAAATGTTTGCTTTGGATAATAAGACTGAGAGTGAAGGAACTCTGTCACGGCATGGAAATGAAACAGTCTGGTGAGTGATGTTCTATTTTGGACTCTACTAGGTGGGAGGAAATAAGGAAGGAGAAAGCTCTTTAGGAACACTATACCTACACAAAGATTGTGATGCCCTACAGGAAAGAATCATGCTTTCTGATACGTTGTACCTATGCTTGTGGTGCTCCTTGCCGATCTTCCCTTAAGTTTCTCTTACCTATACAAATTTTTGTTTTCCAGAGCTCCTTCTGAAACAGAGTAGCATTGCATGATTCCTGGTTCAAGCCCTTGCTGTCAAAACACAGTCCCTGAACAGTTAAAGATACTCTACAATTTCTCCTGAGTGGTATTTAAGCTTAAGAAGGAGAAAGATCAAAAAGTATTACTGCCTGGATTGAAAGTCTCTTAGTGCCACCAGTCACGCTATGCCCTCAGGAAGAAACATATCAGTCTGCAGGCAAATACCCCGACTTCTTGCATATCTGAAAGTGCAGAAGTTTAATGAAAAATGGGACATAGAAGTAGTTTTCTGGAGATGTGGTCATCATGTGGAACATCTCACTTTTAACACTGCAGAGGCAATATGACCTCTGTGAGTGTTCTCAGCACTTGTCAGGTCACACATCCACATTTTTGTATATAACTTATCCTTTAGGTCAGAACTCGTTCTTTAAATGCCGAGTTGCCATCTTCTTGGGAAGTGGTGTGCTGGAGGGATGATGAAGGTGTCTCACTGCCACACCCAAGTCAGGAGCATTTGTCCTAGAATCACTCCCTTCTCTTAACACAATAGGTGCCTGATCCCTTGGTATGAGGAATTTAAAGTATTCCAAGCTGTTTGCTGATAAGATGTTTTAGCCAAATTGAATAAGTCATCTACAGAAGTTTGTTAAAATAATAAAACACCCTTTCCTTCACAGCCTATGTCCACATCTCCAGTAGATCTGGATTAGTTCCATGAATGGGCTGAGGGAGAAACCTGCCAGGTGCAGCTGTTGCCTTTCCTTCACTGCCTGCAGAGATTTGTCTTAAACAGTTAAGCTATAGTTTAATTCTCTCTTCCCACATTCTCTAAATCAGGATATTAAAGAACTTTTCTAGTACAGCTGGGTATTAGTCCTTCTTCATGGGAAATAACCTGTTTGTTGTGTTGAGTCTCTTACTGGGAGGCTACTCCGAGAGGTCACTGTTCAACTGCTCCTCTCGCAGTATCCTCTGATTTCTTTCTTTGCTTCTGGGAACGGTAATATCTCAGAGGCAAACTGAAGCGCAGACAATGTTTTATTCTTTATATGCACATAAATATGTATAAATATGCCATTCTCAGTGCCCAGACCATCTGTACAGTGTCAGCACAAGAGCTATTGGTGGCTTTTCTACATGTCTCTTCACTTATTTACAGTCTGATTAAAGCATTAAACTCCAACTCGACTTCTAATTAGCAGAGGGGCAGTTACTCATTATTACTTTGCAATGGCCTGCTATCTGCTTAAGTCTAAGACAGCAAACCTGTCTGACTCGCCATAGTATTTCATGTCACCTTTAAGGACCCTGTTCAAACTGTCTTTGTTGGTCTTCAATTTACAAGCAGCTTTGACAGTGAGGATTTTATAGTGGGGTGGCTTATTGGAGGCAGAAGACCACACATGGTTCCCAGAGGCATTTATAAGCTTTGATGTGGCACGATTTGTGCTGTGTGTTCCTGGTATGAAGTCTATCTAGTTAGGGTTTAAGTAATATACTG
Source organism: Dromococcyx pavoninus (assembly GCA_033558185.1). Classification (NCBI taxonomy): domain Eukaryota; kingdom Metazoa; phylum Chordata; class Aves; order Cuculiformes; family Neomorphidae; genus Dromococcyx; species Dromococcyx pavoninus. The sequence continues at coordinate 3,709,411 of JAUMJL010000199.1, read as the reverse complement.
AAGCTATCTCTCACATATGAAATTTACTTCTGTGACAGATTGGGCTTCTCTTAACCACATTTTAAACTTTAGCTGTATATTGTCTCTTTTTCCTAATCTGACACACTTATGTTTGGGGTTTTTTAAGTTTATTTTTTTCTCCCTGAAGATGTTTTTTTGAAGAGCAGGACATCAGCAATGATGGAATAAATGACTGATTGGAGGTGATCTTCGCATTGACTCATCTATAAGTGAGGGGCTAAATAAAATCAAGGATTGCAAAAGAAACTGTAAATATACAGTAAGAGTTTATTTGACAGGAAAAAGGCCACATTCATTTGAAGCTGTACCATGTGAGATGTCTGCAGGCTTTCAAATTACTTTTTCAATTTCTTATATCTATACATTTCTTGAATATACTATAAAGAAGTCAGATAGACTAGCAATGCAATGACAAAAAGAGGAATGACTGCACATCAAGTGCTAAGAAAGATTCTGTATCAGCTTTGTAATGTGGTTGACACGAGGAAATACAAATTATTCTTGATAAACTTTCAGATTTACTCAAAAGAAAAAAGTAACAAGAACAAGAAAAAAGTAAGAGAATAATAGTAACTAAGGAAATAGGAGTCAAAAAAGGATTTTGGAGAATAGAAAGGTGATTTTCTTGTAAGTAGTGTTAACTGGAAAGATAATTCACAATATATTGTATCTTCCATTACATTAAAAATCATGCTTTCATGTCTGTTCTATTTCACTTAAAAGAGACATCTAAGGCTGTCTTTCCCTAAGTTGCATATTTTAATACAATGTGTCTGAAAATCAGAATTGTGACCTATGCTGTTTCAAAGCCAGTGTCTCTTTTGTCATTCAGCAACATCATTCCCCAGAATTCCTGCCAGTAAAACTGATGTTGCAACATCAACTTTTGCAGTTATTTCAGACATAAAATAATGAATTCCTGGTGTAGTCCCTGTCTGGAAAAAATATGGAATACTGATGAAAATTTATTCTAATTGGTCAAATATACAATAACTATAACCTAAACTTTATCTACATAGTATGCTTTTCGAGTTAAATGTTTTAAAAGGCAGCCTTTCCGGTAAGGTTTCCAAGTACAATCGAAACAAAAGATCACTCTGATATGTAAAAGGAGACAAGAGCACAAAAATATGCAGTATTTTTTTAAAGGATATGTTGACTTGGTTGTGAGACTCCTGTTTGTCAGTAGCAGAATTCCTGAAAGCATTTGAAGGACCAGGATTTCATCACTGGATTCTGTATATAGTGGAAGGAAATAGCACAAGTAGAAGTGATAAATAAACAAATATATGTTCATGCTAAAAATAGCTTAACAATCTACTAAGAGGTAAAAATATTTATGTCAATGAAATAAAAACACACAGATATTTCTTTCTCCTTCATTGTTGCACGATATTTTACAAGTTCAGGCATGAAAACCAACTTAGAGATGTAATTATTTTCTCTCTCTTATTCCTAATTTTTTGCAGGAAAAATAATTCAGTAATGTCTGAAGGATTTATGAAAAGTGGGTGTTTAATTATGATGCTGATGAAATTAATAAAATGTCTTTTCTATTAGGTATTTGATGTCAAATATCTGGTAGGAAAGTTACTGAATATGAGGACTAGAGAGTTTTTTGAGAAGACAGAACCAATCTTAGGACGATAAGGGGAGTGGAGGGAGTCTGCCCAGAGAGGCTGTGCAGTTTCTTTTTCTGGAGGTTTTCAGGGTCCAGCTGGAAATGCTATGGACAAACCCGTCAGATGTGACTCTGCTTTGAACAAGAGGTTGCAGTAGAGACCTCCTGAGGTGGTGTGAGTTTCTTGAGGTGGACAGTTTGGGCTTTGTATAGAAAACAAGAAATATTGGAAGATACAAGAATTTCAAAATTATATATGATTGCTAAAAGTCAAAGTGATTTAAACAACATAATAAATATTGCCTTAACCTCTTGTTACTTTGAAGCATCATGTAATGCTGAAATCATCTATATGTTGTTGCTATGCACTCAGCAGCTAGAATTACGTTCACGTTTATTCCTGAGTCTGTGCTAGATCGCAGTAAAGATTTAGTATTTATGTAGTTTCAATTTGAATTGGACATTTTAAGTCTTGCATTTTCATAGCAGGCCCTAATTACCTTGACCACAGTGAGAACAATATTTTTAAAGTCTCCTAGTCTATATAAAGGAGATTATAAGTGTTAGTTTATCCAATGAGAAATGTGGTTTTTTAGGAAGGGAGCATTGTCATCATCCTGAATCATCAGTAGAAGGAGTCAAAATTAAGCTTTTGAAGTAAATAATGAACAGAGATCATGATCAAGTGTTACTTGGCATTGGAAATTTCATGTTCTCTCTAATGGAAAAAATAAGCTAATTTTTTTTTCCCAGAAAATGTTATTCAGTCAAATAACCATTCTCAAATCACTGACTGACTCCAGAGTTTCCTGCAGTAAATTACGCAGAGCCAGGGTCCACAAGACCTGCAGTTTGCTGCTAATACTAGAAAAAAATCTACTCTTACCCTCCAGCCTTTGTAGTCCACTACAGCTTTTGAACAATCAGGAACATCTGAAGTAAAACTTTTTTTTTCACTTTATTTCTAAAGACAGTTCAAAATCCCATACCGTAATGGAAAGAGAAATAAAAGATGTTGGTTTTCTTTTTGCTTCAGGGCAAATTTAAAAAAATGTAATTAGCATTTCCGGTCAAGGAGGACTTCCAGTTTCCAGCCAGTTCCTAACAGAAGCTGGTTGTTATTTTCCATTAGGCAAGTGTGCCTTCCCATTCTTGGAAGGACTTTTTTTCCTATACTTACAGTTGTCAGAAAAATCATCATTTAGTCCTAGGTCATAATATGTTCTGTTTCACTGAGATAATCTGCTTTGGTTTTGTGAACTTTAAAGAGTTCTACTATAATTTTTATAAAGAATTATCACATTTATCATGTTTATATGCAACTTCCATGGAATTCTCTGTGTGTTTTCATGCAAATTACAATAGGATATTATGACTACAAAGTCCAGGCTTTACCTTTTGGCATAGCTGGAAAAATAAGTTTGATGTTTGTTTGTATTCTACATGTTCTGTACTTGGAATCTATGCTCTTTGCAATATTAGATCACACCGGTTAGACAATTACTATTTTGTTTGGGATTTTTCTTGCATTTACTAATCTCTCATTTACTGAAAAAAATGAAGTCAGAGTCTTCGATTGTGTCATTTGGGTACATCGTGGCAAATGCAAAAGGTACATAAATCTCTACAAGATAAGTGCTCAGATATTGATTTCATTCTCCTTGTTGAGTGTTTTGATGATTAACAATAGTATTCTCCATCCATTGAAATTTGTGTTGGCTCAGACTCTAATTTAAAGTCTATCCATTATTTTAAGGATAGATTTGGCCGGATAACTACAGGACATTATGTTACTAGCATATAAACTGTTCAATTAATTTGAAGTTTATTTGTTAATGAAACATATTTACAAATTGAAAAATAAATAACAGTTTTTCATTCTAGTTTCTATTTAGAGAAATAATAAATTTGTTTCCCTTCTCATTACACCTTGATAAAGTTTTGTTTCTTTTTTTTTTGTTTATTTGTTTTAAACTCACTTAAACTAAAATTTCCTTTTAGAATCAGAGAATCATAGTATGGTTTGTGTTGTAAGGGACCTTAAATATTATCCAGTTCCACACCCTGCCATGGGCAGGGACACCTTCCACCAGATCAGATTGCTCAAATCCTCGTCCAACCTGGCCTTGAACACCTCCAGGGATGGGATTTCCATGGCTTCTCTGGGCAACTTGTTCCAGTGCCTTACTATCCTCACAGTAAAAGTTTAATCTAATCTAATCTAATCTAATCTAATCTAATCTAATCTAATCTAATCTAATCTAATCTAAATCTACCTTCTTTCATCTTGAAACTATTCCCCCTTGTCCTATCACTACAATCCCTGATAAAGAGACCCTCCCCAGCTTTCCTGTAGGCCCTCTTTAAATTCTGGAAGGCTGCTATAAGGTCTCCGCAGAGCTTTCTCTTCTCCCAGGCTGAACAGTCCCAACCCTCTCAGCCTGTTCTAGTATGGGAGGTGTTCCAGCCCTCTAATCATCTTTGTGTCCCTCCTCTGGACTCGCTCCCACAGATCTATGTCATTCCTGTGCTGAGAACTCCAGAACTAAATGCAGTACTCCAGGTGAGGACTCACAAGAGCAGAGCAGAAAGGCAGAATCCCCTCCTCCGCCTTGCTTCTCACAGTTCTTTTGATGCAGCCCAGGATACAGTTGGCTTGCTGGGATGCAAGCACACATTGCCAGCTCATGTTGAGCTTCTCATCTACCAGTACCCCCAAGTCCTTCTTTCTAGGGCCACTCTCAAGCCATCCACCCAACCTGTGCTGGTGTTTAGGATTACTCCAACCCAGGTGCAGGACCTTGCACCTGGCCTTGTTGAACTTCATGAGGTTTGGACAGGCCCAGCTCTCCAGTCTGTAAAGGTTCCTCTGGAAGGCATCCCTTCCTTCAGGTGTGTTGACTGCACCACAGTTTGTTACTCCTATGCAAATTTTGTCATACTTTTATATTTATTCCTTTATTTTATTGAAACCATTTTTTCCTTCCACTTACATAAGTAAATGCAGTAGCTTAGGAAAATCCACTAAGATGGAAATAAACTAAGTGTGGTCTTTTCCTTGTGGTGACAATTAGTCCAAAAAGGACACCAAAGAGCTACAGAATTTGTTTTGAAGCAAAATGCCTTAGAGCAGAGGCAAGAGATTACAATGCCACACCAAAAATTAAGTTAACACAGTATGCTTGTTATGCAGCTTTCTGAATCCTTTGAGTCATTTTTTGAGGGGAGAAGATGTGAGCTTTTGATTATAGGTATTCTATTTTTGTTTTCTGTGTTTCTGCAGTGTGTGACCTTCTGGAGACGAATCCCAGTTTCAGCTTCAGACTTGTATTAAAATAAAAATATGTGATAAAACAAATGCTGGGAAGATTAGTGTGCTATTGACTCTTAGTAGCATTGCTGACATTATTCAGTGGTACAACTATTTGAAGAGATTTTGTGTGATATACTGTTGTGAGTTTACCACAGAACTTTTCAGTCCAGTTTCCTTATAAATACTGAATGTAAATACTGAAAGCTGACTAAATATGTAATAGAAAAGTTCTCATAGCATGTAGGTAAAGGCACCTACCATTGAGTGTGAATGGCTTGCTAACTGGTAAATTTCTGTACTTTAGTTTCCTCAGTATGTGAGCCATCTGTATGTTCAAGCATTGTAAATATGAACTTAATGGAAATGTTCACCATCCAGGATATGATAAGATGAAAACAAAATGAAAGTATTCTATACATAAAGTAGTTTACATTCAGTTTCCTGTATTTCCTGCGTTGTTTGTTACCAACTTAACATCAGAGAGAAGAAATACTCTGTCTGAATAGCCTTAAAGGTTATGTGGTTATAATGGGAGAAAATACTGACAAAAGTTGTGTGCTAAAATACTGATGGAGAAAATTTCTGCTGATCTGGGAACTGCTAGTCTGGGAACATGGTCTGAGCATCCAGGGCATCCTTGACAAATACAGGTGGGAGTGTGAGTTCATCTTAATAAGTGCAGTTAGGAGCCTGGAGCATCCTAGATAAGCGCAAAATTGCTGTAATCTGCAGAACAAAAAAAACTGCTGTAAGATACTAACTGGTCTCCTAAGAAAGAAGGATGCAGCAAAGTTACCATAATATTGACTTTTACATACCTTAATGTTTGGTGTGGGATTGCTACATGCTTCTGCAGACCCAGTCTGGTCAAATCCATACTCTGTGATGTGGATCATGCCCACAGTGAGACTTTGTCCATCATTGACTGGGCCCACTCCTGAGAGTGGTTTAACGGCAATAGTAGTGGCAATACTTTGAATGAAAAAAATATATAGGCACACATATAAGTAATTAAGCAACTTGTTGCTTAACTAGTGGTAATTTGTAATAACTTATAAATATTTATATTTCTATATGTGTGTGTGTATATATACTTTCCTAATATTTGCTATGCTTTACTAATCATAAGCATACTCATCTTACTAAAATTAATTTGTAATAAATAAATTAATGGAAACAAAGACAAATCCATTATCATGACCAGCCAAGGGATTGGGTAGCCCTTGTACATTGTGGCCAGGACAGCTAAATATTCGCAAAGAAATCAGCTTTTATGGTTAGCTTTTGATATTAAGAAACAGCAAATTATCTCTTTTCACTGCTAATCTTTTTTTTTTGGTGCTAATTTTACTCTTTGTATTAATTAAATCATAAACTTAACAATAGCATCTTACAAACACACTCTAGGAGGAGCAGAAGTATATTTCAGTTTGTTAAAACACCTCTTTTAGTCCTAATCTCTCATAAATTTGCCTTGTCCTGGTTTTGGACAAAGTATACAGACAAATTAATGATCTTTACTTTAGACAGCAATACAGAATGGAGTTTAGTACTCCATCTATAACTAGCAAAATTTACATTTCTCTACTTTGTCATATGTGTGTGCACATAAACATGCACATATACCATATTTTACCATTTTTTTTCTTATCCAAAGTTCTGCTAGTCTCTGTGAGAGACATTTAGTCTTAGGTTTGTTTTAATCTTAAAAGGCATTCCAGTCTATGTACATCTTTAATATTTGTTTTGTCTGATACACTTAAAATTCTCTAAAAGATCTGTTTTATATGCTCATAAAGACTTTTATTAGATATTAATATCAGTATGAATGAAATATAAATTGAAAATGCTGTGTGTGCATATTTGCATGAAATCAGCATAAAAAGAATGACCCTTATCTGTAATGAAAGAATTTCCATTCTGTGAAGTTCACAAGCACACTTTTTTTTTCCTGGAGTTTGGAAACCCTTGAGATTTGATCAAACAAGCACACATGACTTGTTAGGGAAAGACCCTGCCTTTTAACAATAAGAGAAGAGCAACCTGGTTATCCTCTGAATGTGACCAAAGATAAACTGTGGAAACTTTCTGCACTCTTAAAAGATAATGTCTATGTTGACCTAAAAAAAAATCTCCTCTGAGAATGAAGAGTGTTGTAACAGGAGCTTCAAGCAAAGTCACAACTTGTTTTACCTGTCTTGATTAAAAAAAAAGGTGTTTTTACTTCTGAAACACAGGAATGATGTTATGAATGGTATTATTCAGGCATTATTCTACTTAATTTAGAGAAAGCATTTGAAGCAAAGAGAGGTTGGTCCTATTGCTGGAAAAGGCCCTTTGAAGAAAAACTAAACAACTTTTGTGCAATCCTAGAAACTTTCATGTAGCACTTCCTGAAATTAAACTAAAAACTTATGTTCCTGTTAGAGTGTATTGGACTATGACGCTACATCTCAGAAATTACTTATTGTTTCCCACTCAAAGACATTTAACAGAAACAGTATAGGATTTTTCTTTGGTTTATTCCTGCATTTTTTTTTGACAGGAAGGAAGATTATTGGGGTCATATGTTATATTTGTAATGCATTTCTTATGGGGATGAGAGTATGCACGTAGTGATTAAACAAGCTTTATTAAAAAAACAAACAAAACCCCCAAACCAATGCAGGGAAATTATGTATTTATCTAAGTGTTTTTGGAACACCCTACTTAAATTCATTTTATTGAACTTTAAAAAAAAATACCTTGAAAAGTCTGTTTGTTTTGGAAATTTTTAATAACTGAAAATTGGAGCTTCCTGTTGAAAGGTCACTTCAACCATAACTGTAATTAAGAGCTAATAATAAAAGTATTACAGCAAAAAATAATCCAAATTATGAAGTGTAGTATAGTCAAAGTCAAAGTCTGTTGTCAGGAGACCAGTGGCCAGGACGAGGAATTTCCCACATTCCCAGTACCCTTTCATCATGACTGTAGGTGATCTTACACCCACCAGCCTCCGTATTTTCAGTATTCCCTGTCTTCACCTCTAGCATCATTCACTGTCTCTATGCCTCAATGCCAGCTCAGAAATTATTCACATCTTCTGGTTAAAACTACTCTGCTCCTCCATGTGGTGGTTTGTTTTGATCTCACTCATCCTGTCCTGAATTGCTCCAAGCTATGCCTTTAGTTAGAACCCAGAAGAAAGGAGAAATACGGTAGCAATTGAAGTGGTCTAGAGTGATGGGGACAAAGAAGCAAGAGTTTTATGGAGGAGAAATCTCCATTGGGACACAGGTTGGAAAAGGGAAAGTGAAGTCAAAAGCTTTCCGAGACAAAACAGACCTTAACAATACAGGATCTGTAGAATAGAATAGAATAGAATAGAATAGAATAGAATAGAATAGAATAGAATAGAATAGAATAGAATAGAATAGAATAGAACAGTTCCAGTTGGAAGTGATCTACAAAGATCATCTACTACAACTGCCTGAGCACTTCAGGGCTGACCAAAACCTACTATTAAGGGTTTAGAGCATTGACCGTCTCTTTAGGAAACCTGTTTCAGTGTTTGACCACCCTCTTGGTAAAGAAATGTTTCCTAATACATAGTCTAAACCTCCCATGATATAGCTTAGAGCCATTTCCAAGCCTCCTGTCAGGCTATATTGTGTAAACCATATCTCCCAATGGAAGCACATCACTAGTGATTTAATCCTATGCTGGGTTTGGTGGCTTTTGATGTGCTGTGTTAGACTTGCCTTAGGTCTTTGTGGAAGATCACCTCTGTCATGTAATAAGTGTTGTCACTGAAGGTGCTTAAACCTATAGCCTCATCTTAAGAAAAAATAAACTTGTCAGCAGTCTCCAAGAAGTCTAACCTGATCTACAGTTCCTCATTCTGTGCTCAAAACAGACCAAGATCATGACCTTCATAGCAGTCTATACATGTTGTTGTTCAGTTAGGAAACACTGTCATCCCCTCTTGCCTTGTTCTGTGGGCAGGGTAAAAGTCTGAGTTTCCAGGGCTTCTTTTCAGCAACATTAGAGAAGAAAAAAAATCATCTATAAGTGTTCTGTAACAGACTTTCATTAATAACATACATAACTTGCTTTCACTTCAGTTACTTTTCTCCATGTGATTTTGGGAGCAAGATTTGGGCTTTGATGTGACTTATATAAATGGTAGTTCATTCATTTTTATTTAATACAGCCAAAGAACAGTAAAACTTAAGAGCATTAACAAGCTCTTCTCTACTACAGTCATAGCTCCTTAGAAGATGACAAATATATGTCTAATAAAAGAGTTAAAAATGCAAAAATCTGAAACAGATTAATGAAGCAATTAACTAGAATATCTTGTGAAATCACACTTTTTTGGACTCTGTCAAGCATAAACACTCTTTCTCATGGTAATTCCTGATTTCAACAAGAACTCTACCTCAGAGTGAATTTAATTTTAAATTCAGATTTAGGTTTGAAATGAATTACATTTGTAATTTCTTTGGTATCACTTTTGAAGAAATATGTGTCTGAAAAGTCTTTAGCCACCTAACTGATCTGACACAGATGATATCGAAGTGTGTCTAAATGATGGTGAGGAACACAACGGAGGTGTGTGTTTTCCCCATACAAATACAGGTGGCATTCTGGATGAACTCTGTGGAAACCTGTGCCCTTTCAGCTGTGAATTATTAAGGTCAGATTTTATTGCAGCAATCCCAATGAGTAATGAACAATTCATGTATGAGAAGTAGACCAGAAAAGGGAAGTTCAGCACAGAACTGGCACAACTATGCAAATTGTAAGGTAACTATGCAGGAAGTAATTCAGAAGATCTACTATGATTTATATTTGAGTTGGCTTTGAGTGAACAAATGTTATTTTGACTGAACTAAAAGTGATAAAATTATTGAGTTCAGTGAGTCCATTATCAGGCCTTGTCATAGGTGAAGTGTTTGTTTTATACAAAACAAATGAGTTATCTTTAAGGGCAAGACCAAAATTTCCATGTAACTCTACTGTGGACCTTTTATCTATGCACCCAGAAACTTTTCTGAAGGGTGGGTGGGTGGCTGAATCTTCAGAACCTTTAGAGAAACTTTATCTCTCTGTGTGAAGTTATTTTCTACGTTACCATTTTTAAGAGGTCAAAATACAGCAGAAGAGGTTAAAGCACTTCTGCAAAGAGCAAAAAAATGTTATATTCTTGCTTTTTCATGTCATGAAGCGATTCACTTCCCATCTCTTCATACCCTCGAAGAGTCCTTACACGTAAAGTTGTATCTACAAGGATGAGTCAATATACAGCTGTGCAGGATTTAATTCAAGATTCAAGTTTTGTAGGATATTGTCTGTGGTGTTCAATCTGTTATAGAGAGGATTCCACCTAATTTTATCCAAAACTGTAATAATAGATAAAAAAATGTCTTCCTTAAGTGTTTGAACATTGCAAAAAAAGCAGCAGTGGACTGTTTGCATAGCTTTCATTTTTTTCTGACTCTTCATAACCTTCAGGTGCTGGAAGAACAGTTGTATCAAATGCATTGATACAAATTCCCTTTCAGGAAAAAAAATGTAAATACTATATATTCGATAAGAAAAACATGTAAAAGAGCTGGTGTTGAGGATGGAAAAAGTGAGTAGCTTCTGATGGCAGCTGTCTGCATGAGGTGACCATGAACTACTGCTTGTATTTCATCTTCAGTGCTCCTTTTGCATCTATTTCACTTATGACTTTTCTCCAGGAGGAAAGAAAAGGAAACCGCCTCTCTTCAGTCCTCTCTGAATCTGCTGGAGATGAAAGGAGTTTGAAAGCTTCCCAACTTCTTTCTGTTCCCTCACTTTTTCTTGGCTTCTTTCAGGGCTAAGAAAGTGGAGGACACTGCTGCAGGTGAGAGCTGCTAATAGCTCAGCTGGCTCAGTAAGCTCCTGAGGGATGGTTTGGTGGAAAAGCATAGAATTATAGAACAGTTAGGTTGGAAAAGATCTTTAAGCTCATCGAGTCCAACCATTAACCTAACACTGCCTAGCAAATTCTATGTTGTAGAGACAGAGTGGAGAGGGTGACAGGGGCACCCAGAGGGGATCTCAAAAGGATGAATCTTAGCTGCTTGTTTCATAGACATTTGTGTATTCTTGGTCTTTGAGCTTTGTGCTAGTACCAGGAGCAGCAGAGTAACTCCCACCATTTGCCCTTCTGAGAATCTGTAAATACTTGCTAACTCCACTCTGTCTTACTGCTCCTAGCCCCTTACCACTGTTCTTTGAAACTCCGTGGATTCCTCACAGCTCCCCAAATCTCCCTGATGTCTATTCTTTTTGAATTGGCTTTTCACTATCACAAAATTAAAAGGTGTTAATGCTAGCGTTGAAGAAAAATAACATTGTGATGTATCTCTTACTAGATGCAGAAAAAATCAGTTCTGCTTACATATCTCATGTTGAATGAGCTCTTATATTTACACATTCAACAGCAGAGTGGTTTTAAGATATTGGCCAGTGTCCACACAAAGTGAGAGGTTTCATGCTGTTTTCTACTTTAACACCTAGATATGAAATTATAAGGAAATTGGTTTAGTGTCATTCAGGACAATCAAGAGTCCTTATCCTTGTGGATAGTCCTTTGAGCCATCTGATCCTCCAACAATTTCTTTCTTAATACAAAGGTTCAAAATAATATTTCTGCATTACACGACAATATTTTCCTTTAAATTGATATATATTCCCACAGCCCATTGGTACATTCGTTTAACTGTGAAACATGGTCTGAATTATACTGTCCCCATAAATTTTTTAGACCATAGGCACTAGTCAGGCCTCATCTGGAATACTGTGTACAGTTCTGGGCCCCCCAGTTTGGGAAAGATGTTAGGATACTGGAGTGTGTTCAGAGGAGGACAACGAAGATGGTAAAGGGGCTGGAGCATAAGACCTATGAGAAGCGACTGAGGGAGTTGGGGCTGTTTAGTCTAAAGAAGAGGAGGCTCAGGGGAGACCTCATTGCTCTCTACAACTACCTAAAAGGAGGTTGTAGTCGGGCAGGGGTTGGTCTCTTCTCTCAGGTGACCAGTGACAGAACTAGAGGACATGGACTCAAGCTTCATCAGGGAAAGTTTAGGCTTGATGTGAGTAAGAAGTTCTTTACTGAAAGGGTGATCGGCCATTGGAATGCATTGCCCAGGGAGGTGGTGGAGTCGCCGACCCTGGAGGTGTTTAAGGGGAGATTGGATGTGGCACTGAGTGCCATGGTTTAGATGATGGTTGGTGTTAGTGTTGGGTTATAGGTTGGACTTGATGATCTCAGAGGTCCTTTCCAACCTTGTGATACTGTGATACTGTGATACTGTGAATTAAATATCTGAGAGTTCTCTCACTATGCATAATTAGTTGCTCTGTTTTTCAGTCCAGTGTCAAACTAATCACCTGTTTATGGAATTGCGGAATTGTGACCTGCAACCTTTCAGATTTTCAGTAAAACCATTTTTACAGTATGGCAGAATTACTGAACTTGGAAGAGACCTCTGGATATCCCACTCCAACCCCGTGTTCAGAGCTGGGGTAGCTAGAACAAATTTGTCAGGGATGTATCAGGTGGGATTTTGAATATCTCCATGGATGGAGAGTTCACAGCCTCTCTGGGCAATCTGTTCCATTGTTTGACTTACCTTACAGTAAAAAAATGTATTCTTGAGTTCATATGGAATTTAATTTTTTTTTAATATGTGCATATTGCCTCTTGTTCTGTTAGTGGGCACCACTGAGAAGAGTTTGACACCATCTTCTTTACTGTGCTTCACCGGGATTTATACACATTAATAAGATTCCCTTGGAGCCTTTTTTTCTCAAGGCTGAATAATTCCAGCTCTCTCAACCTTTTTTTGTCATATAACAAATGGTGCAATTCTGTACCTGTCTCTCTTGTACTGGGAGCCCTGACTGGACACAGAATACGAAGTGTGACTCACCAGTGCTGAGTAGAGGGGAAGGATCACATTCCTTGACCTGTTGACAATAATTTTCCTAACTGACCTGAGGAGGCTGTAGCCCTTGTTTACTGCAAAGGTACTATGCTGGCTCATACAACTTGCTGTCTACCAGGATCACCAGGGTATTTTCTGCCAAGCAGTCTTCCAGCTAGTTGGAGCCAGCCTGTACTGGTACTTGAGGTTATTCTTCCCCAGATGCAGAAGTCAGCATTTCCCTTTGATGCACTTGATGTGAGTCCTCTGCCTGATTCTCCAGCCTGTCAAGGTGAATGGCAACATGATCCTCTGGTGTATCAGCTCCTTCTCCCAGTGTTGCGTAATCTGCAAACTCACTGAGGATTTACTTTGTCCCATCTTCTAGGCTGTTAATAAAGAAATTGAACAGTTTTGTTCCTGATACCCCTGTCATTAGTATCCCTGGGTGTGTCATTAGTGTATAGCGTCCTGCTTGGTTTTGTGCCACTGATTACAACCCTCAGAGCCTGCAAAGTTGGCAGGTTTCATTCTTTTTATTTTCTCCCTTGCCTTCTTACACCAGTGGGACCTTCTTTCTTCCTCTCCTTCTTCTTTCCTTTGAATTACAGTATAAGCTTATGAAATAACAAAACTGAAAATTTGCTTTATATGTCTTTTTAATGTTAGGTGTTACAATTCTAAATTAAATATCATTATTCTTCCACTTAGAGAACTTTTAGGTACTTAAATTCTCCTGCTAGCTAAAATATGGATCTAGCGTCAAATTGGATGATCTAGAGTGATTGTTAAGTCCATGAATAGAAGTCATGCTTTCTACTCCTCCAGGCAGGGCTTGATTAGAGGTGGATATGCTCATTAAACCCTTCCAACAGATGGCAGTCTACCTTTATGCTTTGGGATTTCCTTTGTCTTTTCAGGAGAAAAAAAATATGATGCATTCTGCATAAAGCTGTAGTTCAGTGTATAAGTAAGTAGGCCTACTGCTGTGCACATCAGGATAACTCTCATGATACATAGAGGTAACACAATGGAAATCGCAGTTTAGAAATCCAATTTATCTTGCTGTGAATAGAATTGCATCCACTACAGACAGCAATTAGTTTTGTTCTATATCACTGGTACAGAAATGTGACATTGAAGAACTATTTGCAAACTACTAAGCATTCACATAGTTTGAGTTCATGGAGTTTAGAAAAATGTTAATTCCTAGTGTATGAAGGAGAACAAAGGAATTTTTTACAAACTGCAGCCAAAAGGTCAGATCACAACTGCTGAGGTAATGAAGCAAAAGCTTCCTTCAACTTTACTTGCTTATGCAGTTTATAAAAGAATAATATTCTGTGGATACCTATTACAACACTGAGTTTCTATCACAGCTGAACTATGGAAAGCTCTATTATTAAAGTCTATACCTTCATACCAATTTCTATAGCCCCAAGGCTGATAAGCAAATGACACTTGTTAAAGTACTTGAATAATTTTTTTTCACTCATGCTTCTGCAAATATCATATAGGAAGCTCATTCATAAAATAAATATACGTCACTCGTTCTGTAGAAGCTTTAGCATGTTAATGCTTTGCTAGGTGTTTCCTGCTTACGTTTAAGACAGTGATTGATGGATTTACATACCAGGTGTTATGAGCTGACTAACTTATGACAGAAAGAGATGGGGTTTAATACTGTAAGAGGGTTCTCATACTTTCATGTTTTGTCTACATATGAACCATCCTTCCAGCAGAGATTAACTTATTTTTCAAAGAATGGATTTATGTATTTTTCATTGCTTTCCCTCTTCATAAATTTAATGCTCAGTATTATTCATCAATTCAGCTAGAAACACATAATGGAAAACATGGATCTCAGCAGACCTACCTTCTGGGAAGTAGAGAGGCTTATGTATTCCACTCACAACAATTAGAACCTGTGTCATTTGTTTTGCCTGGGAAATTTCATTACCAGAAGATGATGTTAGCTAGGGCACCTTTACACTTTTAACTTAGAATTACCTCTCATTTGATATGTTTTTTTTTTAATTGAGAAGTCTTTATTAGATTCAGAACTCACTGGTTTCTCCATGAAAGATTCTCTACACAGTGTTCAGAATCAACACTTTGAGGACTGCATCCTGTAATTTTCTACTCCCAGAGTTATTAAAGAATCTTCCGGTTGGAAAAGACCTTTGAGATCATCAAGTCCAACTGTGTGTGGAAGATGGAAGACAGAACGATATAGATATTTGCCTGGATCCATGCCAAATGACTCAGAAGTATGCACTTAACCACTTAATGCTAATGCAGGCGTTCCTTTGGTCCTCCCCACTTCCCTTTGATTTAAACCTACCGAGGGTCCTTGGTGCACAAAATTACCCTATTCTAGAACAAAAGGCATTAAAACATGGAGGGCAGCGTTTGCCCAAGAAATTGTGCCAAAATATTTAATCCAGGTCAATTGTTTTGTACAGAGACAGATGTATTGCACATTGTTTTAGTACAGTTTAAAGAGTTAAGTCTACGTATTACAAGTCTGAGCAAGTCTGAATTAATACTTATCTCCTGTATGTCTGTTATAGTTATAAGTCCTAAAGGGCAATGTTGGGTCCTCCTTTTAGAAGTAGAGAAACTGAGAAAGGGTGAGCAAGGTGGACTGCACCAGGATTCTTTTTGCATGCTAAGGTAATCTTCCCACTGGTTTAAGGGCTTAACATGTTTTCTCCCAAGTTCCAAGTGCATAATCTAAAGGTAAGATGATTTATAAATATTTGGAGAAAAACAGATTTTCACAGACCTCATCCTAGAAACATTGAGAGGAATCACCTTATCTTTCTAAGCTACCTGAATGTCACCTAGAAAAGAAAAGGGGCTGCAGTGAATAACAAGAAACAGTCACCTCAAAAGGATAACTTACTTATTCTATTGCAGGTAGAGAAAGACATGGCATGAATTCCCCTGTGGGCAGGTCTGATCCGGTCATATGAAAATAAGGATTTAGTACCTTTTGAAGTTACCTCGTTGTATATGAAAGACATCATATAAGGCTGGCAGATATGACCCCAAACACCAAAGTTACTCATACTTCTGACTATCCAAGTGGGATAGCCTAAGGCATCTAGAGTGGCATTAGAGACCTGTGCGTGTGCAATCAAATAAAGCCTGAAATGCTTGCTATTCTTTCCCAAATAGTAAAAGCCTTAAAAGCAATTATGGAGTGTCTAAAGAGGGATCCAATCCACTCAGAACTGCCACATATCACACAGGTTTATAACGTGTCAGAGTCCCTATTCTGCAGTGCATCATTGCGATGGAGAAAGTAGTTGCATATTTGGCTTAACTGACTTAAAAAGATGTTGCCTGCCTTGCATCCACACTGCTACAGAGTAAGATGAGCTTGTTAAAAAGTCTAATCAAATACCTTTCTAAAGCCAGCAAAAAATGTGTCCGTAATTTAACACAAAACATTTACAATGGCTCAGACATTGGTGGAACCTTTAAAGCAGATGCAGTACCGGAGCCTGAGTGTGCCCAGGTGGCTAAGAAGGCCAATGGCATCTTGGCCTATATCAAAAACAGCATGGCCAGTAGGACCAGGGAAGTGCTTGTGCCCCTGTACTCAGCACTGGTGAGGCCACACCTCGAGTACTGTGTTCAGTTTGGGGCCCCTCCATACAAGAAGGACATTGAGGTGCTGGAGCGTGTCCAGAGAAGGGCAACAAGGCTGGTGAAAGGTCTGGAGAACAAGTCCTGGGAGGAGCGGCTGAGGAAACTGGGGCTGTTTGGCCTGGAGAAGAGGAGGCTGAGGGGAGTCCTCATCACTGTCTACAACTGCCTGAAAGGAGGTTGTGGCGAGGTGGGTGCTGGTTGCTTCTCACAAGTGACAAGTGATAGGACAAGAGGAAATGGCCATAAGTTGCGCCAGGGGAGGTTCAGTTTAGGCATCAGGAAAAATTTCTTCACTGAAAAGTTGGTTTGGCACTGGCAGAGGCTGCCCAGGGAGGTGGCTGAGTCACCATCCCTGGAGGTGTTTAAACAGCGGGTAGATGAGTTTCTTAAGGACATGGCTTAGTAAGGGTGCAGGTACAGTTGGACTTGATGATCTCAGAGGTCTTTTCCAACCAGATGATTCTATGATTCCACTTTAGTATACTCAGTTACCTGACAAACAGGTAAGAAATCTGAGAGTGCTGAGTCTCTTTTTGGACTAAAGTTTTAGTTGCATAATGAGGTGAGGTAATGGTCTGATTTGTGCTCGTTTGGACATAGTTCAGAATGCTGAACTCAACATTAGCTGTGTTTCACCTTCTGCCAAAGTAAAAAAATCCAGAAAGCCAAGACATGCCAGAAGCATTTCAAGACCATATCTGTAGAAAAAATGTCTCCTATCCACACCTCACGGATTATCTATCAAGAAATCAATGGAGTTAAATTACTTGTGTCAATTTTAGACAGCATTTACATTAATAGGCTCATTTTTTTATTCTTATATTGGTTTTATGCTGATATAAATCCTGCACTTCAAAAAAGCTTCCTGATTTAAACCTGTAGCAGAACATAACAGGATCTATTTGCTTTCATTAAAGGTCTTTTGACTTCACAGGTACAAGTATTAAACAAAAATGGTCAGAGAATTCCAGCATAAATTGTAACAGTGCTTAATTACATTTTAAGTACATGCCATATAATTACATTGCTAAGACAAATTAATTCTGAAGACTCCATTGGTCCTAATCGCAAGTAAAAAGCAGGCAAAGAGAAGAAAACTCCCAAAAGATGTACGTGCTGAAAGTGAGAACACCCCCCCCCCCCCCAATTTCGGTAAATCAGTACACAGAAGAGGAAAAAAAAAAAGTAAATTGTAGAATCACGGAATGATTTGGTTTGGTAGATCATTTAGGACCAGCCCCTCTGCCATGGGCAGGGTCACTTTCCACTGGATCAGATTGCTCAAAGCTTCATCCTGCCTCGCCTTGAACATCTCCAGGGGTGAGGCTTCCACGACTTCTCTGGGCAACCTCTTCCAGTGCCTCACCACCCTCACAGTAAAAAATTTCTTTCTAATATCTAATACAAATCTACCTTCTTTCAGCTTAAACCCATCCCCCCTCATCCTATCACTGTGATCCCTGATAAAGTGCCCCTCCTCTGCTTTCCTGTACCCACCTTTAAGATCCTTAAGGCTGCTACAAGGTCTCCTGGAGCCTTCTCCTCTTTAGGCTAAACAACCCCAACTCTCTCAGCCTGTCCTTGTATGTGAGGTGCTCCAGCCCTTTGAGCATGATAACCACACCACACCACACCACACCACACCACACCACACCACACCACACCACACCACACCACACCACACCACACCACACCACACCACACCACACCACACCACACCACACCATACCACACTACACCACACCACACCACACCACACCACACCACACCACACCACACCACACCACACCACACCACACCACACCACACCACACCACACCACACCACACCACACCACAAAGCTTTGTGTCATTGGCAAACTTCCAGAGGGTGCTCTCAATCCCACTGTCGAATCAGATACTCCAACTGGCCTTTGTAAGTTCCTTAGAGTGATGATAGTGTGTATGTGTGTGTGTTTGTCTGTGTGCATATAGAAATAAAGATATATGTGATTACATATATATGTAGACAAGTTATATATTTATGTAATAGAGTTGATGACATTTTTCAGTGTAAGTCTTTTCAAAATAAATTAAGTATTAATAACTTTTTTTAGGTTTAGAGACCATTTCTCATGCTATAAGGAGGTTTTGCACAGGAAACCAGTGAGCTTTGTGACATGCAGGTGTTTGACAGCTGTCCCATGCAAATTTGGCAGAAGCTGCCCTCTCCTCAGTGACTCCTCACACTGGCCAGCTCTGGAGTGAGAAGACTGTTGCCATCAGCAGCTGCCTGTTCTTCAAGAATTTCACAGTCTATTCCTTTTCTCCATATGTCCAGTACCTGGAAAATTGCTTTGTGCATTTAGTCTTTTTCTGTCAACTTTGATGATTCAAATGCTGCCCTTCCTGCTGTTCACTCTTCTTTTACCAAGCTCAGACTTTTTTCTATATTACATGGCCAAAATATTTTTTTCCAGTCCTGCTCTTCACCAAGTTTATTTTGTTTTCCAGCCAACCCTTGTTCATTTTTTTTTGTCTTCAGCTGTCACACAATACGGGTTTATACTTGCTACTTACTATGAAATATGGGCCTTGGATAAGGACATAAAGGCCTCATGGGGGTAATTAGTAACAGGCTGTAAAACCCCCATTGAAAATCTCTTTTCACTAGTGACCCCATGTGGCTGTGTCTACTTTTGTTTAGATAGTTTGCAAAAAAAACCCTGAATAGTTTTGCCTTACAGAAAAAAATCATGATTTATAGCCTTGTCCTCAAGGAAGAAACAGAGAGAAAAAAGGACAACATATAAGATACATTGAAAATTATTTTTAGACACCTCTTGTGTTGCCAGTAGTCTTCTACATAACTTCCAGTTTTAAATTCATTACCACATGTTTATGAATTCACAGGCGTTTATAACACAAAAAAATGAGCTTGCACTAGCTTTGTTTTGCACTGACAGAGATTTTGAGTTGTAAAGCAAGGAACATCCTTCACTCTACAGGTTTGTTTCAGTAGCATCTTGGCAAAAGCTGAAAGGAGGACTGATGTGTCCACATTAAATGGTTGTTAAATGTTGTTACTCAACTGCATTGCATTGTGGAGTTAGATTAATTCTTCACCCTGTTTGTTGTGTTTTGGAAGACAAAATTTCTTGCCAAATAATTATCAGCACCACCCCCATCCACTGCCCCCCTACCCTGCCCCCTGTATATCCTACCAATGTGTCCTTACCTTGGAAATAGTGACTGTTGTTGCTTTAAGGAAGCTCAGAAAGCAACAGTTTCAGACCATTTTGTGATAACAGGAATGACATAGCTGAAGGAATCCTGCCATTCAGGGCCTTCTAGTCTTGACTATTTTCGTGTTTGCTGGAGGACATAGTGTCACCATTGATGGCAGTCCTCTCAGTAACGATCACATAAAAGCTAATGTAGCTTTCTAATACCAATGAACATTCATTAGGGTCTTGAAAGATAGTGATGATCAGAACCTTGAAAGATAGCCACCGTTCAAAGGGAAGATAAAGACAGAATGGGACTCTATTTTCGTTGGTCTTTATAGGAAGCAAGATGCCATATAAAACCAGATAGAAACTTCACAGAAAAAAAAATGAAGTTCTAGAGATGAATATAGTTAAATAATTACTCATGTGCCATTTATTCCATTAACAGTATTCTTTGAACCATAGTCACATCTTTAGGCTTTTAATCTACATCTCTATTGCTAAAAAAGGAGAAGGAATGAGCTAGAGTACTGGACTGTGATTATGCATGGTGTTGAATAGCTAGCATTCAACTGGCATGATAATTACCCAGGCTAATTAGCACTTTCTGAGTAATGGCTGAGCAAAAGTTGGGGGATTTTATGTATCAGGGACATTTTCCAAAATCAATATGCATGAGCCTGAATCAGGTTTTGCTTTCTTCCCTCTCAGGACAGGTCTGCAGAGTTGTTCCAGCAGTTTCTCAGACACGTCTATATTTTCATAATCCATAATTTAGTGGAGGAAAACCACACCACACCACAAAAGCAAGGACGATCAGTTTCACACTACTAAAACACCACTCTGAGAGGCTATAATGTAACCATTAAAGTACTGTACCTTTACACTTAAGAAAACAGCAAGAATGAGAACCATGATTCAGAAGCAGAAAGTTCTAGCAGGGATTCAGTGGACACTCAGGAAGCAGCACTGTGCATCATGAATGTAACTTTCTGGGCTACTTGGCATTATGCTAAAATGTTTATTGAAATGCTCAACTATTTGATAGATTTCTTTCCCATCATTTCTGTTTCCCTCCAGCAGCTGGGTAATTACAATTTTTTACTATTATTCTTTTAATTTCAGTTGTCTTGCCTGTTTATGTAACCTGATCTTCAGGCATAAGCATCCTTTAAAATTGCAATTCACTAGCAAGAGATATAAGAACTGATTTTTACATTTCTCTTTTTCCACCTACTCATTCCTTTTTCTATTCTCATTGAACACAGTACTGACATTTTTACTATAATATCCTCTTTACCATTTTCCTCTTTCTGCAGTACTTTATATACCAGCATCACATAACCTAGCAGTTCCTTCTCGATTTCTGGAGAAAAGACATCGTGATAACTCAAATCTCAGCACTCTCCACCCTTGATTGTCCTTAATCTTTGCAGAGACAACATTATAGCAGTTCATCTCAACACCACTTCTCTTTCTTGGATGAGATATCTAACTAATGCTGATTGGACTGGTAGCTACTCCTAGATTTGGCCTTTCAGATCAGAAATTGTTATTACCAGTGCTTTAAGATTCAAAAAAAAGTAAAGATATTTTGTGACTACTCTACCCGTATGTGTCAACAGGTGATACTCAGGAACTAAGCTGCATTACCATGCCTGTAAAAAGAGCAATCATAGCAGTGCAAGCAGCCTTGACTGTCAATATGTCTTAGTAACCTTTTATATTATAGTAGTGTTGTTACTGCCACAATAGGTTAGGGTATGTCACCATTTCTATTATATTTGAAACCACATTTTTAAGGGCTTTATAACTTTTGTACTGTGATAAACATTGAACTGAATCTTTATATATGGCTTGTCAGATAAAATAAATGAAGACATAGTGGCTGGAACTTGGGTGGTATATTACAACAAAATGGCAAAAAAAAAGAAGACAAGAGTGAGTGGATTTCTTTCATTTTTCTTGCACAAATGTGAAGCATTCTTAAAAGGGAACATGAATTCTACTCTGACATTTGGCTTTCTATTTTTGACCATCAAAAGAAGATTACCCAGTTATCTGAGTGAAGTAGAACTAACATGCAAGTGTTCTCAAGACCCAGGATGGTACTACATTTTTATCTCTTCTGTATACTAAACAAAGAAGCTACTCTCTACTGGGGAATACTCCTTACAAAAACTGGCAGAACAAAAATTTCAGAGCATGGGAGGGTGTTTCTGAGGGCCGCCTGGCAATACTGTCAGGAATGCTAATGGGTAGACTGTCAAAGAAATTTAAAACCTGCATATCTGATTAAATAATCTAAATATGCTCTTGTAAGAGGATCATGACATTCCTCCTTCCCATGGGTGCCTTTATGCAGAGTTTTCTGTGCAGTGCATGAACTGATACAATGAGCCAAGATTACAAATATGTAGCACTTCTCATCAAAGATGACAAAGCAAGTGCTTGCAGCTAAGGTATTAAGTTAAATTCATAAGTCTAAGCAAAAACTGAAGAGGAAAAAAACCCACCTAAACTACATTATCAGTTTGCAGCAGCGTATCTGGATAGCAACATCATGTCACCAAAGTAGTTATCCATGTCAAGTCATTAAGAAGACCACTCCCACAATCAACAGCCTGATATACAGATGATTCCTCCTGCTGGAAGCTCCTACCACCATTTCCATCATGTCACTGGGTATCCACAGACCCCTGTGCTGATTTGAGAGGAGTAACATTCATCTTGCCCTTTCTATGTTTCAGTGAAAAAATAATGTGCTCACAGCCACTCCCTGAGAATCCATAAGTATCCCTGAGTACATTTAGGACAGTAAATGAGTTCCAGCATTAAATCAAAGAGAAAAAATACCTGTCTGCTCACAAGACCTACGCAATGCAAAACTTAAAATAACTCTCTTTTTCCAAGATTTGAGGTTTTTTATTGAAGTCGGATAGATAACAGCAAAACACAGGTGATCACGTGGACTATTCTTTAAACCGCAATTGCGTCCCAAACACTCTGACAAGATCATAAGGGAACAAACTTTGCAAGGATCTACGGGGAGATAATCTTCCCAACGGAGATAAAAAACATCACCTGATATTAGAGAATTTCCTGAGGCATTATCATGTAGCAATAAACAGCAAATATCAGTAACAAACTTTCAAAATGTATTTTTTTCTGTACTAATCCTTCACGTTATTTGCTTGCCCTGAATATGCAACGGTTTGAATGTATTCTCACAAGTCATTTTGTAAAACTTTAACTTTACATTTAGAAAATGCACACTGTTTTTTAAAAAAATTGGTGCTTACACCATGAGTATTGCATACTTATGCAAGAAAAGAAAAAGAAAACACTGTTACCTTAAGCAATTACAACTAAGCAGTAAAGATCACATCTAATCCAGTAGTCTTTTCGAACTCCTGAATTCTCATGCATGGTCTAGATCTGAGTCCACACTAAAGCATACACAGTTCTTTCCCTTCTGTATCTCGGTTTTAGCAGAAAAAGTAGTTGTGCAGCTGAGCTAGGTGTAATTTTAAATAAGCTCCAACATGGCGAGCTGGAAAGCACATCTATTTTGCTGGTAAATACCCAGACATTTTTCTATTTGCTATTTAAACAATTACAGGGAAAGCTTTACAAGAAACCCATAAATTTATAAACTGTCCAGATTTAATTTTTTTTCATTGATGAATAAGATTTAGGAAATGTAATCTCTTCATAGATATTCTACTACACAATAATGCTAAAAGTATTATATTTATATAAAATATTTGATAAAATTTTATTTCTAGTTTAGTGGAAATGATTTATCAAAAACGAAAAAAATTTTTTTCCATTGGAATACCAACAGTAGAAGTAAAATTAATCAAATAAAATAACAGAAATATGCCATGTAGACAGTACCAATAAAATTTTCCTAGTTCTATAATATTTCTAAAAAGATATTTGCAAATAAATCATACATAAAAACCTTTCAAAGAAATTGTGTATATAGATTAAAATAAAATTATATTTTGCATATATTTGCATACATTTTGCAGTCTGCTACAGACAGTGTATGAATGGAAAGAGAGGCAAAGTTTAATAAAAATATGTATTCAACATTATTCACCCGTTCTGGCAGTCATCTGAATTTGGAGTGATCTTTGTCTAAAAAAATTAATCTACCTATGCAGGAAGAAAGCAGTGTAATAAAATACTCTAAGAAAAATCCTGATGTGCTCAAAAGATAATGTTGTATAACATATTGATGATAAATGATACCTAATGAAAATCTAATCATTAAGGAAAAATGAAGATAAAGCATCGGAGAAAATCAGTAATGTGGGTTTATGAGATTTGTACAATTAAGTTTGGTTTTTTGATTCAATTACAAGGTAAGATATTAGTATATATCATTTTTATTGAGCTTAAAGGAAAGCTTTTCTCAATATATTGAAAAAAATAAGTTGTTCTTGTGTTTTTCGCTAAGAAAATATACCCCTGAGGTTACTACTGTGATTTACAGCAAACGAATGTGATTGGATTATTTCTTGAAAAGTTATGTTGTGTCTATTAGTATTCATGAAAGAAATAAAGCATACTCTGCATTTTAGTGGTGGAGAGGAATACAATGTTGATGATCATAACAGAACCACTGTAAAAACTGGATTGATTACAACAAAGAAGGTACAAAATGCTTGCATATACTTACTAAATGAGACGACAGCATACTAAAACATTAAAACTCCGTTACTGTTCCTCATTTCCTCAACCCTTTCTACTATTAGTTTATCATCAAAGATGGTGGCATTCTGCACTCTTGCTAACTCATTTTTAATTTCAATACTAATGGTGTATTTTTTCTGAAACAATATATTAAAGAGTCTTTAATTCCAAACCTACAGATTTTATTTCGACGTTACTGGTAATTCTTGCAAGTGAAGCCTGAAACAACATCTGAGTGGTACAGCTTTGGTTATTTCTTGAATTTTTTTTTCTGAATGCCAAGCACTAGAAAAATCAGAAGATGAATATTATTGAAGAGGAAGATTCTTCAAATACGTCTTCCCTGATTAGAAGTGCTTATAGAGAAATATAGAACCTGAATTGAATCAATAAAAGGTCTAGAAAGACATTTTATGATACTTCCATTCAGTATCAGTTATAGTGCACTTAAATAGTCTAGGCACAAAAGCAACATGTGAATTAAGAAACATTGGACAAAATGGATAAATGTATTTGATGAAATATTGGCCTAAACTTCAAAAAGTCTTTTCTGTAAAGTTTTATTCAGAAAAAGAAATGGAATACTTAATTTTTTTTCTGCATTGCATTTTCTGAACATAATTTTTGCCTTGAAGTTTCATTGTTGGACAGCAATGCTTATGTCTAAAATTAATTCTTATATAAAATGAGAAATTGCTACAGTGTCATATATAGAGCAGAAGAAGACACTTGTACCATGAGCACTTTTTGTTTTATCTTCAGAGATCTGTTCCCAAGATCCCGGTTTTTCCTAGCCTAGGTGTTTATCTATTTCTGTACACATATGGATACATGGCTTAAACAAATCCTCTTGCATCCACAGGCTCTACTCACTCTGCAAGCTCAGCACATAGCTTAATCTGTCCAACAAAAATAGGTCATTATTAATGTGCCAGAGGACTGGCACGTTATATGTGCTACTGTGTGCTAGGGGACCCTGAGAGTAATGCCAGCTGTGTGCTTCATTGTTATTGGGCACCTCTAACCTTGTCAGAACTAACATTAGACTCTTCCAGTCAATTTCTTCAATAGAAAAATGCAGTTTTGTATGAAACTTCTACTTGTCAAATGTTATTATGTCAGCTATACAGAAAGGCAAGTATTCAGTTTAAGCAAGTGTTGGCAATGTGTTCTACCCAGTAGAACTGGAAACCAAGTCCCGAAGGTGTGCAAAGCCTCAGCTGCTGATAATGGTAATTATCACAGATTTTACCTGCCATGTAGGCTTCCATAAAATATTAGTAATGTTCCCTGAAGTTCTGATTTTAGCTGTAACAAGTAGACCTGTACAATGTTGTTATTAATAAATATTTTATTAAATATTGATATAAAAATGTCAGAATGTAGTAGACTACAGAAACACAACGTTCATATAATTGCTTGACCATTAAAGGTTCAGAGATGTATTGAGTCCTGCAGCTGCTATCCCTCCTTGTGAGTGTTCTGTTCAATAAACCTTTGGGTTTGTTTCACAGTGTGAAGTAACCCGGGGAGCAAAGGGCGACCTAATACTGCCTGGCATACCTGTGGCCAGGAGGCAGATACTGTTGTGTTGAACACATTTGTGTGCACTCTTTTTGGCTGATTACGAACACTCAGCCTTTGTGCATCTGTTAGTGTAGGTAGAGTCTGGGTGGGAGTTTTTCGTAGACTAGTAGGAAGCCTACCATGCTCATCTCCTTATCTGAAAGCTGAGAAAGAGACTTGTCGTTGTGCCTAT
The DNA here is from genome assembly GCA_033558185.1 of Dromococcyx pavoninus. Lineage (NCBI taxonomy): Eukaryota > Metazoa > Chordata > Aves > Cuculiformes > Neomorphidae > Dromococcyx > Dromococcyx pavoninus. The sequence goes on along the minus strand of JAUMJL010000199.1, from coordinate 3,683,182 downwards.
ATTCTACACAGCAGCACTGTACCACTGGTGGATAAAGAACTCTTTCTAATTCTAGGAACAAACTATGGCTCAATAACTCTTGAAGAAAAAGTTTTTCTTTTATGTCACAAGCAACTTTTTAAGGAAAGTTTAAGGAAAATTGTTTGAAAAAATAGTACCTTCAAAAAAAGAAAATTAAACAAATCCCAGGATGTTAAGATCATATTGGACCATTTCTGAGCTTATATCTGATGGGAAATTTTGTGTGAAGATATTTTTAATGATTCATTTCAGAAAGGCCAAATTATTTTTTCAGGATGTATATTCCAAGCAAGGCTGCAAGTGTTTAATAAGTAATTAAAACCCACATAAAAGAACAGAACTTGGAGGTACAACTGATTTTTCATTAAATGTTTTATTAATTGAAATGCTAACCAAATTGTCAGACTGTATGAATATCTGCGTGAAGACCAGAACAGCTGCTTAAGATGCTGCATGAGTGTTTAAGCACTTGCTTTTCCTGTTCTATTGTGTCAAGGTCATCCTCCTTGTTCTCACTCTCAAGGCCCATCACAACTGTTTTAAGATTTCATTCCTTTTATTTTTTGTTAGTTAACGTGATTTACCTGCCTTGCCCCTCCCAATTTAGTTCCTTTTGCCTCTGAGATATCATCTACTGCTTCAGGTATCATCTGCCGCTTCCTTTTTTTTGCATTGTCAGCAGTAACCCTGTTAAGATATGCGTTGCCCTGTAAAGGTGTCCTGACAGCTGCCAGGTGGCCAATACTTTGAAAGTGGGGAAGAAAGGCATTATCAGCATATGCTTGCCTTCTAGTTTTGTGATAGAGTACATGACTACATCCTTGTACCAGCAGTTGTCCTTTTATGTTGTAAACACTTTGGGGCTTCTGGGGCAACATATACATTTAACTTCAGACAAGAAACCTCCCAACAAGCCAATAAATTATTAAGGTTGCGAAGTGAAATGTTCAAAAGGTATGAAACTCCTAAGTTAGCTTCATTTTCTCAGCAGGTTATACATATCAGGATGTAGCCTCTGGTAAGATGAACACATTTTTTTTTGCACATTTGCACCTTTAACTAATGCACTGCATGACTGGTGCTCTGAGGATTGTTTAGTTATTTTCTAAAATATTCTTGTTTCATCCTTAGCAAAAGTTGGAAGACATGCACACAATAAAGCTAGAGTTTTGGAAAGAGTAGCCAGAGGAGGGCAGATAAGTACTTCCTGGATGTTTTCCCACCAGTGTCGTTGTTTAACCCAGCAGCAAGCAACAAAGGGCCACATGGCTTCTCACTCCCTGCTCCCCTCTCTCCGGTGGGGTGGGGAGGAGAGTAGAAAAGAAAAGGAAAACTCATGGGCTGAGGTAAGAACAGTTTAACAAGGCAGAAAAGGGAGAGAAAATACAAGCACCATAAAAGCAACAAAAGAGTATACAAAACGTGACACACAATGCAAATGGCTCACCACCTGAAAACTAATGCCTGGCTTGCTCTCAATCCAGAATCTTTTGCCATGCTTCACAGCCACACACCTGAACAGCACTGGGAAAACCAACCGCGGAACTGAACTGTGATTACCATGTTGCCAGCTGTGCCATGAACTGTGTCACCAATCACGCTGTGAGCCACATCACCAACTCCCTGCTCCCTGGCTAGCTATGCCTCATATATATACTGAGCATGATGTCATGATATCAGATATTCCTTTGGCTAGTTTGGGTCAGTTGTCCCATCTGTATCTTTTCCCATCTTCTCGTCAGAATGAATCCTTCTCTATTGAAACCAGGAAATTAACCCTTTCCCAGACAGACTCAGGACAACCGACAGCTAAAGGGTTTCTATATGACAAGAAGCATATGACTTAAGTATCAAATTAAATGCTCTGTTAATTTTCTTTATTTTGGGGGTTTCAGGTTTGAGATTAATATCATCATTTAATGTAGTTAGTGGTCATAACTTTCTCCTATATCAGAGCTTCAGCTACCCAGTGACTCATTCCCCTTTTCCTTTGTGTTCTTTGTTTCATTTTTGTCCCACCTTCAGTTCACAGCTCCCGTCTCCTTAAAAAAAAGCCCTGTTCCTGCCTCCTGTTTCTCCTGTTTGCTCAGTTCCCATTCCAGACCTTGATCCCATTTCCTTCCCTCCTCTAATTCTCTGTCCAATCCCTCCTGCCTCTCTTATTGTCCCTCTCTGCTGTTAACCTGGCAGTTTCATTAGCTGCACCAACTGGGGCACCCAGCAGGGACTTGCAACTATAACAGCAGAGCTGCAGGTTTGGGACCTTGACCTAACCCGGCCTCTCTCACTGAGCAGTCTTCTGAAAGTTATGAAAAAAATGAAAAGTTTTTGTGCTGCATAGGAACTCTTAAAATGACAGGTGAAATGACAGATGAAACTTGGTTATTAATTTGGTTATATTACACTATTTTAATTTGATTATGACTGCCATTCAGGAGGAAGATCATCCAAAAGAATAAACACAAGGCCACTTGGCTATGGCCTTATTTTGTTTTGTTAAATTCAAGATTATCTGGAGAGACTATCAGAAAGAAAAGACTCACCTAGCTACCTGAGAAGTCAAAATGTTGAAAATATCAAAGACCTGTCAAAGGTCTGTACTTATAAAGTACTGCTCTTTTTTTGATCTGGCACAAAACACTGTCATTTGTGACTATAATACAGCGTAGAATTAAATGTATATATATAAAATATATATTAAAAATATTTTTTGGACAGCAGCCAAGCACACTGTAAAGGGAAGAAAACTTGCTATCTGAATTAACACAGAAATGTTGCATACATATATGTGTGACACAAGAGATCGCTACATGACCTGATCTGACCTCATTACTTTTCAGAAAGTGTATTCCCCTTTGTAAAAGCATATAATGGTCCCAAAACTCTGTTTATTCATCTTCATAGGCTGCATTTGTGCTTAACTCCTTTCTCCTCTGGGTATAGAAGAACAACAATGAATTCACAAAGATTACTAATGAATCAGCAGATTTACAAACTGTTGCTGCAATGAAGACTTTAAATGAGAACTTAGCAGAAAGCTGTATTGGAGAGTTCAGCTCCTGCCCTAACTGGGAACAATTTGTTTCTTTAAAATAAGTAAGGAACAGTATACAGCTGGCCTGCTAGTCACAAACACCAGATGGCTGACTCAAGCAAAATCTACTCAATCCACATAGTTTAAACTAAATCAGAATTAAAGTGGTTTATTGATTTATTAACAACATGTAATTAACCAGCAATCAATGAACCACGTAAGCAAGAGCAATATTTGTTGTGCAACAGACAAATCACAATAAAAGAGGTAAAACACAATACTAAATGCTTGAAAATGTTAATATGCATCTATGAATTTCTAAATACCCTTCTATAATGCATCACAGGATATTCTAATTTCAATAAATAGTCACAGTTATCCCTGCCAGAAATGTAGGTTAGATGCACTTCCCCTTCCAGGAGTAAGGATTCCCTCATTACACACTGTTTCTGAGGGAGAGGTGGGTGTTTGAAATCTGAGTGAGCCCCAATGCTCTAAGAGATCTGCAAACAGTGTGAATGCATCTCCCAAGACATGTACACATCCCAGAAGTTTAGGTCCCTACCTCCTTCTCCCTGACCTGTCACCCCTAGCTGGATGCAGTGTCCATTTGGCCTGGGCAGAGGCTGCGACCCTGGAAAGGCAACTTCTGTCAGTTTCAGACTGGGGGATTTGACCATTCACACTGATGGGAAGACAGAAACAGTCTTTGTAGGCTAAAAACATAAATAAAGTAAGCAGTCAAAATACTAGTTTGTTTACTGTGTAATAAAATTGCAGAAATATGTGCTCACCTTTTTACTGTCCTAAATACAAATGATTTTTTCCTCCCATGCATATTTTAATATTTTTCCTCTCACAAAAAGAATAAATTTCTAGAGAAAATCTCAAACATGTAGCTAGGGAAAGCATAGCTATCAGTTAGTAAATGTGGCTATTTAGAAAAAGAGGAAGTTAGGACACAGTGAGCTTGAGAGTAAATTTACAATGTAATAATGGCTATCATTAGTAGGTACAAGGAGTGGTGCTCTGTGGCTCCATAAAGCACAATAGCGAGTGCACTTCACATTCACACCGCAGCTTACCACTGTGAAGATTTCTGTAGTTTCTTAAATCCCACTGAAAAGATATGATTCCGTCATATCTTATTTACTGCAGGGGAGAAGATAGCAACAACTGTGATGAGATTTTAATTTAGAAATACTAGGGAAAATGTATGAATCCACAAGCTCCAGACTGAACACTACAAGTAAAAATAAATCTTTGCTAGCTCAGTGGAGTAGGCTCAGACTGGAGCCTACAAAGGTATGTAACTGTTATTAGTGTAAAAGCTGTTATTAGAGAAAAAGCTGCAATTTTATGTCATTCAGTAGGAGATAAAACTCACACTCAGTTTGGTGATTTCGTAGTCCTTATTAGGTACCTAGAGAAAGGAATAATTAATGTGTAGGTGTCTTACAGAGTAACTGACTCCCAAAGCAATTGATGATTACACATGTCTAAGGATGCATCTAAAATAAATAAATCAAAGCACTGTTAGTTTACAGAACATTTAAATGATATATTAAGAGACTTGAGTGTACTTTATTTGCAAAACAAAATAATTTAAAGACTACCGCTGGCAGATTGAATAGACTCTGTTATTTTAATGGTGATGACTGCTGATGGTAATAGCAGGTGGAACTATCATCCTCATATAACCTAAACTACATATATAAAATAGGTACAGCTAATATATGTCATAACCCAGACAACAGATTAGTTTCAATCAGGCACAGCAGTCAACAATGCCTGTGTGTTTTCATCATGAGAAAAAAATTTTCATGCAAAGATAGTTGGCTTGAAGATCAATCTTTTGAGAAGCTGCAGCAACCTCGGGGAAGAAAGGAGTGAAAATCATTGCAAAAACCACAGTAAATAAATGATGAGCTTGGTTCAAACTGTAGATTACAACATAGAGTTTGCTAAGAAACTAAAATGTTTAATTGACCAATCAATAAATTGAGTGTTAAAACTCAATTTCCTATTAAGTGGGGGAAAAAAACTTCTAGCAACAACACGATATGAGTTCTTCTATTCCTGACTGTGTTCGGTTTGTGCGGCAAGGTTTTGTTAGCACGGAGAGAGCTACAGGGATGGTTTCTGGACGAAGCTGCTAGAAACTTTCCCTATGTCCAAAAGAACCAATGCCAGCTGGCTCCAAGATGGACCCAAAATGGCCAAGGCTGAGCCAATCAGCGATACTGGTTGTGCATCTGGGAATACGTTTTTAATAAGGTGAAAAAGTTTCTGCAAAACACTAGCTGCAGCTAAAGAGAGGAGTGAGAATACGTGGGAGAAACAACTCTGAAGACACCAAGGTCAGAGAAGAAGGAGGGGAGGAGGTGCTTTTAATGCCAGACCAGAGGTTACCCTGCAGCCCATGGTGAAGACCATGGTGAGGTAGAAATGTTCCTCTGCAGTCCATGGAGGTTAGCAGTGGAGAGATACTTACTTGCAACCCATGGAGGACACCACACCAGTGCAGATAGATAGATGTTCAAAGGAATCCATGACCCTGTGGGAAACCTGCACTGGAGCAGGCTCCTTACAGGACCCACGGCCTGTGCTGCTGGCAAGGAGGAGCTAGAGAAAACCATAAGTGGAGTTGAGCCTGGGAAGAAGAGGTTGTGGGGGGAAGTTTTTTTAAGGTTTGGTTTTATTTCTCTTTATCCTACTCTGTTTTGATTGCTAATAAATTAAATTAATTTCCCTAAGTTCAGTCTGGTTTGCCTCTGATGATAATTGGTGGGTGATATCTTCCTGACTTTATCTCAGCCCATGAGCCTTTTGTTATTTTTTTCCTCTCCTCTGTCCAGTTGAGAAGGGGAATGACACAGCAGCTCTGTGGTCACCTGGAATCCAACTCTCTTATCACCCTCTACAATCACCTGAAAGGAGATTACAGCAAGGTAGGTGTTGATCTCTTCTCCCAAGTAACAAGAGGGGAGGAAATTACCTCAATTTGCACCAGAGGAAGTTTAGATTGTATATTAGGAAAAAATTCTTTACTGAAAGAGTGGTGAAGCATTAGAACAGGCTGCCCAGGGAATTGGTGGAGTCACCATCCCTGGAGGTGTTAAAAAACCTGTAGGTGTGGCACTTCAGGACCTGGTTTAGTAGGCATGGTGGTGTTGGGCTGATGGTTGGACGTCATGATCTTAGACATTTTTTCTAACCTTAATGGTTCTATGATTCTATGAACCCCCCACACTGACATAACTACTAGAAACGAAAAGGGAATTCCGAAAAACTTCAGTAATGTGAAAAATCTAATACTCAACTTTGAATATGATTAGATGTGAAGTTGTAAGACTGTGAATAATATATGCTAAACCTCTACATGACAAAACACAAGGATCCTGTATTATGTAAGAAAGAGAGTGAGAGAGAAATTAAAAAAAATAACAAAGTACAACAGCCTACTGGTTAAAATTATAATATTAATATTACAATATATTTATGATTAATATAACCCCCAAAATACTCCAATCTACAAAAAGCACTCCCAATATGGTCTCCCAAGTGACAAAAAGACTCACATTTCTCAACCTAATGGCTATACTCTTGTCAATACAAATGTGTTAGAGAATGTAGTTACAGAAATATCAACGATGAAGAAATAGTCCTATACAACTAATCAGAATGATAAGCCCATAAACCAATTTTTCTGAGGAAAGCATCTGTATTTGATTTATAACTGGATGGGAAAAGGATTCTGCATGAGTAACTTGACCCCATTTTGAGCTCTTTGAACAGCTCAGTAACATGCCTTGCATTCATGCATAGGAAAAGTCTATCACTGATTGAAATCTTGGATTACAGAGCTTGAATTCTGCCCTCTGGGAGTGTTTGACATCCACCAATACGTGCAGAGAAGCACAAAGGGAGCAAGAGCCCAAATCCTAAGTAATAGTGTCTCCAAACCATCTGTCCTGACATAGTGTAATAGTGAATCACATAAGACAAATTTGTGTAAATAATCTATTTCATCAGTTTTCTTCCCTGCTCATCATGCCCAGTCTTATAAAGCAAATAAACTCCCAGCTCTGCTTCAATTTCATGAGGTCTGTTGGTTTATTTTCACTCAACTGTCCTCAGTTTTACATCTGTGGAAAACTGTTTTTGTTTCATTCACCTATACAAGGTGGAAACTAAGTTTATTGAACTCTAGAATGTTTCTTCATGGATTAATCTGGCAGCTCATTTTTCATTTCCATTGCACTGACATGTGAAAAACACAAGGGAAATGGGAATTTTATGCCTTCATAAACTCCCCAAAATGTCTGCTGAAAACATAGCATATTTTCTAATATACTGCCATTGATCTTCAAAAATGCAGTAAAAAAATGATTGTACATGTAACTGTGATGGGTTGATCTTGGCTGACTGCTTGGTGCCCACCAAGTCACTCTTGCTCCTGAGCCTCAGCAGGACAGGGGGAGAAAATAAAATTAAAAACTCATGGGTTGGAATAAAGTTGCTTTAGTAAAGAAAAGCAAAGGTTTTGCATGGAAGCAAAGCAAACCAAAAAGATTTATTCTCTATTTCTTATTACCAGGCGATGCCAGCCACTCCGTGAGAAAGAAGGCCTTTGTAGGTGTAGTGGTTGCTCTGGAAGATAAATGATGCTTTCCCCCTTCCCCTCCTTGCTCTTAGTTTTTTTTGTTAAGCATGATATTGTATGGTATAGAGTATTCCTTCAGTCAGTTTGTGTCAGCTGTCCTATCTATGTCTGCTCCAAACCTCTTGCCCACTCCCAGCCTGTTAACATTTGCAAATGAGGGTTGGAGAGACATCTCTGATGCTCTGCGACTACTCTCAGCCACAACAAAAACATCGGTGTGTTATCAACACCATTCTAGCACCAAATAGAAAGCACAGCACTATAAGGATGGATGAACTATGGGGTACACATGGAGACAGTGTGCACCTGAAATTCAAAGCTGAGCTTAAGATTTGCTTGGCATGCTTATGTAGAAATCACAATATACACGTTAACAATCCAGAGATATGGGCTAATGGTTAGAACAGCACTCACATCCGCTCTTCAGTAGAGAGCTCTAGATGAGATATTATTGAATGTCATTGCTGTTTCTTGGGTCAAGAAGACCAGGAAGATGAAGGACAACAAGGAGATCACCAGCCTGCAGGAGCCAGTGACAAAAGCACTTCAAGTTCTCCTAAAACGTATTCATGGAGTTGGTCACAGAATATTGGTTTCACCGAGCATGTGCAGACAACGACAGGACATGTTTGCCTGGCAGGGGTGGAGATATTCTGAACTTAACTACATCCGAAGAGATCTTGAAAATTCTACCAACATTCAATCCATGTGGAATTTAAAGGAATACTATTCAGCTGCCTGATATCCTTCCTTGGACTATGGTAAAGCCTGTGTAACCAGTTTTGGTTCGAGTGAGACATTTCAGAAGGCCTAGGTAACTGACATTTTTCAGTGAAACCTTGTTCCACTGAAAACCTTTTGACATCAAAAAAGGTTTAAATTTGCAGTTGCTTAGATACAACTTCTAAATATAAAAGTTTCATGCAAACTTCCAGCCAATACTTCACATATGCAACCAAGGCATGTAAGGCACGATGGGCTATCACTCTCTCAAGATCAACTATCCAGCTGTGTGTTCCATCTCATCCATCTCTAAGTTACAGGTACTGAGACAGATGAAACACCACTAATCACTTCAGTCAATTGAAAAAACCAGCAGTTTTTCTATTTTGCACGCTCATCTTAAATTTATATTTCTGCTGAGTTTGTAAACACCACCTGGAAATCAAGCCAAAGACTTACCACCAGGAAAAAAAATCTTTTATCAATTATAAGCTTTTGGTCTGCTGGGGCAGTTGACTTTTTGAACTACTGTACAGCTACTGAAAATAAGTCTTAGGGGAATTAGGTTGTTTATAGTGCCTGGGTATTCAACTAATTTAACAGTTTATAAGACATTTAATAACCACTGTATGAGAAAGCACGTTGGAATAAGTAATCCTGGTATGCAGAAAAGAAACTCATTTTGCTTTGACACCTCTTCTTTAGCTCAGAAATTATCATCTGTGCCCTAGGCTATCAAACATCAATGCACAAAATTATTCACAAAGGTTTTATGGTTCAAGTGGTAAATCCAGTAATTTGCAAAATGTTGACCCAAGTGAGTCAGCACAGAAAGCCTGATCTTTCAGTTTGATGAAAATGTAATTTTATGGGTGTCAAGTCGAAGTTCAAAAGTGACATACAGTGTCATACAGATAAATAGTTTTGCCGACAGCAATGCCATACTTCATAAGTACTTGTCTAGTCAATGGTAACTACTATGATGATTAAGAAGACTGCTAACAAATGCACTTTTTATCACATTTTGCATTTCATGTAAGTCTCTAGAATTAAAAATTAAGACAGGCCTGTTTAAGAACTGCACTTAACACTTCAATTCTGTATTTCATTTATATGTGACAAAGATCTATGGAGATATTTTATAACTTTAAGTTATTATTCTCATTACTGTTATTTTATATGTACCACTTTCACAAGATTCCTGAAAATTTACAAACTTCAGTTTTGAACCAGTGACAAATTGAAATGAAAATGCTGTTCAGAATTATGGCATTAGTTACATCGCATTTGCTAACAGTCAAAAACTGAAATGTGGGATCATTTTTATTACAAAAAAATCTTTTTCTTGCTACTTGTGAGAATATTATTACTCCTTTTATATATTTTCTTTCTTTTGTCAGAAATAATTTCATATCTAATGGAAAAGTGTATGAAGTATAGTATGTAGAGCTTTGTGGAAAGTGCAGAAGACTGTTACTGTCCTGACAATATTTAATTTATGACAAAGAAGTAATGCACAAAAATTAGCTTCTTTAATTTTCGGTTCCTATTCAAAACAACTAGGTAAAGCCATTTTTTCAGCTAAAATGCAAGCCTTCTAGACTATTTCTTAAATGTCCTGACTTCACACAGAGAAAAGGAGGAATGCGTGGGTTCAATTAATGTTTAGGGTTGAACTCTGCATTTACTGAAAGATGTTGCATACCCAAAATAAGTCTTACCCTTCTGAGTAGCTGAAGATAGCAAAGAGGTTTATGTGCAAATGCCACCATGTTGAGTTTTCACACAAAGACTTTAAACTCAAAGACTCACAGACCTGTTACCTAATCTTGTCCTTTTTGTACATTTTTCATAAATGTCTTGAAACAGGAATGGAGGTTATATCATGTTAATTACTCTCGCTGTATTTGTGCTGAAGCCTAATCGTTGTGTTTCCTGCCATACAGCATGCAGGATCCTTCAATGTCAGGCACTCCAGGGTTGGACAATTCTATGTTCTCATGTACTAAAAATGTTTAGAAATTAGAAAATATGGGTAAATCTTATTTTATGTTCTTTTGTTCAATTCTCTTGTTTAGAATAGAAAAGGAATCTTGACACTGTTTCAGTAGGGAGACTGGATCAGAGACAATCTCTTAGGCTATATACTTCAGATGAGCCAGCATAAGAAGATCCAGTGTGAATTCCATCACAGGTGTGGTTTTGGGAAACTTTGGAGTCTGTAGGGTCTGGCCTTGCTTTTTCCAGGGACCTCCTTCTTTTGGTCCAGTCTAAACAAACTGGAAGTTAGAAGTCCAGATGCAAGACTTCAGGTTGCATGTTGAACAACTGTTTAGAGGGAAGGGTTGCTGTTGTCTCTCTATCTGGCATCAGAACTTGTGTGTTATCCACACATAGCAAAGAGAGGTCTTCTGTCGCTTTCTTTGTTCATGTCCTCAAAATATTGGTCTTGTTCTTTTTTCTCCAGATTCCTTTGATTTGTGTCATTAAAAAAAAAAAAGAAAAGAAAAAAAGGAAAAAGGGGAGTGAAAAATAAAAGACGCTCTTTTTTGCATCAGGGCAAAACTGAGTTTAGTCCTGATGTGTATGCTGAAAGAAACCTAAACATAGTTATAATTATGAAAGTAAATAATGAAATACTGCCAAGAACATTTATAAGTTTCCCTATTCTCATGACTTTGGCAATACAGACATTAACAAGTGCACTCAGTTACAATCCTTTACAGGACTATGTTATCCCTGTTCAAAATTAATGGTTTTTAAGAATCATTAAATGTAAACTTATGCCTTCACTCCTAAACCTCTGCCTTCTGAACTGCCTTATCTCCATTTCTCCACCATAGTTTTCAGTCTCCTAAGAATGCCAGAAATTGCCCATACTTTTTGAGTTATTCTTTCTCAGTTTTTGATGAAAGTATTTTAATTTCTTCAAAGTTAAATGTTTTTCTATGTTAGCAAACTATGGAGAATGAGCAGAATGCAAATGCCACAGAAGAATTTTCTTCAGGCCAGCACTCACATTCTGGGAATAAAGCTGGTTGTTCACAAATATCCCCTATTTCTTCTGCAGTAAAGATTATTTTAAAGTTTGTTTCCCACCTTACCATAAATACTTCTGATATTTCAGCAATGTCTTTACTTCATGCATCATTCCAGTCTGTTATCTTTCAACTCTGCCCATACAGTTACAATAGCAAGTTTGAAGATGTTAGTGAGCATGTAAGATATTTCATTTTGGCATACTTTCCTTTCCTATTACTGCCTACTCTATATTAGGCACTCTATACTAGGACCAAATGTTCAGCTAACTGGAAGATTAAGCTAAAGATCAGGAACTGCAGTGGGTTGCAAGTGGTATTACTTATATAACCTTGCAAAGTTTACTCAAATACATACTTTGGGTACCTCTGTGTCTCAAATCCCATCAGTCCTGCACCAAGCATCCTCTGAAATGTTTTCAGAGCACTCCAAAACAGCTGATTTTATATTTCTGAGTGCAATGCACTTAGCTAACTTATTCTTTGGATGTTCCATCTATTAGTGAAGTTTGCTCACTAAACTTCATTTCTCAGAAAAAAAATACAAGTTCTCTAAATTACTCTATGCTAGTTAGTTATTCCACATGACCCCAAAAAGTCAGTGTCAGTTAAGAAGCAGTGGAATTCCTGAAGCACTTTTTGGTTTTTTGGCAGCAGTTAAAAATATTTTTTCTGTAATTTAGAATGACCCCTCTTGTGTTTCTGAGGCAGTTTTGAGAGGAAAAAATCATAAAGCAAAACTCAGGTAGTCTTAAAAATACAATCATTGTTTCATGCGTTTAGTTTGCAAAATAATTAGAGGTTTAAATTAGAACTTGTTACAGATTCTTTGCATTGAATAGCATTATTTTTTAGCACCTTTTAAACATATTTTAGGAATCAAACATATTCTTAGCTATTTTTCCAGCACTGAGCTTGCTAGCAGCAATCTCCTGTTTTTCAGTCTATGAAAAGCATCAGTCTCAAGAGAGTTCATTAGCTAGATGCTCTGCTGGCTCTGTCTTCCAGGATATCTGCCTGCAGTATGAAGCAACAACAGCAGATGCAATAGAATTGACCTTGTCTTTGTTATTAATATCTGTAGTACTGATGCAGGCTAAGGACATACATATCACGAGCTGACTTGTATATCCCTAAAACTGATTCACCGCTATCACATCAAATATTTACCTTACCCAGAGCTACAAGTATTTATAAGCTTACGTTTGTTGAAGCTCAAGCAACATGGACTAAGAATTTCTGTTAATTATTAGGCCGTGATAAAAAATATAATTTACCCAGTCCCAGAGATATCATATGTATATGACCTCTTGGTACCAGGGAAAACAACAATTGGTATGAATATATTAAATTTCTGCAAGGAATTACTTCAAATATATCAACTACAAGTAATTACCAGTCCAGGAAAGTGATTAAAATGTCTTAAAATTAAGAGTTCAGCTTGCCATGGTGATTTCTATGCAAATATACTTTTTTTCAACCAACATGCAAGTCTTAATTAAAAACAGACTAAAGTTTTGAATAACAAGAAAATTTTAAAATTCATGTCATAGACATAATTACTTGAGTCTCAGTTGCAAATGAAAGTCATATTTTTTGCTTGCTGTACTTGCTTTCCCTCCTCTTTTCTAATGAAAATAGACATTGCACAATACCCTGTTAAATGGTTTGCTGAATGAGTGCTTGAAATGATCAATTTCCTTTATACTGACTAGCTGTAATAGCTCAACAGTATGCAATATTACAGTTTTATTTTTATATCTAATATTTATGTCTTTCAATATATGTATGAGTTGAGTGATTCAGTTCTCAGAATATGACATGAATTTTTTTCTGCAATTTGCAATAAGAAATGGAAATAACAGGAAACACTTTTGTTAACTGTATCTACTTGGGCATCTTTGATTGACAGTTTGAGCTCTTCTGAAAACTTGGTAAATATCCCTGGAGGTCAGTCAGTCTGCTGAGTGTATGTAGTCCCCACTAGTCACAGAAGCCATGTGCAATAGGCCAAGGTCATCAAAACCAGGCATCATCCCTGCAAAACTCTCCCTGGATGTAGGTCATCACTGTCCCATAAGAGAGAGGGAGCAAAAAGCCTAAAGCTCTGCATGAGCCAGCAGTCCTTTGACCTTCAGTTATGGGAAAATCAAAAAAGCAGCAGGAAAAACATTCGAAGCTTTGATAAATTTTAATATTTTCCTCCTGTGGTTTTCATAATCTGAAACAGTACATGAATACATTTGACTTGATTTTGTGGACAATTTCAGATGTTCCAATCCTTCATTGTTTGGTGAACTTGACTTTTGTTCGAGAAAATCTCTTTCTCTACTTTCCTGCTCCCAAAGTGCAGTGACATTAAAACAGCACCAGTGCATTACTCATTCATATGTTGGACTGTGAGAAATCTATAGGAACTTCTGAAAAATTCTAGGCATGGATGGCATTTTGAAACCACTCTATAAAGATCTAACAGTTCAGTATTTAATTCTAAACCTAAAGAAACACTTAGTGAGTTAGAGAACTCTGGAAGAGTCAGCTTAAATTTTTTTTCTAATGTACCGTTCTCCTCAAGTTTGAAGTTTTTGAAAGTTAATATTTTCTAAATGATTTAAATGAAACTAAGTATCATGTGCTAAAGAACCAGCTATTGCCAGAAAGAAAGCTATTTTCTCATTATTTTCCTTTTTACTGTGACTTATGGCTTGGAAATATGGAATGAAATTTTGTTTGAACATTCTTCACCTGTTTTCAGAGTTCTCTTTGAGGTGGATCTTCTAAAGTCTCCATTCCTCTTCTTGAGGTATTTTTGTAATGTGCTCAGAAACTACAAAGAGTAAAGCAATCACAGAGCTGTCTGTTTCATTCAGAATAAACCCATATAATAAATTTAAAGTGCTTGTAAGTATTATCTGGCTCTGAGTTCAGCTGTTGCAGAACAGACTGCATTTGTGTAAATAAATATTCTTGCTTTCTGCATCTGAGTGGCTGGATGCAAACAGACTGTTGGAAATAGTCTCTCATGTCTCTTTCCTCAAATGTATACACCCAGGAATTATTTGGGATAGTACTAGTTGATACAGGAAAAAAAAAACATGCTGTGGACTATTTCAACAATTCGTGGTACAGACAATCAGGATCCTCATTAATTCACTTTTATACAGCCCTAGTGCCTGAGCTTTTCTGATTTTCATTGTAATACAACTTATTGCTACCCAACAACCAATTCCGACAAGTTCTTGAAAGGGATACTTACAGCTACTGCTATTTACAGACTGATCCATTGAAAGCTCTAAGAACAAAGAACTCACATGACACCCAGAGAGTTCATCATGAGAGCACTTCTTTGAAAACAGAGATGCATGTAAAGCTTGACTTTATTCCTTCCTGCCGCTGTCTGACTGCCTCTTCATTGACACCCCATTACAGCTGCTTTTTCACAAACAAAAGCAATTGGTGACAAAGATGGTTTAACAAAAAGTGCTGGAATTGGTTGGCATCTGGCCCCAGGAGATGTAATTTACCCTCTGGAAGCATTTTACCATCTTGTACTAACAATACAATATTAAGTTATGGCAATAGTTTCTTCCAGTAACTCCAAAGCTATCGTGTGGAAACCAGAAACATTCACATGCTGTCAGTAGTGTCATTCACCATGCCATCCTTGTACCTTACAGAATTTCAGCTTGTCAGTGATGGAAATAGTAAATATATAAAGCAGAGTATAAAACAAATTTTTAAGGTTTTAGTATTTACCATACTACTATCCATGATCAAAGCTGCAAAGAGAAGCAAAAGGAGCTTTGTCTCCTTCTGCTGTCCATGAAGAGGATTTCTTTCATGTCTGTCAGCTCAAGATACCCGTAGAACTATAAATGGGAAATCTTTTTTGTTGTTACATTTCAGAAGATCATGTATTCTCTAAAAACAAGAGGATACACATACTCTCTTGCTGCATGGAACAGCTTAAAAATATTGACTGTACATTTACGCATGAGGAAAATTAATTTTAAAAAAATTAAAGTTGAAGTGTTTTGGATAAACCGACAGGCTCATGTTTAGTTTAGGGAATTTTAGTGTTTGGTATTTTTAATGCTCCCTTACCACATGAAATTTCTCACTTTTTCTTTCTTCCTGTGCAGTACACTGACAAGAAGGACTTGTCAGTGCTCTTAGTTTCCATACATCCCCGCCTTCAGACCAAACTGGGGAATATGATAAGGATAAACCATTGAATTATATGGGCTGAAAGTTTCTAGCTGGTGGGTGCTATGGGTGTTCAGCAAACATATTCTTTCATTCATGCACATAGAGCCTGCGGTTGCTGTTCGACATCTCTCCTGGGATTAGAGTTTCTCCTTTAGAGATATACCCACTTTTGGTGATATAGAACTTCTCCCCCTCTTCTTAGTATGCATTGAGTATGACAAAGATTGACAATTTTAAATCTATATACAAATTCCTGAGATAGAAATGTAAAAATAAATTGGAACTTTTACTTAATTAAAGTAATTTTTTTTCCCATACTCATAAAAAACTGAGTTGAGCAGGCAATGTTCAAATATGTCAAAAATATCTCTTCTTGCCCACGAGTAGATGTGACATATTTCAATACAATTATTTGAACTACTGTGGTGCTGAGGGAGGAAATGGGGAAGGAAAAGACATTCTACACTAACTTTTACACTATCACTGCACAGTGCTTTCATGGTTGCTCAGACTATGAGAAATAACATCAAAGGAAATTTGTAAAAAGTAAAACTTTATGTAATTTATGGTGGATGCAGTGAATGCTTTTTACCGTTACATACAACAAAATGCATGTGGATTTTTGTAGGAAATTATGTAAGTAAAAAATCTAATCCTAGTCAACTGAACTACATACTCTTTTTTTTCCTATAGAAATCAGCTACAAAAATGAAAAGTGTTTCCTTAATATGTTAAATGTTATAATAGTGTCCAGGTTAGTGTAATGTTCTTTAAGTAGTTCTAACTTTTTCAGTGCTGTTGTTTCATTAATATAGTAAATGACTTGTAGGAATTTTCCAGGTTTAAAATTAAGATCTCATCTCTCCAGTCTAAACTATAGATATTACACTATGCAATATATACCTTTGTAGTTGTAAGAAATAATAATAATACAGAAGACATAAAATGTATATTAATACATGGCTCCAGATTTACTTATTTTATTAAAAATAATAAATCAGATAATTGCCTGTGAGGAAAACAAATTAATTTGTATATATATATGGACAAAGAGAGGAAATACTACCAGTAGAGTTTAACATAGGTTTCTGCAAAGGAAAAATAATATGGGAGAGGTTGTGAAATCTTGGCAATATACTCTCTCAAGCACGTATACAGACAGTTTCTGATCCTTTAATCACTGGGACTGTTATACAATCTTTGTCAAGTTCTTTTTCCATAATTCTAGTGGTGTAAAAATCACCCTAACAAATCACAGTCTTCAGAGTTTGAATAATTTAAAATATAAAATAAACTTTTCTGAAGGGTCTAGTTAATTTTTTTTCTGAACTCTGAGTTTATTCCTCTGACAATTAAACATATAAATAATATGAGAGGGACAAAAGAAAAAAAAAGAAAAGTTCTATCTGAAGCTTTCTAAGTAGATCTTCCTGGGAAAAATACTAAAATAGCAATTTAGCTGGAGTTTATTGAATAAAATTAATTTTTACCTTTCCTATGGAGACATCCCAATCAAAACACATTTTCAAAGGTATTCCCCTTGTTCAACGTGCAGATTGAAATATTAATTAAGTTTATTTTTCAATTAGAAAAGTGCCAGTGTTATCTACTCAGTCCAAAAATGTTTTGTAGATTTGGCATTAAAAACTGCATTGCAGCAGACAATAAAAAAGTTATTGGACAATATAAGAGAAAAAAAGAGAATTATATCTGCTATTTGTAGAAGGCACATGCTCTCAGCCAGTGAAATCTCTTACTGTTGTAGTCGTAGATGGTGTGGGTCAGATAAATATATTGAGACATGCAGTAAAGAAAATCAGTGAAACTGTGAAAGTAATGAACACCATCAAATATATCAAGTATAACAAAGAAAGGTGAAAAACTGGATTTATGGATTCTGTACATTCAAAAACTTGCCTCGGTAGAGATAGAACAGTTATACAATAATACAGTCCCAAAAGGAAAATATAGCCTCAAAGTATTGCAGGCAAATGATGAATAACTTCTGTTCTGTATTTCTCTTTTACATGACTACGCCTTACATGCTGCTTGTATTTAGATATGATGCTGCTTGCATTTAATTTAGTAACACCAGCAATCCTCATTGCATTGAACTATTTATTTAGAGTAGTTTTGAGAGTATTACTTCCAGGAACACATCATCCAAGATACAGAAATATTTCTTGTAAATTCAGGAAATGAATGGTAAAAAATTGGGCAGGTTTGTTGACCGATGGATTGAACAATTTGTTCGGAACATATTCTGTGTATAACAATTACTTAGGTACAGCTGTTTGTTTTTTTTTCATTTCTCGCCACACTGTAGTTTATTTGAGTTACTTTTTGCTTATACATTATTACAGATGCTAACGCTCTGGTTTTGTGCAAATGTT
Organism: Dromococcyx pavoninus; assembly: GCA_033558185.1. Classification (NCBI taxonomy): domain Eukaryota; kingdom Metazoa; phylum Chordata; class Aves; order Cuculiformes; family Neomorphidae; genus Dromococcyx; species Dromococcyx pavoninus. The sequence goes on along the minus strand of JAUMJL010000199.1, from coordinate 3,665,098 downwards.
GGGAATGCAACTGAAAGAAGACATATGTAGTTAGCACATTGCACACACTGAAATGCCTGTAGATTTCTTTGTTTGCTAGTTCAGTACTTACGTATTATAAATTATTTCAAGTGATACAGCTAAAGAAATATTTTTCAGTTATGTGTCATAGTGCTGTAGATGTATGTATATGGCATCAGGTTTTTATGACATACAGTCAGAAGTGTTTTCAACAACATCTACAAATCGTGACAGAAACATCAAGTAGGCTTAAGGGACATGTAAGATTCATTGTTAGATTATCCTTTTTTTACCTTATGTCTTTATAGTAAGTCTATGGGCATCTTGTCAAACCAAAGAATTTTGTGGTTTTGAATAAGCTAAAAGGAGTTTTTGGTTAGCAGACTGCAGTAGAAGAAACAATGTGATGAGATTTCCAGGCAGCTGCTATTTGTTAAACAGCAGAGAATGTTCCATTTCGTGAATAAACAAGCTAAAAACATGTGAAAGTAGGAAATCTGCCCACCAAAGATGACAAATAACAAACACTTCTAAGAATTAGCATCATGAAAAGAAGGTAGGTATTTCGAACAAGAATAATGGACAACATAGAATCACTCTGGGGATATCTAAAATACCCCTAACAATAATTCTTTTCTAAAGAGTCACTGAATATTAAAGAAGGATTGTACATAACAAATAAAATTATGATGTTGATATTAAGCCGGTTGATAACCTGCTTAACAGAAACAAAAGATTACAGGAATGGATCACATCTTCTGGGAGAAGGTGTCAAATCAGATAATTCCTCTTATGAGTTTACTAAGCTATAAATTAAAAGCGAGAGGCTGTTCTTTAAAAGTGCTCTAGACTCTGTTTCTCTCAGTTACTGAAGACTGTATTTATTTCTCACTTTTTCTTTATGCCTTCCAGTCTTATATCAGTTCCGTTCTTCACCGTTAATTACTCTCCTTCCCTAAGAGAAAACTGACCTAAGTATCATTCCTTTGCTTATTGTATGAAACAAAACATGTCTACCTATCTGGTCTGCTCTTGACCAAACAGGCATTTTCCTACCACCTTAATTGTCCTTCCCACTGCCTGTGGCAGCTAAAGGTTGGGGTTTTTTTTGAGCTTGCACATCTAGAAGTATGCACGCTATATACACCTCCATAATCCCATATCTCTGCTACAAATACACCCTTGTTAGGATGCTTCTTGCTGCGAATGACATCTTTATTACAAAAAGAAAAAGACAAACCAAACCTGTATAGAACTACTGAATGACACCTTGCTCAGTCTGAGAAATATGGGATTGGAAAGTAAGAAACCTGCATTTCATCACAGCTATAACAATGTATTTTCTAATTATTTTGTCAGATTTGGGGCTTCAATAGAAAATGTCTAACCATTGAAGAATATGTTTAAAGAGATCAAACAACCAGAAGTACATAATCTACACTGCATCTGATAGGTAGTTTTAAAGACAGAATTCTGCTTGAACTTGGTTACATTTTCTTTACACACTATTTAAACTCTCGAGTTTCATGCTGAATGGCTTATAGGACTGTTAAATCATACTCAGACAATATTTAATAAGAATACAAGAGAATTAAATACATCTAATGTGAATTTGCATACAGTGTCGTTTGTCTTAAAATTATGTTAAATCGTATTTTTTAGTCAAAGAAAATTCTAAATGTCACTAATTCTTGCTTCAAATTAAAATAATTATTTCACATTCAACAGCACACTTCGCTCTAACAAAATTAGTTACAATGGACAGAATATTATGAACATCACACTGGAGATAAAAAGGTTTTAGCTTATTTAAAAGACAAATTTCATTAATGATTGCAAAGATGTATGTCAAAAGCTCAGAAGACATTAACAGAATATACTGCTTTCAAGCAAAGCGTTAATGTCTTTGAAAACACAGCTGAGACGAATATTTTGTACTCAAGGATTAGCACAGAGAGCTAACAGAGTAGTAAAAGAAAGCATGAACTGAATACTGCAAGTAGACTTGGACTCAAGATACTTAAAAAAAGGACATTTTCACATGCAATATATGACCAGGTTTAGAGACAATGATAGTTTCTTGGAACAGTAAATCAAAAAATCCAGTGGAAGAGACACAGTAGTCCTGCCTGTAGCCATGGATAGTGCACAGAATATGTTCTAAGCATCAACTATGAAAAAGTAAACAGAGAAGTGTTTTATTTTATGAGTGCAGTCAACACTCTCATTCAACAGTCTTGTAAAAATGAAAACACAGGAGAAAAATAAAATTGAGGCTTAGAATCAAAAAGGAATTTAAAAAATCAGTTGAAAGGATATTGTCTCTAGTTAAACCTGAGGCTTCCAGAAAGGTACAGACTAAGGACCAAGAAGCCTGCATGGTTTTATTGAGACCAAGAGGTAATATAGAGAATATTCAAACCAAGTTGATTTCAAAGGAAAAGCTGAATCAATTACTAGTATTGGTGAAGTGAGCAGAGAAGTTCCCAAACTGAAACCTGTCTATATGAGGTGAAACTGAGGAACTGATGGGAATACTGGTGGAAGAGGTGTTTTGAGAGAGGTGATACAATGAACAATAATCGGGCACCAGGACCAGATTACAGATACTTGAGAGCTGCAGGGAAATTGCTGCTGATGAAATTACCCATTCACTACATGCAATGCTGTCCTGTTGCTTAGTCACCCTTGATTCACATGTGAAATGGAGATTGGAGGAAAAGAAAAACCAACAGACTTTGAAGAAGATGTTGTATAGAATAAAGAAAATACAGACCAAGTCCTTGGCACTGTCAGGAAGTGAGAGGTGAGAGGAATGGCTTCTAGCTGTCTACCCAGTCCATACAGTGCAAAGGTCTATGTTTATAAAGATTAATTTATGGGTATTGGTAGTTCTGTACGTAGCTTCCCAAAAACAGAGAGATAAGTCAAATCTCAGTCATTCAAAATAGGATGTAAGTTCTCCAGTAGACTGGCACTTTTGAAAAGAAAAAGCTATTTAATCTAAGGGTTAAAATATATTATTTAAGATAAGGAAGCAAATGCAATATTACATTTTCCTCTAGATTTGCCTTTCGGAATTTAAAAATGGAGTAATTTTTTTCCTTAACTTGTTATAATTCTATAAGCAAAACATCTGCCTTTTTTTTTTTATCATCATGTCTTTTATCTTAGCTGCAGGTCATATGTAGATGTGGTATTTGTGTACTTACTGTCTCCTTATGGAAACAATTAGAAATTCTGCACATTTAAATACTCAGACTTCTAAGCACTAAGAGTAATTGTTCGTATACTTTAGCTTTACAAGTTGACATTGTTGAAAATGTGGGGTTTTTTGTATAAAGGAAACTTACACTTGCCATTCGGGTAGCTCCACTTGATTTTGGATTTTACTGAGTTTAATTTTACTTGCAAGCCTGAGAAAGTCTTTTGTCTGGTTTAAATGCAGCTTCCTCATTCAGCGGGTTTATCTGAATCTTATCAGCTATGCTTATTACTTTTGGAGGCTTCACAGTGGGTATGGTAGCAGAATAATACAAGAAAAATCAGTTTTCAGCAAAAATAATATACAGAAACATTCAAAAAATGTCATATATTTTCAGTGTATGTCCTCTTTTTTTCAGAGTTCAGGCTGATTTTGTGGTGTCAAGATGGTAAAGCACTAAACAATGATTGAAATATTGATAATTATATGTATGTATCTTTCTTTTTTTAAGGTTATGTTCTAAGGACAACAAAAATGCAAATTTTTATATGTTTTTAACTTTTTTTAATTTTAATTAAACATCACTAAGAGAACAATAAGATATGTTCGGGGTTTATGATATTAATTTCATGATTTTAAACTCCAGAAAAATTCTACTAAGAAAAGTTTGTTACTTCCATTATCTTTCAGCTTAGTCTGGCTTAGCAAAATGTGCACAGGCTGAATATCTGCCTCTCAGTCACTTGCAAATTTTAACATTTCTGGAGCGAAAAGCTAAGTGTTTACTTGAATACTCCGGAGCAGAACACCAAGAGTTTTTTAATGTCCTTTTCTATGCAACAGATGGAAAATTAGGAACTACCTTTCCTTTTAACATCTGATCTGTAATGTTTGCAAAAGTATAATGGCAGTGAAAGACTAGCTATTTCTACTGATTAAAATCAAGGTTGAAGAGTACTGTTACGTGCTGGAAAAGAAGGTGACAAATGAGGTCAGGAGTGTAAAAATATAATTAGGCAAATGGCTTCATAGAGACATGTCTGGCCTAATGTTGATTTGCAAAATATCAGCACTTATAATATTAAAAAAAGAAAAAGTTAAGCATAAATGTGGTGATTATGGGATTCAGTCTGGCTGGATTCTCTGTTCTGAGGAAGCAAGCTGCAGATTTCATCATTTTATCTACTCCAATATGGTGCCTGACCAATTTTCTTTAAAGGTGTCAGCTTAACAGTAAACACAAAAGTACAATCCATTCAAATCCCTCCCTACATATGTAAGGATTTTTTTTATTAAAAGGTACGTGGTGAATATCAGATGGACTAGAGAAAAAAAATTAACTAGTGATTCACAGTAACTACAAAATTAAAGATGGAAATTGCATGTACAAGCACTTCAGCTGATGGAATAAAAAAAAAATAATAATCCACAAGTGTTTTGCTTTCTTCTGCTATAAAAAAAGAAAGCTAGATCACAGGAAACACACTCACAAGAAAGCAAATCCTCTACCCATCTCACCAAATTGAGTACATGGTCCCATTGAGTTCATGCCATCTTGTAAAACTCCACTGGCCTGTGTGCATATCTGAAATCAAAGCATCCCACTACCTAATAGTATAGTACCTATAAAAATGAATTGTTGCCTTTTCTTTTTAAGATGGGTACTTGGTGTCTGCAGGGTAATGAGGAAAAGGGATGTTGGCTCACTCTTGTTTCTGCTTAGTAACTTCTTCAAGTATCAGTAGGTACTGTACTGGATTTCTCTTGTATATCCATTACAATATTATGGAACTAAGAAGGAAATGGGAACACGTATTGTTTTGAAAAGGGAAGAAATCAGACTTAATTACCTCGTGAGTAGCAAATCTAATGAAATCTGATTTACTTTAGATTTTCATCTGAGGGTCCTCCTCCAGAGAGAAATTCTGTTTTCTCTCACGCCTGTGATATCTGTACTACCACATACTTAGTTCCCAACCTATATTCCTACTGCACTCATCTTTAGTTTATCCAGTTCTCCTGTGCCCTTAATTTGTGTGAGGGAGCAAAAAGAGTTTTGTAGATGGGTCACGATAAATGACCAGTTAGTTGCTGCCTTTTGAAACAGAAAGCTATGGTTTGGCTTCTTTTATTTCCTTGCAACCTTTATTTGAGCTGCTCTTTCTCCGGTCAACTACCAGCTGAAGAAACTTGTTAATTAGATTTCGCTACTATGGAATGGAGGAAACAAACCCAGTAGATTTCCATAGAAGTTCGGGATAAAACACTCTTAGAACTTCCAGAGAGCAGATAGTTCCTTTTCAGGCTAAACACTGTTTCTTTGGAGATTACAGAGAGAGTTTCACATACTTGTTTAATAGAATAAGTTTAAGCCATCAATATTTTCAAAATAACTAGGCATGAGTTCTGGACATTAAATGTGTTTCTGTGCTCCATATAGAAATTGGCATTTATTTTTCCTCCTCTCCTCTCACATCAATACCATAATAAATCTAAATATTTTCACCCAAATAAATTAAGAGACAATGTCCAGAATGGTTAGCAACAGCATCAATAAGACTCATTTTCCTGGAAAGAGAATCAAGGTGAGATCCAAGCCTCAAAGCAGTTACAAGAAGCACAGCTTCATAGGCTTTCCTGAGCAGCTGAATTGAAAAATTCTTCCTTGTCTTATGCCCTGGATCTAGATCTTGAACCAGCTTTCTGGAGAGGCTTAGCACACAGGTAGTCAGGAATCTTCTAGGAACATTGGCTTTTATAATTTGCAAGAGGTTTTAGAAAATTGCTGAAGAATTAAAAAATCTGAAGTTCAAAGAAAAATTTGTGAGCCTCAGGAAAATAAATTAAAAGCTTTGCATATGATTTTCACCATATAAATTCTGATTTAAATTAATCTTTTAAAACTGTGTTCCTGTGCAGTTCAGTTTGACCATTTTGTCAATGCAGAAGACAACTTTGAACTGAAAGATATCCTTCTAACTTCATTTTTATGTGGCGTGTGTGAGAATATCAATACATACAAGTTCAGAATCAATATTTGTCCCCCTTAGAACACAGCATGATTTGGGTTTTGATAGTAAAAACTATCAAAGGTAGTAAAGACTAACTGAAAGATAAATAATATATGACAAAGGCACGTATTTTTTCTAGGAAACACAACAAAACAATTCAAAATGTAGCTTTTTCTTTTGCCTTGCACTTTGTAGGAGTATGGGATTGAATATTTATGTTCCTAAAGGTGAGGGAAAATTAGGTCCAGAGAGCTGTGTCAAATGTGATTTAAAAACAGTGTAAAATTAAAAGAAAAATTCTATATTTAACATGGGGATCAGCAAATCATTGTTACATCTTTTACAAACTGTTATAGTCACACAGTGAAAAGACAATAACTCTAATTGGTTTCTACACAGTAACTCTAATTGTCAACACATTTTATGAGTTTATCACTAACGAAGACAGTAAAATTCTGTAGAGGCTGATATATCCCCTCGTGATAACTGGTGAATAGGGGATGACCCAAGTTGGCGCTGCCCAGAGCAACACCAGGCTAACCCTGATACAGCATGGGCAACCACAGGGCGCTGCTCACAGCCATACTTTCACCTTGCTTGTTGGTTTATTAATGTAGGTATAGCCCCTGGTTTGCTGTCAAATTAAACTCTAGGGCACGGATATGCCCCAAGCTGTTATGATACAGACTGGGTGAAAGATCGTCTTACATTCAGCTGCCCCGAGTTTTACTCTTTGCTTTTGGAAACAACCATGGGAGAAAGAGAACATTATAACAATAACAAACTGCTGCCTGCTTTGATTGAGTGCTAGATGGCACATTGAGTGTGCAGCCTGGACACTGCCACCTCCATACCCATGGGACCAGTACACAGGTAGTGAGCAGGTTGCAGGATGTGACTGCCCTGCAGATGCGAGGCTGCTCTACGTCCTTGTCCCCAGCTCCAACCAGCAATAAGGCTGAAGGTGCATTCCCAGTAAACACGCGAACAAATATGCATACATATATGTCTAAACCCACAACCAGCTACACAGATCAACACAAACCAACACACTCAGCACTTACATGAACATAAACAGTGCTAATGTCATCATCCTGACACATGCAGAAAGCTCAGGATGAAAGTCTATTAGTGAAAATTCTATACATGCAAATATATGTGTATATATAAATATAGGCTGAGTCTAAACACCTGATCTGCCCAATAATTGGCTTCTGAGTCCCCTGGTCTCTCCGTCTGCTGGCACCTGGGGACAGAAAACGTAATCGATATAAAATGAGGGATGACGGAGGTCAAGCCCTCTTCCCTGATGACTGGCATTCAGTCTGTTGTTTTGCTCTTTATCCTGAATCCTTGCATTCCTGAATCCAGTTCCTGAGTTCAGCTTCCTCCTGCCTCAGAGTCCAGCTTGAACCTTTCCCCATGCCTGCTCTGCAACATCAGTGGTGATGTAGTCATTGGTGGTGGTGTTGGTGTTCAATTTCCTGTATCTGTATATGTTTTCTCATTTTATTATTATTGTTTCATTAAATCTGTTTTAGTTTTAGTTTCCAACCCATAAGTCTCTTTATTTCATTTCCCTTTCCTCTTTTCTGGCATTGAGAGTGGAAGGAAATTGGTTTCACAGCTGCTCATGTTTAGCTGCCAATCATGCCAGACAGGACTAAACCTTGACATGTGCCTATGACACCTGGACAGGATTGTTCCCCCACTGTGCAAAGACATCCATAGTCTGGAGCGACTTCAGTGGAAGACCTCAAGATATTCAGGGCCAGATCATTTGACCTGCAGGAGAGACTGAGGAACGTCAGCTGGAGGAGAAATGGCTTCAGGGTGACCTCACAGATGCCCCCTAGTATATATCAAGAAACAGGAGCCAGCATCACTTCACAAGGATAAGTGACTCTGGACATAAACTGAAAAGAGAGGCTTAGATTGAACGTAAAGAATAGCTTTCTCAACCATGAGGACAGTGGAAGATGAGGCTGTGCAGTGAGGCTCTGCAGTCTCCATCCCTGGATGTGTTCAAGATCCAACAGAATAAAGTCCTGGGCAACCTAGTCTGAGCCCAGAGGTGATCCAAGTTTGAGTAAAGGGCTACACTAGAGACCACCCGAGACCCATTTTATACTGAATTATCAACATGTCATCCTGTGCTCCCATTTCAGTTGACATGTTTGCCTGACTCGGGCTTTGTTCTTACAAATCTGGCCCTTAAAGCTATGTGTTAATTCACATCCAGGGGGTTTCCAGATCATTCCCTCACAAGACTGATCTGTGACTGATGGTCTGGCCCATTCCCCTGTCATCTCTATGAATGAGGAGAGGTCAAGGCAACTGTCTCTGAGGGTTCCACAGACTGCTGGATGGAGGCCAGGCACTCCGGCACTCCCATCACAGGCAGGGTGGGCAAAGCCAGACGTAGAAAAATGAGGATGGTAAGCAATGGGAAGAAGGAACAAATGTGACAAAATGTAATATTTGTACTGAGAAACTATAGTATTGCTGCCATTCAATCTCCAGACAAGAAACAGCTAGAGGGAGGAAGGAAGCTGGTGGCAGCATGATCTTGCAACAGGGAAGTCTTTAGGTAGGAGATGTTTTCAAAACAGCACTCCCAGATGCTAAAATATGGTACAAACCCTGAGGAGATCATGGATGCTGAAATGCCAAGTGTGGGCTATCACAGTGACCAGAGCCATGCATTGTATTTCTAAAATATTTCATTTGATTACCTTCAAAATTCAACTAGCTCCTGGGAAAACAAAATTGCAGTCATACAGTGACTCAGTTACTCTTATAAGAGAAAGATTTTTGGGAAAATATATAGATAATCCAATCAGAAATACTGAAAAGGAAGCAGAAAATCAAGCTCACCTTTCAACCTCAACTCTGTATTCATTACTGTAATTAAATCCTCATAATTTTAGCTATTATTCACTCAAAAGAAAACTCGTGACTCTCATGTTTTAATAGGAATTTTACATTATTCCAATAATCTGTTTTGTATAAATTAAATCTCTAGGTTAAAATGAACATTTTGAAACATATATTTGTTTGGATTTTCTTTCATACTATAACAGATTTTGTTCTAAAAGTAGCTAAAGCTCTCACAATTTGGAAACAAGGCAATATTTTACTGTCTGTGGCATTAATTAAATAAAAACACACTGATGACAGGAGCCTTATCAAAAAGGAGGGGGGGAAGAAATACTCATTAATGATAATCCCCTGCACTTGCAGCTTATGCTTGAAGAACAGTCAGTTTAGTCTAAACCCCTTTACTATATGTGCTTAAAAATGTTTTATTTTCTCTTACATATATTTGAGTCTGGGCTTGTTTATCTGGCATGCAGAAGAAAGCAGCAGTTAGTGGCTTGTGTCTGAGAATAGCAAGCTGCCATGAGTGCCTCTGATGTTGGCTGTACCCATCAGGGAGAAAAATGTTAACAGTAAAATTGCTATTGCTGCAGGACAGCCAGAGCAGGAGAGCAAATAGTAAAGCTGCAGAGAAGGTGATGATGGGTTTGCAGTATCCTACAGTAAATATTGTATAGTTTACCCTTTTTACCTCACAGAAACATCCTTGTGGACTGTTTACTTGGGTCCCAAGCTGTAGTGCAGACTCAGACATGCAGCTTTCATTGTGTAGACAAGTATTACATTTGCTTATATCATTTAACCTTTCTCAAAAAATCTGGAAGTCATACTTGCCCGCCCAGCTATCTCCTACAACGCAAGGCAGCTACCTTCTTAAACACTACTTCATAGGTTGTCTCTTCTTTCTCTCCTCTAAACACTCTAGAGGAGGTGTTTATAGAATCATAGAATTACCCAAGTTGGAAGGGACCCTAAAGGATCACCGAGTCCAACTCTTATCCCTACATAGGACATTCCCAACAGTCACACCATGTGACTGAGGACATTGTCCAAATGCTTCTTGAATGCTGGCAGACTTGGTGCCATGACTACTTCCCTGGGGAGCCTCTTCCAGTGCTCCACCACCCGGTGGGTGAAGACTCTCTTCCTAATATCCAATCTAAACCTCCCCTGGTACATCTTCCTGCCATTACCTCTAGTCTTATCATAGTTTGCAAGACAGAAGAGATCAGGGTGTGTTGCTGGGTGATCAGGAACTGACCTCTAAGTGTCAGAAGCTTCCTGCAAAACTCTGTGGTGTCCATGATTTTAAGAAACACACCACCTCCTGACTAAAAATATATACCACACATCTATATATATCAATATAGAGAGATTGCTAGAGAAGATAAATAAGAGGTCACCAAATCAATCCAGAGACAATCCAAAAACTGAATGAAACGTCTTGAAAAAAAATCAAAGGCGAAGTTGTTAATTTAGGGCAGGATTTGGCTGTCCAAATGTAAGTGTCAAAAGAGACGAGACTCCTTGCGATATACAAGGTGTGCACAAAGTAGGGATGACACAGGATTTGAGGCAACTGTGATCTTCTAGGGAGGTGGCTAGAGGAGAGGTGGAATATCCCAGAGCAGTGGAATGGCACTAGAATTCTACATTTGGGAAAAAATAGAATCTCTTTTCTCAGAGTCTTAATAGGTGCTTGCTTTTCCCCAAGCCTGAAGGCCTATGTGAAGAGTACTACTTATGGTGAATTAAAACTCAGTACATGCCTGCTGGATCAAGTTCTTAATGGGATTTATTCACTGCCTGATTTCATTTATACACTTTTGTCAAATTGAGACACAAAACAATTTGCCTAAGGTAATGATGGACAAGTGCAAAAACAGTATAAGAGTGTTTCAGATAAAAAAGGCTTGTGTGTGTCCACTGTCAAGGAGATTATAGAATGGAAACTTAGAAGACATTTGGATATAAGGACCTTCGTGCTTGAAAAGTCTTCAGGCACCTGAGCCTTCTTTTAGAACTGCTCTCTGAGCAGCATTTGTGTGTCATTTAACAGTGTGGACTCTGTTGCCACATGTAAATGTCAGGACTTAGGCAAAATCTTCAGTGAAGATTCAGTCTCAGTGCGAACACCTGTATCTGCTAACAGCAGCCAGTTAATGTTCAAGGTCTTCTCACCTTACTTCTGTGTAATTAATAAACTGCATGTGGAATTCTTTTCTAATATGTAATAAAAAAAAAGGCAGCTGGAAATGTAATTGCCAATTCCCAACATTATTCTTTGGTCTCTCTATGGCTCATACATGATTCCTGTGGCTCTTCTTGTGGAAGACGATAATAACCCTTCCAGTCCTAGGATGCTCTCTGGATTTTAGCCACAAAACTATACAACTATAAAACCCCAAGTCAAAAATCCATCATTTTGCAGAAAAGAAAACTCAGTTATTCATTATAAAAAGGCATAGAAAGGCTTTAAAAAGTTTCGTGCATAAAAAAAGAAGGAAGCAGAGAAACAAGTGAAATGATACAGTGTAGAAAGAAAAACTGATTTGCTGAAAAGCTTATTTGGTTCCTCTGATTCTAATTTCCTTTCTTGTGAGTTTTGTCCTTCTACATTTTTTGATATAATGTCTGACATTCTGAAGTATAGCTAGATTATAAAAACCTAGGTAGAGCCACCTGAGAGTAACTCTCTAGTTCTTCATCTTTATGATGGAAATTTTTATACCCAGCTCCAGTAGTACTGAAGAGGTAATACCTATATTTAACAGAAAAAGGAGACATATATGTCTCTTCTAAGGGGTACTGCCAAATTGAGCATATTGTAGGATTCGGCTGTCACCAAGCCGGGGGGACATGAACTTTTTATAATAAAATCTGCCTGAATATTATTCTCTTTAGGCAAGCAAACCAACTGATTCTTTACTTGCAGATTGCTGTTTTAGTCATTTAAAGCTTCCTTAATTGGATTCTCAAGCCCTTTCACTGTTTTAAAGTACAGTCAGTTTGAAATACAGCTTTAGTTAGTATGCTACTCATCAGGTCATGGTCAATGGCAAAAGGACAGATTCTGATTATTTTTTTTTCAGTCATGTTAATGGCTTAGGGCATCCTTTGAGAAAAATATTGCAAGCCAGATCCTCATCTGAGGTAAAGTGCTTTTGGCTGTCACTGAGTTATGTCTTTTTCCATCAGTTAAGTCTCTCATTTTAGAATGTTAAATGTGTCCAAGCTAGAAACTGTTTTGATCTAACAGCTCAAAAAGTAGTTAAAAAACAAATTTCCTTTTATACTACCTATTTTACCTTTTCTAATTTTAGTTCATTTAAACAAAAAACCCCTGTACTTAATAACTCCATTTTGCTTCTCACAAGTAAGGAGAAAATGAGTGTGCTTGTAAGTGTAACTGTATTAGTGAACATCTTGGTCTCATGCATTTCCCATGCTGGTACAAGATGGTAAAATACAGTGAATCACATGACTAGGAGAAACAGTGACCCTCAAATGCACTAGGAGGTACTCAAGCAAATGCATCATTTTTCCACAGAGATGCCAAAAATTCAGAAATGGTCCCCAAGGGAAGGAATAATCCAGAGCATCCATCAGGTATTGTAACATGTCAATAATGAATGGTATGACACAAAATAATTGTAATATTACTGTTGTAATACTTTCAAAAATAAAAAGGTAGCCTCAAAACCTCTTTGCAGTGCTTTGCTATCTTCCTTTTACCCTGACATAAGGAAGTGGAACCCTTAATAAAAAAACATAGCAGAAAAACAGAAAAGGGACTGAAATCTAGCCAAATGGAGGATGCTGACTGAGCTCAGTTCTACAGGCTGTCAGTATCGGCAAGGATTTGAGGCAGGGGAAGGACATGTAGATACCAGATATTTGAGGAAATCTGATTTGTAAACGTATATGGTTAAAAGCTATAAAAAGAGGTCGAAAAAGCAGTGTACTGAACATCAGATACACAAACAGGAGAAAATGGACACTCCACAAAGGCAGAGCTCTCAAGTCACCATCTGATGGGTCATTGAAGGCACTGCTCAAAGCACTGTGGAGGTTCAGCCACAACTGTGTAATTGATGAGGAAGAGGAACAAGAGCTACAAGACTCTTGAGAAAGAGCAAACTGATAATGGGGTGTTTTAATGTGAATGGCCAGAGGCAGAGGAAGGGGAGACTCAAGGGAGGAACAAGCAGGAGAAAATGGAGATAATGAGGAAAAAGGGGCCAGTGACATACAATCCAGTCAGCAGCATGTCTGTCTGACTAAGCTCTGCACATTTTTACCACAGTCTGTCCCTTTTATCATTAAGATATGTCCATAACCCAACTTTCTATTGTGTGTTCTTATGGATGGAGAGAGTGAGAGCTGTGCGTGTCTCACTGGGGAGCTCTGGTTCTGGTCAGCCAGAAAGAAGAAACAAAACCAGGCTGCTTATGTTCGTGCTTACATGGGGGCTGTTTGCGTCTATGTGGTGCTGGCAAAGGCATGGATCTCTGCCTGTCGAGGCAAGGATGACCACCTGTGTATTTGTGGGGTATGTGTGTCTGCAATGGCATTGCTGGGACAGACCCTCGGCCTTTCTACTGTCCTCAGCTGTAAAGAGTGATGGCTGCAAACTGTCCAAAGGGACAAATATGTCAAACCACTTGATCTGGCTTCCATTAGTGTTGTCTACCTCCTTATTTAGTTCATACTCAGCAAGTTATCCCCAACTCTCCATTGCTTCTGCAATTATATCAATGTAGATTGTAAAATAATATCATGAACTTACTAAAAGATTTATTCAAACAAATCCTTTATGTTTTGGAAAGCGGACTACATTGTTACTATATCAGGTTCTTTGATGATTCACAGGTGGAAAAAAGAGTTATATCAGAATAATTTTATGGGTGGTAGTCTAAGTTATACTAATATGGAAAGTTTTGAAACTAGACCTCAAAATTTTTTTCTCTCTAACTGACCCCATATCTGAAATGGAGAGTTACAAGAAATTCAATTTATTGAATTCTTTTATACTTACAGAAGACCTCATTTACTTATTTAAGTAAACGTACTTATTTAAGTGAAACAAAGACATTAAATTAAAAGTTATCTGAAGATCCTGTTTGGCCAATAGCCAGCAAGTGTTGGGCCATTACTTTTTGTCCCTATATGTAGTTAAACATCTTCATCAACTGAAACTGAGAGCACAGAATATCTCTGACATTTTTGAAACAATGCTAAGCAAGTGAAATGCAAGTCTTCATTTCACATCTATTGTCACAAACATCCAAATATCCTGGTTGTTTGAGAGATGTAGCTACTTAACTCACTTAAACATTCACTGAGGCTATAACTACAAAGCTTTCACTAGTAAGAGCTATATGTGTTTCTATGAAAACTGAGAACTGCTCTAAGCACTGGAAAGGAATACTAAATGTAATTCTGAAGCACGAGATTCTGTACAATTATTTTGTCAGTTGATGCTACGCTTCATATGCGTGGTAGGACTCAACAAAAGTAGGCTAAAATAAGGTGTATGATCCTGAAATAGAGTACTGCATCACTCTAAGATGGCCAGTGTAAACATTTGCCTTGTAGAAGGTATCTAAATGGTAACAAGGGGATGCCATTTAAACTAAACAGCTTGGTCTGAGAACTAATGACACATGAGCTTGGTAAGAAGACAGCTTTTTTCAGAAGAGCACAATCTGCCTGAGTGATGATCTCCATATTCCAGCACATCTCAAAATACACGCAGATAAATAATAGTCTTAAGTGTTTACTTTTATCCATTAGTTATAAAGGAGTGTGGTGTGATCAGATATACATGTCCTGTTGAAATTTGCCGAAGTTAAGGAAGTGCTCTGTGGAATATGACAAAGTAGAAGTGAGTGTGGCTGAACGCAAAAGTTTAGAAGTTCCCCCTATGGTCCATCTCAAGGGAAATACTACACTGGTGATTATTGTCTCAGTTAAGTGGGAGGTTAGGAGTGAACGACAGTGATGAAGCAGACCATATGGAGTTCTCCAGGTGCAGCCATATCCTAGGACACTGTGGAGTGCACCAGTCTTTCTTACAGCAGATCTAAACTCATTATCTTCTTGTCCATTGGTAGAATGAATTGGCAAGCTGGAAACCAAGTCTTTTCAAATACTCTATACAGAATTAGCAAGAGGGAGCTTAACAATGGTCTGACACATTAAAGGGAAGCCTCCAATTGTAGGGGTTTGCTGCTGAAAGAATAGACCATTCCCAGCAGCACACCCAAGGCCTGTGGATGCAGGGTTAAGGTTGGACAGTTGGATTTACTAGCTTTTAAAACATACACAAAAATTGAAGGACTGACAAAGATCACATTTTTTTAAATGAATACATGGCAAAATTTTGGATCCACACCATTATGAGCAGGGCAGGAAAAGAAGGGCTGTCCACTAGATGGTTTTTAACCACTGGCTGTAGACGAGTTGTTCATGTTCATGCAGCAAAACTTTGTTTTGTGGCAAATCTCTTTCCTGATGAACTCTCCATAAAAGCATGAAGAGACATACTAAGAATAAAGAAAGATTCTCCATTGCAGATATTATAGAGTCCATATGAAAGAATAAAACCTTGATGTGGTATTAAAGTAAGAGGGAAAGATAAATTGCATGGGAAAATGAGACTGAAGTATAGACATGGGGAAGAAGTAATACAAAGAGATAGTTCAGATGTAATGCAGTGAAATCTGATAGGGTGTAGAAAAGGACAAATGTGTGTTTGATGGAATGAGATTAAAATGTAAGAACTGGAGAAGTTTGATCAAATGGACACTAGGATCAAAACTTGCTGTGTTTTAAATGATGTGTTATAGCTCTGTGTTTTCAATATTCATAGTTGTGAACAGAAATGTTGCTCAGTCAGAAAGAGATCTTTTTCCATTTGGAATAATGAAGAAATGCAAAGACACACAAGTAAGTTGTATCAGATATATAGCAGTACCAGATCTTTATCAGTGGCTGGAAAGCTTGGTGACGCTGTTGAATTTGATTTCAGCAGTTAGCTGGAAGTCATTTCAGGACAGAAGAAACAAGATTTATTCAAGGAAAGATTTGACGTGTATCCTTGAAAGCCAATATTTTCCAAAATCAAACATACAAACAAATCAAATATGAGTTAATAAACTACATACTATTCAGAAAGACTGGACATCTGAATTAAGAAAAAAGAGACTTGGCACCTTAGGGAAAAAGGTGACATGAATGCCAAGACAAAAATACTTTGAAGTCCTATATGCGGATTTGAATGAGTAAGCCTCGTGAATGTTATGTGCTTAAATTTGAGCAAGTAAACATGCAAAATATTTGACTGACATTTGAATCAATGATTGACTTGGTCAGGTAGATCACGTCACAGACACTGCTCAGGACCAAGGGGCAGGAAAGCCTGGAAGAAAAGCTCTGCCATTAACCACCTTTCTCAGAGCCACTTGGAGCTCCCAGGGGACTCTGCTGATTTTTAATTGCCCAGGACAAGAGGCAAATGTTTATAGATTCAGTGTTTACAATCAAGAAAGGCACAAGAACAGCATAAACCTGCCTAGGTCCACTGAAGCGTGAGAGATGAGGATCTAGCCTACTGTTTTCATACTGATATCTATGTGCGCCTATTTCTTTTGTTCGTAGTTTATCTACCTCATAGCAGCATAAAGAAATCAATATTGGGGGGTTTACATAAATAATGCCTTTTGGGTCTTTATATATGGTCTAACTTGAACATTGCCTTTTTAGGTGTAGGAAATAATAGTACTCTAGAGCCTCTTTTCATCTTAAACCAGCAGATTAGGTGTAAGCATGCAATGCAACACTTCTATATTCTCTCTGCTTCCAAAAAACAGTGTGTTTGACCATTTTATTTCTATTCCTTATACTGTGTTAGCAATCTTTTTTTATAAAAATCCCATCTCTATTCCTTATAGAAATTTTAAAGTCATTTCACAGCTGAGTGGAACCCTAAACAGAGCTATCTTAGTGTAATGAAGCAGAAAACGATTGCTCTTTAACAAGACTGGTATATAGTGACAAACAGCTCGTAAAAATCCCATCTGCCACAAAATACTTCTATTTTAGTTGCTTTCAAAACTAAATGCTACGTTTCCTGTTTCTTTTCAGAAAGAGGATATATAAAGCCTAATGCATCAAATTGTCCTTTGACAAAAAAAGAAAGAAAAAACACCACAGCCATCAAATAATCATCTTATAATACACTGAAATGAACCACTCCAAACACTACAAAGGTGTAATGCCACTTTTGGATGCATTTAGAGTACATAGATTTTATACTTTTAAAGCAAAAATAAAAACTTAACTAGTTGTACGGTAAAGAAAAATTTCTGATGATTTAATAGCTGAGAACCACCTGTAAAAAATATCTGTTGCTGATTTTGTATTGTAAAAATAGTCCTTTAGTGACTGGAGTCAAATAGAGGTTAATTACCTGTAAACTGATTCGTAGTTATGCTGTGTAAATGATTGGCATCTAGCTCTGGATTCTGTAATCTCTTTCCCACCCTTAAGCAGAATAATGCCCACTTACAAAAGGTCTCCATAGTATTTACAGGAATTCTTCATCAGAAAACATTGTAAAATCTCTCTGTTTGCCAAACAGTATCATGAAGTGCTGCAGTTCACTTGGATTAGCTGTTAAGATTGCAGCAGAAATTATCACAATTTGTTCATAACACAAATGTATGTCACATCTTATCGACAGAAAAGAAGCATCATATTAAAGAAAAGCTGTCAGGTGGCATTCAAAGTGTCAAAATCCCAGTTGCAATCTTCTTTCAGCTATAAATGTTAGCTGGAAAATTTTACGGCATTTGATGATCACATTTTACTACTTGTTGAACTTATTTTTCAACAAAGTTGATAGTAGTTTGTTGTAAGGTATGTAGAAAGACATACCCAGAAGACTTCTTTTTCACTACCTAACAGCTGTGGAAGTGACATCATGTCAGGAGCATTGCTGAAGGTGCCTGGAGGTTGTTCAGTATAGTGCCCTGAGGCTAGGAGAAGCAGAAAGCACTGGAGGCATGAGGTAGAGAGCACTTGATTTCCATAGGTGTAAATCTAATCAATGGCGATGAACTTGCTGTAGAGTCATCATGGTGTAAAAGGGCAGAGTCTGGCCTATGCTTATCATTTTGCTAAATCTGATCCACTATCTGTGATGACAAAATTAGGAAGTGCTGGCAGGGGCCCGCTGGGCTGTGTCACAGCCTCTTTTCTCCCCATCCAGCTTTCACACTATGCCCTCATCCCTCCAGCACAAAGTGCAACAGCAGTTTGACTTGGAGAAAAAAGGCACAAAGAGGAAAGGGAGAAAATACATCTTGCAAAAACAGCTCAGGGAAAAGTTGCAAGCAATTTTGGAATTTGAAAACACGATGGCACTGATTTTCTGATTTTCATTGCTGCCAGTATGTGATCTGGTACTCTGCTAAAGCAGTATGAGAAGTTAAAGATGAAATTTTCTTCCACTTTCTTGATCCCTCACCATTTTGTCAGCTTTTATGAAAGCTTAGATGAACCTAGCCTAGGAAGAATAGTGGAGCACTGCATGTATACACACTTGCTCCATGTGAATAATTCAGAGTACATGCAGTATGCTCAGTCTACACCGAGAGCTCCTTAGCTTTAATATCATTATCGTGTAGAGACTCCAAATTCAATTGTGCTGGGTGCTGTACAAAAGAAGAGGCACTGCGCTTAGCAAATGCAAAACTGCTAATGTGAAACACATTGCTAGCAACACTGAGAAACTAATAAAGCCAGGTCCTTGACTTTTATTAGGAACCTTTCATGAGGAGAGTCACGAAATATAAACTCAAATAAAGCCATCTTTGAGTAGACTGTAAGATCTGGTATTCTCTCGTTGCAAAGATCATCGGGAGGCATAAGGCCATCAATTTTAATTATTTCCAAGTGAGGTTTCAGGGCAGCTGTGACTGCCTAGACAACTGGTAGCATCCTAATTACCCGCAGTTTCATCGCAAAACTATTTTGGCCTTTACTGAAGATAAGTCTGTGTTAGAGAGCAGAAATGAGTCTCAAATCCAATCGTTAATTTATTGTTCCAGCCCATATTATGTTTCTAACTGGTTAAATAGGTAATTAAAGAACTAAATAGGTTCTAGAAGTTCAAATGCTTTATTGAATCTGAACCTGACCCCCGTGAGTTTTAATGTGAAACTGGACACTGCTCAGTAATTTATATTGGATTTTTTTCCTTGGATTTGAGCTAGCTGTGTAAGATGTTGTGAAGAGCCCAGAAGCCATTTTATAAACTAGTATGGTAAGGAAGAAGTGTCCCTTTACCAATAGCATTATGTTCTAGTTTCAATCCAAACAACTTGGTGCCAAAATTCTAATGAGAGCTCAGTGGTTCAAGAGTGGCAAGACAAGAAATAAGTTATTTAATCTAAGAACAGAACAAGCATTCGTCTAAGCCTGTATACCATTTTCATGTCTGCTAGCAGCAGATGCTTAGCAAAAAAGCAAAAGATAAGTACAAGCATTAAATGACAGTTCCATGAGTAGAACTTTCTTTCAACACCTGCAAATCAGAACTATCAAACTCTACGAAGACTTATCTTTTATTATTTTTTATTTAATCTGGTTGGAAATTTTCTTCCCAAAGCAGTTTTTTTAGTAAAGAATCTCCACTCAGCCATTACAAAATATCAGTTTTATTTATTTTACGTTAATCTATGAAATCATCCATTTTTCTCAATTTTTAGTGTTGTCTAAATTTTGACAGATGGGAACTATGACCACTTTCTCAGAGTTTTCTTGCTGGAAAGAGGTTAAATCATGGCTGTGGCTTACTTTCTCTTTTCTTTCTTCATTTTTCTATGAGATGGCATAATGAAGGAAGTGCATCCATCAAAATCTTCAAATTCTAAAACAAAAAAACCCCACCAAAATTAAATAATTTCAACTTTGTTTGCTTCAGGCTTTCTAATTCCATTTGTAACAACAAAACCTCTTTTTTTAAAAGGCTAGTTATAATAAACTTGAATGTGATATACAAGGCAACAGTTGATGAAGATGCTGAGTGTTAAGGTTGTGAAGGGAGCAGCTGAATTCAGCAGACTCCAGGACACGGGGGTTGTTTCCTACTGGTGGCTTCAACCCAGCTGAGCATGGTCACGGTTCCCGAGGGTCTCTCCATCCCAGCCCGAGGAATGTGACTGCTTCTGCTGTATTCATGTGCTGTTCCAGCCAAGTGGCAGGCTCAGAAAGTATCCTAGAGAGGCTCACGCGCGCACACACACACACACACACACACACACACACACAAAATGTGTGCAGTAAAGAAGCTGGCCATGCAGACTGTCGCTGTCTTTAACAGTATGCACAGGTAACGCTATGAAAACTCACATAAAACATGGATGTGCTCACATAGTCACCTCACAGGCAGTCCTGCCACCAGACACCTCTGCTCTCAGACTGCCTAAAGTCTATATGCAGACCTCAGACTCCCTTGCGACCACTCACTTGAGTCTTCCCAGATGCAGGTGATCTAGTCCTGCTCATAGTTAGTGAATTACACATGCCAACCCAAACAAATACCATTGAATTCAATGTAGGTATTCATGTGCAATTCACTAGGGAATTGCAAATACACCCAAATGTTTCTGGCTGCTGGCAACCAGCTCTCTCCTGCACGCTTGTCATCCTGGTTGCTGGCACGTAGATCTGTGGGAGCTGTGACCTCTTCTCCAGTTGCTGGCCCTTAGACTGCAGAAATCACACACAGAACAGAGATTGAATTACAGAGAAAATAAATAATTAAGAACCAGATTTAGTAGCAAGACAGAACAGGCTGTAGCATTGTGTGCAGGTCAGTCAGACAAGACCACTGGCCAACTTAGATCCGTCTGACCTACTCTTCTCCATTTTCCCATATTTGCTCCTCCATGATCTGGTTTGATCTTTTCTTTCCCCTACCTTTGATGCTTCCCCGAAACACCTCATGACAAAGTTTACATAGCCTCACTATTCCCCTTCATATCCCAATATACTCATGATTATTAACTTGACCCCTTATTTCCAGTGACAGAATTCAGCCTAACCCTCTGGAAGGCTGTGTCTGAGCAGATCCTTCAATGGTCCATCAGACAGAAAACAGAGAGTTCTGGTCTAGTGTCTCTGGTACCACTGCCTCTGTGTCTGTGCATCTAAGTGTGTTTTACTTTTTTTTTGTTCTCTGTTTTCCTTTTACATAAATGCAGAAAATAATTGTCTGTAAACAGGTGGCCTAATGAATCCTATACTCTTTCAATTCACTTACCCTTGCATTGAGAAACTAAAAATTATGAATTCTCATGTCAGATGTCCCTAATAAACACATTTGAATATATAGGTTCTTCCAAAATAAATTAAAAATACATTAATGGACTAGATTTTATTTGTACTAAGTGTCTGTGTGAGATTATCTGTGCGTTTAAATTATTGATGATATTTACTATAGGATAAAAATATAGCAGAACATCACGCTAAGTTCTTCTGCAGTGTGCTATCATCTCCTATATAATTGATAGTTTAGAGACCTTGTATTCAAGCCAACTATTAAAGATAAAAAATAAAATATTGCAACTATCATGGTGCTCATCAAAGAACTGATTAGAAAAATTCAAGTGGTGTACAATTCATAGTGCATATAATATGGTCTGCATACAGCTGACAGAAAAATGTGATCATGTAGGTTTTGTGAACTCTGTCTGTGTGTCTTCGATCCAAAGGAAAATGAATCTCTTTGTTGGAAATTCTAAACTCATTTTCTTCTACCCATGCATTAGTGATAATGAGTAGTATTAAGACAGTGAGAAGAATCCTGACGCAAAAATCAAGGCTTGGAAATGACACTCCTTAAAATGCACATCTTCATGGGTAATACATTCACAATTTTTCATATATTTTACTGTTAGATATACAAATCCCATAAAAAAATTAAAGCTCTCGGATACTGACAACTAATCCCCTCTCCCTTACTTGATATAATGGAATGAGATTTTAAAATTCAGAGGATTATGAGCAAATCTTGATCCTGAAGGTATAAATGCTGTTCTAGTTGACTTCAGTGAAAGGTTCACATGTGCATCAAAGGGAAGGATGTAGCCTTTATCATTTAAAGATTGCCACTAAAACTCAGTTTTTAGTAACAGCTTCTTTCTTTATTTCAAGCACTTTCAATTTTCTGGGAAACTTGAGCATAAACAGGATTTAAATCACGCAGTTGCACCTCTACTTCTCTCTATCAGAATATAAAATGATTCAAAATAATTATGAGAGTTCTCATGAAACTAATGAATTAAAGAGAAGTACATGCTACAGAAGCTTACCTGGCTACACCAGTGCCTTCTTTCATTGAACGGCAGCGCAGTGTTTGTTGGATTAAGGTAGAGATTACTTCCAAATATGAAGAACTAAATTTTAGTCATATCACTCGAGTAAGCAGAACATCCCACAAATGTTTGACAACACTGACAAATTTTAAAAGTCATCCATAAACGAGTGAGAGCTGATACCGCTTTGTCTCTTCAATGACTTCTTGAGTTGTTGACATTGGGTGTAGCCACACACACACATACACACACAAAGGTTTTCACACCAGACTGAATTTTGGTAGACACTGAAGTGAGATAGTATTAACAAGCGATTTTAAAAGACCTAAAATGAGATTTCAGTTTCTAACACCTGGAACTCATTTGAATTTTCCTTTCAGTGTCTTTAGGGGTGGGGGTTTGTATCTAAATTCAAATGTCTACAATGCAGTTGTATATAGGTATATAGGGTGTCTCAGTTCCCATGATATTCTCTGGAGTCCCAATGTGTTTAATAAAGTAATTGGACTTTAGTACTACTCATCTCATCATAAAGTGAACGAGAAAGATGTAATTCAGTTTTCTAAACATAAGTAGTTTACATCACTTAAGATACAATACTTATAGTTGGCCATGGGAAAGTCTATCTAGAATCCACAGTGATTTAGATCCAGCCATTTGTGTCTAGGGCCATTTAGAATTCCCTGAGACATGAAACCTGGCCTCCAGTTGATGTTTCACAGGAGCATGCTTTTCTGGTATGTCTATGCACAAGGATATCTCAAATATTCTCAAGCGTCTTACCTGACTCTAAACTTCTACACCCAGGAAAGAAATCGTGCCCTTCATCTCCATAGAGTATGCTGGAGTTGAAATAAACAGCTCAAATGAAGACAATTCAGACATCAACATTAAGGTGTCTGAGTCTCATCCTGAATGTCATTTTACATGTCAAGTTCAGTTTTGTAACAACAGATGCCTACTACGACAACTTCCTACACGATATCCTGGTCCCACCTGCCAGTTCTAAAGGGCATGGATGTTCTCAGGCCGTGTATGTGGTATCAGAGACATCTCCAGCGACAATACATAGCCTACATATTTAAGTTGAAGCTGGTTATCCATACATTGTCTACAGTCAAAGGTAAATGACAGACATCTGTCTTATCTTAGACTTCTGTTTTAGGAAAATACAAATTGCCCTCTAGAAGTGCTCATGGCTTTCTCTTAATCACACAGGAAGCCTGAACAACTAACTAGCTTTTAGGTGGCTAGCAAGCAGTTTGCAAGCCTAAATGTAGACATCTAGCAACATTCCAGACTTCCTATATAGTCTGAGATGTGTGCAGAGCTGGCAAAAATGGACCTGTAAGACATGGACTCCCTTCTTGCAGTAGCATCTGCAGGCTAGGTGGGATACCCCTAGGGTGTCCAAAATGACATTCAGTGTATATGTTTATTCATCTGAATAAATCCATTGATACTAAGTTACGTATGAGACTGAGAGGATCTAGAAAGCATTCCAGTTTTGGTTTGAATTTTGATTACAAACAAAAAGCAAACAGCTGTGCCAACCAAATGAGAACATCTGTGAGACAAATTCTTCCTAATTTTTAAGTATCTTAAAAATACTGAGTTAATTGGTTGAAGGACGAATGAAAAAATGTGATTAGAGTGGTAATTAACTTTTTAGCAATTTCTTCAGCATTCTGCAAGACATTCACTGAATTTCACCTTATTGTTGCTGAAAATTCCAGCTTCTTTCTTACTATGTTGAATAGCAAGCAACTTATAAATTATATAAAGCAACTCACTTCCAAATATACTGTCCACAGTTTTTTTAATATAATACATAATTGCTACGTAGCATAGTGATATTTAAGTGTCAAAAATCGTTATCATGATTCAGGAAGAACAACACTCTCGTATACAACATAGTATTTGTTAACTAATGACAACATAACTGTAATGATGCACTAAGTGGAATTAATAAATTAAACTTATTACTTCATAGAATTTCATGCATAACTTTACTTTGCATGGGTCATTAGTATTCATAGTTGAACTGTGTCCTTCGATGTGTATTAATAATGTTCCCTGGGAACACACGAAGGATAACTCATAAATATGCTTTCAAGGAGTAAGACACTATAATTAAATCATAATAATTAACATGGATATCAGATTACTTTGAATAACTGATCTGGATAGCTCATTCTGAGATCTACAGATGGACATGTTTAAGGGCAATTCAGTTCTTGCTGCACAGGTAGGTCACCTTTTTTATATCTAGTTACCTTGCTCCTTAAGTAAATTGAATTGATTAAGGATCTAAATAAAATTTAAAATTGTGATAATACAAGTTTTTATCTCTGTCATGCTGTGTAGCATAGGAGGGGAAAAGACAATCCCAGAGGTGGAGTTAACAGCCGTGAGCAAAATGCTTTCTCAGGTGTGTAGTCTGAGCAATGAATCGGTACTGCAGATGGGGTTTCCACACTTTGAGAGTAAAAAAGGGGCAGGGAAGAAGTGACAGCACTGAGGATAACACGCCACTTGCTGCTGTCATCCATATACTCTCTGTCCCATAAAGTCCTATGGGCTAAAAAGAGAGAAAGCAAAGGGCGCACCCAGCACCTCTCACCATAGAAGACAATGTGACTCCTAAAATAATCTAAATTTCAGGAAGATTATAATCAGATTTAAAATAGCTTGTTAAAATTTCAACAATGTGTCTTCTGCACTATATAAGTACTAGGATTTTGCTGCTGACACAAATAGGGGTTTGCCCAAAAGTTACCATTGGCCAAAAGTTCAGATATACACCATTCAGCAGGAGAATGACTATGGTGCACCCTGTGGTGACTGCACGAGAGGGCAAGAAGAGGATTCATCTGTCTTGTTCAGTAAACATGATACTGGTTGTGGCCCAATACCTACTGTGTCCAGGCACCAGCTGATTCTCCGTTGTATCCACTAGCAGAGTGATTCTAAAGTGACAGTTTTATTATATATAGCTTGGGTTCCTAAATTAGGTAGCTTATCTCCCACCTTTCCTACTAAATCAATAGAGAAATGAGATCTTCTGGAGGGGAACTCTGAATATGTAATTATTAATAATTCCTTTTCTATATTACTTTCCCATCTAGAACCCATAAAAGGCCTCAAGGATCCTGGCCTTAAATCTCTTTCAGAGGTATGTTTAGAAACATTGAAGGAGGAAAAGTATTATTATTTAACTAGACTTGATCTGCATCAGTTGAACTCGACTTCTGTATTTAAATATCTTTGAATAGAAGAGGAGCTGAAATATTTACAAGTAAGGTATCTCAAAATCCTATTTTTAATTCTCTTTTCCCCAGGGAAGATCAAGACTGAAGTCACTTTTTCCTGTGCAATGCTGATTCCAATCCATTTGAATTTCCTTTGTTGTTGATGCAAGGGTTTGAACAAAGCTCTTCAGAAGAAGCTAACTGGGCTTTATTGACTTTGCATGATTTTTCAAGAAAGTCTTCAGGAAAACGAAGTCAACAACCAAAGTTTAGCATTTTGGGCTATACACCACTGTCATAGTTTAGCCCTTAGCAGGCAGCTAAACAGTACGCAGCCGCTCTCTCCTCCTTTCCCTCCCAGTGGGAAAAAAAACTTTTGTGTTGAGGTAAAGATAGTTTTAATAGATCAATAAATGAAGACGCAATAATAATCATAATCAAAAAGTATATATTAAAATACCTTGGCTCACCACTCAAATGCAAACACCATATGCAAAGCCCAGATTTCCACCCCTGGCCAAATTCCCATTTTTGTACTGAGAATGACATTACAGTAAGGGATATTGTGTTGGCCTGTTTGGGTTAGTTGTCCTGGTTCTGCACTCGTATGCTAGCAAAATATGGAAAACTGAAAAATCCTTGATTTCTTAGCAACAGCTTAGAAGACTACATCAGTGTTTTTTTCACATTCTTCTCAGACCAAATCTGAAAACCAGCAGCTGCTGGGAAGAAAATTAATTCTTCTCTCCCATCCAAGCATAAACATTACCTGGCAACAACTAAAACAATATGCGTTCTCAACGTTATTCTCACACTAAATCCAAAGCACGGTAGCTACTGGGAAGAAAATTAACTCTATCTCAGCTGAAACCAGGACAACCACTAACCATGTCAGAAAATCTAAACATATTTCTTACTTGTGTACTTCGGTAATTTACTCACATAAATATATACACTAGGATATACAAACTTGGGGACTGAAAAGTTTCAGGGATTAGTTAGTTTTGTATTATTCAAATATTCAAATTGTTAAATGACTGTGACTTAAGGGAAACGGCAACATTGTACTGCTGTTATCAAGAAAAATGTTCCTATTATGAGGAGTGTGTTAAGTATCAAATGTGTCACTATTTAAAATGCCACTAAAATTAACTGAGTTATACACCTGTGAACTGGATCAGGGACAGATTCCAGTAATGATTTACTAATGATACATCTCCAGATGGTTTATCACATATAGAGTTTTCTGCTTGGGGGCTTTAAAGCACGAAATAGGCATATGGGGTGATTTAAGATTAAATGGATCTGTTCCATATGTAAATATTCCTTAAGATAGACAACAGAAAGCACCCTCTCTGTAGGCAGATTTTAGAAAAATATATTTAGATGTTTGTCTCATAGAATGACTATGTCCTTGAGACACCTAGAGAATTACATTTGCACAGTTTGTGCTGCAGTAATATAAATTCATCTTATTACCACTTGTTGAATATTAGCTGCATATCCTTACAAGCATTTCCTTGCACAATTACCATATGAATTACTATGAAATAAGAATTTCTCAAAGACAACAACACAGCACTCAGCATATATTATTTTCACTCTTTCTCCTTCCTCCTTCGCTCCTCAGAATACACTTGGAGCATATTCAGACCTCAAAATGAAACTCACTAATTGTGGCAACAATTACAGCAAATTAAAAAAATTACAATGCTGACCTGCTATGACATGCAATCAAAATAGTTAGCAACATACTGCAAAACCTCCTTGAAAAGTACTACTCAGGTTTGTTACCAACAAAAATATTCGGTTGCAATGGAATGTAATGCTGTCAGGGGTATAGTAGAAGATAAAGAAAATGAAAGGGACTGTGGACTCGACATTTAAAAGAGACAGAACGGATCAGACTCTTACATATCTCCTCATCAAGTCATTTTGTGCATTTTTGACACTGTGCACAGCTGCACCTGTGTGTGAAATATACATTGCACCATAGGAAGGTTTAAAGGGGAGGTGCAGGGGTCACAGTCGTCCATTGATTAAGCTCCTTATTTTGTGCCATTTAGATCTCTAGAGGAAGTTCTGTTCTGTTCCCCCATTTTGCACTGTAAATTAGTTCCAGATAGTACTGTGCCTTGTGCATAATCACAGGAAGTTTCTCAGCTGGCAGCTGCCCGCTACACAGCGTCTCAGAAGCGCTAGGGTGCCAGCCTTCCTGGATGGAAGGGTTTTTCGCCTTGCCAGGAGAACATAATTCTCATCAACAGTAAAATCATCAAATCTGTCTGTTACAGAGTGGAAACTTATTTTTATTTGACATCTGCCCAAAAGAAACCAGAAAATGCTGTTTGCTACACATGAAGATTGATAATCAGAATATTCCATGCAGTAATGATTTCTTTTCATTTAAATGTTTAAAAACTCATGTTTAAATACAGTAGATGGCTTGCCATCTCTGTCTTAGTTCTCAAGACATGGCTTTGCTAATATTGATAAAAGGCTATATTCTTTGCCAGAAAATTTACTTTCTCCTATCCAAAGAGGCAAACTACCTTACACAAATAAAAAGGAAATAAACTTAGAAACATTTGAGCATGTCAGTTTTCCTCAGGAATGCTTCTTGCAGCAATGTTTTTGAAATGGAAGGTCACAGGTTCCTGAGATTTTAAAGGACTGCTTCTGCAGCTGAGGTGAAAAGTCACCAACTAAGACAAGCCTGTTGTCAGTAGTCTCAAGTTTCTTCTGGAAGGCTCTACACTGCTGCCAGGAAAATAATGGGATACTCAAAAGAACTGGACACGACTGATTTCCAGTTCAATCCCAGAGCTTAGACCATCTCTTACCCTGTTCCTAGACTCAGCATAATCCTCTGCACATCCTTAATTTCATTTTAGTTTCCAGGATTTTACAGCTACTGGTATACTCCATAAGAGTTTGACAAAATGACTCTTTTTCCTTAACATACTGGCATAAGGAGAGTACAATCATCTTCTTTACATTCTGCCTCCAATAGATAAATCAGAAGTAGGTTTTGGCACCAACAGAGTCTATTCTGGCACCCACAGCACTGAGGTTTCATATCACCAACCTCACAGCACCCTTCCATTCAAATTATTCCCCAGTTTCCTTCCAACATCACTGTATGCATATACATACTTGTTCCTGAAATTAGGAAAGCTTAAGCATATTTCTCATTTTTTTCTTCTTGTCTCTATCACAAGGCATATTGTGTAAACAGATATGTGAAGTTTTGAGATTAAATAATTTTCCTCTAAATATTAGTGAATTAGAATCACAGAATCATAGAATCGTTTAAGTCGGAAAAGACGTTTAACCTGATCAAGTTCAACCATAAATCTAGCACTGCCAAATCCACCACTAAACTGTGTCCTTAAGCACCACATCTACATATCTTGTAAATACTTTCAGGAATGGGGATTCAACCACTTCTCTGGGCGGCCTGTTCCAATTCTTGACAACCCTTTTGGCGAAGTAGTATTTCCCAGTATCTGGTTTAAACTTCCCTGATGCAACTTGAGGCCATTTCCTTTCATCCTATCACCTGTTTCTTGAGAGAAGAGACCAACACCTGTCTAACATCCACAGGTTTTCCTTCACCTTCTAAGAGTGTTACCTTATCATAGAATAAGAACATTTTAGTTAAGTAGGTCCTGTCTTTCCTAAATCCAGCTTTTGCCAGATTTTTGCCCAAGAGTCAGGATCTGAGACAATACTGCCTGTTTCAAATTCTCTTTCTCCTGCAAATTATTTTTTCAGCCCTTGATATTCTGATTAAAAGTTCAAGTTTTCAGTTTTCCATTCCGAAGCAAGATGAAAATATTTCAAAATTTCCAGCAAAATCAATATTCTGCTTTTTAGGACAGTTCCAATTTGAACCTGGTCTTCCCTCTGCTCACAACAGATTTTCAATTTTGTCACCCCCTGAAGTCATAATTCAGTCACTATTTGTAAATTAAAATCTCTGTCTAAAGAATGAAGTGGTGGCAGCTGTTGTGAGCATATTGAAGACAAGTGTGCTCTAAAGTCAGAGGGCTGTATGTTGCAAGATACGAGAAAAAATTGCCCTGTCTCGCACTAAGACGAAAGCAACTGCTTAAGGTATACTATAAAAGCACATTGCTAAGTCTAAACTTCTTACACATTTCTTGTAAATTGAACTTTTAGAAAAACTATGACTTAAGCAGCTACCAAACACACCATTTCATCACACGGAAAACAATAATATTGCAGACAGAAAATTTATGACTTCCTCTATGAAGGCAATGAAAGATTGCCTTTTTACTTGAGTGTTTCTACAGATAAGAAGTTACAAGAAACACTGAAAAATACATATGATGGGCTGTATATGATATAAATGCTATGTAACTTCTTCCTGTTGAAGTCGATGGTGAAGATTTCTATGAATTTTCATACAGTATGTACTCAGGTTCCTTAGGAAAAGGATCTCTAACTATAGATTTTAATGTAATTTCAAAATTTCAGACATCGTTATATTTTCCAACATTTAGTCTATGTACAAGATCTGTAAACACCACCTTCTAGTAACACAGTTCAGGATTAACCAAAATAATTACCTTTCTGAACATAGTTTACTTCCACTAGCAAACAAAACAAGACAAAACAAAAACCTCGCTTTGACAGCAGCTTCAAGAGAAATCATAATTTATTTTTTCTTCACAAGAATGCCAGTAAAATACTTCAACATTTTTCTTCTTTTTTTCAGACAAAAATCTCCCCAACTCTTCCCCTGAGATTTTTGAGAAAGTGATTAGTTTTTCGAACAGTAACAATCTGAACGTGACACTAATTTTATGCTGATAATTATTTATGTCTCAAGGTGAAATAAACCCCAGTCCAAAGGATGCAAAGAATAGAAGTTCTTAATAGTCCCTTAAGATCATAATTACAAGTTCTCTTGTAAAATCTAAGATTTCTTCCACTTTATTTTTTTGCCTCTTTTCTTTCTGCTACAGACTAAGATGAATCCCTTTACACACTTCAGACCTAAATCTTGAGACATGCTGAATTCCCACCAGTCTTTGCACTCACTGAGAGCTGTGGGCACCTGAACTCATTCATGAACTACATGTTACAGAAGAAAAAATAAAAGTTAACTTTGAGATTTCTTACAGATCCAGGATAAAAAGTCTGTGATGGACCATCACACCATTCTAAGACTCATATAAACTTTAAGAAGGGGAGGATGCTGAACACCTCTTTAGGTGGACTCACCATTACATTCCAGAAGACAGACTGCTCTTTTTCTTCATGGGTGTCCTTGGCAATGCATCAAGGTACCCATGCACGATGTACCCAAATCATTGTCCAGATATGAGAACAGAAAAAAATGAATTAGATTTTGTTTCTTATGCAGAAAAGTAGCTACAGAAAAAATAAATCATTAAACCAAAATTAAATACAACTGAGTAAATAACATTCCTATTTTCTCTCCTTCCAAGGAAAGAATACCTCCTATAATAACCTGTGTCTCTGAAATAAATGAATGCATTGAAGCTCTTAACTACTCCTTGATCGACTACAAATGGACACAATGCAGGACAATATTTGAGCAGTAATGATTTGTCCTTTTTTCTTCAAGCGTAAGTTGATTGCAGAGGCTTCAGAACAATAGATTAAATAGCTAAAGGGGTCATGAATCTTAATAGCTTCTAAATCAGAGAGATCTGCAACTTACATGCTCTGACTGGAATGTGTAGCGAATGTATAAATATTAATAGGTCTGGTAAGGGCTCAACAGACGAGCTGTCTAAAATTTCACAGTGGGAAGACTGGAGATTGAGGCTGCTGTGTACAGATCAGCTGAGAAGCTCCTACCTGAAAATGAACTGTCAGCATGGTGTAAATACCAGTTTCCCGAAGAGCTATTTAACATTCTGAGCTGTCCTGGTACACAGGCACTGTATGTATCAGTGTCTAATGCCACAAGGTTATTTAATGCGATGAACATGCACACTAAGCTGAGTGTCAATGCTGGGGAAAGGAAAATATTCTATGCTACATGTCTCAAAATTGCTCTGATGATTATTCTGTTAAGACAACTTGTTTATAGGAACCATCATGAAATTAATTGCTGTGACTGCATTAGAATAGAAAAACAAACATTTGTGATACAGTTCAAAAAATGAAGAATTCAAAAGTAAATGGCACAAGTAAAATTATTCACCAGCTTTTAGCTTTAATGGATTTCAAGCATGCATTTATGGAAAATAATTACAAAGATGTATCCATGTCTCAGTTGACTTGACAGGGATGGAAATTAGGGCCTTTCTTGGCGTAGAGCAAAATATTTCTTTGAGGTTTTCCCGTTTCTATACAATATAGATTTCATGATTGAAATGATACATTGCTGTATACAAGCCTTTGTGAAAGTAATGGAAGTTGTATATGAGAATGCGTGTAAGG
Organism: Dromococcyx pavoninus; assembly: GCA_033558185.1. Taxonomy (NCBI): domain Eukaryota; kingdom Metazoa; phylum Chordata; class Aves; order Cuculiformes; family Neomorphidae; genus Dromococcyx; species Dromococcyx pavoninus. Next base: position 3,632,922 of record JAUMJL010000199.1, on the reverse strand, counting down.
TCTATAAATTACATGGAGCAGGGATATGATTCTGATTCACATTAGGGTGTGAAGATGTGTTGTTTTATTTGGTCTTTATTTTTCGTGTTTCTTTGAAGTGTGGAATATACTAAGTTTCAGGTGCTTCCTAACTGTTATTAAACTACAAGAACCTTAAACCAAGACCAATACAAACACAAGAGATTTCCTTTATTTTTTCAGTTCTTGCTCCCATTTATCCCCTTCCCTTACCTCTTTATTTCAAAGACTCCCTCAAACCTCCTCATGCTTATGACTCTATCCTCACTATCAACTGCAATGGTTAAGAGTTGCTCTCACAGCCTTCCTCCTGCTATCCATAACTGCCTGCTGCCTGTTTCCAGGTGGTCAGACATCATCAGTCCTTTTCCTGTCTATGTACCCCCTACATTCTTCTCTTTCCCAAGATCTTTCATGAGTTATGCCCTGTGTAGTATAAGGACACAACATTTCCACCACTTCCGTTAAGTCAAAGTTCCGTATAAAAAGCTTCAGCTATAACAAGTAGAGGATATGACTTCAGCTAGTCAGAGAACATTTAATTGGCTAATTTTAACCATACTCTTTTATCAGCTTTCCTGTCTGTCAACAAACTTACAACTTAAAGGAGGGAATCCTTCTGTTTACTCCAATCCCAGTAGGACACCGTGGTAAACGGGGGTTATTCATGCTCTGAAGAATAACAATGGCATGGCATGGCATGGAGAAATAACATTGTACCTCACTAATGCAGATTGCAGGACTTTAACTGTGTGTCTCCAATCAAACACTTAGCATCAGGCCACTTTTGATTCTTCAGGTAGTTCATAGCACTATAAATGGTAGACTAGCACTGATCACACATCTAGACAAGCGCTACCTCATAAATACAGCATAAAGCATTTTTTTTCTGTTTGATAAAGCATAATAAAACAAAACTCTGTGAGAACTTCCTTTTTTTTTAAGGGAAGAGATGACCTTTTCATTCCAAAATTAATGAAAAGTAAATAGGACACATTCTGGAAAAGCAAGCAAGCACCTGAACTGCTAGTCATCCCTCTGACTCTTCTCTCAGGAGACAGGAAAAACAAAAATTTGAATTTTCCCAGTAAGGTCATGTGCTATCAAAAGTTACTTTGTTTTGAGAAAACTTTTCATAAAATGCCACCACTTTTTTTTATGTTGACAGGTATCCTTGGAGGTAACACTTAAAGAGCTTTGTGAAAAAAACCAAGAAGTGGAGCAGTCATTATTTACACTATGTGTTGAAATGGCTACAGGTAGTTCTTAAGGGAAGGAAGTTCCTAAGACATCTGGTATTCTCCTTGCTACTACTCCTTGATTCTTCAGTCTTCCCTTTTGTTATCAGCTTTTCACTTTCATTTCTCATCAATTCCAGCTCTCCAAACCTCCACCTTACTTCTTTCTGTTTCCTTCATGCTTTTCAATTCATAATCCATTCTGGTGGGGTTTTTTTTCATGCCACCAATTTTTTGTCTATGTTCACAGGTAGAGAAAAAAAGTGGCACCTACTTTCAGTGTTGCCAAATTACCTCTCTGCAACTAGGAATAATGGCATTTCCATTGTGGCCAGTATCTCTAAGGTTACAAAAAGGTAAAGGAAAAAGGGCAGCTTGTGGTTTCAATCTTAACAATCAGAAGTTCACACGAAATTGTCAGAAACTATCGTGAGTTACTGAATGAAGGCAGAAGTCCTTTAGACATGAAAAAGTCAAGGGTAAATTGCATCAGAAAAGTGCTAAATTCAAAAGTTTCTGAAAGAAATCGATTATCTTTCAAGTCACAGTAGGAATCTTCACAAACAGCAAAACAGGAGTGCTCCACTAATGAAAAATAAACAAGAACCCCACAGGGAGCCTTGTAAGTGCTGTGAAGAACTTTTTATTCTGAATGTGCAAAATATGTGATAAGATATGATGAGGTCTTAGAAGAAGGTAAGTACTGTCACAACTGCAGTCTTGTAGTAACATGTTTCAAAAAGCACAAATGAAAATTCTCACTCCCAAGAAGTCACAGACAGTGGACACAAGTATTCAGTATAGATGTTCTTACTGTTAGATGTTATTCTAACTTCTATGACTGGTAAAGTTACAATTATATTCCTTTCATTTTTTTGTCACTTTTGCTTCTAACTTTTTCATGACTCAGATCTTGGTTTGCAAATACTTTTGCCCTCTTTATCTCATGTTTTTGTGGTCCTTCATTTCATACCTGAGAAGTATTAGCATTATATGTTATTTTTCTCAGCTATTGAGAAAAATCTATGAAGGGACAACTGAATGCATTTTATACTAATTCAGAAAAGTATATGCAAACGTCAATATGCCAGTGTTTGTTGTTAGTTTTTTTTGTGGTTTTGTCTTGTATTTTTAAGGTGCTAAAATTTATACCTAAATTGACATTAAAAAAAAATCTTTATTGAACCCTGTAACTGGCATTTATTTGTGTAGATAATGAATTTATTCTTCAAAATGCATTCTTATAAACTTAACCTTAATCATCTTCTTACATTGACAAGTCAAGCACTTATTCCTTAAAATATCTTAACTTTTGAATTGAATAAACTTTATGAAGCAAGGATTCATGGATCACCTAGTGAAATGAAATTCAAAAAATGGAAAAATCCATCAAGAAAGAGCACAACTGTGTTTTTATTTTAGAAATGTTTATAATTTTCTCAGTGTCTGAAAATAAATATTGTCATTTGCAATCTTCTCAGATTGAAAGACATAGGTTATTTCAACAAAGCCTTCACAGTAGAATATGGCAAGAATGAATGAATAAACAACAACATAAATATTTAAAGTATTCCAATTTCCACTGTTGAAACAGATAAAGTTCTTTGAGACTTTTATTTTACGATTATGTTAGAGTTCTACTTAATCGCTTTTCCCTCAGCTTTTAAGAGTCTCCTCGAGGTAGTTATAAGTAATTTGTCAGCATTTCTCCGAAGCTTTCCTTTATCTTTTTGCAACTTAGAAAAGAAAGGGAACACAGTCTTTAGTGACGTAGCCAGTGATCTCCATGGTGGATGTTCTCATGACTAGTTTTTGGGGGTTTTGACTAACGGTACTGCTCTCTATTTCAGACAAAAGAAAGTTCAATCAGAGACAAGAGTTATCTTCTGCTTAGTAGACTGTAAACATCCTTGTGAATGCAACTTTTTTGTATCTTTATAATAAGAGGAAAGAAATGGGAAGAAGAGATACACTGATTAACCCTCAATGTGCTAAATCAGGTACAATTGGTACCTAAGGACTGACAATATCTTTCAACTCCTCACCACAAAAACTTTTGAAATCTTTCCAATTAAGTACGTATACTCTATTTTTTGCTTACTACTGGTAGATCCCACCAGATCAGATCAATACGAAATCCCCACTTTATAAGCAGAAACTCAGTTTTGGAACGATATTTGGAACATATTTCAAAATAACAGATTAGCTGCTGGACAGGCTTATCTGATGTTGTGAAATGAGGCAGGTCACAGGCATTTTCAACTGTTCAGGTTCAATGTGGTGATCCAAGAACCATTTTATATTTCAGTTTTGAAGTATGTGAAGAAATGCTTGTGAATTTGACATCTTTTGCAAATTCACGGGACATAACAATAGAAATCTTACGCTGACAGTACCTTTAGTTTGACTTCTATATCAGTCTAACAGAGGGGCTAATTAAGTTTCCATGATTCATGTTTGAAATACAAAAAGGAAAGCACTAAAATTTCAAATATCATTGATTTCTAGCTTGGAACTCCAGTTCAGACTGGTGTTCAGTCTTAATGATTGGTCGATCTAATCCATTTCTTTCTTGTCAAAAAACTACTTTTTCAAACCTTGTATAATTGAAACAAGAGTATCAACTGAGTATCATCTAAATTTCACCAATATTTATTTCTACCAGACACAATTTCACAGAGTGGCACCCGGTGGCTGGAAATTGATCAGTCTTAGTTCTGAATCAAAGCATTTGTTTGTAACAATCTGTCTGTTTTCGACGTCCATTCAAAGTAGTTAATTTCTATTTATTACTATCAATAGGCTTAAGAAGAAGTACAAGGAGAAAAAGAGTCTTGTTATAACTCTTTCACCCTTAAAAGGCTCAATAATTGACATTGAATACTGAAGTGCAAATTATAACATATAATCCAAGTCACACCACAGACACAAGGTTTTTCTTTTGTCTGAGTGACTAGGTAATAACAAGAAACACTGTGCTGTAACAAAAAAGGCTTTCGTGTTACAGCAAGCAAAAGGGCTTCAGAATGCAGATCCACTTTTTCATTTGATCACACAGCTCCTCTGCACAAAGACACTTTGCTAATCCTCAGGGTCTGAATGAACCTTTTCCCCAGACATCAGAAATCATTCGTCAGATAAAAATCTTTGCCACTCTCATTTTATTACCCGCAATGGCATTTGTTTACATATAAAATGACAGGATGCAATAGTCAAGTGGAAAGCTAGGCTTGAGCTAACCCAAAGGAAACAGTTAAATTTAATGAAAAATACTTCTATATATAAAGTGGACCCAGGTAGTGGATAAATTTTCTTTAGAAAATACAATGTGACATCAGTACTAAGATAGAAAGAGAAGTATGAGAGTTTATGATCTGTGTCCTATTGAGTAACTCATGATGCTTTGGAACTAGAAGCAACAGGAGTATTCAGGCCTCTTCTCGATAACAGCAGCCTGAATCAATATAATGGAACCACTAGATATTTCTGATCTATACTTTAAAAAGGAAAAGGATGATCAATTACCTCAGTTATCGTGTTTATCACAACAGCTATACAGAACCGTTACTGTTCTTAAGAAAGAACACAAACTTTGAAAGCGTGTGCCTAACCATTGCAGCTGTTCTCACTACCAAATATACATGAACTGCAGATGGATGTTAATAATTAAAAGTAGTGCACACAATGCCAGCAAGCAGGCAAAGGAATCGTACATTAGAGATAGACCCATTCTGCACACAACAGTCATGGTTATGCGCCTCAAAGTCATTACACATTTTCCCACTGCATTTACTTAGAGTATAATTCAATATAAGAATATTAAGTGGCCATTTTTTCTATAGGGTTATTATTTACTTAGGCACCAAGGAACTATCTGTATTTGTAATAAACAAAAATATGAGGGAATAAGATTACTAGATTACACTAGTTGCTGGCAGTGCACAGAATGTCCTAGACACTGTACAGAGCTTGAATAAGCACTCTCACCTTTCCTGAAAAGAAATCATAATAGCAAGAAAAACTGAATAAACTTTAAGAATCACAGCTGTTTCCACAAAGAAATCTGCCAGGGTTGTGCTAGGCTTGCATTTGTCAATGTTCGGCAGTTCCTGGACAAATACCTGTTTGTTAACTAAAGCACTTGCAAAACTTGTTAAATAAAAAAGCATTTATAAGAAATGACCGTGGATAACATATAGAAAGATTCAAATTGACTTTATTTTAGTATCCATTTTTCACAGAGCTAATTGTGGAAGGTCAAAGCTTTTTAGCTAAAAGGGATGGATTTTATTAAGAAACTTTCATATGAAGTGTTACTTTTCTGCCACTTTGCTTTATTTGCTTAGAGTTGCCACATACAGGAGAACTGTAACCTGGGTGACAATATCAGCCATCAAAGTGAAAAACTTGCATACTAACCGCAGACTACAATTCAAACTGCTAGGTAAATGCTGATGAAGGTAATACTAGAAATTTTGGTAGTTTACTGTGCTTGACTTTCATATCTAAAAGAGTAATGATCTGAACTGTTCACTGGTAGCAGAATTGAATTTATAAGGTATTTAGGAGGAAGCATTGCAGTGATGCTAAAGTTCACTCTGAATATACAATGACTTTTATCATAAAACTTGACTAATAGGTGAATTTCTGAGTGGGCCTGCAAATGTGAGCATATGGTCTGTAATGGAGTATGGTATGGAGATCCTTGAGCTAAATTAAACAAAATGGGGTCAGGAACTAGAAGTTGCACTCTGATGCAATGATGAGACCATATAATCTCTGACGAGGTCTGCGCTCAGACAGCATATCATGGGTACAGAAATATATGCTGTTCTGGGGATATGAACTGTCTGTGGGGGTTGTACTCTGTACAATTCTTTTTCGGTCTGTTACCTCTAGGGTGTTTCACAGGGCACTGTGTTTTTCTTTGTGACGACATCTTTAGATGACCAGCAGGCTGAGATGGCTCTTTGGAAAAACGCTCTGTTTTCATGAAGACAGTAGATCAGGAACTACAGTCTTTCTGCTTGTTTGTCAAAGAACCAATAGTATCAAACACAGAAGACAAACACAGCAAGATCTGTCAGATTCACCATACTTCTGGCTTGAATATTTCCAGTCCTCGTAAACCCAAACATCTAAAGTCGAGAGGTAACTGTGATAACATTAATTAAATTTAAATTAAATTAAATTGTGACTGCGTTAATTAAATTACCATTGCTCAGTGTTAATGGAAGAGAGTCTAAATTACAAGAGGTAGTGATAAGAAGGAATTATAGCCCTCCTCAGCTTCCTCCAGCAAATCAGCCCATCCAGTGCAAATCAAAACTCCACCAGGTCATAATAACAGCATATAATTCGCACTCTGTCCTTTTGTATATGACTACAGAAAGCATCTACAGGTATCCTTCTGTAGATTCTCTTACATAGCAAAACCAGACCTCTAAGACCAGTGTAACATTTTCTGTTTCTGAAAACTCCTGATTCCCAGTGTCTTTCAAATTACATAAGCCTCTGCACAACCATCCTGTTTGCAAATGTTTCTTCCATCCTTTTTAAGGATTTTTTTTCTACATTCTTCCACTTGGGTGTGTTTATCTTGGGAAGAGGATAGGAGACCTAAAAGAGGAGCTACAGCTACCAACTACCTATAGGCAAAAGCCTATGTATTACTTGCTCCCCACAATCAGAGTGGAGTGCCTGTACCTTGCCTTCCACTACATCTATATGTGTTTCTTTCACATAGAAATAAAATTATCTTCAGACAAAAAGTCTTCTTCCACTGTGTAAGCAGACACCATATCTTTTCCAGACATTTGATTTCGACTACTCTGGTCTCCTGAGACAAAAATTAGTTTGAATTATCTTAGTTTAAACAGTCAAACATGGCATAAATATACAGAGCTGGCATGATTTATTTTATAACCTGTGATTTCTTTTTGTTTTGTGTGTCAAATGTGGCACTGCTTGGAGGAAAGAAGACTGGAGGACATTACCTGAGTACAAGTGCAAGGGCCAGGGTATTTTTTTATTTAAATACAAGGGAAAAAATGGAACTATCCTTATTACATGTTCATACATTTCAAGGCCTAAACCACTTTCATATAAGATCATAAGTGTTATATCTGATTGCGAGTACTTTCATTTCAGTAGATGTGGGACATGGGACTTCATTTTTTAATAAAATGGAACTCACTAGTGTCAGCTTTTGAATATTTTCATCTTCCTCCCATTTTTTTAAGTGTAAGATTATATGGGGTTCTGTGAAGCTCTAACAGGGCAGAGTTGGCTAGGCTACTTCCCTCTTACAGAACCGTAGATTTTTTTTTCAACTGGCAATTGTGCAGGACAAAGTTTAAGAAAAGTGTGTTTTCACATTAATACTTAAATTTATGGTCATGCTTAGAGACTTGAATGCCAACTGCCATGACTGTTAACATTAACAGTATGAAATACATGAGGGACTGGGTTTCATATACATTCTTTTGCTTGCCTTTTTCTTCTCCTTCAGCCATGGACTCCTTCGTTTTATCATGCTAACTGCCCGTAGTGAAGAGCTGGATCTGTGCCACTCCTCATCACCGCTCCCTCTTTCTAGGTATACCAAGAAAGGAACCACAAGCTGCTCCAGAAGGTCTCCAATGCATGAAATGAAACATCAAGACTGATGAATACATCAAGAAAAGTGATGTAAGAGATAGGGCTGTTATACACATGAACAGGTTTATTATAACTCTTATCTCAAACTGACTGTAACATCTTCTGAAGATCTGTGAACTGACTGTATGGTACTGGCTGTTATCTGCTGTTTCCTGAATCCATAGCTGGACCATGGATTCTCTGAGAAATAACTTACCATGAAAGGTTTCCAGTTCAAGAGAAATCTAGGAGGAAGGTCCGGAAAAGAAGGAGGAAGGAAGGAAGAGGGTACAGTTTCTTAAAGTAAAGTGAACTTAAACTAAACTAAGTAAAAATAAAATAATATTAGTATGTCAGTGAAACATATTCTTTAAACCAGGCTGTTCATAGAATTATTTATTTTACCCCACTTTTTCCAAGAATGTTAAATGTCAAGTGCCAGTTTCTGTCTAAAGTTTTGTTCTTTAAAAATGGTATAATAGTTACACACAGGCAGCAGTGAAATATTTAGTTCCTTTTCTTGATCAAGGACTCAATCAGTAGAATACGTTTTCAGTGTGTGCATTTTTAAACTTACTCTTTGAAGAGTGTTTGTTTTAAAATATTGATTATAACTATTTTATGCTAAGGAGAACTAAAAATCTTGGTTTTAATACACAAAAAATCTAGAGATTTAATTTAAGACAAGATAAAATTAAAAAACATTTTAAAAGAAGAAAATACTGCTGGCATTGCAACAATATCATGTAAATTTCTTGCTCAGAGTAAAGAAAGGAAACAAAGTTACAAGATTTAGTGAAGATGATCTAATGGCTTGCTTGTACTTTTCTCAAGTAAGAAACCCATGTTGCAGTCCCTAACTTATTTTTTCTGTCCTACTCATTCCAGGATTTACCTTTATTTGTCTTCTCTCTCACGGCAGATCTGGATCTCATCTGATCCGCTGTGGGTTAGTTCAACTCAAAAAAATAACAGAAAGCAAATTACACACACACATGAAAAAGCACTTCAGTGCAAGCTTAACTTAGATTGTGTTACTCATACTACAAGACTGTAAACTGAAGATTGATATTAAATCTCTATACTAGATGATGAAGGATTTGATTCACTCATTTTCAGCTTCAGCCACTGAAAAGCTAGGAAACAGTCCTAAGTCAGTCTAGACTGCCCTCGCCAAGGCATTAGCTTTTCCAATTCAGCCTATTCCAAGATAAGTGTTTTTCAGAGGTGTTATCAAACATGCTCCCAATATGATCCAATGTGTTCTCTTTCCATTTCCTGTAGGGAAAACGGAAATTAGCACTCAGGTAGAAAAACCTCACATGGAGATTTCACTTGTCATATGGCAAGTTAACAAAAGAGATGACTTAAGTGAAAGTACACTTCAAAATTATGTAGGCAGAAGGAATAATCGGGTCAACCTAATTTAAACTAGTATTAAAAAAAAAACAAACCAAAACTCAACAATGAGACCAAAATATTCCAGTGGTTCTTTCATGATCTTAGTGTATTTCTCCTCTTCAACAGAAGAATTAAAACAGTTTAGCATCCCCAAAGCTTCACTGATCTATTTGCCCAATGACCTAATAAGAAGTGGAAAGTGACTGTTGAATCAAAATTATTTTTTGCTGCTTCTAGGAAAACGGAGTTTTATTTGAAGCTATGCCTAAGAGCTGGCTGATCTTACTGGCTCCTTTTAAACAACAATTACTGTGGAAGAGTAAAATCATCTTGCAAATGAATATGAAATCTGACTGATTATGGGCAATATCTACTGCTAATATTATTGGAATAAAGAAACAGTCTCCTCTCTGCATAATAACTGAACAAGAATCTGGGTTCAACATATATATGTGGACTTGTACAATTTTGTTATGTCTACCACCACTTATGGCATATATGGAAAAAAATCAGAAAAATACAGATCGACAATTTCTTCGTTGTAAAAGTTGCAGTTTAAAATTTCTTCTATGACCATAGACAATTTTACAGGATATCCTATTTGATTACCTTCGAGATAAAGTAAATAAAATAATAATTCTGTCCCTTTAGGGAAGAAAAGAAAGAGAGCTGATAAAAACAGAGACTTTTAAAGCCTATTGTTTTCAAGAAAAAAAGAAGAAAAAAGGTGATGAAGAGAAATGAATTGCTTTGGTGTCAAATTTCTACTTAATTTTTCATTGCTATAGGAATACACACAAATGCAATTTTTTTCAACCACTCTCCATCTGGCAAACTAGTACACCAGTTTCTGCTATTTGAAGGCTTTAAGATGGCTGTGATCATAAGCTTATGTTTAAAAAACTGGAATCAGTACTGTTGAAACAGAATGGTACTACTTCCCCAGAGGGGAACAGGAGAGCTGAGAGAAGAAATACATGTGAGGTGGCAGAGGGGAAAGGATGAAGGGAGAAGAATATGAGGATTCACCTCTCAATTACATTTTGTTTTTGCAAAGCTGGGGCTGCAGGGTGTTGCTAAGCACGCTTGCTTTGTTCAGGTCATCTTTTTCAAAGGAGCCCAAGAGAAAGTAACACATTATTTCATTTACCAATTATCTGCAATTTCAAGCATCCTGATTTTAGCCTGTTATTTTCCTTCTCCATTCTCCTCCTGCTTACCCAACATATTTTCAAACCTCTAGATGGTATTGATGCAATTTATGCAATTTTGTGTTGGTGCTAATTCAGTCCTCTCCCCCTTTTGTTCTTTTTCTAATAATGATTTAAAAAAACAAACAAACTTCCAAACAATGCTCCTGCAGTCTCAGTAGAGTTTTCCTACTTTGGTTAATGGAGATAAAACATGAAATAAACAAGTAATAGTAACTGGTAGAACTGTACATAATGTCTCTAATGGACTTTTGTCTACAAAGCACCTGCATGAAACATTCAGAAATGGGTTACGAATCACATAGTGCTTTTTTGGTTTTGTTTTTAGAAAGAGTCTGACTAGATATCCTCAGCTCAGCAGCAGACTCAGCCTCTTAACTCTGAAAACATGAAATCAAAACTTAGTTGATTTTTTCTGAACTCAACAAGTTGTAATTTTGTTTTCCTCATCTGCCCTTTGTCATGATTTCTAGCCCCAATAACACCATGTGAAGGACCCCTAAGACCAGCAGCATTTGCTAGAAGCATCATTTCTCCTGGATACATAATCAGTTTCACAGCTACTGTCATTATCATTAGTTTACTTATTTAAATTTAATTAATAATAATTCTTTATTTAAAATTCAAATAAGAATTATTAACACAGAATCATCACTCTAGCCTATAATTTACCCTGGACAAATACTTCTATCATAAATCTAAGAACTTTAATGCTGATAAAATGAAATTCATGGAGTTTAGATGCAGACAAATCACAATGAACCTTTTTGATTCCACTTTTTCACTCCATATGAACATGTACAGATGTTTCCCTCTGGCTGTCTGGGCTCATTCTTTGTCACTCAAATCTTTTCCCCTGAACAATAATTTTTTTCAGCTCAATTTAGGATCTCAATTGGACAGGCAGCTACGGTGGAACTCCTCTTTCCTTCATGCTGTAGTATACCCGTATTTTCCTTAAAGCTATCTCAAGCTTGCTGATTTTTTCCCTCGTCTCAGTAGGTTCTTGGTGAAGTATTTCTTTTTATTATTCTCTTTGGGGATTTTTTTCTCCCTAAGCCCTTTTCCTGGGGACAATTCAACCTGCAAATGCCTGTTTTAACTATAGCTAATGTTGTAAGATACAGTTACATTGTCAAATAAAATAATACCCAGTGATCAAGATTAAATGCTCTCTGATGTTTATGTATGGGAGGTCTTGTCAGGAAAGGCAGACAAACAGAGAAGTATTCTGACCACAGTTTTCTCTGTAATGGTTCCCCTATTTAATTACTGAATGGCATGCTTTTGCTGCTGCATTTTTTTGATACTTTTGTTTTTCTTGTCTGCAAAGTGCTAGCATTACTGCAGTCATAAATTAAGCAACAAAATTATTTTCTATCTGAAAAGCTGCATGATTTCAATCATGGTTTTACTGACCACGATTCAGATAGGTGGTTTATTCATAAAGGGGAAAAATACTTAAAAAAGACTTTTAAAAATATGCGAACAAACTTTTCAAAATGTAACATGAAATAAGTGCAAAGTGATCTAATGCCACACAGCTGGACTTAGGCTTGCTAAGGGTGACTAAAACGCACCCAAAGGTGCCCCAAAAATGCCTTTTAGCTATCACATGATGCCTAAAATATTTCTTTTTTTCTTGCTGTATGTGTAGGCAATGAATTTAGCTTTCAGAGTAGTTTTGAGATCTCTCTAAGACAAGCTAGGCATTGATAAACATTAAATTGATTTTTTCTGTGAAGGACATTTTGGCAAAAGTCTCAATCAATAGGAAATAGTCCTCTTTTTGAACTTCCTAGGAAGTAGTCATGTGCACTTATTTTGGCTTGGAGGCTTTGAGAGGAGAAAAAAGAATCAAGTGTTTTGTTGCCCCAAAGTAAAAATGTGGAAATTCCAAGGAGCAAGCTGCATCATCTTATGCAATATAAATAGTATAGAGCAAAGGTAAAAAGGGAGGAATGAAACTGTAGATCAAGAAAGTCTTGAGCAAGAAAGATGCCCTCCCAAGGAAGAAAACCTTAAAGAAGTAACCAAAACACTTTTAAACCAATTGCTTCCCAAAAATAATCCAGTGTGAAAACAAATCTACAAAGTTGTGTTGGAAAAACAAGGGGCTGGGGAGATCCTTCCTCCTAAGCGTCTATTAATCATGACGTGATTGACTATTTTGAACCACCTTCTCAGAGGTAAGAGTGAATTTGTCCTCTATATCCACATTGATGTTGCAGGTGCCCAGCTGCAGGACAAGACACCAGGCATCAGATCCCAGTTCCCCAGGATGCATAAATTCAGCCCTCAGTGACATTGTTAAGGAAACCACTGAACAATAGAATGCTTTGTGTTGGAAGGGACTTTTACAGGTCATCTAGTCCAACCTTACCGCAGGAGCAGGGACATCTTTAAATAGATCAAGTAACTTAGAGCTCCATCCAACCTAATCTTGAATGTTTCAGAGGATGGGGCCTCCACTACCTCCTTGGGCAACAGGTTATGGTATTTCACCACTTTCATTGTGAAGTACAGATGCAGCATGTCCTTCCATTTTCCTTACAAATTGGCTTAGATATCTTTCAGTAAGTTACTGGGTTCCTGTGAATCTCACCCTTACTAAAAATCTATCCTCAGTGTGGCCTCAAAATTCTGACTTTGGTCTCGGGGTTGGGTATCCAGCCCCTATCTGAGTGCTGTTGAGCATCACAGGTCTAAATGTCATATTAGGTGGACATCTATGTTTGGTTTTTGAACAAATTTCAGGGACTGACTGACAGGTTTTCACAAAATCATAGAATCATTTGGTTGGAAAAGATCTTTGAGAATATCAACTCTGAGAAATTCATCTACCTCTCTTTTAAAAGCCTCCACAGTTGATGACTCAACCACCTCTCTGGGCAGTCTGTGCCAGTGCCTGATAACACTTTTCATGAAGAGATTTTTTTCCTGATGTCTAATCAGAACCTCCCCAGCTGCAATGTGAGACCATTTCCTCTCATCCTATCCCCTCTCACCTGGGAGAAGAGACCAACACCGACCTCACCACAACCTCCTTTCAGGCAGTTGTAGACATTGATAAGGTCTCCCCTCAGCCTCCTTTTTCTCCAGGCCAAACAACATCAGACCCCTCAGCTTTTCCTCATAAGACTTGTTCTCCAACCCAACCAGCCTCGTCGCCCTTCTCTGGACACTCTCCAGCACCTCAATGTCTTTCTTGTAGTGAGGGTCCCCAAACTGAACACAGTACTTGAGGTGTGGCCTCACCAGTGCTGAGTACAGGGGCACAATCACCTCCCTGGTCCTGTTGGCCACGCTGTTTCTGATACAGGCCAAGATGCCATTGGCTTTCTTGGCCCCCTGGGCACACTGCTGGCTCATACTCAGCTGGTTGCCAGCCAACACCCTCAGGTCCTTCTCTGTCAGGTGCTTTCTAGCCATTCTTCCCCAAGCCTGTAGGTGTTTAGTGTAAACATGGATTCAAATTTCCATGAAGTGTTCTCTGTTTTACTCTTTTCTGTATAATGAAACTTATTTAATGTCTTTATTTTATATGTCTTTTGGATGACTTGGGTTGTTTAATATGTTACTTCACAAATATTTAGTCCACAATGTGGAGGAGACCAATATTTTAACACTTAAGAAGTCCACAAACCATTCCACAGGTCTGTTTTTCAAATTATATTGGCACAAAATATCTAAAAAGAAAACAAATAATAGTTTTTAAAGGACATTTCATGCAAAATATGGGACCGAGGAGAAAGTTACTGAGCATACGTTTATGATAGAGCATGCCTTTTCAAAACTTAGTTTTCATATGAGATTTTGAGGACCTTGAAGAAGTGTCTACCAGAATTCATGCAGAAGTGCACCATTTTCTGTGTAACCTGGGAAGTATCCCCTGTCTGCTCTCTCCAACATCAGAAACCAGACAAATCAAAAGGCATTAAATTTTTGTGTAAAATTTACACACTGGAATAGGTAAATTTGATTTCTGCCATTGAATATCTGCTCCCTAACCCAACACAACTGTTTCCATCCTAGTTTAACCTAACCTAGCTAACCTAAAATTTTGGTTCTTCTACCTGGGGATTGGGGCTTAAATAAAGAAGTTGTTGAAGGGATTCCATGTTGCTTAAAATGAGATGAAAATGTGTTTCTGATAACTTGAAAAACTTTGAATCAAAAACGCTGAGACTGGAGTACCTGCAAAATTCCATTTTCACTGCTGTGGTAGAGGGACAAAACCAGTCTAAGAAATAATTCCTTAAATGTCTGCAACTCACGTCACTTGAAGTCAATTGTTATTATTCTTAGAAAATTATGTAAATTAGCTTTATTGACAATTATCCTAGCAGTTTACTGGAGGGCAAAATCTGTTGTCAAGGAAGACAAGATTGAATTTAATTGTGTGGGTAGATGTGCTGTTCTGTAGGGTGGTTCTTCAAGAATTATTCCCTTTCCTGCAAGATAGCAAAAAAATAAACAATTACTATAAACTATTTTTACTATAAACAATTACTGAAGTCCAAACCACAATGTCCAGAATACAAAATAAAGGAATATGTGTGAAAAAGAAGGTTGAGAAAATGTTTAGAGGGAAGGAACAAACACAATTCCTGGTTAGATTTCAAATTAACTCTATGATGAATACAAAGCTATGCTTAAGTAATATTCTTAATATTATTTAAACCAATAAATACTAGGATGTTTTAGTTGGGTTCATAATGAAATGTCTAATAGCCCTTTAACTACAGTTAGAACTTTCCAAGATATAAAGTTTTAGGGTAAACATAGGATTCTTTGCTATGTTTAGAGAGTAAATGGAACAGACAGAAATTTTCAGTACAATTCAGGAACCATTAACTGTAACTGTTAACTAGCAGGAGAAAAAAAATTTCAGTGGCTTTCTGGCAACCTAAGAATTTTTTCCCTAAATTTCTGTCAATTGATCTGGCAGAAACTGTTGTAAAATTATCAGGTTACTTTGCCTCTGAAGCATGCTAAGAATACCTTCAAAGAGTTTTGTAAGGATTAGAGAGTTCTATCTGCAATATAACCATGCAAAATTCTAACATCAGTCTGGCATCAACCTGGGAAAATTCATACGGCAGTCATCCAATGGCAAGTAATCAATCTAAGAGGACTTGCACAGGCTACAGTCAAGTAGGCAAGGATATATAAGCATATGGGCACAAAGGTTCTCTTTGAGGAACGTTACCACACTATTTCAGTGAAAAAGAGGGTGAAGTTTTAAAAGGCAGTGAAGAAAGAAGTCATACTCTTTTAAAACAGTTTTTCAATTTTTTTTTAAAAGAAAAACATGCAATTGTGTGAAATTATTATGTTTTCCTTAGTTATACCATCTAATATTTCTTGGATGACAGTAGCGACAATGTTTAGTGTATCTAAATACCCTTTTAAATTAATAAATCTACCTTTGCCACAACAAAGAAGGACTTGAATCTTCTGGTTGTAGAGTCCTGCTTTCAGTAACAGGTAATACCAAGACTCCTTTGGACTCATTGAAATACTACTCTCTATAGTTTTCTTTATTACCCTCCCCCTTTGCATGAATTTAGGTTTTTAACTACCTTTTATCTTATATGATGTACTAATTACTTTTTTCTTCTGTCAGCTGTACCACTTCACTAATCTTCTGTTATCCTTTATGTCTTTTCTATTTTGTTCTCACCTCCTTAAGGCTTTACTCGATTTTGTTCTTCTTTCCTCCTCTAAATGACAGGTTTTATATGGTAGCTGTAGGAGTTTTTCAGGTTGGAAACTCATTGCCCAAAAAAGTTGTGGAAACCTGTTTTTCAAGTTATTCAACACATCACTAGATATGACCCTGATTAACCTGCTCTGTCTGTGAAGTTCAATCTGATTTTGTAATTGCACTGTGTGGAGCAGGGAGATCGACCAGGTAGCCAAACTTTCCCTCTGACGAAGTGCATTTCCTTAGGTTCATAATGGATTCTGATCAAGATAGAAGAGGTAACAGGAGTGACAGTTCCCCTCCAGAGAAGACATCTCTTCTCTGAAACAGAACACACTAATCCTTGTTCATAACCAAGAAATAATGATCATATTTGACCTGCTAGTTTATACTCAAATTACTCCAGAATTACTAATATGTTTTCATACCTCTATATCCCTGACTGTTTTGGAAGTGAATAGGCTTCAATATGTTTACATTCTATACTTATTAATGGAAACTTAAAAAAGGATTATTTTTTTTTTTCAGTGTAGTCTGCTTTGGTGTTCTGTCAGACATTTGCTTTTTGTTCTGTTTAGAAAAGTTGCCTATGTAATATTGTTTACAGGTTGTATTTAAAACTACACAAATTGAGTTTCATTTTATGATGCAGCATAAATATGAGTTATGCAACTGGTGACTCTCCTTAAAAATTCTATAATTTGACATTCGGAAGTTAGCTGTAAATTATAATTTACCATCTGCTCACTATATGCCTGCCACTTCTGGAAAAGATAAACTGAATTATTTGGCTTACCTAATGCAGAAATAAACTCTGGTTCAAAGTTCCAGTCACACTTTTGCTAGGTCTTTAGGAAAGACTCATGAGTAACTTAACTTTTGGTACCATACATACAGAAACATATTAAAAAAATACATTAAAAAATATACTGAAAAAAGCTAACACTAGTAAGACAGCAGAGAGAACCTACATTAATTAATGAAAACTACCTTTTTTTGAAGGTTGTTTGACTTAGACAGCAGAGAATGTAGCAAAGGACCACTAAGGCTTTAACTCACAACATCCCTACTTTATAGCATAACAGCGAATGATGGCTTCTCATGCAAATTCTTTAGTTCAAGTACATCAGGAAAAACTTTACCAAAAGCCAGACTGTCTTAACACTCTACCTAGTAAAACCTAGGTGCCTTTACTCCTGTGTACATTACTCACAGGTGACTTGGCACAAACACAACTAAAATCTAGGAGTAGGAACGGGGCAAAATTGAGTTCCATACAAATGAAATTCGAAGGCCACAGCGTTCACTGAGCTGCTCCGACCTCCTGGAGCTTCTTCCCACTTAAGTCTGATGTTCCACAGGCCTTGACTTGAGGCTTGTTTTCAGCTCCTCACACTGTTTCCCCTCAGAAATTTCCAAGGAATTGGATTTAATGTGATATGAATATTTTACTTGGGGGTAACCCCAAATACACATTAGAGCGCACAAAAGCACACCACTGTATGCAACGGGATTCTATTGCAGACAACCCCATCTACCCCATCTGCCCTTGACAAAATTACATGACAAGTGTTAAACAAACACGATAACCAGATTTTTTTCCTACAGGGGCCCCTGATTTTGCTAGGACAAGATGATATGTCACGACGAAGCTGTCTGCATGACTATTTGAAAAAAAAGACCTAGGTCTGAGAAGTCAGGGCAATTCCCAATCTCAACAAACTGATGTCCAACATGGACTTGGACTTAGGATTCTGTGCCTGAGTTTACTGCAAAGTCTGAACCCCTCAGAACTCATGTACTATCGAAGTCTTGTCGGACTCAGGAAAAGGGGTTTTTCTACCTAACTCTCCTGATGGGCCCATACCTCCAGCACTGGATGCTGCCAGTAGTGTCAATCTTTTAAATCCTAGCTTTTTGTTTGTATACTCTTTCAACATGTAAAATAAAACTTTCCTCATGGAAGTACTCAACATGACGTTTATTACCTCCTGGGAAAATGTTTTAATCATTAGTTTCTTGGCTAATGGCAGGAGGAGGGAGATGTGGTTGAAGACAACATGCTGCAGAGTTAGTTTCATTATATACTTATGCTTTTGCTGCTTTTCAGACCTGTTCCTGTCTTGTTACACTGCTAATTACATCTTGGTCTTGTCTCATTCCAAAATGATGGTTGGGAAGCCCAAAGAGGACTAGTCTCTCCTCCCTTTTCCTCTCGTGTGTTCAACACAAAGTAAGACACAGATCTAGCTTCAAGCAGATTGCAGTAGAAATAAGCTAGCTAGAAGATGAGAGCCTGCAGGAAAAGGAGTAGAAAAAAGAGCTGCAGTGTACACTGTGAAAGTTGGAAATATTTCCAGTCTCATGGAATGATAGAATCATAGAATGCTTTGGGCTGGAAGGGACCTCATGACTTCTGAAAGTTTCTCATTCGTTTATTCTCTTGCAGCAGGACTTATTTTGAGAAAGTATTACTTGAAATGACAGAGTGCAGAGGGAGGGAAAGAAAACGAACAAGTTTAATGATAGCAGAAGAAGACAACATGTCCCAGTAAAATCTAAGAGAAGCTGTCAAACATTGACAACTTCATCAGTATAGCTGGCAGGGATTTTTCAAGCAGAAACTATTTTATTAAGGAAACATCAATTTCTTGAAGAGGTAATTTTCTCCATGCATTTTTTTTTTTAACATGACTTCAATGGGCACTATTTTGAACAGTCTTCTAGCAGGCCTCTTAGAAAACTGAAGACATTTGTTTGTTGTGTGAGTCTGTCTCTTGTGACACTCAGGGTAAGTGTCAATGCTTTAAATATCTAGGTGGAGCTTCTTCGATTGTTCTCAGCTTTACTGATTCACATCACTGAAAGATAGCGGGAAGGTTCTGAAGATTATTAAACTTTGCCCAATTCTGTACATATTGGTGTGTAAAGATAAAAGTCACCTGAGCCCTCTCCCATTAGGATGGTTTCTGGGGACTCCTCCTAAGTGTTATTAATCAAGTTTACATGTTATGACACCACATCAGTCAAATACTTGTGCATGTTTAATTTCTAGTCCCACTCCAGTTAAACAAAATGTTGACATGCATCATTCCATATCAGATGGACTAAACTCTGAGGTTTCCCTTCCTTCTCTCTTCATTGTTTTGCAGACTGTATTTTGCTTGCATATTCACTGCATCTTATATACACACATGTGCATGTGCATGTATGTACATGCTAGAGCTTGATCATCACAAAAATATCTTTCCTACTTGAAGACCAGACTAAAATAAATCTCACTTTCCGTGCCGTTTGAATGTTCTACTATATACTGTGCTTTGCCATTAAAAATAAATTCCCTGTCTTGGGAGAACTGGCATGCTTGAACCCTGAGAGATTTTTAGCACTAGTCATACTTGCTTGGCAGTGTTTTGTTCTCTGGAAAGCTGCAGCACTGAGTACTTCAATGCAGGAATCAACCTTCCTTTTACCTAGAATAAAATATTTCTTCTACCACTAGGGGACAATGTTGCTCTTCATTTAATAGATCAGTGCTCATGGCAGTAGTAAAATATTTTACGTTACTTTTAGCAAACTTAGAAGTGTTAAAAATGGTTTCTTTAATACAAAAGAACACTTTTCCTCAGCATCTACAGTACTTTCACAATGCATGCTCTCATTTGAATCAAAATATTTCTATTTTAAAGAAGAACCAAACCCCAGTATTTATTAGTGTGAACCTCTCTTTATCAGTGGACTGTTAAACGTGAAATCATACTAAGTATCCCCTCCTACTTTGGCGCAAGAAAGATAATTTGTTTTATTTCTCTGTTTTGGTTTTCAAATGATTTTTTTCTTTCCCTTTGGGATAGAAAGATGTTTGGTTGAAGAGCTCATTAGTAAAGAAGAATTAAAATCAATTAATAGTGCAGTCAGATGAGCACATACGCTACATGAACCATTTCTCTCCATGACCTGCTCTGAGGCACTAATTTGTTGTTGAAGTTCCAACACACATAAAGTTATAGAACTCCTTAGTTTCTCATAAGCATGAGCCAGGAGAATTTGAAAAGATTATGCAATGATTCTAAAAAAAAGAAAATCTAAGAAATGCAGCAGGGATGTAGAATGATTTTGCTTTTGATATTAGTCATTTTCCAAATATCTGTAATTATCAAGGCAAGCAGCTTTAGTGCAATAGAAGGAAAATATTATCATATCTCAAAAGATAATATACATCTACCTATGTATGAATTAAAAAAGCAAATAACAAACCCAAATGAAAATAAATCCAATTTATTAACCCTTTTTTCTCTCTTCTTCAGTTGTTCTTTTACTATTAAGTTTTACACAAAATACATTCACAGTTTTCAGCTAGCCCAACAGTGTTGAATGAGAACATTTAGTGCAACTGAGTCACATAACATCAATTTCACCCACAGCAAATGTTTTATGAGTCATAATTACTGGCTGTTTCATTATTCCTTATGTCAATAATGAGTAGAGTGTTTTTATCACCATCATCTCTAAAAATTGTAATTACCAAATATTCACCTATTTTCCTTGAGTACATTGCTGTGTACTAACATCATTAATATCTGCAGCAAGTCATTAGGGGTACAGATTATCGTGGTTCTTATTGGCAATGCACCTCATCAGCAAAATTGCCCTGTATTTTCTCTGTATTTTCTCTCAGGAGTGCTGAGCCTTTCAGCATTCAGTCTCCACTTAGCTGTAGTGGATTGGACCAGCATCGGTCTCAGAGGAAGCTCAGAATAGATCCTCTAATGCAGACACCCGGTCTCCTAAGAAGCTTGGACCTAAAAGCTGTCAGAAATCAGTAGAGCTGGCCAAAGTTCTTCTGATAAGAAGATAATCTTCAGAAAATATTAACTTAACCAAGTTAAAACTAACATAGGTTTCTGTACGTTTTGATGATAAGTTGTTCTTAAAACAGGGTAGGATTTAAATCAAAATCAGGCAAAGACACCCAGGATAACCCCCACCTCAACTGGTGGAACACTAGAGACAGAACTACAAAGCCTTGAAATAAAAGAGACAACACAGTGATTAAAGCCAGGCCAGTTTTTATTAGTACCTCATCTGTATATGTTTATCACTTATTAACAAAAATTCTTTGAGAGCACTTGCTTTTAGTTGTGTTTAGTTATTTTAATGTGTGCAGGGAAACACATTATCCTAGTTATAAATAGGGACAACATTTTCAAGATAAAAGTTTCTGAAATACACTTAGAAATTGTGCAACTGAGTTGGAAAACAATGCAGATCACCAAAAAAAACAACCTACTTTCACATCCACTAATCCAAAATAAAGTAAAATTCCATCTTTTTCAAAGTGCAGCCTGATGCTAATTGGCAACCTTCCTTCAGGCATAGAGCCCAGTCCTCTGCCTGTATGGATCTGTTTGATACTATCACCAGTTGAATTCTGCTGCTTTACACCATCTTTCTGCAGCACTTTCTGAATCTAACTATAAGATTATTAGTAGAAAAACAAAATGGTGTGGTATACCTAGTAAACAAGTATGTTCGTAATTGATGAAACTGGTGACAGTGTGATTGAGGTGGCTCCTTCAAAATCCTCACTGATTCCCAGTAACTGATTTTGCTTTCTACCTTTAGAATACTATTTCCAAGGTCACCAACATATGGAGCTGGCCTTTACTTATATTAATAATCACGACATTATCTAGTTATAAAAAATATCTCACTTTACTCTTGAGGTCCACTTAAACCACCAAAACTTTAACAAACAAACCAGAGGAGTTCAGTTCTTATTAATTCTAAGTGTCATTTGGCAATGTTAATTCTAAGAGTGAATCACAGTTTTTAATTCTGTCTGTTTAAAATAAAATGATCCTTGATGGTAAAAAGGTTATTTTGGAAGGAGGAAAAGGTCCTCTGGTTAAACACAAATGCTGAAAGTGTGATTGTAAACATGAAGACAGGACACTCAGCAAAGAATTTGAGAAGGAGGCATTTCAACATCTGACCGACATGAAATAGTGTCTTTTGAAACAAGGAGCAGACAGCTCCTTGCCAGCAGTGGCCTATGGGGAAGCAACTGGTGATTTGAGGCTCAGTTGTGGAAGATGTTTAACTTTGTAATTTCGATCATACTATTTGGAAAACTGCCATAGAACACGGTTATCAAATGTGAGCAGGAGTTCTGGCAAGTGGAATTCATGGTGCTACAAACTCAGTAAGAAACTAGGCAACCTTTTGCATAGCTTTCCAAAAAGAAGCCAATACGTCCTTGTGGCTAGCGATAAGGAATGATGTCTGTATGTGGGAGCACAGTTCAGTCTCATCTATTCAAGTCACATAAGATGCATTCAGATTTGTTTGAAATGCAACACAATGAAAATTAACAGGAAACAAGATACAAAGGCACAGTCAATTATATACAGGATAATAGAGTATGAATGATTCTGCCTTTTTTGTTATATCTGCATATAAACGCAAAATTGCAATGTGCCTCTCTAGACTCCAATATCAGTTGAAGTTACATCTATTTCTACCTTTTGGGTTTTTTTCATATTTGTTTTGCCAGTTATGAAAATAACTGCGGGTAAACTTGCCATTTACAAAATGAATCATAATTTGACCTCTAGCAAGCTCTGCATCTGAGCTGCAGATGACAACTTAGCACCAGCTTATTCTGACTGCTGCAGAACGAATATGGAAGAACAAGAACCAGCTGGGCATTATAATTAGTTAATGACCTGCTTGATCAAGATTCTTTTTAGATCTTTTCCTAAAAAAAGGGCTACATATTGTGGCCTAATAGTAAAAGAATTACACACGGTGTGAAGTCAGTAAGCTGGCAGTTACCAAATAAATCAACCAAATGTCGACAAATTTGTGTGAGCTGAGAGTTTAGTTCTGAAGTTTAGAAATAGTTTCTAAAAGAAAAAAAACCATAATTTACCTGAAAATGTGAATCCAAAAGTATGTCTAATATAAAAGTTTGCATTCTGAAAGCAGTAATATCAGTTTTGCCTAGGGTCCAAACGATGATCTGAAAACTGTACCCTGCTGCTACCTAATCATAGAGGTGCTTAAATTTACTTGGTGGTTCCTTCCTCTGTTTTAAAGGTAAAAGGCCCTTCAAATTGCTTCTGGAAGTGCCTGAAAACACTCAATCTGAGCAGCTCAGGACTTGACTCTTATCTGAGCCTGGTCAAAGTAGGGATAAAAGTAATCTACTCTAAGTTTATGTGTCTTTAATGTTGGAAAGCATACTTTATAACAGAACAGACTTTATAATCTCTTCAGAGCCAATGGAAAGAAATCGGCATTTCTGCTGCAGGATTCAACTGACCTGTTTTCAATGACTATGTCAGAAGATGAATCATACCCTAGATGTGTCCAAGTGGCTGCGTGCACTGTAGACATATAAAATGTATTAGAGTGATCTTGCCAAATTAGTTTTTGCCAAAGTCCCCTAAGGATTTTGTTCTGATAAATGACCTCTCTGTGTATCTAATACACATCTGAAGAATCAAGGACCCTAAAAATATTTTTAGGTAGCTGCTTTTTACACGATAGCCTGATCATTGGGCTGTTTATGCAGGAAACTAGTGAAAAGCCCCAAACCCACCTCAGCTCTGTGTTGTTCAGCCACCTGTTGGATTCTTACAAGGAATTCTAAACCTTCATGGTATAAATGGTGTTGACTGATGGAAAGTCTCTTAATTCCCATTTTCAAGGAAAGTTTCAATGCAAAAAAGAATTTGAACTTCATTTGGGCAAAAAGAGAAGAAGGTTGTAACTTGTGTTTGGGATAATTTTGGTGTTGTACCTTTCATGTTTTATATAACGTGGCTGGGCCACATTTATTTTGGTGTTTTTGCTGCCAGGAATTTTTCTGTATTTCATACGAAAAGAATCATTGAGTGAAATGTGTAAGAATGCCATGGGAGTGGTTATCAGAGGATATCCTAGGATTTTGGGAATGTGCCAATTTTTACTCTGTTTCCAGTTTTAGATCCTTTGTTGAGCAACAGTGCGCCATTCAACAGAAGTGTAAAGCTTTCACAGAGATCTCAGCTCTCAGTCCAGACAGTGATGATCACCCACAGCCACCTGGAAATAGGAATTACATTCAACTCAAATATGTGTAGCACGTAACTACATCTTTTAATTCTCTAGTCTTGACCTGTGCTTGATCCTAGCTGATTCTACTTTTTGGTTTTCAAACAGATATGACATACACATAACACAGGAACATTTATTAAATCCCTGCACCACCAAGAGTAATCTTCTCTTCAGTGACTGCAGAACTCCATGCACAGTACGACAGATGAGTCCACGAAAGAAAAGACTCTCAGCAACAGCACCACAACACAGCACAGAGAAGTGAGTTACAGTTGTTTCTGACACTCCCCCAGCAGGGCATCTCTTGACAGCGTTTTACATAAGGGTGAAAATAAGTCCGAGTTACTGCTTCTTGTCTGACCTTTTCCACATTTTACTATTTAAATCCTCTTTTATTGTGCCACAATAAATTAGGTAGTGCTAAAATATTAAAATAAAATCAACCATTTGTGTGAGTAATTGTGGAGATTGTAATCTTCAATAATTCAGAGTTATTAATTCAATTTAATATTTAAATTTGGACAAGGAGGATAGCATAGGCATAACGTTTTCCATTTTCTCTTTCACTTCCTAAAGAAATTGAATATATACAAGTCTTAGAAAACAATGAAAATGATTAAGTTATTAAAAATGTAGGGGTCTGTTTTATGCTAAAACTTTTACTACTAGTAAGTAGATTTCATTAATATTAAAATATACACTAGTTAAAATACCTGAAGCAACAACAAAACCAACACCAATAACTGCAATCATAATTTCTTTCCTGTGGCAAATGCTTTTTGAATTACTGAAATTTTAAAAATCTGTTCCAAAATACTCTTCTTTAGAAAAGATTTATGAAATTCTGGAGAAAAATATTAATTTGGGGGTGGTGGTGCTCTTTATATGGGAAATAAGAACTAGGAATTTTGTATGATAGTTTTATCTTTAATTTTACCTCTAAATAAGCAAAAAAGTGATTTTTTTATTAAACTTTTGAAGTTGCTAAGTGGAGGTTTGTATTTTCTCTGTCTCTCGATCTTCCTTCCTTCCTTCCTTCCTTCCTTCCTTCCTTCCTTCCTTCCTTCCTTCCTTCCTTCCTTCCTTCCTTCCTTCCTTCCTTCCTTCCTTCCTTCCTTCCTTCCTTCCTTCCTTCCTTCCTTCCTTCCTTCCTTCCTTCCTTCCTTCCTTCCTTCCTTCCTTCCTCCCTCCCTTCCTCCCACCCTCCCTTCCTTCCTCCCTTCCTCCCTCCCTCCCTCTTTCTGATTTCTTCAGTATGCTATGTTTATTCTAATTTCACGCTAAATAAAAGTGAAAGTAAGAAAGAAATATCAAAAATATTTATTTACTGGAAAAAAATGTTTATAATGGAGAAATTATTTTTTTCATTCCAAAGTATTTAGGGTAAAAGTATTTAGGATAAAAGATATTTCAGTGAGCTCATGTCATATCTGTCCTATCATACAGTAACTCCTAATTCAATCCATTAACTATAGCTTTCCATTGCTACCTCATGTTTAAGTTTCAAACCCTGAGAAAACATGCATTATTTAAATTTATAGTATATTTACTCTCCTCACTGCAGTATAAAGTTCATATGACTTAGTGTGTTTCTTTAAGGATATGTTTGGTATTGTTACAGTAACTTCATTTTTTATTGAATACCAGAGTGAATAACTATGTAAAACTTGCATGATTTGTTGGCATTAAAGCTAAAGCTGCCTCCAGGCACTGTTAGCTTATGCATCATCCTTTATCTAATTTCTCTGTTTTGTTTTAATTTGTAAACTGTCTCTGGGCTGGAATGTACATTTTTCATGTAGGTTTGCTTTGCTGGTATTAAAGATCTGTCTGACTCTCCTGAGTATACGGCTTACTTTATAATAGGTACAGAGGAACAGAGTTCGAGTTTATTAAATTGCAGTAATACACTTTGCATGTTTCATAAGCCTGCAAGAATTCCATTAAAATGAGGTTTTTAATTTTGTGTATGTCATGCCTAAAATGACAGTTGTGCTGACCTACCAGATAGAAAATCATTAATCTGTTGGCCAACATTCTTAATTGTGTCCTTATATTTCCTTTCAAAACTTTGCTGTCTTAAAAACTGTGTACAGAACCTGACCATCATATAAATCCATGAACTCTCCTTAAAACTAAATTATCTGATTTCATTGGTAGTTTTTTAGCTCAACTAATCTATCAGTTGTACTCTCTTTTTTTCAGCCACATGATAGGTATTGTCCAAGATTTTTCTTTTGCCCTCCAGCTCTCATATGCAAATGAGAAGAACAGGCCAAAGAGTGAATCATAGCATGGGGATCCTGAAAGTTAGTCTGGATCTGTCCCAGATGACGAATTAGACAGTAGTCTTATCCATCTTCTCTACAAGGAGTTCAATTTTCTTTCTAAGGGAGGCAGTTAATTTGAGACAAGCCTGAGAGCAGTTGGTCCATAAAAGAAATACGGATCACTAGGAGGCTTGGACATCAGTGGAATTTTCGCACTGAGCTCACATGATGATTATAACATCCTTAAATGAGCTCTAGGGCTGATAGAAACAGCACCACCGGCACCAGTTTATTACTGCAAGCATAGTCTTAGCAAGTGAATTACCTTTCCCTCTTTTATGTCCACTGAATGGTGCATGATATCAACACAGCTGAAATGTTTCCTACCAGTTACTCACTAGGAGAATTAAATCCTTAGAAATGGTGTAGTGTCCTCAAAAGTATGGGTTTCACTTGAAAAAAAAAAAACACAGAACAGAACAAAACAAAATAACAACCAACCTCTGTGTCATTAATGCTGGATTTGATTCTTGTTCAGCAAGAGCAGTTGCATGCTGTTGTTTGGTACCTGATAAGAGAGGTACATTATCTTCTCAGATAAGAGAAAAATATAATATTTCTGCTAAAGTAATATCTCTTCTTATGTCTGTGTTACTGACTGAACATCTGAATGCCAGAGTTACAAAGTATCTTCTTCTGTCACAAATTTGCTAAGACACTTGACTCAAAATCACCACATTTGGGTATAACTAAGGACAGAAGGACAATGAGGTGAGAGTCAAAGAATCAGGCTTTCATTATTAGCAGTTTTGTAACGTCTTATTAGACAGAAAAGTGATATTGTAGTCTCTTCCTAGAAAGAGTTTGTTCTCATTTACAAATATAAAGTCAGTATTTTGGTGACCACATTTCAGTTCTGTGCTTTTATTTCCTTTCAAGATTTTTATGATGTGAAAGGTGCAGAACCATCTAATGCCATGAACGTCACCGAAACTTAGTTTGGCTGTCTACTGTTTTGAGGCGTTTTGTCAAAACTGTACTATTGTAGCAAAAGTAACATATTGAGTGAAGTTATAATTTTGAACTGCAGATCAGAGATTGAAATGCTGGCTTACACAAACATAACAATTAGGTAAACTATATTCTTCATTGATTTTTATTCTGTCCAGCTTGTTTAAGAATCATAATTTCAAAACTGAGGGAAAATATAAATGAATTTGACTGAGAGAGATGTAGAAAAAAAGCATGAGTAAGAATTTGGAATTTTTTACTAATGTGGATACAAAAACTTAAAAGTTCATAGTCAAAAAGTGGGCAAGTTCCCTATATCTAATGAAAATAAACAAACAAAGCAAACAAAAAAACAGAAAAAAATTAAATTACATTTAACAGGGAGGAAAGAGTAATCAATATAAATCAGTCTGCCTGAAGAATAGATTTTGAGAAGAAAAGCTGAAAGTGTTGGGAAAAATTAGTAGAGGATAAGGAAAATAAAAGGAGGTGCCTTTAAACAAAATCTGGTGCCAGGTGCCCACTACTGCATGGAGAGAATAAAAATATTTATTATGGTAATGAATTACTTGTATCGTGAACATATGTGTTTTGGTCTCCACTGATAACTTCAGAAGACGTTGGAAAACAGCTTCTAGAATCAAACATTTTTAAATATTAGTAAATGTAGATGTTTTGCACTCAGAAGTCTTACAAGAGCTGACTGAGAACTCTTCATTCGTAACATTCCTGTTTTAAAGAAAAAAATAATGTATCAGAAAACTGTGGAATTTTTTTGCTAATATTCATGAAGTGTAATGATTCCTGTAACTATGGAGTACTTAATGACTTAATAAATCTAAGATGTCGTAATATATTTGATATGAATTTAAGTTAATAGGAATAGTGCAACAGTTTTCTAAGGAAACCATATCTTAGGAATATTTCATTTTCTGGTAAAGATGTATGTTTGCTTGCTATAAGTAACTCTGTAATCATAATAGATTTTGTATGTACTGTCTATGATTCTGATTAATTACGGCTATATAACATCAACAAAATGTGTTAACATTGATTTAAACATGGAAGACTGACATATCTCAGGAAATCGTGCTTAATAAGGAACTGTTGTTGGAAATACTTCCAGTGAGAACCACAGCAATCAGCAGTGTGTCTGGCTTTTCATATTTTTTTCTTGATATGGCAGTAAATATATAAATCACTGCTTAGGGAAGTGTGAGATCCCTGCATGGATCTCCTGGGCTTTAAATCAGGACTCTGTGTGCACAGCTCCAAACGGCCACATCTTTTACTTCTGCCCATGTGACCCTTCTCATCTGCTATTCCATCTGGATTTTTCATCACATTAAAGGTGATTTTTGTGAATCATCTTGACTGCTTGAAAACCTAGTCATTATTTGTTCCATATGCTAACTGAATCTCAACCTTTAAATGTTCTTAAATTTTATTAGGTCTTCACAGAGTTGTACACCAATATTACACTGTATGCTCCATAAACACAAATAGTAATTTCTTGTCTTTAAGTACCTTTACCAGAGCCCAAGGAATTCTCTTTATACAAGCCTATATTTCATTACAAATCTGTATTTAGATGCATTGATTTGGGATCTTAATAACTTGGTTTTATCTTTTGATGCTATACCACTAAGATCTATTTTTTTTATCCACTAGTTTAATGTTGTTTAATTTTTAACTCCAATTCAGTCTCTAAATACATACTAGCATGCCTTTTCTGGTTAAGTCTGTATTTTTCATAATAGTTTTAAACAAAAAATAATTAATTTCTCACTTCATGTAGTGGTAGTTCTTTCTAAATTCACTTTCCACTTCTTTAACCACAAGTAAAGATCAGTGACTAACATTGCATCATTATAATCTTTAAATAAGGATATCTTACATCTGAAAAATATGAATTTCAGGTTATGTTTTCTTCTTGAGGTATCGTGCGTGTAATTTCCATTAAGAAGAGTCATGCGAGCACATCTACAGGAGAATTGATCTGGTTTTGTTACTTAAGTCCAATTTCAGTCATTCTTGTGTGTTTATTCCTCCAGTATTTCCCATTTTGTCTTCATCTACAAATTAACTCTTTCCAAGTGTAGCTCATATAGAACATTTCACTAGGCAATCCCAAGCACAAACATAGGCTGGGCATAAAATGGGTTTAGAGTAACCCTGAAGATAAAGACTTGGGAGTGCTGGTGGATGAGAAGCTGAACATGAGCCAGCAATGTACACTCACAGCCCAGAAAGCCAGCCATACGCTGGGATGCATCTAAAGAAGTATGACCAGCAGGTGGAGAGAGGTGATTCTCCTCTTCTACTCCACTGTCATGAGATCTCACCTGGAGTACTGCATTCAGTTCTGAAGTTCTCAGCACAGGAAGGATAAAAATCTGTTAAAGTGAGTCCAGAGGAGAGCCGTGAAGATGATCAGAGGGCTAGAGCATCTCCCAAACAAGGACAGGATGACTAAGTTGGGCTTGTTCAGCCTAGAGAGGAGAAGGCTCCAGGGAGACCTTAGCAGTACTTAAAGGGAGCCTACAGGAAAGCTGTGGAAGGATCCTTTATCAGGGATTGCAGTGATAGGATGAGAGAGTTTAAGCTGAAAGAAGGTAGAATTAGATTAGATTTTAGGAAGAAATTTTTTTCATGTGAGGATGGTGAGGGAGTGGATCCCAGAGAAGTCATGGATTCCCATCCCTAGAGGTATTCAAGGTCAGGTTGGATGAGGCTTCAAGTAACCAGATCTTGTGGAAGGTATCCCTGCCCATGGCAAGGGAAGTTGAAATGACACGATCTTTAAGGTCCCTTCCAACCAAAACCATTCCAGGATTCTATGATTAGTGCTGCAGAAGGCATACATAACATTTAATTGACTGCTACTTTGTTTGGGATTTGAGGAGTGAATTAATTAGGCACTCACTAAAGCTTCAAGGAATGGCTTGTATATTTCCATTGCTTGGACAATTCATGCAAAGGAGTGGTTTCTACTACACTCTGCAGTAACTGTTCAATATTTGATTTATCCTTCATTTGGAAATTTCTCTTTTTCCTTTACATGCTACTAACTTCCATGCCAGGAAAGGTTTGCTAGAAACTCAGTCTAACTATGACCCTAATCTCTTTGCAACTTGCAAGGTTCTGCCTCCTGTGTGACAACATTTTCGTTCTCAGAGCAAAGATGAATTCCTCATCATTTGTATGCAAGTCTGGACTGTACCAATTAAAATTCCAAATTGAAACAGTTTTACAATGCACCAATACACCGTAAAATAAAGTATCATTCAATTGAGGATGGATTTATGGGGGAGGGAGCAGAGGATCATCCCTTTCATCACTTCCACTGTTTAGTGTGAAATGGGCTCTTGTTTGTACTTTGGAGAAATATCACACAACTATTTCCACCCCTGTCTTGTGTAGAATCTCAGAGTAGCAATGTGGATGTTAAAGTAATCTTTATTTAAGGCACAGATACAATTCTGAGATATTTGTTTAAAATCTGGAAGTGCCTGATCAGTTCTGACTTTCTGATTTACTAAAATATTAAAACTCATGAAAGAGTAGCACATAAGATAAGTTGCCAATACATTTGCTATCTTCCAGCTAACAAGCAGCAGGAAAGGTGATGTGTATTCCCTGCATTTTCTCCATGTTTTCTTACTTCAGCCATCTAATTCCTGCAGGTATAATCTTTAGGGAAATTTGTGGCAACATAATCAATATTATAATTTATAGAAAAAGACTTTACAAACAAATAAGGAAGTCTAACTGGTGATAAGAACCTAAAAACAGATGCAAATTGCTGATTTTGTAATAATTTTTGAATGACAAATGGCTTGACAGTCAGTCTATGCAGTTAACCGTTACTCTAATTAAAGTTTCCAAAAAGAGGGATGTTCTGACTGCCTGACATGGTCAGAAAACAAGGAACACATTGCTTGGCCTATAAGGACAATCTGATTTCCTTGCCTCTGTAAAAATCCCTGTCAAACTAATTTCAGTAGAAGACTGTAAACCCAAAGCATTAGTAGAAAAATGCTGCTGTAAAGAGCTGCTGTAAAAGCATGAATCTTAACTTTATTTATTCAACCAGAAAAGCCATATAAAAACCTAACAAGACTGATCTCAGTTTCTCCAGCCGATCATGTTGCTTTCCGTTACTTCTTCTGTTGGTAACTAGTTAGGGCCTCATCCTCTTTTTGTGAAGGACAGTATTTCTGTCCTGAGAGCAATACTGGGTCACAAGGAGTTGCAGCTTTTCTCCTCAATACTATTTTTCTGACAGAAGTCATACAAACTTTGCTGCACCAACTGAAGAAGACAGTTAGTCTAACAGCTAGCTGGCCCTCTCACCTGCAGGCCAGATTTTAAACCTCTTCAAAAACTACAAAAATAGTGGAAAGACAGTTTTACATGTCAGGATGTATGCCTTGGGTTTTTTTGTCTGTTATTAGAAAGAAGCTCAATAACATTTTGTTTTTCATCTGGGTATGGAACAAGAAACACTGAAACTGGAAAAGCTTTGTGGTAAAGGCAAGCTGATTCTCCATATGCCACGTTCATCTCTCCAGATGCCTTCATCTGTGCTCCATGCAGGGATATCTAGCTGAATTTCAATGACCTCTAAATTGGCAATGTCTTGGAGGGCAGACTAGGTGAATTAATAGATGTTTTTGCTCATAAATGGCAGCAAAATATTCTAAACGCCCTCTTTTTTCTGCTGTATTAAACTGTATCATGTCTTAGAATAACACAACACAGCATGAAGTATTACACTTTGACTGGATATCATTCAGCCTCTGTGAACCGGTACACTATCTCCCTCCCTTTCAGCTCCAATCTCCCTGTCCAGACACACATCACATTCTGTCTGTTCTCTGCCAGAGCCTCTGGCATGGGAATATTTTTCATCTGTTATCTTCCTGCTTCTCCCACCCGCTCCCAGTGTCCTGGTTTCTCTTACATTACAGTCACCCATCAATTTTAATTCGAGCCAGCCTTCATTTATGTTCTTCTTTTCTTTTTGTCTTTTAATATGCCATTGTGTGGTTCAGTTTCTGACGTGATGTCCCTTGTCTTTCGGTGGCTGCTGCTTCTTCCCGGCTGTCACAACCCCTCTGCGCGCTGTCTGCCTCAGCTGCTCTGATTCCCTCCCTGTTACGCCTCTCCTCAGATTCCCCAAGCTGCTCTCTGCCATTTCCACTCCACTGAAACAGCTTTTACCAAGGTCAGCTGTGACCTCTTCTCTCTCTAGACTTTGGTTTGACTCTCATCCATCTCCATCTATTGGCTACATTCAGCAAAACCTATCATTTTCCCTTCCTTAATCCTACATGGCACTTTGGTTTGCTAGCTCCTCTCTAAATGCCCTTCAACTGTATTTTGCAATTACCTTCTCCTCTCCTCTCTTGCACTTAACACTGAAGCTATGTGGGACTCTACTTACATTCGTTTTATTTCTCTTTCCTTTCTATATAGTATCCCTGATCATGGATGATGTCGTTAAGAAAATACCAGTCTTTCTATCCTCATCTTTCTTATACTTGATTATATGTCAATATATGCATGCATATTCATGTTTATTTAATAGCTATAACAGTATTGTTCCACTCCCCCACTAACAGGTGAATTCTCCCTCCGTTACCCTGCATTCGTTCTTCACTCTATTTTACACTCTCAAATCTCAGAGGGGACTTGAAAAAGTCAGAGTTGATTTCTAGTCCTCATTTTGCCCCTTTAGTTTTCCAGCAGGACTCATGGGAGAAATCTCTCTCTTCACTTCTGATGTTTTCTATCAAAAACATCTGGGTATCCCAGTGTAACAACTTCTTACTTAACTAGCCACAGTGTTCTTTCACCTTGAACCTGCATCTAGGTTGCTCTCTAAAATTTCTTAGTTAGCCCATTTCCATTTGTCCATTCCTTTCATTTTCTCCTACTTTTCATTTCATATTCTCCTTAGACTTATTGAATACCATGCCTCTGCTCTTGCCGATTCCAGTTCATTATCTCTTAAGCTATCTATAAAGCAACAAAAATGATTGTATAGTTTGTTCTCCAAATACCTTTTTTTTGCAAATCTTGACCTCTCTGAAATGATTAGTAAGCCTGCATATCCAAATCCCTCTAACGCACTTCAGCAATACATCACTGTTCTCAGGAAAAACTCTGGGAGACCTCAGGAGCAACGTAAGCCTTTATAACTTATTCGTCTTTGCAAGTGGTGGGCTCTGTACAATAGTGACCAAATAAATGTATGCCTAATATTTATATACATTAGATTTCCCTATGACAGCATGGATTTTTCCTCTGTATTGTATGAAATCAAGCATATTGCTAGACTTTGACAAATAAAACTAAGACAATAAAATGCAAAATTTCATACAATCACAATCCGTATTTTTTCTCAGACTATTCAGTGACAAAGGGAAGGTCTATTGCAGTTTCTTTCTATTCATGAGAATAGCAGGCAGCTTGACTATTTCCTCAGCCAACAGAAGAAATTCAAGGATGTGTTTCACTTTGTGTTGGGTAAAAGAAAAGCAGTCAGAGGCATTACTTCTCCAGGGGAGCGTGTTGCAGTGAACAG
This sequence comes from Dromococcyx pavoninus, assembly GCA_033558185.1. Lineage (NCBI taxonomy): Eukaryota > Metazoa > Chordata > Aves > Cuculiformes > Neomorphidae > Dromococcyx > Dromococcyx pavoninus. The sequence continues at coordinate 3,598,729 of JAUMJL010000199.1, read as the reverse complement.
TGTGGTAGTACTTCAGCAGTATTGGAGAGAAAAACATCAAAGAAAAGAAAATACTGCAACACCAGTGACAGTGAATAAAGCTGAGTATGTAAATCAGTAAAATTCCCTTTCCTACTCATATGCAGAGGTACGTAGCTCCTTCCTATTATTTTTTCAGATTCCTTAGTTTTATTATCAAACACAGCACAGTGGTAGCCATGGGAACACTATTAAAGTTGTGTCTGGTTTGCGAGGCAAGGATAGGACTTTTCAATCCCACAGGATACTGTTCAAAGTATTTTATAGATTTTTTTGTTCACATTTCAGTTTTGCAAACATATGCACTGTAGCAAAATTGACAGGGGTTATTTTGTGATACCTTAAAGTTTTTTACTAAATTTTTTACATAATCGTGTTTATATGGGTTTTAAAGAAAAGCTATAATACAACCAGAACACAACATACTCTAACAGTTTTATTCCCCTGGGGATTTGTTCCATTTTACTTTTTTATTATCATTCCCTTTCCCCAACTATCTCTTAGAAGTGTAAAATACCTTACACCTGTAAAATGTGCACGAGGCCAACGGTGAGACCAAGATAACACAATTTTTTGTTTTCACAGCTGAAATCTGTAGTCTAGAACAAAACATGATTTACTTTTCCCTCCAAACCTAGTGTAAACCTTTATGTGAACTGGCAAGGTCAGCTTGCCCAGGTAAACCCTGCACATTTAAATTACTTCACTTCAAGGATGCTGAGAAGGTGGAAGGTGCATGGGGGAAAACAAGGAGAGGAGAAAATACATGCAGATGAAACGGGTTCCACCCTCACTCAGTTTCACTTAGGGTAGTTGTGCAGTAGATGTTATCTAAAATGCTAGTGTTGTGGGATGTGGGAAGCCAGGATTTCCTCTCACTCATCACATTTTGGTTGGATAAATTCTGCCTGGAGACAGGATTCCCCTCCTAGTTTTTACCCCAATGTAAGAATGTAATACCTTTCAGAACAGTTTGGTTTTGGCTTTTTCAAAGGTGTGTTTATGCCATGAATTTAGGGAGAAGAAAAGCTTTTTCTAACAAAAATGAGAAGATCTATCTTCATTCTTACCATCAGATGTTGAAATCAGATGGGTACCTATCTCATTTTGCAGGGATGTTTTTGGTGAAAAAAAAAAATCAACATCTCTCAGTACTTGGTTTTTTAATATTTCTGATTTCCTGACTCATATAAAACTCATGGTTTTCATTTCATGTGGTAAATTTGGCCACTATTTCCAGAATGCATAATAGCAATTGAAATTTCTTCGTAATTTATAGGATTATTGCAACAGAAGTTGTTGTCTGACAATGTTACAAAAATCAGGTGTTTAACTCTCAGTATTGCTGTAACCTTGGAAATGTTCTTTGATGTGTTTTCTAGCTTTGAGACAAAACCATGAAGACTACCTTTGTGGCCAGTACACAGTACTTGCCAATCCATAACAGTACTAACAAGAAATGGTAGTACTGACTTTGGGAATCCTTTGTGACATTTTTGTCTTCAGAGAAGAGATTTTTTTTTCCTTAAAGGATCAGGAACTTCCCTGAAAATCATTCAGACTCCATCTGTTTACTTACAACAGACCCAGCTCTTAGAAAATATATATATATACTGTTTTACAGCTCAGGAGGGAATGCGCCAGATCAAGTTTTCACTACTTAATCTTACAGTGCTTCAGTAAAGCATAGCATCCAGAGTTGCCAAGAATGGCTCTGGGCTTGTGAGTAGCATTGGGGGGAGCAGAAAGAATGAGAAATCAGTGTCCAGTCTGATGTCAGTAGGATACAGAGAAATAAAACAGAAAGAAAAATAAAGTGCTATGGAGGAAATAATTTTGATGAATATAATTAGAAGGAACATTATATCTGTGGTAAGAATAGGGGAATATTAGAACAAGAGGTTTCAGGTTGAGTAACATTCACAGTAGAGGACTTTAACAGAGAGTAATGGAAACATTTGCTATTGAATGGCACACATACGCAGGTGCAACTCTGAATTCTCTACAGCAACAGGAGAGATGGCTACAAAAAAATCAGTACTCCTATAAACAAATCAGCAGTAGTCTGTCAAGGAAGCTCAGTTATCATGATCTAAGCAACTTTGGAAGGACTCTGGCCAGGTGTGCAGAATCACGGAAGTGGAGGGATGGGAAGTCCAACCCCACTGCTCAGAGCCATGGCAAGTTGCTCAGGATTGTGTGCATTTGGAGTTTGAATATCTTCAATAATGGAGACTCCGCAATCTCTCTGGGCAATCTGTATCTGTGTAAGGACTACCCTCACAATAATAAAGATTTTCTGTATGTTTAAATTAATTTCTTTGTATTTCAGGTTGTGCCCATCACCTTTTGTCGTTTCTCTAGGCACCAACAGAGAAGAGTCTAGGGAGGTTCTTTACTTTCCACATCAGATATTTATATAGATTTATAAGATCCCCCTGGAGCCTTCTCTTCTCTAGGTTCAGAAGTTCCAGTTCTCTTAGACTCTCCCCATATGACAGATGTTCCAGCCATCCTCATGCCCCTTTGCTGGACTGTCTCCAGTATGTCCATGTCTCTCTTGTATTGGAGAGCCCAGCACTGGATCCAGCACTCCGATGTGTTTTACCAGTGTTGAGCAGAGAAGCAGCATCACCTCCCTCAACCTGCTGTATTATATTGTAGCTAATACCATAGTGTCATTATTATAGTTCTGTTTTAGCTAGGTGGTAGTTTAAAAGCTAAGAAGCTCTTTCTCCTCCTTCACAATGACGCTGACAGCTTCAGAGCACTCAGTAAAAGCTTGTTTTTCTGACATTGTTGATGGATATTCGACATTACAGAACATTTTTTCTAGAGGGGCAGTCATCACTCAAAATTATTTGGCTTGTAATGCCTAATTAATAAGAATAAATGCAAGTAAGGATTATTGACCTCAATAATCAAGCACTGCCTCTAATGAGATAAGGAACATTTCAAACTTAGCGGCCAGTGCCGTGTGATATCTATACTATTGATTGAACACTCATTTTCTGAGCATCTGATGACCAAGAGCCCTTTCCACAGTCAAGATAACTAAAAATACAGCCTGTGATCTTCATATTAGGGAGAATTAAGAGTGAGTTGCTCTGTAAAGGACAGGGAGACAAAAGCCATGATGTCAGCAAGGCAAGCAGGGCAGCATCCTCTCCAGCATGGAATAAAGTACTACCCTGCCTGAAGCTACAGAGCAGAGTGAAGCTTGCACAACCCAGGGATAGCCAGGCACATTGACAGTGACACAGCCAAAGTCTGAGGTCCAGCCAGCCAGACAAGACAAGCCAGGCACAAAGCTAGGCATAGCATGCCTGCAAGGAACTCAGGCAAAGACATCCAGCAGCTTTAACACAGCAGAGAAGGTGCACAGATAGAGGGCGAGAGTGATGCTTCCCGCAGCTCCTCACAACAGAGCTGCTTTCATGGTCAGCTCCAAGGTGCTCATCTGCACCAGATCAGAGCAGATCTTGAACACAGGCAGTCCAAGCCCTGGGATGAGGAATAGGGCAGAAACTGCAGAAGAGGATTGTGCAGAAAGACGTTACAGGACAGTTACAGACTGCTGATGCAGTCAAGGTCTTGATACTTTGTCCAATTTACTAATTTACTAAGCCAAAACAAATTTTTTAAATGACTTTCTGGTCCTCTATTCTCAAATATTATTTACTAAGCAAAAATATTTATTTGGTGACATTCTGGTCCTCTATTCTCAGCACTTTGTGTTAAATTTCATCCCTTTGCCTGTAGTTCATGACAGAAGAAAAGCAGTGGTATGAATTTCCCATTTAAACGTACTCAGTGGAGTTATTTTCTGTGAGCTGATCCTTACTCACATGCAGTTGTTGTTAACACCAGTGGAAGTTTTCTTTGGCAGCAGTAGGTACCACATGCCGAACTGTTTCATTTATGTTAGTGAATCTTTCTATTTAGTAAAACACTTACACATCCTGTATTTATTCAAGTTATCCATCTGCCTGCTGCTTTTCTTTGTCTCTAATGGAAGTCTAATTTAGAGTTGATTTCTTCTCTGAAACATATGTATTACAGTTTTAACTATCATACCTATCCCTTACAGCTGAGCCGGCATTTGATTCTCATGTAACTAGATCCTTCAGTTCTACAATAAAAGACATTGAAGAACAAGAGTTTCTAAGCTCACTTTTCCACCAATTCCAAGGACTGTCAAGCATTAGACTTATTCATTTTTTGACTCAGGAATTTTATTAATCTTTTTACTTAGAGTCATATATTGCTGATACATGGAAATCCAAAAATTATAGGTTTGTCTGTTATTTTAAGTTTGGCATATATCGGAGATACATTTCTTTTAATTTACTTTTCAAGCATGATCTGGAGTAGTTGTGGGGTTCTTTGTACAAACGTGAGTTTTTAGGGTTTGATGGATGCCTTAGAGAAGAGAGATTTTGATTAGTAGTGAACATTTAACTTCCATACAGATTTTGTATTTCAATTGGAAATATTCTGTCTTGGTAGAAAGTATGACAGCCACAAGACTCTATTGCTCCTGATGTCATTTGCTTGTAAGGGATTTGTAACTCAGTAAATATCACTAGAGATCACTAGAGAAACAGTTAATATATTTACACAATCAAAAAGGAAGACAATATTTTGAGAAGATGTCTAGAAAGCCCGAAAGCTGCAATACTTAAAAGAAGTGATAACTTATTTAAAATGCTGCTTTGAGGAAGCACTTCCTTTCTACCAGCAAAAAGTTAGCATTGCAGCAGAAAGTCAATGACCTGACAATGAGCATAAAAAAATTTTTCTAATGTATTTCTTTATTTACCTTTTCTGACTTTTGCCCTTTCAGGTTAATAGTAAATTTTACTGCATATTCTTTTACAAAATATCGTTTTAAAATTCATAGGAAGGTGTTGTTATAGCAAGAACTATATTTGCTGACAATAAGATGCTTACTGTCCATAATATCTATGTTTCTTTCCTTACAGAAATCCATTTTGAAGCACAACCATAAACATAGGAAAGATAATGACAGCGAATAAGATAAAATAGAATTATTTCTGATTTTTGTCTCTTTTGTTACCATTTTAGATTAAATTTGATCTTGCTAAATGCATGTGGTCCTTAAATTAATGAAGTCCACTAGGAGACAAATCTTTTTAAAGGGATAGTGAAACATTTTTGCTGTAAATACTAGTGAATAGAAGAAAATATGTTATATTCATTTGAAAAATTGAGATTAACTACATCAAGACTGAATCAGGATTTTTTTTTTCATCAGTGTCATTTACATTGGTCTCAGTACATCAAAATACTGGAAGTACAATTCAGTTCAGTTCAAGATATCTGAACAAGGCTATCTGATTAAAGGTTTATTCATTGGACTTAGTTACCTAAGCTCACCACGGTCAGTAGAGATATAGGTCTCCAAATATAGGTGCCACTTAAAGGTGGAAACTAGTAACAGCACAGATCAACCTTTCTGGGGAAGATAAGCTGCCTGAGATCTCCGTGGTCAGCTACAAATTCTGGCACCAAACTGCTACAAGTACAATGCATTCAGACTTCTCTGCCCAAGCAAAGGCTGCACAGTTGCTACTTTTTTCTCAGTCCAACAAAAAGGCCTGGCAAGATGGCAAATTTGTCCGTACTTCTCAACTGCACTAGCAAATCATATGAGAAATTTTACTCCACTCTGAGAGTCTCAGCTGGCTGTAAATCCCAATTCACAGAAACAAGCACATCATCCTACACAAAGCAGAATGAATATTACTGTGATATTAAACTGTCTACATTTATATTTGTCTAATTAAATAAATATTTTTCTGGTATTTTTCTGCCAAACACACTTCCAGGATGTTGAGTTCTCCTGGGACATGTAACCGTTTCAGCTCTGACAGTTAAATTGACATCCATTTTCACCCTCTAGCACCTCCTTTGAGATTTAATTCAATTCAGTTGACCTCTCCCTTTTTGATTTACTGTATAATTTGGATAATGAGGAAAAAGGAAAGGCAGGGATTGAGGTATATGACAAGGTAAAAGAGCAACAAATTGTGTTTTACAGTTTTTCATGTGTTCAAGGTCAGCTGCCTTTTAATTGCCTTGGCAAAAAATAAGGCTGACTTGTATTCTCTAGTTGTCTCGATATTATCTGACAGGAGACATTTTTACCAGTAATTAGCAGTTCAGATGGCCTACCAGATGAGGAAATGAGTTTTTTTAAATGCCTTAAATGGGAAGATAGTGACTTTCTGCAGTTCAGTATGTCAACAGCTTGCTGTCACTGATTTCTATGATACATAGGAGTGATGGTAAATCTGCCAAGGTGAGCTTTGTAAAACTGCTCTTAGTGCTGTTCCATGGGTGAGGGTTAAACCCATCACCATGGAGACTGACACGAAAAAAACCTTGCTGTTTGTCATAAAAACATAAACCTGTGACCAAACCTAGGATGCCCCTTCTTGAATTATGATCTTCTGAATCATTATCTCAGGTTGCTGAGCTGCTGTGCTGGCTCGGTGATTCTTTCCTCTGCTGAAAACTTGTCTTTGCATCCAAGTAAGCCTGACTCAGTGGCACTAGCAGTCAACGTACACACTAAGTGGCCTTTGTGCATTGACTTGAGGATTAATGTCCTTACTAAAGACCGCACATTGCTTTGTTTTCTTTCCAGAAATCCTAGAGACTTGTTCATAAAAAACAAAAGACAGATTTACTGGCCCTGTGTGAGATTAAAGACCATCATCTTCTCAACGTGGTTCCTATAGTTCCTTCATAAATGCAAGATACATTTCAAAACCTTGTTTTTCGCCCCTGCTTTGACTTCATCCTTTATATGGTAGGAAATTAAAATCTAGTTTCACTCAGATCCAACAGAGTTGGTATTCAAAGGCCATTCGTGTCCCATGGAGGATGGCCTTTCTAAAGAAAAAGTAATTCAAACCTTGAAGAATGAGAATAGAGATACTGCTGGCATGTAAATGTTGCTCTCTGTGGTTCAAAACCTGGGGGAAAACTGTCCTTACAACTGCATCATGCAACACCCTACACTAATACATATTGTATTATATTCACCTGAGAACAAATACACAAATAAGAAAACAAATAGTCCTAATTCCCAGTTTTTCATTCTGCCTTCTTGCTATGAATATTAAGGCAGCCCGTATACATAAATAAAACACAGTCCTAGTTACCATCTGTACATTTGCATTTCTGGATCTGAAATTTAAGGTTGGGTTTGGAGAAGAGAGAGAATTTTCCCTTTACTTGGAGAGCCTGAGGCAATTAATATCTGAGGGCATGTAGTTTGTATTTTGTTCCTTGCTTTTCAAGACGAGATTCTGTCTTCACCGTTACATTCAACGTGAATCTGAATAATATTGATTCAATTACAAAGTCACCTTAAAGGAATTAATACTGCACCGATCACCTCTGCAAGTCTGAAACATTCCAGTCTGCCAACAAAAGTCCCAATTTTATTACTGAATATCTGTATGTGGGTGTAACAATGAAGTTTCTGTACTGAAGTTTTACCATTTGCAGAGCTTCTGAAAACCATTATAATCTCAGAGTACTAATCCAGATAGCTAGATAACGTAAGCATTTTTTAAATTAGTGGGATTTACCAAGACAGTTGATATTCCATTATCCTATTATTTATTCTTAATATCTCAGAGGGATCCATTCTGATATGAACCATCTAATTTTAAAAAGTATTTTAGAAGTGGAGGAAGAAACCTAATGTAGCAGAAGACTTTAGTTCAGGTCTTGATAAAGAACCGCCAGATAGTTAACAGAAAAGTGCTTCTATATTCTCACAGTGCACAAACTTTATTCCTTCATCTTATAAGTGTTGGAATGAATAAATGAATTAACTGATGTGGACGTGTTCCTACCCTATTCTATTATAAATCAAACAGTTCCTGTGTTTCCTAATTGGATTTAACAACACTGAAACAAAACCTTTTCTTCAAGGGACGAGTAGTTTTTTAATAGAAAAATAAATTTCCTATCAAAAAAATGCATTTTGGATTTGATAAAAATTATTTATAAACTCACGTTGTTTACATCAAACACCTGTAAAAAAAAAAGCATAGGAAATTAGTTTCACAGTTAAAATTAAACTCTTCCTTTAGTTTAATTCAGTATATAGATCATACTCTTTTTCTATACACAGAACCAAAAAAAAAACCACTTTCCCCCATAACTTTCCTCACTCTACAACTTTTCTATGCTACTAAGGATGGAATTAAGCCTGTTGTTCAGTTTTGATGAATGTAAGAGAACCAAATCATATTGTCTACATTAAATAAAGCCATATGCTCCAAAAAATAAAAATTAATCTTCTTTTAGGAATAAGGAACACGGAGTTGGGATAATTTAAACTTCTTGCAAAAGTTAGAAACCAGAGGAATTATCTTTAATTCTCCTTGATGTCTTACTGGGCACTCAGTTTTTCTCTTACTGTCTTGCATTTCCAGACAAAATATAGTTTTACTTTTACCACATAAATAAGTCCTTCTTAGAGAAAGAGTCTATCACTTGTATTTTCATAATTCTCTGACTTTCTTTAACTTCACTCAATGTGAACATTCTGCAAGATAAGACTTTTACTGTGAAGTTGGTTACACACTGTGCCCAGAGAAATTCTGGAGCCTCCAGCTGAGGTGGTTTGAAACCCAAAATATGTAGAACAACCTGTTCCAGGTGACCTGGCTCTGAGCAGGGAAGCTGGACTAGACCGTCTCCAAATGGTCTGCCAGCCTCAATCATTCTCTGATTCTAAGATACTTGAATTTCCACCTACAGTGGACAAATATCCAATGAATGAATGTCTGGATGATTGTCAGAAATAGCATCTATGTGGCTGCATACAAACATTTCCACCTGAAAAGAAAAACTAGGCTGAAAAGGTAGGTTTGTCTCATAAAAGCTCAAGACATAAGTAGCACAACTCAAGACTGTCTGCCATAGCATGAGAAATCTGAACTATATTATTTCTAGAATATAAGCTTGGAAATTTGAAAACAGCAATGTCCTATTCATTTGCTCTATAATTCTGGATCATATTCTTTGTTAAGAATCTCAATTTTTTTTTGTTGTTCTAGCTTCAAATATTTATTTAAAATTCTCTGAATAATAACGACTATGACAATCCAATTATTGTGCATAGTAAGCTGACTATTGTCCCCACTCTTGAACCTATGTTTAAGGGAAAGCATCATGGCATGGTTTACATCCACACGTTTATAACCATCTCCCATCATACCCATGACAGCATGTCCTGGGAAAACTCTAGATCACCCCTCCATTGTCTTTATCATGTATAATAAATAAAAAGTGCAAGGACCTCCTGTTTTTTCCCCTGTGGCCTGAGAAAATTGTTCAATGTAGCAGAACACAGAGCACGCCTTGGCATTTTCTTGGTGCAGGAAGGCAACATATGCTTTCTGATGGGCCAGAGGAATCAGGAGGCCATAACAAGGCAGTAGTAGGATCCTGCATAATTCACTCCAACAGTTCTATCTGTTCGGCAGATTTCTATACTTATTTCAATGTTGTTTACAATTCATTAGAATGTGTGCTGTTGGACTAAATGTTCTTAGAGGTTTTTTCCAACCTTAACGGTTCTATGATTCCATCATTCCTGAGAAGAAAAGTTCCCTGAATTGCTCTAACATGACTGTTCTCTCAAGGCAGGGTGCTTCAGGCCTCATATTGGAGATACAAACAAAGCAGTAAAATAGAAATAGCCTAAAGAACCCAGAGGAAATGCTGCTCAGACAAAACATAGATTGTGAATCAATGTAGGGTATTTGAAAGTAAAAATAGGCATTGTCTTTTTGGTTTTCTTTCTTCATGCATATTTGAAGAATAATATCTTTCAGTTAAATGTGACTGGCACTATGATACAGTAAAAAGGGTATAAATTAAAACGTCCCCATACTTAAGAGTGCTTCTCTATCACTAATGCATACAATTACATAGATAATAATTTATTCTTGGCTGCTGCAGCATTCTAGATGTAAAGAATCTGTTCCAAACTACAAAACAACATTAATGGTAATGCTAGCACAATTAATTTCTGCAAGCCACATAATTCATCATCCTTTCAAGCAAACCACCTGGCATTCATCATAGAAATGGACAATTCTCCTTTAAAAATGAAGTCCTGTTTCTCAATCTGTGTTTACTTAGATAAAAAGTTGCCTTGGAAAATGCACAACACTGGTTAGTAGAACAGTCTGATTCTTCTTGTTATCATGTCTGGGTAAATCTGCATGGGGAAACGAAACAGGGTTAGGGCATGGATCAAGAATGGATCAATCAATGATTGTCCACAATTGTTTGTGCAGTCTCTTGCAAGGCTTTAGTCTGGGATATTAAGTACTGCCAGGACAATGCCCGTGCACAGATCAAGGCACAGCCTTGACTAGGGGTTGTTCACAAGGAGCAGAAAGGATGAGGCTCATTTTTGGGCAGGAGGCCAGTTTAATCAAATAAACATACTCTGAGTTGTGCCACCTGTCATCAGGGTCAGAGAATTACCTCCTTGCCAGTTTTAGGTAGTTGTATAGATATAACCTATGTGTAATGCATGTTGCTTTCCCTACAGGTTATGATAGCACAAAATAAGTGGGCTTTTCATGATTTGCTGTAAGTGATCCACATTTCCATTCATAGAATATTAATGAAAGATCATTCATCCTATTCTCAAGAACTGATGGAACTCTCAAGTTCTCTGATATATTTGATACCTTGTAAAATACCAGGAGGAATATAGCAGCAGTATATTTTTCATTTTAAATAATTTCTTTCATGTGATCTGCTCTAGCTCGTCTTGTTAATGTACAGAATGAAGTGTTTCATTGTAACAGAAGGAGGAAAAATATACCTCAAAGAGACTTTTTTGAAGCGATTGTCAAACACTGAAGCTGCACAGTCTCACAAATATCTGCTGTTAACCTGGAAAAGGAAGTCCCACTGAGGCTACTTAATTGTGTAAGGAAGTCAGGAGGATTTTACTACGGTGTCTCAAAGTGCAACTGAATCTAAAAGAATGCAACTCACCCACATGCTTCTTACAAAAAACATCACAATAAAAATACACAGTAAGAAAGTTGGATGCTTTTTAAAAAAGTCTTCATGGGAATCTGACCCACTGATTTTGTCTACAAAAGTAAGATTTTATCTGAACAATGAGAGGAAGGAATTAAAATTATATATCTGTAGACAAAATATTACACAAATTGGAAGAATGAAATTTTAGCTATCCCAGGATCCAAACAGCATTAAAAAGCAGTTTCTTTAAGATGTTTCTGTGTTTCTGAATATGAATTAAGGTCAATATGTACAATGTGAGATCTTCAAGTAGCAGAGTTTAGTGGCTTCACTGTACAAATTCATCCTTGGAATTACTGTGCTTTGATTTTAGAGTATTCTTTTAACAGTCATTTTCCACCATAGGCACTGGGTACCCCATTTTAAATGCTGGGCTTATAAATGCTCTGTCAAGGTTTTCTTTTGCTTTTGTATTTGAAGAAAATTACAGGTAAGCATCATTTTTGGTTCACAATAAAATTTTGCTTTCTCAGAAGGAATGAGCATCACTTTTAGTGTCTGATTTGAAAGTCCACTGAAGCTGGTAGAGAGATTCCCCTGGACTTCAATGAACTTTAGATCAAGCCTTAGATGAATCACAGTAGGACAGCATTTAAATTCATTTTGTAGGTATTTGCTAAGCAATGACCTTCTTCTAATTTTTTTCCCCAAGCATGTTATTCTGTGCTCAGACCTGCCATTCACATCAGTGGGAGGTCTGTACATAAGTCTGGCAGGAAGAGAACTCTCCCCCTATCCCTCTAATCCTTTTTGTTGTTGTTCATCAGATGAAGTTTCAACTCTTTCCTCTGTCTCAGATCACAAGTCCCATCCTGTAGCTCAGTTCAGTCCCTATCTAGCTTTATACACTGAACTAATCCACACCTTCCTCTCCTACCACTCTTGTCTTGGCATCTAGACACACCTCACACTTATGAAAAACAATATTCTTCTGACCCAGGTTCATCAAAGGCCAGAGCAGCTCGATCTAAAGAGATTAGAAATTACACCCTCTTCAGCCTATCCTGCCATCACTTTTCTTTTTGACAGCCTTATTCCCAGGCAAGCCTAATTTGTCACAGGCTCTTGTGATTAACATCTGCTTATAGGCTAGGTATACTGCCTAAGACAGGATTGTAAAGTTAGGTGATCACTCAATTGTTTCTGGTTTGTAATGCTATTAGCCACATTTGATTTATACTTTTCATGCATGCAGAGCACTTTCTGGAATCCCTGGCTAAGACTGGAACCTCAACATACTACATAGCAGAAAATATACATTCAAAAAATATTCTTGCTGTATCAACTGATAAGGGATAATATAAAGAAGGCGTCACTATCTCCCTTTTGCAGATCAAGGAATAGAAGTATAAAGACAGGAGGGGAGAAAATATAAAGTGGTGTTTCCAGTGTTGGAAATCACATGTAAGTTGTGGAAAACCATTTGAAGGACCAGTTAGTTGTAAGAGAAGGAATTATCTCTAACCAGATGACATAAGAAGCTACTCGAATAACAAATTTTCCTTTTTGATGTTTATAAAAACACATGCAGGAATCCCAGTGTGAATTTGGTCCATGTGCGACTCATCCACTCATGCCTAAAGGTATTTAAGACCTGTGTCTGAACCCAAATCTCCTATGATCTAGGTCTGCAGGTTTTGTGAGATGGCACTTCTGCTTCTGCAGACTGCTGGGGCAGAAGTACATACAACTTTGGATGTGCATAGAGGAGCAGTATATCTGGGACAGCAGAACGAGAGGATGCATACTTCAGTGTGAATTGATCAAACAGAGAGGGACTCTGTCACAGAAGAACTGGTTATGAGGAGAGAATATTTTTGTTAGCTAGTGGCAGCATATACTCAAGGCAGCAAATCAATCAGCAGATCCCAAAACAAACAAGATTCACATTTTGAATTTGTACTAACACACTTCTGCAGCTTCTTCCTTATCTTCATTTTCAGACCTTCTCTCTCATCACCCCCACTCTGAAGATGACTATATCTTCATCAGATTTATTGATTCAGAATGTTCAAAGAGGGAAACTTGTTTTCATAGCACTGAAAGCAGCACAGAGAGTTCTGGGGCTACTGAATAATTGAAAGTGTAGACTTCCAATTAGACAAACCTGAAAGTGAACTGTTATCTACCAGTCTCTCTGTGTTTGAACTAAAAACTACAGATTCACTAAAAATAAATCCTTTTCTTTCTACCTTAAAATAATAGATTTATTTCTGTTGTTAAGCAGATTGAGATCCTGGTCAATATCTGAATAAATTACAAGCTGTTATATGACCAACACTTTAAGAGATTTTTGGTTTGCCTTCTTCAAAACAAAAGTTCACATCAGAATGTCAGGAAGATGCAAAGTAAACTTAGAGGTCGTGCAGATCTTATAATGATGGGCATAAGTTTTCCATGACTTCTTTGCTGTTCTTTTGAAATTTAGGAGGGGTATGTCTTTTTTTAATAGAATTTTCTAAACATATAAGGATTTTATTACCATTTTCTTCTGTTACTACCTCCATTTAGCTTTTTTAAATTTAGCTTTAGGAGATCAAGAGTGAAAAAAAATTAGAGCATCATAAATACATGCATGTACATATATGTACATGTACATATACATACATTTATGCAATGTGTATAAAATATTAATATCTTTATCTCTGAAACACACCAAAAAAAAGCTTTTTCTTTTCTGAATCCATTCTGCCATTCTGCATGACTTACATCCATTATTGCATAAAAACAAAAAAACCCCAAGAATCTGATATATTATCTGGTATAATTGAATGTTTATGCTTTCTCAGTATAGTAAGTACTTTCAGTTTAACTCATGCTCCCAGAAACAGAGAATACATTCAAGTGGTATGAGGGCAGGGGTATCACAGCATGTCAAAAGCGTTTCTTGTTCAAGAAAGCTATCAGATAGCTGATGATTCCTTGAGTAAGTTTCCCAGTGAAATCCCTGCCTTTGCCAGGAGAGAGCTGTTCAATAGGAGGTGAGAAAATTCAGATCAGTGTATAAAAGCTACGGAATTATCAATAATTACTTGGAGGTTACATAAGCTTAGTGAACTATATTGAGTGGTACCAGCTGGCTATCTAGACAGAAATGACCAGAACAATATTTGGACTGGAACAACTCCTGATGCTCTTTCTAGTCCCTTTGTGGCCAAACCACAAATCAAAGTGTTCTGCTGGGAGATCGGTCCCTAAACTGCCTCTTGGGGAAACAGCACATTTTGCCTTCCGTGGATTGCAAGACTTAATGCAGTTGAGTATCCTTCAAAAGCTGATCCCAGAGACATCAGTAAAGCAGTCACAGCTTTCTGTGCACAGAAAAAGCTTTATTCATTTCCTTGCATATCAGACCAGGATTTCTGCAGACATCCCAAGCAAAGGAGAAGATTCCACTCCTCAGCTTTGGTATGAGAGTCTTCATTCAGCTGCTTCGTGTCAACTGATTCTGCACGTAAAAGCCTTCTAATCAAGAGAGCATTATACTGGGTATTTTGCTCTTCCAATCACAGTCTGTTCAAGGCTTGACCAGATCCCAGAATCAAAAGTGGCTTTGGTCATGTCATCTCATCTAAAAAAGTTGTCACAGTAAATCTGAAAGTCAAGTAGTAGAACAAGGCTGACAAGGTTCCTAGTAAAAAATCGATTTCATGACCCTTGGGGAGAAACAGATTGAGACGTCAGCAGGATACAAGGGATCTCACTGGAAAAGCCATTGGAGTCCATAGGAGGTGTCTGCCACTCCGACTTATCTCACAGCTCATCACTCTGTGTGGCTGCCATAGTTAATGAAAGTGAAGTCGTTTATGGAATAGTTATTTTGATCACAGTTTGGGCAGAATGTAAAACTTCATGTGAGTGCCCATATTTCGTAATACAAGTTACTTACAGTTACTTCAGGGAAGGCTTGGAATATCCCACCAGGCGAATGAGGGAAAGAAGAGAAAAAAAATTAAAGCTGATAGATACAACTTAAAGTTCAGCTCTGATTTTGCTTAAATAAACATAAACTATTTCTTTAATCTGATATATAATTGCTTCTCACCCACAATTAATTTCCATTCCAATGTCCAGTAGAAACACCAGATCAAAGTTAGCCTGGGATGAAGCAGGCAGCCTTATTGGGAGACACTAACAAAAAAAAAAAAAAATTTACTCTTTCCCACAACATTTAATGGTATTTCAAAGCAGGGTCACCAGTATGGTTTGATAGCCTCCTCACAGCTTCAGCATGGGCCTAACACTGAGATGCTCTGCTCTCAGCAAACCTTGCAATGCATTCTTTGCCTTGCCAGGCACAGAATCCCATGTTTATGTCCCTTACAAGACAGATACTTTTTCCTCTTATTTTTCCCACCTTGCTACCAAAATGAAATGAAAATATCTATTTCATTTATGCCTACTTTTGTCACCTGCTGCTTGTGCCCTCATTCTCCCATAACTGCAGAAACAGGCTTTGTGAGTAAAACAATGAAGGCAAGCCCAGAGGATTCACGTTCTCCAAATGTGCTGCAAATCTAAAGCAACTTTCCTGTTAATTACTACTTCAACTTTCTCTCTACAGTAGCTAATTGTATCTTATGTCCTTTTAGTTTCGTGCAAACATTTGAACTAAATCCTCAGAGGTCTTTCCCAGCTCTATCATACGTGTACTCTTTTCTTCCAGATAAATCACAGTTTATTGCCTGGAAATTAATATAAAAGTAAAGCACTAGAGAACAAAATTCAGTTCCAAGAGACTATTACATTGGAAGTAAAGACATTGAAACAAGAGGTTCAACACAACAGCTAGGATTTTCAGATCTAAGGGCTAAATCCCGCAAATGACAGAAGAACTTAAATACAGACTTAGGTGGAGTCAGAGTTCATGAATCAAAACAGACACTCAAAATATCCCCAGGACAGCCCCACCTCAAATGAAGTCTCCTTGTCTGATATGACCTTTTCTTGAGGCGCTTGCAGTTCTATCTCTGAGCCAAATCCCCTCAGCCTGGCTGCGAGGGGCACGTCTCCTCCTTGAGCCCATCAGAAGTCCAAAACCAGTGGAGAAGGGTCTCAGAAGGGGCTCACAGGGCAAGCTCAACACAAACTACTAGGGTGTGTCTTCTCATAAAATATATCTGCAGTGATTTTCTTTTTAAAATAACCGCCGAAGAAGTAATTAAGTGCAACCTGAATTGGAAGGGACCCACAAGATCATTGAATTGTTGAATCATCAAATCCAGCTCCTATCCCTGCACAGGAGAATCCCAACATTCACATCATGTGTCTGAGGGTATTGTTCAAATGCTTCTTGATATCATAACTACTTCCCTGTGTAGTGTGTTCTAGTGCTCCATCACCCTCTTAGTGAAATATATTTTATGTTTTATATTATATATTTCATATATTTTATTTTATAAAGTATAATTCAATGTATTTATACATATTGTAATTTTATCAATATATTTAGATATTCTATTTTCTGTTTTATTTTATAGAATCATAGAAATGTTTGGGTTGTAAGTGACCTTTAAAGGAGCAGGGACATCTTCAACCAGATCAGGTTGCTCAGAGCCACATCCATCCTGAGCTTGAATGTTTCCAGGGATGAGATATTTACTACCTCTCTGGGCAAGCTGTTCCAGTGTTTTACTACTCTCATCATGAAAAATTTCTTCTTTATATCTAGCCTAAATACATTCTCTTTTAGTTTAAAACTATTGCCCCTTGTTCTATCACAACAGGCCTGACTAAAATGTCTATCCCTATCTTTCTATAAATCCTCTTTAAATGCCACAAAGAGCCTTCTCTTCTCCAGGCTGAACAACTCCAACTCTCTTAGCCTTTCCTTATAGGAGAGGTGTTCCATCCACTTTTGTGGCCCTTCTCTGGACCCACTTCAACAAATCCATATCTGTCTTTGTTGTGCTGAGAGTTCCAGAGCTGGATGTAATACTCCAGGTGAGATCTCACAAGAGTGGAGTAGGGGGGCAGAATCACTTCCCTTGACCTGCTGGTCATGCTTTTTTGATGGAGCCCAGGATACAGTTGGCCTTCTGGGCTGTGAGCACACATTCTTGGCTCATGTCCAGCTTGTCATCTACCAGATTCCCCAAATCTTTCTCCACAGGGTAGCTCTCAATCCCCTCGTCCCCCAGAGTGTTGTTACCCAGAGTTGTCTCAAACCAGATGCAGGACCTCATACTTGGCCTTGTTGAACCTCATGGGGTTCACGTGGGCCCATTTCTAAAGCTTGTGCAGGTCCTTGTGGATGACATCCTGTCCCTCAGGTGTGTCAATTGCAGGACTCAACTTTGTGTCATCTGCAGGCTTTTTGAGGGTTCACTTGATCCTACTGTCTATGTCATTGATGAAGATATTGAACAGTACTAGTCCCAGTACAGACCTCTGATGAACACCACTCTTCACTGACCTCCATCTGGACAGTGAGCCGTTGACCCTTAATCTCTAGACAGATCCTTTTATTTTCTGCTTTAAAGATACTTCTTATTTATACACAAGAGCAGAAAAACTCTTTATTATTTGGTGTTTTAAACCAAAAATTATCATTTTTAGTGCCTCATGTTCTCTGTAGTCAAAAAATCTAAAACAACTACAATGACATTTGCCATAATGAAGTGTCACGGTGTATAAGAAATATCTTTGCAAAAAAGATTAATGATATCCATGTTAGAAGGCTTGCTTTATATTTGATTTTATTTCCATCATTGTTTCCTTTTTTAGTAAAATATTGCAGTTTTTCCAAGAAAAAAATGGAATAACTATTTTAACATTCCTTTGCGGTGTTTTTGTTATTCCTGCTCTGAATCATTCACATTAAAGGCATGATCTACTAATATTTTGACTACTTCACAATGAACTGCAGGATGATAATTTGATTCTTAATTTAAATAAGCATCTGTCTAAGTATCTTTTCTCTGAACTGTGAAAGACTATTCACCATAATCTTTCTTAATAATATTTTACAACAAGGAATAGAAGTATGCCATTATTATCTCTTTCTAGATCAGTTCCATTTTAGTAGATCTAATTGCTACTGTGTAGTTCTCCATACTGCTTTATTATATCTCATTCTATAATTAGGAATATATTATTTGAATGTTATTTCTGATTTTTCCACAATGATCTGTTCTTTTAAAATTTCATATTAATATATGTTTAAAGTTGAATATTGCTAAAAAGGTTTCTTTTCTTATACATTATAAATTTGAAAGAGGAGTGGATGGTTGCTTAAGAGTAAAAAGTCATTAACATAGTGTGGGAGTCTGGACATAAAATAATCACCAAGACAACTACTTCTCTGCCTGTCTTATTTCTTGAATAGGCTTTATGCACTGAGAGGAAAGCAGAAGTATATAGTTTCTATATGGGGTTCGTACTTCCTATATGGTGTAAGCAAAAATCTCAAATTTTGTTCTTGAGTTATGTGGCTGGAAAATGTCACTAACCTTAATGGGAACCCAAATATGTACTCCAGATCATACTTGTTATAAAGCACACATATGTCCTAATGATGCAAGATAATAGATAACGGTTATTTTCAGTAAACACCATCTTTTGAAACTAGATTTTTGGGAAGACTTCTTAGCTAACAGTGGGTAGAAATTGCTTTCCTTGTAAGCGTGGGTGCAGTTTATGCTAAATGAATGGCATGAGTTGTAAAGCCACGCATGCTCTGTAGCACAGATCCTGCTAACTGATTCCAGAGTGAGGTTGTTTCAAAAGATGTGAACTTCCCTACGCTCCATAAAAAAATTAGTTAAAATTTCACATTTTGTTTTCATATTCTAAGTAAGGCCAACCACA
Organism: Dromococcyx pavoninus; assembly: GCA_033558185.1. Lineage (NCBI taxonomy): Eukaryota > Metazoa > Chordata > Aves > Cuculiformes > Neomorphidae > Dromococcyx > Dromococcyx pavoninus. Next base: position 3,579,781 of record JAUMJL010000199.1, on the reverse strand, counting down.
AAATTTTGAAGTGTTTAAGAGCCTCTGAGATGTTTATTTTGAAGGCACTTATACATAGTTCAGAAAAAAATAATTCTAAGAACCATCTGATTCAGTCAGCGTCCCCTAACCAGTGCCCCCAAACATCCCAGGAGAATTACTCAGTCATTAGAACATCAAGTCAGTTTCTCTGCAGCTCAGTAAGTGTGTGTTTACAGAAAATGAAATGGTTCCAATAAAAGATACAAAACTCCCTCTTTAATACCTCAGGATGTGGAAAGCTACATTTCAAAACCCTGGAATGAGATAGGCACAGCGGGGCTCTTGAATTATAGCTACATGTATACCTAGCATATGTCAAAACCACTTGGCTGTTGAGTAGCTGCATGGATGGTTTCATAATCTTGGCTTTCCATCTTGGACTTGATATAGGACCACCCTGCCTGACTGTTCAAATAGCTGCAGCAATCTCCTTACCTACAGCCATAAATGCCAATAAAACATACCCAGTCCATCACGTGTAGCTGAATGACTTCTTGTTCTTCTTGCACTCATGAGTGGATAGCTAAGAAGCTCAAATATGTGGATGTCACATTTTAGGCAAACCTACTTTATGCATAAATTTAAAGAAACTCAGTCATACTCTTTTCATGACATCCTAATAGTAGCAGTATAAAAATCTTACTACCTGTCTCTTAAATATCACCAGAGTCAGTAGAAAAGGATCTGAAAAATTCAGTGAACAGCTGGTGATGGAAAGTTTGCTGAAAAATCATGAAAGCAGAATCAGGAAAGAACACATGGGAAAACACAGAATAAACTAACAATAAAAATATATCCTTAGAAAAAGTCCATAGAAAACAATTATCATGAAACCCCCTAGAAAACAGGAAGAAATGAAGCATAGCTTGTTATTATTAAAAGGGAAAATATGTATCATACAACTAGCTAAAAGTGTTAAAACAAAACCTCTCTTAGAACTAGGTAATTTAAAATAACATACCATAGATTATGTCTCATTATAGCCTGTTAATCACGGAAGAGAACCAGAATGTGGGAACTGAACACATTTTCTAGAAGTACATTTGAAAGGCAGGCAGATTATCAGTAAGACCTCAGCCACCTGTTACTAATTATTTTAGCTTCAGGTTCTTAAGTAAACACACATGCAGCAAAAGCAATCACTTGAGAAAAAGAAAAACCTAAGCAGAATGCAGAAAAAGTCCTTATCCATTACACTTCACTTGTAACATCCTGAGAGATAATAATTTTTGAATAGAACAATTAGTGAGGTCTTTTCATACCAAGGGAAATTACTCAGTAATGAGGCTTAATGTGTTAGAAATTAGGTGGAATTTATTAAAAAATAGATAAAAACCTTATTCAAGGTGAAAGGTAGTACAGTGGATGGTTAGGGATGCTGTGTTTTGAAGGGCATTCCCATCATAAATTGTTAGCACACAGGCAAAGAAAATGGAAAAAGTATATGGGGGAAAGTGAATGAAAGCAAACGAAAGCTGACAAAAAAATCAAATCATAGGCTTTAAACATTAAAACAACTGCCTGATAAACTCTAATATACTTTGAAATTCTATGTGATGCATCAGTCTTATACACTGGCCTATGGGAAGAAGGAGAGCTTTGTCACTGCGCATCACTCATTTAAGCTGTGCCACATTTCAGGAACAATTTCACTCTGTGAATAAAATTTTAAACAAGCCAAGTGTGGACACTTTGTCATGACTTCTCATCAGGGAAGCCTGGAATATTAACAATATGTAGAAAGGTAATTGTGTGCCATCTCCTTTTTCTGTGCAACAACTCATTCCAGCACAGAGAGGAAATTTTTTGCTAGATCTTCTATTGCTGCTCCAGAGCAATCACCAGCAGTTGCTTTGCACTACATAAATCTCAATAGGCGTATCAGATCTTTGTGAAGGGTAAAGAAAAGTCATCATGAAAGAACAAAGTACAAAGATGATCAATGAAAATGCAAGGTTAAGTAAAACCAAATCAAACCCATACAAATGGTATTTCTGTAGAAATCAGAATAGCAGATTCACATAATAATGCACTCAGGGAAATAAAAGAAGATACACAGTCAATGAAATAGATTTGGAATGCTAAAGGTCTGAATACTCTGTGGATGAAATCCACTTATGTATAGAGCAGCAGTGAAAGGCTGATGCACCAGCACGCAGAGCACAAGTAAGGTTTACCTGGTGCTGAAGAGGGCTGAATTCCATTCAGAATGGTTTAGACTTTGGGAATACAGCCAAGACTACCAGTGCACATCTTGATAGAGCAGCTATATTACTTTACCACTAGCGTTAAGCCTCAGCTACCCAGAACATGAAGAATGTACAGTCTATTCATTATGACTTTAAAACCCATGTATTTTAACAACTTGAAAAAGTCCCAAAGGAAATTCCATCATGAGCAGAACAAAAAGCAGTCATGGACAGTGAACATCAAAGTTTGATTGCTATTGATACATACATAAAAATAAAACAGTGTCTCTTTTACTTATCTTAAAAGAATAGCTCAGAAATTAAAATAATATTTAAGCTAGATAAAGGTAATACATTGCGTTCATACGAGTCTTAGCCACCTTCACAGGTCAGTTGGGAAAAAAAATCTTAAAAGCAAAAGGAAGACTTTGAAATGCAACTGTTGTTAGAATAGTCTCCAGTCACAGCCCCAGCACTGATGTTCCAGTAGGTTTGAGCAAGGGTAGGGAGGAGAAGAAAAGTGAAATCAGCTGAATAGAAATCACAGGGGAAATTATCACAGTTAAACAATAGCCAGAATCTCTAATTAGAATGTTTCCACAGACCCTGGAGCTTATACTTACACTTCATTAAAGAGGGTCCTGGGATATTCACTAAGCAAAAGTCTTCAGTTTCTCAGTTGTGTATTTTGTATGGATACAAGAATCTACAAACGGGGACTTACAGGTAGGTAAATAGATTGTGGAGGATGTACACAATCCTTTAATTATTTCTTGGAAGTTTTATGGTAAAAACAGATGAAAATGGATACAACCTCATGTTGAGTGGCTTGCAATTAACTAGTGTGGTATTCCTGATTTTATGCCGTGCATAGTTAATCTTTCATCAGTTCATAAAGAGTTTATGCATTGCTTTTTATTTCAGAGGAAACTGAAGGCAAGTTTGAAAATCTTGAGGTACTTAGAAACCTAACTAGAAATCTAACAAATATTTCTTGAAAGGATAATTATCTGTCAGAAATGACTTATTTCATTAAGACGGCATAGCAAAATAGAAACTCATCAATATTTTGCTTAGATGTCTAATATCTTGCTCTTGGAACATTTAGCCTTTGACATAAAGGAAGAAGTCTGGTGACAGGAAAGAATCCCCCCCCCAAGTAAAAATAAATTATGAAACAAAAACATTAGTACTAAACCTAAGAATGGGATAACATTTTTATCATCTTCATCTCAGTGCATCTCTAGATGCAAAAACTTCCATAGGTCAAAAAAATAATTTTTCATGATGCATGACAGAAGCAGAAGGGAATTAAAATTTCTCTGTGCAGATTGATAGAATTTCTATTGAACTTTCCACTCAACTCAGCTGAAGTTCATCTAATTTATGGATAAACAGAAAACATTTGAACTTCTTTGAAATGTGAAGTATCAAAAGTTAACAATGCGCATCCAGGTAGCAAATGTTTTCAAAGTGAAAAATATGTATAGTAACATTACATGTTTAAGTTGTTACAATTTTCTAATACTTTTTTTCTGCTGGTTTTCCAAATGTGATTTTCTTTTAAATATCACATTCTTACTTGGTTGATGTCTTCAGAGAATTACGATCTTTGTAGAAATGCAGAGAAACTAAGCAAACAAGTTCAATGTCAACCGAGAGCAGGTATTAGTCAGATTATGTTCTGATTTGCGTTGGTCCCTGAATTATAATTATCTTTTACATTACAAAGGTCTTTTCTGTCAGCAGTAACACTAAACCCTATGCAAACTATTGTTGAATAAATAATCTTGAAACTTATACAGGCTGGGAGACAGGAAATTAGAAGTTGTATATGCTTTGTTTAAAAAACAGGAGACTAAAATTAAGTGGTTTTACCCCCCCCAAAAAAGTATGTCAGAACTGGATTCTGGAATCATCTTCAGAGGTATTTTTATTCCATGTGACCACCCTTCATCATTAATGTTACACAACTTGCTATAGGATATGATTTTAATATAGTTTACAAGTAGAAACTCAGGTTCTGCAGATTGCTTACTATTACAGGCTGTATTTTTACCTGAGTGCAGGAAAAAAAACAACAGCCATGAATACTGCATGCTTGTTATAGTGAAAACACATGGAACAGAAAGACAGGTGCGTTTGTCTCTTTTATTTAGCTTTTATTTTTCTTTGGGTAGTACATAAAATTATTTGCTTGGATCAATTTTTAGAAGCCATTTAAATGCCTTTAAATGGGGAAAAAACATTTAAGTTTTAAAGAGGCACAGAGTGAGAGCTAAATATCAGCAACATCAAACAAAGAAAAATTAAGCAACTGCAACAGATACAGATCTAAGGTAGAGAAGTACATCAGGCTGCAGAACCCAAGATCAAATACTCCCAATATTCCTTATACCCTTTGGGGTCGTTTCTCTGATAAATAATTCACACACTGCAGTGCAAAGTAGTTTGCATACTGACAAGATTAAAAAGAATGCTTTGTCTGGGTTAAATTTACAATATGAAACCTTCCTTTAAAATATCAAGCAGGTAATTAATTTAAGATGCTTTGTCAAGAGAATCTCTGACCCTGTCAGAATAATTTCATTTCTTGAGGGTGAAGGGGATATTACATTTATCTTTGCAGAATCTCTGGTTTGTTTTCTTCTTCTCCTCTTTTCTTGCCTTTTATTACCTGTTTCATAACGTCACACTAAAGCAAAAATTAGCACCACAGTATTTTACTTGTTAATTTGTGACAATAAAGCAAACGTTAGCTGCAAATTGCCAATGAATAGGGAATAGAGTACAAGTCAGACCTCTTGACTTGAACAGAAGATGAGCATTTTCCACAGAGAGAGCTCTCCCCTGCCTGAGCATTCAGACAAGCATTTTGAGTAGCGGTGGGAAATGCATAAATTCAACAGATTCAACAGCATGAAGATTCACTTTTGGCATAGCAAAACATCCTGTCCCACATATGCACAGTAGTGTGCTTTCTTATGAATGAATTCCTAAATGCATGACAACCAGCAGGATTTTTACATTTGCTCTTCGAGCCAGGTTTACTGGTGTAAAATTTTATTAGAAATTGTGTCACCTCAGCTAATCCCTGCAGACAGCGTGAAAGAGATTGAACAATGCAGTAACATTATTTTGAGGCTTAATTCTAAGTTTGTATGGTTAGATGGGAGAAAGGGGGATTGGAAATCAGAAAGATGCCAATAAAGGAAACATAATTAACTTTCCTGAATGCATACTGAATTTTCTCTAAGAAGCAGATTGTAACACTGTATACTTATTGGTTAATAAAAAAGTCATTCTAACTAACTAATCAGGGCACAATAAGGTGATCTTTATTTTCTTCAAGAGGAAGAGGTGACACAAATCTTGGCTCCATCTGAAGAAAATGTAAATAGAACATTTACAAATTGAAAATATAAATCCCAAGATGTATGGCTAAACTTTTTTGCAAGTTCAAATTAGAGATGTGCTGAAGTACTTGAAATTGTTTGGACTGCTTAGCTGTCCTCTACTCTGACAGAGATTTTGAACTTTACCATTATTTATCTTTCATGTGGCTATCCAATAAACACCTATTTTTCTCTTCCAGATATTCCCTGTATACAACCAAGTCATGAATCAGCTTATTTATAAATACCTTACTTTCAGGAAACAGCACAGAAAAGGAAACAGCAGAGAAAAAGGAAACCTTGAACTGGACAGAAAGAGTATGAAAAACTCCATATTGGAAGCTGATAATTTTCAGTGGCACTTGAGAAGGGATATTGTGACCTCTCAAATGCCGTTGTTCCCTCAGTGTTTAAACCGGTGCCTCGCACAATCCCTGACAAGCGTATATTGGCTCAGTGGGGCTACTCAGAGTCTTAATAAAAAAGAATAGACCCCATCAAGTGAATGAAGGTAAAACACGTTTGATTTTTCAAACATCACCAATCCTCAGTCACCAACTGGCACAGCAACAGACAAAAGCTTATTGAAAATCCATGTTGCAGGTATTTTAGGATATGTCTTTCACTGGTCACCATTTCTGCTGGTCTTACTGTACTCCTGAAAAGCTCTGTTTAGTCATTAGCTTTCAGTAAGTAACTCAACCAAGTTTCCATTAGGCCAGATTTCATTCCTGTAGTTGAAAATGCAGTCATTTCCTTCCTGGTCAGACATTAAACATATGGGCAAATAAAGGATGGAGTGGCATGCAAGGCCAGAAAATGATAGGCCAATGAGAGTTTTTATTTGATTGCAGATGAGTGAAGACAAAACTACCTGGAGTGTCTTTTTCAGCCTGATTCATCTGAGACATTCTCATGACTATAAACTATAAAATGTGGTCTAAAGATGAGAAAAGAATAAATGTCACAGTGCTGACTCCCCAGCAGCGAGAATACTTATTGTTCCATTGAAATGACTGGAGCTCTGCTAGCATTTCAGTCTTCACAGTTCCCTATTCAGTACACAGTGGTTTCTCCTTGCCCAGTACTGTTGTGTGAACAGTCAGGTTGGCAAAAAACAGACCTCTGAGACTTCTCTTCTCCAGCATACAAGATTCTTGAGTGAAAAAAACAATACTTTTTTTTAAAACATTTTCAAAGTAAATACATGTCTCACCGTAGAATAAGATGTGATTTCTCTTGATGCTCCTTTCTAAGGAAAGTACTTGGATACTCCCAAATCAGACACATATCTGAATTACACATGACTACTTCACGTCAAATATGCTTCAATTTGGTGAGATAAGAAAGCACAAGTCTAGTTTCAGTCAGTGAAACTTTCAAAGTTCCAGCATCAGCAGAAACCTTTGTGTATTCGAAGGTACTCATTTTAAGGCAAATTTTTAAATAACCTGCTTATTGGGAATACCTCTCCCCAAAGATCTTCTGAATGAATCTGATGCTCCACTATAAAAAGTGATCATTTTCCTTTCTGTTAATGAGAATTTCAAACATGAATGAATGGGTATTCACCTTATTCAGCAGCAGTCATGAAAGTATTCACGTGTTTCTGAAACTGGGACATTATGTCCCAGTTCCACAAATAACGGTACTCAGGCTACACATGCACTGCTTTGAAGATAACCAAAGCTGTTCACACTTCTAGTCCAATGACACAAACATCTTGCCTTAAGAAGCTATACTTGCAAATTACAGTTTGTAAACTTAGATCTATGATAAGAACAGCTTGAACCCGTACAATTTATAGTGAGTGTTTCCAGAAATCACAACCAAAGAGACAGATGAAGAAAATAAACTTTTTTTGTTGTGTCAATGGCCATATTGACTGTTTAAACTCGTTCAGTAACAACTGATGATAACTCCTAATTGTAGTTAATCAAAATCCAAGCAACATATATTGGTCTGTTGGTATGTTTTGTGACTAGCATGAGCACATATTGTTCAACCTGTAATTGCTGTTTAGAGAACACTTAGCATTATCATGTAAAAGCAGTTGTTATTTGTTATGTCAAAACACCTAGGATAAAGTAAGCCAGTTTTCCCTATGAGTGAAAAGGTAGGTAACCTATGAATTTTAATATATTGTCAAATATTCTGACAACAAATTACAAACAGAACTTCTACAATATTAATAACAGAACAGCTCCTGGGGGACTGGAAACCGAGAAATCATATTCAAGGTATGAAAAACAGTAAATGTGTTAATGGTATCACAAATATGTTCTTAAATTAATTCACTTCTTTACTTGTATATTACTTTTCTAGTTCTTATTCTTTTAGACCCCTCTAAAAGTAGACTTGAAAATGACTGGAAACTACTTTCCAGTAACTTTGTTATGATTCATAGTTTCCTTATCATACAATTCCATTTGCAATACATCCTTTCAATAAGGTTTCCAATAACATCTCTTTTCTATAACAGCAATGACTTTTATCTCTAACAAATCCTCAACAGAGCCTTCACTACAAGCGACATGAGAACAAATTGAATACATTTCTTTAAATACAGGGGTTTGATCTAAATAAATGCTGTGCTTTAAAACTATGTCGTCTTAGGGAAAGTTAGCTGCATCAGAAAGATGGTGCATTCTTCTTTCATCCTGTTAATGTATTAAGACTTGAGGACAAAGCACGGAAAAGGAGGAGGGAAAAATGTTTCAGCTTTCGCATGAGCATCACAGGCCTCCTTCCCATTCCTCAGGTATCTGAAATCTGATGCTGAAGCTTTGCAAATTTAATGACCTCTTAATGGTTTGGCACTTAAAATTGCCAAATATTTCAATGGTATTTTAGGAGAAATCTTGCAAGACAGGTAACAACACTACTATAAGTGGTTAGATTAACTGACTGGACAAATCACAAGGTAATAATAGGAGCTACTATCAATTGATATTTAAAGATGTGCTGGATGGATAAATAGCTCCTTTTCACCCTCATCTTCTCTGGAGCATAATGAAATCCATGCTACACTTGTAGATTTTGTATCAGAAAAACTATGAACACACATCACACACAGAGCTCATAAAATCTGGAAAAAAAGAAAGATATTTAAATTCTGCATAGTCCACATATTTCCTCAGAATTTATATCAAATATATTCTTAGAAAATTATGTGCTTTACCCTCTATCATATACAAAGTATTACTGTCAGTATATTTAGTTTTTACCATAAGTATAAAAGGTTGGTTAGAGAATACCTCAGAAACTTTATCAAAAATCTTTAATAAAAATACAATTAAAGAATAAAAGGGAGTCTCTGTATTTTAACATATTTGTTATTCAAGTCCCCTAATTGAGTTTTTTCTTGGAAAATAAAAAAAATAAAAGAAACTAATAAATAAATAAAAAATTGGACAATTTAGGAAGCTAGTTTTGAGATTTTATTTTCAAAATTTGTTAGCACCTTAATGCTGAGACAATATCATCCAGTCAAATATAAAAAAGGACTAAAATATTCTCCTCTGTCCAAGTACCATGCCAAATCTCACTGTAGAGAATTGTTCTTCTACAAAAGAAAACTATAGGCTGTTAAAGAACAGGTTGCATCATGATTGAGATGTGGATATATATTTCTCCCTACGTTCCTCTTTACTATGTCTCACACTTTCTACAGATTTTATCTTATTATCACTTCTGTAGTATTTGAGATGTCAAAAAAATATGTGAAATCCAGCTTCCTCAATAAAAAGAATAGTTTTCTGAATAAAATATTCTAATTAAATTTGGGCCAAGTCTCACAGCTGGAGATATGCTTTGGCCAAATAAAGTAAAGAAAATAAAAGATGTTTTAGAAAATAAACTCAAAGAATTTCAAAAGCAGAAGTTAAAAAATAAAACTCTTCCTCCAGCTTTCTTAAACTCTTCCATGTAATTTTCATTTTAGGAAAGAAAGAGAATATGAAAAGCAAAAGCAAAAAAGGTAGACACACAGAAAGTAAAATCTAAATATTTAAAAGAATTGTGAAACTTGAACCTTATGAACACTACTCAGGCAAATGTAAATTGAAGGATTAATATTATAAAAGAGAGACACTCTAGATCTGCATGGAGAACTCTGCCTTCTGACAAAAGGGAATTCCTGCAGGAATGTTCCAGTACACAGCTTTTATCATTCCTTTTTTTATCAAAAACCACAGAAGCCCAAAAAGGAAGATTTTATTAAAGCGGACACCTATAGAGGGAAACACTTTATTTAATTTGGACCTGGGTTGATTCTGGTGAGTTTGACCAGGCTGACAAGCCAGTCCCTGTGCGCAGGAATACGCTGTGCCTGCCCTGTTTTCTTGTGGCATCCTTTTTTCTTATCCAGTATAGCTGGCCCATGTGGCATGCCATTCCCACATTTACGTGGAAGAAGAGTTAGCAGCCCTTTTGGATTTCCTGTCATTTTGCTAGTTATGCTAGAGCGATGAATAGGCTAGATCCTTCTGCTCAGTAATGTCTTACCCTGCTAACCTGTACAGTTATCACTGGCTTCAGTGTGCTATCCCTTCTGTGGTGAGTGAAAGCATGTTTGCCTCTAAAAAGCATTGTTAAGCCTTATCTCAAAGATTATGGATCCTGTTTCAAGCAATTCCTTCTTCTCTATACTTAACAGTGCTCAGTATAACATCTTCCTCAATCTTTTAGGAAGGCTTCCATTGATATTAGTGAGAATCAACTAAAACCTAAAGAACAATTGCACAGCTGTTAGTCTGCTGAAGGTTTTTTTGAGTTGAGATTACAGACCAGAAGTTCAACTGTTCTATTCCTGGCCTTTTTGCTGGGACAAGGTGAGGGTTTACTGTTTTTCATTACAGTGTTTTAAGTGGTACAGCTGTTCTCCCACTATGAATTAGGTTGAAATAATTAAATTCTGTCGCTGAGACCAATGAATGAGAGTAAATTAGCAACAGTGACCTTCTACTGCAGTTAAAATGGATTACTGGACTTCAAGCAAAAATCTGCTGAGAAAATACAAGTGATAAACTTGCATTTAGCCCCCTTAGCCCTCAGCCACATAGTAAATAACCAATGCAATTCTCTTTCTTGGTCATTGAAATTTGGAGGAAACCTACGGTCCTTGTAAAGCCTATTCTGCATTTTAATAGCAATAATGTCAGATTTAAAGTGAGAGGGATAAAGACACTGATTGCAAACCAGATTTTGGATCTCTGAAGAACATTCGCTGCAGTGCTTTGTTAAGCACTTGTAATTCACAGAGCAGACCTTCAGAAGGCACTTTTCTGGATTGTCACTAGATTCTGTCAGCTCTGCAATCACAGAAACCTCCAATATTGTGATTATGATTAGGTGGAGAGGAATCTAAGGAAACCATTAGGAAGAACTCAACTTTCTTCATGCCCTTGCAATGCCGAAGCCAAAGAGAAGGGAAATTCTGACAGCTGATTTCACAGAGTTTTACCCAAAGCAGAATATATCTCCCCTACTGAGGATATCAAATCCTTGACCTGTGCTTCTTTTGCCTCCTTTACTTTTGATTTTTAAAGATTAGAAACACTACAAAAATACAATCTTCTCAAATGCCTTGACAAATGCATTGGAGAAATCATATAGAGGGAATAAAAGCATTCTTCTTAGCACATAAGTAGACAATCCACTGTAACTGAGATTATTTGGAAATCTCCAGACCCACACAATTTGATTTCTTTATGGAGAGAGAGATTCTTATGTATGCTGAAGTTTCAGATTCCACATAAATACATTTTCTCCTGTCATTTATCATTATTGTATTATTATTGTTGTTGTTGTGCTCATTGTTATTTTACTCCCTCTTCCAGATACACTTTTCAAATAGTCCATCCATAAGAACTTTAATATTTAGACAGCAGATGGTGATAACTGACTGTATCCAAGACTGCAGGCTAAAGATAACAGCCTTCTGGTTTTGTCAATAGTATTTGCACTTGTCTTCAAAACTACAGAATACTGGTGCATCTATGAATCCCCTGATTTGCTTGCTTTGGAAAGGGAACTAGGATGTATTTTCTTCTCAAGAATTAAACTGCACAGTATTCAGGGTGTGCTGTGAGCTGAATTCTAAGACAGAGTTGCATGTCTGCATGTTTCCATGGACTTGTGTCACATGTAGAGATCTCCTGTTTAAAAAGCTTGAAACTTTGATTTGGGGTGCCATAGCTTAAATTCTACTTGTCTAGAACACTGCCTTTGCATGGTATTTTCTATGGTAATTCCATGAGATTTTGGATTTGGGGCTCAAAAAAGTTTATACGGCTTGTAAAATCAGGATTGCAGAACTTCCCCCAGTATTCACCATATTATAACTTAAATTGCTTAGTCATAAGAAAAGCCCTTTATGGATACGTATGTGTGTTTGTGTATGTGTGAGAACCAGCATAGCTTGCTTGCCCCAAAAGTCCTGAAATGATAGAGTGCAGTTCTGGGAAGGGAGCCTGGCAGATCAGGAGCCTTTATGATGTTTAACAGAATATTATGGGATGGGAATGCAGAAGCAAGCTTATAAAAGCCACCCTGCACTCTCTGTCATCATCTATGTGCTGCGTCTGCTCAATACATTGGTTTGAGGGAGCTAAGGAATGACTTAGTGAAACTGCTATGAAGAAAGGCCTGATTTGCTAGAAAGAAATAAATATAGATCTAGAATAGAAGGTCAGTGCTGACATTTGTACACCTTGTATTTAGCTTTTAAGGAAAAAACTTATAAAATATAACTTAGAGATATCACTGACAGGATTGAGTGCCTTCTATTTTAGTCTCAGAAGGTATTACTGACTAAGGCTAGAACAGAAAAAAAAACCATGACAGAGTTTGTGATAAAAAGTTTCACATCAAAACCTAATACTTGTACCCTTAACTAAACATGTGGAAAGTCTTCCTTCACATTGTGAAATTATTAGCATCATCTTTTCTTGTCATCTGCAAAGTCCAACATAAGAAGTGTTTTAGATTGTTAAACGTTTGATTCAAACTCATTTTTGCTCATTTTCTTACAAGCATGTCACCTGTCTCTGTCATAGAAGACAAATATTTACCTGAACCAAGTGTGACAATTGAAAATTAACAAAAAACAGCTGGCAGCAGTACAGTTGGCCTTGGCCAACTCCTCCATTTTTCTCAGTTTCTGAGATAGCTCTCCTGATAAATAAGGAAATTTTCAGAAGAAATCTGGACTTTAGAAGGAAGAACTGAAAGAAAAAATATATTAAACTGGGCTGATTTTTCCATTCTTCAGCACCCCCCAGTGTTGAGGGAGTCAGCTGACACTGTTTTGAGGCCACTATTGGTTATCCAAGGGGAGGATGATGAGGACTGGAGGAAAGAAAATGTCACTCCAACTTTCAAGAGGGATAGGGAGGAGGATCTAGGGAACTACAAGTTGGTTAGCCTTTTTTTCAGGCCTTAAGGAAGTGATGGATCAAATAATCCTGGAACCAATTTCCAAACACATGAAGGACAAGAAGGTATTTGCAAGTAGCCAGCATGAATTTGTGAAGTGGAATCATGTCTTTCCAACTTGACTAGCTTCTACAATGACTTGCTTCATGGATGAGGCAATAGCAATGGGTGTTGTTTGTCTCAACTTTAACAGAATTTTAAACAATGTCTTGGGACATCCTCATACATGGAGTAACGAAACACAGATTAGATAAGCAGGCAGTGAGCTGGATTGAAAACTGGTTGAACTGCCAGGCTCAGGTGGTTGTGATCTGCATTACTATATCTGGTTGGAGGCTGGTGTAATCATTTTGCCTAGGATAGAATACCCTCAGTGCTGACACTAAGGCAAATATTATTTAACATCTACATTAATGACCTGAATGATGAGAGAGTAACCACAACAAATTTACAGATGACATAAAGCTGGAAGGAGTGGCTGATACACAGGATGGTTATATTGCCATTCAGAGGGATCTGGACAGAGTGGAGAATGGGCTAACAAGAATCTCATGAAGTTCAGCAAAGTGAAATGCTGACTCTTGAACCTGAGGAAGAGTAACCCTAGATGCCAGTACAGGGTCTGCTGGGGGCAGACAAACTGCAAAGCAGCCCAGCAGAAAAGTTCTTGCAGGCCCTGGTGAATAATGATTTGACCATGACTCAGCAACACATCTCCATGGCAAACACGGCCAACATACTTTGCAGCTGTGTTAGGAAAAGTGTTGAGGAAGCAGGTTGAGGGACACGATCCTGCTTCTCTACTCACCACTAGTAAGACACCTCTGGAGTACTGTGTCAGTGTTGCACTCCCCAGTTGATAGACCTGGACATACAAGAGTGAGTCCAGTGAAGGGTCACAAAGATAAAGGAATTGGAACATCTGTTGTATGAGGAGAGGCTGAGAGAGCTGGGCTTGTTCAGTCTGGAGAAAAGATGGTTCCATGAGGATCTTATCAATGTGTCTAAAGAAGATGAATCTGTAAAGGTGTCCATAAAAGTCACTGGGGATAAACTGAAATATAGAATATTCCATTTAAAGTAAGAAAAAAACGGGGGTTTGTTTCTTTTGTTTTATTTTTTTTCCCCTTGAGAGTGGTCATCACACTGGAACAAGTTGCCCAGAGGGTCTGTGGACTTCAGAGATATTTGAAACATGATTGTACATGTCCCTGAGCAACCTGCTCTAACTGATCCTGCTTGGACCAGGGGAGTAGTTTAAGTGTCTCTTCCAGCTTCAGCTGTTCTGTTTTTCTTTGGGAGAAAAAGGAATGGATGAGGGGCTGGAAAGATCTTAGACGTAAACTGAAAATCTCCTTTGTGTTTTATTCACAAGTAACTTTCATTCCTTTTCAAGATTAGGGATGCTGGAGTACACTCAGGAAATTCAGCAGAGTTCAGGTTCACTGGCATGGCAAAAGAGTTAGCTGCTCTCAGTAACTCTGACCAGTAAGACTTCCATCTCTCTGACTCTGTGGCTCACTGTAAGCACCTAGAGCAAATGTGTTCTCATTATACATGCTGGGTTTGAATGTACTACTTTAGCACAAACAATACATAACAAGCTTCAGTTCCCAGGGACATACAGAAATCAGTCAGGCAGGCATTTGTACCATTCTTTACACCCATTGTAGGGAGATATATGGCTTCTGAAGACAGCTTTGGTTAGAGGTGACATTATGCTTCAGTCAGAGTAATGACTAATCTCTTTTCCACATACCTAAGCTGTTTTTTAACACACTCATTTGGATATTGATAACAATGTACCTGGGAAATACGGGGATCAGAAGAAGTCAGAAATAATTCTGGGATTCTCAGCAAATATTTGAATTGTTGCCTTGTGCTCAGCTCCCATGGCAGATGTTGGTGTCGTGGCCTTGGCAGCACCAGCAGCAGCCTTGGCAGGGAAAGACAGCCTGTCTCACAGGCAGAAGGAAATTGTGTTGGGTGGGCAAGGTTTTGGTAGTGAGTGGGCTACATAGATGGCTTCTGTGAGAAGATACTAGAAACCAGGGCTGGCCGACTCCAGGGTGGACCCACCTCTGGCCAAGGTGAAGCCAATCTGCAACAGCGATAATGCCTCTGTGGGAACATATTTAAGAAAGGGGGACAAAAAACAGTGAGGGGACAGCAGTAGAGAGACAGGGGGAGGTGCACACTTCTCATCCTACTCGTATCCAGCCCGTGGCCAAGATGCAAGGGCTCATTGGACCAATTGCGCTGGCCTGGTGCAGCATCAGAGAGAGAGACAAGGAACATAGGAGAAACAGCCTGCAGATATCAAATGCAAGAGAAAGAGCTATGCAGACTTCAGATGGGGAAAAACAGCAATGCCAGTGAAGAAGGAGGAAGCGAGTAGGTGGTCCAGATGCCCAAGCAGAGATTCCCATGCAGCCCAGTGGAGGAGACTATGGTCAAGAAGGCTGTACCCCTGCAGCTCATGAGGAGTGCTGGTTCAGCAGATATCGATCTGCAGCCCATAGAGGATCCCACGCTGGAGCAAATGAAGGTGCCCAAAGGAGGCTGTGCTCCCATGGATGCCAGTGCTTGTGCAGGTTGTGGAGGTCTGCAGCCCAGAAGAAGGACTTAAGTTAAAGAAGTTTGTGGAGGACTGTCTCCCACATGAGGGATCCCACACTGAGCAGAGGAACAGGGTGAGGACTCATCCACCTGAGAAGGAAGGACTGGCAGAGACAGTGTATGATGAACTGACTGAAAGCCTCTGAAGAGGAAGAATGTCCTGTCCCACTGTGCTGCTTGTGGGAGGATATACAGAAAATTGGGAGTAAAAGTCAAGCTCGGGAAGAAGGGTAGGTGGGGGAAGGTGTTATTTTTGGTAGAATTTTTTTTCCTCGGGATCTTATTCTGGTTTGATTGGTAATAAATTAGACTCATTTTTTACCCAAGTCAAGTTTGTTCTGTCCATGACAGTAATTGGCAAATTATTCCTCTCTGTCCTTATCTCAACCCATGAGTTTTGCCTTTATTTGTTTTTACTCCCCTTCCCAAAAGGACTCAGGAACATGAAGGGTGAGTGAGCAGCTGCAAGATTCTTTGTTGCCAGCTGGGGCTCAAAACCATGACAGAAAATGTGAAGAACAGAGTCCCCAGTGCAAAGAGGTCATGTTGCTTCCTCCCAGCAGAAGCGGGGTTTACAGCTCTCTCAAGCCAGATTGCCTAAAGTGTGAGTTACACTGTACTCCAGGCACCTGAAGAGTGCCCCAAGCCTGCTCTTTCCCATTCAGGTACACTGTAGACTTCTTCTAGTCTATTTATCCCTATTTGCATCACTTAATATGTGCACAGTACCAACACTAACAAACTACTGTGCTTGCTATCAATGTTAGTTTTAAAGTGAATGCACAAAGGCTAAACCAGCTTCAAATAATTACAGAAAATTAAAATGTCCGTTACAATTCAGGTAAAAATTCAGTGAACGTGACTTTCATATACTTATTTTTACATCAAAAAGGAGTCCTCTTAACCCTCTGAGAATTTTTGTGTAACCTCCAGCTGTAGTTATCATGGTTCACACCTGAACTTTTTTTGAGATCCCCTGCCTTCGTAATACAAAAGCACTACCTTCAGCAGTTCAGAGTACATAGGCTTTAATGAGATAGCATGCCAGTGGCTAGAGAGAGACCTATTACTAAGAGAAAGGGATATAAAACTAACATACTGTTTGTGGTTTGCAAAACCACAAAGAGAGCTTGCTGCTTTAGGGGTAGAAACAATGACATCAAACCCAGCATGTAAGTTATAGTTTCATTTGTTACCCAGCCTTTTATTTTGCTTTTATAGGTCATCATCACATTGGCTGCATTTTAAATATTACTGCTTTTCATTTTCAAGCAGTAACATAACATTAAATAAATACTGGCAGGATCTACATGGCACAGCTATTTCCCAGCATGATTCTGTGTAGCTCAGCAAGCAATTTTACCTGCTGAGGGTACTCGGTACAGCAACCAGGCAATTTCATAAGGCTACTAAATCAGTGTAAACAAAGTTGTATTTAGGCTGGATCAGAGAACAGTCTCAAGTTCATAAACATAGGAATTTTCAGCTTATACTTCTTAATAGCAAATTTAATACCAGCTGAGTTGGGCACAGATCACAAAATTCTTTTCAAACCATTCTGGATTTTTTGTTTTAGATGAGACATTAAGAGCAATATTCATTTCCTGGAAAAAGCTGTACAAAAATGTAAGAAAGAACCTATTTCACAGGAACAATCTATATTTGTTGACTCGTTCTTGGTGGTGTTATCTCGCTTTTTAAACGTGTAGCTTGGAAATGGATAAAACCTTTTTAAATTTCATATAGTAAATAATAAAGAAAGAACAAAATAAAGCTAAAAATATAAAATTAAAATAAAATATAAAAATAAAATAAGATATAAAATTAAAATAAAATATAAAATAAAACTAAATATAAAAATATAAAATAAAACTAAAAATAAAATATAAAATAAAAATCAAATCAAATCCCACAAAACCACTAGGTGTCTGAAATCTTCAGGTTTTGCCAGCCTGTCTCTGATGGGTGTGAGCTGCCCGTTTCATACTCACTGTCGGGTGGCTCCTGGCAGCCACTCCAATGCTGCTGCGGGCTGCCACCGCCCCGGTACCCATCGGTGCGGAGTGTGGCCGGGGGGCGCTGCCGCCCCTTACCGCCATCTGGGAGAGCCACCGGGAGAAGAAGCCAAAGCAGCAGCCACCGCGGAGTCTTGCCCTGTAGCCACTATTGAACAAGTTAGTGGCTCGCTATATTATTTAATGGTTGTGCACTGAAATGGATCTTTCTTGGACCCAGGAAAAGCACAGACTGTTCCAAACCAGAGATTTTATTCAGAACGTGTTTTTTTTCTACGGAGGTATGTTTTCAGCTTTGCACAAACTGCAAGATAAACAGGGAGCTCTGAAGGACAGATCTGTGCGTTACAACAAAATCTCTACAGGCAGCAGCAATCATGTTTTGACAAAATTAAAATCTAATTCTAAAAGCTTCTACTGAACAGGCATTTTTTAATATTTTCCTGATTGCAGGTTGGCAAAGGCTTTAGTACATTTCAAGAACATAGTAAACACTTCTGTAACAAATAACTGCATTTTTTTTCATAGCAACCTTCTGGAATTTGTTTATTTGAAGTGAATCAGAGATTTTGGATAACTAACCCCAGAGTGAGTAAAAAGGAGAAAGAAAACGGCCAAACATACATTAAACTAAATAGTTGATCAAAATGGCTCAGTAATTTACTACATAAAAATATCTATCCTGTTTGTATGCTAGGTGCATATTTGTCATTTTTGCTCATCATTTTCTTTTGTAAATAGAGTGATATATGCCTTTTTATACTGATATTACGTTGCCTTCATTTTCCACTCTATCTGAGCTTTATTTCGTTTTTGTGAAAAAGACTGGTGGCAAACAGCCATTTGCAATTCCCTGGTCCATGATCCATTTCTGATCAGTCTCAGCACATGTTAAAGCAGGGATGGTTCTACTCTAATCTGCACCACTGGGCTAAGGCCTCTGTCACACTTCTGTCACTCTTAAACAGACAGTCTGACCCATCACCATTGGTTCCTTCTCTTTCTTTGTGCTGAGGGTAAGAAGATGAAATTGAATAAATTATAACATTGACACATCCACCGGATTTACTCCAAAGCTTCTATGCAAGGAAATATTCTCCAAAAAGAATCTTGAGATATTGTAATGTTACTTTTATGTCACAGTGTTAAATGGGATTACTAAAGCAGAAAATGTGTGTACAATTTTTGCGTAATTGTATATATGCAAATACACACGTAGACAGAAATTCTCTTTCAGCACTAAGTTTCACATATCCAAAACCGAGTCTAAAAAACTTTCATGTTCAGCACAAATAAAATTACATGAAAATAGAAAAATATACACTTCTTACTATGTTTTTAGGTGCTTAAATCATCAGAGCAGCACAGCACAAAGTTGATATAGTGCTGAAAAAAAACCCCAACTGTATCGATATGGATCTATCCCAGCAAAGCAATATTTCTCAGACCTCTTAATGTAGGACTGTGAGTCAAAGTGACAATTGACAAACATTCAATAAAAGGTCAAAAAACAACCATACAGACAGATTTGTTGAGGGCTTATGTTATCTGCTTTTGATAAGTGAAACAATTGGCCTAAGTCATGTCACCTGGGGCTCTCACAACAGAGTGAAGAGCAATCATAGAGTTGAAAAAGATTATAATGCTTTCTTTTTCTTTATGTCCTTCCAGGAGAACTTGATGCATAGTTTGAAAGGCGAATACAATATCAAAAGACAGTTAGCTTGAAATAAAGGTGAAATTTCTCCTTGGTTTACTTAAGTTTAAATAAATTAATCCAAGAGCTAATACAATTGTATAACGTGGTTAAGTCACCCAACTAATTAGTGTATTTTATTGAGGGTAAGAGGAGAGAGCTTCTTAAACACAGGTTGAAGTGGCAGCGTTAAACCAAAGCTGTTCACTACTTATATCAAGTGGTTTTCAGGTGGGTATAGAGAGAATGCTGTAAGAATACATTTTCTTTCTGAAGAATATCTTAAATATGGGTGCCTTAGGAAAAATTCCTTCATTTCTATCCTATTTACATAGCAGCGATGGAACCTTATTCTTAATTTCATGTTTGCTTTGTCCATATTGGTAAGTACCAGTTTTTCTTTCCTCTTTTTTCAAGAAGATATGCTTTTCCTTTATCCTAGAAAAGGATTTTCCTTATTAAGTTGGATGTAGCCAAGTCCTTAGAGGCACTTGATTTCTGTGAGAGTTAGATAACTGAATGTTCTTCTTGTCTTGGACTAAGGTATACAGTTCACAGGGAAGAGGAGTTTTGGCTAGTGACATTGAATTCTGCGAAATTATTCTAGGGGTTGTGACTGTCGCTCTGGGAGGGAGTGAGGAACCTCCTGGAAAGCTGCCGTCAAAGCAATTGTCCATGTTCCCCCAGGGGCCAGTTGGCAAGGAGGCCAGTTCCTACGAGTACAGAACAGAGAACATTAGCTGTGAGTATTGCCCACCCATCTAAATTCCTGGTGACAGTGTTTACCCCTGCTTTTGCCCTCCATGCTGAATGAACACACCAGTCAAGACAGGGACGGGGAGCACCTTCTTGTCTTTCTCTGGCATCAAATGACAAGAGCAAGAGGCTTTTGGGCTATAAATATTCTTCACCTCATCTTTCCTTCTTAGCTAAGCATATTTCTCACTTACCTTAGAAAGAAATGTAAAATGATGGGTTTTTCTGATGGATTTTATAACAACGCATTAGAGGTGTAAATGGAGATGATCCTTGCCTTCAAAATTATAATGTGAAGCTGGTGCTGAAGGTTAAAACAGTGCCAAAGATAGTGGAGGAATGATAATGTTGGCTGGCAGTGGCCTATGTAAGCATAACACAGCATGAATTATTCTTATTAAAACGTAAAAGGGTATATTCTGTATATTCACCATATGGGGCATGACAAGTCACTCCTTGCCTTTAATTTCCTAAGTTTATGCCCTCAGTCTGAAAATCGTTGTTTTCAAATGTACTTATTGTACTGTTGAATCTTCACCTGAAGTCCTCAACAACTTATTCTGTATTAGTTTGGACTAAAAAAATATTCACTTTTTTTCAGACTAAATATATGTAGTATTTATTATATTAAAGAGGTACTGTAAATGCAATGGTAAGACTACAGGCATGATGAATTGAAGGGAAGAAAATGCTCTTAAAGCACGGTGCCTCAGGGGGTAATAACGTAGTTTAATTCTAGGGGCTTCAGACTGAGTAGGGAATGCAAAGTAGAGGAAAGGAAGGACTGCAGTTATGCAAACTGAGATGGATCTAATTGAATTCCTAACAGATGGGAAATAATTAAATCATTTATTATCACTTCACAATTAGTTAACTCACAGGTATACCTCAGACAATAAAAAGGTTTTATCCAACCTTCTGCTAGGGATTTAAAGTTTTTATCATCTCATCTTCTCCAGATCTATTACTTCATGGCTCAGTTTAATCAACAGTAAGCTTGTCAACATGGAACAAACTCTCTGGTTGTTTATAAAAACAAACATACAAGTACAAACAAACTGCTTGAGTGTCATTTTACATACAGATAATACCTATTTTGAAGATATTATCCTTTCATACACAGGCTTCTACTTTCACTTGACATTTAAAAATGTCAAGGTGATAAGACTTGGGGGCAAACTATGATAACACATAAGAACTTGATTTTCAGACAAGGAAATAAGTTGTGTTTGAAATAATGGAAGTCCATTTCAGACAACTGCATCTGTTATGATTTTGGGGTTTTTTTTACTATCCTTTCTACTTTTCCAAAAGGTTTAATTCACAGAAGAATTTGGGCACTGGACTGCTAAGCCCAGCAGATCATCTTCATTAGGCAACTAAATGTCTGGTGGACTTGTCTTTGAGTGTGATATCCAGGCTGTGGACAGTATTCAGGAAGAGCTTGGCACATCATAATGGGATGCAAAAGCTAGGACAATAATCCTTCAAGGATATGAAAATGTCAAGGAAAGGCACATAATTGAAGTGTGGTGTCTTTGAAGACACAAGCCTAGCTCCGTTATCCAGGAAGGCACCCAGAGCTGTGTAGCATTCACAGATGGAAATGTACCCATGAGGGAATGCTTGTAAAATTCATCCCAGACGCATAGCACCTCGATTCACGTCCCTCCTATGCCTGAAGGGATGTAAACATTCAGTGTGACTATTGAAATTGTGAAATAGAAGTTTTATAGACCTGGGTGCTCTCAGAGTCGTCTTTTGATGTTAGTTCTTCTAATATATATATATAAATATATATATTGTTGTGCTAAGGATCATGGGCTATAGTCAGCCGGGGAGGTGAGAGATGCAGGTTCAAAACCCCTCAGGCAGAGAAGAAAATTAAAACTAGCCTCATAATTATGTATGTGCATCTTCTACCTCTTAGACAATGGGGAACTACCCAGCTACCTGCTCAGAACTTAAGCGGTTGTGAATAAAGTCAGTAGATGTCACTCAAGCAATTGGCGGTTACAGAATCACAGAATTGCTGGGGCTGGAGAGTGCTTCTGGAGACTGTTTAGTCCAAACTTTCTGCTGAAGCAAGTTCAGCTATAGCAGGTTGCCCAGGATCATGTCCAGTTGAGTTTTGAGTGTGTCCAAGAACGGAGAACCCAAAATCTCTCAGCAACTGATGCTAGTGTTTAGCACCCTTACGGTGAAGAAGTGTTTCCTTATATTCAGATGGAATGTCGCAGTTTAGCTTGTACCCATTGCTTCTTGTTCTGGACTAAGTTATGTATCGAATTAAAATGACTCCAGGGGTAGCTGGTAGCTCAGTGGGTGTTGGGTGGACCTGTATTTCAGTCTTAGAACTTTCCTGTAAACTCTTTTTTTTAAAAAAAAAAAGTTGATTCTTGTAGCGCTATGCACTCTTTAAAAGGAAAGTGGCTTCCTGAAACAGCTGTAGATCACAACTGTCTGCAAGTCTTTTAATATCCTACATTTACTAAATCACAAACACTGCATAAGGTCCAGTCTCTTTGGATTATAGAAGTCTCTGGGTTAAGATTTTTGTCTCTCATTTATACGAGACAGAATTTCAACTTCCTCTGTTCGTAGATAGGCTATAACTAGTAATATGAGTGGTTTCTTCAGTAAATGACTTTAAATTTACTCATAGACAATTATATTAACTGTGGGTATGACTATATATATGCAAAAAAGAATAATTTCAATTATGAAAAAAGGGTAAATTGCTAAAGGCTTTGGAACGAATGTAAAATGTTCTTTACACCATGATTCAGTCTCCTACATGGAAAAGTAGGCCAAATATCTGATTTCACATATCCAAGCCCATATTACCAAATAGATGCACAAAGTCTAGGAGAAAACTTTAGTACTTTCAGGTTATAAATTAATTACAATTTTCTCCAAAGACATTATTGGTATTGCTTATTTCCTGTTTTTTTGAGGTTATTGTTATGAATCTGATTTTCAACTAGGATAATTTTGTTGAGGTGGTAACAGTTATTGACCAAGCATTGTGGCCTGGAGGAATGAAGATCTGAAGCTGATGGTTTTGATGGCTATTGTTGAGGTCTGTAGCTATGAGAGAGACAGAGGTTCAGGAAGGAATGAAAAAAAGATACTGGGACATGATCTGAGAAAGCAGTGTGATAAAACTCTAAGAATAAATACATGAAAACTGTTGCAATTAGTAATAACTGAAAAGATGTTGAAAGTGTGGGAAATATACTCTTTCCTTGACTGCTCTCCTGATCCTGCTCAGTAGAACATTTTGTCTGCAGTACATCAAAGCAGCACTCAACTACATTGCCATTTTCTCCCGATGGAGATGAAATACAGTAATTCAAAATGTAGGTGATTATGACAAATTGTGCCATGCTCTACTGTAAAACAGGAAGCTTGTTTGTATCATGCATCGTCCAGCACGAGTTCATGAAGTCAAACTAATTTGAGTTTAATTTGCGTTTTAGTTTGAGTTTGCTTACTTGTCCCTAGCAATTGCTTTCGTGCATCAGCTAGATATATACCAACACATCTCAGAGCAGCTGTCTCTGACCTATGATGTCGGCTTCAGAAGCTTCAAAGAAATCACTTGGAAATATAGTTGCAAATTAATTTCTGCTACTTGGGGATTTGGTCATCTGGGGATTTCAACTACTACTATTTGAGATTCATTGACCTCATGGAAGTTTGCAGATCATGAATATTATAGGAATGCAAACAGGCCATCCTGAAACTAATTCAGCTGTTTACAACTGTACAATTCATGTTCTTCTCATCTCTCCAACCTCCTGCACCACCGAACAGGAGTAGAACATTAAAGCACCCGGAAACACAGTGTATCATCAGTCTTACCATCTTGCTGAAGAAATCTGTACAGCACGTGATTACCAAGACCTTAAAGATGAACCTGAGCCAATACATTTTTCACTGGTGAGAGCCAGAGGTAGCATCTCATTAATCTAAATTTCATTAGTAAAGGCCGAAGTGTAGTCATGTACCATGATCTATTATATTCCTGATGGCAACAAAATCCAAGTCCAAAATAGAGCGAACAGAGTGAATCCAATTTAAAATATAACTGAAGTCTATCAGTAAAAGTATCTTGCTGACCCCAAAAGATTTACCTTTCTGAACAGACACTATGAAATATGAAAACATGGTATATGTCATTTGGAACTGCTGTTTTCTGATCAGGTTTTCAGGTCAAACAATAAGCCTTTTGCTAGGCTTCCACCATATGCAGCAAAATAGCACTTCAGACAATATCTTCACAAATGAGCAGATTCCCACTAAATACCCACCCTCAGGCTTCACCGTGATCATGGTTTTGTATCTTTCCATAGTGTAAGGGAGGTATTTTTTTAGAAATGGAATAATTCAGATGAGATGCTTTTTCTTTTCCAGCTGCAAAGACTTTGCAAAATTAAACACATTTAGTACCTTTGGGAAAAACATCTCAGGAAACATCTTGAAGACACTGTTTCTTTGCTGAGGATCACTCTTAGTGTATGTGCCTGTGTATTAATTTATACTACAGTTTTAAACAACACTACAAGTACTTCATCCATCTAAGCCCAAAATAATAAATGAACTCATACATGTTTAATATTATTTTAATTAATTTTTCAACTCTCTAAACAACAAAGCATCCTTCATAAATGAATAAAAGATGAACCTCCACAGAAAGTTTTCGCTTTTGTTTTTAGAAGAATTTTAACACTTTTTTTTTTGTAGGAGCTATAAAGTTGAAGATCTTTTTAGAGTGCTTTTAACAGTAATGCTCAAAACAATTTTTTGAGCTGGATCTCAGACCTGAAGCTGTTGTAAAGTCAGATTGATCTTCTAAATCTGAATTATCAAGACACTTCTATTAAACTTCTCCAACTGGTGTAAGTATAGAGTTTAAAGAGATATCTATGAATACAGGAGCGGTTGTATTTTCAACCACTTTTCTACACCATCAAGCCTCTCATTAATCTAAATTTCATCATTTCTGAGCCTGATGAGTATTCAGATGACCAGTCTCTGAGTCAGACTATACTTAGACTCTCAAAAAAAAAGAAAATAAGGCAAAACCCGCTCCCTTCTCTTCTCCACAATAATAAAACTCCAAAGAAAAAGAACTACTAAGCTGGGAGGAGGCTTTCGATTCTTTCTCATGTTTTCAAGTGAATCAGTTCCTATACTTTTTTTCTTAGAAGCTGTCTGTTTCAGATCCTAGACAAAGTTAACACCCTAAACAATCAAAATAATTAATAAATCATCGATGCTTTTTCAAATGTGTTGTTAAACTCCTAATTTCATTTAAGTTCCTTGTCAGATGGTTTCGGTGAATAAATACCACATTGATAATAGGATTTTTTTTTATCCTGTGTTCATCTAGTACACTGTGCACATGATTTCAGTTTCATTCCGTTAATAATTCCTTGGGTTAATTTAATCTTATCCGTCTTATCTTTTCTCAACTATTAAGACTAAAAAAAACATATTTTAGTCCATTTGTACAGATCAAAAAGCAATGAGTAATTTTTAAACTTTAATTTAGGTTTTCATTTTGCTTCTAATCTAACTAGTTTGTGTGATCATAGTGGTGGCCATATTGAGGATCACATCAACACCCTGATGAGTAGCTTTTCTGTTCCTGCAATGCGTTCACACTAAATAACTGCAGTCTGTCATGTTGCCAGTCCAACTGAGAGTTTGAAGTATCACATCAACGCATTATCCTGTTCCATGAAAAGGATGAGAGACCAAAACTGCATAATTATATTCATGTTGGAAGGCTTTTCTCAGGGATGTGATACTGATCCCGCACATAGAAAATGTTCTGATCTTGGAAAAGAGTTATTTGCTAACAGAAAGTGACAGTTCACACAGCTTGCCTGTCCCAGTAGGACAGCCCTTTGTTTATTCAAGGCAACCAAAGAAACTTTCCTGTGAGCAGATGAAGGGAAGAACTTTAAGCTACCTATACACACATGATGAAAGGTTGAGCAGCAGGTGTTAGAGCAGAATAATATTAGCTTTCTCACTGTAAAAGTTTGATATGACTGTTAATTGCACAATGATCATAGCCGTTTCTGAGGGATTCAGGAAAACTTTCACAAATTTAGGGAAGAAGAGAAGTGAAAGTCAGATGCTCCAGTGACTTACTGGACTGAAAGGTTGACTAGGGAGAATAATTTTGTTGTTATTTAGAAAATAACAATTTTGTTGATATAAATAGTCTACCTGACATAGCTGGAAAAAATAGCCATACTTTTCTTGCTCCGTAGTCCCTGTAGAAGTCTATGATTGAAAGTATTTCTTTCTTATTTAGATATAGCAGTTAATTCAATAAAATTTTACCTCTGCCTTCAAACTATATTTCTGTATGTGAAGCCATCATGTATGAAAGAGTCAGAACTTACTAAAACTCATTACAATGCAACAAAGTTACAGGTTAGGTGTAGTGTTTAGGTGCCTGAAGGAGGGCTTGAATGGTTTAGATTAAGCCCACTCTTGGTAAGCATATCTGCATCCAGATATCTCCGGCTTCAGATCTCTTCCTTACTTCCCAAATCTACAAAAGGTGAAAAAAGAGACTAATTTGTTGCTAAGCTTATTATTCAGTCTGTCAGACATTGCAGCTATTAATACAATGTCTAAAAGTGAAGATGTAGCCCTGTGTGATGTGATCTATTGGCTAAATAGGAGCTGTGACATTTTGTGAAAGCCAAAAGAGGTAATTATGATGCTAAGACCTTTTAGATTGGAAGCTGGAGGGCAATAACATAACTGAAGAGAGGATGAATCATTACAGCCTCTACTGTTTACCATTCAGGGAAAGACCACAGATTTTGCTTTTTATTGAGAAAATTCTAGCTTTGGAACTTTCTTAAACATAGGATCAATTCTTCAGTAAATGTGATCCATAGAAGTATAGATGCATTTCCTGTTTCTCTTTTAATTTTATGTTTATAAACATAAGAAAATAAACGTGGAAAAGTCCTATTGTAGTCCTCTTCCATGCCAGAAAAAAACAGAATATAAAGTTTTTGTAGAGAAACACACCAAGGCTATTTCTCTGACCTTTTCACCACACTCCAGTCCAAAAAAGGAGGAGAACTTTCATATTGTATTTGAGAATATTCTTGTATAGTACTATATTGTGAATGAAGAGTCTACATCACCATTTGGTCATTCGTCTTCATAGGAGACCATCCATCATTAGTTTAGAAAAGAAACAAAAAAAAAGTAAAAAAGAAAAGATTATCTTTGGTTAATAAATAGCCGTATTACTCTTGCTGCAAGGCAGAGCTTTCATTCTCTCAGTCAATACATCATGGTACCCTTGAGGTTTTGCTGTAATCAGAGAATTTTATTTATGCAAGTGTGATTAACTCATCAGCCTTTGCAGGTGTGAGAAGAATTCTTGATTCATTCATGCTCCCTCTTACAGGGATACAGTCCTGTACGTCCTAATGATCTCGGAATACAAAAAATATCTTGCTATTTATATGACTTTTTTTCTTACAAAGTAGAAGGAAGATGTATAGAAATGGCCAGGACTTTTTTCCCCAGCCAAGTATGAGGTTGTAATTTCTACATCTGTATGTGTTGTGTCAATTTATTGAACTGCTCCAGTAGATAAAATTCAGGAAGTCTTTCAGATTCTTTTTGTAAACATTTTATGCATTATTTCCCAATGGTGCTAAATAAAAAAATAATTACATAACCCCACCCCCAATTTATCATAAATTTATTGAAAGCTCAAACTCTTTCTGTTGTGAATTATAATTGCATAGTTGTGTATTCATTAACAAGCTGAAATAGTCTATGAACACATCCAAAGATCTCTATTTCATTTCCTCTGTAGCTAAAAAGAAGAGAACCTAGAAGTATTAATTAAGGGGAAATCAGATCTTCTACAACACAGGAGTGTTCAGCTTGGGTAAATTTTTGTCTGAATCTCTCTTTTTGTCTATAACCAGCTAAGCAAAGCACAGGAGGCTTCCATGAATTACAACAGTGTAAAAGCAGTTTCAGTGGTGGAAAAGACTAGAGCAGAAAATAATCCAAAAGCATCACTAGGGCTTCTTCAGTTGAGACTGCTTGTGATGAACAGCGCACTCCCAGCAGCAAGGAACCTGCTTCAGAGAGAAGATAGACACTTATTACCCAGGAGTACTCTGGAAGGTTTATTTAGAAATTATGAATATTTTATATTTGGTCTGTCTCCACCTTCTCAGGTGCCATTCCTCAATACCTATATATTAACAAAACAAACAAACACATTCACTCCACTTACAGGTCACAAACTGTAAAACTATGAGTTGTGTTTCCTTGGGGGAGACAAAACATATGAGGTTCCCCTCCTCTTCCCAGTAAATTTAATAAGAATCAAAATCAATATAAAACTGAATTTAAAAAATAATTTGTTAGTTTATCTCTGGCTTATTGCACCTTGTGGTGGCTGGACACCAGAAATATGAACAACCTGTGTTGTACAGAAAGATTGAGTCCTTAATCAATAGAACAGAATATTTCCGTACCCGCTCAGAATGATAAAAAACAAGTAATCAATTATTTTATCATAAGCTTGGCCTGTTGTAAGCATTATTAAAATATTCCTGAAAAATTTCTCAAAAATTGTAGGAAGTTTTTGCAAACTGAAAACCAAAATTCACTGTTAAAATAATAAAAACCTGTCATACAGGTCGACAAAGGCAGAATGCACCAGAGCTAGAGTGAATATGTTAATCAAAGAATAACAAAATGAGAGGTGATCTTACTTTGCCTTTAACAAGCCCTTCTGTGTACTGAAGCATATATTTTTAGTTATGATCTTTCAGCTGGAAGGGAGATTGTCCTTGCAATTATGTTTCTAAGTCAAAATAGACACGGGATTGAAAATACGCTTTTTGAAATGACAATGTTTTAAAATGTTATATTTTGTGAAAAAAATGCTCCATTAATTCTTTTTTTAACAGGCTGCTTCAAACTCAATAGAACGTATGGATGCAGCTGAAACTGCAGACAGCAAACTAGAGTTACCACTGGATAGGATAAAAAGTCAGGTTGCTAAGACATGACTTCCAAAAATAACTCAAAAAAAGATAAGAAAAAAAGTTAATTTGAAGCCCTGGATTTGCTCAGGAAGTTTGAATTCAAATCCAGTTAATCATTTGTATTTGTTGGTCAAATCACAACGGTAATGAAACAGGACTCTTAAGGCATTGGCATGAAAAAGAGGAAAGCTGAGTTGAGAAAGGGCAGTGTATCATGGAAGAGAAAGGAGAAGTAAAAAGAAAGATTAAAAGTAGGTCAAATGTATCTACAATAAAATTCTACCTACATAGTTTGTGGTGGATAAAGGCACAGACCCTGATGCAGGTTCAAAATGAAGTCTGAATTGGAATCATTTTTTTGTAACAAATTTCTCTTTGATAACAATCTTTTTGCAAAGTTATTGTCCATGCACCAGTTTAACATCGGTGATTGGGTTAAAGCAGTTGTGCACGTGCCTTGAGCTGTTTCTTAATTGGTAGCATAAATTCTGTTTTTCTTTACCTAATCCCTGCTGATAAACTGCTCAGGACTTTCTACTACTTCAAGGTTAGCCAGTTCTCAACTCGTTATCAAACCCTGTCAAGGCCTCTGTGTTATTCTCTGTGTTACTTCCCAGAGTCTACAATATTTCCCAGACTCTACAATATTTCATACCAGATAGAAGGCACTGAAAACTCTCTAAAGAAGGTATTAACTCACCCCAAGAATACAAGCCATGCTTTTTAGAGGGTTATGGTCACCAAGTCTTGTAGTCTAATATGTGTAGTTCAGCTCTTGAAACGTAAAGTCCTTATGCTGTTATAGAAATAGATGTAACAAAATTGACTTGGAGAACTTTTTCAATGGGCAAGGGTTTCTTCCTGTTGTATCAGTCTGGTCTCACTCACCAATGTTCAAGTCCCTCCATATCAAGAGAATACCTCACAAGTGTTCTTCCTCAGGCAAAACTGTTACTGGCATTTGTGATTTTATTTCTTTCCCAATGAAGGCTTAACTGAACAATTGTGTGCCCCTTGACAGATCATGATCTCCACAGATGTTAACACAGATTTAAAGTATTGCAGTTATTGCTAGTGTATAATGTAATTTCTTTCCTTTTCCTACATAAATATTGTTATATCAGACAAGCAGTTAATTTTTCACCATCCCTCCCCATTAGCAATGAAGGACCCTCTGAGAGAAGTAACGTAGTGGGGCTCACTCACTCCCTTCTAGCTTACTTTTTGCCCTAAACATCTAATGAACTATTCTCTTTTGCCTTGTGACACAGAGATGTGATAATGATGCCAACAGCAGAGGAGAGATGGGGAGATCACAGTCCAGGGACGTTCTGCTTTTAACTCACACGCATTATCAGACTTTTGCATAGTCTGTGGGCTGCAGAGCACTGACTGTAGGTTAGAGCTAGGTATTCTCTGAGATGTCAAAAGAGGAGCTGACGGGTGATCTTTCCAGCTCCTCCCTAGGGCTCACAGCTTTATGTCCTCTTTGAAATCCTAAGGGATGCTAGTCTTCATTTGACAGCCTTTGCTCTTTGCATCCATCCTTGCTGGCTCCAGAATCAGTGGTTCAGAGTGAATACTAACTTATGGCCATGTGTTCTTTCCAGTTTGCCTCCATTTGTGTCATACATAGTCTTGGCATCACAAGAGACAGCAGTGCTGCATTCCTGATGAAAATTCCAATTTTAAAGTAATCAGTTTTGAAGAAAACACTACATCATATATGCCTTGAAGAAAACTGAATTTAGTACCTACCTACTACATTTAAAATATTCACCATACATTAATAATCCATGATAATATATTCAAATCTATGTCAAATAATATTACCCTGTCTCAGAATTTATGCCTGGATACAGACACTACAAGGTGCTGAAAATGCAGAACCAGCAAAAATACGCCGCTGCCATCTGAAGCATTGTAGTCTGGACCAAACTGAGGTACGAGTAGAACTCCTAGGTAAAGCCAAGACATTTGTATTCTGCAGTGTGCTTGCACAGAACTGGAGATGAAACTGCCGTACATGTTTTTCATTTGGACTCTAAATCTCACTAAATAGGACACAGTTACACAAATCCAATGTGGACAGTCAGTCTCAGAACATATGTCTGTTTATAAATGAACTACTCTCACTGAAAGACCCCCTGTATTTTACTTCGATTTTCCTTTGGTTTGTCTAAATAATTCATTACAATTCTCTTTATTACAATTCTTTCACATGAACAATTTCTTTTCTTCTCAAAATGTTTTCATAGAAGAAGTATATTTCACTGCCTTTCTAATTTAATTCCCTACTGCATTCTTTCTAAGTAATTTCTTATGTTCCATCTTTCACAGCCTAAAGGAGTTTGCCTAAGCATGTTTTCCATTATCGTTGTGTTTTGTTTTCTTGGCTCAAGGTTTTAGATCCTAGGCAGAATTAACTAGAAATGGTTTGGCTTCAAATTTAGGAGGGAGTGATGGGTCATAGCAAAGGGTAGTAGACAAATTCTAAGGAGAGCATTTTCTCACAAATGTATATATTTCTATGCATATATAAAATGTATGTAACAGTCTTAAAGGCATAAACTTGCTAATAGCTAAAAATCATCCCTATTAATTAATTTATACCTTAAATAGACTGTAAATAAAATATGTTTCAAGTCTGCTGTTGTATCAACAAACTGTCAGTGTTTGGACCTATGGGAGGTTGCTTCAGCTGAGATTTCCAGGTTGTGAATGAAAAAACTGTGGCGCTATGAACCCAAGTGCCCTCCTAAGAAGTGTTAGGTCAGCTTTTGCCAGAGTTTTATTACACATATACAAGGACTTAAGAAGGTTAAAAAGCACCATCTGTAACAGAAGATCTTATTAACCCTAGCAAAAATGCTCTTCAAAGCTCCAGAGTCCACACTAACACCTGGAAAACAATACTGGTTTACCCATTTAGCTCTAAGCTCACCAGTTTCATCTTTGTCTATACATCACCTCATTCCTAGGTGAAATACTGGAATTGTGTTGCTCATCTCCTAGTTTACTTATCAGAAAGTTCCTCATCAGAATTTAATAATACAGACAAAAGGAAAAACTTGTATAACTCAAAATCAGTTTCTCTCCTCCTTTAGTAAACAGATGAGACCTAGGATGAGAACAAACAAGGTAGCTACAAGAGGCTATTCAACTTTATAACCACATAAATATATGAGAACAAAGTTACTTTAAAGTAAAAACAAGGCAATTCTTCCATTATTATATACTGCTTGGGGGTGTTAAATCTAGTGATTCCTTGAAGGCTGTGAGAAGAATCAGTAGACAGCTCAGACACCTCCTTTGGGATGCAGAGTCATCCTCCTTTATGTGCCGCGAGTTTCTCAAACTGTTCAGTTGTTGCCTGATACCTTTTGTTTCTGTCCTAGATTTCCCATGATGCTTCTGACAAATGTTTGCAGCCTCGCCCAGCAGATGAAGGACAAGGGTGGATATCCAATCTAAGATATATGGTACTGCAATTCTTCAATAAAGAGACTAAATTTAAGTTGAGGTCCTGATGTGGAGGATGAACATAAATTTATATTCTTCTTCCTGTCTCTTCACTGAGAGCTCCGAGTTTCTGTTCAATCACTGTTGTAACAGATGTTACTGTGACTCAGAGAAGGGGGATATGAAAAACTGCTAGGGTCAATAAATAAGATCGGAACAAGTCCCTCTCACTGTAGGGGAAGATCCGGTTCGTGACCACCTGAGGAACCTGAACATATACAAGTCTATGGGACCTGATGAGATGCACCCCAGAGTCCTGAGGAGATTGGCTGATGTGGTTGTCAAGCCTCTCTCCATGATATTTGAAAAGTCATGGCAGTCAGGGGAAGTTCCTGTTGACTGGAAGAAGGGCAATATTGTGCCCATTTTTAAAAAGCGCAGAAAGGAGGACCCTGGGAACTACCAACCTGTCAGCCTCACCTTTCTGCCTGGCAAGATCATGGAACAGATCCTCCTAGAGGCTCTGCTAAATCACATGGAGGACAGGAAGGTGACTCGAGACAGCCAGCATGGCTCCTCCAAGGACAAGTCCTGCCTAACCAACCTAGGGGCTTTCTATGATGGAGTGAACACATCAGTGGACACAGGAAAAGCAAGTTTGCAGATGACACCAAGCTGAGTGGGGCAGTGGGCACCAGAAGGACAGGATGTCATCCAGAGGGACCTGGACAAGCTGGAGAAGTGGGCTTGTGTGAACCTCACGAGGTTCAACAAGGCCAAGTGCAGGGTCCTACACCTGGGTCAAAGCAACCCCTGTTATCAATACAGGATGGGGGACAACGTGATTGAGAGCAGCCCTGAGGAGAAGGACTAACTACATTACATTTCATCAAGGGGAATAAATATCTGGTCAGGAATTGGACTTTTGTTCTCCAGAAGGCTGAGCAGGTAATTCCTAGTCCTCTGAGTAGTTTTCTACCATGCTCTGTATAGCAGCCATGCTTTGAAAGATGTTACACTGCTATTCTTGTTTTGCTGACACCCTGCTAACCTTATGATTGAAAAGGATGTTCTTAGAGTGAGATCAGAATTTTTCTCTTCTGTTTGTATGTACTGTAGCTGGCAGACCTCTCCTGAACTGGGGAAATCTACAAACATCCAGCATCCAAAGAACAGTTGCAAATATTTACCCAAGTAACTTACTCCATGGCTGCTTTCCCTACTTTCACTGTGAACATATATCTTTTTCATCTCCCAAGTGAAGGGGAGATTTTTATAGCAGCAAGAACAGGATCTAGACCAGATTTAGTTAAGTGCAGTAAATGGTGTTCAGGAATTTTCCTTTTTCTTTTTTTTTTTTGTCTTTGTTTTTGTCTGCCCTTGGATGACCTGCGTGATGCTGTTGTTATGTGAGACTTACTAAGAAATGAAATCTCAATTCTCTGGGTTTAAAGCAGCAATAGATATTAGGAAACTACAGACAATTGTTTCGTGTTTCTCATAGCGTACTTCAGTTCTTTAATATTTCTTCTTTTCTCCTCCTTTATTTTATAATGTGACAGCCATAACTTTGGTTGGAATGTACAGTTGAAAAGAATGCCTGTAAACTGTCAGAGTAAAAATAATGAGAAAAACTTTCCAAACACTTGTAAAGAGCTGTGTTTTCTTGAATAACACTCTCTGTCAATTTATGCTGCGTCATTTGTGCTGAATCACTGTGTGCATTACTGTGCCAAAAAGAGGCATCTGTCATTGCAAAGGAGCCTGTTGTTTAGATGCTGATATGCCAAGTGCCTGCACACTCAGCCAATATAAAAATCACACGTGCTCCATGATTAAAAGAGGTAATCCTCTAGAAAGGCAATTACATGCTGCTATTAGAGTGAACAGTTGGCAATCTGAAAGCGTAATATTAAAAAAAGTTATTACCCTAATCTGCTCTGGAAAATGGACCATAGTATAGAGTCAAACAAATATGTCAAAAATCTATTCAGATGGATTTAATTACAGTACTTTGTGCCTGAAGTCTCAAATTTAAGGAAAAACCTATAAAATTGGTAATAATTTAGGGTCATAACAAAATTTCACTCTGTTCACAACATCCACCTTACAGCCCCTGAATTGGGGAATTCATTGGCATTTCCAAGAGCAACACATATTCCTTCACAAAGCATTTGTGATTTGCAATATTCTTCAAATCCTACATTTTTAAGTGGTTTTTTTCCATTCAGGTTATTTGGAAGGTACCTAAACAATGACTGAAAGAAAATGTTAAGGTCACAAATCTCTTATCCTAAATAGTTCTGAGTAACAAAGTATTTTGAAATAAATTAGACTGATACTGCGAGGACCCACTTAATCTATGTCTCTCTGGCCATGTCTACCTTTCCAGCAGCATAATGAAGCTTGATCACATCTCTTGTTGAAATGGGAGGCAAGGCTCTCATTTATCTTAATGGTACAGAATTGTGTCTCTGAAGAACTTAAACTAGTGAAACACCAAAGCCAGAAATCTGCTTTACTCATGATTGCCACAGGTGTTTATCTGAATCCCTACCCATGTGGCCTATATCATAAAAGAGAAGATGCTATGTAACACCAGACAACAATAAAAATACATAATTCTCAAAAAATAGTCCATCTTGTGCAATTATGAAATGGCAAAGTATTCTGCTGAATTGTTCTCGATTTGAGCAAGGTGACAACTTATTGTAGACGTGGTGCTATCACATCCACCTGTACTAAGTACAGAATTATCTGGATATGCTGTCAACAAAAAGATGGCTTTGCTAGTTTGCTATTACTAGTATGAAATCAAAGTCTCATGTCCTGAAACGATCGAAGGGCTCTTTTGATGTTGCTGAGGGCCTAAGTGGCAGATTCACTGGGCAAGTGATCTGAGGCCTTATCATACTGCATGTGCAGCATGTGACCTCTGCACACAAGTGCTGAGGTAGTCAGACCAGAGCCAAACAGAAACTACACTGGCTGTAGCGTGGGAAGTCAGGGCTTGGTCCTAGCAATAAGATAGCATGGTAAACTTGAGATCAACAAGAGTCAGTTTAAACTTCAGCTTAAGGTAGAACAAACTCAGAAATATACCAGTTTGGAAAGCTTACCGAAACTCAGCTTATGAGCATCACTGCAGCTCACAAATGCTTCCTTGCTAGAATCAAACAACAATTTAGTCCTGAAGGGATCTCTGGAGGTCCTCTGATCCAACTTCCCACTCAAAACTTCAACCTTCCACCCAAGCTTCAAAGTTAAATCCAACTTCAGATAGCTTTCCAGGCTAGCAATGTTTGTCAAGAAACCAGTTACCATACATGAAATTTATAGTGGTGTATGAGAGACCTAGGGTATTGCAACCTGCCAAGGGTGTCTATGACTCAGAGGCCAGTTTTATGTGTGACAATGGATTGACTTTACAGGCCAGAAATAATCTGCTCTTGGATTGTAAAGACGGTTAAAGTCATACACAATAAGTAAAATAAAACCAGAGGTGAAACTGTTGGCTTAAGTAGTAGACTTCACTAGCTGAAGGTCTCCAGAGAAAAACACCTACACAAAGAGCTATGAAAACCTGAGAGAAAAAAACAACAGAGAACTTGAAGATGACAATTCAGCAAGGTGGAACATCTGACCAAATGTCATGGAAACTGCTTCTTTCCCACTCAACTGATGAGTGCCTGACCAGCAGAGATTCATCGGGAGTCTGTCATACACATGCTAGGAATACCAATGCTAAGCCTATGACCATAGCCCAGCTTTTTACTGTGTGTGTTAACCAATAAATAAGATCATTGTTATGTACTCATAAATTGTGTATGAACCTCTTTGCAAGTGTCTGCACGTAGTAAAATCCCCGGTAGTGTAAGGGTTATGTGCTTGACTCCAGAAAAGTCTCCTGTGGCTGCTTCCATGTGAACATTTTAAATACCTAGGAAGTCTCAAAAAGGATGAGATGACCATGAATAGGAAACTAAATCAAGGCATGGATTTCTGTTGCTAACACAGAGATTAGTAATATTTGGTAGCCCTGTAGATATGAAAGATAAGAAAGCTTTTCCTCTGAATCAGTACAATGTTTTTCTCAGTCTTTCATCAGGGCCTGGCATCTTTACCAGACAGAAATCTCTGTTTTTCACTTGAGGTTAATTTGATAAGTGGTTTCCAATGAAAGAATTAGCAGGCTGTTCAGAGTTCGGGATATATGTGCCTGGATGGACCCAGAGAGATGCTATCTCATTTTGCCAGTATTTTAACTGATCTCTGATCAGTGCCAGCTTTGACCTAGGAGCCATTTGGCCACAGTGCCATATCTCAATGGCGATCCATAAACCTTCCAGACTGTGAGGAGGAACCCTCTTCTGCTTACCATCTCTCTCCATAGATGTATCCTACATACAACATGTAGACATAACGTTGGGCTGTGAAATACGAACAACAAATATTGTAGGGTTTTCTTCCCTTTACCTTCTCAAAGACTGACAAATACCCCTAAAAGAAAGCAGGAATCAATCAAGAAGACACCTGCAAATTTTCTACCTATCTATTTCAGCAGATGCTATCGTTGGGTTTATTTGTTTTGAGTTTCATACATATCTATACAGGAATTCTGTAACATGGTTGTACCTATTTATTTAGGTGCATAGGGATCCCCCATAGACATATCTATTCAGTCTCACAATCAAACAGTGCCGTGCAAGCCACTACTATGCCCATTATGTTGGACTTCTCTCTTCAAGAATGTCTACTAATACAGTATAACAGAAAAAACTCACTAGACTCTGTGCCAATGAAAGACAATAAATAAATAAGTGTAACAATGATTTTGACTGAATGTTATTTTAGCTTTTACTACCCCACTACATGTGAAAATAAAGTAGAACTGAGAGGGAAAAAAATTAAAACAAGCGGCCAAAATTTAAGTATTTGTGATATTCGTATTTTATCTTCTTTTGCATTCAATAATAAAATATTTTTTAAACATTTCTTTTTCCAAAGTTCCATTAAAAAATATTTTCTCTGACAACAATAACACTTTAAAACCCATAGTACAAAATAATAATGAAAAAGTATCAACCCTTGTCAGCAGAACAAACCCCAAAGGCCAGATGATGAACAGGTTATGAAAACATCTTGCACTCACACTCGTGCCTTTATATGATATGAGCTACAGAATGGAATCTGAAGTGATTTGCTCGGTATCTTTTTCTTATAACTACTGTCTGTCACTGATAAGAGACAGAAATATCAAATGTTTGTGACAGTATAATTTCACCTACAGACTTTATATTTTGAATTACTGGAAAAAAAGACTTCTGAAGTATTTTTCTCTCTTATGTTATTGTTGTAATTCACTTGCTATGAAATGAATCGTCTTATTGGTAAATGTACAAATCTAAGTATGAATATGAAGAAGGTTCTCCTTTGGGTGTGACTGGATGCAGTCTGCTATTATTAAACCGTTTAATAATTAAATTCAAGGGACTATATTAAAATAATATTTAAGTCCTTGAATTAAACTTAGAAAAATCAAGAACTGCAGCAATAAAGATGTCTGCACGTCCTTCTCTCACTTAATATTATTTATTATTGACAAAATCTTAAAGATAACACAGTCATTAGTCCCAGCCAGCAAGGGTTTATAAAGGGAAGGTCCTGCCTTAACTTAATTTCCTTCTATGACAGGGTAACCCACCTAGACAAACAAGGAAAGTCAGTTGATCTGATCTTTCTGGACTTCCGCAAAGATCTATCTTGGGTCCAGTACTCTTTAACGTCTTCTTGAATGACCTAGATGCAGGACATGGAGGATTTACTAAATTTGCCCATGACATGAAGCTCGGGGGAGCTGTTGACACTCTGGAGGGTAGGAAGGCCCTGCAGAGGGATCTGGACAGATTGGTGAGCCGGGGAATCACCAGCTGTATGAAGTTTAACAAGGTCAAGTGCCGGGTTCTGCACCTGGGACACGGCAACCCTGGATACACGTACAGACTGGGGAGCGAGAAGCTGGAGAGCAGCCCTGCGGAGACGGACCTGGGGGTTCTACTTGACGGCAAGTTGAGCATAAGCTAACAGTGTGTCTCGGCAGCCAAGAGGCCAACC
This sequence comes from Dromococcyx pavoninus, assembly GCA_033558185.1. Taxonomy (NCBI): domain Eukaryota; kingdom Metazoa; phylum Chordata; class Aves; order Cuculiformes; family Neomorphidae; genus Dromococcyx; species Dromococcyx pavoninus. The sequence continues at coordinate 3,541,012 of JAUMJL010000199.1, read as the reverse complement.
ATGTCCTGGGCTGTATCAAGGATGGCATTGCCAGCCAGTTGAGGGAGGTGATTGCCCCACTCTGCTCTCCACTGGTGTGACCCCTCCTCGAGTATTGTGTGCAGTTCTGGGTGCCACAGTATAGAAGGTACATCAAACTACTGGAGAGTGTCCAGAAGAGGCCACAAAGCTGGTGAAGGATCTAGAGTAGAAATCATATGAGGAGAGGCTGAAGTTTCTTGGCCTGTTCAGTCTGGAGAAGAGGAGACTGAGGGGGGACGTCATAGCTGTCTACTTTTTCCTCACAAGGGAAGGAGGAAGAGCAGGTGCTGGTCTCTTCTCTGGTGACCAGTGATAGGACTCGAGGGAATGGTAGGAAGATGTGCTGGGGAGGTTTCAGTTAAATAATAGGAAGATGTTCTTCTACCAGAGGGTGGTGGAGCGCTGGAACAGTTCTCCAGGGAAGCAGTCATGGTACCAAGCCTGACAATATCAAAGAAGCATTTGGACAATGTCTTCACACACACGGTGTGAATGTTTGGGATTGTCCTATGCCGGGATAGGAGTTGAACTTGATGATCCTTGTGGGTCACTTCCAACTCAGTTTGTTCTATGATTCTATGAAATCTCAGAAGAATGAATGACCAATTAACCTTGTATATGCATTATTAGAACTAGCAGGGAAGTCTTCATGGACACTGTATTTCTTTCTCTTTCCCTTCATATTTTCTTGGTTTTCTTGGTTTTTTTCTGATTTTTATTAGCTGATCTGAAGAATCAGATTGGGGAACAGTCAGACATCTACAAGTTTCACTGGCTGAATTTGTGCCTGAATCTGCATAGACAATCAATACAATTGATTGACAATCAATAATTGACAATTGATTGACAATACAATTGACAATACCTATAGACAATTGCATATTAGTACTCAGACTATGTTGATAACAGTGCTACTTCAAAAAGCATTCGCATTCTGTGTATGAAGATTTACTTCTGATTCCCAAAGTGGACTCGGAAGACTGCTGCTAGTATGCAGAGCTCTAATATGAAGTCTGATGTATCTGTAGGACATCATTTAGTCAGACTTTCAGAAGGGCTTTTAGATGGAGAGCAGTCTGACTGAACCAGCTTCATTAGCTGTAGAAGATGACTAAAAAGGGATAAACTAAGACCTCTAACTCCTGCTCATATCTTTTGGCCAATATCTTCAACAAGGGGCATCTGCAAAGGACAGTTTTAGTGATCTCTGAATGGTGTCAGTAGTAGAAGTAAAATATTTTGTGTTAGGTCAGAGTGCTGATGTGTAGAAATAAGATACTCTTGACTGAGAGCTGGAAAACAGATCTGTCACTTGGACTACAATACAGTAACTTGCTGCCTCCTAATATATCTTCCGATAAAGAAATAATAAGTTAGTGTTTGGACCTTGACAATTTATGAGTGTTTCCAAGATTTATATCTCATCAAGACAGCTGTCTTTTTATGACACACTGACAGAAATGTCCAACAAAACATAGTTTTTGCAGAATTTGGACTCTGATCACTTAAGTATTACTTTTAAATTTTTCCTTCTCAAGAGTTGTCCCTGCAGAACTGACAAATGTACAGGCCTGTCTGATGACCTCATCTGGAGAGTAATACAGACACACAGAGCTCTATATGGGATGGATGTCTAATCCAAGTTGCTGACTGGAGTTGCAATAAAATGCTCACAACTTTCTGCAGTTCTGTACTGCTTAAAAATAGCCTGAGCTAGCCTTTAGATATTTACTAGGCATTCCTCAGACATGTAAGCCTGCAGATCTCTTCAAGTATCTTAAAGTCTTTTAATGTTAACTTATTTTCCAAAGTCAGCACTCCTGTGCTTTGTACAAACAATATTCTTTTCTTCAACTTTAAGAGCAGTTTGATTTATTGCAACATCTTTCAGTACTGCCAATGCCTTTTCAGTTGCACACTATCAGGTGAGGGTTATTCAAAAAAATAAATCAAGATGATACTGCTTTAATAACAAATATCAGAATAATGTTTGGTAATCATGGTATTTTTTACTGCTAATAACTGAGGTCAGATTTAAAGTCATCTCAAAATGTCTGAAACCTTAGACAAAGTACAAACACCTGTCAAAACTTGATGCTCTCACTAATCAGATATATCAGCAATGTTGTCACTTTGCCAGATAAATTCAGGATAGTAAGGAAATATATTCTTAAGACTGTACCATAACTATTCTGTGCAACTCAGCACCATATAGAACAGCTGGTAAATGAGTTTAAGATATTTCTGTGCATAATAGAAGAAATCTGAGGTAGTCAACAGGAATGAAAGTTTTAAAAGCATATCAAATAGCTAAAATGCTATGTTAAGCAATAATTTTTATGAATTATAGCCTTGTCAGAACTTTTCAATAGAAATGAGCAAAGGAAAAAGCTATAAATATTGTTTTGATCCTATTGTCTCATCTTATTAAAGTATTTCTCCTGTAAGTCTAGTGGGTGACCCATTCAGCAGATGGATGAACTGCAGAGGTCAGAATTTCAGTTCAATTTGTATATGCACAGAAGACTTGGGATGTAAGCACTGAGCTACATCTAAATATTTTTAAAAATGAGCCTGAAAAAATAGTTTGGAAAATCTGAAAATGAAACTTTTCTCCCAAGATTTCAAGGCCCTTCTGCTTCTATTAAAATAAGTCCTTCCCTCAAAATATTTTGACACTTTTAATACTAGCAGAAAGAGAACCAGGAAGTGTGGGGATATATGAAGTTGAAAGTAAGTGGGAAACAAAAGTGTTTTAAATACATTTGAAACCTAATAAAACTTGGAGTTGTTCAGATTTGGAGTGATGTTTTGAATCATTCATCTCTATCTGACTGCTAAGTCCATATCTATATTAAGGCGGACAGCATACAGTGTGTTATTAGGAAGAACATAGACCAAAGAGGTAGTTTCAGGGGGGGTCAGCAGAGTACTCTCGTGTCCTTTCCCTTCATGGGCTAGCTTAACTCTCCCTTTCTTGGTAATTTGTCTTCATACGTATTTTGACAATAAGCAAAAACGTTCTCAGTGAAAAAACTAAGTTGTTTGGGGGAAAAAGTTGGCTGAAGCAACATAGATTTATTAGGATTTAGAAGAAATGAGGAAGGGATTTAGAAGTCCCTTCAAGTCAGTGTTGTGGGAAGGACAGAGAAGAAGACAAAAAATGAGGAAGAATAAATCCAAGCTTGTATTTTGCAATATGTAGGACATTTTGACCTCTCACTCTGCATGGAAAGCATATGAAACTACGCACAAGTACTAACAAAGTAGCATAGTCAGGTTTAACTTAGTATTTACTGTACACTAAACAAAAAACATGGCAATAAAACCAAGATCATTAAAAATAAAAAATAAAGAAAATATCATGCTTACAACTTTTAAAAATACTACAGACTACTTATTCAATAAATGAGAAAACATACGATGTATGATACAAAATGCATACAAAATTAAATCAAGCAGGTACGTTTATCACTGACAATAGAATAAATGGACCCAAGAACCAAACATTTATTTGAGTGACCTAAGGCAGCATAAAGATAATGACATAAGATAAAAAACACTGTGAAAATTTTTGTATTTTTTCTATAGCACATAACACAAGGGCAAGCAAGTACTGGAGTATAGCAGCACTTGACACTTTTTTGACTGTGATGAAGAGCTAGGGTAGGAGGGTGGTTATCCTCATAACACGTTAATTGCAAATCCATTTATTTTAGGTGGCCGTTCTGGTTCTATTTTGCCAGTAATGGCAGGACAACATGTTGTTTTGATTTTAACTTTTTAGTGCCTTCCATTACATGACACATTCAGTATAAAAAGATTCTGAGATATTGAATTGAAGTCATTCTAAATAGTGAAGTATTTAGTACAAAACCTGTTCGGACAGGGCACTGTAATGTGGGGGGGTTTAAGTGTTCCTCTAAAACAAAAGTTTGGCAAAATCAGCGTACAGTGTATTTTGGTGCAACTCTGTTTTCTGCTGTGAGGTCTTCTACTAAAAATTTTCCAAGGAGCTCTAGATAAGGATCAGTCTACATCAGAGGCTTATCCTACAGAACTACATTTTCCTTAAAAACAGTGCCTCTTGAAATGCTACCTTTAAATGCCCCAATAAGTTTAACATGACAGACCAGGTCCAGAGAAGGATTTTTTACTCCTTGCGTTCTTTCTAATGTTCTGCTTTCAGTTCTCCCTCCCTCTGTTCACAAGAGAGTAAAACACTTGTCTGGATTAAATATAGGCAAACTCAAGAAGAAGAAAACAATAAAAAAGCCACAAGAGAAATAACTGATCAACAACTATAGAGCCCAAAATCAAGTATTAACATCCAGAAAGACCAAACTACAGAAATGAGATGCATAATAAAGCATTTGTTAAGGTTTGAAAAGCCAAATTAAAGTCATTTACCTTCTTTTGTCCCAATAAAATGGATTTCTAAGCTCATGTATAGTAAATAAACCTGAATCACACAGTGTAGTTTACGTTCTTAAAAGCCATAAGAAGCACAAGAGCCTAAATGTTAATCTCATGGACTGCTTTTCAGATATCTGGTAGTATTTCTAGTCTTCAATTTCCTTGTAAAATGTTAATTTCTTTATTTTTGCCTCCTTGATTAATGTATTGCTTCAGAACTTAATAGAATTTCCTATATCCTATAAAGCAGGCATAAACAATTAAGAGTGATCTTTAAAAGAATCCTGTAGTTTTAAACACGTTTTCCTCAGTGTATGTAGTGGGCTAGCATTCAAGAATAAAAACTTCGACTAACCTGCTAACTTCAGTGATTACCTATGATTTAAAGAATCACAGAAAATTTTGGGTTAAAAGGACCTTTCAAGATTACCTAATTCACCCCTCCTGCCTTGAGCAGGGACATATTGTACTAGATCAGGTTACTCAAAGCCCCATCCAGCTTGCAGTATCCTCAAGTCCTTCTCTGCTCTCAATCATTTCATCGCCTAACATACACTGATGATGAGACCAATTCAGGTGCAGGACTTGGTCTTGCTGAGTATCATGAAGTTTGCAGAAGTCCACCTCTCAACCCTCAATTTCATACTGTTGATGTAAGCCCTGAATTTGGGAGTTCAATTACTTTCTAAATGTTACTTGAGGAGGTAAGAGCATCAGTCATGGTTTGCAGATGTGAGTTACTCTGATGATGGTTCACCTGTCTATGATAGCTACTCAGCTGCCCAAACCATATAAGTTTAGAGGAGCTAATCTTGCAGGCCCTCTCTGGGAAGAAAACTGGTGCAGGGCTTACAGAAATGGACTTGGACTCAAACAGCAAGAGCTCTACATTGTCTTTCTTCAGCTTTTCATCTCCACAGACGAAAAAGGTGTGGACTGGCACAATTGCAAAAGTAATTGTGAGACAGGGTATTAATAAATGCATATATACCATTTATCTTAATTATTAGATATAGTTAGATATTATCTTAAGAAATTAGCGTCATATTCTTTTCTCACAAAATCATTGTCTTTCACAAATTATAACCATGTCTGAAAGTAAAGAAGAGTCAGTGGCTGCTTCTTTTTCCTTACAGAAATTGTTCCCAATTTTCTGTTGTGCTTCCTCTATGATCTCCAGAAAGGTTCGTGATGGTTTACGAGCTGAGTGCGTAGCTCCCGTGTGGGGAGCAAGAAATGTACATTTTTCTAAAAGAGTCAGTATTCTTGGTGCCTTCTCCCTCAACAGATCCTGCACCCTTCCACCTACAGCAATTCCCCTTTTCCTTGTGAATGGCGAGCAGACAGGATACCCAGGGGACTTGGTTTACATAAGCACTGACTGTGTAAGATCTGACTGAAGGGTAAATGGGCTCTGTGGGAAAATGAGCTCAGCCTAAGTGCAGTCAGCTTGGAAAAGGTGTACAGATTAACTCATGCTGTGCCTTGACAAAGACCTGAGGGATTCACTGCTCCTTTGGAAATGGGTTTGGTTTTTTTGCTTTTTGGGTTTTTTTTAAGGTAAAATGTAGAAACAGTTTTTCTGCTTCATATTCTCACCTATAGAAAAGGGATACTTACTCTACCTCGTGAAGACTGGATATAAAGACACTGCAAATTGAGACAGGGTACCTCTACTGTGAGTTAGACGTTTAAATGGTCAGATCAGTCATTCCCTGGCAGAAACTATTTCTCTCCACTGAGTATAAAAGGATTCTAGCATGACTAGCTGAGGCTTAGACATTTATCTTTTTGACGTTTAACTTGGGTAAGTGACTCCTGGGCCAAAGATGCTAAAAAATCATGGTAATGAGTCACAGGAAATAACCGGGAAAGAGAAATTTCATCTGAGTTCCACCAAAGGGCACATTTTGACCCAAATATTTACTTTCAGATTTGAGCTGTTATTTCTGTTCTATTTGGTCAGAATACAGAATCCTCAGACTACAGAAGTGGCTACTGAACAAATCTGATGCTAAGTTAGTTAAAGCCTCTGAATTGTGAAAAGAAATATTCATCTCTTCTTGCTTTCCACTTTTTTCTCATTTCTATTTCTCTTTCCTGTACTGTTTCTTATATTATAATAAATAACTGGTTTTACTTAGTTATAAGACGTTATATATTGCTCTTTGAAATGTAAAACCAAGAAGCTAATAATTACATTATTTAGGGAAAAAAAGTGGTTTAAAAAGTCCATGAGACAGACTTACATTTATGGACATAGAAGAACCTGCATGCTTTTTTATGTCTTATATATCCCAACGTGACAAACTAAAAAAAAAGAAAAAAATACTTACTAATAGTGTAAGTCCTACGCTTTTTCTTCAGGGGAAGGTTTGTCAATTGTTAGACAAGCTGAGGTGAAAATTACAGGCTGATTGAGCACAACTTATTCCTCATTAGACTGTTCTTATTCTTTAATGCTTATTACTGTGTACTGTGGAATGAAGAAGCAGCTGTGGAAACAAAATGGGTCAGAGAAGTATTTCAGCTGGGGACAAAGGTACTTAACATCTCAGGTGCAGTGAGAGTCAAGTGCGGAGGAATCAATTTTTTAATGGATTTCTTTATTCTTGTGCAGATGGAGGAGGCACATTAAACTTTTGTGAAGATTAAAGGAGTGAGATGTTCAATGTCTGGAGTGGAAAAAAAGAACCTGGGGGACAAAGACAGAATCCAACAGAAATTTCATGTAATGCTCAGTACTGCACGACTGGATTGTCCTGTTAAATCCAACCTCTTAACAGGCTTCAATTTAAGAATCATATTCATAATTTAATATAAAAATTATTTTTAAGTAAAACACTTCCTATTTTTGTCACATATATGTAAAATGATCTGAGAGATTCAGTGAGGTTGGGAAAAAAATCTGTCTAAATTGGAGGACAATATTGTCACAAGAAGGAATTGATGTAAACTAGATAGAAATCAATTTAAGCTAAAAATGAGATGTATTCTATCCATTACAATAGCTAGCCTTCTGGGAGAACGAAGGCAAAAATCCTAGCCAGTTCAAAAATAATGCTTTTTAAAAAGGATTATATGATGCCATTGTCTATGGTGGAGATTAGTCTAAATGACCTAAGAAACCATATACATGTCCTGTTGTCTAATGTTCTTAAATAAAACAGTGCATATGTGCTCAGTTCCAAATGGAGATGCTCTTTTTCAACGAGGGGTACAATGAAATGTCTGGTTTGGGTTTTTTTTCTATTTCTGAGGAAAAGCTAAAGCACTTACTTTCAGAAGCCACAAGGGAAACAACAACAAGGAAAATGTCTGGTGTGCTGATATGATGATGTATATGTGTAGTTTCACACTGTAGTGTGTAGTTCTAGGTGGTGGAAAGCTGTAGGTTGTCATGCTAAATGTGGTGGCGTTGATTAAAGATATGAAGTGGAAAAATGTACTTCGGCTTTCATATGTTCAAGGTGCTGGTGTCCTGCTGCTATAAAACAGATGAAATATTTGGCTAGTTCTTCTAGAACTGAAATATTAGAGAGAAGGGGAGTTTTCCAGTGCTAATTGATGGTTTCTACCTCTGGACTCCAGTACCACTCATTAAGTCATCTATCACTGTATGTCATAGACATGACTTCCTACAGCACTTTAAATGCCAGCTTTGTAATAATTTCTCTTATTCCCCTGACATACCTGGTCTGCCAGATGTAGGATTCCTTTTGCTCTCCACTAAGGTTGCGAACAGTGCTAAGGAGTACATGGATGGGTGCTGTGAAGCCTTGAAAGACAAAGGCTTTAATGGGAGCACCTTACAGTTACCCTGATGTCAAACCCTACTGATGGCATCCCAAGTGGGGTTTGATTGCTGTGAGAAATTCAGTTGGACTGAGATAGGAAAGGTAACAAAAATAAGTCAGCCTTGGAAATAATATGCCTCCTCCCATCTTTGAGGTTCCCTTGACAGGTGATGCAAATGAACAGTGGCCTCTGATTTGCGAAATAGCTCATTAGCAACCCCAGATGGCATTATTTGTGCATACAGTGCTGCGTGTTGTGCTCTTATAGCTTGTGGTCTCAGCGTTCAATTCTGCACAGAAGATATATTTTGTATTGAAGAATATGGAGTGCCCTGACAAAAACTGTAGCAGCTTCTCTCTGAATGATGTATAAATTAGTTAATTATTAGCAGTTCAAAGTTAGTAAAAATTGGTGTTCTAAGATAAGGTATAACTCTTGGTAGATTATTTGTTTTTCTTGAATAATAATAAACATACTAGTGTATACACTTCAACCTTTACTTACAGTTAAAACCCATTGACTTGTAGAATACAAACTACATCTGAAGCATATTTTTGGTATTTCTGCTGCTTATTATTTTTCCTGTTATGTTTCATAATTGAAATTTTGAAATTTTACAATCTTTCCAGCCACCAGAGTGAAAATAATAGTAGAAGTATTAACTTTACAACCTTTCCCTTTTTTTTTTTTTTAATTCTAATCTAAATATTCTTCTTTTCTACTTTAGGATCTTGAAAACTTTGTGATTCTTTTTTTCTCTAGAAATATGAGGCATGAGAAATAGATTTTAATAAAAACACAGATTCTCATAAAATTTTAAACACTATTAAAAAATGAATCTTACTCTAAAATTACTCAGATACATTTCTACTAGTTTTGGGGCAAAATTATTAACATGTAGCAGTCGCAAGCTTATTGTGTACATTCATTTTACAAGATGGCCACTAAAATATAGTGAAATAACCTTTCATGTAGAGTGTTACTGACCTCAACAGAACAGTATAAATTTGGTTAGTTATATGTACAAAATTGCCTCAGTATTTCAATACAGCTTAGCATACAAACCTGTGCAAAACAGTTATTCTAAGTAAACTGCAAAACTTCAACACATTGTTGTATTATTATAAGGCTTTCTTGAAAATACTTCTATTAAAAAAAGCATTTGATGCAAAATTTTGTTTCCTTCTATATTTTTTTTCAGATTTCTTCATAAGATACAGGATCCACTCAGCATTTGGACAATGGCCTCAGACATATGGTATGAATGTTGAGGTTGTCCTACGTAGGAACAGGAATTGCACTCAATGATCCGTGTGAGTCCCTTCCAGCTTAGGTCATTCTATGATTCTATGATTCTCTCTCTGGTGGTTAGGCAGAAATCCTTGGGGTGGCGATATCCTTCTCTTGTTTAAATTAAAGCAGGGATTTGCTTATCAATTTTTCCAACCTTATGGATGCATGGTGTAATTAGGAGAATATGTGGATTGTTTTCTGGTATTTTTTTCTACCATAAACATACTTCTGAATGTAATTATTCCTTTTAAAACAATTTCAGACTCAAAAATTTGATTTGATTATTCCATAGACAGTACAGATGTGCCAAATTATGCAGCCATAGAAAATATACTATTTGTCAAATATTTTAGCCCAATGTTTCTAGGTTGTTAAAGAAAATTTAAAGGCAAAAGCTGACCAAAGAATAACTGTTAAAAAATATAAAAGCCATAAATGCATACAGACACATTAAATATTATACATGTTATAGACACAAATATTCTACTGTAATGTAAATTTAGACTTCTAGTTTCTAGAAATCTTACACTGCACATAGTTTCCCCATTTGAAAGAAGTACTCAGTCACAGTGAGACTTAAAAGCAATATAGAAGTTTATACAGAACTCACTCATTTTAAAGTAACTGTAATTAAAAATTTACCCTCTTGTAACTTCAACTAGGAAACTCAGACTAACATCGCTTATTTAATTTAACTGTAAATCTCTATAAATATATGAAAGGAGGGCCATGAAGATAATGAGAGGGTTGGAGCACCTCCTATACAATGGGAGGTTGAGAGAGCTGGGCTTGTTTAGCCTAGAGAAGAAAAGACTTCAGGGAGACTTTATAGCAGCCTTTCAGAATTTAAATGGGGCCTACAGGAAAGATGAGGGGCTCTTTATTAGGGAGTGTAATGGTAGGATGATTTTAAGCTGAAAGAAGGTAGATTTATATTAGATATTAAGAAGAAATTTTTTACTGTGAGGATGGTGAGGCATTGGAAGTGGTTGCCCAGAGAAGTTGTGGATGTCTCATCCCTGACAATATTCAAGGCAAGATTGGCTGAGGCTTTGAACAACCTGATCTAGTGGAAGGTATCCTTGCCCATGGGGGCTGGATCTAGATGGTATTTAAGGTGCCTTCCAACCAAAACCATTCTATGATTCTATCACATTTTATTAGTTGTTTTACAAGTATATATTTACTTGAAAGTAGGATATGAAACTCATATTTTCTTATGAATCAAGAAATGTAAAAGAATGCTTTGCCAGGAAAAAAAAAAACACAACCCATGTCTCAGAGTTACATTTATTATTGATTTGCAGTGAGATTTTGTCAACCTAAATTTCTTCTAAGCAAAAAGATGCAACAGTGCTAATTGCAAACCTTGGTGAATGTCTGCTTTTTGCAAACAGGAACCCCTGATTTCATATAAATGATTTGCCTTAAACTGTTACTTTTCCAAGTTCCCAATACTTCTTAGCAGTCAAAAAGCAATTATTTTAATGTACAGTTATTAGACTTAATAGAAGCATAGTGAGAAAATATAGGGTGATAAATATGTTAGCACATTGTATTTTGTGCAGAATATTAAATGCTACTTTATTTATTGGCAAAAAAAGAAGCACTAGTTTTTTAAATGAAGCTTGAGAAAATCCTAAAGACATTTGGTGTGCTTAAGTACTTTATTTTGCATTATGGCTTGAAAATGTTATTGAGTTTCCTTCTGTAAATGCTTATCATGAACATCTGCTTCTACGAAGTTACAAGGTCTGTTTTAACTTGCAAATGCTTAGCACTGTGACATCTAAAGGGGCAGAAGTGAAGTGGCCTTGCAGTGCACTGGAAATATCAACATAGCTCTTCCAGTTTAGCTGGTAAAAGTATCAATAGCTAGATACTGAGTTTTTAAATGAAGTATTAAAATATTGGTTCAGTTTAAAGCATTCTTGCAGCATCTTGTATCCAAAGTACCCATCAAGATTTAGCATTCTGAATATGAAGCTACACAAGACAGTTGAGCCCATCTGAGAATTTGTCCTACCAAATTTCTTTTATCTTCCTTTCCTCTCTGCTCACTTCACTCCATTGCTAACCTGTTTCCTCTGTTGCACTGGCCATAGTAAATCACTGGTCCTTTCTTCAACAAACAAATTCAGCTTATTAATCCTGAGGAAAACGGATCCTTTTTATTTATTTATTTGTTTGTTTGTTTGTGTCTTCATTTTGGTATTGTTGGGGCAGATTTCTTCTTGGTTAGTGAGTTGAATCCTATTATTAAGAACTAACTGACTACTTAAGAGTTAATTGTAACTCACAAGGCTCCAGGCTAGGCTCCAGGCAGTAACAGTAACATCCTAAATTAATGGTAACCTCCATATCTTCATGCATCTGAACTAGTCAGACCCTTGAGAGTTTGGATGAGAGTTAGGATGTTGGGTGAAGTGGTAAACAAGTACGAAACAAACATCTATACTTCTCCTCCTCTTCAGGTAAAATCTCTCATGCAAAGTAAGTCTGAACCAGTTTAGGTACCAAGTTTTGACCTGCTGCAGTTCACAATTAACAGCAGGCAATTTCTTAATTTAATATTTAAGGCTGCAAGCAGCAGTGGCTCAGGAGCAGCACCTTTTTTACACAGTCCTTCACCTCCAGGCTCACTTTAGCCAATCCAGTTCAGTTCACAGAAACATATCAGCCGACATTGTTTGCTCTAAACATGGTCTAAGATTACTTTCTAAATAATGAAATAACAGTACCCTCTTCTACTCATTAATAAAGTGATAAAAAATGGAAAACAATAGCTAATTTGTCACAAATAGCATGCATTTCTTAAATGAGACTTTGGAAACAGAATATCAAAATCTTTGTAGTAAGTACTACTAGCAGCTTGCATTTCATTATTATTTTCATTTTACAACACTAGAAGTACTGTAGCTATGTACAAGGTGCAACACAAAAAAAATGAGACTAATCCTATAGCTTGGGAACCAAGAGTGGGAGAGGAGAGACAAGGAGATGATTATAGAACACTTCCTAACCTGTCACAGTGAGGCAAGGCTCAGCTTGGTCGTTTCACTCGATATGAGTGGATGTGTGTTCAAATGATGTTTTCTTACCCTCAATCAGAAAATATTGATGTGCAAGAGTGAACAGCAAGTTAACGTCAAGTTTCTTGTGAAACTGAAGAAATCTGCAGTGGAAACTTTTCAATTATTGACTGAGGTTTATGGTGAAGAGATCCCAAAGATCAAGTTAGTACTGAAAGGAATACCCTTTCTGTTAGTAGAAGATATGAAAGCAAAAACAAAGGAAAAGGTCTGTGGAGTTACTTTGAATGTTGGTAGCATCAGGTACAGCTGTGTGCCAACTCAGAAGGGAGCTGTTTTCAAGGTAATCATAGCTGATTTCTTAATTTGTTAAATAAAATGAGTAACAAGCATAGTCTCAGGGTTTTTGTGTTGAACCTTGTATAGTAAAAAGGGAACACAGTCATTTTCTAAAGATAGCAATAAAACCATCAAAGAAAATGTAATTAAATGCGTCTCTAGTCCTGTGGGTTGAATTCTGGAGAATGGACTTTGGGAAGTAAGTATTGTTGCAAATTCTCATTAGCACCACCTGGTATATGGTGCATATTTTGAGGGTTTGTATGATGAGAGAATTTGTATTGCCTTGAGCAGCTCCTTCCCCATCCATACCATACCTGCCATAATTGAGGTTATTAGAATCATGGTTGCTCCCTGACCACACCTGGCAAATATAATTTGAAGAAATATAATAAACACTGATATTAGTAGCTCCTTTCAGGAGCAAGAAGCATGTTTCAAATTGAAAACGATAAGATGTTGTTTTGTTCAGGATATAAAAATCAATATCAGTATTGTTTGTAACACAATGATCATAAAGAGATCCCTGCAGAGATCAGAAATGCAGCATGTCTGGAAGGCTGTGCACACAAAGGTAAGACCTACCTAACAAACACATAAAAACATGAGGTAGGTAAAAAACACATTCTCACGAAACATATAGGAGTGAAGGTGGAATTCATGTGCAAGACTGTGCAACAATTAGATGTCTTCTCTGAGGCAGTTACTTGAATTGTTTTTCTGATCACCCCAAGGGTGAGTTAGTCCATTGTAAAATGAATCTCCAACACAGATGGAATATTTCTACATATGGAAGTACCTGATCTCTTCATTGTTTCTAAAGAAAGTCTAATTTGCTAGGTTAGACTAGGCAATTGCTGGACATCTAAATGAAGTGAGCTATGCATGAGTCAAAATACAAGGTCACAGAGCAAGTTCCTGTAGGAACAAAACCACACCCTGTTCTGTGTCCAAGATGTCAGATACAGGAGAGTTTTTCAAAGTAAAAAAAAAAATATATATATGAAATGAAGAATTGACAAGTGCTCTTTCAGTTAATGTAGTGTTATAAATAACAAAGATATTTTTTCAATGCAAAGCCACAGAAAATGTTTTAAATCTATGAGCTCTAGTACTTCTCTAGCATGTCTTTGGGTTTGCTTTCACATCTTCTACCAAAAAAAATGGGTTCCTTTGACATTTGAACATAGACATTTGAATATTGACATTTGAACACGTGTGTACTCATACTAAGCGAAGAAAACTAGTTGAGCCTTGTCTCGCTGTGACATGCATAAGGAATCTCACCTGGAAGTTAAGTCAACCTCCTCAATCACGAGCTATTGTCAAAGTCATTGCTGAATAAATGTCCAAGAGGGAATTCCTTTAATACCAGCAAATGCCTCAGGGGTATTATTGGCCCGTATCTTCCTTTCTGAAGATATTTTGTGTGTGGAAAAGTGTGATGCTGTACTGCTGATTCACAGCATGGATGCAGGATGAAGATATAGGTAAGTTTGTCCCAAGGCTGCCTCAAATCAGACAGAACATGGACCTGGCCCTGAGGATCCTGCAAGGAAATTGATGTAGATGAAAGCTTCTGACTCTTATTTCCTCAAATAGCACTATGTGATTGATTGGCCTTTGATTCATCAGCTTCTTGGAAAAACTAAAAATTCCACACTCTTTGGTCAAGCAGCTAAAATCTATAACAACAGCTCACTGAACTGAAAAATAAAGGAAAAAAATCCCACATTTCTAGATCGGATCAAGTATTTTAATGGTCTCAAGTTTCCAGCTTTTTTTTACTAAAGATTGCAGGGGAAAGGGAAGACCTCAGAATAATGCTGAATTTACACTCTTAATCGGTGAAAATCTTTCCAGAAAGAACGCTGTTTTCACATCTTCCTGCAAGTTCCCTTGAGCTGTGGAGAGCAGCACTGAAGACTGCACATCCTTTATCTTAACTACATGTGCTGTGCAGTTAGAAACAGAATGCATTACTGATGCCCAGTGAATGTACTGCACTGAGTTAATCCTTACTGAACAAAAGAATACAGAGCCTATATCCTTCCTTGCAGGAATCATTAAGTTTCTTTATGAAAGCAGGTAAAAGAAATACTATAGGTCTCCAGTCAAAACTCAGCCTTAAGCTACTGATCTATAAAAAAGCATCTCAGAAGGTATTCAAGGTTTTAAACTGAGTAGACGGAGGACTGTCTGAGGAAAAGAATGAAAAATTACTGTCTCTCTCACATTAAGCCTCAAAACCCCAGCAGTGAAAAAGAGGCCAAAAGGCTGCAAAACACACAAGACTCTGTGAGGAGACAAGACAAAAATCTTAGAGTTTAAGTGCCATCAGAAAGATGTTAAGAACTAAGAAGAAATATGTTATTCTATGTTGCAATTTCCTCTTGGGTTCTAGGGAACATAATCTGTGCATTCTTAGTAAATAAAGAAAGATTATGCCCCAAAGAAATAACTATCAATTTTTCCTGCTAGAGAAAATAGCCCGTAGCACCCTAAATTCTGGCTAACCACATGGGTTAGACAAAACAAACAGAAAATCCTCTGAAGAACTCAAATAAAAATGATTGAATTATTATAGTACTTATGTACATATAACATAGATAACATATAATATAGATCCGTACATGTGGCTGTCTTCACTAGAAGACAAGCTGTCAATGAAGTGAAGACATAGAGTGAATAGGATTTTGAAAATAGCCTGCTTTATGCTGTACTAAAAAGTAGGCAACTGAAGTACTAGAGGACAAAATCCAGAAGATAATGGTTTAAGAACGTAGACTGTGGTTCTAAATGCACTGAATGACAAATCACTGGAAAACACATTTGAAAAACCACTAAAAACTGAAAGAACAAAACCACTATTCCGCCAAAAAGCTACACAAATTGTTAGTCATGCAAATATGGCACACTGTTTCAAAACAGGCCATTTTCATTATCATAAGAGAAAAAGAAATTGAAACCATGGCAATATTATTTCTGATAGCCCTAAACGTAAAAGAAGCATGACCAATTGAACCTTTGTTATCCAGGAAAATGTGCATCTGGGCTATCAAACTGTAGAACATGTTTCAATGACGCTATCATAAAAATTAATCTCTGTGTGGTCAACAAAGTCTGAGTAATTTTTCCCCTTTATCTGTGTTTTAACTCCTTGCAGTATGGGTATGAAATGAGAGGTTGCACAATAATTAACTACTGTAATTTGTGTGCCTCTCTCTAATAAGACAGCAAAATAGATCTCTCTATTACAGCAGCTTTGAATACCAATCTAGTATTTTCTGTGAAAAGTTTTCCAGAAGATAGGAATCGTTTAACAAAGCTTCAGCCCAGACTCCTCTATTTTGGTTATGAACATACGTGCCACTGGTGTTCTCCAGCACATATTGCTTTCAAGCTTGTTTGGAGGAAGGCTTCACAGTCAATAAAGCAATGTTCTTCTCATTACTGTGAGGTTTGTAGGGCGCCTGTCCTTGGTAAGATCTCTAATGGGATAAAGCTGCAAAAAAGAGCCATCTGCCTTCAACAGTCCTTCTGATGATAGTGCTGGTAAAGTGTGCTGTTACCATTAGTGGCCAGCTGGCCTCTTACATCATTACACGTTACAAATGTTTTACAGCAAGGCAACATAACATCAAATGACATTTAAAAAAAAAACATACCATGTTTTGTAATGTAAAAGTATCCTTACAGAGCAGGATAGGCTGTGATTCTCAAGGCAGCTTATCCAGGTTCATATTTGTTAATGCAAGGCTTTTAATTCTAACTTTGAGTATGTTTCTTTTCTCCAAAAATGTAATGGTTCCTTTCATATGTGAAAAACAAAATGCTGCTGGAAGAAAAATTTCTAACAGAAGTTATATTTTGGGTTAGAATATAGGAATCACTGCTCACAGGATCTGGCTCTTTGGGTCTTATTTTTGTTTAATGAAATATGACTCTCTGTTTATGTGTCCTGATATGATAAACTTGTATACAACAAAGGAGCAGTAATCCTCACAATATTAGAGATTGACAGACACTGTATGCCACTGTCTACTAAAAAAATTACTTTCTATCTCAAAGAGGAAATGTGCTGTCATTTTCAGTTTTTGCTTTGCAACACTAGACAGATAATTTTCAATTATAGTAAAACAGGTCTATCAGATAAGTAGTAGAAAACAGGCCTTTGTGAAATTCCATAGGAAAGCTTTAAGTAATAGAAAAAAAAGAAGTATTGTGCCAAAAACCCACTTTTGTTTCTTTTCAAGTTTAGAAAAGTCTTTGAAATCAGCTGATCTGCAACCATGCCAAAAAAATAACAAAAATAAAACTGCATAAAATGAGAGATAATTCCCCTCAAAAAGTGCAAGCAAAAGGTGGTTTTACATTGGTTTTAGAAGAAATTAGGAATTTAGACACTATAATTTCTTTCAAATTATAGTCCTGCTGCCCTAGAGAGAAAATAAGACAATGGTTAAGGCGACACAAAAGATAATTGAACCTATTTAATTTGTTTTGACAAAACAGAAGAAATCTGGTGATTCCAGAAAAAAGTCCTGATTGGGAAACAAACTAAGATTTTCTTAAAAGTTGGGAAAAGTAAACCTACTTTGCACTGAAGAAATGTTGGAATTCTGGTGAGCTGAAATGTAGACTCGATATTTTAGTGGAGCTCTGTTTATGTTCTGAACAGGTCGTCTTCTTTTCTTTCTTTAGGACATGCTTTTCCAAGGATAGAAAAGCATCTAGGATCATTTCATGCAAGCTCTGCAAAACTGCAGTTCTCTGCTTTTTCCTCTTATTTTTCACGATAAATAAAAAAATAAAGAAAGAAACAAACCTTTGCAAGATGCAAAGCAAGGTAATCCTTCAAACATATTCCAGACAGTTTGCATTTCAAAGTTGTTATGAGTTATCAGCCATATACAGTGCATCACCCCAAGTTTCTTATTTCTACACAGGCATGGTAGCTTTGCAATAATATTCACGCACCACCCTTTTCTACAAGTTATAATGGCACTGTTCAAGCTAGGTATCTCCTTTATATTACAGCTTCAGGTAAACAGGCACAAACCGAGATCTCTGGGCAGTGCACGAGGAAATTATGGCTGATGTCTATGCGAATAAATCAAACAAATCGAGGCAAATTATTCTGCCCTAAAGACAACTGCTTCTGCACATCTATAGCCATACAGTCAAAATTTCTCACCTTTCCTCTGAGAAACTGTAGACATCTAAATGGCCCCCACTGTTCTTAAGCCTCAAGTTGTGCCCAAAAATTGTTCACTCCTAAACTGTGCCAAAGTTTATGTGAACTGTGTCACTGTAAAGATGGTTTGGGTCCGTTCCTCAGCCCTAACCCTTGTCCTTTTTAGATTACCAGAGCAAATATGACTGTAGAATACTTTGAGACCACTCAGGAAAATCCTCAGCCAAATTTTGAAACCAAGTCATCACATAAATGAAAAAATGATGAGACTACTTGTGGGGAAAGAAGAGAGATTTGTACATATCACTTAGTCTGGCTGTTAGCACCACTAGTTTAGATCAATAAAATCTATTGTCTTATTACATCTGTGGTGAGCCTTACATCTTCCCTTTCTAGAGGGGAAAAAAATACACCGTTATACTGCATCTCAGCTCTCTATCACCCCCTAGACTGGTTTTATTAGCCTTGCAGATCTCTGAAGACCGGTTACTCTAGTACTCTAGTCAGCACTTTCTGTTGTTTGGGTCTGTGGCTCCTCTGCAGCCATTTCTTCCTGTCTGTTTCTAGAGGAAGCTCAGGATGCCCATTATTTTTTCTACAGCCACAATCTTCTGGGAAATATGCAGAAAATATGTACATCTTCACTAGAGATGAGAATTTTGGTGCATGTGCTCTGTCACTATGCTTACAAACATTGTCTTGTGGCCAGGAAGGCATCGAAGTCATGTGATTCTTTATCAGAATATACACTTTGCATTTGCTGTCTGAATTTATTTACATCAATTTACATCAATTACATCAATTACACATTGCCATTTCCAACATGGTATGTTAGGTCCAGAGGCAATCTAACTTTCAGAATCTACTACTAGATCCTTCCCTTACCTAATACTACTTTTGGCACTTGCCTAACCATGATATCTTAAGTCAATTTATTAACCTGGCAAGGTGTTATCTCTGGTTTTCTTGGTTAAATTAGTTTTCCAATCAGATAAATGCCAGGTCAGGCACAATAGCAGTGACAGGAGTGCAGGTCAGTGAGGAACAGGGAAGGGAAGGAGGATTAAGAAAGATGGGGGATAGGAAATAGGAACAAGACCTGTCTTTTTGGTTATGGGGAACAGATAATTCAATATTATGTATCATAGAATAGTTTAGGTTTTAAAAGAACTTTGAGGTAATCTAGTCCAACTGTTAACATAGCACTGCCAAGTTCACCACTAAACCATATCCCTAAGTGCCTCATCTACATGTCCAGGGATGGTGACTCAACCACTTTGCTTATGCTGTGTTATGAAATTGCATTTCTAGATTCAAGAGAGGTCTGCAATTTCTTGCCTATTATGTTATTCTGCATTTCTAGGGAACCTTTTGAAAATTTCAACACCTTTTTTTTCTTAATAACAAAATATTTCATGCGTCTTAGGTTCTACATAATCATATATTTTTTCAGAATATTTAATCTAGTGGAAATGTATTTGTAACCCTTTACCTGTCATCATCATAGCAGGGATGTCATATCTCACAAATACAGATCTTATGAGATTATATGTCTGAGAGTCATTTTCTTTTATGGTAATGTTCCTTGATGGTGAGAATAAGAAGCTAAATCAGTATGCACTATTTTCTTCAATGTATACAAACAAATGTGTGCCAGTCCTGGACAGGATAGCTACAGTTTCATTAACTATGCCTGCCCAGGCTAGTAATTTTTTCCATTTCTTTCACGTTCTTTAACAACACAACGTTTTTAGCTCATAATTTTCTGTATGTCACTTTTCATCTTTAGAGAATTTTTTTTCCTTGCTTTGTCTTCATTTCTTTTGCTTTAATTTCCATTTATCTACATTTTTCTTTTTGTCTTCATGAGCTCCTCATATCTTATACATGGCATCTCTTTCAGTGGCTCCTGGGAGGTAAAGGCACTTGTATCTCCAATACAGACATTTTAATCTAAACTTGTCTTCTACAATCCAGTTACAGTTAATGGAGAGAAACAGGCATATCCTTTATATAACCCCAAGCGTTGTTATAACTGCAGTGCACTCATCTCACAAGTAACCAAGATTTCAATAATGTTCCAGTTTGCATCACAGCTAATGATAGCTATTCTTACACATAGTTTCTCTTCTTTTGCAAATTTGATTGCTTGTTTCTTCTGCTCTGTTCAAGGTCTGGACAAGGCTTAGTACGTGTTTTCTTCACACCTTCTGCTGTCTTCCATGTTGCCTCCCTTTGTCGTCTTCTCCTTTCCTTTGCTGAGTGTTCTGATGATCTTGTTCTTTGGTACCATAGCTGTGTCACACAATCTGCTCTGCCTCTGCTCTACAGTCTGGCAACCGATAAGACTCAAGGGAATGGCAGGAAGATGTGCCAGAGGAGTTTTAGGCTGCCAATTAGAAAATGTTCTTCACACGGAGGGTAGTGAAACATTTGAATAGGCTCTCAAGAGAAGCAGTCATGGTGCCAAGCTTGACAATATTCAAGAAGCATCTGGACAATGCCCTCGGACACATGATGTGAATTTTGTGGTTGTCTTATGCAGGGACAGGGTTTGGACTAGATCATCTTTGTGGGTCCCTTCCAACTCAGGTCATTCTAAACTTTCAAGTTTTTTGTATGTTTAATTTGTTATGTTTTTACAGTATTTTTTCTGTTGCTGATCCTCATTTTACCTAATATCAGATTCCACAATAATCTGCAGATTGCATATTTGACTTTACAGCCTGGTCTGTTATAAATGTCCTCAGGTCTGCTCTATCATTTTATTCTTTTGCACAAAGTTAACAACCTCCAAAAGTTCATTGTTGTAGGTGTGCAATATTCTTTGGATAATGTTTAATGCCATCCTAGCTTGCTATTTTTGTGTGCTTTATTATTAAAAGAGTCTGGAGTCTCTGCATCAGCAATATTAAAATAAAAATCTTCTGGCAGCATTCACTTTCATGAAGAGACAGAACTCTCTTTTGAACTTCTTCCAATTTTTGCAGAAGAAAGAGTTTTTCTTGATACCAGATGTTCTTGTATCTGGTTAAAGAAAGCTCTGGATTAGCATTAAAACTCTGAGGCATCTTCCTTGCTATAGTAGGTAAACAAAGCAGAGATGAAGGGGACAGAGACAGGGAGGGTGAGTGACCTGTGTATTGTTTAACACCTACCAGCTTGAACTGCAGCTATTTCAAACCAGTATGTACCGTTACTTTCAGAGAAACTACCCACGATATCTACCGTATTGCCATTTACTTATACCAGTTTGGCTACTGTATGAACTGATAAATAAAAAGGTATGATCTCTATTACATCCCCAGACCAGTGTTCAAATCACAACAGTGTTGAAATGCTAGTCTGAGCCAGAATTTAGCCAGTCAGCTTCATGGAGACACTGCCCGCTGCCCTGGGCATCACGTCTTCAGCCCTATCCCAAATCCCTGGGTTGTGGGCATATTGTATATACATCATGAAAAGCTCACAGTTTTGGGAGAGAATAAAGATTTTAGAGCCCTGACCAGAATATCCCCCAGGGTATCGCTGTCTCCTTTTCTTTTTAACAAGAAAATTACAACTCAAATATTCTGTTTGACTTAGATGGAGGTCATATTTCTGACGGAATCTAAGAGGAGTAAGGGTCTTGCCACATAACATCACACATGGAACCTCCCCTACCCACTATTATTTCATCATTCAGCTATTTTCAGTTTTGGGATGGTATCAGAGAGATGTGGCCCCTCAGAGGGCCCAGTTTCAGACAGCGTATCATAACGTGCAGTAAATATGTTCTCTCAATTTGTGTCCTTTCTGTGCTACAGTGTTCCTGCCTCCCTTGCTGTCCTTGAAATGCAATGTGAAATTAGCTCTCGATAGTGCAGCATGGCAGAAATCAATAACAGAATTATGCCAGAGCGTAGAACAGGCTGCTAAACCCTGGTAGCCCCAGCAGCATCTCAATGCATGTCATGAAGAATGCTGAACTCTGGAAAGGAGAGGTGTCTTTCTTGTTAACTGCTGTGGTTCTGGCTGATGCGTTCCCAGAATGGCTGCGATATTGGAAAAGTACTGAAATATATCACCTGGTGATTTCTAGCTTTTATAAGTACATTTCCAGGCTATGTAAGCAGACTTTAACTCACCGAGAATATAAGCCTCTGCTTTATTACAGCACTGAAAATGATCAGATAGAAGCTTCTAGAGATAAATATTTTGGAGCAAGTTTGGGTGTTCTTTCAAGGAAGCAGAATAATCTGTCACAGTAGCTTGAACTTCAATCAAATTTGATGGCTTTTACATCAGTTTACTAAGTAATCTGATTAAAGCCTCAAAGTCTTCTCACTGTGATACTTAATGACTTGTGCTGGAAAGAATGTAATACAGTCCAAAAAGATGTGATTAGGACTTGCGATTCTTTCTGTCTTCAAAATCCTCAAGGTGCACGAAGATGAATTCTAGCGATACGGGAAACAGAAGGTAATAATAGAATTATTTGATACTTCTGTGTTTTTGTAGCTACATAGAGAAACAAAACTCAGCAGAACAGGTTGTTTACAGGGGAATTAATTCTATAAAAAAAAAGAAATAAATGTTTTAAATGTAATGCAGTGGGACAAATACTATCTTGGCAAGAATCCTTTGAGCCAGAATCCCTGACCTTTCTACAGTAATTTTGCCTAGGAGAATTTCAAACTATTGCAGAGACTGCAAAAGTAGATTACATTTTTTTTTTAACAAAATGTTCAATCACTTGAAAACATTAACAAAGTGAAGACTAAACCTTCAGAGGGAAAGAGTTTCTTTGAACAATTTGCTTCAGTATATTATATTATATGAATATAGAAGTTGCATAACTTTGGTGATGTTTATTTCTCAAGCTAGTTTGTTAATCAAGGTAGGCACTTGCATTTCTCCATTTCTGCTTTCATCAAGGATTTCAGTTTGATGTTCAGGGAATTTATTTGTGGGTGATTATGTAGCTGAGGACCACCTTCAGATTATAGTTAAAATAAAACCCAAGGGTTCCTGCAGGAACCTCATTTATTTAAGCCTTAAACAGCCAAGGTATGAAAAGGAAAATTCTGCTGCCCTCTGTTCCTACATGCAGTCTCATACCACCCCTTTGGGTGATTCAGGATAGCGCCACATTGTAACTCAGCTTCTAGTGGCCAAACACAAGAAAATAATAATCAGATGCACCACTGAATGTCCCAGACAGGCAGAAGACCAGCTCATCACCCTGACTTCTGCAGCTGCCAGGGTTTGAGGACTTCCTCAAGTGACATATCCTATAAAAACAAGACATGAGCAGCTTCATTGGGGTCAGACGTTGGTCAGAAATCTTCTTCAGAAAATGTATAAGGGTACACTTGCTCTACTACAATATCAGATTTTTTGTTGCCTTCTCTGAATCCTGTCATGCTGCACTTAGCCCTTCAGTGCTACAATCAACTTCTCTTATTTCTCCTCCCATTTTCCTTTTTTTCCTGACCTAGTCACCATGAGGAACCCTGAAATGGCTTCTGATGGGTCTCTCTTCCCTGCTGTCTCTCTCCTGCTAAGTCAGTCAGTGGGGGAGACGGAGATGAGGAAAAGAGGCAACGTTCCTGCACTTTCAGCCCTGCGGTGCTGGGGCCAGCTGTGACAGGAGCTCTGCTGGCCTCTGAGACCCGCACACACACCTTTCCTCAGGGCTGTCAAAACGCTTCAGTGCAGAGCCAGCATCCTGGGGAGAAGGCAGGGATTCATCTAAATTATTTCCCTCTGAAAATATCCAAGATGTTTAACTGCAGCAAATCAGATCTGATTGCCACCAGGTGGATTTCAGATGGAAATTTGCTCAGCTTTCTGCCAGCCTATCCACCCCCATCCCAGATCCCAAAGCAACTGTGCCAGAAACTGCCATCTCCTGGGAAGCCTACCAGGCACACAGCCAAAGAAGTCCTTTTGACTCTGGCTTCCAGATTCTCCTGTTCTCCAATTCCCCAGACATTAAGACTCCTGTGCCGCCCACCAGGAAAGCTTTTAGTGGCATAAAGGATTCACAGCCCTGTTGGCGGGCTGCCAGGGAGATGAAATTATTAAATACATTGCAATTTGTACTTTTCCAAGTATTTTTTCTTCTCCTCTCAATATTCTTGATTGAATTTGAATAAAAATATAGTTGGGAATGCAAATTTCCCAAAGCTTAGAGATTCCAGGTTTTGCACAGATTAAGTTTAAAGCTTAGTTTTGGGATGCTACTTCAAGATACATATTAGGTTAGCTGCTGATTAGTTTGGCAGATGGAATGGTGCAAAATCCCAAAGACTGAGATTTTCCATGGGCAGGAAATGCTGTGGAAAGGCTAGAGAGACAGCCAAGAAAAATGGAGAGAATCAGAGACAGGAGGATAAGAAGTTAGAAAGCACAGGAAGAATTCAAGGTGTGAGTGGGACATAGTTTTTGAACAGTATTATGAACTACAGATCTTTGGTTTTTTTATTCTTTTCTTTTCCTACTGTAAAACTTGTTATTTTTTCAGCTAGAAAAAAAATGGAAAAAAACCCTAAATACATTTAAGACATATTTGAAAAAGTTTTACTATATTAAAGCAACTCTAATTAATGTCCCAAGATGAGTCTGAATGAGCCAATAAAGTGTGAACATTAAAAATAAAAAAGGTAGATGCTCAACCGCTACTCGGAGACAATTGCCTTGATTACTATGCAAGCTTCCTTTTGCTCCCACTGGGAGAGCTATGGTGGTAGATTCCCTTTTTTTTGTTCAGTTTATATCCCGCCTCCTGCCTAACAATTGAGGCGAGTATCCTGACTTTTTATAAAGTAATTTTGACTTTGCTTACATAAACGAACCACTTTAAAATAGAGACTTTATTTGTGCTTGAAAATGAAAGTGTGAAAAATGACGCTGTGTTTAATACTCTGTGCAGTCTTGAGGACAAATTACAAATTGATTTACGTTCTTTCTTAACCTTGTGTCAGGAAATCACTTTGAATTTGCACAACTCTTTTTTTCTCTGTGAGCAGTTCCAAGTGCTGTCTCTGATGATGTCACTCTGATCCTAGCTCTCCAGTTGCAGAGTTCCTAGCAGAAAGAAGCAGATTCAAAATAAATACAGAAAAACAGTGTTCAGGATTTCTTCATTCATCAAAAATTGAGGTAGAGGAGGCCCAGGAGGGGCCAGGGGATACAAGTATAAACTGTTGGTGTTTTTTTCCCTTTGAATATCTTTTAAATGTTTTTAATAAGTGTTTTCTGGTATATTTTACCGGAATACTTTTAAAATGTGTTGTTCTTAGTACACAGCTAAGCATTTAATTCTGTGTAATGCTAAATAAGAAATTAATTTAATCAGTTCAATTTAAGATAATTACAGCTTTTCAGTTTGCATTTGGAAATCCAAAAGTTGGCTAGATCCTGACTTTGACTATTTAAAGGAAGGTTCATTGATTTCAGCAGAGCTGCACACATTTACACCAAATGAAGATTTGACCTATATTTCCTAATATATTTTCTGAGAAGCACTGCAAAGGTCTAGAT
The DNA here is from genome assembly GCA_033558185.1 of Dromococcyx pavoninus. Classification (NCBI taxonomy): domain Eukaryota; kingdom Metazoa; phylum Chordata; class Aves; order Cuculiformes; family Neomorphidae; genus Dromococcyx; species Dromococcyx pavoninus. The sequence goes on along the minus strand of JAUMJL010000199.1, from coordinate 3,515,389 downwards.
TTATCTAAGTGACTGTTCCCTTTTCTTGGCTTAAGATTACTCACATGTTTTCTCACTTAAACTTTGCCTCATTTGGCTTTGGTTTTTCATGTAGCCTTTCAAATAATTTCTAATGGAAAAATGCAGCTGTTAGCAAGATTTCCCAAAATGTACATGGAACTAATTTTCCAGGCATTTCTCTCAAGGACTCTGACGTATCTACAGAAGACCTTCTGCCAAAAGGATTTTTAATGTAACTAAAGGAAGAGGAGGAAAAAATAAAGAAAAAAGAAAATAGTAGAGAGAAAACATCAACTTGTGAGACTAAAAAGAAGGGAAAATTAAATTTTAGTAGTTCACCTTTGCATACTTCCTTTAAAGTAAATCTTGAAACTCTCCAAAATAACCAGCAAGGTTATTTTGCAGAAAATCAGTGAATGTGCTGTGTGAATTAAAATAACCTGAGATAAAAGGGTGCAGTAATGTGATGTGGTTTAGAATTGTGTAAATATCTTAACCATGGAATCTGGTTTTATATTTTGTATATCTATGCATCATGTTTTCAAAGGCACAAATGGCCAAGACTATACAGTCTTCAGTACATGACTTACTAAGAATAAGCAAGCACATCATGAAATATCACCTTCTCAGCCTGTGTGATAGAACAAGGCAATGTCAGTTAAAAACAAAAACAGTCCAGGGAGGAACAGGCTTTCAAAATAAGAGGAAGCAAGATTAAGCTCATGTATCCTTCCTGTCTCAGTCTCTTCTCTGACACCAGTGCTGCAAATTTATCCATGTCCACCTCCACACGAATTGTAATATGAACTTTGTTATCACAGATGAAGCTATTTAAAATTATTGAGGGGGAAACAAACACATCTTTAAACAATCATATTGGAAAGAGACAGGCATACAGTTAAATTTTAAAACCTTGGTCCACTCTTGACTCTGAACTGGTTCACTACCACTTGGGAATTCATCTTAAATTCTCTGAAACATATTCTTTGTTCTCCTTCTTCCTCATTGTAATTTAGAGCTGGTAAAATTTCAAGCAACAGAACAGGAGAGGTTAAACTGTAAGGTTCTAGTCCATTCTTTGAATAAGCTAGAAACTGCATCATAAAGTACAAAGTTGTAGAGAATCATAACTTCAGTTCTTTATTATTTCAGCAATAAAATATATTTAAGATACTGTCTGGCACCTATAATTGATAAATATAAAAACATCATGAATTTTAATATGTTTATCCTCATAACAGCACAGAAAGGAAAGTTATTATTCCGATTTTTTGATGAGTAATCAAGGGCACAGTTTCATGTTAATAGAAAACCAATTTGATCTTAAGTTGCCACCAGAAGTTGTAGTCTCATTCCACCTTCTGCACCAGCTTGCTATTTCCGATTATTTTATGCAAGTCTAAATGTAGCTTATGTAGCTAAAGCTGCAGGAAGATGACCCAGCTGCAGGAAGACTGAAGAAATTCTTTAAGCGTCATATAGTCATTAGATTAATTTAGCACCATTTTAAATGCACCCCACCCACTGGCAAGAAACTATTTCAGAATTAAGGAGCCATTTTTAGCTTGCCTCAAAATGAGTTGAACATGTAAGACAGGGAAAAAAATTAAGCTTGAGATCTCAGTGCTTATGCCACATTTCTAGTGACTTGGTGTCTTATTTTTTTTAATATCTACTTCAGGAATGAGATCATGGAATTAAAGGGAAGACAAAACAATGAAACAGAACATGACATGAACCTAACAATGACAATCAGAATCATAAAGGTTAATATACTTTGTTATATAAAGGTACAACTTCACTTATTTAAGGAATTAGGCTGAGATCATAGTTTCATGATACTGGTACTCAAATAAATGAAAACAGCTCATGGATTTCATGCCCCCTTCCTGCCTCTGGTGGCCTCCATTCAATAGCTCTTTACTATTCTGTTTTACTACTGCAGCTGTTCAAAGGGTCAAGTACTAAATGGAATCAGTGAAACGATCCAGGTTATAGAAAGACCTTTTTCTATTTTTGAGGTCAGGAAAAGGTTATTTTTAAATTACTACATTTGCTGCATAGTCCACAGTCATCTGTGTCAAAATAACCAGGAGGGAGGAAAAGTAGCAACACTGATCAGGCTGGGAGTTGGAAGGCAATAGGATGGAAATTATGTAAGTGATATTTCCATTAAAGTCAGAATATTGTCAAACAGTGGCTTTATACTATCAGAAGTGGAGGTGGTCAGACGTATTTTTTTTTGTTTCAGAAGACTGAAAGCCTAAATGTCAACATAAATGTTAAATGTGTATTATGTGTGAGTGCATATAGTAATAAATCTGAATGATTGCTAGTAATAATGGTTATTTCAGAATATAAAATGTAGAGAGTATATCTAATAGAGTACTGAACAAATAAAAATGACATAATAAGACAATAACACAAGCAGAGCAAAAAAATATTTGATGTTAAGTGGTGACTACATGCTAATTATGGCTTCCAAGTCATACACTTATCATTCCCCATACAGTCTTTCTAAATGGCAACAGCTGGATGGCTCCCTAAATACAACAGAGAACAAGTCATAACATGCTGCTCTCTTAGAAACATATACAGTGAACTCAGGTAGTTAAAGTACCAATAAATGTTATGTATGTTTGAGGAAAAGTCTATGCTAATTGTTTTAATGAGTCAAAGATGAAAATTATTACAAACAAATTACCCAAGATTATGGAAATAGAATGAAATCAATTACAATGTATTAAAGCACAAGCAATCACATTCATCACTAATGAATATGAGGCTGACTGAAGGATAAAAAGTTTTAAGAAGCACTGTTTATTGAATGTTTGACATATGCATTTATTATGCTTAGCACAAACAAGTGAAAGAAAGCAGTTGTTCAAGGATTCTGTCATTCATAAGACATGGGTTAGAAACATTTCATATCTACATCAACTCTATAAACACAGACTACCTCATGTTACCTTAAAGGAAACCAATACACTCTGTATGTCATGGTTGGGAACAAGTACTGGTTGCGGGAAGTACCATAAAACTTGTTATTGCTAGAAAGCAAATATTTCAGTAATACTCATCCTGAAGTTCATTCCCCTGCATTGAGAAAGCAGTGATAATACTTCTCTTCGTCTTATATCCATGAAATTTTTCATCCTGTTCTCAAATTCTTGTTAGTAGCCTTGATATAGGAAGGTTTGTTTTAGGTAAAGATTTAGCCTGTGCTCATTGAGTGAAGTACTGCAGGGGCTTAAGGCGTTATCACTGTCCAGTTGTTTTTCGCTATTCCACTGGCTGATCCTCACCAATGAAGAAAACAGTGAGAGGGAAAGTATACCTCTATTGCTTGGGTTAATGTTTGGAAACAAGGCTCACTCCTCTGTTCCTCTTCTACTTGAAACTTAGTTCACTCTCTCTACATTATTATAAATGTTCTACTCATCAAAAAGTAGAGAAAAAGGACATTTTAATATTGTCAAATGAAAACAAGAACACCTCTGAAATAAATTATCTGGAAACAAAAATTTTGCTTTGGTTACACTAAACAAAAAACATTTATAAAATGGGCCTAGTATTTTTATGGCAGGTCTGAGAAGAGGCAGGCATTCAGATAAGGAAACAATATCATTTGGATAAAGGTCATGCCAGGGCGAATGTAGAAACAGAATTGGCAGGGCTTCTGATTTGATAGTTTAAAACTCACAGGTATGAGTGCTTTGTCTGTTGGGAAATAAACATTGTGCTCCAGGATTATATTTCACAAGGAGTCTGAAAAACAGATGGTTTCTAATTGCATAGTTTTCAGCTGGTTACAGTGATATAAAAGTAGATTAGTGAATGTTTTACATGAAAACAAAAATATTTTTTTGGAGACAGAACAAACTAAAGAATTAGCTGTTGACATGGAATCACTATGTCAAAAGTTAGCTATTGGCGAATGGAAGACTGGAATGGATTCTGCAAGCCTCCTTTATCTGGCAGGTAATTATTCTGGCAAATAATTCCTCAGGCCTATGTGCCCTCCAACTTTGTTATTCGTTTTACCCACATACTATTTATTTCCTGTGGTTTTTATTCCAGTGGTATAGTTTAGACAGTTGCAATATAGGCTACACCATCTGATTTAGTCCTTTGTGCTTCTTTTATAACAAAAGGAGGATAAATAGTCTTACAGCAGATGAGTTGTCTGACGTATTTTAGATGTCCACTTTGAAATTAAATGAATCTTATGAGATGCAGGTGTCTGTCTTTAGGCAGATCAGTTGTACGTTGTACTCACTGTCTCCAGGTGTTGACTTCAGTTTTCCTAGGCATACACTGAATTTCTGAATTCAATTCAACACAAAGGGAAATAAACTGAAGTAAATCATATAATAAGCAGATAAGAAAGTGAGTGAAAACATTATCAAATCTTGTAGAGATAGATAAATACCAATGGAATTATGTGCATTTAAAATAAATATGGTACAAAATGTGAGACACAAAATCCCAGCAGTTCATGGCCTCAAAGATTCAGAGCTAGCTACAACAGAGAACTTTAACTTTTCTGACAAGATGTCATAATGTTTGCTTTGTAGGTTTGTATTCCCTGGACTTAAATAGAAAAAAAGGGAGTAAGGTAATTAAAATCTAATACCTCTAGGCACTTACGCTTACTATCATCCTACATTGAATGTGAATGATTTGGAAAGTCTGAAAAATATACAGTTGAACAAGATAGTAGAAAATATTACATAGAGGAATGTACCAAAAAGCCACATTTTCTGAAAGCCCATATATACAAATAAAGATGCAGGAATATTTCTTTATCCATTTTGAATCCACACTTTTAGTCTTCTGTCAAAGAAGGTTTCTGATTGTTCTCATCTAATTAAGATCCATCTAATTATTTTACAAAGTGCCTGCATATTGCTGGTATATACAGAATATATGTGTTTGGTCTGTCTTGTCATGATTATTTCAGTTTTTTAACTAATGACTATTGTATGTACAATGACAGAACACTACTGAGAGCAGAGGCAAGACCACAAGTCTCCCTTCTCCTTCCTAGATGAAAGTCTCAAAGTGCTGAATGACAGATTTACTCTTCCTTCTTCAAATTCCTCTTCACCCTACGTATTAGTATTACATTTCAATCTACATAGGGGTGCAGTGCAAATAAAAGGGAGAGGACTGAACCTTCTGAGGAAGTTACTGGTCATAGGTGTCGACAGACATAGATATCATTTCTTCTTCTTAAATTTACACTTAACTGAGGCACACAAGCTCTGATCCTTGTCTTCCAGGCTCCTCTCCCTAGGCAGTCAAAAGAGACACAGGCATCACGGATATATTGTGCTGTAGACTATAATATTTCTCTATGCAGATAAAAGCTGCCAAATTTGGTGTCTCAGACACCAAATGCCTAAGTAAGGAAGGATGAAGATGGGCCCACCCATATCTTAGCTTAGATGCCAAAGCCCTTATTCTCAGATCATATTATTATTTTGGATCCAGTCCTGACATCATAAAAAAAGAAATAGAAAAAATATGAAGTATGAATTAAGAAGAATAGCATCCAACAAGGATCTTATTAGTTTACATATACCAGGTTAGGTTCTCCACTGTCATATCCTGAGGCAACTCTTCTATTGGAAGTACATCAGTAAGCACCCACTGAGATGCAAACTTATATTTTCAGTAGATTGTTCTGTTCTTTGAGAAATCTGAGTCTTTGGTCACAACTGTAATAAAAGCAGAGAAATTACAAGAAAACACATTTTTATATATAGTCAGTTGTTGTATCAGTCGAATCTCCCTCCAACAAAGCACATAAAACTGAAAATCTGACTTATTGAAACAATGTGTGTACACTTGATTAGAGGATGAGTTGCACAGCAAAAGAGTAGTTTCTTTATCCTGTGACTGGATGGTTGTCTGATTATGAACTTCAATATGTCCTTGATATGTCCTTTCTCCATAGACACTCTTCTGGACTAAACCAATTACTGCTCTCAGCCTCTGTGGAATTTCTGTATAGATAGGTTTTCAGAGGCTTTTTTTCCCCTTGGTCTCAAAAGAAAGTAAACCTGTGAAATAAAGGTAGACAAAAAATAATGAAGTGTTAATGATTTCCAAACACTTTATCAAAATGTTACTTGAAAAATACATTGAAACTTGGTGATGAGAGATGACAGCTCTATCAGTCTTGAAAATTCGTTTAACTCATATCATCTCTGTGAATGACATATCTCTGCCTGGCTTTCAAGATGCCGTCTGCATTTTGAATTCAAATCTCCATCATTCAACAACTTTTATCTTTATTTTTTTCAATGGTCTCATGATTTTTCCCAGTGTAGCCCTCAGAAAAGTCACAATCTTCACCAATACTTTAAATACATGTGCACTAGAATATTTTTGGTAGATAAGATAAAATCAGAAGGAATAGACTTAACTGGTGATTCAGGAAATGGTGAAGGGATTTGAAAACTGGATCAGCTCTTGTAGGCCATCCCAAACCTAGCTTTTTACAACAGTGATAAACCCATGACAGCATGGCATGTCAGGCTTGGGCCTGATAGAATTTATACCCTCTGAAGAAAAACTCCCATGTCCTGCAGAATATCTCATTTGAAAATGGAAGAACTGACTGCTGGTCTTCTCTTCAATAGGTCTCTGAGTTCTCTGTTGGTTTGCGTATATTGTAGTAATCCAGGGGACAAAGTCCAGAAGGAATGCTCATTAAGGCCTAGAGCTGACACATTCCTATTCAATCCACATGAAGAATAAATGCGTCACTGTTGTATATTTTCATCCCTTCAAAAATGGCATAGTGGAGGTTTTTGCTTAAGGAAAGCTTTAGATGAGCTTTCCTCTATCTTCTCTATTTTCTCCATTGTATGATGGAGTGCTACCCATCCTCATCAGGAACTGATAGCACATATTTTCCTTCCACCTTAAGACTGTACCTTTTTGCTACCCATGCACAGTTCTTTAGGCAGGAGAGGGAATAACAGTTTGCTGTCAACACTTTTCTCTCCTCTCTGATGATTTGACAAATCCATGTAGGGGAAGAAAACATTACCTTAATCTCCTTACAGTTCTCTGCATGTGGCACATTTCTGAGCCCAGTGAAGCTCATGTATATTTTCAGGCATAAGAAGCTGAGAGCATTTAGGTCTTTCTGTTTTGTTTTTGCTTACTTTTCAAAGCTTGCTACCAGGCTGTTCACTGCTCTCCAGCTGTTCACTGGATTCTCTTGAGGGATAATTGTAAGAATCTCTTTTTCTTTTTTCTTATGCCTGTCTAGAATTAAAGCAAATTGGTGAACATTGACTGGTTCATTTTACATTTAAATTTAAACTGAGTCATGGGTCAACCACACTTCCACATCTGGGATTTGTTTTTCTTGGATTTAGTTTATATCTTTAATAAGTGTTAGAGCAGTTTTACTATTTTCCAGTTTTACTATTTTTATGTTGTTACACTGAACTTAGTTTCAGTTTTTGTTTTGTAGTAGGTTTTCCTTTCTTAAAAAGTTTCTTTGAAAAGAAAAACTACAATTTCAGTGCTGGGCTCAGTCAAGTTGCCTCCTGACTCTACCTCTTTTAACTCTGGTGGTAATGAATGAATTCACATGCAGGTGGGCACAGAAAGTTAGCAGATCCCATAGTTTATTTTTAATGTGGTTGAAATGGTTTTCCTTACACTCTCTTCTTGCCAAGCTGAGAGTGAAAGTGTTGGGGTGATCTCATCCACAGAAAGGTATGCCTGCATGTTCCCTTTCACAGGTGCAGCAGTAGAAATCCTACCCACTCAGTAACTGAAAACCCATCATGTTTGCTCAGTATATTGCAGTCCTACTTCTGCTTTTGGGCAAGTACTGGAACTGGCTCAAAACCAACATCAATTTGTTATTGTTGCTTTTTAAGTTCAGAGACAACCCCAAAGTTTTGAAATCTTGCATTGAAGTTTCATTTAATGTCTCAAGGAGGTTCCGTGAGGATTACAAAATCTTTCTCTTCCCGAAGACAATGTAATTTCCTGTTTATTTTTATACAATCTAATACCGTGTAGTTCATGTGTATGCCATTTCAGGCTTACTCATGACTGTGTAGTTAAGAAAATTATTGTGTCCACTGTAATTTAAAATGCACCAAATATCTCCTCTGGGAGATGCTTGCAATTTACAGATGCTACTCAGATGAAAATTGTATCCTGCTTTCTTTGATGTTATCACTTCTAGCTACAACCCTGTTAATAACATTAAATAATTCTTGATCACCGGTGGTGTTTACACTTAACAAGTACATATAGACTTTTATCCAACCTATTAAAGCTTTATAGCTCAAACAAATTAGTTCATAGCAGTTAGGATGGGATAAGTAACAGGATAAATATTCAAACAGATATGTATTGCTCTCTTTGCATTCCATTTACATAACACATTTTATGAACATCAAGGCGAGTAAAATTCTATCTGCATAAATGTGAGAGGCAATGGATATTATTTTGGAGGCAAAACCCATTTCAAGTGGCTGCAGAAGTCAGATGGTGACCATATTAAGGTCTGACCCAGCAAGGATAATGCAAAATGAGAAGCAGGAATGTCAAAACCAGTACACGGCACATTGCATAAAGCATGACTTCTTCAAGCAAACTAAATCTGCTCAAGTGTGCCTGGAGACAGTGAGAGGACACCAGCAGTGGGGTTCAACTTAATTACATTGAACATATATGCCACTACAGCTTTGGGCCTCAAGGTGAACCCCACTAGCTGAGACTCCACAGAGCAAGTGCATGGGTTGTCACTCTCTCTGTGCTTTGGGGTTATCTAAGCTGCTTCACCTGACAGGGAGAAGTAAGAAAAGGATATCAGCTAACTGAGGCCTGCCCCTACAATCAGTATGGGCAGAATTGTCTCAAGGCACCCCACTGTGGACTTGGGCATGAGATCAGCTATGCAAAGCAGTATGGATTCACTACCCACTTTCACAAAGGGCGTTAAGTAGAAAAGGTCTTTTTAAGTTACTGAACTTTGCCCAAACTGTTTTGGTCATGCATGGAGACAGACATGTAGCTTTGGGATGTTTTTTTTTCCTAATTCCCGAGGGCGTGATGCAGTACAAACTCCTCCTTTCTGTCTAAGGAAAGCTAGCTTGGAAATTTTCCTTTCCAATTTTGCCTTCAGTCATGTACAAATCTCCTCCCACTATCTTTGGAGAGTACTTTGAAGAGGAACCAAAAGCAGTGTTCAGAAGAGCCAAGTAGAGAAGCCAGAATCAATACTCAGGAGAGACACAATCCAGAAAGGCAGATTTATATCTCTATAATCAAGGCTTCACTATGTTCTCTCTGTCTCTAATCTCCACCAAAACTTTGCCATTGGATTCATTTCTGGATGCCAAATCACTGTACCACCCTAGAACTGTATATGTGAGACACAATACGGCATTTAACTTATAGCACAAAGCCCAAAAAGGTCAAAAGAGAATTGATATTAGCTTAATTTCAATTTTTATGCTTTTGCTTAAGGGCAAAGGTAATATGATTTTGGCAGAGAGCCGTTCTCTTAAATCTGCTATCAAGCTGGAGGGGAAGAAAACCTTCAACAGATACTGCATTTTAAAATGTGTAATAATATGAATAGTAGCACATTAAATTTCTATGTGCCCTGTTTACAGGAGTAAGTAGGAGGAAATTAATCAAAGGTTATTGTGATCAGCTGCACTTCAGTAAAACATCTACCACTTGAGTGTATTGGCCTATCTGCCCATCTACCTTTTAACTGAAACTTTGTATGCAGTGAAGGCGGAGAGGAGGAGGAGGAAGTAGAAGCAGAAACTGCATGATGGAAAATTGTTTCTGCATGAAATATGCAGACCCAAACACCTGCATGATGAGCAGATCATTGTCCCAGCACTACAAGGAGATTTATGAGACTTCTAAATACAACTTTGCTCCAGGCTCTTAATTAATACACAGATCTGTTTGAAAGTAGAACTAAAATCTAATTAAATTTTGCATTTGAAAAGTTTACATTAAAAGCACTGAGCAACTGCAGGAGTAATTTTATGTTATGCTTGCAGCAAACACAGTAAGTACATGCTAAAGTAAGGAATGTAGATTCTGTTTTCTTTGTGCAATGCTTCTTTCACCCATATACCTGTACATACAGATGATCCATATAGGTCCCTCAATATGACTGTATTTTTGAAATGAGGGAAGGACAGATTGATCTCATCTCTAATTTCAAACATGGCTTTTTACACCCATCTACTGATTTATAACACTTCCTTGGCACAGTTTATTTTATTTAGTCTCTCTGAAAACTCACTGTCTAGCTTAGCTTTGTTGGGATTCTTTGTAGTCGATGATAAGAGAAACTTCTGTATGGTAGTTCATCCCACCTGCATAAGGTACCTCTTTTGAGAAACAGAAATCTCTCTATAGAGGTGCCAGCCTTCTTCTATTCACTGCAGAGGTTAACACAAACGTCTTAGATTTGATGTTGCCTTTGAGATGACTAAGGTTAGTTGAGCTGAATCCCCAGGCATGAATTATGCACATTCATATTTATGTTTATATATTGGGGTAACTTGAGGAGATACACTACAATGAACAAGTTTCGACTTTTCCAAGGCGAGAAATTTTAATCCAGAAGATCTTACTCTGGAGTTAGCTCACTCCATACTCCAGAGTTTTTCACCTGAACTCAGAAAAATCTTTGCCAGTTCTCCCTGATAGGCACTACTTGAGTTGTGAAGATCTGCATTTACAAATTGCAGCTCTGGACAGTAGGGTGAACACAAACGAAAGGCAGTAGTTTGGGGTGCTGGAAGAAAAGCTTCAAGTGGCCTCCAGGAGAGGAAGAATTAGAAAAACAAGCATTTCTATATATCAATATATACCTGTGCTTTTTGGTAGCAAGTAGATTTGAAATATGTAGGATGATGCATAAGGACAGGGAACTGGCTCATTTCTGTTGCCCAAAGGTGTTGAAGGCATGGCAATGAAGTGCAGGCTACTTTAGGATAATGAAAATGCACAGGGCACAGCAGAAGAGGCTTGCCCTAGCTTTTCTCTTGGGCCTACTGGATACTGTCTTTTAGGTGACTTAAATATTCTGTTTTGCACAATATGACTTTTCTAAATACTGCCCTGAATTTGCATCATGGAAAAGCTGTGTAGCTTATCACCTACATAAGAAAAAAAACAGATCATTTTTGTCCTTCTTTTCTCCTTAGATGACAGAACAAGAAAGGGCTGAGGGGCAGGCAGTCTGTATATTGTCAATCAATGTTGTTTTCATTTAAATCATTGTTGATGGAAGGGGAGACCTTTCAGGGTTTGATGCTGCTTGTAAGAGCTCTTAGATTGGTTACATCTTTAAAAAGAAATAAGAAGGAAATTTCAAAAGGGAATAATAACAGGGTATGGTCTTACTCTTCCAAAGATAGGCTTAGACAGTAATATGAAATACTAATCTTCCAAATACCTGGAATATATTTTTCAGTGTAAAATTGTACCCAGACCAATTTTTAAAGCTCTTGTGGAGACATATAGCAGCATTAGCACAGAAAAGTTTTCATCCAAGAATAGTTTTACTTGTAATTAAGATGTACTTCTTGGAATTAGCTATTTGCTTGCAGCAGCTCACTTCTTGTAATGTTTAAAAAAAAAAAAATCCAGTCAAGAACAAGCATTTTCACTACATTAAGTGTATGCAGTGATCATTGGTGTGAGACTCACATTAGGACAGGTGAATTAATTTTGCCTTCATTTAGACACCTCTAAGTACAAGTAGATGTCTAATTTAAGCTAGTTGTTTAATTTCCACCATTACTCCACTGGAGTTTTCTTGCTTATCCATTCTCACTCTCTATTCCTCTCTATTGACTGTGGAAACAACTAATCTTAAATTAGATGTTTAATTTATAGATAGTTAAGGTACATGTAATGTATTTTGGGGTCCGTGCATTTCTCTAGCCAACTGTAAGGCAAACTCACAGCCTTAAAAATATCACCAATAAACAATGCCAAGGACAAACACATTACAGAATAATTGTCATACTCTTTTTCATGACTTTGGAGCTTTCTTTTTCCTTTGCATTTTAAAATCCTCCTAAATGCTCTAGAAAGAACATAGAAGTCAGTGTTTTATTATTGTAAATAATATCATTATTTAGAAGTGACCATAAGCAAAGAACCCTTTTTTCTTATAATTTATAGTATTACAGTACAGTTTACTTTAGAACAGAATCAAGAAAATTCAGTCGCTTCAACAAAATGTAGTTGTCAAAATAGCTATTTTATTTCTTTTTAAAAGCAGATACTTCCTTCTGTTGTTTTCTAACTCTCTGGTGAGAAATGATTAGATAGTTCTGCACTACAAAAAATGTCAGTGACAAGTGTTGTTGAGAGTCATACGTCTTCCCAAAATGTTTATGCTTTCATAAACCAGCCACCCTTGTTTAAGAGCAGGTTTTTTTATTCCAACCAGATCTATGTATAAACAAATGAGCAGAAAATCTGTTTTACCTGAACAGAATATGACAAGAAAAAGAGGGGTTTGTGGTTGAAGGCAATAACTAAAGATATGGATGATTTTAGTTACATTGTCAAAATTAACATAGGCTTGTATATCCTTAGATAAGGACATAATTCACGTCTATAACAGTATTCATTTGGTGTTCTATGGTATATCACAAAGTTCAAAATTTTGATTTGAGATATCTTCAGTGCTTTTGGTGCTGTAGGTGCTTTTGGAAATGATTGTAAAACAACAGCAAGGTGAGATGGTATCATGTGTTAAAAACTTTTCATTAGTTTAGATGGACTAACACTGGTTGCAGCAGCAGAGCACAGGTTTCAGCACATGAAAATAGCCAAAATACCTGTTCTGGAGACTCTGTTCCCTAATTATGAGCTCATTTTAAGACCACGTTGTCCCAGCTCAGCTCAGCTCAGCTACTGTTGCTCTCTGACCTAATTAAATGAAGCTTTCACTAAGTAGTAACATTTCTTTACAGTAAGCGTATCCCACAACTTCAGCCTTAGGGAAGCATTTTCTATCTGTGCAGCTGTGAGCCTGCATACATGGTATGGTGAGGTGAGACTGGAAGTGCTGACAGCAGTGGAGTTGAGGCTTTCAGCAAGTCTATGATAAGGGGAAAGGTCTGGGATAAACTGGAGGACATTACACATGATAGCTGGCCTTCCTTTCTCCCTTTTGTCTTAATGCTAATTCAGACTGTGTTTTCTCATACTAATGCAGAACTATAGGGCATAGTTGTGGTAAGAGGGATAACATCTGTCTTTCCTCGCTTTCTTTCCCCTGCACACATTGCCTTCCTGTAGGCAGTATACCTGTCCTTTCAACCCAGGAGGAAAAAAACAATCATTAATAAGCTGGGACCTAATTCTCCAGGCAAAGGACTAAAACCCATCTGGTCAGTGGCTTCACTCTGCAAGATGCAGTAGGTGCCTCCAGTGAGTGCACTTTCTCCTGGCAGCATGGTAGCTGGGGCAGAAAGGCTCCTGGGATGGTGTCATGTGTCACAGGGAGATACCAGCCAAACACAAGCTGATCTAAAGCTGATCAGGATGTAGACTATGAAATATTCTCTTTAAGATGTACTCACATAAATCAGGAAATGGTAGTACCAGCCTGAATGGAATAAAATGTCTGAAACAGCTTTTATGATTTTGGGTAAATGTCTCTGCATGTTAGCTCATTTCCAAATATCAAGAACGTGTTTCATTGCCATTTACCTCAAGTTTACCAAAAGGTCCAAGTAGTTATAGTTATAACAGGCAGTTATAGGGGCCATTTGATGCCTGAACTTATCACATATGGTTACCTGTTCATTTACCCTGTCTTTAACATAACACCATGATAGAAATTTTTCTTGTTTCACGTTTAGTATTTATGTTGGATACCTGCAAGATATAATGAAAATTCATTTTCACAGCTGGTTTGAACCTGCTTATTTCTTGTCTTCAGAAAGGGAAGAGAGATGAGGCATCTCACATGGGAAGTTAAAAAAGGAAGGTAACAATTAGAGAGAAAATAATGGAGGTGTTCTTCAGATAAAAAAAAATGAGAGAAAAGATTGATTTTTTTTTTCTCTGAAACAAGACCTCCCCAAAGCAAGCTCATTTTTTTATCTAATGACATGGTAGATCCCTTGATAATGCTGTTTTATACGTCACCAGTGCATGTTCACAAGGATCTTTTCAGCTTCATTAGAACCCATCAATTACCTTCAATAGGCTTTGAATCAACTCCTGTGCTGCTTATTTGCTCAATTGCTTTATCAAATCTTTTTCAAGAAGTCTCCTGCCAGCAGGGGGTGGATCTGGTCTGGAAACAGGGACAAATCAAAAGTGCATCTTAGCACACCAGACACCACCCTGTTTTAATCATTATATTTATTTATAACAGTATAATAGGGAAAGTGCCAAGACATTATCTAATACATGGATGGTGCCGCAACAGCTTTTCATCTTAGTCTGGGAACCATTAGGACATTTTGCTGCATAAATAACACAGTGAATTAAGTCTTCTTGTATCAGCACCATATGTTAATAACAAACATGTTTATAATGTTTATTTGAATAGCTTCAAAAGGGGATATTGCAATAGATCAGTTAAACTGTAAACACTATTAGAACACTTTTTAAACTTTCTCGCTAGTGCCTCTTAGTAGACAGAGAAAAATACTTCTGAGAAATTTCAGAAGTACTGGAGAAGATGCAACATTTCTACACATGAATTCTTATCTATCTTTATTAGTTATGTGAATTCACTGATCTCAGTAACACGGATGCCTAAAATTCTCTTTTCAACGAATAACATCAAACACTGGGCTTTGTTATTAGCTGCAACGCTGACATTTATAAGTTTCTGGTTGATATATTACAGTTGCCATAAATACAGCTGATAGTAGCAGTTGCTGTGGCCACAAATTACGCTAGTAAATCAAACATAAGTACTCACATGGCTATTTTTGAGAGAAAGCCACAAATTAGCAGACCATTCTATGCAAGTTCACATATCACAGAAAAATGTTAGTGAGTTCAATCCAAATGACACTCTAGTTTTTTCCATTCTCCTTGTTTGTTAATAGTACTGCCATCAGCATTTTTTTTGCCCTTTTTCAAAGAGACTTACCATTCATTTCTGAAGGCAGTGTCAAACAGTAGGTCAGCTATGGGTTTTGTATGGTTTTCTTTAAATTCATTCCTGAGTGAACTTTGGTAGCTGTTAAGACAGTGATGGGACTACTCAGTGGGAAAGAATATTTAGCCTTCTGCAACACAGGGAGATGCTGATTTTTAATACCTGTATCCGACCAGATTAGTCAGCAGAAAAACTGTTTATGCAATGAAAATAGTTTCAAAGGATTCCACAATGAATTAAAAATTAATGCCATAGATTTGTGCATCCTGAGTTGACCCTTTGAAAGGAAAAAATCAGTGATGCCAAAGTTTTGATTTAATGCAACAAAACAAGTAAACTATTACATTGGCTGTGATTCACTTGCCTAAACACAGGCATCTAGTTTCATTTGAAGATGTGCTAAGATATGTGAGACAGTTGTGTGTGCCAGACATATATGATATAGGATCTATGGAGGACAGTTCTTCAACAAAATCAGTTGGAGGTCAGATAGGATACCACAGAACATCTGAAATGATATTACACTGCCATGCATCAACAAATGAATCATATCCACACTGAAAAAACCTCTAGTAGCCAATATGCACATATAAATGTCTAGGTAGGTTCATTCCTTTCTGTTTACAGTCTAGATACATGTCTCCATCCTTGGCAAATATTTCTTGCAGTTTCAGTCTGTTTGAAAAAACAGGTTCTTTCTGCATAGTGAAAATCTCCCCCCATATATTACTGGTCTAATTATCTGTCCCAAATTTGAAAGACCAGATTTTGACTGCTTCTGGCTGCAGGACTGCTAGTCTCAACTTTGTAAAAGAGTCCAGGAATAAGCATATGGACTAAGGAATGAACTCATTAATCATATTGTTTCACCAAGCCTCACACAAGTTGTACATGTGAATCTCTTTAAAACAGCTGAGCCCTTCTGCAACTTCCAATTTTCTCCAGTGAATATCGTGTACAAAAATGGAGAACCAGTACTGAAATAATTCAACTGGACTTAACAGTTTTGAACGTAGTTGCACGTGTGGTATTTTCTGTCCAAATCCTTAAATTTTCATAACCTAGACACAGATAATCACTGGTTGTTTCAGTATACTTGGATGGATCTAGGGTACTGTG
This sequence comes from Dromococcyx pavoninus, assembly GCA_033558185.1. Taxonomy (NCBI): domain Eukaryota; kingdom Metazoa; phylum Chordata; class Aves; order Cuculiformes; family Neomorphidae; genus Dromococcyx; species Dromococcyx pavoninus. The sequence continues at coordinate 3,499,107 of JAUMJL010000199.1, read as the reverse complement.
TTGGATGGACCTGACTTTTAGCAACAATAACATAGCTTGGAAACCAGACTTTTGAAGTCAGTGCAAACTCAGAATAACAGAAAAACATTTTGACATATGATTCTTAAAAACAAGCTGTCTGAAGAGCATTAAAAGACTATAATATTGCAAAACAAAAAAAATCCAGTTAGAGTTAGAAGTTAGAAAATACCAGAATCAGTCTGGTACTGGCCACACACAACCCTAATTTCTTTTTCTTCAGGTATACGTATTATAGCATGATGTGTAATTACATTCAAACGTGAGCATGAGCTATTTCATTGTACAGGACAGCACAGTTCTGAATGAGTATAAAAACCACCACTCTTGCAGCGAGAACTCTCTCAGAGACTGAAAAGAGCAGTGTACGGCTTTGTTTCAGTCTATTGGTTTGCTGTGTTCCCAGGCCATAGATTTTAGTATGTAATATGAGCTATGAAGGTAGGGTATAAATGAAGGTAATCGCTAGCTGTAAGCTGGATAAAAGGTCTGTAATCAATCCTTGCACCCTATCTCCTAACAACCCCATTATTGTACTGTATGTGTACTCCCTTTTACGGCTCATAAAAGGTCAGTTGTGTGCTCTTTGTCAAAAATGGCTTAAGGTTTGTTGAATATTTTTCTTAGTGTTTTAGTTTCAGAGTGTGACAAGAAAAAACAATGCAAAATACTGTGATTACGATTGCATTTCATATGGGTTTTAATCCATATATGCCTTGTTACAAATAGTTTGCTGCTTTCAGAATAGTTAATGTCTTGTATCTCTAAACCAAGAGAAGAGTACCTCTGAATATGCAGGTGACATCATCTGCGTTGTGCACTTGATTAACTTGAGGGAAGGGATGTCATCTAGAAGGACCCTGACAAGTTTGAGGAGTGGTCTTCTGTGTACATCAAGAATTTCAACAACACCAAGTGCAAGGTCCTGAACCTGTATTAGGGCAGTCCCCAATATCAATACAGACTGGTGGATGAATTGATCCAGAGCAGCCCTGCAGAGAAATCCTTGGGGATGCTGGTGGATGAAAAAAATCCACCTGAGTTGGTATTGTGTGTTTTAGCCCAGAAAGCAAATCATAACCTTTGCTGCATAGCCAGCAGGTTAAGGGAGGTGATTCTCCTCCTCTATTGCACTCTTGTGAGACATCACCTGAATTATTATATTCAGTTCTGGAACCCTCAGCACAAGACATGGACCTGTTAGAGTGGGTTCAGAGGAGGGCTACAAAAGTGATCAAGGGGAAGGAACACCTCTCTTGTGGGACACCCTATTGCAGCCTTTGAATACTTAAAGGGGGTTTATAAGAAAGACTTAGATTTTTACCAAGACCTTTACTGACAAGACAAGGACTAATAGTTTTAAATTGAAAGAGGATATATTTAGATTGGGTATAAAGTAATTATTTTTTTTATGATGAGAGTAGTGAGACACTAGAACAGATTGCCCAGTAAGTTGTGGATGCTCCATCATTGAAATTGGTCAAGACCAGGTTGGATGGGTCTTTGAGCAACCTGACCTAGTGGAAGATATCCCTGCCAGTGCAGGGGAGTTGGACACGATGATCATTAATGGTCCCTTCTAACCCAAAATGTTCAGTGAGTCTATGAATATAACAATGTCCAAACCAGCGTTTGATTTCTGTCACTTATTTCAACTTCCCCTTAGAGCAGCAGGAATACATCTGCAAATGGCACTCTTGCTTCAACTAAACCACAGTAAAACAAACATCCACATTAATTTGCAATTCAGGAGCCTGCATTCTGAGACCTGAGTTTCTGAGGTGTGCCACTTACTTGTGACACCTACGTGTGAATTCTGTAGTAGTGAGAGACTCTTGGATCATTGGAAAAATCAGTCAAGCTCAGGGGTGTGCAGGGGGGTTTCAGTTCCTGAATTTGCCTCTTCCCATGCACAATCGGACAGGAAAGAACACATGCTGTGACTACAATGGGATTATTTTCTTAGCATGACAGGATCAAATTGCTGTTTTGAAATAACTTTTCCTGTATTAAACAAGTGGAAGGAAGAAATAATTCCTATGAGCACTTAGATCTTCCTCCAAGATGCAGGAATGGCACCAGTTTTGACTTTTGATATTTTCTCCAGTCTTATAGCCTCTTATGAACTTTTGGTCTGATTACCAGAATAAAGTTCAAGTGGTTTTGGGAAGTCCACCGTGTACATGGCCAATCTCTACAATGGCAGAGATTATGCTAAATAAAACTCTGAAATATGATATTATTTTAATATTTTTTCATTATATTATTTGAAGTGGAGCCACTTAGTCTGCCTGTTGCAGCCTGCCAATTCTTAATTTTAAATTTGAAATGCTTATTTTATTAGAGTAAAAAATGCCAACATTGAAAATACAATTATTAATTTAAAAATAATGTTTTAGTTATTTTGCCTCCAAAAATGCAGTCACATTTTCTATTCATGAGTTAGAAATTCATGTTACTTATTTTGCTTGTTTCTCTAAAAATATAAAACGTGGGTTTTTTGTAATCAAATCTTTACACGATTAGAGACAAACTATCCAGCAAATGTGTTATTCCCACAAACAAGATGGATATATGTGCTATTTAACCCCTATTAACACATTCTGTCAAAACATTTAACAGCTGTCTGCTCTTCATTTTTTTTCTTCGGTTTGATGGAAATTCCTCCTGCTAAATTCTTTGCTATGCAGACATTTTTCATTGCACACTTTTCTGCCATTTCTCTTTAAAAGGATTTTTTTACGAGTGCTGCTTATTGATATTTAATGATGGGCAAGCCACCAAAAGTTCAAGTCTCAGAATGACCTCATTTATTAATTTTGGCTTCATTCTACTTCCATATTTGAGGTTGAAACAAAAGCCAAGTAAAGAACTCAGCTCACTCCATGACCCTGAAAGCTCTATTTTCCCCCTTCATGTCCATCACTCATACTTTTCATGCAAATAGACTGCTTTAATGACTTTGCTTGTTGTTTGCTCAGTAAGATACTTGACTAGGTCCATCTCATTGTCACATTTTCGGTCACATTTTGGTCTACTGCTACGACTCTATGAATCACATTTTTTCAGTAAAGCTTTAATGATCCTGGCAATTATATGGTAGGTTATACTCTTGACAAGGCATAGTCATTTAAACATATTAAATATTTTAAGGGGTCTTATAGAGCTTCGCTACTGCCTGAAAACCATCACTTATCTAACGATATAGAGTATATATTTGCATTATAAACTTTTTTTGACTTATCATGATAGTTTTTCAGTCAGGGTTAAGTGCAACACATTACTTCAGCTTATGGATTTTCTTAAATCAGGATATGTCTAAAGGAAGTCACAGAAGTGATATATACTTAGATTTTCTTATGCAATTTCTTTTCAGTCCTTCCAGATTTTGAAACATGAAACGTAAACAGATCAAAAGGAAAATCCATTTTCACAGGTAGCGTTTTGCAACTGATGCAGAAGAGAGAGAAAGATTAATTTGTAAGAAGCAACATGCACTTTCATGTAAAAAGTACACCTTTAAAAAAAAAGTGTGATATTTTGAGCAGGATTCAACAGTGCTTACCATGCCAACATACCTGAGCTTCTTCCTACAGAATATTCCTATTCCTATACAGAATGAACATACAAGGGCCTCCCTCTATTCGGGTCGTGGGGGTAGAAAAAGAGGCATCTCAGAGTGGATCTGATAGCTGCAAGAGGCAGAGGAAGCATCCACCAGCAGGAAAACAATAAGGAATGCTGTGCATAAATCTTTGTCAGTGTGTGTGTACGTCAGTATTTCCCTGGGACTTAGCTACACAGGATGTACCTTGGGACTCACAGTCTTGAGGTCAAGCCCTTATGTGCTTCACCTCAGGAAATTAAACAGAGAAAACTCTTCTCTTTTCAATAACTGTATGCAGTACCATTGATATTGGCAATGATTTAGTTTTTCAATAACTGTATGCAGTAGCGTTGGTATTGGCAATGATTTAGTAAACCCCCTCAGCACCTTGAGGAGATTCTGACTTAGTATTCTCATCGTACCAGAAATTGTACTTACTATTCTGGTGCAGTTCTTCCTCCAGTTAAAAGCCTGCTGCTGGGCACTGAAGAACTTGAAACTGTTGAGTCAAAAAGAAGGAATGAGGAGCAGGTTACTCCTAGCTTTCCAAGAGGAAGTGTGTTGTTTCTTCTACAGGGCAGGATAAAAACAAGAAATAGTACTGATTCCATAGATCAGAAGCCAGACTTCTCACGTGCCAGCAGAATCCTCTTAAGCTGCAAACTGGAAGAAGCAGAGTTGTATTCCATTGTGTTTTGTTTCTTTAATCCCACTGGCCCAGGACCATAGTTATTGGTTCCACAACAACCATACTTCATAAGAGCAATTAATTTTTTTCCCTGTCAGTAATACCTCACAGCTTGGTGATAGAGGCATTACCTGGGAATAAAGGAGAGGGAAATCGTCTGACAAGGGAACTAAATCCAGGTGCCCAGCACAGAGTAGCAATAGCGTTCAGTGTCAAAGTTTTGTGGCTCCTTGTCTTGTAGAATAGACCTTCCATTTCTCTCCCATAGAAACTATTCTAGAAAACATAATCCATGTTCTCAGTCCTAAGTTGAGAGCAGAGAGACACAGGTCTGTGCTTGATATCTCTTAGTGACTAAGTCTAAACAAGCCTTCATTCTGTGTGGCAGCTTTCTGGTTCTTTGAAGTGCCTGATTTCCTTCTAGCTGATATGCAAGGTATCAAGGTACTCAGCCTGTTTTATTTGCCTTGACAGGTCCCTACATTTTAGGCTTTCCAACCTTTTTACACACAGAGCAAAACCTCAGGATAAGATACTGACATTAGTGAAAATTTAAAAGAACTAATATTTTTTGGACATCTAACCAGCTGAATATATCTGTTATAGAACTACACATTATATGGGATGTTAGGGGCAAAATGATTCAATGATTCAGTGAGTTTAGCAGTCCCCAGATGGTTCTGACTCTCTCATCTCCTCAAGATTATTAACCCAGTAGCATGTTATCCAGGAAAGAACTGTAAAGCTCAGGATATTACTAAGAGTTGGGCTTGTGTATCCAGGGAGTGCAGTGATAAAATGAAGGGTAATGTTTTTAAACTGAAAGAGGGGAGATTTAGATTAGATATTAGGAAGAAATATTTTACTGTGAAGGTGATGAGGCACTGGAACTGGTTGCCCAGAGAAGTTGTGGATGGCCCATCCCAGGAGGTGTTCAAGGCTGATTCGATGAGCATTTGAGCAACCCGATCTAGTGGAAGATGCCCCTGGCCATGGCAACAGGGTTGTAACTAGATGATATTTAAGGTCTCTTCCAACCCAAACTGTTCTATGATTATATGAAAATCACTTTCAAAGTGCATTTAGTTTGCACATCTTGCAATAAAAGTAACCCACAATTACGAATCCAATTTTCCAAACAGACAAGAATAAATTGTCAAAAATATTTCTAAAGACCTTTTCATGAAATTCAACTAGAAATTAGGAGATAATTTAGAAATCCAATCACAATTCCCTTTTGGGCCATTAATAAACCGTAAACCTGCTGAACTCACAGGTTTTGATTGATTAAAAAAAAGAGAATATATGTCCTTACTTGCCATGAATGCTCAGCATTCCTGAGCTGTGCTGGAGCCAGTTCAGGCTCATGCAGTAAAATGAGCTGCTAATACCCATTAATCGTATGCTGCTTGCTAACCTAGGGACCTAGGAATCCATCACTGACTACAGGAGCAGCTACTCATCCCCCAATCTGATCAGATTTGAAAGTAGAATTGAATCCCTCAAGAGAATTTGGGGTAATTCTTGCCACTTCCTCACTTGGAGCCCCACACTGACCCCATTTCTTGTCAGGAACAGGCTGATATTCAAAGGTCAGCATGTTCCTGCCTTCTTCTTCCTTTTGCTTCTATTTCACATGTTTAAAAAAAAAATCTTGGTTTGAATTTATGGTGTTGCCTGTGTATAAAGAATTTTGTTGAAATAACTAAGAATGAGTAAGTGTTGATCTATGTTGAAACATGCTTTCTACAATCCTCAAGCTTGTAAATACTAATACTTCAACCAGCTTGTAGGGATCAGTCATTGTAATGATGTAAGTAAATATTTTGTACATGGAATGAGAAATAATGGGGCTAAAATTTTAGGTCCTATAATGTGGGCAAAGTCCATAACTCATGGATAATGATCTCAAGTATAAAGTATATGGATATCACCCCCAACTTGTTACTAATTAGTCATGATTATGCTTTCACGCAAATAAGCCAGATGGTTCATTTTTTGTGTAATTGTGAACAGACATTGTTTTCAGACAATGAAAATCTTTCGCAGTGCTCTTTTTTTTTGTCCAAATGATAGATTAAGATCAGGAAAACAGAAGATACTAAAGTGGTAGGAGGTGATCTCTGAAAACAACAATAACAAATGGAAAGATATTTTACTTGGAAAGGGAAATCTCTAGTTTCTGAATCATAGAATCATTTGGTTGGAAAAGACCTTTGAGATAATTGAGTCCAACTGTACCAGACCATTACTAAACCACACCCCCGAGCACCTCATCTACCCATCTTTTAAACACCTCCAGGAACGGTGACTCAACTGCCTCCCTGGGCAGCCCCTTCCAGTGCCTGAAAACCCTTTCGGTGAAGAAATTTTTCCTGATGTCTAATCTGAACTTCTCCTGGTGCACTTGAGGCCATTTCCTCTCATCCTATCATCTATCACCTGGGAGAAGAGACCAACACCCACCTCACTACAACCTGCTTTCAGGTAGTTGTAGACAGCAACAAGGTCTCCCCTCAGCTTCCTTTTCTCTAGGATAAACAACCCCAGTTCCCTCAGCCATACATCATAAGGTTTTTTTCTCCAGCCCCTTCACCAGATTCACTGCCCTTCTCAGTAGAAGCCCCCAAACTGATGTCTGCATAATGGTTTAAGTTTATTATTGACGGAATTTTTAAAAGTAATTTCCCCAGCCTCATTATTTTGAAATAGGTTGGGTCATTTTCACAGATATTCCAGATGCAAAGATTCTCTAGCGACTTGTGTTCTCACTTCACAAAATCCTTAACTGACAAACTTTTATCTTGTGATAGGAGAGTTGGTTTTAATATTGAAGGAGTCCTTCAATAACATTACCACTTGAGATGGCCAACTTCAAACGCAAACTCCTAGACAAACCAGACACAAAAAGGAAGCAGAATGTACACACAGGTGCTGAGGGAGATGGCAGGTCTTATTTCAAGGCCACACAATAATAGTTGATTAATCACAGTGATTCAGAGAAGTGCTTGAAGACTCAGGGAAATAAAATGTCATTCCTCTCTTCAAGAAGGGTAAGAAGGATGACCCAGGGAACCACAGGTTAGTAAACTTTGCCTCGATCCCTAGGATAGTGATGGAGAAGCTAATCCTATAAACCATTTCCAGGCACATTAAGGACAAGAAAATCATCAGGAGTAGTCAGTATGGATTCACCAAGTGGAACTCATGCTTGATCAACTTGATAAACTACTATGGTGAAAAAAGTGGCCTGGTAGATGAAGGGAAAACTGTGGATATTTTCTACATGGGCTTTAGTAAGGCCTTTGACAGCATCTTCTAGAGAATTCTCATAGACAAACCATTTATATATGGGCTGGATGAGCAGACAGTGAGGTGGCTTGAAAACTGGCTAAATGACTTGGCCCAGAGGATGTTTAACATTAGTGATCTGGTTGATGAGGCAGAATGCACCTTTAACAAGTCTGCAGATAACACAAAAATGGGAGAAGTGGCTGATATGCCAGAAGGTCATCCTGGCATCCAGAGGGATCTCATCAGTTTGGAGAAATGGGCTGATAGGGACCTCCTGAATTTCAACAACAAGAAGTAAAAAGTCCTGCATCTGGGGAGGAACAACATTCTGCACCAGCATATGCTGAAAACCACCAAAGTGGAAAGCAGCTTGCAAAAAAGAACCTGGGAGTCCTGGTGGACACAAAGTTTAACAAGAACCAGTAATGTGCCCTTGCAGCACAAAAGGCAAATGATATCCTGGGATGCATTAGAGAAAACATTGCCAGCAAGTTGAGGGAGGGGGTCTTTCCCCTCCACTCAGCACCAGTGAGGCCACTGACATGCTGTGTTCAGTTTTGGGCTCCTTAGTACAAGGGTGACATGGACATACTAGAGAGAGTCCAACAAAGGACCTCAAAGGTATTTAATGGACTGGAGCATCTCTCACATGGGGAAATGCTGAGAGACCTGAGTCTGTTCAGCCTCGAGATAAAAAGGCTCAGGGAGGACCTTGTCAATATGTGTAAATAGCTGAAGGGAGGGTGCAAAGAGTACAGAACCAGGCTCTTTTCAGTGGTGTGCATTGATAGGACCAGAGGCAATGGGTACAAACAAAACAGGAGGTTTCTTCTGAACAGCAGGAAACATTTGGGTTTTTTGAGGGTGACTGAGCATTGGCACAGGTTGCTCAGTCAAGTTGTGGCATCTCCATTCTTGCAGATATTGAAAAGTCTTCTGGATATGGCCCTGTGCAACTGGCTCTAGCTGCCCATGTTTGAGCAGAGGGAATAGACAAGATGACCTTCAGACGTCCTTTCCATCCCTCCAACGATTCTGGGATTCTGTAATTCTGTGAAATACTGAAATCAGACAAAAATTATTGAACACAGTAATTGCTTGATCAGAAAGAGAGTATCAAGTCTCTCTCTCTTAAAAGACTGTAGTTTTCTCAGTTATTTTAATTACTCAGATTTACTTCAACAATACTCAAAAACATAGTATGGATCCAGCAGTTCCTGGCAAATTGTCAATAATTGAAATCGTACTGTTCCCATGTTGCTGAAATACTGCTATGTTTAACCTTTCAAGAAATTTTATAGATGAAGTAAAAAACCCCATTAATTAACAAGTTATGCACGAAAGGCTTAGAAATATACTTGGCTGTGATAACAGCTTATGTACATGCAGAGCTAATCTTACCTAACAGTTATTCACCCATCAGTTCATCTGCACTCGAGACAAAATTTATAATTATAATATCAATATTCTCAAACCTGGATGGTCTAGTAAACAGATCACCACAGGACCATCATTCTGGTTGAGCCATAATCTTCATGTAAAGACAAGTTAATTTTTTTCACACACAGACACACCAGAGTGAAGAAAGGGGAATCTAGGAACACCAGCAGCGTACTTCCTGACACTGCGCTGATGCTACTAAGTGGTTCGTTCAAAAGGAAGAGAACTCTTGAGACATTTTAGATTTAAGCTGAAGTATTTTGGCTATAACAGATCGTTTGTGCATTTTCTGACTATTAGAACTAAAAAAGAAAAATCTTTTTGAAAAACAATTTGGTAAGGGAGCATCTCTATTGTCAAAGAATAACTTATATGTGGGACTGGGACAACTTCTACAGCTTGCTAGAAACTCCTTGTGCAATGATAATCCCTCTTCTTCAAACAAAAACACCAGGGAGCCAAAGCTTAACTCTCAGTGGATGTACACATTTGATTCACAGTAAAATAATATTCAGACCTTAACCTAAATAACTTTAGGCTTCAGGATTACAGGGGAAACCATTTTCACAGTCCACCCATTATAGGAAAATGAAGAGGCATGTGCAGTTGTCCACCCATTACTATGGGCATCATTGATATATATATATATTTGTGTTTCTTTGGTTATTTTTATGTGCTTGTACCTACTGAATTACTACCAGGGTTCCTGAGGACCAGGGCAGCCCACAGGATTCAGAGGTTCCTAGCTAGGCTCCCAGCTAGAAGAAGGGCAGCACCAGGCCGCCAGGGCAGGCCAAGCCCCAGGCACTGGGCTCTTCCAAAGGGGTGGGCAAGGCCAGGCTGGGACATGGCCTCATGGGTGAGTCTGTCTCAGCAGGGCCCACGGCCAGGAAGGGTGGATCACAGGCTGTGGGTGAGGTTAAATTCCACCTATCAGGGACAGTCAGGGCTGGCTCTGCATAAACTTTTGAAGTTAAACATCATGGCTAGTAAATGAGCTGACCAGTGATGGCCTAGGCACATGCTTCTGCAGTGCTAAGGAAAAACAGGTCAGGATCCTTAAAAGTATATTCAATGCACTTTAAAGGCTCCTGCAATAGCATTGCTATCCTCAGACTCCCAAACAACATTTGTAGTGCTGCAGCCACTCCAGCAGCAAACTGGGCTCCAGAGAGTAGGTACTTCATGCTGATAGGGCATGATGCTAAATTAGCAAGTCATGCTCGTCACAGGCCTGCCATGACAGAGATCTCTTCCTCTGGTGCTGCCTCTGTAGACGCAGTAAATCATTTTCCCCAGCTCCTGTTTGTGAGAATGAAGCCAAGGGAAAACTTTAAGTTGTTATAGGGGTGACAGTTCCTGGCAAAGATGAGTTATAGTACAGTAAAAAGAGCCAAGAAGCTGGTTTATGTGCTTTTCTGAACAGTGATGGTTATTCTGCACTAAGTTGCATCTAGGAGCTGACGAGAAAGAAAGTATTTACCATTTTCTCCTCTTATTCCTTCTTCATTTAAAAGTCTCTTTGAATTAAAACTCATGCATAACATGCATGAAGTATATACAGTATCTATGTTGTACTATATAGAAAATCTTACTTTGCATGCATATGTCTTCAATAGAATTAGTTTAATATTTTTTCTACATCAACATTTTTATTTTCAGACTGATTTAAAGTTCCAGAAAAATTCAAGCATATAGCAAAAGAGTAGTTGTACAACTTATTAATGCATTACATTTTCATTATTAGAGAGGCTCTGGAGACATTAACAACACATCTGTCTTTACCAGGCAGTTAAGAGTGGGCTCAAGGTCATTTTTCACTAGATCTGGCTATTATGATTCACATTCTTAAGCCTGTAACTTACTTTATCCATGTTAATCGTGACAAATTGTACTCGCTTAGACGTAGAAGTCCCCTTCCCAGTTCTTTCCCTAGAACTGTTTGTAGTTGGTTTGACAGTATAGCCTTAATTGAAGTCAGAGAGTAAAAATGGCACCCAAACAGCATTAGGTGTGAATGGGCAAGGTGAGAGAAAATGCAAAAACTATGAACTCATTTCTCCCGCTTGGCAGGTAAGAAGTTAAATGCAGGTAAGAAGTTAAATTCAGTGGTTCTATTTTCAACTATATTTTCTACCAAGGACCTCCTCTCCTGAGCACCTTCCAAATCAAGTATTCTAAAAACTCGCATAAATTTATTCCTTTACAGAAGAGCATATTCCCCTGTTTTGATTTATTGTAGAATCATAAAATGCAGTTGCATCTTGGTTACTTGAAATTCAAGGATGTAAAATCATTCCTTATTTGAAACAGATTTCTGTTGCCTGAATACAACAGCGAATTACTAAATCCCTGGTTACCTGAAGTTATGAAAAATCCTAAGGTTACTGATAATCCTAAATCTAACGTAAGTAAAATTTAGAATATCAATAATAAAAACGTAGCAAAATTTTCCTTAATCCTCTGAAGCAAACTCATGGGACTTTGTTACAGCTAATGCCACACTTTATCATCCATCCACCCACTCTTTGATATGACAGGTGAAAAACTAATGTCTCCTATTTAAAAATTTCTTTCTGGCTCATTTTTGTGGTGCCACCCATCTTACTTTGTACTTAACATCAAGAAGAAGAGTGAGTAGACTTTAAAGTTTATCCAGAAGGGAGTGAAAAATGTGAGGAAAAGTCTTCTAGAGACTTCAACTTCTTAAAGTAATTTACCTGTCCTTGAACAAACTGACTGTAAACCCCCACTTGCAGATTACATTACACAGATAAATTACCTTACATCACATGCACCCAGGGTTTTTGTCTGGTGTATGTTTGTATATTGGTTCTTCTCGCTTAATAAAATCAATCACTTCTATCTGATTTCAGAAAATTGTAGCAACCCACCTGTGCACTGAAACAGCTGTAGAGTCACAGAGAGGAAGAAAAATGATCAGACAATATTTTTAGCTACATGCTGGCTTACTTAATTACTATCGACACAAAGAAAAGCATGTTAGTTTTATCACAAAAATCACGATATATTCAATAAAGGCGCTCTACAATCTTTTACGAGCCTTCAAGAGAAAGGAACAAGTGAAAATAAGGCCAAAGAAACAATTATTCCTATAAACATTTATCAAAATTTGGGATGCAAACATGGATTTGCATTTTGCATCATTAAGTTATTTCCACTTTTAAAGGTTATTTCCTTTTGGGAATGTTTTAAATTTTCCTCCTCGTCTTCTCTAAGTTAGGGCATTGATTGTTGTCTTTACCGTGTTACCTTAAGTTTAAAGCTCATTGAGCTAATTTCTATTATAGCTTTCCAATTATTTACTTTAATTGCACTCTTCCTAAATTTACAACTGTGGAGTCACTGAATAGGAATTAAACAGAAAGGTATTTGGTGGGTTTGTGTAATTTCTTTTTATTAAATTTTTCTTTCTTGATATTCTCATGCAACTGCCCTCCCTTGGCCACAAATATCGGAAGAATATTCCTTTTTCTTTCCCCTCAAGCTCAAGAAATTGAATCAGCAAGCCTCAAATAGATTATAACTTTCTGATATCTCTTTCAATCATTTTAGAAAACCCTCGTGCTCACTTGTCACTGACAGTTTTTCTACTGCTGTCAAAGAAGACAGACTTGAGTAACAATTTTTTATTACTCTTTATCGAAAGATAATTTTTACATTCTATTTCTTTCTTAGTCTGTGTTGAACACACTTTCACTAGATGGTTAGAGAAGCCCTACAGATGATTATTTAACTCTCTAACCTCTAGCAAACTATCTTCACATGTCTTCATATTTGTAAGGTCAGTAAGATTATTTTGTGAATATGAAATTACCAGTATGACAAGAACAGAAGAAAGAGCAGTTTTTGTGACAAAAAGTGCCTATATCTTGCTCACTTTATAGAAAGTACCATTCTCCACTGATATTTTAGTATCTTCTTTAAACTATTCATCTAAATTAATAAGATAAATAAAATAGTCCACGTGGAGAAGCAGGCACTCCCAGAATTTGATTAATTTAATTTGCTTCAAATGTATTTATTTTGGTTTGATGTATCATGATTTGGAGGTGTTTATAAGACAGACAGATTTTCATATAATCTAGAAGAGCAGACTGCTCATTTTCAGAGGCTTGCGTAGATGAAATGGACTTTACCTTGCTGATTTGAGCAACTCCTTGAAGATTTTCTCAGGCATCCAGACTTGTTATAGGGCAAATCATTCTATGAAGAGGGATATAAAAAGTTTTTTCCCTTTCTCTGTAGCAAGTAACATATCCAACTTCTTTCACGTCCTGAACTTTCTGTCACAGAAATGGCCTAGAACAGAGTTTAAATAATCAATCCCTCTTGTTGACTTGTGTTTGAAATTTTTGTTGTGGCACTGTTTCTAAATGTATACAAATGCAAGGACCTAACCTTGATGACATAAGTGGTCATTTCAAGTTTAAAATTTTCTAATTTATGGGATTTTGATGATGACTGAGAATTACAAAAAGGAAAATGTTACAGATCAGTCCTAAGGGACCAACCAAATCATAACATATGCAAAAAATATGCCTGCTGATTTTGTTGGCATTATCTCATCAAAACAGTGTTTTCACAGATAAGTTGTTTTTTTTTTCTGCTGGAGAAGAAGGAAAGGAGAGGAAAAACATGAAATAAGGACAGGAAAGGTCACAATGGTATGACACATTATGGCCACTATAAGTGGTCATGGTGGAAGATTAGACACCAGAATCCTAACAGAATCACAGAATGCTAGGGGATGGAAGGGACCTCTAGAGATCATCCTGTCCAAACCCTCTGCTAAAGCAGGTAATTTGTAGCAACCAGAAAGGTGGAATTGTAGAGGGCATAAAAGGTTTTTTAGGGTAAGAGGAAACCTTGAGAAAGAATCAAAGTAGAAAGAAAACAGCTAGAGATGAAAAAAAGGATGAAAATCTTAACATAAACCGTATGCGGTTTCTTCAGAAATGGGTTGGTGGCTGTTACCAAGGTCAGAAGTGAACAAGCAGTAGCAAGCAACTTGAGAAGAAAGCAGAAAACATTGAGTTTAGCCATTTTATGTGTGATGAGTCAGAAGAATTTGGTGACAGTCAGAATGTGGGAATGCCTGGCTCAATTACTGGCTTGAATAAACGTAGTACAATTGCCGGGGATTGCATAATTGAACCCACAATGACAGGTTTCACCATTAGGATTACAGTCTAGAAACTGCTTCTCCAAATCAGTCTTGCATTATGCGGTCGTGTTTGTTTTGGCACTGCAAGATACACACAGTGTATTACATATTGCTACCTTTAAGTCATTCTAACAAATATATTATTATGGCAGTTCTGAAACATTATTCTAATTGAGTCCAATTCTTTGTTAAACTGCATATTTCATTACAGACATATTTAGTTTTGTGATTTATCCATGCTATAACTGTGTTGATGAGTTGTAACGGACAACGAAACTCCCATTTTAAAGTATTTATTTCTTTCATTTCTCTAGGCCTTTCAGTCAGCCAATATGAAAAGTTGTCTACTTCCTGCATGTACTTCCTGCATTTCAAATTGATGGTCTGAGTTGTGTGAAATTGTTGCATTTTAGAATTATTACTAAATTAAATAATATTTCTTGTTGGTTTATTGTAACTGGCAATAAGAATAACATTGGCCATCCTACTTATAGGTAGTAAACAAAAAAACAAGTTAAAAACATGCATTTAGTACATAACTTGGAGTTCATCTTTAGTTTAAGTCTAATCTGTAGTTAATAAATCATGGTACAGTTGTTATTAGAATAGTAAAATATGTATTTAAAACCTGCTAGTATGTTCCTATTCTTCCCCAACTGTTCTATTATAAAACATGCCAGTTTGTTTTGGGTTTGTTTAACTCCTAAAGTGCATCTAACAGCTCATTGCCAAGTAGAATAATTCTCATTTGTTCTGCTTTGCCATACTTTTATCTTTTCTTCAGCCTTCTGAGAGTCTTCTCCTTCCCTGTCTTTGCTTGCTACCTTTGAATCTTGTTCTGGTCAATGTTATGCCATTTCATTTATCTGAATTGACTCCTACTGAAACCAGGTGAGAAGCAGAAATAGCTCATGAAAGCAGCAGATGAAATATAACAAGAGAGAGCAACCATAGGTTACAGTAACAAAAGTGAGACCTGACTATTTTAGCCAAAGTTTGACCAGTTTTCTTCAGTTGTAGTGTGAAATTATGGACAGACTGCCCTCACCAGCTCCTTCATCCTGGTTTCATGGTGTGTATTTCTCCAGATCTTCATCAATATCTTGTGCATAAATAATAAAATATTTAGAATACTGGGATATATGCGGTCAAGGCATCATTTGGCCAGGAGAGATCTGGTAAAGGATGTTGTATTTCCGTTAACATTAACTGATTCTAAATAATTTACGCAAGCATTTGCACTGAGCGACAGTTAGCTGGGAATATCAATAATACTGGAATCAGGAACCAGGAGACAGTTCTTAGAAGTCTCTTCTTTCATAACACTCAAAGTAAGTGCTTTAAACACATATATCTTCCTTCTTATATATGTCAGAAGGTTGCTGATTTTGCCTATTAGAAAAACCTTTGACTGTGTATCTCAGGATATTTTTATTAAAAATACAGAATACTATAATACAAAGTTAACACAGCGAACAATACATACATTATCCGTTAACTAAGTGACAGATGTCAGAGAAATAATCATCAAGCAGGTGTGCTTTTAGTGTAATCCCATATGTAATGCATTGGTGATACATTTTAATGAGTTTTTTCAATGATCTGGAAAATAACATAAAAATGTCATTAACAAAGTTTGCAGTTACCATGAAGTGTCAGATCTTGCCAAATAATAAAGAAGAAATATTACTGATGAAAGGAAATCTTGATTGTTTGGTAAGCTAGAAGTTTGCAAATGGCATTTATTTTAATTTGAACAAGAAATAAATATCGAGAGAGATACTGAAGAATAAAGGACATAAATGATGCTAACAAGAGAGAAGACGTTAACATGGGAAACTAATTCTGGGAAGACCCATGGTGATTATCCTGCTCTGAATTGATCTGAGCTTCATGTATGATCCTGTTTTTCAAAAGGCTAAGAAGATTTTTTAATTTAGTAACAAGGGAGCACTGAGCAAGTGTAAAGAGTCAATAACACTTATGTATTTGTCCCAAAGTAAACATTACTGGAATACTCAAGTAGATTCCTATGCCTGTAGTTCAAGAAGGATTGATATTTGGAAAGAGTTGTGAAAAGACTTGTGAGAATAATTAGATTAATAAGAAATCATGACTCATATAAAAAAAAAACCAGGCAATCTAATCACTTTATCAAACATAAAATTAAGGTATGAGGTGATCTGAGTCTACATATAACTATGGGACAAAGAAATAAAATAAAAAGGGTTTAGTGTAAAAGTCATGATTTAGCTACAGTACTAACCAATCCAGGCTAGCCCAATGTCTTGTGTCACAGGTGAAGGTAGTTAACCACACTGTTCCTTTTTGAACATGTAATCTATGACTCATGCACAGCTACTCATTTCAAACCAAGCAGAATTGGATTTGAATAACTTGAAGTAAGGTTATATATGGTTACATTGTTGAGACAGACTTCTGTAAGAGGTTGTATCTTAAAAGATTTGTCTTGACTGAGATATGACTTACCAAGCAGGAATGAAAATTGAAAAACCTGTTACAGTATAGGAATAATGACGCTTAGTTATGGATGACATACCTTAAATATATGGTGCAAAGGACTAATATTTTTTATGAAGCAGAAGAGTATCTATGAGAGAGATACAGTGTTCTCTGTTTTTTAATCAAACTGACTTTTTTTTTAAGTTAAGATCCAATATTTAATTGTTTAAGATAACTAGAAATGAGAAAAACACTTCAGTTAGAATATGATATGAACCACTTCTGTCCCAGGCTCCAACCAAACATAAATGATCATATGAACAATGAGGTCAGGGTGAATATTATTTTTTTAGTTTAAAGAGAACAAGTGAACTCTGAAAAAATAGAGTAAAAATAACGGTCCCAGCTGCTGCCTGAACTGCAAGGGCAGCTGCGTGCAGATATAGAGAGACAGCTTCAAAGAGAAATGCAGCATCACTCCTGCATCAACTGATAAATGACTAATTGTATTACTGAGTAAGCTGCAACTGCTGTACCAAAGAGGGTACATATTGATATTCAAAATGTTGCAATACTCAAAAAGAAAAATGAGAGGAAGGACAATGTCGCCACCAACTCTTGCTCTGTTACAGGATGTTACTTAACAACTTATCTCGCTTAGCTTGCTTTGCTTTATGGTTAGAAAAGCTAAATTCAGTTCTTTCAACTGCCTGACCTGTAAGAGTGGAGAACCAGAGATACATCTGTAGAAGGAAGTGTTACAGCCATGAGAGCTGAGTATGAGTCTGAGCTCTTGTTTAGGTGGGGAGAAGCAAAAAGAAGCAGCAGCTGATAAGCATTCAAACTTTTGAATGCCTTATCCAAGCCTCTCTGGTCTGGAAGCAAGACTAGAAATAACTCAAACAGGATTTCTTGAAAGATTTCCAGAAGCACTGGGTTTTGGCTGGGTCAGTACAGCAAGAATAGACGTTCTGGGATATTTTGGTCTTGCTGTTTCCTGTCTCAGACACAAACAAAACATTTGGTCTTTTTTCTCTCTTCTCTGCTCTACTCTTGCTCTGACAGCTTCCCTTTTCTCTCTCACTTCTTTTAACATTTCCAAACAGTTCAGGCTGTGATTCAGCTGAAGCTTAGGATAAAAGCTTGGATAAATACCATTGTTTTGGATGAAATAGAGTCATCAAATGCCCTACATGTTTCCCAGAGAAGACTGCTGCACCCCAAAGCCCAGGACTCTACAGAGAAATAAGAAGATTTTGTACAGAAAGGAAATTACATTGTCATTCAGGAAAATGTATTTTTCTTTCTCCTTACAACTACTGTATATAGAGAGATGCACATGTATACTTATGCGTATATACACACAGCCAGATTCTGTCTTCAGCTATGCTTACTTACACTGTTCCCATTGAAGCACAGAAGCCACACACATACAGCTGACAGCAAAATGTGGATCCAATAACTGGAAGTTTTAATGTAGCCACAGATTACAGAGCTCAATAATCACTGCATACGACTGAAACTCTGACTACAATGAGCAGTAGATCAGCTTCATAGTGCCATTCCTAGCTCCTGCGCAGCAGACAGTGGTGTCTGAGAGAAGAGAAATAACAAAATTTGAAAGTTCTGTTCATTCTTCCCTTGCACACTTGCACTGGTACCCATCCTTCTTTTGCCAAGGACTGATTGTTATATACGTGGCCACACACAACGTCTGCCTCTCGGCCAAATAGCTCATAAGCCAAGCACTGTAATTTACTTTGCTGGCAGTACTTAAGTGCTATGGATGCAACTGGAATACTGGTGTTGCTGACTTGGAAAGCTGCATTAGTTGAGCTGAAAGCCTTCTGTCCATACATATTCTTATTGAGACTTAAGCAAATGAAAACCAATTTTCAACTTGTGATAATAAAGAATAAAATATTTTAAAATGATAAAAACCATGTGATACTATGAAGTACTGGGCAAAATGGATATAATGAAATATCTATGACGTAAAATTAATACATAATAAGTGCTCTATACTTCTGGGTGTTGTACAAGGCCTTAGGAAATGCTCACCTGAAAAAAGCAATGTGTTTTTTTGGCATAGTGTAGAAGGGGGCGTCATACATTGGATTCTAGCCCTACCTTTGGTGTCTTTGACCAAAAACATGCAACTTGGCCTGAAAGTGTAGCGGAATTACAGCAGGTTTCATTTTGTTCTCTGTGATTCATTAACTACTTATTTACCTCTTCCTTTGTTTCAATGCAACAAAAAATGTCATTCTTTGGGTATCTACCCTTCTTAAAAATAAAAGTAATACAAATTACTCTTCGTCCAAAAATTTGCATCTCCAAAAATCGTTCACCTCCAAAAAATTGCAGCTGAGGAATTACTTTCTAATAGTACACCATTAATTTTACTTTATTTGTCCAATAATGAATACACCTTTGGAAGGTGGAAAGCAAGGTGAAAGTGGCTTTAGAATATAAATAATTAGCTTGGCTGATTACTTCATAGACATAATTAAGAGTCAGAAAAACTGGCTGTATTTTACCAGCTGGAAATCCTGTCCTACAGGGCCAGAAAGAAGTAACACTGCTAGCATCAAGGGGAGTGAGACAAGGGAAAGCATTGTCGCTGCAAAAGCATACCACATCGGGGGGGACATCTGCAACTAATAACAGCTTTTAGGGGTAATTAATTCAACCATGCACTAGTTGATTTTGATTTTTCTCCCTGAAAGTATTTTATGTATTTCTATGTTCCATCTTGTTCTTCCTGCATTGAAGATTTGCAGCCTTTTTTTGATTTGCTGACTTTAAGAAATATTTACTGAATGCCCAGACTCCACTACAGGAGATTCTGTGGCCCTGGGTTGAAAACCTTGCTCTATTTTGTAAATTAAAAATAAATTATAGTCCCATAATATGTTATGAAATAAAAAAAAACAAAAACAAACACACCACAGAAACAGTGGCATTCCAGTTATTTCAGTAAAGTTGCATCCAGTGTAGCTAAAGCAAAAAAAAAGAAAAATAATAAAAGAATGGAGGATAGCTATGGAGTACTTGCAACTGAAATAGTTCCATTTGCTTGAAGTAGACCTTGTTTTCCAGATGCTCACTTAGCCCTCACCCTCAGTCTCTGCTCTTTCAAGGGTGAGATTCATTCATTCACTTCTCTTCTCTATACTGTTAATGGAAACTGCCATCCCTCAAATCGGTCTTTGAGCAGCTAAGGTTCCCTATTTTCTTTTGTCCTCTTGATATAACACTAAACCAGTGGTAAGTACATCTAGATTCTTCATCTCTTCACACCTTCTTCACTGTTTTTTAGACAAGGTATTTGTACTTGTTGATCTGAAAAGATAATGAAAATAAAAAGAGAAAAAAGAGAAAAAAGGAACAATCTACAGAGCAAATCACTTTCTTTTCGCTGGTAGTAATTAAATATAATATAGATTTTTTTTTAAGTAGTATTACATTTTAAAGATGTAAATCCTATATCTTTTCTCAGGCATGTCATAGCACAGATTCATTAAACACATGTTCCTCAAAATTACAGTTTTCGGGATATGAGAATCTTTGTTCAGGGGCTATAATCTCTGTTATTATGTTATTAAAACCTTCAGATAAAGAAATGTTTGGTCTCTTATGTAGCTCTCTAAAAAAAGATAGTTGCTGGCATTTTAATAAAATATTTTAAAATATGTAAATGATGCCTCTTTTTAACAAAATGGCATTTTGAAACAATGTGTGCAGATGTACTGAATGTATATAGAAATATCAAGAAAATTCACTTGAAAAAGAAAGAACGTTATCAAGATTGTTAATTTTGGTAGGGGAAGCTAGGTAAAAAATAGCAAAACATTTACCATTTAATTCTTTTACTTGTCTTTTTGCCTTACTTTTCTCCATGGAACATGTTTCTGTTGCAGTGATTCCACATGTATATAAATGTCAGCTATAGTTTGGATAAATTTGCTGAAAAACATGGCTATGTGTGAGCAGGGTAAAGCCATGTAGAAATACCCACGTTAACTTTAAATGAACTACTTTAGAGGCTTAGGGCAATAGAGTTTCTTTAGTGGGATCAAACACTGGGGGGACAAAGGCACATCACTCTCTTCCAATACATAGATTAGCTCATTTAGGACTAGTTCCTATGTCTTAGCTTAGCACTGCTTACTCTGAGTTTACGTTTAGCAAGTTTAATGATTCAATGGACAGTCCTTGAAGGGTAACGTCCTATGGCTTGGTTCAAGCCTGCTCTGTTTGATTTTGATTCAGAACGTGTAAAGTTTGGACTGCACCAAATACCTTGATGCAGAAGAGAGCACACGTCACTTTTAACAGGGCAAAAGGGAGGATACTGCCTGCCTTGCAACCTGGTCAAGAATTTGAAGGAGCAGATGGCAAAGGGATTTTCTGCACTGACTAGAAGATCTGATCTCATTCTCCAACAGTGATGGGTTCATATTATACTGCTTTATGATTTCACTACCTCAACTGCTCCTTTTATCTAGAAATTGTGCAGCTAGACAGACATCAGGGTTTTTCAATTCAATATTATTTGATACTGTTACTTAAGTTAAGTGAATTTTAATTCAGCATTTGAGGTGGTCAGAAACAACACAACCAACCCTCTGACATTTTTGACTAGTTGTCAATGTTCTTGCCACCTGTTGAGTCACAGATTCAAGCCTGTGTCTAAGATATACCCACGACTGGACATACATAGATATATTAACTATTAATTTTAACTCCATAGGAAAAATGATATTTTTTCTTTCAAATATTTTTTGTGTGCATCTTGCTACTTTATTTTTAATCTTCGCTGATTCAATTCCATAAATATTTGATGATCATACTCAAGCATATGCTTAAATCTCCTATCTATGTTCAAGCACGCTGGTCAATATTGATTCTCATTCCCTGAAGAATTGTAAGAGATCCTGAATGCACAATATTTGCACCCTTTTCATCATAAGGCATAATATGTTTTGAAACACAACTCTATTGCAATAACCAAAAATAGAGCAAGACTACAACTTCTGTAAAATTATAAGTGGGATTCATCTCAGTGAATTTTTAAGCACTGATGCAGCAGGCAGGTATATCTGAGTTAGCTAGATTGTTTTTATTTTTGTTGAAGAAAGCCAAAGGGAATTACTAAATTACATTTTACCTCACTTGTTTTAAATCTCTGAATAAGGTTGAGACAAAGTTCTTTCTAGGAGTAGCTGTTTTCTATAGCAGTCTGCAAAGGAAACTGGAATAACCTGTTCAGTATAGATTTCTACAGCACAGATATGCATGCTAGAGACATTTTGAAAGCTACCATTGTTGTCTCTGTAAAGGCATCTTTTGAAATACAGCCCTTCAGAGAGAGCTATACTGGGCTGTTATATACATACTTCAGGTTGTTAAGATTAATTACCGATTTTCCCTGTGATTTCCTTCAAGTCACTAGACCTACCTCTTGGCCATACTTTTTTTCCTATGAATAATGCAGACCATGCCCCTCTTTCCTCTACTCATGAAAAAACCCCACAGTTATATATCCATATGCAAGGACTAAAGAAAAGGAAACTAGATACAGTACATTTTATGTAGCAGATGTTCTATTAATATGTGTAGTATAAATAGCAAGATAGACAGATGAATGAACTTCTTGTACCCATTACCCTTCTTCAGGTGTAATCTGTTGCTAGTATAGCATTGACTTGTGATAAGAATGTCTGCTGCCTGAGTAAGATAGGAGCTGAAAAAGAAAATAAATGAATTTTATTTATGTTCTCAAGGCCAATTGCCAGCCCACGAAGTATTATGCCAGTACCCAATGGTATGTGAAATGGCTCATGTTAATTCAACAGAAACTTAGTCCAAAGACCTTTGTCTGTATCTTTTCCAAGCTGCACTACTAAACCATTCAGATCAAAATAAATAGAAAAATAGATCATAAAGGAATTACAATCCCAAAAGTGGTTGACTGAGGCTCAGATGCTCTTGGCAGCACTACAAATGATGTGCATATGATCAGCAAAAAGCATGGAAAACATGCAAAGGATAATGACATATTTTGCTATTGTGTTTGTTTTTCTTCTGGTTTGTTCATTATGTATAAAATTAGAGGTGAAGACACAGCCAGAATGCAGCAGCCCAATACAAAGTAAAAAATGAAGCCTATCCAAGCAGTTGGCTGAAATAAACTGACAACAATAAGAAGAGCAGCAACAATACAGAAGAGAGACCTACGTGGGGGAAAAGCTCCAAAACCCAATCAACAAGCAAACAACAACAAAAAAAAACGAAAATAAAACAAAGAAAACCCTCATCTTTCCATGGCTGTCACCAGTGATAAAAAAATTGAGAAAATAAGTTAAAAAAGAAAAAAGGAGTAATACTCATTGTTTAATGCCTGCATCAGCTTCAAGACAAATTCCAACCAGAAATCTCTGGAAGAATACTGCAGCTTTCCTGGGGTTCTGCTGGTTCCCACCTTCGCTTGACTTTTCAGCCACCCTTGTTTTATCATCACCACCTGCCAAACATGATGGCAGGCCCTGACAAGGAACTGCAGCCAGGTACACGGGCTAAGTACAGATGAACCTTGGGCCAAGTGTGGGACACAAATTTCACTACTACATGGTGGCTCCTGATAAAAGCTATGAGACAGCACATAATAGAATCTGAATGCTATATAGCATAATTTGGCACTGGAAATAGGTAGAAATAGGTACTAAGATATTGCTTATCTCTCATTCCATTTACTCTACATTACAGTGTATTCAAAGTCCCATAAAATACCCTGCAATAGCACCATATGAATTACTATAGCCATAAAGAGCAAAGATGCAGCATTTCAAATAACTATAGATACACTGGGAGTTACAGAAAGGGCTTCACCTCAACCCTTGCACTACAGTTTCCACTTTGATTAACAGCAGCTGTCTTCCACTATCAGTCCTGCATTAAAATGATGAAAGCATATATATAATCATTCATGCAGAATGCAAAATTTGCTGGTCCAACTTTAGTTGGAGAGAATTGTGGTGCTGATCACTCCTGGGAGAGTTTGGAAGTCCTGTCCTCTCTATGAGAATTCCTGTGGACTACTGATCTTGGGAAGGGCTTGGAAGGAAAGGAGCATTTCTTGAAAATTATTTGAAGGATGAAGATTTTCCTCCTTGGAGTCTTCTCCTCCTATTCATATGCAAGCTTGAGTAAACACTCCCAAAGCAAGGGTGGCCACAGTTTGCCATTAATGAAGTATTTTTACCAGTCTTCTAGCCAGAATGTTTTAAGTTGTTGGGAAAAAATAATTTTCTTCCTTATAAACAAAACCAACAGGAATCCTACATAATTACTTTCGATTTTTAGAAAAAATATCATTGAAAGTGGAAAAATTATAAAAAGTCAGGTTTTCTGACAAAAAACCCTAAGCTTTGTTAAAAGATATTCTAAAGGAAAAAATACTTTAAAGCAAAAAATTCCACCATTTCCTACTTGTTTCTGTGACCATTTTATACCTGTCTTTACAAGAATGTTTTCTGCTCTTTAAATTCACCCAACATTTTCTGTGGGCTGTTAAGGAAGATTTAGTGAGTACAAGAGCCTCATGCAGAAACGTTCATGTCAGTAAGCTTTTGCGTTTTGAATCTAAGGAGGTATCTTGGCAGCCGTGCTTATGATAGCGTCTCTGAAAATTGCCTTTTGCACAAATGAATTAATAAAAAGCCAAACACAAGCAGCATTTTGTATTGTTCTTGTGAACTCCTGCAAAATAACAGCCTCAAGAGCTATTGTTTTGATGAACTCGGGAAATATACAGCAGGGTAAGAATCTCAAGAGCCTTTTAACATCTACCTTTCCACATTTCTTTTTTGAGTTTCTCTCTTTATTTCAAAGCTTCTCTGTAAGCACCATACATCATATTAAACAGAGAGTGAAAATAATGCTGTCATGTTACTTTTAATTCCTTTTGTATTCTAACAGATTGTTTTGCATCCCCCTCTTTGTGTTCTTCATTCCCTCAATTAGACCAGATGCCTCTGAAATTTTTGCACTTCACTCTGGATGCAAATCCAGCCTGGCCCAATGCAATAAAAAATAGAGATTTGGGGGTTTTTTGGCTCTGACTTTCCACGTGACCTTTTGGATAAGTCAGTATACAGTTGTCTGATTTATTTTCCCCACCATCATAATTTTTAAACAGTATTTTTCTTCCTCTGATGCATTGATATCACAAACTGAAACCACATTATTGACTGAAAGCCTGTCACAGGAGTTTGGCAACCTTACAGAAATGGATGAGAGTCTGAATCCCTATAAAAATCCCTTAAAATAGCATTGGGGAATATTCCAGTTTAGGGAACATTGTACTACTAGTGCTTGTGACATCCCTTTTATGCATGTAAGGAGGGAAAATTGCCATCTAGAACTGACAAAGTCATAAGCTATAAATTCACTACATAAACAGATAAAATGTAGAGCACAATTTTCCTTTCTCAGTATGGATTGCACTTGTAGCTTTCTTTTATCAGCTCAGCACTCTCCACTGACACACAAAATTAAGGTGATTGTTAAAGACTTATAGGTTAAAACCATAAATAAAGTATAGTCAATCAATAGCTGTAATGTATGTGATCTTTTTCTTTTATCAGCCAAGTGTGAAACGCAGGCACAGCCATTGAACATTGCTTTAATTGAATCACAGTTGCTTAAGTGTTCTCAAGAGGTGATAAATTAAAAAGTGTTATGCATGAAAGAAATAGGTTTCTGCAAGTTGGAGAAGCAATATGGCATGAACCTAGTAATAAATTGTTGGTTATCCACTAACACCAAATTGCTACCCATAAAAATTATCTGTAAGCATTTTAACAATAAAGGAAGAGAAAATAGAAGATTCTACTTCAGATATGGTTTTGTTTTGCTTTTTTTGTCAAATTTGTGTCAAGCTAACTGGAAAGTTTGTCAAATTATATCTCAAAGACAATTATTTCAGTGAACGTAATTTATTTTCTCTTGACAAAATGTTCCCAAGATCATTCATTAGATGATTTTATGGCTGTTTTATAAATTTTGAGAGCATGTGGGTTTTTTCTGTATTTTCTTTCTGAAAAAAAATCTTGTCAATTTTTAAACAAAATTCATACTACTACACTTGTTTTCCAAAATCATAAAGTACAGGTTGTATAAAGTCAGTGAATATGGTAAAAGGTTTACAGGCTTACCTGTAAAAATCCTTTCTGTATTTTAGTGCATAGAAAGCACAAGATGTCATATTGCATGCCTTGTAAGTAATTTAGAAAAGGAAAAAACAAACAAACAAAAAACAGGAAAGGCAGGTAATAATATATTAATAATATTCCCCAATTATGATCTCATATTGCCTTTTGCCCCTGTACTGGTTTTGGCTGGGATGGAGTTAATTTTATTCATTGGAGCTTGTAAATTGCTGTGTTTGGGACTTGTGATGAAAACAGTGTCGATAACACAGAGATGTTTTAGTTAATGCTGAACAGTACTTACACAGAGTCAAGAAATCTGGGATTCTCATGCAGCCAGCAGGTTTGGGGTGCATGACAAATTGGAAGGGGACACAGCTGGGACAGCTGACCTCAATCTCCCATACAATATGACATCATGCTAAGAAATGAAACCTGGAGGGGGGGGGGGCGCATGGGGAGGAGGGGATGTTTGGTGTCAACATTATGTGTGGTGGAGCCCTGCATTCCTGGAGATGGCTGAACTCCTGCTTGCCATTTTGCTTCCTTATTTTGCTTTGTTTGTGCATGCAGCTTTTGCTTTACCTGGTAAATAGTCCTTATCTCAGCCCATAAGTTTTCTCACTTTGACCCTTCTGATTCTCCCTCCCTCCCTACTGAGGGGACTGAGCGAATGAATGGGTGGGGCTGAGTTGCTCACTGGGGTTAAACCATGACACCCCTCTAAAATATGAAGCATTAAGTCTTCAAATTTAGGCAACAGTCAAAGCAAGGTATAAGATGTTCAGTGTTGATGGAACTGAATGGAAAAACATCCTGTGAGCATAACTGTGCTATACTTGTATACTATAGAAATATTTTACAGGGTAGAATAGGACAATAGCGGAAAAAATCCTTCCTTTGAGTCAAGATTGATTAACTCCTCGGATTCCAGTCCAAGCCAGGTCAGAGTACTTGAGCTGCAATCCTATCCGGGCTCATTCTTAGAAAACAAACAAAAAATCCCAACCAACCAACCTCCTTTTGTCTTTTATGACATATTGGGTTCTATAGATGTATTTATTCCTCTTTTTTTTTCTTTCCACAACCCTCTCCCTCTGTTTTCTCATTTCATAAGTGAAAAAAAGTCTTTGCTAGGAAAGTGTAGATCAAAGCCACAACTTTGTTAAAGTGTAATAATATAATTTCTTCAGAGGCTTGTTGAATAAATGAAAACAAACAGATACAAACACACCCCCAATAATCCCAAACTGATAGATGCTCAGAGCTATTCTTCTTTCTTCCCTTCCTGCATAGGGAGACTGATACTGTTATGGCTTTTAACATAGATCAGGCTGTGAAGTCATCCAGCCAAAGATCTAAATTGCACTTGTGAGATGTCAGTACTTGTTTTGCAGCATACAGAGCCATTCACCCGAGGGAGTAGTGCCTGGCTCCAGACCAAGTGATACAGGCTGATTTGTGTGCATGCTGTTCAGGACAAGCACTGCTACAAAACCCCGGCAGCAGTCCCACAGAGTAGCTGTGAGCCTGGGTCACCTCCAGGCTTCGTTTTGTGTATCAGTGAAATTAAGACATTATTTGTGGGCTCCTCTCCCTCTCCTCTCAGTGTTCAAGGCCAGGCTGGATCAGGTTTTGAGCAACCTGATCTAGTGGAAGTTGGCCCTGCCCATGGCAAAGGGGTTGAAACTTTACGGTCTCCTCCAACCCAAATCATTTTGTGATTCTATGATTCCAAAAAGAGAGATCAGGTCTAAACAGAGGAACTGAGATGTTAAGACAATGAAGCTACTCTCATATCTCTGCAGGCTTCTAGGGTCTTCATTTTCATGTGCAAGTTTATCGAAGCTAGAAGTGAATTTTTCTGATATATGAATACCAGGATTTTGATATATCAGAGCACCATAAATTTCAGTTTCATCAGAAAACCTGATTTCTGAAAACTTGAAGACACTGTTTGGAAAGCATATTAAAATTTCACTAAGGGAAACCAAAATTAAAATATTCAAACTTAAGAAAAAAACCAAGGAAAGTAAAATGAAATTACTTTTTTTAGTCTGCAGCTGTTTCAAAAGATCAAAAATTTTCTCAGGATTATATTGACAAGGAACAATATTTTCTACGGAAAAAAAACAATTATTCATCTCTCTATTCATTCTGTGTGTTTAAGATGAAAACTAAGGTCCCTTCCAACCCAAACTATCCAGCTTAATAATGAAATTCTGCTTGTTAGAACTTCATATGTGAATGCAACATTTCTCAATGGATGTTAGTGATAAAGTAGTCTCTCCATCACGTGTGAGAAGTGCAACACAAAACACAAGCCCAGGAGCAATTCTTGCTAACCCAAGATGTTCCCCTAGGTGTCTGACCCATGCACACTTCATTGTCATTATAGAAACATGGCCATTTCCAAAGGGCCGTTTGATCTGATGGGCTCAGACAGCCTCTGCAAGGCAAGGGTGACAATGCTTCCCTTGAAGCACTCTTGTCAAGTGTGTCAGGAATGATAAGATGAATCAAAAAAAAGAAAGTAATTACATTTTCTTTCTCAATCTCTACAATTTCTTGTATCTTTATGTGCCTTTGTGCTCAGCTGATGCTCAGGAGTTTGAACATTTTCAATTAAGTAAGTATTAATAGAAAACTCTAAGCGTGTTGTTGTGAGAAAATTAATTCCCTTTAGATTATGTTTGCTGCACAATATATAAGGACAAAAACCTTCACCAAATACACAAAAGCAAAAATCAAACCAAAACCCAAAGCTAGAAGCAAGCACCTATTGGGCTAATGCAGATTAATCCCAAAGCTGCAGAGCGAAGCCACCTGCCCTATTTGTGCAATCATGATGAGTGTGAGGAAGACAGAAAAAAAAAGCATCTGGTGCACAAAGCTGTACCTGAGAACTGAAATAATCTGGAGCTGGGAAATGGTCTGCAGGCAGCTGTGAACTTGCCTCTGCTTGCAGAGGACATGACCCTTTCAGGGGATAAACAGATTTTGCATGCTCGGCCTTAGCTTCCTGTCAGGACACAGATTAAGACAGAAAGATTTTTAATAAATATCTGAGCACGGCAGTGTGACAACGATTTCCACCTGAGGTTTATCATTCAGGTGATCATAAACTCAGATAAAAGACTTTCTTTTGTATGCATCTCAGCTGAAAGCAAAAGGGAGATAAGCATGAAAAATAAGATCATGAGATTTTGAAGGGACTTTAACTCTGTGAAGACACATTGAGAAAAAAAATCTTTCCTGCCAAACACAACTAATGCATCTCTCAGGTCATCTATGGTAGGTGCTAAGCTTCAGGCTATTAGCAACCATCTATCACTTGTTTTGGGATTTTGTTCACACAGCTTTACCATTAGTCGTTACACATCCACCCCCTGTGGTCATGAAGGTTACCTGGGAAGGGAGAGAGACTGATCAGTCAAATCTTCCCCTAGAAATTCTAGTTCTAGGAAAGGCCCAGAGGAATACCGATGATTCCTACTCACCATTGTCACTGACGCTGAATGGATGCTTTACTTTTAGGCAAAAGAACCACTATGAGGTAAAATCCAATAATATCCAAGTTTAGGATAAAAAACATCATCCAGTAACACACTGCCAGTACAGAGAGAAGGATTTCCACATCTGTGAATAGTCTTCAACTGAAATGCTTTCTTGCATTCTTGAACTTAGATGCAGGAGCTATTGCAGCAACAACATTAATATGTAGGTAGTCTGAATTTTGTTTGCTTAGTTAGTCACTTTCAGGGAAAAGCTGAGTCTTAACTTTTTTCCTTTCACTGTCACCTTCTTTATATATTATTTCAGGTTTAATGCTAGAATGTTACATTTGTACAGTGTAATTAAAATTATTCCTGTGCTTTAAACAACTAACATTCAATGTGAACAGAATTGAGATAAAGACAAGTTAAAGTGTCAGAGTATGTTCTTGCTTTTCATTAAAATTCAGGTTTCTAAGAAATGACACATTTTGAATCATGATCAAATTGGTTTATTTCCATTAGTTGTAAGTGCCAATTAATTGCTGGCTGCATTAATGGGAAATTAGATCATTTTAATAGAAAGATCTACACCCAATGTTCCATTGCATGGCTACCAGCCTCTCCAGTAGTCCTACACTTAACTGCTAGAATACTAATAAAATCATAATGTAATTAGGAATATTACCATTGGCTTCAAACAAGGCCAACTTGCACCAAGTGTAACATGACCTGTCTCAGAACAAATCGGTGTCTTTTTGTGATTCTGCTCAATAGAAATTAATGTCTTTCTTTCTCTGGCTAAATCAGTTCTTGTAGGTCTGCAGAATTGGTTACTGCTGTATTATACATTTGATGAAACTCACAAGGGAGCTTCAATCAAACATAAGGGATGCATCTAGATTCACTTGTTTTGTTCTCCCAGGGATTGTTCAATATTTATCTCAATGTTCAGAATAAAGCTAATTTTTCAAATGACTGTCATTGTTGATTTACAATGACACTTGGTTGGATTAATAAATTTAGAATGAAGAGATGCAAAAAAGTGGGTATAAACTGATTAAGGAAAACACTAGTCCTATTCAAACAGAAGTAGAGAAATTTGGCTTCTTTAGCCCAGCAAGAGAAAGGATGAGAAGTAATGTTTGGTCTTGATAAAAACATTGGAGTTTAAATATTGGATATGATGCCAACTACTTTCAGCAACTGGAAAATGTTATTCCAAAGAGCAAATGCTTGTCCCAAGTAACTTGGGCCAAAAATCAGGAACAAAAAAAAACCCAGATGGCTTCTATGGAGGAACAGTTTCTGCAATAATTTCTTTGTTATAGCATTGGCAAAATGGTCTGAATTCTAGCTATCATCTGTAGTTCTCTTGCCCTCCTGTCCTCCCTTCCTATCATGAGCGTTTAAATTCAGCTGAAAAGGGTACCATGTTAATTATCTCAGCTTCAGCATCGGATGCATGACAGTTTACAATTAAATACCTGTTTTCTTGTTTTCAACTTTTATAAATGTGTTTGGGGCTTTCTGAAGGCATCTGAACTATGCTCTTTTTTCTCATTTTTAGTGGTGAATAAATATTGTTACGGTACAAGATTTACTCACCTACCCTTACATGACCAAAAGCTAGGCTTTTAAATTAATCTGGTTGTCTAAGGCTGTCAGTAGAGGTATGAACAGCCTTGAACTGCAGTGCAGCTCCTCACATGGGTTTCTGAGGTTTGTGGAAAAGCATCTCCTGAGATGCTTATTACTTATCCACTCCGTCCAGAGGAAACAAAGACAGTGACCATAGGCTAGAGGCCTAGCTTTCCATGAGCTAAAATGAAGCAGGCAGAACCCGAGCCCTCACAACCATTTGTATAAGTTAAAACCACCACTAAAGTCACCCGACTTTACAATGTGGGCTCTTCACAGTGCACATGAAGACATGAGAGCATCTTTCAGGCATGTGAGATGTACAGTGCTAACACAAGACAGTGAAAAAATTTTTCATAATGATCTGTGGCAGAGTAGTTTGATTTAATTTTGCTCAGAAGAGCTCAAAATGTACAGAGTAGACCCTCCTTGTGGCAGTAGCACAAAAGTCGAACTTTCTGTTCTCCTTCCTCCCAGCCCAACCTCCAGCCTACAGGGACAGTCACAGGGAAGAGCCAGTCAAGCTCTTTCTGCTGTTTTGTTTGGGTTTTCTGCTTTTTGGGGTTTTATTGTAGTTGATCATCCCTATTCCTCCCAGTACACATCTATGTGGCTCCCTGGTCACTGTCTTTCTTTTTTCCTGTATTTACTACCCCCGCATTTATTTAGTCTTCCCACCCTAACCACCTGACAAAAGCAAACAAGCCATCACATAATGCCACTTTCCTGTTTTAGCCATTAACTTCTCTGTGCAATCTGGAGGTCCAAGACAGAAGCCTCACCAAGTGGGAGCTAGTCTTGCATGGCTTCTTAGCACTGACATAAAAGAGGAACCAGAAACAGCAGCAGTAACAAGGAGCTAATATTTTACCACTTACGGGGAATTATACTATTTTTGGTCACACTTTGGACCAATTGTTTTTAAGTTACACAGGATATAGTTTTTAAATATGCAATTTTGCAACATAGAGGTTAATAATAATTTTCACAAGTCTACTGTGAACAGAATTATAAATTTTCCCTTAAATCGAATACTTTGATGGGTGACAGGACCTAGGTTCAAGCTGCTCTATTTGGGAAATGCTGGTATAAATACCGATAACCACAAAACAGTAGATACCAGAAAAAAAACCAGAGTACTTACTGTTTAGTCTTCCAATTAAGTTAGTTGATTTATTCTGCAAATTTTACAGTCTAATAATCCTTGTCAGTTTATCATCCTGCTGCATATTAGTGGGCAGACTGTATTTGAAATAAATTTAAGAAGTGAAAATACATACATTACCATATTTAATAAATTTCTTGTTTATAAGCAGCTAAAGATAGAAAGTGCACGAAGAAGTCTTGATAAGGCCAAATACTCATTTTTACTTCAGCAATATCCAATTGTAAGCCTGTAACTGTGAAAATACTCCTCTAATGGTAGTTTTATATGCAGCTCACTGTCAGTTACTGCACATGCGGACTATAAATATTGTTGTGTACATAACCTGAGTTTTTGTTCTAAATCCTGTTTCTCTAGAGGTAAATGAAATAACATCTAAGAAAGAAGTTCTTAGGCTGAGCTTATTATTTGGTTGTTTAGCAGTAATAAGTCCTAAGCATCGATTGTAAGAAGAGGTGATATTCATGATGTTCACAGAGCCTCAATTTTCTCTCCGGTAGTTCAGCAGAACCAGCTCATCCAATTCTATCTAAGATACCTTCAAATGTTTTGCCCTTTAGCTATTGTGTAACAACTCCTGAGTTCCCTAAACTCACTGATTCAAAGGGAGCAGCCAGAAACTATTTATTTTTTGGGGAGGACGGTCTAACTCCTTGTCAGGCTCAGCACGTGTTCAGGTGAAAGCCAGTTCCTGCAGGGGAGGCAGAAGGATCCTGATGGTTGGGCAGACTGGATACGGACTGCCTCCTCAGCATGCACCATTCAGTCAGATTAGCTGTATTCCTAAATACAACCCTAACTTTAAGTGGCCTAAAAAACTATGGGATTACAAACTGATCAGTTCTGACAAAAAGGAAATTTCCAAACACCTTCCTCTTGGAACTGATTGCACAAGGGAATAGGAAAGAAAATAATGTTGGGACAACGCACATTCCTATCCTTGCCCAGCGCTGCAAATCATCAGCACAGCGCTCCAGCTCACTGCTGATTTTTCTTGGAAAAGATGGGCAGCTCAGCTCATCCCAGCCCTCTGAGAAGCAGAAGCTCATGGCTGGTAACTGAAATGGCTCTTTCATCATTATCTGAAGTGCTGCTGTGAAGCTTGGCATGGTTTACCAGAGCCAGCTCATACCCAGAGCAGCAACTGCCTACTTTTTCAACTGCACACACACATTCTATCTCTAAAATTTTGTTAGCAATATTACTTCCATTTTTATGAAGGGATTTCTTTATTTTTAATTCACTTCAAGTAGCTGAATTAAATTATGGAAGCAGTGAACCACCAAAGGAACTCTTTAGGAAGAATAAGTATGTTCCTCACGCTCTACACACACGTGCACATGCTCACACACACACACAAATTATTTATGACTTTGTTTCCACCTGCACTGACATGGCTGGGAATTTACAAGAGCATTGAAAAAGTTACAAGCAGTACTTCAGAAATTCCACATTTTACTGAGCTGCATTATTATTTGTCAGGCAGCCAAATACTATGTCAGCCCCATAATTGACTTACAGCAACATCTGTAGGAATATTTAAGGACAAGGAGGAAACCAATGTCCACTTTTGAATCCCGTGTTTCAATGATACTAATGGTGTTGGGAGATTCATCAACATAGAACACAGAAATAAAAAACATGCTAAAGGGAAATATACTAAATGTTACAAAAGGGCAGGAGTCAGTCGTATGTTACTTTTCAGACAGGAAACAACTACAGCCTTTCTAGGCATGTTTTAACTTAACTATATAAAACACATGGCCCTAAAACAGCAGACCATTTTCTTTTTTTTTTTTCTGAGGAAAATATGAAGCTTAAAAAGGAAGCCCACATAAGCTCAAAACTCCTTTGTGCAAGACCTCATTAAATAAAAAAAGAGAAAAATCCCACCAAATTTATATAACAGTTACTTTTTAATTGCTATGAACTATATGAAGAAATCCCTACTTTTCCGTTTAAGAATGTTTTGTGAGGAGGAAAGAGGTCCAACACTATCAGAGAGCTGGAAAGAGGTAGGAATGCCTTTCCCAGATCCCTTTCCTCAGCCTCTGCACCTACAATAACTTGCTTTTCTGTTTGCTTATCAAACACTTCCTCTGCAAGACAGTAAGCTGCTGAAGAAATGAGGGAAGGCAACTGATATATCTGGGATTGCTGAATATGATTTCCATCATGCTACAACATAGTGCTGTTTAGGTTTGTGGGTTTTTAAAAGTAAATAAAGTTGATCAAATATTATAGACTTCAATGAGTTTCCTCACCTGCCTTGTTTGAGGGATGACCATGTGATGCAACCTTTTGTTTGTAATCAGTTTAACAGGAGTGATGATTTCGGCAGCGTTCACACCGCTCCTGCATCTGAGGTGGTGGTTGAAATTTGCTGGAGCAAGCAATTCCCAGGGTTGGAGTCGCCCCTGTTGCTGTGGCTCCTCAGCTACAGCCCTCACAGTGGTAAGTCTTGAGAGTCCACTCGGTGATTGTTTGAAAAGAAACTACCTTGGGTTATGCAGAAAATGCAGGGACCAGCTTCCTACAGTTCTCAAAGAAAACAGAGAGCAGAACTTTTCTAATTGCACAGAAAAATATTAAGCCTGACTCTTCACAGAAACTTACTGAGTCAGAACCGCTAAGATGAAATCGGAAAGAGAAACTTGCTCTGGTAGCAATGAGAATCAATCTACAGGGAGCTGCCAAACTTAGATCAAATGGATTTGGAAAGAGGGATGTATGATGGGGAAACAACAAGCAACAGCTCTGCCCACACCAGCCTCCGCAACTGGTCTGTGTTGCCCTGATAACCTGAAGCTCTCTACACTCTGTATTCCAGTTCTCACTGGAAAAGTGAGAATTCAAAACAGCAAGTAATTTCAAAGTGAAAAATCAAAGAATTTCCTATTTTTTTTTCAGAATTTTGATGTTATGACTTAAGTAATTTAATAAAATCAGATCAGTGGCTTAGTGTCGCAGAGCTGCTTTTTTCTTTAATCCTCCTCTCTTTTCTTAAAAGAAACTACTCTGAAAATGCTATTTCAGACAAAACTGCCAGAGTGTGCTCATAGGTGAAATAATACAGTTGTTACAAGCTACAGAGCAATAAACAAACACATTTTTAAAATGAGGCACTTCAGAACTTCAGTTTACATTCAAACATAATTTTATTTATTAAGTTAATACAGCTTTCTGATTAGTCATATTTTACATCAGTGCCATCATTTTACTACTTCACTGTGTGGTCACAGTTACATGAAATTTAATTCATTCTAAGTGCTGCTTTACACATAGGTTTTTGTCCCCTTGCCAAAATCTGAGAGCAGATTAACTTTTCCGTGCTTACAGCAAATACCTATGAGGCTGCTGCAAGCGCCCCTGACAGTTTCCATTCTTTAGTTTACATGGAAAGCTGTGTAAGCTAATTACGATGGAGGCTGTTTCCCCTTTCCTGAGGGAAGGTTAATAGAGAAAGAAGTGTACACTAATAAAGAATACGATCAGTGAGTGGCAGAAGCCAGGCTCTGGGCAGTTGGCTGCTGGAGCACTGATGCTTTCTTAATGCTGCTGGTGTACACACCCGCAGCAGGTAGCAGTGCAGTACAGCTTATTTTAAACCAGGAGAGTAGCTAGTTTCAGTTATAAGAGCTAGCTTTTTTATGTCTTCTACTACTTACTCAAAGAGTAGCTTCTTTGTTGCTGTGCTAGGGAGCCACAGCTGTTAAAAAACTACTGAACAAAAGCCTCATTTGGAGATGCGTTACAATTATTGTGTGGTACCAGTGGATCAAATATTTTTTTGCTTGAGCTCTCTAGCTATCAACTATTTCAGTCGATAGTCTGCAAAATCTTTCTGCATGCTGTAAGGCAGGTCATGAGGGACCAAATGAAGGATCAAGTCTTTCTGGTTTACTTCTATGAGTCTGGAATCACAATGAGGTTGAAAAAGCAGTTTCAAAATTCCCCTAACATTTCTGGGTAAAACCCGTGTATCTTCACATGCAATTCTCCCAGTCACCTGGAGGGCTCTTTGTCATCAACAATTCTGCCAGACGTGGACTGAGCAACAGACAAGTATCTTGCCAAATATCTCCAGCTCCAACATACTTTGTGTCCTGCAGAAAATGGCACAGCTGCCTCATTCAAGGACTGACAGAGTAGCAGCACAAACTCAATAAGCTTATTGAACTGTGCTACGAGAAGAAAATGTTAAAACCTACACAAGTTATGCCCTTGGAACAAGGGGATTATTCAAAACCACTTTATGATATGACATAAATAGCCTTCTTCCCCTGCATTCACTTTACATCTCTGTAGCTCTGGCTTACATTAGCTTTGACTACTTCTCTTACATGTAGTGTGCCAGCACGTTAGCAGCAGGATTAAATATGCCAGTCAAGTGCTGGCACATGCACATCTACAAAAGAAGTGCTGAAAATAAATCGGATGCAAATTGCTATGGAAGTGAGGGTGTCTTCAGAACATTCTGTACCCAAGTCTTTCAAAGTACAGGCTACAAAATCTAAAAGTCTGTCTTATATCCAGGGTATCTTATTCTGTCTGCCAAGCAAACAAAATCTTAATTTCCAGTGCCATCATATTTGAAATTCACAGGGTTTAAAATTCATTACCATTTATTTCAGAAGATAGTGTTTTTAGGTGCTCAGATTGCGAAGTCCTGTTTTGCATGGGTGAACAGCCCATGGTCAAGCCACTCTGAAAGGGTATAACATGAAAGCAGCTGTTGATGGCTGGGGAAAAGCAATCATGCTGAAATGCTATCAGTAGCCCATAATCAAGAGTAATTTACTGTTACATTCTCTGTTGTGTGGGAAATAAAATCTTGAACTTTAGTCAGAAAACCTAAATTTGTTTTACAAACGGTGACCTTAAGTTACTACCAACTTCACTCTTGGGTTCTATTGTCCCATGGCATTCTTGAATCATATTGATCACAGGCATTCTGACACATGGACCTCATGGACCACACGACTCTGAAAAAGTATGCATTGCACCAGCAATATTTAGTGTTGAACACAAACACAGAATAACAAACGGATCTTGTTTCTTGCCTACCAGAAAAGGAGATTTTCAGATATAGTAAGACATAAGTCTTCAGATGACATGTTCTTCGGTTCACAGCTGTTTTTGGCACTTTAGGGAGCGGAGGATAAACGGAATTAGTATTGTGAAGAGCACAGGAATGCATGTATTGTATTATAAATATTTTATATGTCTCCTCAATTATGCATATACTGCATATTCACACCAAGAGCTTCCCAAATCTGTCTAGCCTGTCTCCCCACGCTTCCCCTCCTCCAGCACTCAACCACTGCTGACTTATTGCCTTCAACTACACTGTGCACTGTAAACTGAATACATTTGTTCTAGACTGTAACCACAGTGACTGGGCAAGCAAAGAAACTGGAAACAGAGGGTTCTCAAAGGACACGGGAACAATACTGAACTACAAGAGAAAAAGCTGCACAGGAAACAGAAGGCTCCTGTGTCTTTCAATAAGGGATAGGATATGGACAGACATCGTTTCAGTGGAACTACTGAACCCTAATACTTAGATGCAACAATGATGAGAAGCACTTTTTGCCACATGTAAGTGAGCAAAGACACTATGGCTTTTATTCTCTGCCATAACACTTCCCTAAAAAATAATAAAGGAAGGTATCTGGTGAGCATTTTGTCTGAGTAGAACCACGTGCACAAAACCTGCAAATTGTTAGACACTGTTTTCCCCCTTCACTAAAGAGGCTGAGGCTTTCCCCTCCCCATTAATAAACGAATGTGCCACAGCTACTAAACATCCAACTGGCCAGACACCTTCTCTATGACAATACAGCAATACAGAAAGTTATGAAATAAGGGAGAAGACTTCACTGACACAAAAGAATTACAAGATACATTACCTTTGCAACAACAAGTCTTCCAAGTCGCAAGTAAAATTTCTCCCTACATTTACACTTGAAAAAAAAAATGCCATCTCCAACTATGGTCCTGGCTTGTAAGGTTGGCAGAACACGACTGTTTGCAGGATAGATCTTCACAAATGCTTAACAGATCTCGAATCTTAAAGTCTGAATTTTAAGCCTTGTTGAAGCAGTTCAATGAATAAGACCCAAGTGTTCAAGAGATCCCCAAGACTGAAATAAGAAATATTTGGTGACACTAATGAGTCCTCAGCTGGAAAAGTAGAAATATTCTTCAGTGGAAAGCCTAGGGCCAACTCTTTGCAATTATTGCACTGTCATGATACGTTTACACTCAATGAAAGAAATAATAATTCTAAATTAAAACATTTGGTCCTGAAATATTGCAGCATTCCTTAAGGCTTTGTGTTTTAAATAGTAACATACAGCCTTCAATGAAATACTTCACTGGTATCCGCCACTGTCATCTCAGACACACCATTTAGATTGTTCAGTTAGGAAATGTTTGCTCCACAGAGATTCTGTTAAACAGATAACTCCATTTATCTGTCTAAAATTAACACTTTTATTCAGGGCTTGCAGAAACTATTCCTCATTGTTATATTTGAGTTCATTGGGTAAAACATTTTGTTGTGTAAATAATTAAGAGGATACTGCCATTAAAGAACTCTTTCCAAGTATTAAGTGAGCCCATGACAAGATTCCAGTTGCTGCTGGCCACAAAACTGCAAGAAGTCTGTGTTTTTTTTTCATTCTAGGACTCTGAGATGAGGTGTAAGCTTTATTCAGTCTTGGCCGCAATTTATTTCCCCATCACATCAACTTATGATTTAGCTTTCAGCTCCGTAAACATCAAAATATCAGCTCCCTAATGCCTGGATGTTCAGAGGGGGAAAGGAGAAAAAAATAAATTAAAACAAAATAATAACAAAAGAGAGAGAGAAAGAAGGAAACATTTGCACACCTTTAAAACAAATGTTTGGTTACATCAGTGGTCCTAATAAGAGCTATTAAGACACTGCAAGTATCTTGCAATTTACAGATTGCTGCCGTATTTAAGCACAAACAACTTATTAAACATGAAAACTCACACTGGTAAAAAAGAGTACTTGGGAGCATTTACTTCCATATCAGGGTATTTAAGGCATCAAATAAAATTCTAGTCATTTGTATTTTTAGGATGCTAAATGAAACCTGATGGGAAGCATGTAAAATTCAGTCACTGACCCTGAACATTTATTTAGGTACAGAGATCCATGTCCTTGGAAGATTAGGATCTTTATAATATTCTTCAACAGCATGTCCAAAAAAAAAGTATTTAAGGGAGAAAATGAAAATGGAATGAAGTGATATCGCCATCATTCCCAACGTTCCTGTGCTACAGAAAACAAATTTGAAGCTGTTTTTTCATGACGGACATTTTACATGCAGTCTTAAGCATAAACATTAATTCTGGAATGAAAGATGTACTGACTCTCCTTCCCCTAAAAGAGCCAGGGGGGTGAAAAAGAATTATTCAGTGAATCAAATTTAACATTTCTTGCCTTATTGACTTATAGTATGTGCTTAACTCAGGAAAAATTAATCTCTTTCAAAGTGCACTTAATTATAATCAAATACCCATATCAATGTCTGTCACCACATCAGCACATCTGGCAGCAATGAAGGCAAATTAACAATAAGAGTCAGAAAATCTGGCAATACAGTCAACTAAAGCACGCAAAATCCATTTTCTACACTTAGACCACCAGTGACTAAGGATGGATTAACTTCCTGTCTCTAATACTGGTGCCTAAATTAAAGGGAAATTGCATCGCAATCTGGGTACCAGGTTTGTGCCTACAAACAACAAAAAGCCCTTAGCTCAGCTACACCAGACAGCAAAACCTTTACTCTAGCTTTAGCCATGATGTCTGTGACAGTCTAATCTAACAGCTGCTTTTAATTTAGTTTAAAAGAAGCAATTTGGCAACCCTGTAAGTTTGCACCTTCAAAGTAGACAGATGTAAGAAGCCCATGTCCTGTAACAGTAACCATTGTGGAGTCTCACTGTTTTAATGCAGTGATGACAACAGGATTCACAGCTTTTTAAAATAGCGGGTTATCTATACACAGAAAAACAAAAAAGTGTTTTCACTTAGTTTTAATTAACATTTTATAGAAAGCAATCCTTTCTCTGACTTCACATAGTTAAAGGCATCTAGTCCATTACTGCAAATTCAATCCAGCAAGAATTTATTACCGCTGTACTAGATTGAGCAACTGAATAAAGCCTAGACCTCATCTATAACCAGAAAAGCACAGCTGAATAAGGAACAGAAGCATGAGTTAAACCAAAGAAAACATTATCTTGTACTTGGATTACCTTCTCACGTTGAGCATGGACGTGCTTGCAGAAGGAAAAAAAGAGGGAGAAAGGGTATGGGAAAGCAAACAGTCAGGCATGCACTGCATATTTGGCAAACACTTAAAGCTAAGCCACTCAGAAAAAAGTGATGCTACCTGGCAGACATCCAGTGCTTTTCTTCTTCTGCTACTAAATACCTTGATACGGATTTGTGTCTCTACTGTGCACACCCTTCACCAGATGCATGTATACTATTTGCATGCAGCACAGGCAGACTGTTGGTACTACAGCCTTGTGTGCATGAAAACCGAGAACATGTGCGCACACATCTGATAGTGGGAATTTCCGAAGTGGAAGATTTGCATACTTATTTTGGCACAAATAGCTTCAACCCACCTTACCAGCCACAAGTAGTTGTGGCAGGACCACACCTGCTCATAGAAGCTGAACATATTTAAAATAGTAAATCCAGAGAGACAAGTTTTAGTCAAATAAAGGTGCAGACAAGCAAGAAAAGGCACCTACATATGCAGCATTCCTCTATCTACGAACATAATGCACGCTTTTCATTCCTCATATACTAATGTGGGTCAGAGACCACATTGCAGCATATTTTATTAAAAGTAATGTGCAAATAAGATGCATGATACCTGCAAATAGCATGGAGTTTCCATTTGTAAAAAGGTACAAGTAACAGTACAAAATTAGAACTATTACTACTCATTTCAATAAAATGAAGTCTGACGTAGAAATACATATGCTGTATTATTTACACCATTAATTTACAAAAGATATTACTTGCATAAAACAAAACTATAAAATAATTAGAAATATAGTATTTTTATAAGGAATGTTTTCCCTGTATAAAACATAGAGCATTTTGGCAATTATGCTTTATTTGAATAAAAATGCACTTATTTGTTCACGTGAGTCATACGCATCGCGTGGTTTCTTTCTTCTCTTCTTCCTTTCCTTATACCTTTTTAAATAAAATTCCACAATGAGGTAGTAGTATGTCAAAGTATTTCTTTGGTTCTAGAAATCAATGGCAGACACAAAAGGAGCTATGTATCCAATTCACAGGATTGGAAAGTAGAAGTCCTCAAGTTTTCAAAGGACTGTTTGTAAGGATAAATGTTATTTTCTCCTCTAGAAACTGTCCTTTCCTTTCCATCTTCGTCTGCCTCTGCATCAAAGTCCAGGGAGGCATGAGGATTATTATGGGAGGCTTTTGGTTGGCAATTTGCTGACTGTCTACAACTTGAAACAGAGTCCAGCTGAGGCCTCCATAAAGACTTTCCAAATGTTCCTGAAAGACAGTAATTGAGTAAATAAGTACAGAACCATAGTTTTGCTAACAGTTTCTTGTGTCACTAAGGGCTGCTTGCTAGAATGTAAGCCAAGGATCAACACAGGCAAAGTCCTCCACAGTTAGATTTTACTTAAGTGTTATTTTACCCCTTAAAAGAAAACATCCGTGTGATCACAAGCATAAGGCAACATTCTGCCACCTAAGACATTAAAAACATTTCCAAAAAAATGTACAGCCACATGAAGCTTCATTACTTTTGTTTTCATGACTACTCTCATGCCCATTTTTCTTTGGGGAGAGTGGTGAGGGAGAAGGTGGGCACACAGATCAAACCACAAACATATCACAAGACACTTTCTAATGCAAAAGTCAGAACAGTCTCCCTGTTTTGTTTTTCAGTGAATGAATGGCACATGAAATCTGCCATGCAGTTCTGCAAAAACAAAAAAAAAAGAAAAAACTCAATATGTATAGGGTTATACAACACCCTCCCACTATGCAATCTGAATGCTGAAACAATCTTTTTTCTGGCTAGTATCTCCCATTAATAATAAAGGTCCCGCCAGCCAAATTCTCCATTCACATCTCTTCATCTCTTTGCCCACAATTGGCTAGAACAGATGTAGCCCAGAGACAATCTGGCATTTCAGTTGACTCTTTATTAATAATTATCTGGATTCACCAGCCAGAAAATAATTACTGTGCGTGTCACCCTTCACCACTGGGAAGGCATTAGTGTGAAATCCTCTGCAAGAAGGGCCTTCTCTTTTTTCATTGAAAAAAGATTGAGCCATTGCAAGTCATAGTGCTTGTTAAGTGAGAATCAGAAGTCTTACTTTCAGAGGACAATTTGCCATGGGCTGATTTTGAAGAACTTTGTTTTTATGAATAACTTAACACTACAGCCATTAATAAATTTTGCACCCAGAAAGCCATACTTCTAGGTTTGCTTAGTTGCTACAAGCAAAGGTTTCAAGTAAAACTGTAATCTGAGAAGTTACTAAAAATGGATTTGGACAAGGTCCATATTTGCATTAGTGATTTGCAGAGCAATATGAAAGGATGTGCCTCACAGCACCAAAGCTACAAATGAATCCTGACTTAAAAAAAAAAATAAAATCCAAGTTGTGAACTTTCTGGCTCATGCACAAACAGGAATTTTAATGCCAGCTGTTGCCTTCATTGTGATTGTAGAGGCAAAACGGGGGTTGAATTTGAAGACAATGAAGAACCGAATCCACAACTAAATACAATAAATCTATCAAGACTTTTCCCATGCCACTACCTCCAAGATTGAACCATAGGCTCTTTCAGTGAAGAGGGCTAATGATTATGAAGTGTCCAAGGCAATGACAATGGAATGAGTAGCTCAGAGAAATAAGTAACTCTACATAGATTTTTAGGGCAGAAAGGGCTATATAAGCCCTCGAGGTTGCATTAACTCCTGGGTATACCCACATATAGCACAACTACTTTCTGCAGGAGATACATGGTAAAGCCCTATCTGCCCAGTCCCACCACAGCAATGGTGGCAGGCAGGCAGGAGAACATGTGTAGTCACAGGGCCTCTGCCAGATGTCATGGCATCTGCAAAGTTTTCCAGTTCAAACATCTGGCTTTCAAAGGGAGAAAACTTCAGAGATTGTACCTCCCACCCCACCCCCTGAGAACAAAGAGCTCAGTGATGTACATTCCTTCAGGTCCCCTCACAGAACCAGCAGATCCAGGCCTTGATCAACCATGCTGACACACCAGCTGGGAGACGATCCACGGTACCTGAGCTGTACTTGGCACTCAGCTACCACAGGGATGAAAGCCATATATGGATTTATATGCGTTTTAAACCAACCAAACCAACACCCAAAATTTAGGGAGATTAAAAAGGTCAAGATACACTTTTTTCCTTCCCCCACCTCTCCCTGCCATCTGGATTAAAATCATAAACCATGAGTTAAGCTTCAGGAACTCTTTGGTCATACACACCATAAGAGAAGATAAAGGAGGGGCAGAGAGGGCATTTTTCCACAGTGTCTTACTTTGAAGGGTTTAGGCTCACTGTGTTATACAATATATCT
This sequence comes from Dromococcyx pavoninus, assembly GCA_033558185.1. Taxonomy (NCBI): domain Eukaryota; kingdom Metazoa; phylum Chordata; class Aves; order Cuculiformes; family Neomorphidae; genus Dromococcyx; species Dromococcyx pavoninus. The sequence continues at coordinate 3,455,227 of JAUMJL010000199.1, read as the reverse complement.
TCTTAGATGGGAGTTCAAGTTTCCCCATCTGCCCTAAGTCCTCTGGGGACCTTGCACACCTTATGCCTGTCAGGCAGAATTTCTGGTACGCCTGAGTTTGTTAAAGTGTATTTAAGAAAGTATCCTAACATTTATGGAAATCTGCCAGCTATATTAAGAAAAAGGTAAGAATCACATCCCTGGTGAGATTTTTATGTACGTGTGAGATATTAAGATCTCCTGGTAATCTAAATACACTCATTATGCAGTTTTACTGTAATCACTTTTCTGTTCCTGAACTTCAAACATTCGCGTGTTGTATCTAATGGTTCTTAGAAGCCAAGTTTCCTGTCTTTCCCAAGCAGAAGGCAGCTCACAGCTACACCCAGAGGTAAACCACCTCAGCTGACTGCCACATTTGACCTGAGGACTCCTTCAATATACGTCAGTTCTGCTTCTGACCAAGCCCCAAGCTGCTCCCTTTGTAACACAGGTTAGGGCCTATCTCCTGTGTAACTCCTGAGGGCACCCCAAGTTCTGTGGCATCCAACTGTCCTCATTGCACTGCAGTGGAGAGAAGGAGCAAGCCTACACGTACAGTTCAGTTGTATGAACCGTAAAAAAAAAAAATATTGATTCTGCAGCATTCCACATTACTCCAGGAGGAAGAGAGGGCAAGAAAACAAAAAGACAAGACCACATGCAAAATGTCAAGGACAATTCTCAAACTACCTTTCCTCAGCTATTTCCTGTTTCTCCTTTAAAAAGTATTTATATTCCATATTTTACTGCTATTTTACCAAATTAATGGACATTTGCAAAAGAAGCCCACACAAAATTGCACAAAAATAGCTTTTTCAGAACATTTGCTATATGAGCGTCTAAATACTACAAAATTACCTGTTGTAGGAGTGGGAAAGAAAAAGCTGAGAAATCAGTTTTGCTTGGTGTTGGAAGTAGAAACCGAGGCAGCAAGGATACCAGCAGCTCAAATAAAAAAACAATAGGTAGAACATACCCATAAAAGTGCCGTGACTGATAGCAGATGAGGGATCCAAACTTCTGTTCAAATCAAACGTGTCCATGTTTAGACTTCTGCTTTTTAGTCTAGTTCCTTCATTTTGGGTATAAATGGAGTTAGTCAACTGGCTGCTTGTAGTCTGCATCCCAATTCCACCAACACACGGATCAAAGGGATCTTCCAGTGGAGGTGAGTACTGATAGCATTCCTTTTTCTTTAGATACCCAGACTCATAAGGGTCCAGGCATCCTGTTCTTTGGTCAGGGCTACAACCTACAAAAATGAAAAATTGTTTTTACGTAGATTCATCATATCACAAGTTCAAATCAGGACTAAAACTTCCTGCCCTTCCAACTTACTCGCACTGTATGCTTCAAAGGCTTCAGAGCTATATGTGTTTCCTTTTAAATACAAAGTCCCTGAAGTCCCCAGGTAGTGGCATAGGAACGGATCCGCAACACCCTCCAAATCTGTTTCACTGCTGTTATCTAGATGGCACATGCCTTAGAAATAAAATTGACAAATCAGTGCATGGTCTTAAGAACCCTGGCTATTCAATTATACTTCATAGTTTATTTAGAGCTTTTAACCTAACCTTTTGATGAGAACTCCAATTTTAGTAAGTATTCAATTAATTAACTTGACAGAGGATGTATCACACTTTGCTTCATTATACAGTTCCTGGATAACAGAACAAACTCCAGCACAAGTATCAGAACCAGCGACTTCCCTTCTCTAAAGCACTAGAGACAAGGCTCATACTCTGTCACACAGCCACCTTTTGGAGCACAGAGCACTAACGAGAAAGTCCTGTGCGGAAGCATCTGAGGGAGTCACAGGCTGCTTGAACAGCTATACAGACTTTCAGCTCAATGGTTTCCTATCTCACCACTGCTGCATTCCCATCTACCCCAACTCCTGGCTGTATCTCAGCCCCAACTCCTTCCCAGCAAGGTACCTTCTCCTCCCTAACCTGAGTATGTTCTGGATTCTCAGGGGTCAGATGTATAAACATTAAGTACTACAGCTTTTGATTTGCAATCACTTTAAATCCTTTATTGACTTTGAGTCCAATGACTTTTCTAACGGGAAAGTTTAGCCAATTATACTCAAGTTACACTGGTACTACCCCACATCTCTCTATTCCATTAGAAGCATCCTTTTGAAGTTTTAACAAAGGAAGACATGTTGCAGTAGTTTCTTTTGGACAGTGTTGTTTTGGAAATGTGATTATCAGTTTAGATTTAGTCTCTAGACCACAGAAAATTTCATGATTTAATCAAAGCCATAACGTCATTTGGACATTTCTGTTATTACCTCATTAAAGCAATTCCAATCAATAAATTTCAAACCCTCAAACTTCAGTGAAGACGTTTCTTTAGTTTTACTTCTATTAGTTAGAAAGACAACAGCCAAACTGCAGATACTCGAGCAACATGGAAAATCTGCTTAACACTTTATACCTACCATTACTGTCCCTCTGCTGCAAGAAATACCCTCCCATGGAAGACGTGAGGAACTGATGATGACTGCCATTTTCAGATGAACCATAACCATCCTGCCTTTCAGCCAGTGTTCCCTGGGATGACAGGTAACTTGGAATGTCAGCAGGCAAATTTGTTTCATCTGTGGGGAAACAAAACACACACGAAAGATATCAGCATACTTCAGAGTTTGTAGAAGCATTTTTAAACTTGTTAGCAAAGTGCTGGAGGAAACAAGCAATTCACTTTTCAGAATGAGTCAAAGCACACAAATGCTCCTACAACAAAGTCATCGCAAAGCAACCACGAACATTTTTTTCTTTCCTTTCCAAGGCAAACCTTCAGTTTACACACCTGTATTTGTGATGCTGCAATCTTCATTTCTCCTTCTGGTGTGGTAGATGATGACTACCCACACCAAGGAAGTGCCCACCACACAGCAAACCACAGCTATGATTACAATGCCAACTGTGGCCCATCCATCATCATCAAGTGATGGAGCAATGTTTTGAGGAGAATCACAGGTGGGTGTAGGAATTACATTAAGACGGATGTTGCCTCGTTCTGTTCCAAGCGTATTAGACATTTCACAAGTGTATTTCCCAGCATCTTCTACACCTGTATCCACAATAATTAGTAACTGATTGCCTGCAGCAAAGAAATGTCTTTCCGTCACTACGAGAGGGCTGTCATCCTTAGTCCAGTTCAGTCGGGGTGGGGGGCTGCCACCAGCAATACACTGCAAGACTGCAGTTTCACCTTTTGTTACAGTTCGATCCAGCAAAGGCCGTAAAAACGATGGCGTTTCTGAAAAGAAAGCATAAGCCTTATATCCTGAAAGACCTTGCATGAATGGCAACATGTCCCTTTCCTTCACAGTTCAAGAGATAAAGCTAAATTAAATGCATCAGTAAGGTCTAATGAAGCTTACTCTCATTCTCAGAAAAAATGCGTTCAATGAATTTTAATGTACAGCTTACAAGTTTACTTGTCAATTGATCAGACTTAAACGCTTGATTACCTTAGAAGGTAAAAAAGCCAAGCCATACATGTTTAAGACTGCAGATAAATAGATAAAAAATGGTTAACAGAACATCAGGAAATTAAAAATAAAACAAAAGCTCTTGTTTCTAAACATAAATAACAGCGCATCAGACATTGTGAACACACTGATAAACATAACTTTTATTTGTTTGCATCATAAGTGATTGGGTGTTGAGAGTACATATTTCTAATCTAGAACTATGCTTCAACACAAATTACTTCAGAATATTTTTACTTCTATAGAGCACTCATAACGATGCTATTTTTAATCAGCTGATGATTTTAAAAGTGCTCAACAATAGTTCTGTTCTTCATAGAGATTATGTCATAAAGGATTGCCAATGTCTTACCTAGTACTGTTAGCGTTGCGTTAGCTGAAATGCTTCCAGCAGTGTTTTGAGCTGTACAGCTATAAACGCCTGTGTCCTCAATCTTTACATCAACAATAAAGAAGACGTCATCTTCAGGCATGACATGCATGCGCCTCTTGCGTGCTGCAGGAAAGTCTGTTCCACCATCTTTCTGCCAAGCAATCTGTGGGACTGGATGCCCAACTGCAGCACATTCCAAACGTGCCATTGCCCCAGCACGAATGGTTAAGTCCATGGGGATCTTTGTAAACGAAGGTAGCACTAAAAACAAAAGTTAGTGACAATGGATACGAATAAATGAAACATACTTTGCATTTTTTGCACAGGATACTCTTAACATCCTTCTTGGGCCCAAGAACATTGGAGAAGCATAAAATTTATCAGTAGCCAGCAAAAAATAAAGGGAAGAAGCTGTGAAGTGAGACCATCTAGATCAAATTCTACTAACAGCCTCCTACATGACCTTTCCATAGTACCTTGAAAGAGTATTCATTTATTTCCCCTGCAGATAAGATTAATGTTTTCCCATCTTGTTCCATAGATTTTGTCAGATTTACCATTAATTGGGTGTGTTATTTGTTTTTTACTATACTACGGGTTCAGCACAATGGGGCCAGATGTAGAACTGAATGGTGATCTCGAAACTAGAGACATTCTAAGAAATAATCTCAGTTTATTAAAGGATCTTCTAAAAGATGCAGATGATGAGAATGGAAAAAAATGGATTTACATATCTTGATTAAAATCAGAAGTCCACAAGCAAAAAGTAACATACTTACTGTTTACTGTAAGTTTGGCTTTGACAGAGTAGGATGAACCAAAATGATTTGAAATAACACACTGGTATTTCCCTTCATTACTGAATTCAACATTGCGCAGTCGAAGGATAGTAGTGTACTCCATCACTTCACCACCCTGTGCCCGGAGGTGTGCATAATTCTCCATTTCAGCATCTTGCAGTAATTCATTGTCTTTCTTCCATGCAAAAGTCATTGGGGAATCACTGCTGCTGGCAGCTGAACATACAAAACTCAAATTGGAGCCTTTGATTGCTGACTGTGTTTCTGGCTGGACAGTGATCTGTGGTTTAGGAAAATCATCTGCACAGAAGTGAGGAAAAGAAAAAGTAACACAGAGGAAGAGAAAAAAAAATATGTGAGGCCTGAGGGCTCTTTTCAGAAAGAGTTTGTAAACCTTATTTTACACGTTTGAGAGAATTCAGGTAAGTATTTGTAAAATGGATACGCAATGCTTTAATTTTAAATTTTGCCAGCCTTAGGGCATTTAAAGATGCCATATTTATGAGTTTACTGCGCCAAGTCATCTCTTGGTGAAGAGAAGGCTCATTTAAAAACAGACTTTGTGTACAGTTTGTTCAAAAGCAGCACTAAAGAGGAGAGAACTAACGCCTGACATTCACAGGAACTATTCTGAATGTCAGTCACGAAGCCTATCCGTCATCTTTACAACAAATCAGGCTGCTTAATTCTTACCTCATTGAAATCATAGTTCTTCTGCCATCAGAAACTGTAAGTTAAAAGCTGAGGATTTTCTTCAAACTCACAAAACCCAACAATGCACAAAAGTTGTTCCAGTCACTCGTGGCTGTTCGGTCCACCTTACAAATACAGCAGTGCTAAAAATTCCTTAAGCGGGGCAGCACAGAAGAATTTCAAGGTATTAGATTCTGCAGGCCCCTTTACTACTGGAAAGTTACCTTAAAGGTGCCATTTTATTAATTTATAGAATGAGTTGCTTTCTGAACTATTTATTCTGTTAATTACATGTAAATTGCATGTACAAAAGGAGCAGAAAATTAAATACTTGGTCTCCCAAAAGCCTTAGTGTATTCCCAGCTTTCAAGATATCTCCTACCTTCTGACAAAGACATAAGCCCAAACTTCATAGGCACTGCAGGAAATATCCTGGGCCACAACTACTTCTTACTGCAGACACTGCCTGCACTGCAGAGTGTCAGGTTTTACTTAGCCCCTTTGCCTCCCTATGTCCTGTCTGTTTGCGAACAACATACCAGGGTCAAAGCGTAATTTCCTTGAAGAACCTCTACACTGCATGTTACAAAAGAGAATAAGATGTGCAGATAGCCTGAACTTGAGCTGCCTGTGGAATATTTGAAAGTCTGGAGCTGCACTCCAGTGACAGAGCAACATGGATTCCCTGATCCTAAGCATGTGCCTGAAAAATCTCCCTGACCGTCTGTTTTTCATGCTTCATACCCATGTCATAAGTCCTCCATGACGAACTATATCATTTGCAAACTGCGTAGATAGCTAACCCTGTACAAAGTCACTGAAAGTAAGTAAAACATTGTAAACACTTAAATTAGGCTTGTGAAAGGTCAGCAGAACATACTTCATCCTGTTTTAGTTGTACTATCAATGGAATAAAGAATATTTTAAGATCTTAATTATTTGGCAGGAAGGGGCACATGAAAAGGTCACTCAAATAAGCAGATGCTACAAAATGCAGAGGAACACTCTAGGATATGACTAGCAATATGTTTTGTCAGAACAGAATAACCTTGAGAGTGTATTTGAATACACATATCACAGAAAAGCACATACATATATACACACAAATACATAAACACGTATCTATAAACAGACATACTCTGAGAAATATACTTCTCATTTTATAGAAGCGTCTTGACTACTATGTAAAAGAAAAGCTACGCATCACTTAGTACTCTTTCAGCATCATTATGTTAACTTGAAGGAATTGATATAGGTCAAAAATGTACCTATTCTGTTTTGTTCCACAGTTATCTTTATACAGAAATGTAGTATGAATTATTTTAGCTTGAAAGACATTATCTTAGGAAGCACAGATTACACAGATTTATTTTTTTTAGTTTCATAGATATGGAACCCTCGCCTAACACGTGCTTTCCTTTAGAATGACTCCCTCCTATCTCCTCACTGTTTTCAAAAATGTAACTTGGCACAATTTCATATAAATCATATGCAACAGATTATTTATTTTAATTTCAGACAGGACTCAACACACTTCTCTTAAAAATTCAATAAAAGAAAAGGTGGCCATTGTAAACGTATAAGGCAAGTTGTGTACACCAGAAGTCTGGCAACGGCACACTTTAAAGATTTAATAAACAGTAAAATACTTATTGATTGTAGAAAGAGGTCTAGTTACTTCTGCATGACAATTACTTTATGTGTTAACTGTAACAGTACATCCCTTTCTGCTAATGCATCTTAAAGGGTTTGAAATTAATTCATAAAAAAAGGCATTCAGCAGCTGAAAGATCATGATCCCCCATGGTTTAACAAATAAGAGATATATATTTAAATCCTCCCTATTAAATTTCTTGTCAGAATGAGTTTCTCATAAATAAGGTTGTCTACTTCATATATATTCCATTAGCTATCAAGTAATCTGTAATTGCCTGCATTATGTTAATTTCTCCTTTTCAGCAGTACCTAGATTATGCATCATATACTCATTATTTAACATTAATATATTAAACATTAGATTGCTAATAGGAAGGGAGAAAACAACATTTTTGTACACTATTTTATATTCTGTGCCTGCTTTCCCACTGAGAAAAGGTTATTGAGTGGCAACAGTAAAAATGAGGCAAATCATATTTGCTGTGAAAGGAAGGAAGATAAATATGGCTAGTGTTTTGTCTCCAAAGAACGTGAAATCTGAATTTTCTTTAGTAAGAGAAATAGACTGTATACAACAAAAATAGATGAAATCCAGTTAAGAGTTTTAATTTCTTGATAATTTCAAAGTTTGCACTTAATGTATCAGACCACTTAAAGACACATCTTTACTCTGAATGCTTGGCTTCACTTTGCTTTAAAATAGAGAACATAATATGTAGGTGATAATGAATGTTACCAAACACACATAGGGAAATTTCTCTTTTAAGGTAGATACGATCACCTCGAATTCTCAAGTCTTAAAGTAAAAATATTTTACCAGAATTTATCATCTTGCATACTAAAATACAAAGTCTCAATAGCATAACTGTGGTAATCAGATGTTTTAAAATACACTTTACATACAGGTAATAACTTAACATGGTTCCAATAATTTTCAGAGTAGACAACAAATACACATTAAGAAGGCCAGAGCTAAGGCCAGTAGGGCTATTTTACATTTAAATTTTCTCAGTTCTGGAAAAACCTCAATACTGATTAAGTATGAAAACAATTTACAAGTCATCAAAATGCAAATCAGCACTTTAGGTTTGCCAAAATATGTTTCAAAAATTATCAGGAGTTACCTAAACAACATCCATCTTTTAAATCTAGAGGTATATACATGTACCACCACAAACCACTGAGCTTTCCCTTGCACACTACCTCTATGTACCACGTAAGCTAGCTGTATATGAAAATAGAAGTCAGAAAAGTTTTACTCCTCATCCTGTACAAAGCCACAAGCTTTGAGCATCTACATCATAGTTTGGGAACAGAGAAGGAAATGTTAACAAATATTAAATCCTCTTCATTTTATTAGAGGAATTTAAACATATAAACAAGATCACAACAAAAATCAAAGCATCCAGCAACATTTATTCTATGGAACAAGGAACAGAGGCTATACTCACCACAGACAAACCCATCCAGGCTGACAGCAAAGATACTTCTCCCTTTTAGCAGCTGAGGATGGGCACAACTGGCATTTACAAAGCTCTGGAAGTTGTTCTCTGACATCCACTGTGGTAGCCATTTTAACTGGCAGTCACACAAGAGACTTGACGTGTTGAAGTGCCTAAGAAAAAGGCAATTACACTGAAGACACGTTTGCTTGTTTTTTTCTGTTTGTAATACAGATCTATATGACCACACATCAGTAACAAAACTAAATTTTTAGGCCAAATATATGTATCACAAGACAGCAATTGTTTAGCTCAGATGTGGTGACATCATTGTCATGACTCGCACACTCTGCAAAGCAAACATGCTACCCTGAACTCGTGGCTTCTGCTACGAATATGAGGCCAGGCAGTCAGGCATGTTTGTAGCATCTTGGGTGCAAAACTACAGTCAGCAGTTGGGACACACAAAATGGGGAGGTAGAGGAATAGTTCAGAAGTGGAGGTGCTCAAGAAGATAACATCAAACAATTCTGAGACTATTTCATTCCCTCATTTCCCTTTCAGTCAGATTTTATCCTGAGGAAGATATTTAAAAAGGAGATTAGGAGACGAAGAATAGCCAAATGTTGAAATAACAAATGCATAACTTGTTACCAGCTTACCTAATCTATGTCAATAGCTACGTTCATAGAGGGGAAAAGAGAATAAGAAAGCAAAGGGATATTCTGTAAAGAACCTAGAAGCAGAAGTTGAAGTAGAAACAGTCCTCAGTTTTGGCTGAAAACATAGAACCATCCTTAAAACCCCATATTAAAAAACAGTCAGTAATGAAATTCTTCTCTTCCAATCTCACCTGTTCTTGGAGGAAAAGCAAAAATAATTTATGGATCAAAGGAGAGAAACAGCTTTAAAGATAAATGAAGACATACCAATCCGTGATTTTTTCTTGAAGAAAAAGGAAGAGCAACTCTGTGCTCTTTTTGCACACCGACACTGCATGGATAAAACTTAATGATACCACCTCACTGGCTGACATTGAGATGAAACGTCATCTTTCACTGAAGCTCTAGGGGTGTTCTTGTTATTCTTAGAAGGCAGTGAAACCACAGCATTTTTTGATACCGTGATGCAGTGGGTATCCATCATATTATTTTCAGATTTACTCTCTAGGGGCCTCAGAATAAAATTATTAGATGACAATTTATACTAAATAATCTTACTTCTGGGAAAATATTTCCTACCACCTGTCTACACCTACCTCAGACATTACAGATGTTTACCAAGTGTTTCAAGAAAAGTAGAGAAAAGATTCCCAACAAATACTGAATACTTACTTCACTTAAGTGTTCAAAGTCTGTATCTTGCGGTATCTTACACCTACTGGAGCAGTGTCATTGCCTGTCATTTCACCACATTTGATCACTCTTCAAATCCCTGATTGTCAACACTGTGCTTTCACTGCTTCTCTTGTGCCAAATCTAGCAATTGCCCTGCAGCTGAGTTCAGCAAACTAATCAAACAATACAACCAGATCCAGTTCAAGAAAGAGGAAAGGCAGAAAACCCCTGGCTATGGGTAGAAGCATGGTTACTGCTTTCTAGAGCAGCTGCAGCTGCACCAGGATATGGGTAACTTCAAACTGCATTTTGAATGAACCAAATATTGTCTAGATATAAGAAAGAAATATTTTGCAGCTTGAACAATCATACATTGCAACAATGTCCCCAGGGACATGGCGAAGTCCCAAGCACTGGAGGTTTTCAAGACACGACTGGGCAGTGTGCTAGTTATCCTCATCTAGGCTCCCTTTTCCACGAAAGATGAACTTTTGGGGTCCCTTACAACCTGAGCTGTTCGAGGATTCTACAAAATCTGCAAGGCTCCTTATTACTTTCTGTAAGGCACCCAACATGAACTAGTACCATAAGGGGAGGCAGAGAGCCAGTCACTGGAGGGATACATGACAGGAGTCTAGCAAACACAAATTAAAAGCTCCACACAAGCTCCAGATAATGAGAAAAGCATTTTTTTGCTATTCACTAGTCACTTGACAGATAATCTACAGAGCAGCTCAAGATAAGATAACTGATTACGGAAGGCTGATATCAATAGGGGAGACATAAGATACACGCAGGAGGAAAAATTAGCTGTGCTTTAAACACATGGAACAGTGACGGCATTTTTATGCATTGATCAACCAAAAAATAGGGTAAGAACAAAAAAAAAAACCATCAAAACCTCACTAAAGAATACATTCTTCCCAGTGACCGCTTGATGACTTCTCTGAAGATCTCCCCTTTGCTACTACAGGATAGAAGGACCCAATTACAAGCAGTGACAACCAGGTCTTTCCAAAAGAATTACAGCACTGCATTTCACTGGTCCAGTAAGCTTTAGCTCAGTGATAGCACTGCTGATCTTATAGCATATTACATCAAAGTCTCCCTTATCTTCTACCTATTAGAAATCAACCAATTTAAAATAAGGACCCTAGACACCAAATGAATGCCTCCTATTCTACAGTATCGCACTTCAATACAGTCATCACATAAAAATAAAAAGACAAAGCACTGACATACCCTTTTTACGTGACTTCAGAAAGATTAGTTTATCACTGCATAGGGTAACACCTTACAAGACTTTTATATATTTATATGGATATATATAATAGAGATGATGTCTTTAGATAGAAACTTACAATTCTTTGAGTTTCTTCATTTGTGAAAATGCATTTCCTTGTACTGACATAATTGCATTGTTACTTAGATCTCTAGGCAAAAAAAAAAAGAAAAATAATATTAAAGGAGGAAAGCATAATTTAATAGTTAAACTGAATGTATTTAAGACTCAAGGAATAGTTTGCTATCTTAGTGATATAAAAAGGATACCCTAAGTGAAAAACTAAAGAGATAGGACTAAGAATTTTTATAGCAGGCTTAACATATAACACTTTCCTGCACTAAAGCCAAAATTCCTAATCAGCATTAACTGCAAAATAAAACAATCTTCTCAAGATCATAGAGTAGCAACCAGGGTAAGTGCATTTCATTCAAAGTCAGAAGCAAAATTGTTAGTCCTACTTTTATTTCAATTAGTATCAAAATTCATTTTTCCAATGTCAGATTAAATGTGAAATGCTACTGCTTACAGATGTTCAAGTGCATCCAAACCAGAAAATGCTTTCTTTGTAATGGATCTAATCCTGTTTCCTTGAAGCATCCTGAAAAATATAAGTACATAATTCAAAAGAGATGCAATAAAATGGACAATTGCATTTTTGGCATTTTTTTCTGAACTGTGACTAATAGTCACCATTTACCCTTCCCAAATGTAGCAAAACATTGCACCTCTAAAAGTTATCTACTTATTTCCATTGAGAAAACATTTAGATTATACAATGATCTCAGAAGATGTTTAATGTATAGAGTTCAGTGATATGGGCTATTCTAAACGTACACACATAAGCTTTTTTTATTTCATAGATACGCATTTGAAAATTTCAGTGCAATGAAGCTACTTCCTTTGGAAGTTACATTACTTTATCAAAGACTATCCCTGAAACTATGTCTTTGTCATATAATGAACTTTTTACTTCCTATTATGAGAAAGTCTCACTCTTTAAGAAATGTTTCCATACATATTAATGATCTTTAAAATATTCCAGATTAGTTTGACTTGAAAAATCTGAAATTTCTTTTCTAGAAAAGGAACATTTTATAGAGAACAAAATGGTAAGGTAAAAACAATAAATCTCAGCTATGCAAAATACATCATCGTTACGTGTTGGGCTTGTTCCTTGAAACACACATAATCTAAGCTAATTTTTTTAAGGAATCATGAGATACAAATTTTGTAGCAATACTCACAGCTTTGTAAGTTTATCTAGGCCAGAGAAGGCACCATTCATATCTTCGATAGTCCATGATATTTCATTATTTTTCAGATCCCTGTTTAAGGAGGAACAGCAAGTCAAATCACAAGAGCTAAAGAACAACACAAGTACTTCCTCAAGCGCATGTAATATTTAAAACAATTCTAAAATAGCTTTGTGTTTGATTAAGGTTTAAAAGCTTTTCCCGATTAGCTATTTCATTTCAATTTTTACTGAGAAACTTTGAAGCCCATTAGTATTTTTTTCACTCATAAATAAAAAGATCACAAACTCAACAATTTTGAGAATTGTTAGAAAAGAAACAAGGGTATTCAGATACAGAATTATCAGAGAAGGAGCATCACAGGAAGGGAAGTGTTCTACTGCTGTCTCTTCAAAACAAAATATACCCGTGCCTTTGTAAGCTTTTCATATAAACACAAAGAGAACACAGAGATTTATTAGTAAGTGAATCACTTTTACATCTTACAACATCCATGACACTAGCTTAATTATCTGTGAAGCATAAAGACATTAGAGATTTATGAAAAGATTGGTTTGTCAGCAAAGAATCAACAGGGTAGAGCTTGAGAAGGAAAAAAACTCTAGAAGTCTAACACATAATTCCTAGACACTTCACAGTCTCCGACTTCCTCTCTTTATGATCTATAGCTCTCTGTACGCTTAAAAAATATAGCACACAACCCCCAAATTGCATCTTCTTTGAGCACTGCTAGATGCTGAAAGTGTGAGTATGTGAGCAAACTCCTCGAAGTCAAATGTTAGTACCCTTTTCAAAGCCTAGAGGAAAGAGAACCATTTCATTCATCTGGCTAACAGATGGGTCAGTGGTACACAGTTGAAAGATTTTAATGAAGTAAAATACATATAGATTAGTTTACTTCTTTCTTTTCCTTCCATTAAGAAATGCTATTTAAAAAATGCCCAAATGCTTAAAGCAATTGCTCAGTCACAACAAGCATCAGTATCCACAGTAATACACAGTTTTGAGGTTTGTCTTATTTCTACCATGAGGAAAAATGTTCATTCAGTTAAGACACAACTATGATCCAGATCCCTAACACTGAGGGTGGCATTGCTGCTTGCTTCTATGACGACATGCCTTTCCCATACTAATGCTACTGAAAGTTTGTATTGCAATTATCACCATCCACTGTGCACAGCCTTAATGAAAGACGACTTCCTCCCTCCCCCAACCATTATGAAAAAAATCCTTCTTTAAGAAAAACATATCCTGACCTAGGAAAGTTAACAAAAGGTATAAACACTGAGGATTTTTCTTAAGGTTTTTGAACTTACAAAGTGAATTTGTCAACTTACAAAGTCTGTAGACTGGAAAGTCCCCGGAAGGCACAATCGGCAATGTAATTTACTTTGTTGTTTCCAATGTACAGTCCAACCAGCACGCTTAAACCAACGAAGCTTGAATCATCTAACCTTGCTAAGTGATTGAACGTCAAATCTCTGCATAGTCAAGGAGAAAACGTATTTTAATGTTTGTGCTGCAGTGCTTATTATTCAGTTCAGCTCAGGTGAATTTTCAGGGGGAGAAGGAGAGAAAGTTTTTTCCCTTATAACTGTCACAAACTACTACAACATTTTTGATCACACAGCCAATGTATTGTTTCAGATAATTCACAAATTACTGTAAAATTAATTTCTTTCCTTTGAAAATGACTACATTGCAGTTTCAGTACAAGTGCCATAGTGAAACGAAGTAGTCACAGTTGGCTTCAACTTCTTTCAACAAAATATAACTGTCTCACAAACAAAAAAGTTGTTGTCACCTTGGAAACTTTGTTATGAAAAATTCACAGATCAGTGGAAAGAAGCTCATGCTTTGGCATGTACCCGACTTTCAAAACTGGAATAGAATAAAAGCTACTCACAGCTCACTGAGTTTTTGGCAAAATTCCCAGGCGTCAGGACTGATCCTGCTGATAGCATTTTGGCTGAGATGGAGTTGCTGCAGCATCAGCAAGCCATAAAGCCAGCCTTTGGTTACTTCTGTTAAGTTGTTATGGTCCAGCTGCCTACAAGCACATACAAACAGATAAAAGACATAAGGTGCAGAAATTCACCGGTGTGCGTCCTTTGCCACAGATCCACATCTGAATTCATGATACTGGCTAGATAGCTGCAGCCTCTATTAACATTTAGAGTTGTATGTGTGCACTCGGAATGTGCTGTCCTACATACTCACCAATGACTGCCTGCTGCTCTTCAAACCACAGTACAATAATTTAATTAAAAAATCAAGCAATTCTAGTCATTTTGCACAATTCTACTCAACATGTTATGAGCAGAATCTATCAGCAGAAAATCAATACTTACAAGACTTCCATGTTGGTTAATCCCCAGAAAGCGCCATCCATGAGCCTAGTAACCCCGTTTCTCTGCAGTTTTAATGATTTCAAAGCTGGAAGTCCTTGGAAAGTAAGCCCATCTATTTTTTTAATTTTGTTGCGATTCAGTTCCCTGCATCAATAAAATTCACAGTTACGCAGAATAAGTTTACCTGCATGCCAACAAACTTTCTTCCCTCTCTGAAAACAAACCTTATTTAAATGCTTTTCTTGCACATAAAAGAACAGAGACAAGATGTAATAAAAATCAAACGTTTTACTGTAATACATTATGTTTAACACTAATACTGTTCTGCCTTTCTGATACTGAGAACAGGTATGTGATAGTTCCCTGATTTTCATATTCAAAGATTGCTTGTAGACCTCAAACGTCATGCTCAGTCCTGTTTTCAACTTTAAAAGTGAAAGCAAGCTCCTAGCGTTTATCCAACAGCAGAACCGTTAAGCTTAGCTTGTAATTGCAATCAATATATTAGTCAGAAAGAAAAATTTAAAATTTTTAGTTGTGACAACCAGCCAAAATTAAATACCCTGAGTGATCCTTCTCTTTCTTAAGAGAGTCAAGTAGTCATTACACATTCCTCCCTCATTCTCCACAACCTGTTATGCATAGATCCTTCCCACCTTCTCAGCTAGTCTTGGTACTTACTCTTCCGCCACTATGCACACCCCTTGTAGGTCAGAAGCTGGGACCCACGTGGAAGGAAGTGATAAGGCACAACTAGCTGGTGAGCAAGCTGCAGTCACAGTAGGACTCAGTATTTTCTATTTTCTTGCTCTCCACAACACTTTGTCAGTTTTTGGTCCTTTTTAACTCCAAACCCTGCACCAACTCCAAGTAGCTTTTGGAAGTAGCTTCCAAAATTTCTGAAGATCAGAAAGTCTACTAAGATCAGTAACAAATCCTAAGCTTTGTAGGATTCTTCTCACACTCTTCTATTGAGGCTTGAGTCAAACTCTTCCTCTTTTCATATATGGTTTCCAGATGTGTCAAGCACCCTAACATTTCACTGTTTTCACGGCCTTTCACTTTCAAGGCTGACCTAATAAAGCCCATCACTTTTAAGTCCTGACTATCCTATACGGAAAATAATTATTCAGCATTTGAAAAAGTGCAGTCCTAGTCCGCCCACTTCTTGACTTCCTGCACACTTTTAAGTTTCAGGTTTGCTATTTTTAAAACGAGGAAAAATATTTTTTCCCATTCTCTTCCATATTAAATAACTTTATTATTTATTAGGTAAAAAATTTAAAGACAGCATTGTATCAGTGAAGCTGATGGAGATCTATTTACTCAAGCATATTGCTTATTGCCACACCTTCTGAAAGCAAATAAATTCCTTTCATTTCACTATGAAAGCACAAAAGAAATGAGATTTCTGTGGTGATCTACATAAGTTTACTTCACTTAGTATTTTTTCAATGCTTTCTTACAGGAATACTGCTATTACCCCTTCTCTAGCCTTTTCTTTTTTTTTCTTTTAATAAGCGAACAATTTTAAACATAAAGACTATTCCTTTCTCACCAGTATATAAGACTAGCTTTATTTAGTACAAAGCTGCAGTTAGTAAGGGTTATAGTAATCTTTTCTGTGTCTGTCTCACTCTGCCTCTGGTTAAATTGAGGGCTAAAGTTCAAGCACTGCCAGTGCTTTGGAAAACCTGAAAACAATTAGTCAATTGTAGGTTGCACTTACAGGTGCTGCAGATGGGAGAGTTTAAACATCTTTTGAGGAATTGCTGAAATTTTGTTCCTGTTCAATTTCAATACTTGAAGGGTGGTAGACAAATTGTCGAAGGTACCAGGCTCCATGGAGGTTATTCGGTTACTGTTAATGTACCTGTTGAAACAATGTCTAGAAGGTTAAATTTACAGTTACTAAATAAATTCTTAATACCAAGTAGTGAAACACAAAGCTCTCGTGCTGTCTACTCCTTGATAAATGGATTTTCATTTATCATATTAATTAGAGTTCTTGACAGCTCAGTCTATGGTCAAATAGTATTTCACCACCAATATTTTGCTCTGCTCTGCAGGAGAGTAGTACTGGCAGAAGACTGCATGTTGCAACCCCATTACTTTATTCTCAGTATAGCTCTGGTATTGCTGTATTACTGAATAAGAATTAAGGTAGATTCAAAAAAGTTCACCAGACTCCATGTAGCTCTAGACCAGCCCAACCACGGGGAACTTAAGTTCATTTTGTAACCTAATTATTTCTCTCAAGAGACACATCTATTTGTTTCATCTCAAGATAATGACCTTCACATTTTATTAACTGAAACATCTCACTGCAATAACTCACGTGCATATGTTCAAGTTAACAGCTTATGTTAAATGCAACAAGTGAAAGTAGAAATAAATATATAACATGTATCTAACTGAAAGACTTAGTACCTTCACAAACATCTGCCAATTTAAGTTTTCCAAGAAGTTTTTTGAAAGCATCCTGAAAGAAAGAAAAGTAATACTAAGTTTTACTTACAGATTCTTGAGTGGTAACAATGGAAATGATGATAGTTTTAGCTCTGATATGTTGTTGTTGCTCAAGTCCAAAGTTTCTAGACTCTGAAACGGCTTCAGATGTTCAGACAAGATGTTGGCAATCTTGTTACTGGTCCTGAAATTTAGGACAGTAGTCAAAAGAATGTCATTTCCAGAGTAAACACTTGTTAACTACACATGACTGACAGAAGTCAGTTCTTAATTCTGCCTCTTGAAAATAATTTCTAGTTAAAGAAAGCCAATCAAGTATGGTCTCTAGACGTAACATTCATTTCTAGTCATCCAAATCGGAATGCTCTAAATGTGTTAATCGACACTTCTTAAAACATACTCCCAGCAAACAAGATAAAAAAATGCATAATAATCCAACTACTACAATTCATGGCTTTTAAGACAAGGTGTAAAACTCTATGATCATCTATTTCTCAACAGTTTAAATATCCAGTAAACAGTTCAAATATCTAGTATTTGCATTCAACACTGTCACAGTTTTGTAACGAAATCAGATGAATTGTTTTCTATTTTAACCAAATTAACAGCATTGTAGCTAGACACTGTGCTTTGTTTTTCTGAAAACTGCTACAATGTGAAAATCAGACTGAATTTCCATAAAAAAACGAACTAAATTAGAGGAGAGGAATGATAGTGCGCTCCCCTATAGAAGACATTCTATGACTCTGGAATTAAACCCAGTAATTCATCTATAGATTTTTCTTGTTTGCAAAGAATAAGATTTGTACTTATTACAGACGTTCTGGACTTCATGTGTGGTCAAACTTCAGCTAAGCATCACACCCAGTTCCACAACAAAACACGTGCAATCATTAAAAGACTTGGGTAACCTCCTGTACTATAAGGAACACCCTTACACTAAATGTAGCTTTTCCAGCTATCACATTCTACCTTCATTATGCAGCAACGTACCAGTTTTTCCAATCCAGTTGCATAATGTAAAGAATCATACACGCAAATCACCAACATTGGTAAGGTTATTTTTTTGGGGTTAATGGTACATTGGGGAAAACAGATCACAACTAATTAAATGACCATAACATGAAATAATCCTTGTTACCTCAGGAAGTTCAAGTCAGTTCTTGCTGTGGTACATTCTGTACCTAGTATGATGAATGACCAAGATTTAGGAGCTCTCCCCAGCTCCTAGAGATTGCAGGCAAAGGCAATTGCAGTAAAACTATCAACAAGAATGTTGATTCTGGAACGTGTTTGCCTTTATTGGAAATACTTGCTCTGGACTGAATAGTAAGCAACACAGGACAGGATGGACAACCCTCACATGTTCAAAGAGTGTGGAAGGATTACTGCTCAAGACAAAAAAACCAATCCTGACTCAAAAACTGAACCAGAAGTTAGATTAACGGGTCTTCTGACCACATGTGGGAATGGGTAAGTGATGCTGCAGCCCCTCCAACACTGCACTTGTATCATGTTTCATTCCTCAGGCTGTCTGGGAGAGGCAACACCACATTTTTTTAACTCTTAGCTGTAAGTATTTATAATAAATGGAAACAAATTACTCTTATAAAAAACAACAACAAACTTCATCACCAATGTCAGTTACATTGGCCAAATGACACTGCAAGTTAGATAACTGGTCATAGAACCTTGCCTTTATGCATTAGTTTGTTTATAAGGTAATTACTAACAAGGTATTAAAAATGCCAATTGCTCGAGTGACGAATAAAATTTTCCTTGCAGTAAAAGTGTGCTCCAGCAGAAGCCAGCAATTTCCTGAACTGCACGCCTCCTAAATTGTAGCATGAAAGTGTTCAGTTATAGAGACGGCTTGCACAGTGCTGTCTTTGTGTCAGTACTGCTCCTTAAAACAGAAATTCCTCACAACTGGCAGAAAAACAGCCCCTGTATTACAAAGTTTAGTTGGACCTAATGGAACCAAATAAAACTCTATACAGCCTTCAGATTAGCACTTAAACTAACTGGCAAATTACTTGACACAGACCAGGTTACAGCATAAACAAACAAAAACCCCAATTTGTTTGTTTCAGGGAATATTTTTCTTTTTGCAGATGGTAAGGTAATATTGTGGGGAGAGCATAACTTCTGCTCACTGAAGCAGAGCTATACATCAAAGTCCTAAGAATGAAAATCACATCAGCCCTCACTCCACTTTCCTGCTTATTCACATTTGTAAAAGCTACTCAAATTCAAAAGATCTAAGTGCTTCACTCATTGTTCCAGCCTCCTAGTCCAGTCTTGTCTTCAAAAAAAATTAAGTTCCATTATTCACACCTGGAAGAATATTCGGTTCTGAACGTATCTCTTTCTTCCAGGCAGACCTTCAACCGTTGTGTTTTGAGACCCCTTGATCTCATCTTACATCATGATCCTGACAAGAAGCATGTTTAGGAGGAGTCTAGAGGTGGAGCAACTTAGCAAAAAATAAGCTGTGCACAAAAATAATTTTTTTGGAGAGCTGTGTCTGTGTAGCCCATTCTGCAAAGCTGTCAGATGTAAAATAACTGTTTTAACATCTGTGTGATTCTGGACTAAGCCAGTGTCTTCTGTCCCTCAAATAAGGCCTCCTCAACTAAGCCTTGAGAGGCAGGACGTAGTGAATTTGCCTCAAATAGGCAAATAAAATCATAGTAGAGACTCTTGCTGGAGACTAAGATGATATGTAAGGAGGAAAAAAAAAAACAACAAACCACTCTGCTAAGGCTAGATATGACTTTCTGAGCAGTTTTGAAGCCAAGACACTGGAATTCATAGATGTTCAGTTTGACCATGGTGTGTTTACATGGCTTCCAGATTAGAGTTGGCTTGGAGGCAGCCATGTCAGAGCATAGGCAAAGCAGACGTGACTGTCCACACCCAAGCACAAATGGGGTGGACTCCACTATGTGCCACGACACCTCACAGCCTCCTTTTTCACATTTTCTCCGATCTTTGTGGCTACTTCACCTGTTCTTCCCTTGGCTCACCCATTGACATCATATGACTTCTGACATACCATCTATGGTTTCTTCTTGCTCTCCCCCTTCTGCCCTCCCAAACATCTTTGGACTTTTCAAACTCTTTTAAGAAACAATGGTGTCAAAACACTGAGTGGAAGAAAATTTAAGGAAAAATAAAAAAGCCCAATTGATAATAAATATAGAAGATCAAGAAAGTAATAAACTTCCTCAGAAAACACTGGTCATGTTTTGTTGTTTTCAGGACTTTAAGGACCAAATACCAGAATAAACAGTCTCAGTAAATGAAAGGAAAAAAAAAAAAAAAAAAAGAGAAATTTATTTCTTCTTCAATTTCCATCTGACTACTCCAATTATCCAGACTGTAGCCCAACAATATTCAACACACTCAGACACATGATTGAATGTTGGGATCGTCCTATGCAGCAATAGGAGTTGGACTTGATTCCAACAAGGGTCATTCTGTGATCATTTAAAATATTTTAATTGTGGTTTAAAACTGAACACTGCTCTTACAAAAAAATCCTGATACGAATGGGACTACGTGCTTTTCTCACTGTTACACACGCAACTGCACTGAATTAAGTAACCCCATTTTTTTTTATTGATCTTTGCAACTGTTACATACAGAAATATTGCAAGTGAAACCACTCTTCTCCAAGATGAAGATACCAGAAATACAATCAGGATTCTGGCTCACTTCTAGTCCCACTGGCAAGTCTACAAGTCTGATGTCTCTTTCACACACAAGCTTCTCATGCTTGTTGTGCCAAGCAGCTGTTCTTTTGAAGGTTTTCTTTCCATGATCCATGCCTGCCATTGTTCTTTCAAGACAGATGTCAGTTAGTCTCTGTTCTTATTTATGCTTTATGTTGTATTCATGCATGGAGTACAAAATGAAAACTCAGAACTCAGTGGACTACTACACCTTGTCCAAAACTTGAAACCAAAGGTTCATTGATTCCTAAACCAAACAAAATATAGGAAAAGTGGAAGAAAAAGATGCAGAATGAAACAGCTCTGAGACCAGATATGTTTTCATCATCAAAAAGAAGACAGAGGCAAATCCAAAATTCCAAACACATGATACTTCCACAGCAATACTCTTCTGATTCTAGTCACAGTATCAACATGTAATTAAGTCAACCTTCCTTCCAAACTCTCTTCTCGATACCCCAAAGTCTGTTTCCCATTACACTTTCTAGGCTTCCCAAAATAATCACAAGTTACTTAGCACATGATAGCTAACTGAATGGGTAAGTTCATTACTTTATTTTAATGAAGGTAAACATGACCAATGCAGCCACAGCTATTTCAGGACGAGCTGACAACAGGAATAATGACCTACTGAAGACTCGGTGCATGCTGTGAGTTTTAGTTAATGCTGAAGTCTCGGACAATTGTAACTATGACCGCCAGTATTACAAATCTTATTTCTCATCTGATGTGTGGATTCATTAAGTAAAAACACTTACCCTTTATTGTTTCAGAGCCAATCCTCCTTTTTGGAGGGCACAGACCAAAGTCTAGGCACTTTGTACTGCACATCCTTCTAGATCTACTCTTAATCTCAACCATTAGTGAAAGCTGAGGGTTGTTCTCCTGTCAACTTCCATTTCACTCAAGACACTGAGTCACTACATTTCACTGCTCCATTGAAATAACTGCCTACGACTTCTCTAAGATATAAGCCCAATGCTTACCCCTAACCTCCTAACTTCCTTCGGTCGTCTTGCATTCTCTACATTCTCATATGACCTACAACTTGGCACCTCTTCCTTGGTAAAATTTCCTACGCTTTTTCTATTTTGTGATACATGAACAGCGCACTCTATTTTTCTGATCCATTACTATTCTTCTAAATTCATATTTTTCTTTAATGCCGTTGATCAGAAAATCCTATCATTTTTTTCCACTGCTAATAGCTCATAAAATCTGCATTCTTTTGCATTCTCATTGCAAAAGCATTCGTCTAGGCTCTCACTAATTTATATTTTTGCTAAATCAAACTCTGGGTTTCTACATACTTCTTCCCCTTCCCATCATTCAGCCCAAATTGCTGCCATAAAAATCTAGTTTCCATGTCTGCAAGTCTGACTAAGACAGGTTCCTTTTCAAATTTTTTCATTTACTTCCTCTTAAGTCTCTGCACCAAATGTCAAAGTCTACAAGAACTAATTCCAGTAAGTTTCTTCACTCTAGCTTTTTGCTCACAACTTCAGCCCAAGTCACACACGGTTTACCACCATACTCATTTTTGGGACTTTCTCCAAGTCGCCTTATGCCTGAAACCCAGTCTGGCATTCCTCTATCCTTCCTTTCAATCCTTCATCAAAACAAACTCTTCCAGGCAGCATCCAAATCTTAATCCTTCCCATAATAAAGTGGTAGCTGAAGAGATGACAAGGATGTAAAATATTTGACCAACATTTTCTTAATACTGGGAGCCAGACTTCAGTTTAGTATGCTAGCTTTACAAACACACAATACCACTTTCTCTGGCAAGTGTAGAAGGGAAAGGCATCCACTGCGACTAAATGTAAGCTTTCATTTTCAGGAGTTGCGCCTAAACTTCTTTCTTGTGACTGCAGCCCTCTAAATGTAAACTGAGACTGAGTTCTCCTGGATTTTAAAGACAGCTTTCACTCCCAGCTTCCTGTGAGATGACAAAGAGGCAAATTTCTTATACCTATCCTTATTCCAAATAATCTTGCAAACAAGGATTACAAAAAAAAACCCCTTCTACCTTTGCAGAAGCCCCTTTGCGGTAGTTTTCCTTATTAAAATACTGCCACACAGTGCAAACTACCACTCACATTCCTACATTGCCACCTGGAGCAAATGTATAATCTATTTTGCATATTTGCTTCAATTAATGGAATTTTTCCTCAAGATGACTATCTAAAGTATGATCTGGGACACCCATTATCATAAAACATATTTAAATACATTCTTCCACATATTAAACAGAAATGGACACATAATACTAAACCAAAACCACTTCTAAATAGCGTAAAGGATTAATCACCAGTTTTCTTCAGTAAACTGCATCTGCACATGAAGTTAGATAGGCACTGAAGTTGTATGTTAATTATCCAAAGCCAGGAGGCAACAGTGTACACTAAAATTTTGGAAGAGTATACTTTTGGCAACAGAGACTTCTTTTAACAAATAATGAAAATCAGTGACCAATATATGCTATTATTCCCCCTCAAGATGAAGAAGGTAAGATTATTTTCTTCCTCCTGGTAAGGAGAATGGAAGCAAGCACTAACCTGCCTAAAACACAGGTGAATGTACAAATCTTTAGTCATAAGCTCAGCATAAGTTTTAAGAACTATAAAGAAAAATCCTTTATCAGACTACCTATCTAAGTCAGGTAGCATGAACAATTCCATTCACTCTGAAAGCCCTGTAAGACACTGCAGTATCGTAAACTCCACATACTAAAGGCTTGTATCACATCAGAATTCACACTTTTTAGAATAGCAACTCACTTTTAACTTTTCAGTTTGTTTCTCAGAAACAAACTCTCAGGCCCAAGATGAATAATGAAGTAATCAGAGTAATTTTAGAGTGGCTGATCAGAAAGCTATGTTCAAAGCTGGAACAATTTTGCTTACAGTAAGAACTTGTAACCCCTGTAGTTAGTTAATACTGGGTACTTTCCTGTTCCTTGGCCAGGAGAAAAAAAACAGGACAAAATTTTTGTTAATATTTTTTGTTCATTTAGCTTTTCAAATATGCAGGACACAAGACATGTCTTCAAAGCCAATGCATTTAAACTCAGTATATACCAACAGAAAGACATTGCAAACCAAGGGCAGTAAAAAGCCTTCAAAAAAGCAACTTGCGAATTCAGTCAGGCACCTAAAAAACAAGTGGGCACATTTCGAGAAACATCCTCATAATGGTAATGCTTTCCATCACCTCAACTCAAAAGTGAATGGCCATCCAATTCCCTGTTTTAACTGTGTTGAAGACTTCCTAATCAGATGGGGTTGGAGGATCCTTTCAGGGTAGCAGAGGAAAACCCATATCATGTTGCATGTACTGTATGTCTCTTATCAAAAGACTTTACATTCTGAAAGTGGGAATGTAATACTACGTATTAATGCAAAACCTGAAGCATTACTGAATTGTGAATGATCCGTGCTCCTTCTATTTTTGCATCATGAACTTTGTATTTTCCACTCTGACTTTAGTAAGACTGAATATTTGTTTGTGTTCGAAACTAACATTACAACATAAGCTATAAGGATATTTCCATCTAAATCACCTGCACTATAAGTGCTAGTACTTTTAAAAAAAATCATTTCCATTCAGTGCAATGTAAAATCACATATGTATTTAAAACAGTCCATCGTTTAAAGCTTGTCTAATGTCAGAATGCCACTATATGCACTAGAAACTCTGGTATGTATAGCTTTTCTAGTCCCTATAGACAGCAAGATGATTACTGTATAACATATCCTGGATGTGGGTAATAAGAAACACATTTTTAAAATATTAATTCTGATTCTACATATGCATTTTCTGGTGAGAAGAATAAAAGTTAGTTGGAGAGGCAGGATGCTTTAATATTCGAAGTTGTTCTGTCTCTCTGAAGTCACTGCTGCCTTTCACTTTCCACAGTACTCAAGGACACAGTGCACAGACGATACTGGATGGCATCTACAGTTACGTATTTTTAAAAATTCTCTGAGTATGGGTTTCTTAATTAAACTGTATATCCTTAAACAAAACCTTAAATAATGTTACAGCATTTGCATATCAGTGTCTTTCTTCCTTATTAAGTATTTTCAGTGTGACTAGTGCTATGCATTTTCTGAAGAGTTTTAAAGTAACACCCCTATGCAAATAGTAATTGGTAGTTAAACACCTTGTAGTACTTCTATGCAAGTTTATTTTATTTTTGTTACCCGGTTTCAATCTATTTCTGGATTCAACCTAGGTACAAAACTTTAGTATTGTCTTTTATGTCATGTAATTGCTGTAGTTTTCTTCTGCACAAGAAGATTCTAAAAACAACACAGATTCTAACAGATTTTCAGGATAAACAGGACAGGATTGGCACATCTTGGATAAGGAATGTCATTAGAATGGGAACCAACTTCAGAACCTCTACTTGTTATCCTGGAACAAGGGCATAAGTGGCTCTTTCTCTACCTAAAGCAAAAGTGATCCACCTATCTACTAACAATGAAAAACAATGTTTATTCTCTGAGAACTGCAGAATTGTCCAATATAAAATTACCGCAACCATTTAAACCAGTTGTACATTCATGTAACTGTTTTTAGAAGCACTTCAGCAATGTAAATTAGGAAACATCTAGCATATTTTAGTTCTAGAAGCAGCTCAATACAGTTTTAATGTGTATGGTGGCTGTACATTATATATTTGTGCTAATCAGTCATTAAATCCAGTGTTCTCCCAAAAAACTTATGTTGTCAAGCACTTGGTATGACCTGGCCTCCTGGCTAGAGCCACTGTGCTGAATGGAGAGCTGGCAAACTCTGGCAAATGGCTAAATTTCTTTTCTTCTGCCTTGATAAAGTGATCTCTACCTGCCTTCTCTCACAGAAGACAGAGAAAAGGGCTGGGTGGCTGAGCAAAAAGAACACAATTTCAATTTCAAATAATTTACTTAAATGGTCAAATATGCTCAAAGACGCAATCAGACCTTTGCAAGTAACATCACTGTAAGACAGGCATGCCCAAATACATTGTCTAGATGTTTCAAAAGAAACCTAACTTTAGACATTTAAAAGTCAGTTTAAAACAGCCATCTAGACGGGCTTCAGTAGGAAAAGTCATCTCAACTATCTTAGGGCAGACAAATCACTTCAGAGAGCGCCTTTTCTTCTCCACTCATCCTGAAGAGGATCTACAGTTAGTAACTCATACTTACAATGTCAAACTTTGAAGAATTTTGGGCAGAGAATATGAATCCTACTCTTTGCTCTGTCTGGAACACATTATATCTGTTAGTGTCAGACAAGTCATCGCAGCTTCACAACCTAAGGCCTCCTAAACAGATTTAGCCCGAAGTACCACGTATTAAGTTCACAGCAGTTTCCAGATTCCCAGGAGGCTCAGAAGCTCTCCTGTGCCATGTGACAAGATACATACTCATCACATGAATAAAAATATAGATGCATCTCCAGCCACGCAATGAGAGCATGCCTGTGTGTGTTTGTATACTCCTTCACAGAGATAAGGTCTTTCCAGAGGGATGGGGGGGTGGGTGTCTGCCTGATAAGTCTTGTCTCCCACAGTGACTGGCATCCATAAAAACAAAATGTTGGCAACACTGTTCCATGTTAAAGACAGACCATGAGACTGGGAACATCTACTGCTCTGGGTATGTTTACACTGCATAATTCAACAGATGTAAACAACTAAGCTAGATAAATATCAATTAGATAGCTAGAAGGAAGGTAGCTCCAGAAATGGAAACCACCCTAACATGATAATCCATCTATGTTTGTTTATACTGCTTAAAGAATTCAGACAATAGTGCAGGTATCTCTACAACACTGCACGATCACCGTGGACATACCAGCAGTGTAATTTCCTTTGCAGAGAAAGAAAATTCCTGCAGAACAGGTAGAATTCTAAAGATCCACAGCTGAGTGACAAGTACTAATGGGGAAAAAAAAAAAAATCTTGCAAGGAGCGTGTTTCTTCAACAATGAAGATTTTGGAAAAAAAGGAAGGCACCACTTCCATAGCATTGCTTGAAGACTCCTTGGAAAGGAGTCTTGGCTTTTCAACTGACAGTAATGAACCAACAAAACATGTATCTTTTAAGAAATGTAATCCAATCAAGTTTCAGAAGACTAGTAACCTCTAGTAACTAGTAACATTTTTTTCACTTCTAAAAAAGTATCAATATTTGCCCATCTACAATATCACTATATTACATATTTCATTGCTAGACAATTGCTGTACATTTATTCCTTTTTATTTATATTCTTCTCTGTAAAATGGATTTAGTATCTTTATATAAATAACTTCCAACTTGCAAGATGTTTTAAAGATAAATCTCTGCACAACAAACAAGATGTTTTATTTTTTGAACAATGAAATATCACTCTTAATTTTATGTTCTATCTACATTCATACTGATATGGAAGAAAACTGTCTTAACTATTATATGCTGACATTCATAAGTTAAGATAAAGCCTTTAAATTACTTAATGAATTATTTCTGCCATATTAATCTCAAGAAACTTCTGCTGTTGTCATAGAAGAGGTATCAAATCTCAGCTGGAGCACAACTACAGTCAGTAATCTCCCAACACCACACAGAAGTAATGGAAATTAGAACAACAAGCCAGAACCCAACCAGGCCAACTTTAGCTCCATCGATACTAAGCTAAAAGGAAAAAATATATTTCTAGAAGCAGTTAAGTGTCAATATATACAATGCAGAGCACCAATCTAACAAAGGTTTTCCCATATTTGACCACCTGAGTAAATGAACCAAGCTAGTGACCTAAGGATATGGAACAACCAATACAGCAGTGACTGTTTCCATGTATTCTCTCAAAGGAATACAGAAATCTTTACACAGCTGCAGAAGGATGACTTTAGGTTTCTCTAAATTAGTTAGGTTTCCATAAGGAGGACTAGAGGAGATGCTGAGACAAATTCTCAACTTTATATTAATCAGAAGTAAGGTAGCACGCTATAAACTACTTTATTATGTCAGTATTTCCAACACTGTTGTAAAAAGAATCTAAGCAAGGTAAAAATACCCAACACATTCTTCAGATCAATTAGATGTTTAAACTACAGAATGCTATGCCACTGTAAAAATAACATCAACAGTAATGCAAAATAGAAAATTTGCTTAAATTCAACAGTTATTTGTCAGACACCGTCTGCTTTTTCTTTTCTGATCCTGACCTGTAAGAAACCACATCAGTATCAAATGTCACTCAGTTCTTTATTCAAACAGACCAGTCCAGACACAGCGGCTGCAACAGCTGACTTAGCTGACCTGGGCCTAGAGTAAAAACAAACCCCTATAAATCACCAGATGTAAGCAATTGAACAATGATCAATTTAATTAACTGAGCAGCTTTCCAAAGTTTACTGTATTGTTTTAACCCTTCAGACTTCTTCAAGAAATGTAACTTGCAATTTGTATTCAAGGGCAGGATTTGGCCATAGGGATACGTATTACCAACTGTAGACACTTCAGATTCCCATTGATAAAACCTAATCCCACACACGAAAAACATGTGTTTTCTTCTTTTTCAATTAATAGTATGATAGTAACTATTTCTGTTAGCAGCTCCTTGAGTATTTTAGAGAAATTACATGACAGGAAAAAAAAATCAAACTGATTTCAAGTGAAATTCTCAGAAATAAAATTGTCTTTAGAATCAACTGTTTTCGTTATGTGCCCTATTTGCCTTTCACAACTCTATACTCATATTACAGATGCCACTTGGAATAACCTACTGATTTCTTTCAAACAAAACATCCAACACAGACATAATATATATAACTGTGACTCACGATTAACTGCAATTGTAAAAAAAATTGTGCCAAACAGCAAAATGGGCTCAAAAATATATTTCAAGGATATTGGCACATGATCTTCTAACCTAGATGCTTGTCCTGAGTGGATTTCCCCACGTTGCCCACTGAAATTAATGGAATTCTGCCATGATTTAACGCAAGTGGAATGTCAGCCAAAATGCATAATGATAGAGTATAACTCTTGCTTTAAAGTCTGCATTGTACAAGTTCGTGTAATGTTTACTAATGTTTGTGCAATGCCTAGCACAACAGGGTTGAGGCTTTCGAGCACTACCACAACAGAAAGTAACTGTAATGCAGTCTTTTTATCTGAGGGAAGCATAAAAACTACATGGATTAAGCTCAATTATACCCATTTTAAACAACCTGCTAAATAAGATGACATCATCAACTTCCTAACCACAAGCTGCTCTATGTCCAATTATTTTACTTTAATCTTCATAACGCACATATTTCCACAAACTCTGCAAAGTTAGTTCCACTAAGGACAAGACTAAGATCTACTTACAAAGACAGAAGAGTTATATTTGCAGAGACTGGCCCCAGATCTGGAATGATCTCCAGTTCATTGTTGTTCAATTTCCTATTAATATTAGAAAAGGGAGAATCAGCTTTGATGTTAATCAGAAGTACGTACATCAGATTTGCTAAATTGCTGAGCAGTGTCATCCCAAAACTAAAAAATAATTCCAGCTTCACTTAAAGTATCAGAAAAGCCAACATCCTTGTTGTTCAACCGATTAACCTTAGAGAAACAGCTATACAATTAGCATATAGAAATACTGGTTGGTGTTTCTTGGTTCGTTTTTTTTAGTTAGTTTGTTGGTTTTTTTTTTTAAATGAAGAGAAATTAACTTACACTTCCCGAAGACTATGAAGGTCATCCAAGAGACTGGCCTTGATTGAAGATAATTTGTTGTGACTTAAGTCCCTACAAGGTTACAAAAATAAACAGCCTGTCAGTTTCACCATGAAAAAGTGGGTAAAGCAATACAATTTCAATCCAAAACATGCTATCTTTGTTTCCAATGACATAAAAAGGTTTTTTTAATATTAGTAAACTTAAAATAGAAAATAATTTGACTATGCAAGGAATAAGTTAGTGTAAATACCTTGATCACTGCCAACAACTTCAATGAATTTTTTTATATCTCTGAACAATTTACATCTGTTCATTGGGATTTGTGTTAAGACCCATGAAAAACATCTTAAGATGTTGACATCAATGGCCATTACCAATCACATCTCTTTCCTATTCTTTCACAAGAGAAAATCTGGCTAAAGCAACCTATTTTCTTTATTCTATGAAAGAAAATACATAAACCAAGACTCATAATATCTCATTCTTTAAGTCAATCATAGCATTTGCATCATTCACTCTTCTCACTTCTCCAAAGCAACACACATATCAAGTACACAATGAGGACTGCCCACAAACCTCAATTCTATTTTCATGCTTTCACTCTAATCCATGACTATATTCCTACATACTCAAAATTAATGGGGATCTTAAACAAGTGATATCAGAAGAAAGCAGACACAGGAATCCCTAATTCCATTCTGAGTTTTAAGTTATCTGTATACCAGTCATATTAATACCGCATTAAATCATGCTTGAAGGAGTAGCTCAAGCACTTAGCATGTGCTACCCTGTACTGAAGATCCCAAATATATATTGATGCAGTTTATAACAAAGTCTTTGCAATGTTGGCTACAAAACAAGCCAGGGTATGAGGAATGCAACACAGTTTCTTGATTACCATCAAGAAATTATTTTCCTTAGAGACACCAGGCATCTTTACCATATGTCCTCCACTTGAAGATTTGACAACACCATAAAACAGAGTCCTAATAAACTTTTCCCAAAGCCTCAGAAGCACAGGAAACATCATAGGAATTAAAGAATGCCTGCATAATAGAAGGCAGAGAAGCGAATTAGAGAAACCTAAACTCGCACATGTATAGAGATCTGCACAAGGGTACAGATTCACAACTGACCTTTAAACCCTGGACAGCCTTGTTGAAGACCTCCCCTTCTGAGTCACTTATCCATCAAAACATACACCTTCCTGCTCCTGAACTATATATAGCCCGGTGCTACCTCACCTGCACCAATTCAGCCATGTCTGAAGTGCTTGCTGGACACTGTAACACTGAGTTTATCCAAGTCAGCAAACAAAAACTGCACTATTTTTAAGTTCTTAAACTCGCTCCAGTGACACTTTGCAATGCAGACACAAAGAATTGCAGTGGCACACTTCAGTAGTGATCTATTGCAGCATCAGATAAAGGCAAAGAAATTTCTCACACTTCAGAACACTTTACCCTGTGCTAATTAAGCACAGTCATCCAGTGTGCCTAGGGTCCTCATCAAGCCACATGGGCATCAAGTGTATGTCAAAAAAATCTATGAGGAAACTCTGAGATCCCTTACTCTTTCTGGATGACGCAGTACAGTCACGTATACTGAGCATGCCAAACACAGGCCTGACTCTCCATCTACAGTTCCAGAAGTGAAGAAATATGATGATCACTCACTCTATCCTTGCTGCACACAGACCAGAACTGGCTTAAATCAATCCAGATTCAAGGGCTGTGCTAGGTGTTTTCTGTGACTAAGCCCTGAAAAACAGCAAATACAGAGAACTCCGGTTTCTCTGCACCCACTGTTGCATATCCCCAGACAGGTGTAATGCTGCAATCCAGGCTTCTTCAACAGCAGATGGGAATGGTAAAACTACATTTTAGACTCCCTCAACCATTTGGTGCTTTACACACTACTTGTTCAATGCTGCCACGAACTCCATCACCCCTTTGTCCTTCTCTGTAGTGACTGGTTTAGAAAAAATAATAAAATTCAAACATTAAAAAAAACCCCAGTCACGCATGGACATTATGGGGGATACCACCAGTACTCAATTATGAGGCATGCTCTGGATGCCAACTGGATCAGGTACAGCAGGCTGCGAGGCTGTGGCACCAGTGCCTCTCAGCGCCAGGGGCAGGAAGAGATGTACAATATATTCCCAAGTGAGGGCTGCACAGAAGCATGCACAGGGTAGACCCACACATGTGAAAAGCATTCTCCAGCACAAAAAAAGAGGAGGTGAGGACTGGAGGAACAGAGGGGGTCACTTAGAGAAGAGGACCACCTTCACAGAAGATGTTTTCTGGGACTTAGCTCTGGACTCAAGCACCTGATACATATCCACGCCTTCTTCCAGATGTCTAAACCCCTACAGATTTTCCTCTTAGAGACAGAAAACCAATATAGTGTTAACATTTTCAAAATCCCACAAATGTTAAGTTTCACCATTATGATTTTGAGTTCTCCTGTAAATGAGGTTAACCACATGAGTTAAAGGACTGCATCATTCACTGCTCAAAAATCTAGTGTAAACATCTGTCTTGCCATAGACTAGAGAAAAATTGCTTTGTTCAACACCTGGAGACATTAGCTGCATAGATCCGAAATTGCCATACTGCATCCTTTAATGTAAAGGATGAAAAAGTATGCTCTTACAAAGAACTAGATGGGAATGAAACTTGGTCCTTTAAAGCAGACGCAGCAGAGGCAATTTTCACCCTTAAACTTAATTCAATATTTGGCTTTAGCCTGTAGGGATTGTAAGAATTACACAAATAAACAGCCAAAATTCAGTGAAGTTACGGTTGTTAGTGCCTAATATGTTACCGTTCTTCATGCTTCAGACAAGACTTTGGAATCAGTAATTATTTCAACAAAGAGCTTTCAACATTAGTGCTAAAAATCCTGCATTTCTTCATTTCATCTAAAAACCCTGCAAAAGGTTTATTTAAAACATGTTTGCCTAAAGGACCTACCAGACAGTAACAGACGAGAGTAGATTTGTTCTGCTGGAGTTACAACATGTTAAAAAAAAAAAATCTGGCAGAGTGCTTAAACTATAAAAATCCTGCAATTACAACCACTGCTGTGCATGATCACCACACTGGAGCCAGACACTTTCACTCATAGCTCAAGCTCACATCCATCTGGAGTCTATCAAGGCAACCGTGAGCATAACAACTTACACTAGGTTTCAAACTATTTTTCTGATGTTCGTTTTTTAACACTGAAGATACCTTCAGATTTCCCATGTACCACCTATTTAAAAAAAACCATACAAACAAAAATCCTCATTCCTGGTTTACTTACAGCAGGTTGTCAAACACAAGCTGCAAGATACCCAAATCAAACCAACCACCACCCCCTTCCCAGACAACACTGCCTGTTTCACACAGCTATAAACATCTATACATGCTTATATATTGTTGGATAAAATATGAATTAAATATTTTATATTTCAATGCTACTACCATGGGGAACTTTACCAGAAGAACCCTTCCAAGTTACATTTTTAAGTTAAACCAGAGTGCTTAGAAGTGAATCAAGAGTCAAAGTATTTGTCACTTACTAACACCCTAAGTGAAGATTACGTCTGTAGAAGTTTCTGAAATTTCTGGGTCTGAGGCATTTTTTAGACGTAAAAATCTATTGTCCCTGTCTAAGCTGCACATACATTTCAGTGCAATACATCTCTTAAAACAAGTAAGAAAAAAAGGCTGAAAACCAAATGAGTATTTTTCCTTCACAGAAATGGAATTGACAGCATTAAAACATAAGATCATTACTATGCATTCTCCATTTCAGAATTTCCTTGTCTGTTAAAATCACAAGTGGGAAAAAATCTCCTCTTTTGCTAGTAGAATTTCAAAAGCCATGAAAGATAGAAGAGTGAACGTACTCAAACTTTAGAAACCAGACTTATTTTAAGAAATTCGTTATATCAATAAAAAGTATATATACCTGTTCTTCACCTCAGATTTCTAATAGAAGTGATTGAGCATTTAAGAATTGTCTCCCCTTGAAAAAGCATGTCATGGGTTTTGAGGCCCTTTAAGACTCCATTTTATGAAAGAGACCGTTTTCTATATTCCATTATGTTTGTATGACCATCCTTTGTAACTCACAAGTCTCTGCATTAGAAAGCTGAAATGTAACTCTGAACATCAATGTTTGTATGATAAAAAATTGAAAGGAAGGCCGAATACAGAAAGGGACACAGCGAGCATTTTTTTTTTACACATTTTATAAATATAATTTTTAGTCTCTAACTTAATTTACAACACTTAAGTCACACTTATCTTCTTCCTTAAATAACTCAGATACAGGAGCCCCGAGTCAAATTTTAAAATGCAAATCCAGCAACAGCTTCTTAATCAGTCCCACTGGGGCCTATAGAGCTGCTAATTCAGCAGAAATCAGGAGAGCTGAAAAACAAAAAGCCAGGCTGTAGCTGTTTTAAGACACTGATCCAAAGTGACTCATAAATCAGCTTGCTATGTTCAAGTTTTAGTCTGGAAAATATTGAAAAACAGCTGTGAAAACCATATGGACCTTTTTTTCTGGCAATTCTGGTAGAGAACTAGAAGATTTATAAAATGTAAATACTAAAGATGGAACACAAACACAAGTGAAAACCATCTTTCAGACTTTCCCTCCTGCTCCACCAACAGTTTTAGCATTCACCAGTGAACCCAGTGAGGGGTACGGCAGTGCCACCGAGAGTCTGCGCACACCAAGGAGGACACCGGCCAACACTCTTTCTCCTTCCGCCTCTGGTTCTGCTACACCAGCTCTAACAAAGCCACATGCTTGCAACCTCGAGACACATATCCTAAAACTACATCAAAATCTAACTTCAAAACTATTTGTACAAATAAACATAACAAATGTGTATCAGTCCTCAGCTGACTGTTGTCTTCCACAAAGGCAGCATCACAGAAGATGGTATTTTGGGCTAAAACCACAGTAAAGCTGGCAATTATGCACTATTTACACCCCATTTCCTGAAGCTATTTCCATACAAAGCAAGAGCCTCACACTTGCCACCAAAAAGAAGGGGACACAACTCCATATTCAGGACTATTATCTTATTGCCTTCCTTGTCCACACTAAAGGTCACACAGCCTTCCCACATTAGACAATCATTTTACTTCACTGGGGGATCTGAACACTGAAAGGAATGAAAGAGTCCAACAGTGCTTCAGAAAGCCAACTTCATCTAACCCATTCTCCACCAGAGAAAACAGACAGATGGGGAGCGGAAAGCATAAATCCTAACACAGGCCTAGACCTTCTCATGCACAAGACCTTTCCCTCTTCTGCTTGGGAGATCTCACCTGCATATGCTGAGAACATGGCATAATAGTTGTTATTTTCCAAAGAGGATTGGAAAGCCTGCAATTAAACTACTAGCCTTTGGCTATACCCACTATGGACTTCCATGGAAAACACAGTAAACATATACCAATAAAATTCATAAACAGTCTTTTACAATTTGTAAATGCACAGTTTGTTACAACTATAACCCAGGCTATTCAAACCTTTTTTTTGTGTATGTAAAACTGAAAGGCATTACAATCTTAAACATTGTGCAATCCCAGCTCCAAGTACTGGAGCAGCTGGAGGTAACAGACAAGGACACACTCTTGCTTGCTCTCTGATTAAGAAGAGGGGAAGGAAGAGCACGGCATTTCTAAGGCATTAGACACAAACAAAAGAAATATTTACACAAAAGCAGCCAGACCACATGGTTTGGTGACACCTACAAAGATGTACTCCTGTGAGTTTAAGGGCGAGTGACACAGCTGTCCAATGAGTAATCACAGCAGGGCTTCTTACAACAGACCAAAGCTTATTTATTCAAGTGGAACTTATTTTCTCACACTTTTAAAGGAATGTGAACTTACATAAGGACAATTTACACTACCAAGGGAATTCTAATTAGAAAAGCCTCTCTTGGGCTAACAAAAAAGCCCTGCAATGTGTTTTATTGTCCCTCTGTAACATAAGTGGAAAAGACAAATTCGGATTACTGCTAATGCAAAATGCTTTTTAAAGCAACTCTAAAAATGAAAGTTTCGTTTAGCATGCTGCCACACCTGAATTTAAACTCAACAATTTTAACTTAACAACTTATCATTTTAACTTAACGCTAAAGCGAGGCAAGCTAAGAAACTAGGCTATGAAGCCTAGCTTAGTATTAGAAAAGCTTTAGGTCTGGTCAGAAAACTTATGTTAGCTCACTGAAAAAGTTCAGAAGAACAGGAGGGATGAAATTTAATTGGAAGCAAAGCCAGTCGCTGAATGTAAAGGAGACCCAGTATTTGATTTGTATGCTTCAATCACATAAGGCAAAAGAAAAAAAAAAAGTTTCATTTCCCTCACACTTTCCTATACCCCTCCTGGACATAGTCACCTCCCAGAGCCATTCCTATGTTCAGTTCCATATGGTGTCAATACAGCCATCCACATTTCATGAGTAAAAGCAGCATGACCTCCAGACGAGGCAATTGAACAGAATTAGCCACAACTAATTGAAAGACTTCCTGTTTACTTTAAAGTCCTTATCTCAATCTGCTTTGGAAATGTAACAGAAAATTAATACGACTAATACAGAGAATCTTTGAGTGACAAGAGATTAAAAACAAATGTGAAAAGTCCCTCGGCTATTTTCAGGTTTTTAGAAACCTCCCATAATTTATGCTTTGCCTATAAGAAGTTTGTCACTGGAAGTAAATTTTGTACAGATGGCATTTCGGGACGCGTTACTTGCGGGCTCAGTGGCTCCGTGACACCGGTCCGAGCCGGACACGTTGCGGTGTCGTGAAAACCATTAAAAACCATGAAGAAAACCCAAATCTACCGGGGAACGAAGAACTGTATAAATAAAACCGAGTCCGGTTTTTCCGACCAAAATTAACCTGATTATTACTGCACGTTTTCCAAGAAAGTCATCACAACTTCCCCCTCCCCCGCCAACCACGGGGCAACACTGCCGGGCCTGGTTCAGCCCGGGTGCCCATCGTGTGTGTCCTTCCCCCCCCCCAATCCCGGGCGCCCATCGCGCCCCCTCTCGGACCCCGTCCCGCCGCGGCCGCCCCCGCCGACAGCCCGGCCGCCGTCCCCAGGCGCTGCCCCCTCCCGATTCGCTACCGCCAGGAAACCCGCGTCTCCCTCCCCGCCAAACGCGCCCCCGGCCCCCAGGGGCAGAAGATGGCGGCGGGACCCCAGCCCCGCGCGGGACCCCCGGTACTCACAGCTGCACCACCCCCCGCGGCAGCCCCTCGGGCAGCCGGCTCGGCTCCAGGCGGCTGCAGGCGACAAGGTGCCCGGCACAGCGGCAGGGCTCGGGACAGCGGGCGGTGGTGGCGGCGGGGCAGCCCCCCAGCAGCAGCAGCAGCAGCGCCAGGAGAGCGGCGTGCGGGGGCCGGCGGAGCATGGCGGGCTCGGAGTTGCTGCCCGCGCTCCCGTCCCTGAGCGATCCTTCACTGGCAAAGCCGGGCGCGCCGCGACCTCCCGCCTCTCAGCGCGGGTGGCGGCTCTCGTTCATGGCCCGCAGCCGCCGCCAAGGGGAGGGGGAGGGCGGTGGGAGTAGGGGGGAGTGTAGGGAAAAAGTAAAGGGAGAGAGCGGGAGAGCCACTCCGCAAACTTTCCACCGCCTCAGCCCGCCCCCGCCCGGCCGGGGGAGCCCCGCGCGCGGCCCGCCCCGCCGCAGCCCCCTCCCCCTGACATGTGACAGCCGCAGCCGCCCCGCAGCGGGGCTCAGCGCGGGCGTAGAGCCCCGCTGCTGCCGGGCCCGGGATGAGGCGGGGGTGCCTCGTGCCCGCTGCCCGCCCCGGGCCGGCCTCGCGGGGGAGCGGGCGCACGTGCGGGCGGCCGCTGCCCGCCCTGCCCTCCGTGCCCTCTGCGGGCACAGCGGGGCTGGGGCTCCGTGAGCGTCGTCCGCTGTGTGTGAACCAAGGCGCTAAGGCGAGCGCGCCCAAGTCCTGCCCATGCAGGGTTTCCCTCGCTTTAACGCGAGTTGGGGCAATCCAGAGGCCCCAACAGGTTCCCAGCCAAGCTTGGGGTCACTGGCATGTAAAAGGTGAGGCGAGGTTAACTCCTGCCTTCCGGGTTCTGCGCGGCTGGTCCAGACACTGTAATTAAGCCCATTATGTTCCCCACAGGATCCCAGCTCCAGAGGTTCAGGGAAGTGGGAAGGACGTACAGATTCCACATCTCTGAGGTAATCTATGTAATTTAAGTAAATACCTATTGTTCAGGTTCCATATGTGAGCCCAGACCCTGCAATGGATTCAATTACTGTAGGCTTCACACACGCCTGCTCCGCAGCAGCAGACCTCAGACTGCTCATGGATGCTGTTCCTTCTCTCCCACCTGAAAGACTGTAGACGTCTTAGACACTGGGAACCTGGAGCCCTCAAAAGCCTGACAGTTCCAGTATCAAGGTTTGTAAGACTGAAACTTTGGCCCTGTCTTTATTGTTCCCATGATTGTATCTCAGGACACTGGTTAAGTTGAAGAAATGAAACTACATTTTGTTTTTAGTCAGGAATCTCGAATTTGCAAGCCAAGCAGGTGAGTCCTGAGCAACTACAAACGTCTTATGTGCTGGTCACTGTCAACGGAACTGTTTCAGATGCAGAGGGTCTGTGGAGCTATGCAGTGTGTCATCAGCTCATGCTCCTTTGACCACCAGTGTTCCTTAAGGAAATTACTGTTGCAAAACAAACACTGCAGGAGCAGTCGTTATTGCTACACATAAATGCAAAAGCAAGCGAAGAAACAAAATACAGGATAGATATTAATAAGTATATATTTACAAGTTGTTAGCATTGATTTGTTGTAAAGAAAACTATCTTGGCAGGATTGTTAAGCTTCTTTGCAGCCTTCTTTAAGAAACCTTAGGATGACATTAGATCAACAAAGTCTGTGAAACACTGAGTTCTTTAAAATAGCCAGTAGGACAATGTGCCAAATTCAGATTTTCAAAGCTATCCGTCATTAGCCGGTAGCTGTTCTCATTGAAGCCAGTGGGAAAGCCTCCTTCTGTTTCAAAAATGCCAGCATGTGTTCTGCAGTCCAGTTATTTCACACCATCATAGTAAGATCCAGGGACACTTGAACATGTTACGCTCATATTTAGGTAAATTATGCTATGCTTGCTAATTTGGAAAAGTAATGAAAAATTCAAGAGGAAGACCTTCATGTTTATGTTTCCCAGAGAATTATTGAACAACTTATTAAAATTAAAATGGATTTAAAGTAATTATGTTTGTACTACACTTCCCAGAGTGCACAGTACAAGGACCTTTTATTTGGGAAAAGTGAACTTGTCTTATCTTGAGTGTTGGCAAGGGCAGTGATTCACTGGTAAGTAGCAAGAGAGTCATTAAGCTGTCAGTTTTAACATCCAAGGGGAAGAAAAAATAGAAAAAAAAGCATTTTGAACTTATTTTATTATGGCAGTCTATAGCATACACAGTACACACATGAATTATGGAATGGGTGAATCTCAGAAAAGAAAGCAGAGAAAAGAAAGTGTTGAAAAGGGCAAGAACTTCTGGTTTTGTAATTTTGAAAACCACTCATGCAGTCACGAAATACTGTGCCCTTAGAAAAAACTAATGCATATTTAGTGGTAATAATATATGAAGCTGTTTTAAATTAAGCAAGGTAAATCAATTCAGAAAATTAATCCATTTGTCTTTGCAGCTTCTTTTCTCAAAATACTCAATAAAACATTTTAAACCTGATTGTATTATGCATTCTAAAATGCTTATAGGCTGTACTTGCAAACCCATGACAGAAAGCCTTTCATCCCAGAGGGAGATTTGCTCACTTCAGAAGTCTAAGGGACTAATTCTGCACCTGAGATGAATGCTGAAAGCTGGCAGCTCCAAGCCCCAGGGACTCTTCATCATGGGTTTTAGCTTGAGAGTGCACAAATGCAAATGTCTGCTTCACAGTTCTGGCTGGACTGTAGTAGGTGCCCTAAGTAAGCTTATAGCAAAATGAGAGGTCTTGCATTCCTCTGCCCTGTTATCTCCGCATGTAGCAAGAGATTTCTGGCGACCCTTGTTTGGCATCAGCATTAGTGTAAATGTATATTCAATAGGATTGAAGGAAAGGACTGATTTGACTGAACTCACACACACACATACACGCCCCACTTTAGTTCTGATTTGGAATACTTCCGCTGTCTCATTTTCCATGTAGTTGCACAAGGAGGAGGGCTTATTTGTGGTGGTTTCACAAAGACAGGCCCTTTCCATGGCAGCCTGAATAGGTCGGCCTGAGGGGACGATGTTGAGGAGGGGGAAGCAAGCTGCAGACAAAAATTCTTGTAAAACTAGACCCTCAAGCTCTCTCTTTAACTAATAAGATTTGTTTCCACGACAAGACTATTGAGCATAGTAGTTTGGGTGAGTCGAGATTGGAAGAAAAGAGGTTGCATAGTGAACTGTAGACCCTGCATTGGGACGTTATGTGTTGACTCTAGTGGTGTCTTTTTTAGTCCTTGATTATTTTAAATCAAATACAGGCTTACAGATTCAAGTCCAAACATATACTATTTAAAATATGCATTCACTTCAGGCAAAAGACACACCCAAAAGCATATCATTAAGGCACTGCTTTCAAGTAAACTACCTTCAAAAAAGGTCAACCTCAAATCAGGCTGGTTTTAGCAGGTTACTAAAAGTAATTTCCCTATTGCTAAGTTAAACAAAACAGAGTTAAGATGCTCTACATTTTCCATTCTGAGTTACATTTAGAGCTTTTTTTATAACTTCAGTAACTTCAACGACTGGATTAATTTAAATTCAGGTGGTTTTGATCGTTTTCAAATGAGTCTCCAGCCACTACAAGAGACAATTCCATATAGTTGTGTGTAGTTACGTGTAGTTAATTTGCAGGATTTAGGTCAGAAAGCAAAAAGGAGTAAACAGTTATATCTACTAAATTATCATAACCATTAAGGCTATCATGGGAATTAAGTCTCCCCATGTACTCCTGGGTCGCCAGATAATCCAAATCTGTGTCAAGTACTCATTTCAGATTTTCTACTTTTCATGGATGAATGAAGTGATTTAGGTAGTGTTTAGCAGCAAAACGCAGAAGCAAAGCAGAATAACATTGCTTATTCTCTGACACCTCAGTTCTGATAGAATGAGGTAGAAATCAGTGGCCCATCTATCCACCTTCCTATCAGTAAATGGCCCTGTAGGAGTATTATCAGAGTTAAGGTTGTCTTTATTTATTCCTAAGCCTTCCCAGTTCCTTTTTATTTCTAGTCAAAGAGACGTTTAAGACAGTTTTAGAGAAGGAAATGAAGAGTTCATCCACTCAAGATCATGACTCTTTATTGCAGGTTCCTCAATTTAATCCATTAAAAAAATGTTAAGGCTAACAAAACTTTTTCTAAAGCCACAGCTTGCAATAGGCAATAGAAGGTTTTGACTCAGGCACCTATCTGGAAGTTAATATAGAGTTCCATGAAAACTTTTCTACTGGAGGCAGAAGACTGTTTTCATTTCTTTGCTTTGTGAATCTAAACAAGAATCTCATCCAATGTCATGGAGTATTTTTCATGGAAATTACTTTAAGTGCAAAGGCTTCCCACCTTCCTTTTGTTCTGCCCATTGGGTACAGCAATTGATATTACTTCTAGTTTTATAATAGCACTAAGATTTCATGACCATTTATTTCAATTCCTGTGATTAACCATTGCAATTTCACTTGCATTTGAGGAAAATATATAATTATATGTTCTTAAATAATTTCCTAGTTATTGTGTATCTCCTACTAGTGTGTCGTAAGTCCACGGTGAACATCACAAGGTATAAAGGAATTTATTTTTGGTAGTAATTGTACTTGACTTCATGTGATCAGACACTGAAACCATGAAAACCAAATTATGCATAATTTGAATGCACTGATTACAACCAGAAAAAAACATATGAACTCCTTCTGAAAACTTTGCCTGGGGCAGAAAATGTTCAGGTTTTAAAGAATTCATCCAAACACTCAGTGTTTGCCTCCATTACAAATAAACTTAAACATCCTAAGGCAATCCACATTAGTGAGATTGTTAATATCTTCAAGTCATGTCCTGCATGGGGCTAAGTGGGAAGTTAAGTGCATGATTGGAAGGACAATTAAACAATCAACGTCTACAATGCTGTAACTTCAAAGAAGAAAAAAGAAGAGTTAGTTTTACATCATTAAGAAACACTCAAGTTGAAATGTTGGCAATTTGAATAAAAATAAGTAGATGTTATTTCAGAATGGTGCTACTGCAATAAAACACCTGCCAGGTCAGTTTTCTACCCTTCTTTTAGTTTGTTGGGTCTTGTTTGTTTTTTTTTTTTAAGTAATCTTTTAATATAGGTAAATGTTTTGTGGTAAGAAAGATCAAGAAGTGGCTAAAAAGGGAATCCAAAAGAGATGCTGTGTCGAATCTAGTAGTGGTTCCTCTATGCAGTAGGGTCTCCATCTCTTCCTACCTCCCCTTCTTTGGGGTGGAGGGTTACTGCACCTGAAGCATGTACACACGTTCCCTTCTGCAACAGGGATGGAAACTTCTGCCAGAGGAGAGGTGTGGGTTCTTGATGGTTGTGT
Organism: Dromococcyx pavoninus; assembly: GCA_033558185.1. NCBI lineage: Eukaryota > Metazoa > Chordata > Aves > Cuculiformes > Neomorphidae > Dromococcyx > Dromococcyx pavoninus. Next base: position 3,412,976 of record JAUMJL010000199.1, on the reverse strand, counting down.
TTACTTAAAACAGTATCAGTATCACAGTATCACAGGTTGGAAAGGACCTCTGAGGTCATCAAGTCCAACCTATAACCCAACACTAACACCAACCCATCATCTAAACCATGGCAACAGAACATCACAGGCAAAATTGATAAGATTTTTATCAGTGTTTTGAGACCCCCGATGTTAAGTATTCATCATGTTTAGGTGTTTAACTCTCATTGAAGTCAATGTCTAAAAGAATTTCACAATAAGAAATCAATGGGAGTTAGGGCCTAAATCTTTGAAGAATTTAGGTCTTATTGTCTGTTCCAGGGGTCAAATGAGCTGCAGCTGGGACTCATCGTGTATAATTTTAGCAATTTGGAAGTTTGATATCTATTCTAAAGCAGTGTTCACGGATTCTACTGTAGTCAGAGAGGAAAGATATATTCAGAGAGTGAAAATAAGTGATCAAGACATTTGGAATGAATCAACCTCTGGAGGTTTTTCTTCTTCTCCATTGACCGGAAAGAACCATATAACTAGTTCAGACTAGACCTTGGATTTTTAGACGATTCCCATGATGCCTTCAAACACATCAGGTAGCTAAATGGACTAATACATATACATACTTCTCAAACTTTTTCAATTATAGGTTCCTTAAATGTAGTTGTAATAGTAATAAGCAAAATTTCTCACAAATATTAATTGTATTTTTAAATTTTATTATGCCCCTTTAATAGTTTGTTTTATTGTCTGCTGATGTAACAAGTTGTATGAAGGATTTATTAACAGATTAAATTTATATGATTTAGTAAAACAAAGGGGAAGTGCTATGCTTAAGTGAAGTATCATGTACAAATACAAAATGAGGAGGACCCTATGGAAAAAGACCTAGTAGTGTATCACAAACTAAGTAAGTCTGTGTCAATAATGAAACATCAAAGAAGACACGGGGGTTAGAGTTAGAGTTTTGTATATGAGAGAAAAGGATAATGTTCTGTTGTGTGCTGAGATGGAGTACTATATCACATTTGGGGATCAGATATAAATGGAGAGGAGAGAAATGGAGTGAAGAGGCCTACAGAAAACTAGTAACAGTCTCAGGAGTACAGAGTTTGCAGCTCTTACAAAATGAATACCCAGTGTCACAATGCAGCAAGCAGCACTTGAGATTTTGCACAAAGCTATCCCATTGCCATCATTGGGAAACCAGTGAGTCATAGCAGACTGTAGTGTCGTCTGGACTTGCTCCCCTCTTTCTGCTGTCTGTTGCTTTCCAAATTATTATGTAAAACAAAATAAGCAAGCACTGTCCCAGTAAGAAGTTGGGCAAATACACATTGCACCACTTCCACAGCTGCTCAAGTGGTTGCTTGCAATAGCCACATTTGCCAATGAAGTCTGATTTTCTGAGCTACAACATCAAAGAACAGGCTGGATCAGAAGGCAACAAACACAGCCTGATGATCTGGATGGGTTGGGTGCCAGCTATGGCCCAGCAGGAGTTGCAGCAAACACCAGCACTATGCACCAGCTGGCCAGATTCATGAACAACGGTTTGCAACATGCTCTTTTTATTGATCTTGTTAATATGGAATTGCAAGAAACTGCAAGGGATACTGGTATGAATCCACTTCATCGCTCTGACACTTTTGGCGAATCTTATACAAGCAAAACTTTCTATGTCTTCTTTTACATCTCTCACATTCAGGCAACATGGTTTGGGAAGCCTCAGAAATGCAGATACTGCCTTCCAAATAGTTCTGTTAGCTGCCAGCGAACACTAGGAGACTGAGGTATATCCCTTTTCTAATATCCATGACACTTCTCTTGGTCATCAGTGATTTTCTCAAGTGAGTTTTCTGCTAGGGTAAGCTAAGACAACCATCAGCACACATTTCCATGAAGGCTGTTTGTTGTGAAGGTTTTTCTTAGTTGTTTTCCCTCCTAGGTTTGTAGCCTAGTTATCTGCTCTCAGTTATTGCTCCCTTTCACAGGCCTCTTTACTGTTTCCAATCTATCAATTGAATCAATCTATGAATTTCCCAGTTTTTTAGAGGGAGACAAAAAAAGGGACAAAACTAAAGTAAAGAGGAAGAGGTTTGCTGATAATTTTAAACTTACATCTCATTTTAATAACACTGTGAAAAAAATCCACCATTAATATCCCTCGTCATCTACACTAATATTTTTCATTCTAATTTTTGTTAGGAAAAAACCTGCTAATGATAAACACAAAACTACTTTCCTAGAGTTTTGATAAAATCGTACATACATACTCACCGAGTCCCACATGTGAGTTATATTTCAGTTGTCCCATTGATGTCACTGAGATGGAATTAAAAGTGTTGACATTTTCAGTGATGGATATTTCACTGCAGCTGTGAGCAATGTGTTCCTCAGAGACTCTAATTCTCACAGGGCAATGTTAAACCCTTGGACTTGCATCTTATTAGAAATAATACAATTTAAAAATAGTATCAAAAGAGATCTAGCCAAGAAACTTAGTCTTGTGTATATTTCAGTTAGTATATAAATTAATCTCTTAAATTATAAATAAATGTGCTTTTTACATGTATATATGGTTGTGTGTCATAAAAAATAAATCATAAGGTATGTTGAAATAAGATCAACAAGGAAAGACCATTCAGAGTTAAAACTAAAACCATAATCTTTTACATGGCTTTTGAATGTATGTCATTGTCTAAAAAATGTTAACAGTTAAATATGAAGTGGTAGGATTTTTTTTTTTAATTTTAAGTATAGCTGCCTGATTTCTTTTGCATTTTAAGTCTCTTAAACTTACTCTAATGCTTTCCAATACTTCATTCTCTATTTTTTACTTAAACAAATGTTTTCAAATTAAGTATGTATTTTAATTAGAAAACGTTAGAGCAACTCACACGAATAATTCTACCAAAGGAACTACTACTGACTACTTTGCAAATGCAAGCAATCCTTTGTTGTTGTCTTTATTAGTGGCATACAATGAACTCCAGACCTGTGATACACTACTGTAAAAAGCCCTGATTCAGAAGAGTGCTCAGTGTGTATTTAAGAAGAAAGTTTGGACACAAAAGCGAAAGCCTGTTTGGGTGAATGGTGAGAACCCTTCCTGACTAGGACCCCTACATAAACTGCAAATGTTCGGTTACCAGAAGTAGCCCATAGCTGTCTCTAGCACTACTCCTTTAGCAGATCAGATGTGCCTGAATAGCCTTTAGCCTGTGGCCTGAGTACATTTCCATACCTATGAACAACTTCTCAGGCAGGGAGGATGACAGAGCACAGTGCAATCAGAGTATCCCTGTGAATGGTTCCTCATACCATTTTCTGAAGCAGCAGTGGCTTCAGATTTTCCCATCCAGCACACTGCCTGCTCAGACCTGCCCCTACCACCCTTTCCACGGTGTGAGCACAGCTGTTTATGGTGTCTTACAGGAAGCCAGACTATGATATCTTGTTATTTTTAACCTGGCTCTGATCATTTGTTCGGTTTGTCATTTGGGCCTGCAAATTATGCCAGATGCCATGATATGGACCAGGGAACAAGTGGTCAGGCATTGAGTGTCCTGGGTGCACCTTAATAGTTGAAAGCAAACCAGACAGCATGCATCGGTGCATGTACATTCTTCTTCCATTTCCAGTACTGTAGAAGCTTGTCTAAAGCCACAAAGTTTGCATGTGTGCTACATTTCCTTAATGCACATTTTTATTCTCCTTTCTGAGTTTGAATTTTGTGCAGTTCATGCTCAGACCCCCTTTTTTATTGTACATCCAAATTCATACACACACATGTATACCTACACACACATTTTATATGTACTTTAACTTTCTGCACACATGAAATTTAACTTTGCGTACTGCATGTATTTTTGTCAGGAAGAGTACAGTAGGTTTCAGCACAGCTAGTGCAGCCTTCAGCTGGGACTATCTATGGCAGCCTCAGGCTCAATGGCCTGGCAGGAAAACCTGCAAATCCTGCTGCACCCCACAGGTTTCTGTAACTTGCAATGCTGATAGAAACATCCTTTCTGCTGAGGCATTAGAGATTCCCAAATAAGGAACCTTTGTTTCACTCTTTCAAACTCACCAAAGTGTTATACAACTGCAATTTTGAGTCTATTTGATGCTAAACTTAGAATATATGTTATTGCCACACATAGAGTAAATAAGCATCAAGCAACGGGGATAACAGTGGAGCCAATAGGAGATATACTGCATAACTTTAAAGAGGCTGGCATTTCTCATCAGAAAGATGCTGGCTGTCCTACAGTTAACAATGCAGTGCCATCTCATAGTGTCTGACAGTAACCTTAAACACAGTCCTCCAGCTGCCATGGGTTTGATGAATTATTTAGGGCACGTATTCGGTCCGTTCTAGGAACTGAAGTAGAGCACTCAATACGCTGCATCATGAAATCCAGTTTATTTATTTATTAATTGATCTGTCACAGCAGCTGAAAACTTCAGGGCAGAACAACAAGGAGTCTGTAGAGACACTGGAGAGAAATGTCCAGTAGGATATAAAGGCTTGTATTCGTTTTCATTTGTGGTGTCAAGGAATGGGGAAAAAGCATTTTTTATATATTTGTAGTTGGTGAAGAATATAAACACATCAAAGGACAGCAAATAATGAATGTAACCTGGAGATACTAGAAGTAGAGACAGGAGGTAACTGAGGCCTCTGTTCTGCAAACAGTTATGCAAGTGGTCAATTCTAGAAGTGTGAGTGGTCTTTTAATTCCAGCAGACCACTCCTGTATATAGTCACACGAAGACGTAAGATCTGTGGGTATGTTTTCTGAAGGAGAATAATGGTATAAAAAGTTGTATCAAAATATATAGTGATTTGCGCTCTGAAATTTAATCTGCAATAGAGGAGAATACTTAGAAGGTAAGAAAATTAACACAAAGTAGTGTTCAAGTGAAAGGTCAGGGAAATACACTCCTGAGCTTACCACGCAGCACAGACAAAAGACTCAATCCTGTTCCACCCAACGGGACATTTGACATTTTCCTTTCATTACATTCATATAAAAGCGTGGGTGTAGCAAGCCACTTAAAAGTTAAGAAGCTTTTGCAAATAATCATGTTTACTTGTAAGAAAGAGGCAGACTATTCCTATGTTACATTGAGTAATAATTATAACTGGGCTTTTAAAAAGGTTTTTATCTGCTATTTATTTGCTTTTTGAGGTTGCCTTCGAGTGACAGATCACCAAGAAGCTTTCAGAAGCCATTTCCAATGCATAGCACTCATTAGAGCTCGAAAGAGCACGCCTATTAGCACTTACTTTTGCAAAGTGCAAGGCAGTTTGAAATGCTGAATGCCCTCAATAACTTGCCGTTTTAGGGGTATTGTGGAGCGGGAGGGGTTGCGAGGAGCCGAGCACAAGTACAAAGCGGCTCTCGGTTTCCTTGTGGGATGTCATCGGGGGGTGATAGGCTCCCGGCTGCGCTCTTCTTGAAGTCCTTGGGGTGTTTGTTGCGTGCTCCTGGGAGATTAAGAAAACTGCTAAATAAAGTGTTCAGCCAGACAGTACAGGTGAGCAATGAATGTGTAAATAAGCACGTTTTAGTTTCAGAAAATAATTATAGATGTACAATTGAACATACTTCAAGTATTAAGCACTTCTGATTTTTCAAATACCACTGTCATATACTAGCAAGTAAAGACATTCCCTTTACTTGGAATGACTTGCCTAAGAACCTTCACTATTTAAAAGCTGATTAATCAACATGTTAAAGGACACTAATCCTTCTAGAGTGCCCCTTGGTAATTAGTTTTTCAGACCATCACTGACAGCTTCAAGTCTATTTATTCCTCTGAGCTCCGCGCGCCAAAAAGCTTTCAGTATGGCGAAAGTTTTGCACCTTTTTGCGTTAGTTGGAAGAGGTAATAAAGATGTGTTTTAACTAAACAAATGAGAGACCTGTTGTGAAGTCTCAAGATGTTTATTGCCTAAGAAAGGGAAAAAAAGACCTTTAACGCTTCTCCTTAGATGCTATTTCAAGTTTAACTTAATTTAGGATCACTACAAAATATTGAAAGGAAATAGAATGAGGAAATTAGACCTAGAAAAAATTTTAAGTCAGTGGGATGATGGTCACTGTTAGAAGTTTTACAAACTGTAAAGCTGTAAAAAACTTTTTATATTCTTAAGCAATAGAGCAAAATGGAATAAAACCAACTGGATTTTGTACTGGAGGGAGACATGATAAAACCAAACCTTGAGGGGCTTGACCGTGGTAGATTTAAAGGGAATCTCTAATAAAGGTTATTGAGGGAAAAAGCTATTACGAAAAACAATCCTATACCTGGTTGTGCGAGAGAGAATGTATGAATCAAATGTTTTACTTTCCACCATTCTACCTCTAAAAGGGGACAGTCTTGTTTAGGGGAACAATTGTCCTCTTCGTTCTCCCTCCTACCCTCCTTCCCTTTTTCACACAAATCCTAAAAAAATCTCTCCAAAGAACATACTTAAAAATTATGTATATAATGAAGTCACTCTCAGAAAAAAGGCAAAGAGAGTTTATCTCTGCTTTAAGATAGGCAAAGACACAGTTCCACATGTGTTTTTCTAGATTATGAACTTGGTAAATTGAGCTTCCATTCAGTCTTGTAAGAGTTCTAGCATGTAAGTCAAAACTCAGGTTCCAACTCTGCCATTGATTTCGAATACACCTTTGAATAAGTGATTTAGGCCCACACAAGCGGTTAGGTACCATAAATTAAAATGAATTTCCTAGTCCCAAGACTACTCTTACCAAAATCCTCCCTAGGTTTTGGCTGCTAGTGTTCCCTAGTGCACACTGCACACTACCTTGAGCTGCATGTGAAGAACAGTTACTTATTTTGCAAGCAGCTAATTCACTGAGCAAGGATTCAGATATTCTTAAAGAATATAGTTACTTGTAAAAAAATATCTGCAACCAACATTTGAAAAACTTGTGATGACTTTCTTAACCATTTCCCTGTATCTGTCAGCACTTCCTTTATTGATTTGCTTATTTGATGCTGTGAATCTGCTTCAGTGTAATGTAAATCCTAATACATATATAAATAATTTACTCTGTTTTAATGAGAGGAATGCTCTCACACTATTTGTTTTCTCCTCTGGATGAAGAAAGAAAAGTGTTAGCTACCTCCAATATGACCATCAGGACTGTCTAGAGAATTTCATGGGCAGTCCCAGAGAAAATCCTCTCTTAGCACTAACACAGGGATTGGAGGTGTTTCCAGGATCCTGGTTTTGGAGAATGAGCGTCCTAATACTGGGTTTTTTTGAGAGAAAACATAGACAATCTTCATTGCATACTGTTTATGACATATCCCCAGTGAGTTAATACGAGCTCACCATATACTTCTTGAACAGCTTTACCATAAGGGAACCTCTCTCCACACCTTAAGAAGCAACTGATGAACAGTTCCAACCATATCCCTCCATTTGAGTTGTACATATAAGTTCCCTTAGTATCTACACTGTGTTTTCTGTGATGTCTTACTTGACTTGCTAGGGCCAGACATTAGCAGTGTGTGGATGTTCTGGGAAGCCATACTTTCTTTTCATGCCATTATGGTTTTACTAGTCTTTTCTGTGTGCTTGTTTGAGTTCTATTTAATGTAACCTTCAGCTTGCTCCTGGTGTTTGCTATTATCTGATGTTATTTGCAAGTTTTGTGGAAAAATCAGAAGCATTGGCTGTCACTGATCACTGAGATTCTTTGTTAAGTTCACATCCTGGTCTTGACCTTACTACATACGAAAAGAGCGAACACTGATAACAACTGATTGTTTACCTTACCTACTGCAGGGCAATCTGCCATATGTCTCCCATGTTCTCTGTTTTAGTGCAGCTCTGGCTTTTGCATTTTTCCGTTCCTTGAGACTATACCCAGATCGACTTACGTGAGTACATTGGCCTTGGATCTTTGGATCATTGTCATCCCCTGTCACTTACTCCTTTATTTTTATTCTGTCATTCATTCTTCTGCAAGTGTGTGAAACAAAAAAAATATTCTTTGATACATCCTTTTCTGAGGTCTTCCTTATATTCTTGATGATAACTACTGTGACACTCTAGGATTTCTTGCAACTCTGTCTTCATTTGCTTTCAAAGCACCTATTAGATGATAGTTTGTGCTTAAGATCCCAGTTGACAGTGACTGATTTGAGTTCTGTCTCAGAGGCCTGTTGTTTCAACAAATCAGATTTGCTAAAGATGTTTCAAAGATCAAAAAGAGAGTCTCTGCCTGAAATTGCGTGTAAGCTGAGAATCAGTGCACACAAGTAGAAATTAGTATAGGAAAGTGCAGAGGAGAAATGAGAAACTCTTGATCAACATGGTGTTAGTGGTCTCAACACAATTAGAGCAAGCAGTTGACCGGCTTTATAGGCATCACAGACATTTTTGACTGTGACTTTAGTTTTGTCTTCCTTTCAGATCAGTTCCTAGGAAATGAAGGAATAATCTAGTGTTGTCTTGTAATGTCTGTAACTTTTAATAATGAAAAGATCTATTGCAGATCTTCTTATTCTGTTGATTGCTGGACTATGAATATTTCTTTCATAGATCTATTTATGCTTGATTTAGTATTCCTGCTTGTGAAGTAGCTGTTCCCCCAGCTCATCTCTGACATGTCTTTCTCCACATAAGATGAATGCATTTGTGCTGACTTGCAGATCCTCTGGAACTGGTGCTTTATCCTTGCCTTTTTAAACAAAACTTCATTTTATAGGTTTGTCTATAACAGGGATTAATTTCCTCAGGCATTTTCTCCTTGAGACACAGCTAGCTCTAGAGTCTGAACTTCTCTACTCTCTGCCATTCTCAGCACTCTCAAGAGACAAAGATTTTGCATATATTTTTGATTTTTTAGAGCTGGAAGAATACTTGTGTCCAGAAGGCAAGCTTTGATGTGTATCTCTCTCTGTCATTAGTAATGCTGTCAGTGAATTGTTCCGTATCCTTGCAGCATTACACTAGCGTCTCAGTAATGCGAATTTTGCTCAGTCTTGCAGCATGCAGTGGGGTTATTTTGTGATGGTTACTGGTGATGAGACCATGCATCTCACTAACTCATCTCTTTACAGAGAACTTGGCCTCAGGTTTTCATGTGGTGCTGTTACAGCAGCTTTGAGCAGGGCAGTTCTAGCTATCCTGTAAGTATTTTGTATGTTGGGACTAACACTGTGCTTCTGCTCTGTTCTTGGGTCTCTGTCTGCTTTTACACTACATGATTAATTGTCTGAAGGAGGCATTGATTTCTCATAGGTAGTTGCAGTACCTGAAGAGACATGTCACCACAGTCTATTTTCATTTTTAATTCTGGGCACTCATGGCTTTCTGCATCTCTCTGTCTAAGTGGAATGTGGTTTCTAAATAGGGAACATCTCCCCCCTGCCCCAGTTTGCTTTCAGCCCAGTATTTCTATTTAGCACCTGTGTAGGCATCTGCTGAAGATTGATGCTGTGATCATAGGCTGTTTCTCACCAGACCTCTGTCCTCCAGTAATGAAAATGTTCACAGCTGCTGTCTTGATTCATGGGAGTCACCTTGGTGCCTACTTCAGTTTACAGTGAACACTTTCTGGGGTTGGGATGATGCCCATTGGCATTGGTACCAAGTGCTACTTGCCAAAAAGTGTGGGAAAGATTGTCAGGTGGTGAAGTGGCTCATCTGGCCTGACAAACAAGAGCCCATTCTTGTTGAGAGCTGGTTGGGAATTTTCCAGTGGAACTTGCTTTATTGGAAAATGTAGAAACTGGTATGTGTTGACCAGGTGGCATGTCTAGTCAGAACGGAAGGCAAGAGACCCCCCACAGAAGAGTCTGCCCATTAACGCAGCAATATGGAAGAATATAATTCATATCCATGCTTTGCATAACCAGTTCTTTGCACAACCCTATGGATGTCTTAACCACAGGATCACTGAGTACTCAGTCACACCTCTCAGCACCTCGTGGTGCTGCTGCTCGTATTTGTATAAGCAGTTCAGTAACTTAAATCTGAAGATCTTATGCCATACTTACCTCTTGCAGCTACTGGCTGCTCTGTTGTCTTTTTTATGCTCATTTTGATCAAAAACTCGAAGCTGAAAATCTCCTCTTTAAAACCTTTCTGTTAAAACTTCATTTTATCTCTCAAAAAAGATCTGAAACCATATGATGTTTTTTGAAAATCATCTAAAAATCCTAAAGATCTAAAAGTCCTGGATTAAGTGTATCAATGTCTTCATCACATTGCTGCTTTCTGAATTCTTAATATGACATTGTGACATAATGGAGTTTTGGTTTTCATACTTTTAATATGTCATTTTTTTCCTGTCTTTGTTTTGCTTTCCACAGTATGGAATTGTGCCATCCTAGCCAAGACATTTGCAGTCAAACTCTCTCACGTGTTACTTTATTCTTGCTTCTTCACTAGGAGTAACTTCAAACTGGGAAATGAGGAAGGAAAGTTTGCTCATTGTTTGAAACAACTTGTATTATTTTCAGAGATAGATCAAGAATTCATCTAATTCAATAACAGTAATATTTGTTAATGTCATCACTTCCAGACAGATCCATAGTAGGTAGAAGATATACTTTCTCTGTCGTCTTCTACGACACAGACTGCTGCTGTCCGGAAGTCAGGAAAACCAAGTACAGTGAAACTTCTGAGTCATACAGTAAAATACTTTCTAATTTCAGAGGAAAGACAGAGAAGTACCTTTACTATGGTATGTGAAACTAACATACAGCAGTAACAATTCTATTTTCCATGTAGGACATGTTTCCAGGACTTTGCTGTCTCTGGGGGTAGTTGCAGTTCTCAAATGGAACTGGCAATTTAAATTTTTTTTATATTTTTCTGGTTTTGTTGTTTCACTTAATGTAAAATGACTTATTCCAGAAAAGAAAATATTGTCTCTTTTTCTCTATGGAAAATATAACCCCTCACATTTTCTTTAAGTTTGGAAGCACTTAGCTGTTATTTGAACTTGTTTAATAAAGGCAAATTTCTAATACTGGCAGAGAATAACTCTGTGGAAATAACTTTCTTTCTACAGTAATCTTGAAGGATTTAAATTGCCTAAGATACTCAGTGCTTTTGAAGCACCATTAGCATTTTCACTTTTCAGATTTCCATTCGTGCAAATATGAGAAAATGAAGGAATGCTTCTTTCTGGTTTGTTCCTTTGCAGAATTTCAGTGCCTCTTTCTTTCATCTCTGTTCTTCTAGCTCTATTTGCCTGTGTAACTTAAAACCAAAATGGAACTGAATGGCTTGAAAGAAAGATATTTGCTTAACAGCTAGTGGCTCCAGCTAGAAAAGTCTACGGTGTCCCATTGCTCTCACACATGGGGTGAGTCAGCCTGGGTTTGACTGCCAAGCTTCTAATGCATTGAGTATTTCTTGTTCAAAGTAGTTTCTTTTTTAAGTCTCTTACTGTGATTTTGGTAATGTTTTTGATGCTTTCACCTATGTTTTCCTAAAGAAATGAAATTTAGAGGATTGACCAGTCCTGCATTTTTGTCTGTCAGATCAAAAAAAACCCGTAAGCCTACTATCAGTTTCGACTGAGACAGAGGACCAGTGAGTTATATGCCACTAAGTTTTCAGAAAACAGACAGAAGGAGAGGAGAAAGACCTTTCTGAATGTAACAAAAAGAGAAGTCTTGAGAGAGTGGTTTACCTTTAGTGATATGGGAGAACTCACAGAGGGCAATGGTGTTAGACAGCATCCTCTTCTTCTGAGATGGAGATCCTGTCATTTGCCTTTGTCAGTGTAGAAAGTTACAATATGCTCATCATGTTGAACTCTAAATACAGTCAACCAGGAAAAATAAGCACTTATGGAGCTAGACTCCGTTGATGTTGTTGACTTGATCTCCACTAATCATAAGGAATGCACTTTTGTCCATACTTTCCCTGCTTTAGTTGACATTGCAGATGTATTCCAGGAACGCCCTGAGAAGGCTCCAATTGTTTAATGGGCATTTGGTCCACAGGACCAGAGTAGAAGTAGTCCAAAATAAGCACCTCTGAAATACGTAAAGCACCAGCTTTACTGGTCCATACTACTTGCTCATGGAGCATGAATGTAAAGCACAGTTTTTTCTTTAATAAATGATTGCAAATGCATCCTTTTCATTCTGTCTTCATGGCTAGAGCATGTCAATTTATGAGCAGTGTGTAATAGTATTCTGCTGCGTTCATTCTACCTAGCATCAGGCAAATCGGTTGCTGTTACAGTCTTAATATTGGGTAATTTTCCAATTTTCTATTGCTCTGCTACAATTTCTGTAGCAACAGAGGGTATGTTAAAGTAGTACAATTAAAAAGATTTTAACCATTTTCTTTTGTCTAAATTAATTTTATGGTTACAAATTTGAGGTCCATTTATTATAAATCTTCCACTATTGCTATTGGTAATGGAACAAAACTAAGTTATTCTAATGTCAACAGTATTTGGTTATGGTGTGGAAGAGACATTTCCACCATAAAAAGTCAGAGATTTATTATCTTTTTCATTCAAAAAGAGACTCAGGGGTTTTGCAGAGCTGATTTTTGACTGTTTGAAGTATTTAGCTTATGTGTGATTCAAAGCTATGGAATGAAAGTAGAAGCCTAAATATATTACAGTTATTGTAACATCTTAAAAGACTTATTCGAATAACTTATATTAACCTCCATTCTAATACAAGGAACATATGATCAAGAAGGACCATCTGGTTCCTAAAGTCTATTCCCTTGCACTCAGCTGAACATAGATTTACTCAGTTCCTAGTTTCTGAGTCCTCAAATATATCTTGGTAGAGTCAGATGTTTAGGCTCTTGAGAAACTGGTGACCTTAACCTTCTCTTTCTTTCTATGAAAGGCATGTAGTTGCATAGTTGTTATATATCTACAAGTCTTGTATGATCCAGCTTTTCTTGTTAGTTACCACCACTGGCAGCATGGTGTCAGGGTGTATCATATGTAGCAGTGGCAGCCCTGTGTGCTGTGCCTGCATGGGTGCTAATTTCAACAGGTGTGACTCATGGATCATGTCCACACTGCAGCTTGATTTATACTGTTCAGTGGGAAAATCCCCACTCTCAGGTTCTCGGGTGCAAATTTATAATGACTCCACACATGTCAAAAGATGAAAAGAGTTGCCAATAAAATTTAGAGCAAAATCTGGTTCTTTGACAGTCTGTTGCATTAAAGATGAAGTTACATACAGTGTGAGTAATATTCTGCATATACCAAATACCCCTGTCGGTTAGTTAAGGAAAACTAGCCAGCAATTCAAGCAACACATTATTTTGACAAAGAAGATCCACTGGCGGGAGTGACGAAGAGGTAAATAGTTACACAATTCATTTTGGTTTTGTCATAGAGCTTTTATATTTCTCCTGATTGAAGTGCAGAGGGTTAAATTACTGGCCTTGATAAATAATTAGAAAGTACAATATGAAATGCAAAATCATTTAGGGAGAAAATTATTTCTATTATCTGTTCTGAAATCTTCATAGGTTTCTCTGTTATTTTCCAGCTTTCATTACTACTTTTTCCTGGAATAAGTTCACTTTACTCTGTAACTCTGAAGAGTCTTTATTGTTCTCAGTGATACAATAAAAGGTCAGAAACATTGTAGACTAGATTCGTCATTTAGCCTGTTTGGTTCACTTGCCCAGTCCATTTATGTGGCAATCTCATCATGTGCACATTGTGGGGTTACAGGTAAACAAACCTTTCTAGGTCAAAACATATGTTGAACTTGCATTTCAAAATAAATGATGTGTTAATCTTTTATAGCTTTTTAATTTATGTGGCTTTAGTCAGTTAATAGCTTCAATTAGTAAAAAAAAAGAGATAAATATATGTGGCAAAACTGGTTAATATGAAGTTGTGAATACTTTTGAAAACTGGCTTTCGAAAGGAGTGTTTTGGAACTGAAAATTGTTCTTTTGTCACTTATTTTCTCTGAAAATGAAAGCCTTAAAAAAGCCCCAAAATATAGTAGTTCTCCTGCCTGAATAAAATAGACTTAATATTAGACTGCGAACATCTTCTGGTACAGCTCTAAGAAATGACCTGTGTAGCTATTCCTGCATTCCTCATCTCAGGAGGCAGTATCGTTGTGGTAAGGGTCATCTGTGGCATAAAACTGGGCTCTCTGCATTGTGAACTGGGGTAAAGGACTTAAACAATTGAAAAAACATTGAAAAGGTAAAATAAAAAAAACCTCACCTCCTATTCTGTATTATTTTTCCATCTTAATTTTTAGTCTGTAATTAGCATATTTCTCTTGCCATTGTCTCTCGTAAAATCCATCTTCTCCTGTCATCGCTGTCATCCTGACCCTATCTCCCTGCATATCATTAGCACACTTCTTTACTTATCTGCTATCAAGACAAAAACATTGTGGTAAGCTTTGGAAGGGTAGAACCTCTTAAGACACTCCCTGTAGGCATTTCATAGTGGATACTGCTTGTGGGCTCCCTTGCGTTCCTTTTGGTTTCAACTACTGCACTGTTTTCTTTCAGAATATTGAAAGATGATGTCTGATTCCAACCCTTTTCACTCAGGGAAAAATTTTAGTAAGTGGAGTTTCCTACTTACTCTATATCCAGTGTCAGAGAAGCACTTAAGTCACAAACCCTTGAAGACCCAAATATCCAACTCGCATGCAGTTAATAGAATGCCAAGTGAGGGAGAAATGGGCTGGATTTATCCTTTTGATTAGTGTGCACTGATACAAGAAACTGGATTGAAAGATCATCCATTTTATTGGGTTATTTTCACAACATCTAGCACTTCTTGTTTCAATGTGTACAGAAGTGCTGGATTTTTAAAGATTTCCCACATGCCAAAGACCTTACTGACAATAATCAGAGCCGGCAGGCACTAACCTATCTGGATAATTTTTTCTCTTCCTTTCAGTGCCTTAAGATTTTGAAAATCTGAATTTAGATGTTATAGTAAAGCACATTTGTCTCTATGGCTATTGAGTTGTTTCATTGTAAATTGGCAAAAATATTTCAAATGTTGTTTGCAGTATTTTGAAGGGAAATAGAATGTGTAAAACAATGTTTCAACGGTCCGCGTTTTCAATGTTTGGAGTTATTTCCAGGACCAAAAAAAGCACACCTCAGATTCATATCAGAGCCTAGGCTCCATGTCAAATATTCTGAATACTTTGGAGAATATTGAAAAGACTTTCTTGTTCTTTGTAGTAATATGTATTTACATTTCTTTTCCATGAAATGCAACAATGTTATTTTAAAGGAAGAACAACCAGAGATTCGCTGATACTCAAAATGAACATGAAATATGAACTGTCGAAGTCTGTTAAACAGATGATAGAGCAACTGTATATTTTACTTAAAATACTGTCACTGTATGTACTAGACTCTTGTGTTTAATTCATGGAAACATTAATTACAGTGCTAAACTTCTTCTGACAGGCAATGTATAACAAGTTTTCAAATAATAAAACACACCTAATTTTATCTCAACCTGTTTTCTATAAACAAATGCAAGAGAGTTTCTCCAGAAGTACACAGTCTCATCTACATGGGAACCTAAATATTTAAAATTAGAATCTCTATTGAGGGGGAGGGTTACTATGGAGGGACTTGATCTACAGCTGCTGTTTAATACCAGCCAAGTTAAATCTTGTGCCAAAAATGTCTAGTGTTTGTTTTCTTTTGTGAAGAAGCAGATGATTGTCCAGATGATATCCAGATGATTAAAAGGAAACTGAATCTGTATCCTATAAAAGCCCCTCAGAAGCTCATCCATAATTTCTCCTTTCTCCTACTATATATTCTTCTTTCATGTACAAAGTTACAGAAGTTTCAGACAAACCAGAGAGTATTCTTTAAACAAAAGAATACTGTACTGTACCAAAACTAAATCGCTATAGTACATTGCTAGGTGATCACTATTTGATACAGTAAATATCTTCCTTGCAATGACAATTGTCCTGTGTTCTATCCTCCTTCATAAACAACCCCAGAAAAAGTGGCTGATATAAATATCTTTATGATCTAGGCCAACATTTTTAGTATTTTACCATTAATCAAATAATAATGCATTTGTAGTTAGTTTGTTTGCCAGAGAGATATTTCTAATGAGGCCTGTTTTCAAAGAACAAAACCTTCAAATCTTGTTGTGCCCAAACCATGAGATTTCTGCAGTTGAGGACAGATGTTTTGAAAAATAATTTAAAAGTTATTTTTAGGGACCATAACACTAATTTAGGACCTTAGAATTCCCCTTGCATGCCTTCTGTACAGAATAAGCACACGTCAGTTGTATTTTTATTTTATCAGTTTTAACATGTTCCACTTTAGAGTTCTATGTAACTTATAGGGGACACTATAGTCCAAATTTAGTGTCCTACAGTGTAAATAACTACAGTATGCTTCCTTTAATGAAATAGGCAATTTCAGAGCATGGCTCATCTCACCTGTTTTAGATGGTTACTTTAGAATGGAAAGACTCACTCTTTAGACTTCATTGATTATATAAACAAAATTTCAAATTATTATAAAGGGAACTTAAGTGTATAGATGTCCCACAGACACCTAGGTATGATCAAATGTAGATTTTAATGCACACCGCATCCTGTCTTCCGTTACTTGATCTTACAGGAGCAGGAATATAATATATTTTCCTTGCTGAATTCTATGAGCATCTCTCAAACGGGTAAAGGCTGAGAGAACAGGACTGGTACATTAATTGGTACAAATAACTGAGGGAGCTAGGTACTCGGTGACAGAACAAGAAGCAATGGGCACAAACTGAAACATAGGACGTTCCCTCTGGACCTCAGGAAACTAAGGTTTTTACTGTGAAGCTGACAGTACTGAGATATGTTGCCAAGGGAGGTTGTGGAGCCTCCATCCTTGGAGACCTGGTCCTGTGCAACTGGCTCTAGGTGGCCCTGCTTGAGCAGGAGGGTTGAACCAAATGAGTTTCAGAGGTCCCTGCCAGCTTCAACCATTCTGTGGCTCTGTAATGCTACATCTGGATTAAGTTAAACATATTCAAATAAAGCTGTTGCTAATTTCAGGCTATTTAAGTAACTTATAGGGTGCTTTACAGAAAACCCTGCTATCCCTCCACTTATTCTTCTTCCACTCCTCTTGCATGATTGCTGGAGGTTTGGCTGTTCTGAGTGAGCTGTTTGTCTCTTAATTGAACTGGTTCAGCTTTCTGAGTCAGGAGCATGTTAGATCTGTGAAAAAAAAAATGTTCATCTTGTTTATCTTCTTGAACCTGCTCATGTGCATCACTTATGTGTCAGCAGCGTAAGGGAATATACACAGCCAATGGCAAAAGTAGTGGTTCCTTTCCTTTCACTGTTGTCTGCAATGTCAAATTTCATCCTGAGAAAAGGAACATCTTAAGGAGTAACTGTGTAATTTTCCTGTGCATGCAACTAGATTCTGTGTGTTCAACAGTGCTGATGGCAGTAAGTGGATCTAACAAGTGGATATCAGCATTTTACTGTACCCACTGGTAAAAGACTATGAAGTACTTGTGATCAGTATTGTCTCGGCTTAAGGTCTCAATCTGGACCCATGTGCTCCAAATGTTAGCCCAGTTCGGCTGGAATCTTCTTAGAAACCTTATTTGGGTAACTTCATTAATTACCCTCTTTAAAAATAATATGTCTGGGTTTGCATGATTTCAGCATGAAACCAAGTGAAACTCAATGGTTGCGATTTTGTTTTGCTTAGCACGGCTGGGTTCTTATGGGTCTGTAAGTGGGAGCTGGGGCTGGCAGAGCAGGGAGAAGCACAGAGCGGAGCAGGACTGAACGGAACAAGCAAATGAACCAAAGAGGCAGCTCCAGTCTTGCAAAGGGAAACTGCAACTTCACAGGCAATTTGGCTAGTACAATTTATTCTAATTTATTACAGTAAACTACATATTAGCAAACGTTAACAAATCAGGGGCAGATTTATGATGGGGAAGGCTACTGTGCTAATGAGTGGCCCCCTCATTAGCGTTGCCTGGAGCAGCATATGTTCTCTCTCAGCCTTTCCTTCCCACATTTTCTCATTGTCATCACAGCAGAAACGAGCCTTTCATATCCTGTAATCTCTGACTGGGAGGGACCTTGTTTGGAAGCTAAAGAAGGGAACTGGCAGACGGCTTTTATATGAGTTAAAACTCCTGTTGTTTTTATTTGGGCATTTACTTGAAGAAGCAGAGGAGTTAATGGGTACTGGGCACTTCTCAAAATCTGGGTCCCAGTTGTGGGTACTGCTAGAGTGGTTGCAGCTTTTATGGGTCACGTTGCTGCGAGCTGGCCATGACTATCAAGTTCTCTACTGGTTTTTTCCTCCGTGTTCAAAATAGTATTCCTAACACCTATCACAGCAAAAGATTTTTATTTTGTAAGATATTTTTTCATTATGATGTATTTTTTTTCATCAGTGAGTATCAAGTATTTGCATTTTCAGCTTTATTGTATCTGGCTAATGAGGGAGGAAGGGTCTGTGGGTTTCACTGATTAATTACCATAGAGCATTTGAGGTCTGGGCTGGCAGGTGCTGTGAAAGCATAAGAATATGATCAGCATACCTTTAAATCAATGAGATACCCAGAGTATCACAATTCAGAGAGCAAACCTAATTGTTTACTTTCCACTCTGCTGCAGTCTGTAAGTGCAGACTTAAAATTAATGCAGTATACTTTGGCCACCCAGCTAAAACCCACAAAAATCCATATAAAACACCTTCTAAATTCCTCAGCCCCCAATTGTACTAGTTTAAGAAAACTCCTTCTATGATGTCTTTTCTCCCTTTAAATGCTTGGTCTTTTGTTAAGAGCACAGCAATTTGAAAGGATTGGAGTGATTTTTCTGTCACAAAATCATAATCCAGCTGTTGATAAACCTACTCCTAAATGTCTTTAATGGTAGGCTCTGCATTTTTCCTGCCTCTTCTCCAAAACAACTCTGAAGAAAACTTTCTATTCTGAATATCAGCAAACTGTCTAAAGACAACACTGTAATTTTTCTGTAACCTGTGAGAACATGATTAAGTCCTGGTTTATAACAATAATTTAATTAATTGTAGGTCCTTTCGTCAGGCGGTCTGGATTTCACTTTATGGAGGTATGCAAGGTTTCTAATTTTTTTTTCCTGTTCAAGACAATTTACATTTGCCATATAACACTTCATTGAAGACAGGCTAAAGGAGAGTAATGCAAATGCCCAGATTTTCCAAACTGCTCTGGCTGCTTTGAATCACCCCATAAAACCTCCAGATCCCTCTTCCTTGGGGAAAAGTGCAGGTGGTGGTGGGTTGCTTCTAAACTAAGCTCCCCCCTCCAGGCCACCAGCAGAGAAGGTGTATAGGGGAGGGAGGAGGTGTTGCTGGGGCTGTGGGTGTCTGACTGCTGCCTGCTTGCCCTTTCCCCGTGTGGGTCTTGGCAGCTGGTGAGGGGCTGGGCTGCTTGGAGCGGTGCTTGGGGAAAACAGCCAGGGCCTGCCAGATTGGAGACTTTCAGTTTTCCTTGAACATTTCCTGTAACGTTTTCAAAACTGAGCAATTTCTGAGAATAACAGAGAAAGAAGGAGGGGGGAGGAAAAAAAGAAAATAAGTAGAAATGGAGTGAACCCTGCTGCTGAAAGGAAGGGAGGGAAGGGAAAGCATGGGAATGCAAAGTTTTTGGCATTTTGAAATGTCCTGCTGTGAAAACCTTGAATTATCTGAAAAAGTCTTGAGATTTGTTTGTAGTTTTCTTGTTAAAATAATAACTAGAAGAAACTTAGTTACTATTCCTTGTATGTTCCACTGATCCCACCCCCCAGACATAAATGAATATGTTTTAAGACCAGAAGGGACTGCTCATCTGACCTCACACATCACAAAGGCAACTCCTGCTTGGAGTCAGACAGCTAATTCAACTGCAGCACACCACACAGAAATTTTCCCACTTCAAACTTTTATCCCCTTGTTCATAGGTCAATAAGCTCCATTATCCTTTTCAGTACTACCATCTCTTTGGGAAGCCTAACCCACCAGGGACTCTGAGGTGCAGTAGAATTCCTGTCCTCTTGGTTTCCCTACCCCAGTTCTGGGAGAACTGTCTTGACTCCATGATTAAGTACATGACTTTACTTTTGTTCATGACAAAAGTCACATCATTACCTAAGCAACCAGAATTATATGACGGTAGTAAATCTGGCATTGCATTTTTTTTTCACCAGTCCTCTCACATTTTTGCCAAAAGCAAGCTGTAGTGATATCTGGTTTATTTTTTTTCTCCTTTAATTCATAAATTAAAATATAAATTAAAAATAGGGTCAAGGGTTGTCCCTGCAGGACTTCACTCAACAATTACTCCTTGTTTATAGTTGCATTTCAAGACCTGCTGGTTTCTAATCTATTTACTGTGTGCCCTGTTGAATTTACAACGTTCTAATTTATTGTTCATAATATCATGCGGTGTTCTGCCAAAAGATATTTGATTTATTTACATTGTTACTGTTATCAAATCTATAACATAACTTACTATTAAATAATTAAATGTTGTTGCATACAAATTGCCTCTTGGCATTTTTTTCTGTAAAGAGGAGGGAAAGCAGAAGTCACAGCCAGGAGCTGTGACAAGACAGGAACCCGGGAAATATACAAAGGAAAGGATCTGACTGAAGGAAGTATGGGCAATGAAGGGTTTTAACAGGAACTCTTTAAACAGGGGCCCAAGTTAATAGTCTGCTCTCCTGGGAAATGCAAGAAAGGAAGCACAGTGGTGCCCATAGGAATATGGAGGCAACAACTGCACCTGGCAGGCAGGGATGAACACCTGCAGATATTAGCATCTGCAAGTAATTCCTGTGGATCTAAGAGATGTCTGCATGACTCCTAAGCTTTTTCTCCTGTGTTCAGTCTGGCCTCCTCTAATGACTCCTTAATAAATATATTACAGCAGAACCATAAGATTTCTCCAGTTTCATATTTTCTGTAAGATATCACGTCTACCATGAGATGGGATTATGTAGTTGGTTATTTTCTACATGTACAGCATATTCAGTTCATAAACTCAATTTGTGCTCTTGGAACAGCATATCAGTTTCTGCAGTAATACATTAGTCTTCCAGCCTAGAAAAACATAGGATATCAAGAATGCTGTTTGTGTTGTATCGCAATCAACACTCTCTGATTTCATGAACTTTTGGTAACAATAAGATAGCCTGCTGCTTTTTTGAAAGTTACATTTTGCAGAATCCCTTCTAATAGTAACTAAACAGAGATCGCTCACACAAATACTTTTATTAAGTGGAAACTCTGATATAAAACTTCTATATTTATCCAATAACCTCAAATGAATACAGCATGCTGGAAAAAAAATCTGTTTTCTTTGAGTGGGTTACTTTTACTGGCTTCTCTAATATCCTTCAATATATATTCTCTGCTCAAGCAACTTTCAGCAGATTTATTTTTTTATGTGAAGACAGGAGGGATCAGAAGCCACGGCAGAGAGCACCAAAGTTTGTCTCACTTTGATTTGCTTCATCTAGAAGGGAACAGATCCAGTAGCATACCAGCCTAAGGCACTTGCCAAGTTGTGCGTGTTAGAAACTACACCAGAGCACTGGAGTAGTACATTGGCTTCACTAATTGTAAGAAAGATTCTATGATGTGTTTCTGTAGAGAGAGGAGGAAAAAGATGAAGGAGGTGAAATATTGTCCTACTACTGTGAGAAGCTTGATGAGAAAATAAAGATATTTCCTGAACAAATAGACCAGGACTGCAAAGCATTTAAAAAAGCTAGCTGAGTAGAACAAGGAAAAACTTATTTGTCCTACCAGTTCGCAGTCAATATTAAAAGGTTTATTACTATGAAAATGTGGACTTTTTTTTCATTCAATTTATACCCCCCTTTTTAAGAGGGTATTGTTCTTAGAAGTTGGAATTAGTGAAATAGTACATTTCGGCACACATGCACATACACGTGAAGGACAAATCGTGCAGATCTTTCACATGGTGCTCTACAAGTGAGAGGATCCTGGAGGCAAAGGCATGGGCTGCTATTGTAAGAAGATATTCAGAGTCAGTATGTGGTTGGACCCATAACAGACGTGCTGCGTCAGGCAGTCATGGCATCCATGCATGGCAAGACTCTCTGTTTGGACCTTCTCTGCCTATAGGTAGTGGCTATGGCTGTGTGTACCAGATGTATATTAAATGCAATCTCATTGAGTGCACCTATTCATGAAGATGTCTCTAGCATCCCTAAGCTCCTTAGGTTTTATAATTAGTTTCTCTTTTGTTTATTCTCTGTTGTATTTCCTTTCCATTCCCTTGCTGGGCAAATAAGATTTTGCTTTCATGATTTACAGAGTCTCTGCTTTGCCAGGTGACCCAGCAGTACAAAGAGGACACAGATTAGGTATGGGCAATTGATCACACCTATGCTGAATTATCCAGTGCTCACAATAAACAATTTATGTTGACTTTCTGCTTCTGTGATGACTTTCTGGAAAGTGCTGCAAGATGCTACCTGATCGAGTTCAAAGTTAGAGAGGGGTGACAAACAATACTTGATTCTGCATAAAGTCTGACAGCACAAGAAGAGCCCTGGGATTTTTTTTTAAACAAATTTGCTGTGGCTTGAGTTTGGGCTATATTAGAGGGTTTATTTATTCTGTGGCCAAGATACTTTTAGAACAAGATACTAAAATCCTTCATCTGGATTAATCGTATCATCGAATAATAGCCAGAGTTTAAAGGGAAGAAGTATTGTTGAGACAATATAGTCCAAGTCAATAGTGCAATGACATTTGGAAAACATGATTCTCATATCAGTTTTTTCTGTTGTGATTAGCGCCTCTCGAGAGTCGCTGATTGTGAGAGAGAATTGCTGATTGTGGCTTCCTAATTGAAAAGGCAGCCTATTATTTATTCAGCATTATTTAAGGCTACCTGCTTTTAAAATGCTGTTCACAAACAATATCCAAACATGACTTTATACTTACAAATTACTGAATCATTGTGGCATATCCTGTTTCCTTGAACTGGCCATTGTGTTGAAGGACATTAGATGGGAAATGACACTGCCAGTTCATGTCACCTGGCTTTATCTTCTCCCTCTCTGTCTCTCACAAACTGACACAATCTCTCACAAATGTGGTGAACTTCATCACGTTAATTGCCATAAATTATATTCTTATCTCTGTCTTGATTCTCTAAAATACCGGTGTTCCAAACATTATGTTTGATGTCCACCAGGAGAGGACAGAGCTCAGCTGAAGAAAGGAAGTAGTTATTTGTAAATGAAGCACCACAGCATTTAACTGTTCCAAGTCCAAAGTTTAGAGTGAAATCCAAAAGTTTCAGTTAATTTCTTGTCTTTCTTGTTCGGGCCTGGGGAAATAGATAATTCCCTTGGAACCCCAAGTCCTGTTGGCTGGGCGGAGACCTGCTCATTTTCATTAGAGAATTCAGGTATATATATTAAGCTGACGTTTTCTGAGGTGTTTGATGTATGCCTGACAAGAAGTGCTTGTCTCTTTTTGAGATCTGGTGCTTGCTCCTCTTCCTGTGTGCTGGAAATTTGAAACCATCACCTTAAGTAATAGAGCAGCATGCTTTTCTTCTGAAAGTTAGTGACTGGAGAAGGACCTTTTTACATAATGGCCTGGGGATTTTTGCAGTTACAAAGGAAACACTGAAATAATTTTACTTCTCAGCCTGATATAATTCACATGTATATCTGCCACCTCCCATGAAAATGTGAGTCCCTCCGGCCACACACTGGCAGATGTTGATGAGAGTAGCATTGAGAAGGCACACAAAGTGATCATGAACCCTTCCCTTGGAGCTGGACCATGCAATTTCACAAGTCAGTGAGCCACTCAAACCTTGTGACTGAGCCCTGTTTTCTATGGAAAAGGGGCATCCTGGTTTTTGACTTCTCTATTCTATAGTTGATTACAAGATTTAGACTGATTGTAGGATTTGTGCATCCACCCCTGCCTCCTCACTTCCAAGCCACAGTGCTGATGGCTGAAATGTTCACAGCTCAGTGCTGGCACCAATGCTGCACCTTCATTTCCACTGCAAATATGTGCTTGTTGCATGGAGTTCTGCATCCGTAGAGGAGCCATCACTCTGCAGCTAAACGTATGCTTCCCTGGACATTTAAGGACCCTCGAAGGTGTCCAGCTGCAAAGCAATTTCATCTAGAGTAGCATAGTCCTACTTTCCTATCCTGTAATCAAGGATGATGATCTTGTGAATGTCCTTCCCAAGTGTGTCAGTTGTCTGCCTTCTATAAAGGATGCTGCTGCAGCAGATACTGGGATACAGAGCTTTAGATTTATATACCTTGTTCTTCCCTCATATTTCTTGACGTGTTATCTGCATGCTTTAATTCAGGGCTGAAATGCATTCTTTTTGAAATGCAGTAGTAATAATGAATGTAGGATTGTTCATATTTGTTTATATTCATATTTAAATTTATAAGCAGATAAGAGGCTTCCGTCTAATTTTTTTTTTTGCCATTTGCATAGTGTAGAAGGTTCCTGTAACACAGTAAAAAAGTCAAGGTCATGCTGCTTCAGGTCTGAAGAGAAATCTAAATTGATCAAATGTAGTACAGACCTTACATCAGTGGGAAGAAATGGCTGCAGTTAGACACGATAGACAAAACGAAATGGGATTCAGATGACACTGGCGTTTCAATATTAATTGAATCTTTGGCATTTTGAAATCATCCTACCCATGTTTTCAAGCTTGTGGCCTCTACCAAATTCAGAAAGTAATTTTTTTAGAAACTTTAGAAATATGGCTGTCATGGTTCTATTTGTTTTGTGTCATTTTAATTGATCAAAGTTTTACTGAAGCAGAGTTATATTTCAGAAGCATGACTGGTTTGTCTTTGAGTAATTCTGCCAGCAGTTCCTCTATTCTACTCTCACTTTTGCCATTAACTTACGTTGTGGGCCTGTGTTCATCATGGAAGTTTTATTGCTGATCACACTGGAACTGGAACTCTGCCACTGTATTCAATGGACATAACTTAGGCCTTTAGCGATGTCATCTCCTTGCTTCCATATTACCAAGAACAAAGGAGAAATTTCTGTACTTGATGCTAAAACAGCGGTCAAAGCAGAACTAGTATTGTGATGCTCTGTCTTGAAATGTGCATGTATTTTATATTAAATTCTCTCTACCAAGTGAACAAAAGCTGTATGGAAAGTGGGGACTAGGAGAGATGCCCAGCCCTGCCCCTCCAAACTGAGGGTGTGGACTCATGGGCTGCAGCAGGGACATGTCTGATTTACTCTTCTTCTAGACCTGGCACTCCTACCTACCTGGTGGCTTAACTTCCCCAGGTAATGTGATGTTCTCCAAGTTGTCCTGTTGCTCGGTGACTAGCAACTGGTGTGCTGGAGATGCATGTTTACTCCCTTGGGATAATTAAGAAATAAATTCCAGTTCTCTCACTTCCTAGCTGAATATTCTAGCAACTGAGCAATTATGCACCCAATGCTACCATAGCATTAGATGTGGTTGCTTGTAGTCCTGGCCACAATTAACATTTCAGTCTTCTTCAGAGACTTTTAACTGATTTCGAGTAGCAATCCAACAAAGCCATTAAATGAGAGGTGTAGGTAGGAGATAAGCATCCCTTTTCCACTTCTGAATATATGTGGGAGACTAAAAGTAAGTACCATGGAAGTTTTCAAGCTGAGAAGGGAGGCACTTAATGAATTTATGTAGCTATACATAAGACCGTCCTGGAAAGTAGGAAAGACTGTATTTCTCTTTGAGACTATGGCAAAGTTTGGGCACCCATTTCACATTTTAAACAGAATTCGTTCAAATGGGATCTGATTAAGAGAATCAGTAGAAAAAATTAAAATACTATATTTTGTCCCTTAAATTTACAAATGTATGTTAGTTGTAATACTGTGATATCTTTTTATATTGTTCCATGTTCAGATTTATCTTATACTTTAGGTCTTCATACATATATAGGTTTAGTCCACTGGCTGCATCATTCCTTCCTCACCAAAGAGGAGATACTAGTGGGCAGTGAGACAGGAACGCTCATCGAATTCTCTCAGCTATTAAGTATTTCTGTATTATCTATGTTAAGGAGTAATAACTTGTGTCAGATGGGAGGCCTTGGAAGCCCAAAAAATTAAAAACCCAGTTATATTATATAGGTGTCTTAGATGGTAGAACAACAGCAAACGATAAAAAAAAAATGTTATCTTTCCAATATTGTGTTCTGTATTATATTTGCAGTTCACTGGAGAGAGAGAGATTAATGCAAATTCCCCAGACAGGTAAACAAGTCTGGGAAAGCACCACCCTCTGGGAAAGTTGTCCTAGTTCACAAAGCCAGATAAACACAGAAATTTTTTAAAGAGACAGGCTAGAGATCAGGACCCCGACCTGGAGAGGACAGTCAAAAACACAGACTAGAACAGTTTCATGAATTTGTATTTATTAGTCACATACCTAACAGCAAACTGAAGATGTTTGCAGATTGTTGAATGTCATGTGGTTTGTTTCCTCTTTATCTCTTTGTCCTAAAATGAAAGATACTCTCCAGCATGGTGGCCGATCCACTATGTCAAAGTCCCTGGGAAAGAGCAGGAGTATTTCTGCTACACTTGGTCAGACCTACTAGGTAATAAACATAAAGTTCTGTGAGCGTTTAGAGAGAGTGAGAATCTGGTCTGAACAAAGCCAGCCATTTTAACACACGGCACAGCAGTGGAGAAAACTGCCAGGAACCACAGTTTATCCTTTTGCAGTAAGAACTGTTAGAAGCTATTTATCAGCCTCATAATCCAAGTCCACACTTTCTCTATTTGCTCTTCTGCAATTCATATGGCTTTTGGATATGCACTAGTTTAAATGATACACAGTATTCACAGTCTGGCCTATCTACAGGAATAATATCTAAAAAAATCCTAATCCGAATTTCCTATTAGTTTTGCCAGATGTGAATTATTGTCTTAGTTGAGCATTCCTCAGTGTCTTCTAAATCACCATGCCTTTGTATAGTATATATGATCGAGTACTTTGTAAATAGGTTTGTGTTTAAAAAGATTCTACAAAGCAGGACTTTTGATGAATTAGGTGTCATTTCTAGAGTCGTAACGTATCTTACTACCTAGTTTGGAATGCATTTTGTTCCTTATGATGCATCCAATTGGAGCATTAATGTCTCTGTAAAGAAATACTGTGAGGTTGTAAGGTAGTGGCAACACTTGCTATACAGCTCCCATCTAATTCACATGACCTTTACAATTTTGCATAGGATAAATCTCTCTTATATGAAGGATCTAAGAAAAGTCTTGAATCTAAACCCACTGATCACTATAGTATATTGTTGCTAAATCTTCTTTATCATAAGAATGTAAATGAAGTCATCTTTTTTTTTAATGGGACAGAGGTGATTTGACAAGCTGCTAAATCTTTTCAAAAATCCTTACAAGGTTCTTCTGTGAACTCAAAGGATCAGCTCCTTGAACACTACCCATGAAGTCTCTACAGCAATACCTTGTTGAACAGACACCAACTACCCTCACTGATTTCAGCTGATTCAAATGTTGCTGTGGGCAGTGCTTTACTGGTTGTGGTTTACAGGGTTCACAAAAAAGTCTTGCGTAGAGGTTGTGGACTCAGAGGGTTCTAGGAAATGTTCAGCCTGCAATAGGCACTCAGTCATAGGGCTTGGATACAGGACTGGGTGGAGGTTACTCTCCACAGCTGTCAGCATGAAAGGTATTAGCCTGCCCAAGAGAGTAAGCAATTGTCACTCAAATGGTAGGAAAGAGGATTTAATGTTGTGTAATTTTTCTTTGCTATTAAGTCTTCATTAGGTAGAAAGTAGAATAGAGGTTAATAGTATAACCTCTTCAAATCTGATTCTTCTAACAGGAAGCTAACGTTGAAATGCTGCAGTCTCCACACCTATACAGACTTTGTGAGAATGAATCCATATGGGCTGGCCTCTTTACACATCTGATAAATCTGGTGGTATGACTAAAGCTATGATTCTAGTAAAGCACCTAGCTTAAATTTTACTGCTCGGTTAACAAGAGGAGTGCACAGGATGCGCTCAGCACAGTAATCAGTTTGGTAACCACTGACAAAGCTCTCAGATAAGAAACAGAGTGATGCTAATTTTTTGTGGGAAAACGTTGTACTGTTTAAAACACTCTGTAGTTCTGCCCACGCTGAGTAATAAGAAAGCAACTTAGTAAAATATTATGATAATTGTTGCTCAGAACTGACAGTGAAGTGTAAGCACCTGCATATTCGGGTTCCCTGTCTTTACATCAATTATCAAAAAGCCTATCCCTTCCTAATGAGTTAGCAATGTTTGGTCTCACAGCAATCAATGATTTTTTTTTTTTTGCTGACTTGTAAAGGGCCCGGAGGAGAGCCTTCCCAGGTATTCCCAGCCTTTCAGAAGCACCATATGGCTCCTTGCGCCCAAGAAATGAGACGAAAATCAAAGGGTTCTGAGAATAGAGTTTAAAAAGAGCCTGGTAAATCATCTGTTGTAGTCAGTGCAAAGCCATCCTAGATGATAATCTCCTGGTATGTCTAATATTGTTGGAAATGGGCATACTGTTATCAACAGTTCAACAGAAAACTGCAGTGTACATCCCTTATGAGATCCTAATGCAGTCACCTTATTACAGTTACCATTTCCTATAGCTCAGTTTGTCTTTTCTTCTTACACAGTTATGAAAGACCATCCATATTTGACTC
Organism: Dromococcyx pavoninus; assembly: GCA_033558185.1. Lineage (NCBI taxonomy): Eukaryota > Metazoa > Chordata > Aves > Cuculiformes > Neomorphidae > Dromococcyx > Dromococcyx pavoninus. The sequence continues at coordinate 3,384,255 of JAUMJL010000199.1, read as the reverse complement.
AGTTCAGAGGTTAGTCTCTTGTAAGACAAATATTTTGGTATTTGTATGCAATTAAAAGCAATTCTCACCTTCTGTTTTGTGTGTCATATAGCTAGAAGTATCGTTGTTATATTATCTGCAAAGTTATATGAAGCTTCACATCTTCAGTATGTTCATTATTATTCAAAGCATTGTGGATATATGTGATAGAAATACTAATGAGAGAATAATGACATATGCATTCGAATTGTATTCCGGCTGCCTTCAGTGGAAAGAAATTTATCTGAATGCAGCCTAAACTGGTTCAAGAAATAATGAAAGAACTTGAGGAATTTATTGTGGTTTCAAAATTTGCTTTTATTGTCAGGAGAAAACAATTTTTATGAGATTCTTACAGAAGCTCAAAGATTTGACAGGATACAGTTAAGCACATAATGTTGGAACAACAGTAGTGGGTCAGAGTGAATCACCTTTTCTTCTTCGGGGAGAATGGTGAATGCCTTGGGAAGAGGCAACTATGCCATGATACTTCCTCTGCCTTTTCTTCCAGCCCTCTGCTGTCCATAGAATTCCTGAACTACCAGCTGTATCTTTGCAATTTGAGACCCTGGATCCATTGTTTTCTTATAACTTTTTGTAGTGCTTTCAGATTTTGGCTTCTGTACCATTCTTTATAGTGAATTCTATGACTTTATTAGTTATACACTGTGAATGCCTCTCTGCTTTCAAATTAGTGTTGATAATTTCTTTTTTTGCCCCTTAGTTTTGTCTTTAGGATTCTGAACAGTTACGTCCTGTTCACCTTCTGCCACTTACAATTATCAACAGTGAATTCTAGCGTAATCCTTTGAGTCTTCTCTCTTCCAAACTATCAAGTTCTAGTCTACTTAACCTCTTGCTTTTGATTACAGCTGTTGCCTCTGTACCTGTTCTTATGTCATTGTATTGTCTTGACATGAATGCCATCAGAACAGCAAATAATAATCAAAATTACTATGTGTCATAGATTTATAATAGCAACATATTAGTGATTTTGCTTTTGTTCTGTTTGCCTTTGTAATCAGTACTGAGCACACGGCACATTTTTACACTTATTCATTAACTCAAAAATTTCTTTCTGTAGTAGTAATATTTAGTTTAAAGCCCACCACTGTATAGATCTAGTTAGAATTGATTTTGTTTATGATCCTGCATATATAAGTATTGCATTTCTCCTGCCAACTCATTACCTAGCTAGTAAGAAACATAAGTATTCACTTTTAAAACCATGAATTATCAAATGTCATTACCTTACAATCTACTCCCTTTTCTAGATCATTTATTATTATACTGAACAACACAAGCCTCACCACAGATCCTAGGGAACTCCTTTTCCTGTAAAATCAGCTCATTTTTTCCACTTTTTGTTTCTATACTTTGATCAGATATTAAGTTTTGAGGGGATCTTCTATGCTAAAATGCCAGCTTAATTTCTTGGAGATGATTGCTGTAAAATTGTTTGAAAATCTACACTCAGTACTACTAGATTTCCCACATCTGCCTGCTCTTGAGCAGCTTTCAAAACCTCTGGTAAATTTGTGAGCTATGACTTCCCTGTGCAAACGTAGTGTCTGCTCTTCCCTATTATAAAATGTTTATCAGTTTGATTGCTGATGGGATATTTTTATTACAATCTTCTACCAGTTTTCCTAATATAAATGTAAGATTTCCTAGACTGCAGTTCCTTATAAACCTTTTGGAAGGTTTTTAAGAATCTTTGTCACATGGATCATTTCTCATTACTCTGTTGTTGAGACCATTTCAAATGTTAGCTCTTCCTATTTGATAAAGGAAATCTAGCTCCTTTTGCAAAATCACAGATATGTCTTAAAGTGTGCTGTGTAATTCAAAATAGGATGTGGATTTCTAAACCTCCTTTTTGTATTAAAAAGTCACAAAATTCTGCTTTATTTAGAACAGTTTCCTCGTCCCACTGAATGGCCGCTGAGCAGTTTTTCCTTCACAAATGAAACAACCAGGTATTAGTAATGCAATTATTCATTACAGTCACATCCTTGCAATCTGTATACCAAGGCAATCTGAGAACCCAGGTGAATTGATGACTTCACCTCTACTTACTTCAGTGGACAGGAATTAAAGACTCACTTAATTGTACTGGGAATTAGATACTTGCATACTCATGGTATGCTGAGAAGCATTGAAGTTTGCCAAAATAAATCTCTAGTTCTCAGCCAGGCAAGATTTATATTTGCTGTGTTTATTGCTACTGATTCCTGTTTCATCTCTGAATAAGACTTGAAGAGGTTTGGTTCACTGATTCTCATGAAAAGGAAACTAATTTTAGGATCACAGTGTTAGGATTAGGATTTGCATTTATAGGTCCAGAAGCCTTGGGCATGTCTGACCACAATTCTATATGTATGTTTACAGCTTTTTTTTTCTGTGGCAATGTTTTTAAATTTGGGAGTTTTCCCCTGCATTTTTCTGACTTTAGAAAGCACTAGCCCCAGTGGCTGCAATAATCTTGTGCCTTATTAAAATGTATATGCTCCCATCATCTTAGGAAAATTTAACTGCATAAACATATTTCTCTGGCCAAGACAGCTCAGAAAGTCTGCAATGTAGAGTGCTGCCATCGGGAAAACGGGCTTTGGAATTGAGAATGTTTTTGCTGGCTTGATGGAAACTTGGCACATTGCATGATAACTTAAAGTTAATGAATGCTGGTGGAAAACAGGCCCCAAACTCCTGGCAGTAGAAAGTAAGCCAGAACTAAAGGTTTAGTAAACAAGCTACTCACACACAACCCCAGCTCCAAAAGGTGGTATTAGTGTTGGTCATTGCAACTTCAAGTGCTAGCCATGAAAGGGTAAAGGACTAAGGCAGATAGGAGCTGTGCAGCCAGTGCTCCTGTGAGATGGACGACACCAATGAGATCTCCCAGATCATAGAATCACAGAATCAGAGAATGACCTGATTTGGAACGGACCTACAAGGATCATTGAGACCAGCTCCTATCCCGGCATAGGATAATCCTAACATTCACACTGTATGTGTGAGGGCATTGTCCAAATGCTTCTTGAATATTGTCAGGCTTGGCACTGTGACTGCTTCCCTTGGGAGCTGTTCCAGTTTTCCATCACCCCCTGAGGGAAGAACCTTTTCCTAATATCTAACTGAAACTTCCCCTGGCACATCTTCCTGTCATTTCCTTGAGTTAAATCATTGGTCACCAGAGAGAAAAGATCAATGCCTACTCCTCCTCCTTCCCTTGTGAGTAAACAGTAAATGACTATGAGGTCCCTCTTCAGTTTCCTCTTCTCCAGGCTGAACAGACCAAGTGAATTCAGCCTCTCCTCATATGATTTCTCCTCTAGACCCTTCACCAGCTTTGTGGCCTCCTCTGGACACTCTCCAGTAGTTTGATGTCCTTTTTATACTGTGAAACCCAAGACTAAACACTATATTCAAGGTGGGTGCAGAGCAAAGCAGGGCAATCACCTCCCTCAACTTGCTGGCAATGCCATCCTTGATACAGCCGAGGACATGGTTGGCCTCTTGGCTGCCGGGACACACTGTTGGCTTATGCTCAACTTACCATCAAGCAGAACCCCCAGATCCCTTTTTGCAAGGCTGCTCTCCAGCCTCTTGCTCCCCAGTCTGTACATGTATCCAGGGTTGCCGTGTCCCAGGTGCAGAACCTGGTACTTGCCCTTGTTAAACTTCATATAGCTGGTAATTGTCCAGCTCTCCAATCTGTCCAGATCCCTCTGCAGGGCCTTCCTGCCCTCCAGAGTGTCAACAGCTGCCCCCAGTTTTGTGTCATCGGCAAACTTAGTTAGTAAACCCTGGCATCCTTCATGCAGGTTGTTTATGAAGATATTAAAGAGTACTGGCCCCAAGACAGATCCTTGTGGAACTCCAACTGGCTGGTTGCCAGCCTGATATAACTCCATTCACTATGACACTTTGAGCCGAACCCATGAATCGATTGTTCAGCCACTGCATTATGTGTTTATCCAGCTGTATGCTAGACATTTTGTTTAGGAGCATACTACGAGAGACCGTATCAAAGGCCTTGCTGAAGTCTATAAAGATCACATCAACTGTTTTTCCTTGGTCGACTAGGTGGGTAACCCTGTCATAGAAAGAGATTAAGTCTGTCAGTCAAGATCTCTCCTTACCCCTGTCCTCCCTGAAACAATGCAGTAGAGCAGGGGTGTCAAACTCATGGCCTGCGGGCCTAATCCGGCCCTCCACCTTGTTTTATCCAGCCTGGCACCTTGTTTCTACCTGGAAACAGTGATGAGCTCCTTGCCCCTGCACTCCTGCCAGCGCTGGTCACAGGTGCAGCGTGTTGCGCGTTATGCTGCAGGAGCAGGAGAACGGCGGGATCCGTGAGTTTGACAGCCTTGGTCTAGAGGGTAGCTGTTGTACAATCACTGTCCTCTAAGTGGTGAAACGGTGCTTTAGGCCAGAGGCTACTTTTTGGATTTTATCCTTGTTATATAAAATAAATTCAGCTGTCTGAGTGCCTTTTTAGTTTGTTAAGCCTAAAATACCTAGTCTTAAAGTGCCTGGCTGTCGCTTAACTCTGTAGAGGTTGATTATTGTAAGTACGGAAGTTTCTATCACTTAGGTTTCTGCCATGTCGTGTTTGCAACTGTTCATACCCTGGAGCTGCGAAAACATCATCACGTGAGCAACTTTAGCTTAGATTTCAAACATGTTTGAGGTACATAAATTAGAGATAGTTCTGCCTGGCTGGCTGGCAGGGCCTAATCCAGTCAGCAGACAGCTCAAATCTTAATTTCTGCTCTTAAATTAAAGTGAGACCAGACAGTATAACATCCCTTTTACTTTTGTGGTTACAGAATTATCCTGCAGTTAATTTGCTTCTTTGCTTGAGTGCTAATCTGAGCAAGCGGATGATGAGGTGTTTGCTCTGACAGAGAGCTGTGTCAAACAGCCACTGTCTGGGGGCATGTTTTGCGGTAGTCAGCAGGAAGAGACTTGTGTTTCAGTTAAACAGTGAGTGCTTGCTGGAGAGGTGGAGAGGGCCTGGACTCTTTCCCATCCTGAGTGAATATACTAGGCTCTAAATGATAAGTTTCTCTAGATGGTAAGGGTTTCCGTACCCTTGCTTTAGATTTCATTGCAAAAGGAAGGACAAAGTATCCTGCTCTGGAACGTCCAGTAATCTGAAATCTGGACATCCAAAGTATGTGGATGTATGTTCCCCTGCGCAGGAAAAGTATTAAAACTCTGTCTCCCTAGTCTGAGGTGAGGGCTTGAATCATTACGCTATAGAGTAAGAGAGGGGTTAATACATTCCTCCTCCTGCATTTTGTGAGAAGGGGGAAGGTTTAGGGACCTGTGATCAAGGACAGATGCTTTCTGCTAGATCCAGGGATATGAGTTCCAGTTCACTGCAGCTTCTCACCCTATCCTTCTTCAGGCTGTGCACACCTTAATTCATGTGCACACCTTAATTCACTTCAGACACAGAAAAGGACATCAGCTCAAACAGTGCAGGTTGTTAGCATGATCTTGGCTGAATGTCCTTGGGGTAAGGTAGGGAGTTGCCCCACAGACGGGGTCAGACACAGATGGGCTGAGGCAAGAATCTCCAGCTGGGGAAAAGATTAAACATCTGCCCCTACCCTAACTTTAGGAGGGAGTTCAAAGCTAAAAATACCTAGGGTGGGAGGTTCCTCCTTTTATTTCAGAACTCCATGCTGAAATCTCTGGCAAAACAGGATTAAAAGCTCTAGCTGCACCCAAATCCATCTTTGGCATAGTCCACCGCCTCTTCATGTCTTTCTCCAAGTATGCCATGTTTCTTGCTCATTTGAAGTCTAGTTCTAGTCTCCTTGAAACTATTGCCAAGATGCCCCTTAAAGTGGCAGGAACAAGATTAGGGAATGCAGGGACAGGTGTTCTGCGGTCAGTCTTCTCTGCTCTTGTGAATGCCTCCAGGCAGGCTGAGGAGATTCCTACCCCCAGAAAACTCTGCTGCTCCCAGAACTTGGTTTATTCCTGAAACTTCACCTCCTCTCCCTCATGTTCCTTCTTAGTTACTTTTTCTTGTCACCTCCCTTTTACTGGCTCTGGTCTTTGGTTGATCCTGCACTGAGCTGTTTCCTGCAGATTTAGGAGTTTCAGCAAGTTCTGTCAGGGCTAGAGGAGCTGAGGAAAAGGATGACAGAGGATCAGGGATGTGTTGAGATGTATCAGGACTGCAGCAGCAAGCAGTTAGCCAGTTAAGGAACTGCAACCCAGATGCATGGCCATAACTGCTTGTGTATTTGTTCCTTAACTCAATTCAGTCAGACAGACATCAGTTTCAACAGATTAAATGCCACATAACTTGAATCATTCTGACCAAATTGGGTTGGAAATGAATTGCATTAGCACTTTATCTTGGCTGATTTGAAGGATGTAATGAAAAAAGGCGGAGGAACTTGGGGTAGAATGAGCAATAGATGCCTATAAATTATGACCAGGTTTTACTTTGGCTGGACTGGAAAGTGCAACATCAGTTCTGTGAGCCAGCAAGGTCATTGCTGGGATGAGACTGCATCTCACTAGTATTAAGCAATTTCAGAAGAAAGTTATCATCCTAGAGTAAATTCTAAGGGTGTATTTTGGGGTTCGTAAGCTCCAAGTTACAAATTTCTTAATAAAAACTTTTAACATGTTTACTAGGTGTCATCTGATGCGTACTTACTTTGTAGAGATAAAGCAGCATTTTCAGATTCCTACTGCCATTTCAACCTTCATTTTTTTCTCTGCTCTGTGCTAAGAAGAAAAGACATTACTTGTATGAATTGTATGAAAGTTAGAAAGAAAAAGAGAAAGAAGAAATTTATTCACAAAAAAGTATCTTAGATGCCAACAATAGGAAAATAAGAGTGGTGTTTTCTCTGTGTGTTTTCCATAGAGTCACAGGCTCTGATTTTCCCAGACAGGAAAATTAGCATCTATATTGCTAGGACAAAGCTCCAAATTAACTTTTTTAAGAAGACAAAGGGAAAGGTAAATAGAAGCTTTAAATATGGGTATGCTTATTTCCTTTCAGACTTGAGTCATCAAAATAAAGTTAAATTTAAAGGAATTTAATTTTAATTTTAGTTGCAAGGTTAGGCCAGTTACTGAGTGTCAGAAGAGAGAACTAACACATGCTTTAGACTTTGGTGTGACTGGAAAGTGTCTATACAACCATATGAGCAGAGTTTTGAATAATTTAATGTCTTTTGTAAACTGAATAAGTGGAAGGTGGTAAAAAGACAACTTCCCTCTTCCTATCAGCAGGAATAATAAAAATGTATTTATCACACCAATGGGGATAATTTCTTTAGATTTAAAGAAGACAGTATTGCATGTCTACTTCTAAAATTGATTCCCAAATTAAAGAAATAATCTTACAGGTAAAACCATGGAATTTTCTTTAATTTCACCTTTTTTAAACATTAGTTAAACAAACTGTTTTAATTAGGATTGAATCTAAGTATAATATTATACAACAAATAACTTAGAATACATATTCCCTATGAATGTCATAGTGAAGTTTAAGTTATATTTTGCCTTGCATCTGTGTAGCAAACGATTAAAATAGCTTGGTTTTTCCTCTATAACTTTATTATTAATTCTTTGCTAAGGATAAAGCAGACTATGCATAATTTAAGTTGTCCTTTATTCTAATAATTTACAATATTATTTTTTGTAGAAGAAAATACATATGCCAATAATAATCATCATATAAGCCTCTGACATGCAATGATTGTTAATCTGCTGTATCCTTTAGTTTGCCACAGTTCATTGGCACTATCATTGATATTGATGCCTTTATTTTTTCGAGACACTGAGTGAGCAATTCATCAAGGGAACAACAAAGACTGGAATTGAAAGATAAAACATCCAGGTCAGTAATTCATTGAGCATCTCACACCTGAAAATGTGCTGGAACATAGAGGAAGCTATGGGCTGATTTGATAGCTGAATGTGCCAGCATGGTTAGCAGCGGGAGTATCTTTGCTTATGAGAATGCAGGTGCCTTAGAGTGTTTGTTGTGAACCCACACACTCACATTATTATATATTTCAGTTAAAAAGGTCTGCTGCCAAAACGAGGAAAAAAAAGAAAAAAAGAGACATGATAACCAATATCAAATGATTTCTAAATTCACTTTTATGTAATACAGCTCTACATTTCAAGTGTGCTGAAAGTAAGAAGTATTCAGCCATCTTAAGATGCAGACAACTACTGAGAGAGACTTAGAGGGCTAGCTTGCTACTATACTTCCCACCATATTAACACCAGAAGATGGTCTTGAAATGTGTTCAGAACTTTTTTAAAAGTAGGAGCCTAGCAAGATTGGGTGAGGTCTCCAAGCTCGTGATACAGTCAATGGAGAGTATTAGCAAGACCAGAGAAATGTCTGTTTCCACTGGCTGTTAAATGTGCTTTATACATTTTTAGCATCCACTTGCTGAAGCAAGCTGACGGGAAAGGAGTTTAGCATTGAAAATCCCATTATGTATGGTCACCCCACAATTTTCAGTTACTAACTCCACATGTAAGTCTGCCTCTAGGTACAGTGCTTCTGGTTTCATAACTGAACTAAAAGTGCTGTCCACTAAGACAACCAAGATTGAAACTTTAGGAATGTGGAGGTACTTCAAAGGCTTCCATGCAGAAGAAAATAACCACACTTCACTTTAATTAACAAAATTGGCAATTAGATGGAACAATTCTGAAATAAGGGAATTATATTTTTTTGATGTTTGTGATCAGAGGATGAATACTTGGCACTATATTTTGATTCTGATTATTACTAATTGGTATTGCTGTTACACTGGACGAGCCAGTAGCCAGGTCACTTCACAGCAACACAAAAATGCAAACTGATAGTTTTCAGACTATATTTTATGTATATGTGCTTTTATATAATGGAAAAAAAAATCCCAAAAGCAAACTAGAGTTCTCAGTTTTCTCTATTAGCAGGTAAGGTAAAAGTTGAACAGTTCAGTGAGAGGATTAGTGGAGCTTAAGTTTAATCTCACTTTTTCCAGCTGTTTCCTTTATAGTCTTTGAACATCTCCTGTTATTGTGACATCAGTTTTATTTCTTAAAAACATAAACGCAAACCACTAGGTAGAGCAGGAGGAGGATATATCCTTTTCTACCTTTTTTACGACAGTAACCATACCTTTCTCAATACAATTTCATGTCCAGTTTACTGCTTATCCTGATTTTTTCAATGTGCTTATACTTCTCCCCAAATCCTCTGTTTTAAAGAATGTAAGCAATGCTTCAGAAACTGATTTCAGGCCTTTCCAGGTCAGGTCAACATACCAGTAGCCAGTCCAGGGATCTTGAATTGCAAATATTCTCTAACCAAATTTTCCCCAGTAGTAAGTTGTCACTTCAGAGTTTGGCTGCTTTTATTCTTTTTTCCTCTCTCCAGAAGAAATTTGTCTTACTGATAACAAGTACCTTCCCAGAGGGATATGTTCTGCCCGTGGATGAATGTATGCAACTGACGGAAGAGAGATTCTTTTTCTGTGAGATGCTTTGAATTTTACATAATCATTTTAAGTAAAGAAGAATGTTGTGTTTTGTTCTCTGTAATGTTATCAGGCCTATGAAAAAAACCCCCCACAAACCAAAAAAAAACAAACAAACCCAAGAAAACCCAACAAGAATCCTGAAGATCTTTGTTTTATTTAAATTTAAAACATATCTCTCACTAGCTGTGTATGTGACTTGAGATCCTTGAGCTTGAATCACCTGAGAAAACCTAATTCTCCCTGAAAACAGAAGGTGGACTGTTCCAGTAGCTAACTGGATTGCTTTGGAAAAAAAAAAGAATAAATATGTATGAATTAAAGGAATAAAAAGATAAAGGAGAATTTACTGTTCTTTCTAGTATCATTTCAGGTTTCAGATTGCTCACAGGGCCTCTATTATGTACTAAAGCTAATATAATGGTGGAACAGTGTTTCAGTATTGAAATGCAACATCTTGTAGTCGTGAATATCATGTCTTTTTTTACTTATGAATCTGTAACTCAGCTGCTTTAATCTCTTTTGTTATTTTCTTTTTTAACACACACACCAACCCACACCCACATCCACATGCTATGCGCAGTGCTAGTTTCCTTGCTGTAATTGGAATTTATCTGACTGCATGCCTATCTTTTATGCCTTCTTTACCTTCTCAGTGTATTTTCAAAACAGCCTGTCCTTGCTCATAAAAGTCATGGGTTAAATTCCATTTTGGGAACTCTGGTCCTGCACGTGACAGAGACAGCACTGGTTGTGGCTGGACCACATGTGCTTTGCCACAGTTTACTGTTCCCAATGCTTACCACATCCTTTATCAAAATGATCCATGTTGTCTAAAAGTCCATGTATAACCTGTCCAAACTAACCTAGCTCTTCCTGACTGAAGTGTGTTAAAAACCAGGGCTAGAAGGAGTGGATGTACAGGGACCTCCTGCAGTAAGAAAGGGGTAGTTGTGAGCAGCTGAAGAGAGAGACAAAAGCAGAAGACAGAGAATCTACTGTCAAAGTGTTTTGGAGAAAGAATTCACGTGATGCAAAGTCCAGTGGCTGTCCCTGCAGTGAAATCCTGCAATGAGTGCAGTTTTTCCTTCTGTCCTGTGATCAGGCCAGTGCTATTTCTACGGCGTATCTGCTGGCAATGAGCTGCCAGGATTTAGCTGTTTTATATTTGTTCCTACGGCAAAGCATAGTGTCATGTTGGCATTCAAAACTCCTCTGCTTTATAGCGATGAAGAGACTATAGCCAGGCTACTCCAGAAGAAGGGCTGGTTACATCATTGATCACTGGTTTTATTAACAGGAGATGATTCAAATGTGATCAGGGATGCAACTTAAACTCTGGAACATAATCCACTGCTACTTACGCATTTACAACATAGAGAATGGGAGATTTTTTGCTTTCTAGAATGGCAGCCAAGTGAACCCATCGTCTGGAATAATGAGTCATGCTATATGGAGTCAACTCCATCTTTGTTCTCAAAAGTCTGTAATGATCAGAATGCCTAAACTGTGATTACTTTTCAAAAGCAGTTTGTTCCTCATTCATTAGATAGTAAATGAAAGCCTTGTTCTTTTCTAATATACCCATTGTCTTTTTCCTTGAACAGAGGAAATATAGGCTGTTGACAATTAGTGTCTTCCTTTGACAACATTTCTTACCCTCATTCTGAAATATATGCTTCTACAATTTCCTTTCAGAGTATTGTGTACTTCTGGTATAAAATAATAGCAAAAATAACAAATAATGGTTGCAAAAGATCAAGGAGAAACATAAAAAAGCAGACAGGTACGTGATCAGTTTTGAAGTGTTTGTATGCCAGGACTCTTTTTGTGTCCATGCATGCACATGCATTTACGCAAATACCCACAGTGGGGGTGACTGACAGTTCTACCAAGCATCTTGAGATGTTTTCTTCCATCTTGGGCATGATGCCAACTGGAAAGAGAAGACCTTCCAAGCAACCTACTTACCTTTTCTGATGTCCTTCATGACAATCTTTATAATGTATCTTAACTCCTTTCACACTTCTGTATTGAGCCGTTGGGGATGCAGATGAAGCTTGAAGCCTGGCCAATGGTGATTCTTTCTTCAGGAAAACCCCAAACCATTAAAACACTCTTTAAGGTGACAAATAAACCTATCAGCATTTGTGGCAGTGGGAACTTCATGTCACAATCTGATTATAATAATTACAGAAAGCTGTGAAGTCCAGATCACTTAGGGGCAAATCCAACAAATTTTGTAGCAACATTTTAACAGTTCTGCTGAGCTGATCACCTAGTTATAACTGTGCTGCAGTTGTGGCAACTAAAACTATTATTACATAATTTCCAAGGAAGTCTGAAGCTGTCAAGGGCTTGTCTGAACATGAAAGAATAAATCATACATCTCCAAACAAGAAGAATTTTCCCTTGCACAATTTGGAATTTGTGTTTTACCCACCCTAGTACTAGTTATTGAAGGAAAATGGTAACAGTCTACCAACCGTATGGAGAGCTGCATTTCTCTGTTAGCTTCAGTTAGTGCTAGAAGATAACCAACAATTCTACCTCTAGCATTTCTGAATTCCATATCATAAACCCAGAAAAATCACTGCTTATGTTCACATGTTTAACTTAAGGTGCAAAGGACTAAAAGTTGCTGTCAGTTGTTATATGTCTGTTGAAATCAGTTAGAAGATACATAATATTTAGGCCTTCAGATGAAGAATAATAGGACTTTGCTGTTGCTGAGAGTTCATTTTCATCTGGACTATAATGACTAAATTCACTTGGTAAGGGAGAGGAAGAATTTTTTTGTCTACCAAGCAAATGATAGGCAGAAAAGTATTATGTATGACAAATACTCCTTTTCTGCATTTGGAGAAAAAGATGCATTACATATTTCTTCCGTATGATAACTATTATTTTTTTTAAACTTCCAGCTGTACCTAGATACCTTATTAAACTGGTCCTATTACAGCTTTTTATCTGTAAATTAGAGTGTTACAGATAATTTTGATCTTAGATCTTTTAAAGTTATATCTATTGTTTGCTTGTGTCTTTGTCATAAGTCTGAGAAACCATGAAAATTTTCAGAAATTGCAAGAAATTACTGTTTATGATGATAGTTTTGAAAAAAGAAAGAGAAGACCCATCCCACTCTAGATATGTTTTCTTAATTCTTAAATAAGTAGCTAGGTATCTCACAGGGCAAATAATATGTTCAATGCTGAATAATGCTCACTAAACAATCAAAGGAATGTCAAAAGAATCATCTAATATGATCTTGTCAAAATAACTTAATCCACTTGTTTTAGTGAGATTATAATTTTAGTGTTACACTGTATTAGACTTCTGTAACGTATCACTTGGTGACCATTGGACCACATTTAAGTAAAGAAACTTGAAAGACAGAAGGTAAATACAAGGTAGAAGGAATGGATTAAAACCTTGTGTGCAATGTGAAGTTATTCTTTGTCAGTCCTTACTGAAGCAAGATCTCTTGGAAGTCACAGCTTAGCCTTCTATGACTCAGTTCTTACTAAACACTTCCCTATGCTTCGACTCACTTGTACAGTGCATGAGCTCAGAAAAACTGTTATAATACAATCCAGTAGATGCAAGTTAATTCAAATTAGATCCATAGATGCAATAGTTAAGAATGAAGACAATTATTCACTAAAACCAGTTTCTTATATTTACAGTGGACACCTCTTCAACCACTATTTTTAAATCAATACTTGGTATTTTCCTAAAATAAGTGGGGCAGTTCAGCTAAGTCATCTAGTGGGAATCAGACCAGAGAGCCATGCAGGAGGAAAGATACAACACCATATTAATCTTCTAGTGACAGTTTGTCCACCAGTGGCATCTATATGTTGATTTCTGTGCTTGTGTCAGCCTCACAGTTTGTTTGAAACGTCTGTTATTTTTAGATAACACTTCACTGACTATTTTTCACCTAAAGTATTATTTTTTCTTTAATTTTAAAACATTCAGCTGTTTCCAAGCAAAAGCATTGGAAAAATAATATTTTCTACAGTGTAAGTATTTCTGGAATTATTTATTATCTTAGATAATGAAAAAATTAGTACAGAACAGACATCGATGACAAAGACTGAGTGTTGGTTTCAATTTGGCCATGTCGTAAGTATTGCTGATATTTCTTTGTAAGGCAGAATCCTGTGAGAACAGCTTTTTACCCCCTGTTGGCATCTGGAAGCAAAATAAATTTTGTTGCGTGCTGCTACTTTTTATTGTAGATGACTGCTGTTGATACTTACTATAAAAACAAATGTTAGTGAAGTTAAAGGCAAGATTTCAAAACCAAAAAAAGATATGGGACAAAGGTTGTTATAAAATCTTTCATCTTTGAAAGTATCCATTGAACCACTGAACACAATAATGAACAACATACAAGATAGGAGTTTGCATACTTCTGAATTCACATCTGCTTAGAAAGAAGTGACAATTCTCAGATCAGTCCATAGACTTCGTGCAAAAAATATTTTTAATATAATGAAAAATACTGTTGTCTTCACTTAAGAAATGTGGAAATATTTGATGACTGTTATACCAGTCTAAAGCATGGATTTTTTTCTTTCTTTAGAAAAGCCCAAAACAAAATCTCTATTTCAAACAACTAGACATAAACCATAATAACAGAATATTAAAATTGTGATGCTAAGTTTTAAAAAATCAAGACACGGGTAGTCAAGTATGCCTATTAAGTCTTAATTTTAACCCCTTATGATTATGCATTATTAAACAGTTTTTAATGTTCTTACAGTGTACTATACCTCGCATATGAATTTATGTTTTCTGGAAGTAATTTAAAATGAGTGAAACAAAGCTTTGAAAAGATGTTTACTAAGTAATGCTACACTCTAATATTAAAATTGTATGTCTTAATTATGCCATTAGAGTATATATATGTAATTAGGCAATATGGATATTTAATTTTGTGTTGATTATCATGTGCAATTATGAACTGAATAATCTTAGGAAGTTGTGGCCAAGATTGGCACCTTAGCAGTTTGAAAGTTCTCCCTCTTACTTTATGTTTTTCTGTAAGCATGTCCTAGAACATAAAATGTGTTAATATGTTAATGCCTCACATCAGATCATGTACTGTATAAACAGTGGTGTGCAGTGGGCAGCACAGAGATAGACTATGGTCCTTCTTACACCATACAACAACTGTTCAGAATCCAATGCTGAAATTTGCATTGCTTAGGCTTACCTGTTGTATCCTGAACACATCCTAACTGCATTTAGGCTATCTATCTTACACATTTCTATATAGTAATCTTGCTATCACTCATATTCATTGTCTTGATCTTTGAATGTAATCCCATCTTAAAAATTTAACCCAAGCAGCAGTGATGTAAATGTCAAGGTGTACAACAGTATTTACTGAAAAATTAACACTCAAACTAGTCCTTAAAATATCATAAGTGAAAATATCTTTAGATGTACATGAGAACCAAGAGATTGTCTTGTTTTACCAGTTCACATAAAAGTAGAGAAGGCAAATATCTGTCTGACATTTGCTGAAGCAGCTAGTTTAGACTATGGTGGTTTAGGTATAAGGCACTTTTTAACAGCATGTACCATTCATATAGATATTCATCTGAGCCTGCTTAGGTGAAGTCCAAGCAGCTGCTAATGCAATGTTCACAGAGCTCTGTGTAGTTGCAGATGTGTCTGCAAGACAGTGCAGTACTTTAGAAAGAGTAGATACTGATAATTTTGGATAGGAGATGAATGCCTGTCCTCCCCAAATAGGGCATTGCTCTGGGTACATATGGCAGCTGAAATCAAGTGGCCAGAATCATGAAGAGATATGCCTAAAAGACAAGTAAACCTAGAAAGGAAGCAGGCACGACTGTTGCCTAGCAATGAGGTGGGCTCTAGGTGAACTGTGTCCCACCTGATTACACAAGGGTGCATAAGTGGTGTCTGGGTTCTTCTGCAATTCTTGCTGCCTTTTATCGTTTAGCATGGAAGAAAAGGTTGGTGATTAACATTATTTCTTGATACATGTAAAAGACATCAGTCCCAACAATTATCAGCATTTTTACTCAATACACTGCTAAACTTTTGATAAAAAAAAAAGAACATATCAGCATCTGTGGTTTGTTGACCTGAAAAGAACTGTGTTTATGCATATTTTCTTGGTTGCAGGGAAAGTAATTTTCCTGACGGGAATTTAATACCATGGAATTTTCCCTGGTCACTACTCACTCTTTATCTGTTTTGCTGTTAATTAGCAGCTCACACTTCTTTTAAGATAGCATATCACTTTTATTTACAGTTATGAGCTTCACTCAGTGTGGATCTTAACCCAGACTTAGACAGGCAAGCAGGCGTATGGTTTACTAGGCTTATGCTACCAGATAAGAGCAGGAAAGTAAAGAATTTCTGTTAGTATCTCAAGCTCCATTTGTGCGTGCCACAAACTTCAGTTTGGAGATCACCAGCTAAAATACTTTAGGGTGGTTGTATGTCACAAGAGGACAATGAGTATTTGCAACAAAGGAATGGGGACCGTCCTGTGATACTGTAGTCATTCAGGACAGCAGCACAGCACAAAACTCAACCTGCCGCTGAACTGTACTTTTTAAGATAGGCCTCACACACTGCAAGTAACTGCACAGAATGTAGACTGTTTTCACACTCTCTCATGAATTTCTAATTAGAAGCTAATGATGGATTGTTACCTGCGCGTAATGAAGTTATTTTCTACAGAGTTACAATGTGAACCAACACCTGGTAATGTGCATGTGTAAGTGAAATTGAGTCATAAAAATTAGAGTGTTAGGTTGTACGAGTCTTTCAGGTCAACAAATTTCCTTTCCTAGAGGACATTTTCTTTGAATTTAATTTAGAACAAATAACAAAAATGAGTCCAGTTGGAAACAAGCTGTTCGGTACATGGCTCTTGTTTACCCTAAGTGTAAGCAATGCAAATTTTCTTTTAAGGGGAATGTATAGTCTATTTGCATCCATTTTAAGTCTGCTTTATACTTGTGTACTGGTATAAAGGGGCCTTTGGGAATCCTTGAAGAAATTTGCAAAGTTGTTAAGGGAAAACATATTGTGTTCACATTCATTTTTATAATATATGAAGCCAAACTTAACAGGCATTATCTTTAGTCTTTTGTTCACCAAGGTAAAATATAGGAAGAACAACACAAACTAAAAGCAAAAGTAAAATGGATTTGAAATCAAAATGTCACCCAAGCAGTTAGTCAAGACCATTGATGTAAACCTCTGTGTGAGAGTGTGTTTGGTTTTTTTTTGCTCTAAATGGTTATCTGAAAAGAAGATGTAACTAAATGCAGAAGGTATGTGTCATGTCTAGTGTGATGCTATAATGATGTGTTCTAATGATTACAGACAATTTACCTGAAGGCTTTTTATCTGCGTGTATGATTTAATTCAATCTCATAACAAAAGTTTCTAGTGAATCAAGAGGCAAAATTATTTATTTCAGAAAGGCTTGATTAGAAAATGAAAATGTGTTAAAACACATTCCTCCCTTCTCCTCCACTGAAAATGAGAAACAAGTAAGTCTGGCTTTTGAAAAAAAAATGTAAGTACCAAATCACTCAAATTTGGTTTATGTGGTAACGTAAGTTAAAAAAAAAAAAGAATGCTTTTTGGAGCTTGTTAGATGTTTTCAAGAAAATTGAAAGACACCTTTGAGTGTCAGATTTTTCATTGCTGCAAAAGATCAAGTGCATTACAATAACACCCCTCCATTAGAATGTTCCTCATGTTTCTTCCTGCAAAAAATCTGTAAATCATCGAAAAATGGTAACACTGAATCATACCACCAATTCAGAATTAGTAAGTGCAGTGTAGGAGATATTGTAATTTGAGCTACAGGTTAAACCGAAAATCCCTTCTACTGATGAAAATAAAAAATGCTATCTTTTTGAGGTAGCTGTGTCAGGCAAAATATATCAGATATATTCCATCTTTTTTATTATTTTGCACTTAGCTTACAGCCACTAGAGGTTTTTTTTAATGAATGTAACATTCTCTATATTTTTCTTAATTTGTACATATTATTTTTGAACATTATTAAGCAGTTGCTTTTCTGCCCACCTGAGGTGACTGCATTTTAGAAAAATATGAGATGTTTATTAAGTAAACTGTATATTAGTTATTTTACAGTCCTTGAGGACAAAATATATACTGTGCTCCAAGTAATGTCTATGAATAATATATAGTATGAAAATAATATAATATTTGGTTAACAGAAATGTATGATATTGTAACAATTTGCACAGATTACTAGTATATCTTTTAACACCTACATTTTTTAAGTATTTACATGTTTAAACCGCTTCCTCCTATTCTCATAACCTCCCATTATTTTGTTTCTGCTACTGTGCAATGCTGAAAAACACCCAAGCCCAAACAACCTGCTTCTGTATTATGGAATTTAATTTCTAATTAAAATCATGTCAGATCATGTCAGATGGTGCAGAGAAACAGCAAGAGATACCTTGTTCTCCATTACATGTTAGGCTATCTGTACTTATTATATATTTATATGGAAATGTAAAGCCTGTATTCTAATATATTCTTCACATAAAAGGGGAAGTTTAGTGGACTTGTAATGATTTAATCAAACAATGCCCATGAAATACCCAGCAACATACAAGTAGCATGTGAATGTTCAGTATCAAATATTTAGAGAAGTCTGGTGAAATTGAAAAGAATAGAGTACTAATCCCATCAATGCTAAGAAGTATTCCAGTTCAAGCCCTGTTTAAAACAAAAACAAAATCTCTTTACAGGTATGATTCTTAGTCAGAAATCAGTGAAACAAGCTACCTGAGCATAAGATTAAAATAAATGCCTCATCTTGTATATTCATATACAACTAACATGACCTAACCTGTTAGAAAATAATAAATGCAGTTTGGTAAGTCATTTTGTAAGAGAACAGGTCTGGATTTTCAGATCTTCACTTTGTGTTTCACTTGGCTCAGGCAACTTTGCTTTAAAGTCTTGTGCCATGATGGAGTGATAATTGGACGTTGATGAAAAATGTCAGTCATCATTGCATTGTTATTTGAGTTATATTTGTTTTAAAGTTGAGTGGTAAGATGTTGTGAAATAAACCGTATGGGTTTGGTGGCTGCATTTGAAAAGCTCCTTCATTTCCAGTCCAAGTGTGAATCATTCCTTAACTCAATAGGATTACCTGGAAGTGTTCTGAAGAGTTTGTCAGCAAGAAAAAAGAATCTGACTCCTTTCTAGTACATATTTCTTTGTGTTCTGTATCCTCCTTAACACTTCCCCTTACCATAGACATTTTTTCACCATTCCCGTTGGGACAAGTCAGCTTGATTTTGAAGTTATGCTTAGCCAAGTCATTCAGTGGAATTATTGTGTTATCAGTAATTTAAATGATTCACCTGCAAAGAAATGAAAATAAAGACAAAATTGCCCAAAGTTTCATTGATATCTTAGGTTTATTTATGTTAGTTGCTTTAGATCGTCGGAAGGAGATTGATCTTTGCCCGTGGTTGAAAACAAGTACCTAATTACATAAAAGAGATTATATGAAGTTGAAACTGCTTTATATATGAAACTAGTTTGATTATTACTTCCATGATAACTAGTCATTAACATCACAAGTGGTTGGCTGATCACAAGGACAGGGCTGAGACTTATCAGAGTTACTTCGATGAGTCAGAAAGTCCAGAATAAGTCTTAGAAATGATGGGTACAAATGATGTAATCCATATGCAGTGCAGCTAGTGTGGCAGTATATGTTTTCATAGAGCAATACAGATGATGCTATGGAGGCCCTAATCCCCGGAGATGCTTTTCATCTAACTGCTTCTTGAGTTCTTTTTTTCCTTTGGCATTAAGTCCACAAGGAACACAGGCTAAAAATGTGCAGAAATTTTGTTTTCTCCTTTTAAGATGTGTAGGCATCAGAGCAAGAATGTTACACTGATGTGAAGTTCTTTCACTCCAGTGCACAGAACCAGAACAGCGGTGTTGTATTTTCCTCTTTTTTCACATCCAGCATGTTAAATTTTCTGAGGCTCTTAGTGATGAACAGCCAGTGATTAGGAGTTTCTGACATTAGGGAGGGATTTCTTAGGTCAAGAAGGTCATATGTATGTGATGACTTTAAATAGACATCTGGGTATTTCAGGAGGCATAAGAAGGTTCAGAGCTGAGGGAATTTGTTTCATGAAGAAGTTAAGTGTGAAGAGGAGGGATTGTCACCTTAGGATTTTGTTCTTTAGTGTTCTAACACTGTAGAAACTAGACTGATGTGTGAACATGAGTCAGAAAGTTTATGACTAGGGAGCTTAGCTGATCAAGGTCAAATGAAAGAGAGCTCAATAATGTAGCAAATGAGTAGTAGAAGCGTGTTGCAATTGATATTACACAAATTTATTTGAAGGAGATGTTGAGAAAGAAGTGAATAGTAAAAGAATGGTACAGGAGGTATCATTCCCTTTTACTCTTTGCTGCAAAACGGCTGGGATATTCACTTACCTTTTTCTTCCCCTTGTCATCTCTCGTCCGTTGTTCTCACTGAAACAATTCTCTTTAACATCCTCCTCTTTGATTACAGTGTCCTTGGTTTTCCCCTCTGAAAGTATGATCAATATGCCTGGGAATGTGTGGTGCAGATTGTTGGCTACGCCTCTCACTTATTTTGGCTACTGAAACTGCTATTAATTTTTATATCCCTTCACCTCTTTCCCCCTAAAGAACGAAAACCACTTTGAAAATTATGAAATTAATTAATGATGTCACAAGACTTCTGCCTAATTTTGCTTTATTAAGGTTTTAGACTAATTTCAGCTTGGGCCAGAAGCTGGAGTTATCTGTCAGGGTCATGTAAGTCAAGCTTTCAGCTTTTAAAATCCAAGAATAACCTATTTAGGAGCAGGAGGGGAACCAAAAACAAACAAACAAAATCCCCCTTGTGCAATATTGACAGTTTTGCTTTCATGGAAGAACAATTAAAAATGAAATTCATGTTCTGGTATTCATATATTACTTCAGTTTTCCCCAGCTGCCTCTGTCCTTTCTTGCGTGCATGAGAGGGGCTGTGCATAGCACCATGTTCTTGTTCCTTTAGAAATTCACCAAATGTTGAATATGCAGCAAAGTTCGGAATATTATTAAGAGCAAGTGCCTAAGATCCTCAGAATGATTAACGGGAAGTTCTCAGTTGCTCAGACCAGCTTTTCAGAAGAGTTCAATACTTGAATAAACTTAACTGAAGATATAATTTGGAAAGACAAAACTCTAATTGACTGGGCTGTCGAAGATGCTTGCCGACTTCACATATAACAGCCACTTGATCTGATCCTAAACAGAGATTGAGCTTTTCATGAGCACATGATTCTAGGTATTATAAGTTTCATAAATACGTTTATCTACATATTTTCTCTGACAAAAGGAGTGTGAGTCCTAACTTTGAATACTAGGCTTACTTCCATGTCTTGGCTTGAACTTGAATTTTTAACTTGAAAATTATTTCTTAGCTATTCTCTGGAGGCATAAGTGTATAGTTTCTATGCCTAGGCATGCTAAGCCTTGGCAATTCTGTTTTTATTTATCTAGACCGAGTTTTATTGTATTTATTTAGGTCATATTATGCTGCTTGTGTATTGCATGTACTTTGTTTTTTCAAGTGGTATATTAAACTGGGCTAGCAGAGACATGGTTTCTATTACTTCCTTCATATGAAAGAGGAATGTAGGGAGACCTAATCTAACCAAACCAACTGTGGTTTGTAGCAGTGACATTACAGATCGTCATAATGACTTCTTAGAAGAATTTGCTCTGTTTTAACCAATAATCATTATACCATTGTTACTCTTACTTTTTAATGCTATAAATAGTAAAGGATTAGTCACCTGCTCTGAAGCATAGTTTAAAAAGGATTTTAGGATTGGAATTCAGTAAAACAAAAGTGGTTCTAAAAACGCCGCTCAAGTTTTAAGGAATTCTACTGTTTTTACAAAGTCTGAGCAAATGACATCTTTGTATTTTCCAAAATATAATAAACTAAAATATACACAAACTTTTCCCATATCTTCTTAAGAATTCTTCCTTTTCTTGAAAAATAACCTCATAGCAAAAAGCTAAGACTGAAAAGGCAGTTAGGGAAGTCAGGGAAAGAAGACTGTGTTTAAGAAACATTTGCTTCTGTGTATTCAGGCCTGCACTACCTATCCGTAAACACAATCAAAATACCCCAAGGTATTAAAACCCAGTGTGTCAGCAAATACTAGGAGTCAGGTGTTTAGTGCTCTGGATGTGTGGATGCTTGAGATTGTGCCAGGTACCGCTGAACAGCTTTTATCCATGCACAGTTTATGATGTGACAAAATATGCTGGGTAAGAACAATGGTGGAATAACTATACTCTCTCTCAGCTGGGCTTCAGTCTGATGTAATTCTTATTTCCCATAGTATAAAAGTTATCTCAAAATACCTTTTTTTTTCACTGTGAATGGTTCAGCCTGCATAGACTTTGCAGGGGTCATAAGCAACTTTTGTACTTCCCTTAAATAAGCATGCAAGGAAATCTTTCCAGGCAGCTGCAAACACCTTCTCACAGTTCTTCATAATCTCCAGCTTCACAGGCAATCTTCACTACCCCAGACTCTTTGGAGTTTATTGCTCTTGTCCTCCATACACATACTAAATATCTGCAAGAGTTCTGAAAACATCTTTCTCAGCTTCCTCTTTTAGCTATAGAGAACAGCTGTCTGCAATCAAATGTCCGTGCCTGGGGCTACTAGAGCATCATCGAAGGAATGATTTTCTTTTTGAAGAGATGATACATACATAAGCATTTCTAAAACAAGCAAAACTAAACAGTGTGGACAGCATATAAAATAAATTCTAGCATAATTTTGCACTGATTTTCTCTACTACCACAAAGAGCATCGTAAAATGGTAAACCCAGATGGCGATTTTTAAAAAATACCCTGTCAAAAAGTGTGAGTACATTCAAGATCCATGACTGTGTATTCAGAATATTTGACTGTGAAATCTTTACTGTGAAATTCAAATTTAATGTGGCATTAGGATCCTGAATAAGTTTAAAGGTTTTGCCTTCCTTTCCCTCCTTACAGTTCTGTTTCTATCTCTAAATCTCAAGACATAAGTATTGTTTTTATATAGCTCTGTTCTGTCTAATACCAGGTTCTCATGAAGATGATACTATACTGGAAAAAGCGCAAGTTTCTGGCCAGTGAGCCCCACACATTTTTTTGTGTGCTGATCACCAAAACCTTGCATTTACCTTGCATTGTTGACCCACTTCATGCAGGAAAAAGTGAATGATTTAGTAATCCTAAATTTTTCTTGTTTTTATTATAACACCATAGTTTAGTAATTTCACATTTGCTATAGTACCAAAGCACCCTCATGATTACATCTTAAACTCTAGAGAAGTCAATAGCTTTTTTTCTAGCAGGTTTTATCTACGATATTTGATTTATCTGTTAAAAAAGAAAAGACTTGCCATATATAGGTAAGTAAGTGCAAGCTAGTGTAAGCTAACAAGTCATATCTAAGCAGAATCTAATTACCAAGGGATAGCTTAGATGGTAGGATGATCATGGCACTAACATAACTTGTCTGTGGAGGAAGGGAGTATTTATGAAGTGGTGTCGATCTTTCTCTTGGTTTTGAGTCAAATGTGATTTCAAAGCTACAATAGATTAAATTTACAGTCTCTAAAGTGTTAGGGATCCAACCCAACTGAGATCTGGACAGAAATCTAGCCCATTTACTGTCCACCACTGCCTAATTCAATTATTAGCTGTAAGTACTGCGAATGCTGCAGAGATAAGCCCACTCCCAGAGGATATAAACTCTAAGCTCTGCGTAGACTGTTGGGTTTTCAGTGCACACTCTGGGGGATTATTATTACTTCTAGCTAAAGGGATACTTAGATTGTAGCTATGTCTATCCATTCCCATACAACAGAAGGAAATCGGGAAGGAACACAGGCTGAATTTCGTGACTGGGTCTCACCCTCTGATTCTCATAGTCTTAACTATTTCTTGATTCACTCTAAGTTCACTTGTTTCTTCACTGAGAGGACAATCAAACACTGTAACAAACTCCCCAGGGAAATGGTCATGTCCCCAAGCCTGCCAGTGTTCAAGAAGCATTTCTACAATATATGGTTTTATTTCAGGTTGCCTTGTCCAAATTTGAGAGTTGTACTGGATGAACCTCTTGGATTCCTTCTAACTCAGTATATTCTATGATTCTAGAATTCTAGAATTCTAGATTCTAGAATAATGATTCTAGTCGCACCAACTGGGAGCATCCCATGGTCTGATTGTCTCTTTGACATGTCTCAAAGGTCCCATGTATATACTCTAAAAAGAACTGCAGACTTTCATTTCCATAAGAGGGGTGTGTTGAGCACACATTGCACAGGGTCTAGATAGTGCCTCCACCTTTGGCAGTAGACATTCAGTTTCTGAAGATTAAGCTCCAAATAGGGGTTACTGCATTTTTTTCCCCTATTTCTTCCCTCTGCTTTTTCAAGGAATATTCAAATGTATCACTTAAACAGACTGGATTGCTCTCTGGACAGGACTAAATCAGCTTGCCTGGATTTCCCTCTGTATGTTTTCAGAAATGTGTCTGTTGACTTTATGGGTAACTTAGGTAATTATTTTCAATGGATTAGGTCATTTTGCCACCCGTTATCGCACACACTAATGCATGGTAGAGAGCTACTCTTCCAGTGCTTAGATTTATGAATCTAATTTAGGTAGACTGGATTCCACCCAAAGTTTTTTTGTTACAATTAGGTCCATGCGCATACTTTATGCCAAATTCTGCTCTCATATTTGTCACTGATGTCTGTGAAATTATGCCAAACTTATACAAATACGATTCAGAACAAGAAATTATAGATCATTCCAGACTACGAGTGGTGATACACATTTGAATACATATTGTAAATATTCAAGGTATTTTCCCTATTTAAATCCCGAAGTTAAGTTTGAAGACAGAAGCCTTTGCAAACTACTGGCTGAGATATTGATTTTAGAATGATTTTAGGCAGAATAAGGAATAAATTGGACCCAATTTGGTTACTACCAAAGCATTTCACTGAACGAGATTAGTAGTAGGTCTTGCAGGGATCAGCTTTTGCTGTAAAAGCCATGCAGCACTTTTTTTGTTATCAAGATGATGATAATATTTCTTCTTGGCAAGCTTTGTAGGTGCAAATTTTGTGGGAGAACAAATAATGTTGAGGGATAACAACTTGTTATGACAGAGAATTATGTGTAATTTAAATGGGTGTCCTTCAGCCAAAAGCTTTTCTCAGTATCAAAATGCAAGATAATGTAGCTAGGCACCAAGAATGAAGATGAGCATAAAAAGACAGAAAACCCTATCTTGGAAAGCAATGAAGCACATAAGAACTGAGAGTTCAGAGCAATTAATGTCTGTTGGTATCAGTGAATTATAAGTGAAAGACTGTGGCAAAAATGATCCATGTGAATCTTAGTTATTTAAGAGATAACCAAGATACCAGGTGGAAGGAGACAAGCAATATTACTTCTATGCATAACTCTGCTATACTGGATTAGCACATCAGCACCGTCATCTATACTTGAAAAAAATGCAGATTTATTAAAAATTTCAAACAGTCTTGGAGATGAACTTTAGAGTATAAAGCTTATAATGTAAGTTAAAAGGAGGTCATTTTCTGTGAACTTCTTTCTTTGTAGAAGAAAATCCCTGTGTTCAGGTGATACTGAGGAAATCTTTGGTGCTGAATGAGAAGAAAAATGTTTAAAGGCCTAATGAGTGCAGCTCAAATCAGGCAAACTGATGTTGAAGGGCAGTGCTTTCATAGCAGTAGTTAAATGTAGAAATAATTTGCAGCAAAAGGGCAGCAGATGCAAGATTGCTTGGAATCATTAGTTCTTTCTTAAGAACAAGTTATCAAATTCCTAGAAGAAAATGTATGAGTAGGAAAATCAGAGAGGGCAGTTACCATTGTTGTCCTTTTGGCCCTGACATCTGATTCTGCATTTCAGGGAACTCTCCTCTGCTTTCCATTCTTTTGTGAGTCAAAAGAGAACATACATTTTGCATTGTTCTCAGGAAACACATGGCAATGACTATGATTAAACACAGTATGTCTGAGAGTTTCAGGCAGTTGTTTGCAAGATGAAATTAATAATTTTTAATTTCCCTTTGCAAGTGGCAGATATATTTTTGAGTTTCTTTGGCGAGATCTTAGTTTGAAACTGCAGCAAAGGGACGGTTCATATGAAATAGGGTAGATTAAAATTCAAAGAAGCTTGACTGGCTACAGTTGGTATCCATACATATGCCCCAGCTCAAACTGGTTGTGAGGTCTTGGATCAAAAATACATTTTCTTTTTGCAGACTACACTAGCCTATTTATTTTTGCTGTTGTTTCATTGTTTTGTGTTTGTTATGGAGGAAGAGAGGTTGTTTATTTACTCATGATTTTCCTTTCCTTTGTGGCATTGGTTATGACTCATCTTTCTCAGATCACCAGAACATCTTTTACTGATCCTCACTTCTCAGAACCCTTGGGCCCTGGTGGAACCTGGGTCTTTCCTTTTTGCTGCTGTGGGAAAGCAGTTGTTTCAGCTCTGAAAGCTGAAATGTTTGTGGGGGGGGGGTTAAGTTCAATTTGTTGGCCTTAGTATAAGCTACCTGGTTGAAATGGGTTATGAATGGGAGGCTGTTAATACAGGAGGTTGTAATGCATGATCTAAAGGTCTTAACTGCTCTTAAAACTTGCAGACTAGAAAAGCCACAAGCAATTATATGGATAGTTTATCTCAGAAATGTCTTTCTTTTCTGTCTTTATGTTGTATCTCAATCATGTTGGTAAAAAGAAGAAAAAAGATAACACTGCTCTGAAAATACAGATAACATAAAGAGTTTCAAAGAACTTGCTTCCCCTATTCTTTAGGACACAGATTAAATCTGTCATCAACTTAATAGCCATCCTGCTTTCACATTATGTTGTCCCATACAACACATGCATTATAAAATATTTGTGATTTGGAACCCTAAAATGTAATATTTATATAGTCTGTTTCCCTCATTGGTTACTTTGTTTTATAGTCTCCAATTTATATTAAATTTAGATGGCAAAAGTGCTACTAAATTTGTTACTGTAATTTCATCTGTAGCATGAAAAAGCAACAACACATCTTTAAAAAAATGTTCAAATATATGCAAAACAAGATTTTAACAGGAAACTGCCTTTTTAGGAGTCTAAACCATTTCATGCTCTGAAGTAAAAAAATATCAGGTTTCATACTCTTACAGAAAGGAGTTTATGCAATGGGCTGTGCTTGTCCATATTTACTAAACACTTTCCCCAATACCATACATTTTGGGTTTGCCCATATTTATTACTGTGCATTATTTCCCCATACCACACATTTTGTGTAAATAAGACCAGACAATTTGAAATAATTAAGTGTCTTTGTAGTGTTTCATGTCATTTAAATAAACAACAGAAGCACTAAGTAAAACATACACAGTATTTTTTTGTCATCTAAGGGCTGCACAGAATGTACTATATAGTTCCCACTTACATGACACAAAACACTGGTTAAGAACCTGTGAACTGAATGTATCTCCAAGCAAAATGTGAAATTGTGCACTCAATAAATACAGAAATAAAATTAATTTTATTTCATTTTATTGCTGCAAAATATGTAGGTACCTATATTCCATATACAAAATACTCGTTCCTATTCAAACACACATATATATGTAACTCAGTAATAACAGATATTTTCCCATTGGGCTTATAATTTCTTTCAGCGCTGTAAGTGATTCTCTTAAAGAATTAAATATGCTGCAGCTGCACATAAGCCATAAAAGGTCATAGTTAAATGTGTTTCCATGAGTAACTATTTTATTTTGAACAATTTTTGTTAATGAAACTTCTCAAAAAGTGAAAAAATAGCAATTTTTTTTCTTTCATATCACTTTAGAACCAGCTATTACAAATGCAGAATGCAAAAACTTTTTTAGGAGTTGAAAAAGTTGCATAATTACAGCAAAAACATTATTCGGGTTTTATGTTGCTTTTTCAGTCTTGGTGTTTTCAGAAATGGCAATGTCATTAGAATTTGTCAAGTAAGAGACTGCAGACTATGCATCAGATCAGCCTTGATGAGACTTAGTACTATTCTACAACCCACAGGTATATTATTTTGAACATTTCTTTATTTTCAATTCTCTCCACAGCAGCAGGAAATAGAAAATATAAGCATGAGAGACTGCGCAGCATGAAATACTGGCGATATATTGATAAGTCAAAACATTCAATTTCCCGCAGCCAAGGTGAATTTAATTTGGGGGACTATGTTGAATTTATGCTTTGTTATATTGTTCCTTCCCTGATAGATAATAAAGCTGTCTTTACTTAATTTTTAAGAAATACTTCAGATCTGTAAAAACATAACACTTTTGTCTGCTCTTTATCTGCACTGAGATCCATTTATGCTTCCTTGGCTATAAACGTCACTTACAGCCCAAGGTGCCTTAATAGAATTTTGGAGGTAAGTGAGGATAAGGCCCATTTTGTGGAACAGAGAGGTAGAGTGTAAAATGATGGTGAACTATGCGATCACACATTTCCCCTTACTGACATGGATAGTCTAAATGTGCCTATAGAGAATCAAAACTGGTGGAACTCACAAGCTGGGAAAAAAAGGAAAAATATATAAGGACATGGAAATTAAAGCCAGTTGACAGGTTCCCTGCTCCTTACGCTGGTTGATTTTCCTGTTGCCACCTTCTCTTCCAAATATAGTTATGCAGGCTACACCATCATATGCTAAGATTTATAGATTTTTATTCTGATACACATTTACCCCCTCATATGCATTTATCTTTCAAAATAAGACCAAACTCTTATAGCTTTCATTCCTTTCCCCTCTTCTAAACTACACTGACAACAGCTGTGTCACAGGATGTGTCTTCCCTCACTGTTCTGCTCCAGTGCCGTGAAAGGTTTATTTAATCTTCAGTAGAGACGGAACTGTATGAGGCTCTTACTTTGTTCAGGAAAACTTAACGATTCACTGCAGGACTATATAACTCTACTTATACTAGGAATAGTTTGATTCTACTAATACCCTGACACTGCAGCTCTGGAAAGGACATTCATCATGTCTTTCTGCTTCTTGATTAGTGAATGGGACTATGCAAAAATGGAACTTGAAAAGGGATTTGAAATGTACGTTTTAACTTATATGTTACAGAAATTCTGAGGAATCACAGAGAACTCTTCTGAATTAACTTTCTTATTGAAATCTGCAGTTTCTTATACTGAGAAGGGAGTCTAAAGAGCAAATAAAAAAGTCTGGGTGTAGCAACTTAGTGTTTACAGAATGTAACTGCTACAAGACTGATTCCATGATATATTACTTCTTTCTTTGTGAGCCACAAAACAGGTAGAGGCATGGTAGACTAATTTGGTTTATATATTCAGCTGTAAGGCTAGACACTGCATCATTCTTTTCATAAAGCAGGGGCTGGAGGCATGTGGAGCCTGTAGCCATGACAACAATAAACCAGCTCCGAGTCTGAGCTGTAAGTAAGAAACTCGGCCTTGTCTCCATCCCTTCCTGCTCATGACCCAGCTCTACTTGCTTTCGGGAGGGGGTGTGGGTGCTCATGAATGATCTATTGAGCAGAGGTACAGTATGGAGAAATGCACCTACAATGAGTCTTTTAGCAGAAATTCCCACCGTCACACTAACACGAGCACAGCTCTGCTCTTGCTAGTGGTGACTTCAGCTCGAGCGTGCAAAACCTCTTGGCAGCTGCTCTCCTTCATCATATAGATTTATTGCTGTATAATAAACACTGGTGATAAAAAGACAAACATCTTGTCTACATTAGAACACCCATTGTTGCTAGCACTGATGGAGCTGCAGGAAAAGCAGTGAACACCTAGGACTCCAGCTGGAATCAGTATAGATCACAAATACTTAAAGTCCTTGGATATCAGACCATAATTGCCTAAGCTGACGTTTTGTTGGCATGAACAGGCAATGTGAAAGCAATATAGGAACTTCTGATGAGCTGCATGTTAAAAATAGATTATCTGTACAACTCAAATGAAATGAGGACTAGTGATAAAAGAAAAGATCAATTTCAGACAGCAGATCTTCAGTTTTCCAACTGTAGTTCTTTGTTGCTGATGGCATGTAGTACACCTTGTTGTCTTCCATAAAGACCTAGGTAATCACAAAGTGCTAACATGTCCTCCTTTTTAAAATTCTCATTAGCATCAAAAGTCAGGTGGTAATAAGTGAAGCAATATAGGAATGACAAGTGGCAGCAGCTGGCAAGAGAATGGGAAGAAACTGAAGGGAAATAATTCACCAATTTATCCCATCATATTTTATTCCAAATGAGAATTTCTACAAATCTGATGTGGAATCACTGTAGTGCTTTCTGTGTTCTTTCTTTCATGAAGATGAAAATCTTCTTGGTATTTTTTACATCTGTTTTCTGTTCCTCTTGTATCACAGGAGATGTTAAAGTTCACATCACAGTTTGTGCTGTGCAAACTAATCTTGCTGGTAAGTATGACTATACCAGGATCTCTTTTCAAGAGGGTCTCAAAGCTATAAAACACAAATGAGAAAAGTGTATGATATTCCTGAGGACAAGTGAAGATTAATTTAGCAACAGAGTTAGTGAGATCTGTGACCACCTTTATCTGGACTGGACTTGGTAATGACTGGGAAAAATACCGAGTAGGTAGAACTGTGGTGATACACAGTTTTAACTTTTTTTTTTTGAACCATTTTAACTCTGAGTCAGTCAATGATTTTCATTTCCATCTCATTTTGCAGTAATGGTGGTTTCTGATTTTAGATACAATAAATTACATAAGTCTAATCTTGATTTTGCTAGTGCTGGAGTCATCACTGGATTATAATATTCAGCAAGAAACACTTATGGTTAACTGCAGACATCAGTGTCTTATTCTTTGTGTTTGCCTCACAAGATGATGGGTTTCCAGTGGATCATAAAAGTATGACCTGCTCTTTTAGTATATATCCTTGTGATATCATGAAGATAAGAAGTCTACTCAGATGTCTTATCTAATCGTATACCACTGTTACTCGGAGGAACTTCTATAATCATCTCCCAGAAATGTAATTGTTACAAGCTTTTTAATTTTGGTGAGTAATTGTTAATGTAAATTTTGTGCC
This sequence comes from Dromococcyx pavoninus, assembly GCA_033558185.1. Classification (NCBI taxonomy): domain Eukaryota; kingdom Metazoa; phylum Chordata; class Aves; order Cuculiformes; family Neomorphidae; genus Dromococcyx; species Dromococcyx pavoninus. Next base: position 3,353,445 of record JAUMJL010000199.1, on the reverse strand, counting down.
ACAGTCAGTGGCAGCAGATCAGGCTTCTGATATCAGTGGAACATTTTTGTACATTGCTCTTCTGTTTGCTAGAATAGATTTGTTCAAAAGATTTTCATGAACTTAAAAATTAACTACTAAGTTTGTCAAGGCATAAAAATAAATTAAGTGACTTTCATTTTAGTAAAGCAATGATTTACATTACTAATTTAGGAAAGGCATAGTTATAATTTTAGAATGTTGAGGCTGTGGATTTCTGTGTACAAATAAATAAAAGTTGGGAAAACAAAACAATGCATGACATTCCTTACAACAGTGCACCAGAGATAAAAACAAAATTTGCTATTTTACAGTTGTCACTTGGCTGGTTTTATTTTGATTAGGTAGCAAACTCTATCTGGTATTTAATAGACCTTTTAACTGTTAAGTAATAAATATATTGTTTTTATAATTGAAACAAAATAAAAATTACATTTGACTTTTGTATCACTAGTTATTTTTGAAGTATTTTAATATTTCAAGTGTAAAGTACCAGCATTTCACTTAGTTGACAAAAAACTGTTTTCTTTTAATTTACAAAAATAATCTATCTATGCAAGCTAGTGTCAGCAATTCCAATCAAAAAGGCTTAATCCTTCACAAAATTAAGAAAAAACCCCACACAAAATAACTGCATAAGGCACTTAGCAATTTCTGTTGCTGGAGGACAATTTTTCTTCAGGACATAAACAGATTAAATGTACTGGATATATCCAGTGTGAAGTATTTTAACTGGGCCTTTTTTTATAGCTTGTCTTTATAGCAGTTTGGAGAAGTCTGAGATTTCTACCTTACTGCCTTCAACATCCAACTAACATATGTCATCCAATTAAGATGTCCAGGCATGGTAGCTGGCAGTTAGAGAAACATTCACTCAAAAATGGTATCCAGCTATCTAAAAGTAGCTTAGAAGGAAGGCCTGACTGTAACTTTTAATTTTGTTTCTGAGTTTTGTAAACCTCTGTATGCATGTCTCCAGGTTCAAACAGAACATCTAATACATGACACCTTCTCATTGCTTTCTTTAGTATTATATTCTAACAATGCTTCTCAAAGTAGAAATCTTTTTTTTTTTTTATTCTCTGGGTGCAGCTAAGCAAATGGTGATATGTTAGAAAATCACCTCTGACAGTAAGCCTGCAACGGCAGAATGGAGGAACACTGGATATGTGCCATCAGACACAGTGAATGACTGAATGACACTGCTGAATGACTGGAAATTCTCTTCAGCCTTACTCCTTCATTTGAGCATCTTCCAAACACACCTCAGGTGCTAAAGTCAAACAAAGGCTCCAGGAAAGAAACCCTACAGGGAAGGTTAAGCACTGCTAACGTTAAAGACACTACTCATTGGCTGGGCACTCTGCACCTCGGTGGAGTCCTGTGACACCCCATACTTCCCCACACATCCCAGTTAAGGAGAGCACTGTGCAAAACTGAAAACAGAGGGATGCTCCTGGTCACTGTGCTCCCCTAGGGTCCCGTCCTGAAGCCCCGTGCACTCCACATGTGGCACTGGAGAGCTTCTGGAGAGAAACTGCGATGCTGTGCTGGGAAAAACTAACTTGTCCCTCCTGTGACAGGGAGGGCCAGAAGCAAGCCTGAAAAATGGAAAAGTTCACTTTTGCTGTATAGTTCTATATACAAGAGCTGTACATCAGCATCTGAATTAGGTGGAGGAACAAGAAGGGAAAAATCCCACATTTAGCACAGTAATAATTATAAGAACAAACCTATTAAATAAATGAGCTATGTCTAAGAGAATGGAGGACAAAAAGCATGTTAAAATTGAATGTGTTTAGAGTCACAGACAAAATAAAATGGTTGGGTTTGCTGAAGACCTAATATTAAACAAATAGCAATCTTTATACCCAGTCAATCAATAAGCCACATATACTAAAATTCAAAGTGCTAATAAAGCACCAACGAAACAATATGTGGCTTGTGCTTATTCAGTGGCGCTATCTTTTAATTAAATTTAGATCAACATGCTAGCAAATATAGGAAAATATGATTCAGGAGTTTAGCGTGTTCTTTAAAGCAGGACATAATTTTAAATTTACGCAGAAGAAGAAATTACTTCATGTGAGAACAATTTTTTTTCATATCTTTATTACATAGCCTATGAAGAAGTCTTTAAACACATACAGGAGGAATTATGTGTGTGCACACACTCATGTATGAGTATGTGTTGGTTCACAAGTTGAGAATGTTACAGTCGGTAAAAAGATTTCTGAAGTTTAGTACTGTACACAAATTTGTAGGATAAAGGATAATATAAGGAAAGAAATTTAAGTGAGAGGCTAACAAAACTAGCCCTCAGTTTCTAGGTTAAAAATTATTTTCATCAAGAATTGCATGACATGAATGTATTATAGTCCACGTACTTTACCAAAAATACTGAATGTCAAGCGTATCCTTTTTGGCAGAAGAAAATAATAGAATATTTTTCTACAGTGTCATCCTTCAGGGACCTCAGAATGCTTTGTAACCATTAATTGAGTCTCACAACGCTTCTCTGAGGTAGGTATTTGTGGATAAAAAGAGGATCGGAGTGACTAAGTGGTTTGTCAAAGTCACAAGAAGTCTTGACTTTCAGTGGTTTTGCTGACAAAAAGAAACAGGATAACTAAAGACAGCAGAAGCACAGCAAACACCTTTATGCTTCAAGTGCAAGACTGGCTACAAGCAAGGTAGAGTCCTTAGCTAACTGGTAATAAAACAACAACTGTCTTTTAAAATCACAAAAGTATTGTGCTGATTGTCCTTCTAAGTTAACACAAAGTTACTGATGGCTTACTTTCAGATAAGCCATGCAGAAGATGGAGGAAAATTTAGCAGTATTCTCTGAATACCTTGCTTTCAACCCTTAGAGAATGTATCTGTTTTCATACATCACTGAAGAAATTAATGATCTTATGTGTAAATATGGGTCTTTTTATTGGTCCAGAACTGTACAGGAAAATAATGGGCTTTCTGCAATGTGCCAGTTTGATTTATTATGCAGTTATTGTGTATTTAAAAATAGAGTTTCCTGGTGCTTGTTGCTTAGAATAAGTGCTTTGTTCTTTATCAGATATGGATACTTATTTATACAATAGGTACTTTCAAAGTACAAATCATGATGAAGCACAGGATTTTGTAGAAAATGAACACATGCTCCAGAGATCTGTACACTAGTAGTATTTGCCTGTGACTGTTTACACACAGTTACTTTCAAAAGGCTCTGCAGTTTGCTAATTGCTTGCCTTTATGTACCCTTAAAGATTTTATATAACTCACCATCCTTCTAGTTCCCTTTTATTACTCTGCTGTGTTCCTGTGATTATAGCTGTTGTGGGGTCCTGCAGCTTTCTACACTGGCTTTATCTTTATTCACATTCTTATTTGGTCTTGATCTAGTAGTGGAGGGTTAGATGCAAAAGTGATGAGAGTTCGGTTTATCCTTAGCCTGTACTATCGGATACCCACAAGGAAAAAAAGCTTTGATCTACTTTCTTAGAAAGCTAATCCTGGTGATTATGTGGAGATATGTGCGGTGGTAGCTACAGGGTTATACCTCTTTAATCTCTTAGTGTTGAATACTTAATCCACTAAAGATTTTTGGCAAGAAGATTTAAGAAAGAACAAAATAATTAAAGTGTTTGCAGGCATTGTTTTCAGGAATGCATGTTTGGTAGCTTACTACTGCAGGATTTCTTTTGTTTGTTTGTTTGTTTTGTAAAGGGACACTTAAATAATACAATTGTATCATTCCACAGCAATGTATTGTGAAACATACCATTTTCATTGTTGCAAACTTTTACTTGCTCTAAGGTCCAGCTTTCATATTGCAGAAATCAGACTTTGGTACATGCAGATATGACTGCAGTGGCTACAGCAATGCAGAAATTACATTTAACTTTACTCGCCTTTAGTCCCAAATTTTCCCTTTTGATGCGAACTGAGTATAATAAGCTATAAAAACAGTATATAACTGACTTCAAACTTTTCCAGACAATCAAAAATGAAGCCTAAATGCTGATTGCTGACAGCATATCTGCGTACTTGCATACACAGCTCTTCAGTCAGTAGCTGGGGGATTTAAAATTATGCATATCTGAGGAAAGAACATCTTCCTGATTGTATATGTTTGTTTGTTTGTTTTTCTGACAGAGTAGTCTTAATCGTACACCAGCTATGGCCACTTTGCATCTTTGCATGCTGTGGTATCTGTAGAACTGAAATTTACCTCTGTATGTGTACGCATACACGCGCGTGCACTCAAGATCCTGGGGTACACGTTTACAGGAGACAATGCTGACACTGGATTTTCACTGGTATAAGACAGGCTTTTAGATATCTATCACTAGATAGATCTAACTAACACTAGATCTAAACTCTAGATCTAAATCTAACAATAGATTTTCCCTGGTATAAGACAGGCATTTAGATCTCTATTACCAGTGTGTCTTTTGTTCACAGCAACACTTGTAAATAAGAATAAATCAAATGGTTGAACTTTTTAATATTACAAACCTTCCCTTATAAAATGACCACCTTAGTTTGAACAAAATGCATGCAAGAAAAAAAGCTTGCTACTTCTCAGTGTTTTTTTAATAGTCTTCAGTATTCTACTAAAGATTCAGCACTTTTAAAGATGTATTCTTACAGGCTCTGTGGTTTGTGATTATTCAACTGAGATACAATTGGAAGTTGTTCTGAATCTATATGGTCTTTATCAACAGAGGAGACCACTCTAGGTTGCGCTTGGAACAACACCTCTCGCCTCTCTGTACTACGAACTGATCCAGTGGAACACAGGCTTCACAAGGAGAAGAAGTCCTGTTGTATATAGGCCATTTTGCAGGGCACCAAGGCATCCCCCTCAGTGTACCTGAAACTCGTTTACCAGGAAAAGAAACTCTCTTATGGCCTGAAGAAGAAGACTGATAATCGGCCATCTTGGCCGGGCACATTGGGGGAGAGAACATCCACTGTCATGATGCAGTGATCCAGAGCACTTGGGTACCCCTCTTAGTGTTCTTGGGGACCTGAGGAAAGACCCATTCACTGCCTGAGAAAGAGATAGACAAACAGTCACCCATCCTGTCAGCTGAATACACCTGATGATACCTGGATTGTGGCCCAGGTGAAATGGTTTGATGTCTTCCAAGTGTAGCCAAAGTGAATATTACAATAGCAAAATGAATATTCAAATATCTGATGAAAGTTAATTATCTTGAAACCCTCTTAGCAAGTGACCATAAGGAAGAATCTTTAAACTCTTCTGTATGGCAGCAGGCTAAGACCAGTAATCTCCCACTGAGCTGGAATGCTTCTCTGTAATGCACAATCTCATTTGCTCACACAGTGAATGAAAATGCCTTAGGCGAAGTCATCCCCCCTTAAGAGCTGACCACTGCCTGTCAGGAATGCTGGTGCATTGTATGTGAGTATTCTCACTGATCTTAAGAGGGAAATTTTCAGGCCAACCTCTGTCGGTCATGACCCTTGTTTCTTTTGTGCTTAAACATTGATATATCTTTGCGTGCACACTTATCTCTGTATCTCTGTACTTGCATATATACGTGTTAGACTGGACATAAAATAGGAGTGAGTGTCAGCATTTTCAAATCTTATTAAGTTGCTGATCAATTTGATTATAATATATACGTTAAATAACTTAATTACTTTGTTGATCAATTGATAATTAAGTGTTAATAGAAATTTTGCAATTTTACCTTAATAAATTCTTAATTGCTGATAAACCAAAGTTTTATAAATTCCTATCTGCAACAACAAGCTCTATTTGTAGAACAGAAGTAGGATGAGACTTGCAGATTTTTTTTTTTTAACCAGGAAAGAAGTACATTAAGATTATATAATTTATGCCTTTCCAAGTATCTACCAACATATTTTTCACCCATCTAATAAAGTATATTGCTTTTTAATCTTGCAAAATTAATTTAATTTTTTTCTCCTTAAAATTATATTCAAAGTTGGAAAAGACACTACAGAATCTTGTGTAGACTTATGCTAAACTACTGGCTATCATCTTGCCTAGCATTTATAAGCCCTAGCAGTACATATCTTTTTGATACAACTGGAACCTGTGCTTCTGTGTTGTTATGAAAATGAACTGTTTACAGCCAGTCCAACGCAATCACAAGGTGTGGCCACACCTCGAGTACTGTGTTCAGTTCTGAGCCCCTCAGTATAAGAAGGACATTGAGGTGTTGGAGCATGTTCAGAGAAGGGCGATGAGGCTGGTGAAGGGGCTGGAGAACAAGTCCTACAAAAAACGGCTGAGGGAACTGTAGTTGTTTAGCCTAGAGAAGAGGAGGCTGAGGGGAGACCTCATCACTGTCTAAGGCTGCCTGAAAGGGGGCTGTGGGAAAGCGAGTGTTGATCTCTTCTCTCAAGTGACAGGTGATAGGACAAGGGAAATGGCCAAAAGTTGCGCAAGGGGAGGTTCAGACTGGATATTAGTAAGAATTTCTTTACTGAAAGGGTGGTCAGGCTGCCCAGGGCGGTGGTGGAGTCACCATCCCTGGAGGCATTTAAAAAAATGGATAGATGAGTTTTTAAGGGACATGGTTTAGCAGATAATGGGTGCGTTTGGACTTGATGTTCTCAGCGGTCTTTTCCAACCAGAATATTCTATGATTCTATGATAAACTGTCTATGAATGTGGAAATGAGTTAGAAAAACATTCAGGATAGGTTTCCAGGCTTCCTGGGAAGGGTGACCCAGATATTGCCTGTGGCTCAGGTAGTCTCAAAACCACTGGATGCCAGATGCTGACAGGAACAGATCACACAATAGACAGAGGAGGAGGACCCTGTTTCTTTGTATACTGATTCCCATGTTCTTTTCCCAGATGACAGATGCTACTGGAGACAAGATGTGCACCTAGGCTGATGCTATGTTTTTAGTTCAAATTAGCCACCTAAACTTTTCCTTAACAGGGAGAGATTTGAGAAAGGGAAAAATCTGGAGATATTTTACTCTTTTCATTTTAATACATAAAAATAGGACATAAAATGCCTCCTGGAAGTGCCCATTTCACTACTAACTATTAAAGGAGACTGAATAACTTATATTAAGATCCAAATATGATCTTGCTGATTTTCTGTAGTTTGTCTATGGAACTCGAAAGTCAAATTCCATGGAGCAAAACCTTAGCAGGTTTCTCATAGTAATTAGATGTTTATATAAAAAAATAAGAATGCAGAATTTTTTACAGAGTCTATGAAAGTTGAAGGTTCAGGATAGTGTCTTGTAATGACAATGAGGAGGACTGTGTTAGAAAGAAACTCCTTGCAAGTAAATTAACCTTGAGATCCTATTGCAGATTTTCTTCCCCTTCTCCCCAGTGAGAAGCTTGGTAGTTTTGGTTACCACAGTCCTGGCTGCATGCTACTTTGCATCAGCCTCTCCTCTGTTATTTGACATTCATGTGAAAGAGAAGTCTGTAGGAAGAGCTTAGCTCCTCCTGCGTCTTTCTTCTTTCTCAAAAGTTGTGCGGAGAGAATATTTTGGTCAAAGATTGGAACGAGAAACTGAGAAAAGTTAAAAGAATAGGTATCAAGCTGAAATTATTTTTTCCCTCAGTCAAGTCCAAGCAATAAACTTTTTCATTTGTTTTGGCTTGTTTACTTCTCAAAATTCAATTCAATCTCATAACCTCATATGGAAATGAAGATTTGAAATGCAATGTATTCTCTTCCTCACAGTAAAGATTGCTGTGGGGAATTGCACTTCAGGCTCACGCCTTGACTCCATGGTCTGGTATCAATATTTTTGAAAGCTCATTCATAACAACTCAGATTTTATTTTCTTCCGTGTGGCTAAAATTCCCCATGTAAACTTTGTGTGTCATTAAAGATCCAGTCTTTTGACTTTGAGATGATGAGGTGACATCTTATAGTATCCTTTTGTTTTCATTTTCCTCAGTACCCTACTCACATAGATCCACTTGTGCTTCTTCATCCAGTCTTAGTCACACACCTCCTAGAAAGAGAAGATTACAAATCTTCTCCAGGCCGAAAAGAAACAAAAGTGAGAGATTGTGAGTGTTACATCAGTTCAAGTGTTGGTAGTTCCTCAGATAGAACTGTTATGTATAGGCCATGGGAGTATGTAAAGAGCACTTTAATATCGGAGTGAAAGAGGGTTCTTCTCTTATTTCTGTCCTTGTATGCTAAGCAGTTATCTTTTTGAAAGACATTAGTAAATCCCATGTTAAATTTGGAATCAACATTATTAAACTATTTAAGTAACTTTATTTTTTTATTGCTGAAGTTTCTTCATTCTTCAGTTTATCTTCATCAGAAGTATGAGACAGCAATGAAGTAAAATTAAGAAATTGATAATGTTTTCAAAGCACTTTGCTATGAGAGTTGGCTTTATCTGAATGGAAAAGATGATGTACACCTTTAGCATGTCCTGCTAACAGCATTCAAGGTAAAGTCCTTCTCTGGCCTGCACCAATCCTGCAACATTCATTCCAGTCAAAGTTATTCCATTTGAACTGAAATGTGATCTAACTCCTGCTCAACAAGGAAAGTATTTACTAATTTTCTTTGAGAATAAAAATATTCTTTAAGCATGTTGTCAAAACTCAACCTGAGAATTTGGAGAGAAGACTCTGTGACGTGATTTGCATTGTAGATAGTATAGCAATTGGTTTCTGGATAACACAGATGTTCTTTACTGCCTTTCAATACTCAATTGAAGAAGTATCACAGTATCACACAGTATCACAGTATGACAAGGTTGGAAAAGACCTCTGAGATCATCAAGTCCAACCTATAACCCAACACTAACACCAACCATCATCTAGACCATGGCACTCAGTGCCACATCCAGTCTCCCCTTAAAAACCTCCAGGGTCGGCGACTCCACCACCTCCCTGGGCAACGCATTCCAATGGCCAATCACCCTTTCAGTAAAGAACTTCTTCCTCACATCAAGCCTAAACTTTCCCTGACGTAGCTTGAGTCCATGCCCTCTAGTTCTGTCACTGGTCACCTGAGAGAAGAGACCAAGTCACACAGCATCACTGAGAAGGGAAAGGCAATACAGCTGACAGAAAGGAATCATTATTTTCTGCGATCTTTTTTCCTTTTTCTTTACGAAAGAATAATAAAAAATTAAAGATATTTCTAGAATATTTGAAGGCAAGCAGTAAGTAGATCGAGAAATGTGGGTCAGTCACTACAACTGCAGTAAATCTGCATGCTAATCTGTCCTCCCTTTGCCCTGAAGGAAGTTTAATTTGGAAAATAAATATAAATGTTTGCTTTTTTCCTGTTTTGTCTGTGTTAAGCAGAAAGAGAATTCAATTCCATTTACATGGAAAGTTGGTGTGCTAATCTGTACCAGATTCCACTCCACAACCAGGCTTCAGATGAGGTTAATGTTTGCCATAATTATCTTCCTATCTGTGCACTTGATTTTCCTTTTCTGGAAAAGCACAAGGAAAAGACAGTGCACATACAGGTCTTTCACTGACACTTTATGTGTGCTCAACTGGACCTCAGATTAAAGAAGCCTTTCCAGGTCTCCCATCTTAAGTCTTGTAGGCGAAACATAGGCCATGAGGTCACCTGTTCCTGTTTACTGCTCTTCAATTGAATTCCAGTTTTATTACTGACACATTTTTTGCCGAGTCAGACTAGAAAATAAAATATAACTACCTTCACTCAAGTTATGAAAATGAACCCTTCATCTGAACTACAATAAACTCTACAGTAAATTTTTAACCTTGAAGTCTGCTGAATTCAAATGCATTCTTCCTCTTTAATTTCTAAGAGGGAGCAATGCATACCTGTATCCCTTCCATACAGAAAGTTTTTTTAACATATGTTAAAAAAAATAACTTTCAGTTTATATTTTTTTCAGACTAGCAGAGAACGAAAGCCACAAGGATTCTGCTGGCTGGCAAAAATATATAAATACAAGAATTATTTGTAGCTGATTTAAAATTATTTTACAATAGGATAAACAGGATTTTACTACTTTAATTAGTATTTAAAAGATGAATTTGTGATAAAAACAGTGTGATAACAGTGTGATAGTGAACACTGTACAGTGACCAGTGTGATAACCAATGATACTTCTTTTCACTTGCGCTTCCATACATAAATTTGTTAGGACCCTGAGGGAATTAATTGGTCTTAATGGCCCTGACCAACTTCACCTGTAGCCTCAACCCACACCTGTGATCCCAGGAATTCTTTTTAAACTCAGAGCAAGACTTTCACTGCTAGCTTAATCTGTGCTGAGTGTGTGCTGATCTGCAGGGTCCTGCTGATCTGTGTCTCAGCATATGGGCTGACTTCCTCGCTTGTCTTTGGCCCTGCCTTCTGGCTGTGGCTCTGTCTGGCTTGGACTTGATCCCAACCCTGACCTACAAGGTGGCTTCCAATTCAGACCTGCCTCATTACTGTGACACTGCCCTTTGATCAGGAGTCCTAGTTGGACCTGGCCACTCTCCCTTGGTCTGTCCTGTTTCCTTGCTCAGGAGCTGTGGGATGTACCTTGGCATGGGGATTCTCTGTGGTTCTGTGATTGCCACCTTTGGGGTCCTGTGTTGCTCTTGCTGCTGCCTAACAAGTTACCTCAGGCCTCTGTGAGCTGAGCACTATGGAGCCTGGTTTCTGGCCATGCATGTCCTTGATCCAACAAACCTTTCTGAGGGACTAGTCTTTCCCTGGGCTCTCATCTCCCCACAGGGCTGATCCTGTACCCATCCCAGGCTCTTAAATGAGTTCCTCTCCTGTCTAGCCATCCAACTTTTAGAGCTTATGAAAGGGAGTCTGGATGTCCTTTTCCCCTCTGAGGTTTTTCGATGGTGGTTTGAACCTGTACACTCTACCCTAAGTTTTTCATGCCATGTCCCTTTCCAGTTGGCTGTCTCTGCTTTGGCTCTGTCCCCTGAACTGGCCCACAGGTGCCTCTCTGCAGTTAAAACACTGCTGCACAGCCCTCCTTAGTTCTGGTCTGTCAGGTGTGGAGTGCGCTTTGCTTCAAGTGGAACTACCGTAGGGGCTCTGAGGGCATCTACATTCCTGACTGCTTCTGACTGTCTCTCCCCACACTGTCGGTGACCCAGGGGCCTGCTTCAGCCGCCTCAGAGTCATCAGTCCCTGCTGCAGCAGTGCCAGCCCTGCTCTGGACCTTGCTGAGCTTAGCCTGTCCCCGTCCCCAGGAGGGTGCACGATAACTGGGTCTGCCCCAGTATCCCCCAGCAGCCCTGCTCTTGGCTGGGGTGATAGGACAGGCCCTGGCTGTGGAGCCTTGCCCTACTGCCTCCATGGGCAGCCCTGGCTGCTCTCAGCTCACCTCTCTGTAGGCAGCAGCTCACTTTCATATCTTGTGTGAAGGTAATTATATTTTACTTACCACTCTGACTCAGCAATAAATGTGTCAGTAATAAAACTGAAATTCCATTGAAGAGCAGTATACAGGAGCTTTTGTCTCAGCTGTCCATAGTTCAAGATCTACATGTTAAACTGCATGTTGTCTGTCTCACTGTCCTTGAAAGAGAAAACAGCCTAAGTCAAGCCATGCCCTTTTCTATTTTAACTGCCATACGGAGGACTGAAGGACAACAGGAGACTAAATATCCTAAGTAGCAGGTACTCCAGACAGTCTCTGGTAGGAGTTCATCTACACTCACCTCATGCAAGATTTGGCTGACCAACAACTGGGAAGTTATCCCGAGTACTCAATACTCATGCTGGCCTCTGTCAGATGGAAAAGACCCATTTGGTGCTACAAAGCTGGCAAGGAGATGATTGGTGAGGTCTAACATATGCTGTCACTTTGCAGATTGTCAAGAAAGGCTTTCAGCCCATGCATTGTTTTCGGGTTTTTTTTAGTCACTTTTACTGGTACAAGATGAGCATAACTGACTATGCAACAGCATCAGTGAGGTTATTTGATTTCTTACTGCTTTGATTCATTTCATGTCCACTATTGGTAAACTGGGACACACAGTTTAGAAATATAAACGTGTAACAAAGCTATATCACTATTATTCAGAGCAAACAGCAAGTATCTGGCTGAAAACTGTGACTGTGACACAGTGCTCAAGTCTGTAACTGGTCAGACGCTTTAATTCAGCCTGTACTGATACTGCCCTGTGTAGAAGCAGTTCAATTTCTCTTAAGTTTTCAGCCTCTCTCTTCTCTGCTTTGTGCCTTTCCATCTTTCGTTCTAGCACAAACATTTCTGAAGCTTCACAAGGAATAAAATTAGGAAATGGTATGGTAGAGATTTAGGCCTTTATTCACTGCCAGACAGAGAAGTTTCCCTGATTTGATTCTCATCACAAGAATTTATGTTGTCCAGGTGGTGATAAGAGAGGGAGCAACTCATTTCAGTGGTAGTGCCAGTTTATATTAACTTAAAGAATTTGTTAAACTACAGCTTAAAGGCAGTTCTGTGACTGACTTATTATTTACCTTGACATTAACAAAGTTTGTGACAAAGTCTGCCATAGTATCTTTGTAGCTGAATTAGGGAAATGTGGCTTAGATGGGTGGATTACAAGATGAATGGAAAACTGACTGGGTTTCGGGCTCAAAGGATAACTGCCAATAGTTCAAAGTCACACTGGCAACTGGTTACAGGTGACACTGCTTAGCGGCTGATACTGCAGAACTTCCTGAGATCCCTTACATCTTACATGGTTCTGTGATTTTAATCCCAGACAGTGTTACCATACAAGAAAAGCAGTCCAAACTCTTCCTATACGTTCACACTAGGAACTGTTAGGCTCATTTTTCAGATGAGAGTTGGTTTAATAGTTACACAGTTTCCCAGTTACAATTCAGATAGAAGAAGGAGGACAGGAACAGGTCAGCAGAGGTAACAACCGGGATGCGACTGCCCTTCAAGTCAGCAACATGGATTTAAGTCTTGCTGCACTGACTCAGCCTCAGGCAACAAACTGGGTTTATTACAGTGATTAGAGTCAGCTATGCTGAGCTGCCTCAGTTTACAGGATGAATGAAGACCTCTCTGAAATCCTGGTTGGCAGCATTTAAGTGGTTTTAGATCAAAGCCAACACTTTGCAGAGCATGTGGAAGTGAGGAAGTTAGTGCAGTTGTCAGATAACTAGTGTCCCTTTTGTTCCCTCTGCCCTTTTGGTAGCAACCTCCAAGAACCAAGTCATAAGTTTACTTGGACTGCCATTTCTCAAAGTCCGTCCACTTAAGTCAAGCAAACGGGTCTCCGTAAGCAGATGACTAAACCAAAACACATTTCTAAAGATAATTTTAGACTTGAAGTGCCACCAGGGAATACAGAGAAGGGATTTATCTCCATGTTCTCAACTGGAGACAGAAGGGGAAAAAACTTGTCATCAGAGACATATCGTTCAATAAACCAGGAAAAGGCCTGACTTCATCCCTGACAACTACAGCTCTGCAAACCTAATTGTTCTGTACTGATGGCTACAGAGAAGACTGGCAGACACTGAGAGCAGTAATTCTAGGAGTTCATAATATTTCTTGTGGGATGAAACGCTGACTGCTTAACAAAAGTAGCAGGAATGATCCAAACCCCCTTTCCAGAGCTCAAATCTGACCACACCCTGAGTGCTGGGACCACACATGAACACACAGCCCTGCTGTCTCAAAGTGACAAGACAAAATTATGTTAGAATCATGTCTCGACTAATAAATCTTGCTGTCAGCCAGGTTTCTTTGTTGTTAGGGCTTTTTTGTTTGTTTGTTTTACTCCTAGCATGCTGTCTTAGGTAACTGCATCAAACTGACAATCTTATTTTTGTCTTTAAAAAGTATTTTTGTTCTCCGATGTGGCTGTGAACAGTAGGCATGTGCGGAGGCTGAGGGAAGGAATGAAGTGTATTGTTCTTGTCACACTGTTCATTTACCATGAATGCCTTGAACATATTTGCTCTCTTTATGGTGTGTGTATATCCACTGGCTTGAAATCTCTCAAATATAAGAGCGAAGCTTTGTTTACTGTATAAAGAGAAGAAAATAGAAACATTGTCAGGGTCTTTGGCATAGCTTATTATCTCTGATGAACCACACTCAGTATTTTAGACTTTGGCCTGGGAGAATTTGTACATTCAGTAAACTTACCATAGGTGCAGCTGTGTTTGGTGTATATTGAGTAAACCAGTTTTAGTAATAGAAATCCGCATGGGACTGGAGTAAGCTTTGCTGGTGCAAATCACGGCTCAGAGCAGCTTTGTCTGGCTCTGCCAGAGGCTGGCAGTGATACAGCTGTTCTGGTGGAGAGCAAGCAAAGGCTGAAATCACAGGCAATCAACAGTGCAGTTAAAGTCCTTGCCTTAGACGCTGCAAAAGACAAGCATTTTGCAAAGGCTGGTCCAGCAGACGGAGAAGACAGCTATGCAGCAGTAACCTGTGATGTGGTTTTCCTTGATTTATTTTTTTTATAGATTTTACATAAGACAGAAAAAGAACCTTCAAATTAACACATTTTTGTGAGATGTGTTTGTTTTAAGAGAACCTTTCTTGAGAGAATTCCCCATCCTCCTTCCTTTAAAAAAAAAAATCACTGGAGAAGAAAGGGAAACATCTCTGTGTGTCTCAGAGTAAACATTCCCTGCTGGGCTCCTGGCAGGCACTGAGCCCACCCCTTCAGAATGAAATCAGATCCTGAAGGAAAGTAGGTAAAGGGAAAAAAAACAACAACCCAGCTGTTAAAACATTTGGGCTCTTCCTCCAACCTGGTGCTACAGATGTGATAATTTCTGTTATCTTGTGTGCTGGAAGACTCAGACCCTCTTCAAGGGGACATTAAAGAGGATAACATGGAACATTCCCATCTTACTCTTCCTCATCACCATCCTCTTCATCACCACCTTCCTCTCCACGTTCTTGGAGGACAGTCAGAAGATTTATTGCATAATTTCTTTGGCGGCTGCTAACTGAGTGTGCAGCTACAGCTTGGTTTAATTAAGAATTCAGAGTCATTCCTTTATTTAGGTCACACCAGTTTTTGATTCTGAATCTCATAAAGTTCTAACCTTCTGAAAAGTCAGCAATGTATGCATGTCTTTAAAAAAATTACTTTCTTAAATTCTTCTGAGTGTTGTTTGTGCCCACAAATGCCATTGCTCCTTTACTAGATAAATTCTGAGACCTCTGTTTGAATGTGACGTTTGGTGAAATCTATCGTTTTTGCAGCAGATTGTTTTCAAATAGGATTCGTAAATACAATCTGAGCTTTCAACTGGCTGAAGTGGAGACTCGCTGGAAAAAGAACAGTGGATAATCTGAGTTTTCTTTCTTTGTCTTTCACTACTATTCATATCAATTGAAAACATATAAAAATCAAATATTCGTTGTCCATCAGAGAACAGGTAGGTTTTGGCTCAGAGATGTTGATTTTTTTAAATTATCTAAATTACTATCTTCACTAAAAGTAATGGGGCCTGATGTCTATAATGTTTTTACATTTACTAATTTTTCTTGGTAACTAGATAGAACACAAATCCATAGATGTTGGCTACTGCTCTCAGAACACCACAACAAACACAGTTGCTCAGCATCTCATTCTCTCACTATTTTAGAATGCCAGCCTCCAGGCTGACAGCAGATCCATTCACTCTGCCTCTCCTTGCTTCTGAAGGAATCAACATCCCCACGTGCAATATTTTAAATCAATCTGTATTAATTTTAGAAATCTTCCTGATCTTTCTGTGACTTAGTATCAGCAGACTTAGTGCAAGATTTGACTAATATTCCTTAGAGCACTTTGACTAATATTCCTTTTTAGATATTAAATAAAAAGACCAGTCATTCCTAAGACTACAGCATTTCAAGATTCTTCATGTCCTTGAAGACGCAAGTTATTTAAAGGATTTTGTAACCCATTGAGAAGGTTGCACCATCTTCAACAACATTTTCACTCCTCAGGTAAAATGAGGACTGTACAATGAGCAAGGTACAAGGTCTTCAGTGCTCAAGGACAGGAGATCTTTCTACCAAAGCATAAAGCTAAATTACACAGGAACTGTATCTTTCTCAGGATTGACCCAAAGCTCTGAAATGAATTCCTTCAGGGAAATTAAGACCATCACAGGCTGCATTACCTTCTGCTTTGCAAAGCCTAAGTCTTTGAGTCACCTAGCTTATAAAATCATATCAGCAGTAAATGTTTTATATTAAAAGAAAACAATGAAAATCCCAAATACCTCCAGACACAAACATACAAAAAAATCCTATTGAAAAAAAGCCTTTGCTGAGGTCTGATTTTCTTCTTTAAAGCTAATAAAAGGACAAAGAATGTCAGTCAGGGAAAAATGTCAGTCACACACATTACTTAATAAACAAAACAGGCCAGAGCCCACTGCCTGTGCCCATCTGAGTGGCACAGCTGGCATACCTACAGTCAAACGTGATCCCTCTCCCCTCATAGGTCATACTGCCTTTTGGAGAGCAACCTGACCTGCGTGATCCCACAGTCATGCCTGGAAGTGACAGTGATAGCTCTCAGAGGTTAAAAATTAATGAGGAATCATGCCAACACTTCTACAGTATGGATTTTTACAGACCAGTGCCCCGATTCTACATAATTTTCTTGTGTAGGTCTAACCACAGCATAGAGTGTAGTCTGTTAGAAAATGAGGTGCAACAGAAATGAGAAAGAGGAAGACAGACTCAGATTAAAAGAGAATAAATACATCAGCAGAGTTTTGAGACCACCTTACTGAGGCAGGAATTCAGATCTAGGTGTTTAATACCACACTGCAGGCTATATAGCACTATCTGTATCATCTGGAGGTAGGATGCCAAACATAATGAAGCACAGTTTATTAAACCTTTTTGAAGGAGAGTTGTACAGATTGCTATCCTTCTATCTCTGTCCAGGGAAATGTTCCAAAAAGAGTTATAAACGGCATGGAGGGTCCTACTTTTTCCCCTAGCTCAATGAAGCTTTACTTTTCATCACTCTGGATGCCGTTCATCTGCTCCTCATGTCGCAAGCAGCCTTCCCACATATCCCTGATTTTCCTGGCCTCGGCCTGTGAGACCAGGACCACAGCAAGCAATGATTCTTAAGACCAGGACTGCAGCAAGCAACAGTTTTTATTTCAAATGCAAGTTTTTCAAAACTGGATTAACATGTCATGTGCAGTTGGCCATTTTTCAGATAGAAGTTATGTGAAAGTACCTGGCATTATTTTCTCAGGCTTAGCTGGAACTTGATTATAGGAAACCAGCATTGTAAAGCTGAAAAATGGCAGTCGAGTCAATATTAAATAGTTGTAAAGCATCATTGCCTCCTAAGCTGGTGCAAAACTCATACCCTAAACACTTTTGTTAGAAAGTCCTGGATAGCCTGCCAGCATGAAGCAGGATTCATTCCTAGAACTGAAGCTCCAGCGGCTCCTTCATTGAAGAACTCTCTCATACTCTGGTAGCCAAATTCCATTTTCAAAAATTACATTTGCCAAACTTTCCTTATCAATGCATTTCTTTCTTCTTCTGTAATGTTTGCATACCTGTAGCATTTCTTCTAAACACAGATATGAATTTACTGAGCAAGATAAGGAGGCTCAAATGTTTTTTTTTATTGTACCTACAGCACAGGTCTAGATGCCTTCTAGTCACATGGCAATATAGCTTTAAGGCAACTGTGCAGTTCCTTCTCTCCCATATGGAGGTCTTGTTTGTCTCTGTTCCTTGGGCTGCAGCTACATTTTGTAGAGGGAGCCACAAGGCTTTTCATCGAATGCAAACAATTATTTACTACCTCCATTTCCTTAACTGAACTTTTGTGTGTCAGGAACATATTGATTCATTAGATTGTAGTGTAATGTGAAAAGCTATCGTTATAGATGACAGTAAAGTAACCTCCTCACAGTTTTTTCTGGAGTCAGTAAAACCAAAGAACAGTTTTGACCAAAGATTTTATTTTATATTTTTTTCTTAAAGTCATGTTGTAAGAGAGTTGGTTTATATTTTTATTCCAGAATGTGTCCCTCCCCCCACATTTTTGCTAGAGTAATATGGATTTTCCGACAGCAATAGTGAAGATTTGCCCTGGTACAGTCCCATAAACACTTGCAAAAAGCATGATTTTTCACAGTCAGATATTCATAAGTCAAAAACTGAGTTACTTCACACTGCAATAGCAAAATGCTGCAGGCTGTCTAGTGGATTGTGCACTAGGCTGCGATCCAGGAATGCTTGAATCTTAGTGCTGGCACTTCCATCAGCTTGCTGTGTGGTCTTGGGCCTGGGCAAGCCACAGCCTCTGTCTCACAAGTTGCCCATGTATAAAAGGAAGATAATAATATTTGCCTACTTCACAGGAGTCAACACTCTGGTGTTAATGTTTTTGCAGGACTCTGAAAAGCTAAAGAGCAGTCAAAATGTTAAAGTTTTCCACCAAGAAAGATGTTTTTCTTTACATTTAGAATACAACTTGTTTTAGTGAGCAAAAACTTTTCAACCACCTGCAAAGTTTTACAGGCACTGTTGGATATCCAATGAGGTTTTTAATTTATATGAGTCACATTAGACAGAATTCTTTAAAAAGAGGAACAAAGAATTTCTTTTGCACTTTCTGTACCCTTCTGTTGCCTTGCTTATCCCCTTGCCCCATGCTCTGTACTTTATATCATTAGCCAACTCCTCTATTCCCAGATCCGCCACTGAATTTGGACAAATATCGTCTATTTAACTGACGTGGTTTTTCTTTTTGTTTGCACATCTGACATTCATGCAGTCAGTCATTTTATTAAATTTAAACTAGCTGACATTACAATGTATGCAAAACAAAACCGTGACAATCCATGATAAAATTACGAGTCAAAGGCAATATTAATTCTATCCACCTGAGCTATCAAAGCAAAAAGCCTTCCAGAGGCAGAGTGTGGACTGTCATGCTGGGAATCCTGCATTTAGACTGCCAAAGACGTGAAGATGCATCTTCAGAGAAATTCTTTCCACAAATTGTGTAAAAGACATAATGTGGATCTCTGGTAGAAGAGGAGAACAAATTTTTAATGTTCTAGAGAAAATGTCTTTTTTTTTTAATCTCCTCTGCCTCAAAATACAACTTTGGGGCAAATGAAACCATATGTGAAATGAGGGTGAATTTCTCTCAATGAGAGCCATTTTGGTAAATATGACAAATGTTTCAGAAATCATGAAGCAGTTTGTTTAAATGTTTCTGTTATGCTGTTTTAAAGCACCACTTGTGATATTAACATCAGAAGGCAGTAACTAGTGTTGAAAAGTCAATGCTCAACAACTTTCAGATAAAAGCAGCATCTGCCTCTGTGAGTTCTTTCTCTGCTTCATTTCAGTGAAACCTTTGATGCTCTGAAGACTCTTCACTGACACCACTCAACTTGGTAATGCAAAAGAAAAGCCATTTTTCACCGATTAAGCTTGGCCCACCTGTGAGTTCAACCACCTTACAGTAGGGCCTAGTGAATACTTTGCACTGGCTCTTGTAAAGCTTGGGAGTACATGCTAGGAACGTGGGAGAGACAGATGACTGGAGTATGAGAGAAAGAGAAATACTACCTTTTTTATGGAGCAGTAAGCTTATACTTTAGTTTATCTAGGTATCTAGAGCCTTAGTAAGTCTATGGCCAGCAATATAGGCATTTTCCAAGTTACAGGCTGTGTAGCAAACAGATCATAACTCCTTTCAGACTGACATAAGGAATAAAGGTGCAGTGTCATGTTATGTTTCATGTAACACCAAATACTGGCTCCATTTCAGGTAAACAGTTTTGCCTGCTGCTTTGATCAGACCTAGAGATTATATGGTTACATGATTAAGTGGTGAACTTGAAGATCTTGTGAAAAATAACAGTGTGTTTTTTAAGAGAGCAGGTAGTTGTACCAGCCCCTCTTGTGATTGTACAAATACTAAATACAGTGTGAGGGACAGGCAGAAACCCATTGTCCTTGGTCAGAGAAAAGAGGAAAGTTTTTATCACAGACACTAGTTATATCTCATTAAGCATATCCTGAAACAGTACCCCAAGAAATATCTCAGTAAGAAAGAGGAAAAAGTCCTGAATTTGAGTGAATCCCAAAGAAAGGCCTGTGATGTACAAGAAAAGAATCACTAGACTTTCATATGAGAATGCAAGGATCTTGTACAACCAAGATATTCATTTAGGAGCCATACTCGGGCCTAAAGACTGAGCCACAGAGGGTAAAAGAAAAATTTAAAACTAATCTAAATGCTAATTGAAACAGTTTTGTTTGTTTCCTTTGGAATTCCTATGTTTTAGATGCTTTGTTTGCTCTTTAACCTATTTCAGGTTAGCAAATATATGGTTTTGAATTATGGCGTTTGAGTTCACAATGGTTTTAGTAAGTCTGCATAATGGTGGGCTCTCCTGTCACTTGGAAAGAGCCAGTCTCTATACCTGAGTGTGTTTAACAGTGCCTTCCGTCCCAAATCATACTATCTTGTCTGTGAAAGTGAGTGACACAGACCAATCTGGCTTTGAACATCAGCACTGGCCAGAAATGCTCTCTGGCTTGCAGCGATGTGTCACATACTATGCCTGAATTCCCCAGATCCCTGCAGGCTACTATCACAGCTCCTTCACTGCCATGTTGATGAGCAGGGGAGATGCTTTTCCAAAAGTTCTGGTATACAACTGCTTATATCGCTTTACTTATAGACCCTAGGGAGATATATTACAATCACTTTCTTGAGTATTGTTTAAATATTCTTTATTGTTTATATATCCTTGTATATTCTTTATAAGAAGGGCATTAGTACACATCATTCTTGTTCTTTAGTATTTAATAATATTAAATGCATATGCAATGTTATATTTTTAGATAATTATGAATGAACACATATTATTTAGCTGTAACTCATATAATACCTATTTAATTATTATAATTTATGTATACCAGTCTATGCAGTCTGTTATATAGACTCCTATTTATTTATATAAAGTGATATATTCTTGTTGTTCTTGACAACAGCTGTTCTTGTAGATGCAAGCTATGCTTTTTGTTACTGAATTGATCCCCAACCTTGTCAAAGCCTCACCTCTTAACAACAAATCTTTTATGTGGATAATAGAGGTAACTAACCCAGAAGAAAACAAGAAGTTTCTTTCTTTGTCATCTCTGCCTCTTTGGAATTATCTTAACAGTTTGAATAAGACCTAATGGGGAAACCTAAAGAGGAATATTGGACTCTTAATATTCCAATTTCATTGGTGAATCTGCTATATCTCTAGCTTGTTATAGGACACTGGAAAAAGGTATGCTTTCATGCCAATTCTCCTCCTAGAATCTTTCAACAGTATTCACACAGAACCCCCAAATTACACTTTGCTACAGAAAGTAGTGTCAGATTTACACAATGTGTAGTTGAATTTTTGACCTTTTCCGACCAGTGACAAGGCTGAACAATAACACAGAGCTCTAGATAAAAGGTTCCCATGAATATCCACCTTCCTCAGAGAAAGGGCATTTTCAAAGGTAAGAACTCAGTTTTGAATTTGTTTTTTAAATCTCTCTTGCAAAATAAAAACTCAAACTAAAGGACTTTTTTCAGGTTCTGACACCAGAATTCTCTTTCCTTGTTTCCATGTCCAGATTTATTATCTTTATTGGCATAGCAGGCATAACTCAGCAATCCAAATCTGTCATCTCTAAGCTATGGGAATGACCACACAAACAACATGATTATTGAGCATCTTTTTGAAACGTCCTGTAAAAATTCCCAGAACTCTCACCATAATCTGCTTAACAGAAACACCCACACTGAGGTAGAACAGGAGGATTAAATGATAATGGTTTGAGCATAATGAGTGAGTGGTTGAAATGATCTCCAGGTATCCATCTTTAGCAAGTGCTGTATATTTCAATTTCTTTTCAATTGTAAAATTTGTATTTTGCATTGGAATTAATCCAAAGATCTCACAGCTTTTTAAGGAGAGACTGATTTCCTTTACTGATCGGCTGAATTACTTGGTGCCATGGATCATATGCCTGGAAAAGGCCCTGTACACAGTAGCTTTCACTTCTATAATCTTCTCAGTTGGTGGTCATTGTGTTGCTTTTGTTTAGACAAAAATGTGGAACGTAGAGGGGAAAAAATAAATCAGTAGCAACCCCCCGTCCCACTCAGACCCATTTACTTTTCTCATTCACAGCTCAGAAATATGTTTTAGGCATTTTTCCCATACGTTGTCCCTTTGTATTTTAACAGTTCCACAACAAGATTTCCTACTCCTTCTCTAAAAAAAAAAAAAGCATTCTAAAGGATCCTCAAGATCATGAAACAGTTCCATATATGTGGCCTATATTTGCCATTTCTGCATTTTTTTCTAGATATATTTTGCTTGTTTGTATTCTAAATGATGATTTCCCTTGTTGGTGTTTATAGCAATCAGAGATTGGTAGGCCATTCTTCAATTAGGCAGACAGGATACTGGGGTAGATTTACAGTTTGCCTAACACTATATTAACCACCCAAACCTATAATAGAAGAAACTGATTTCTGCTAACTCCGTTCCTGCCCTTTTATTTTGCAGTTGCACTTGGAGAACTTGAGTAGCACACAAACATATTTATAACCAACCATGTACAACTATATGACCGTTATTACTCTCTCTCTTTTACCAGATAATCTTGCAAGGAATAAAACTCCCAGAAATTGTCACGTGCCATCAAAAAGGAATGCTATACTCTGTACACATAGAGTAACCTCAACTGGGGACCTGTATTTAGAATAGAGTACTACATCCTGCTGCTAAAGCACTTTCTTCATAATGCAGTAATTGAGGCTGAGGGTTAGCAAGACAGCAGGACACACGCAGAAGGTTTGTAAATATTTTAGACTGTTAAAAATAATAATTTGAAAGCTGTAATATGATTTAGACTTGGCTAGACTGGAATCTTTTTATTTTACCTAATTTAGTTACTCTTAGAATAAAAGAGCAGTTTGAATTTTTCTACCTCTTCTTTCCTTCATAAGTAAAATGGGTTTTATTAGAGGAGAAGGCAGTGAAAGACACTAAATCTTTCTGCATAAATTTTACTGGCTATCAGGCTGGAAAAAAATACCACCACTCTAACGCAAAATAGCCATGAGGTAGGCCTGCTTTCTGTTTGTGTGATTCCTTACCCCCTGTTTTTGTATAGCCTAATAACATTTGCACTCCCTGGTTCTTTATCCTTCAAACATCTTCAGAACAGAGTAATCTTTGGGTTGCTGTTACTTCTTCCTACCTCCGTGTTTTACAAGGATAGTCTGTTGCTAAAATTCACTTTGGTCTCTGAAAACCTCTAAAATAAACCACCCTTCTGCTGTGGAGACAGGCTGTTTATTTGATGCTGCCTGACTTTATTATTTTATAAAAGTTTGATTTGCCCATGTCTAGTTCTCTGACTGGCTGCAGGCAGTGTAAGGGTCACAGTCAGCAATACTGAAACTGCACAGTAACAGTAGGAACAGGTAATGCCAACAAATCTGCAGTGAACTACAAGCAAGAGCATTCACCTCGGAGAATTACAATGGAGGAAGAAGGGCCCCTGATGAAATGACTTTAAAAGAACCCATTTGAATTGTCTGTGTAAATCTTAGGAGTGACATGCAGTTTTCTTCTGTTAAACTGAGAAAATCTGACTATTTCTAAAGCAGGTATATACTTTAGGAAGATAACAAACAACTCACTAACTAAAATTAATATGTAATGGCAGTAAGAAATATGTGGTGTGTTGGTTTTTTTTTGTTTGGTTGTTTTTTTTTAATTTCCTAATCATGCAGTGATCGGACATTGTAATCTTAGCCAAACCTGATAATATGAATGTTTATTGGAAGTTAATTTCAGGTCTATGACAGTGATTTACTTAATGAAAAAAATACAGTTGTTGAAACTTAAAATGGGATCCAAATTAAATTTATTTCAGATTTATTTCAAAAGGAAATATATTTGTTTTATACAGTTATGATTTTTTTTAAAAAAATCAATATACAGCAACAATTTCATATGACTTAGTAACACAGAAATCAACTGAATATTTTCCATGAATGGATTACTGATAAATCATTTGGTGACGTTTTTGTTTAAACAGGTGGTTGGCAAGATAGTTTCCAATAACATACATAGCATTCACAAAAAGCCTAATCAAATAAATTATTACATTAAAACAAAAGCAGATTCACTGGAAAAATTATCTACTAAAATTACTCAAGTAGTTTTACCATTAAGTGATGAGACAATCTGTTGAAAGAAGACAAAATAATAAAATGAGCACAAAGCTATTTTATTTTCTCTTAAAACCACAATAAATCTCTCAGAAGTGATGTATTGGTTTCCACTTTTAGTGAGACATGGGAAGCCGTGGCTTAGATTCTGCTCAGTATAACTGCTCTATAAGTGTTGATTTTTCTCATTACGATTCGCTATGAATGAGGGAATGAGTAGAAGGCCATCCGAAAGATTTTGTGACCTAAGATATGAACAGTAATTGCATGTTCTGAAATCTCTTCAGGTGGACACACAGGACTAGGGCTACCATGAAGGAGGAAAGGGACTCCACTTATTTCCTGTGAGTTTTTCCTCAAAAGACACCCAAATCATCTAATATTTTTTAGGAATAGAATAACTTAATATCTCATTAAGATTATTATTAGCTCAACGGATAAGAAATACAGATTTTGACCGTATGGCTTCACAAAAATACAAGGGAAAACAGACTAAGAGGGAGCAAATATGTCCAACATCTTGCATATGGCTTTGACTTCTAGATTTCTCTCATGTCTTGACGACTTTTAGTAGTTACTCAATTTGCACAAAAAACAGTGTTTCCTGGGTCTGTCATCTGAAGCTGTGCTAATAATCATATAGTTGCCTGTTATGCTTCAGACTGACAGAGCTACTCCAATCCAGAAAGAAAGGCTGAAGATCCACTTTACCTTGCCTTCCCTTTCCTTTTCTTCCCTCCTTTTCATGTGGGTGTATGCCAGAACAGGTCTACAGTGGAACTGTTCTGTAGAAGAAAGTGTGGAATTTTGTACACTAGGGTAAGTATTTCCCAGGGAAGTCAGTGAGCATTTTGTGTCAATGACAATGTAGGGTGACAGGGTGGTTCTCATGTTTTCTGAAATTCCTGTTCAAGGTACCAGTCTTAGAGACCTGCCACTGGCTTTTATATTCTTACTATGTTCTTTTTTTTGCAAACTTCTAGACAAAAAATCACAAGTTTTAATTTTACAAGCAATTTCACTAGAATTTTAAAAATTTTTTTCCTAATATCAAGCCTAAAATTGAATCAGCTTGAATCAGCGTGTCCTACCATCATTACCCCTTCTATGGAGACAGCAGTGGAACAATATGAAATTTAACTCCCCAAAGAAGCAAGACAAATGAAGCTTTATGTTGTGTTTTGTTTCATTTGTAAATCAACCAGGTATCTATTATCAAAGACTCTACATCCACAAATAAAATAGTAGTTTCTCAAGCTGAATTTCTATTTTACCTGGGACAGCTTAGTGAGTTTCAAAACTCTGATTTTCACAGCACTTTTTGAAATCTCATGAGCTTTCCAAAAGATGTGTTACTTCTACCACTCCCTGAAAAATCTTAGTGTTCTTTGGTGATAAAACCTGCAAGGTCTGTTTGTGTGCTTAATAAGGTACTTGGTGCCAGCCCTGTTATTTTTGATTGATACTGGTTGCAGAGGAGTTTGCATCTACCATGGCCCTATTGGCCCTCAGAAAGGCTGCTGTAGGCAAAAACCACACAGGCAACACCTACTGTGGGATTTCTGGAGAGTGAAAATGACATCTGTATCTAAGAAAGGATGATTTGCAGTAACTCACACTCTAAAAGACAGTAAAAGTGTTTGTAGCTGACAAAGTTTGGGGAAACACTAAATAAAAAAAAAAAAAGGAAGATGCTAATTAAAAAAAAAATGATCTTTTAAAATGTTTATCTCTTCCAGAGGTAAAATGCCTTTAAATTTTCAGGATCCTAAGCTAACTGGATCCATAACTATATCTAAATATCTAGAGGATTTAAAATTTCAAAATGTAAAGCTCCTTGTTGGTTATATTAAATTCGAACTAGGCTTCAATAGGGTGCAGTTGGATTTGTTACCTAAAAATGTTAATATTACAGGGTATTTTAATAATGGCATTCATCTCTAAGACATGCTGCTGCTTTGTTCATTGCTACAACGAAACTGATAAAATTAATTCAAACTGATAAAGGAACAGGAAGATCAGAGATAATTAAAAGGAAATAAAGGATTCACGAGCCTCTGATCTTTATATCATATTGAATAATAATAAGTTCAACCAGGAAAATCAAATGTGTCACTAACCTCACATGTTTTTTGATATATCGAATAAAAGTAAAATGATGGAAAATAAAAAGTAAATCAGATATGACAAGAAGAAAGATAAAAGTTCAATGAAAGACCAAGTGTAAACTGCTTGGTAGTAGAAGACTGAGAGGAAAAAAGATCTGTCCTTGTTTCCAGTAAGTGAAGAGGGAACTTCATTTCCGGTACTTCTTGGGCACCTGGTCCAGTACTTTGCTACGCTCATGCTGAATATTCTTCTTTGGCAGCTAGCCTGAATTTCTTCTGCTGTAGGGGTTGTTTTTGCCTAACCTCCTTTTGGTAGCTGAAGACTGAAATCTTATTCTTTATGAGTCTTTTCTCCAAGCTGAACAAACCCAGCTTTCTCATCCTCTCTTCATATGACATGTACTCCATCTCCCTCATTATTTTGGTGACCCTGTGATGGGTTCTCTCCAATTCATTGCTTTCTGTTGTACAGAGAGGGGAACCTTGACACAATATACCAGCTGTGGCCTCATGAGTGCTGGGTACAGGGTGATAATGACTTCCCTCAGCATGCTGGCTGTGAATTTGCTAATGCAGCCCAGTATTCAGGAAGCCTTCGCCACTGACAGGCCAAATAGTTTTCTGTCAACTGGATTCTCGGTGTAGCTGCAACTCACTTTTACAGTTATAACAGGAGAATTCCTGGAGATAAGTACAGTATCTCTGCAAGCATTTCTATAAAAAGAAACATGTTAAAGAAGGAAACAATATTCACATGTTTACTTCTAAAAACGGGAAACCCTCCCATATGTTTTTTTGCTTGTGATTTGGACATAAATTGAATTTAGTGGGGATAACATTCAGCTCTCAATTTATAGCCATGTGAAATAGACACACATTCTTTTGTGAAATCAGGTTGTTGAAACAAGAACAGCCTCCACCCAAAACACAGATATCTATGAAGGTGTGAAGTAATTTGTAATTCAGAACTCTATTGGTAGATCATAAGCAATCGGAAGAGAAACATCAGATATGAGTGAAGTCAAAAGAGGAGTAGCAAAGATAAAAGGAAAGAAAAGGAAACCTCTAGTGTAGAGAAACACCTGTACAGAAAGGTTTTTGAGGCAAATTATAATACAAATAAAGAATGAGAGTAAAACTTTTAGAAGATAAAGAAAGAATACTACTAGAAAGAATGACTGTTTTCCAACAGTTAGCCCCTGGTGCTAAATACACTCCTATTTGATTTTTATCACTATTAGGAAGATGTGTTCTTTTTATAGTGTAAAGTGTCTCAAGTGTCTAATTTGGTTGAAGAGCAAATAGCTTTGCAGCCCAACAGCTGGTGGGCTTCAAGTAGAATCTACACACCAAAAATATACCAGTTTGAGTGGTCAAATACTAGAGTTGTAGAAATAAATGACTCCAAGGAATATGGTTTTAGTCTGAAGGAGTCTGATTACTATACCACCCTTCACTGGCAGTCTTAAATTGGTCTGAGTAGTAAATACATATTTTTAAAAATATAGTTAGGTATCCTTACACTAAATTGACATAAAGGTATTGAAATGCCCACACCAGAAGTCTGGACTGATTTCTAACCAGTATTGGTTTACCTCCTTTGACTATAGAAAAGTGTAGAGCAACTAACGCAGACATAGCTGCCTAGGTTGAGTCAGATAAATCAGATATATGAATGAAGTCACTCAGTGACTTGCCTGGAAAGCGTGTTGTTTCCTGCTAATGAAAATGAAGGCCTTTTCTGCCTAGATACTGAGGAAGGGCTAGATATACTCTCAAGGGGATAAGGTTTAGTGTCTGAGAGACCCGGAGAGCATGTATGCTGTGGAAGAGAATAGAGACATTAAACAGTCTGACAAACACAAATTTAGAAAGGACTCAGGATCCTTGTGTTACTACATTGCAACCCTTGTATATCTAAGCTAATGGTTTAGAACTTCTCTTTTTTATGGGTATTCCTGTAACCAGCCTATTTATAAAGTATAAAAGTACAACTCTCTTTCTCTGTATTCCATCTCCTTTCCATAATACACTATGCTATAGCAGTGAAGAAAAAGTGCAAGAATGAGGTTATTTATTGTTTTCATAGAACTGAAGGATGTCAGCTATCCTTCTGCCCTTCCCAGTCTTCCCTCTTCAGTCTCATATAGGCCCTGTTTATATCACACCCCTGTGAGTGTGTGTGCATATAAGTTAAATTCACTTGTTCTGAGAATGCATGAAGTAAAGAATAAAGTTTTGTTTAATAATACTTTATGAGACCGCAGTGTTACGACTTCAAATTACGGACTGAAGGTGGAAGTATACTGCAGGGCAATAATAAAAAGAAATTTTACAAACAATTAGAGCCTATTCTGTACATTGTAGTCAATGGCTTAAAAGATCTTTTTTTTTGTGGTTCTCATGGAATCTGAATTGCCATGTGAGTCACTTAGATATCAGTTTCACTTTTCCTAGGAGCAGTTTGGGAAGGAGGTGTTGTTTCAGATCTGGCAGGATTCAGCTTCACAGAAGCCATCGCACATACCCAAGCATGCATTAAATTACATATTGTGGTCACAACAGAAACAAATGAGCCAAAAGATGACTTTACTTATGTATAGGCAGTATCTTTTTTTCCCTGTCATTGCAAATTAAAGAATGTGTAGCAGGGAAAACTCTGTGCCAGCACTGCTGTGCAGAATCCATGCTGTGCTCCATGGGGCTGTAGGCATCACCTGGGCTAAGTGGCACTGCAGCATTTGCTTATGTAAGAATTCATCTGTGTTTCAGGCAGCACAGAAGCCCACTGTTCACTTTCAGGGCTGTGCATGAACTGCCCTACTGGTTAATGCAGACAGAGGCAACATTTACATGCTGATACTCTGAAGGGAAGAGAGACTTCAGTCCCTGCCTTGTTCCTGTTCCTGCATCACAGAAAAAAAAGCCATATCAATCCTGGCTCCGGGCAGGTAGTACGGGGCTGCATATGCGTTGCTAACTATTCTTGTCCCTTAGCTCCTTCATGGAGGGTTTCTGTAATTCTTGGGAAAGTGATCTGAGTCTTTCTGCATAGTAAAAGCAGTACCCAGAAGACAATACAGCACAGAGTCTGCAATCTGAGACATTACCTTCAAGGGTAAGCAGAGGAAATATTAAGGAAAATGTATCAGTTATAGCTGACACACACAGCAAGCTCTTTTTTAATTGACCTTGGTGGTATGAACAATATTCCATGCTTTTGATCCAAAATAGAAAAATAACATGTTTACTATGAACTTAGTGTTAATATCTTACTGGCACAGGTTAATGCATTGTTATATTCGATGTTGATTTTTATCCCATTCATCTACAAAACATGAAATAGCCATGATCTTGGAGTACACCTGACAAATACTAGACAAACTCTATCACATTTGGGCAAGAGATAAAAGCCCAAATGAAAAATACATTGTACTCCTTTTTTTTATGCATAATGTTGCAATGTATGAATTTAGTAATGGAATACACAGGGTGTTCATCCTTTTCAGCTCACGCACGTAGGGTAGGCTGGAATCAAAATAACTTACAGAGGACAATGGTGCCACCTGGGCATTTCTTACCACAGGCTCCTGAGCAGATTCTGTCCACAGAGGAGCTAAAATAGAAATGGAAAGAAGGTTTTGGGGTAAAGTGGTCCCGAGATACAATGAAAGACAAAGGTTTCTTCTTCTCCACTCACAGAACTTCCATATTTCCAAATCACTACCCAGGGTTTGTCAGAGCTGCAGACAACAGTTTGCCACAGATTCAGAATTCAAAGTTGAGCTTAATTTGAAAAAGCTACTGGAGAATAGCTTTTTGGCTTTAGTTTGGCAAATGAAGTATGAAACCTGCCAGTAGCTGTATATTTTATTCAGTTGTTCCATCTGAAAGTTAGGCAGAACACAATAGGGGTTGTATGGGAAAGGGTGAACAGGATGAAGTGGAAAAGGGAAAAAAAATTGACCCCAAAAAATTGATCCCACAAGAAGCAATAATGTGTTTAAGTGACTAATTAATTATTCTTGGGGATTTCTCTATTGATTCAAGTGAAGCCCTTGCTAGTTTCTTGTACATATGATAAATGTCTGTCAAATGAGGCATTTTTAGCCTTCTACTACTCCAGTTCTTGAAGGCAGTATGAGCAATACAGACTTGATCAATTATAAACCTGTATGTTACTTGGATGGCTCCATTTCACTCATTGGAACATGTCTAATGAGTCAAAAATGTGTCTGGTTCCTCCTGTGTTTTCCTCTGCCTCCTGGTCTTGCACAGTCAGGACATTACATTGGAGAGGATACAGAGCAGTAGGTAGAAAGACAGTACAGAATCACAGAAAAGAGTGCTATTGTTATAGCAGATAGAAAACCTTCACTGAGCATCAAAACATCCAGGATAAGACTGCAAAAAGAGTATGTTACTGCCCAAGGTCAAATGACAAAATCGGCCAACAAGCAAGCAGATTTTATAGAGGAATTTTCAACGTAAGATCCTAAGCCTTGGAAGCATCAGTTTGAGTTGCGTGCACTAAGAGCAGATGAGCCCAGAAAGTGCAGAGAAGGTCAGAAAACCAAAAAAAAGTCATGAACATGTAGGAAAGCCAAAATAAAAAAAAAACCAAAACTGAACAACCCATTTATTGGGAGAAGTCTTAAAAATCAGAAAATCTGTCTTTTATTTCATGTGATCTTTGTTCAGGAAAAATGTGGGTTTGTGTATTTTTTTCAGACTGTGTGATAGTACCTAGATGCAAAAACAGTGTCCCTCAAAAAAGAAATCCAAGCCATAAATTAAGGCATTACAGGAAGTAGCAAATCCCACTCTACCCAAAAGCCCTTTGGAGTATCCAGCCCCAAGACAAACAGACAAGCAGAAAAGAAGTTTCCTTCCTTCATCTCTGCATAACATGGGTGGTGCCTCTGCACTGGATTATGTGTTGGTAATGCATCCTTATGCCAAGATGCATGATAAAGATATGCTTACATCAATAAGCAAAGAGCAGGGTTACATCCTGACACACCTACACTCTTGCTGCCTTTTGTAATTCAGGTTATCCTCAACTGCAGAGAAGCTGGGGTACCTCATGCCACTGAGGAGTTGGTATTTGACAGCTGCACAGGAGCTACGTAGAGATGGAAAGTGAGATGGGGATGGAAGAGTAAACCTTGGTAGCCTGACCTTTGTCCCTCCCCAGCCAAACCTGTGTCAGAAGGACTAGTTGGAATAATTAATTGGCATGTGGGTGTTCTGCCTTTATATTCAATAGGAACTTTAAAAGTCAAATTGCCAAGCCAGTAAGTACCTCTACCAGTATTCTGAGATCTGGTATTCTAAGTTCATTTGCATTCTGATGGCGCTGTCCTACTCTACATCAATTACTACACTTGCCAGCTGTTTAAAACACACAGGAGAGATAACAAACATTGTTTTAAATTCATGCTCTGGATCAGACCTCTGTTTCAGATGGATCTGAATGTTGATCTTCCACCTTCTAGGTGACTATTCTCCTGAACTTTGAGCTGTAAGACCGTCTGTAGTTTTGTGAATCTAATTTCTTCATTTTCATCATAGCTTCTCCAAACCAACATATTTTTGAAGTGTTGAAGAAATATTTAAAAAGCAAACCATTGCTTTGAAAATATTTAGTCATTTTCATATTGATTTAAACATTCAATTTTCCATAAATTCAGAATAATTTCTGCTCCCTCGAAACTTTTCTTTTTTCCTCTGACAAATAGATAATTTTGCGAAGAGACTTTCACTCAGTTGTATGGATGGAATCCAGTACTAGACAACTTCTTGAGTCAAAGCGAATTACACTATGCTCTGATAAATCTAATAAAGACGTAACTTAAACTTAAGCTAGAATTTGTACAGAAGATTCTATTTGAGTTCAGGAATTTATACCATTTCTTCAAGTCCTGTAAACATGTCTGAATGAACAATTCCAGTCATGAAGGATATCACAAAGCACAGACCAAACTGCTCTCATTTATGGATCTTTGGTACCGGACCAGGTCACATATGGGTAAACAGGAAAAAAAAATTCAGTCCATGTCTTAACCTGGACTGAACCCAGCTTATTCTTTTCCAGAGGAAGATATAATAATAATAATAAAAAAAGCCTTTACAATATCCTTCTGAGTAGAAACATTTTGGAGACTGCTTTTCCCATTGCTAGGATCATGAAATCTGTTGATTTAGTTCCCCTGAGTTTATAGTTTCTGAAAAATACTTATTTCAATATAATGAAACAAGGTTTTAAAATAAAATTTCAAACTGTTTTATATGTCTTGCTCGAAGTACTGAGTGAATCTGTACCAAAATTTATTTGTCAAGAGATTTATGACTATGAATTATATTAATAAGAATCTTCATTATGTCGCATATTTAAACTAAAAACCTGTAGAATATATTGACTTCCACCTAACTCTCACTACTGCTTAAATCTAAAGCTCAAAGTAAAACACAGAGCAAATGTAACAGTAAAAGACAGAGCTAACTAAGAGAGAGAGAGAGAGAGAAAAAAAGTACAATTAATCTAACAGACCAAAACTATACTCTTTGATTAATGCATTTTACCAGACTATGAAGCTGATCTTTTTTAGCAAACTTTAGTATCTGTAAATAATGTTTTTTCTATAACATTATTCTGTTATTCATATGGGTGAAAAAATTAATCCTGGATAATTGCATATGTGATTTTGACCTTTTTTTCCCGTATCAAAGTCCATCTTGTTAAATAGATTAATAAATTCACAGAATGGTTTTGGTTGGAAACGACTTTAAAGACCAGCTAGGCCATTCCCCCTGCCATGGGCAGGGATATCTTCCAATAGATCAGGTTGCTCAAAGCTCCATCCAG
This sequence comes from Dromococcyx pavoninus, assembly GCA_033558185.1. Taxonomy (NCBI): domain Eukaryota; kingdom Metazoa; phylum Chordata; class Aves; order Cuculiformes; family Neomorphidae; genus Dromococcyx; species Dromococcyx pavoninus. The sequence continues at coordinate 3,320,243 of JAUMJL010000199.1, read as the reverse complement.
CCTGACCTTGAACACTTTCAATGATGGGACATACACAGCTTCACTGGGCATCCCCACCCTCATCATAAAAAAGGTCTTTCTTATTATCCAATCTAAATCTACCCTCTTTCAGCTTAAAACCATTACTCCTTGTCTTGTTGCTGCAGGCCTTGGTAAAAAGTCTCTTAAATGTATTAAATATCAAAATATATTAAAACAGTTGTTAATGTGGACTCAGCACATGTAAATCAGGTCAAGTCATAAAATATTTTAAGTAAGGTCTCAGGAAGATGCAGAGAACACTTGTAAGAAACTGAAATGCAAATATCTTTTTGTTGTGAACTGTCCATGTTCCAGGTCAGAAACCTTTCTATGTTAACGTGGATATCTTAGCATTCTGAGTTGCAGAAAGTCATTGCAGGATGGAGATTTTAGGGAAATTTGTTTCTTAGAAGGTCGAGTAAGTGAGTTATCAGTGCATAAATCAATAGAAGTAAACTTCTCTAAGCACAGGATGAGAAAAGTTGTAAATATACTTCAAGTCTTTCTTATTTTTCCCCCCAAAATGCTGTCTGCTGTACAAGAATTGCTCAGTTAGTGTTCTTTGTTTTATTTGAAAAAACTTGCCAAACACTACAGATGAAATTTGAACTTTTGTGCCATGCACCCATTATTTTCCTAAAATCAATATCCGTGTACTGTCAGTTGTTCTGCTCTGTTATTAGGCAAGAACAAAACAGCTATGCAAAGGTAGAGGAAATACTGATGTGTAGGAGGTTTGTCCTGATGTATGTAGTCATGTAAATCTAAGTGTATGGGTTAATAGAAGAAGTGGAAAGCCTCAAAATTGAAGTGAGGTCTTTTCTATATTTTGTGGCTAAAGTAAATAAAGAAAGAAACAGCTGAGATAAGGTATTTCAGTGACAGCCTATTCTAAAATCAGAGAAAAAGGATCCATTTTTCCAGAAAGACAAGATATTGCAATTCAGCTGACAAAGCCGGTCACTGGCATTTCCCTTCATTACAAAAGGAAAACATTAAAAATTATTCTGTTGAATTAAAAAAAAATTATTCATTGTAGCTATTTATTCAGCCAAACTAAACCAGTGGCATAATGTTCAAAATGAAAGAGTAACACAAAATATTTAACTACTTGATTACATCTGTAAAACAAATTTCAAGCAATTCTCTAAAGTCACAATAGTTAAATTACTGCTGATGAAGAGGATACCGCATGCCAAATATTATTGCTTTGATCAATGCTTAAAATCTCCACCTAAGCAAGGTTTAGACTAGCCTAGCAGAAACAGAATTCAATGCATGTCTTTGTCTACACTGAAAGCCCACATATACTCATAAGCAAAATAACAAAGTAGTGATTACACTACTGTATAATAAATGATGAATATTCTTGTGTAAATAAAAAGTATAAGGACTCTGCATCTCTGAATAGTACAACTAGAGATGAGCTGCATATTGATAAGATTCTGGAGTGTAAATTTCCAAGATCTATAAAAGTGAAGTTGGATGTATTAGGAAAACAATTACAAAATATATCTCCAAATTAAGAGCCAAGACCAGATGTTCACATACACAACAATAAGATATAGACTGTCTAATTATATTAATTAAATGCTTTGGAAGTACAAAATACCTTTGTCTAATATATATGTTAGAAATATGGATGCAGATGTAGAAGAAAATGCAAGGAAGACAGATTCTACCACTACTTTCTCTGCTATAAACAACATTCCATTTTCTCAAAAAGAATTAAAAATAATGAAAATGTGGGATGTACATCTACATCACAGAAATACAAATGGAGACACCAGCTACAATATAATCAGAAATATTTTCTAAACAGGTACACAACTGCTTGGAGTCTTTCTGGCAAAAATGAAATCTGAGAAAAAGAAAAAGAAAAAGAAAAAGAAAAAGAAAAAGAAAAAGAAAAAGAAAAAGAAAAAGAAAAAGAAAAAGAAAAAGAAAAAGAAAAAGAAAAGGAAAAGGAAAAGGAAAAGGAAAAGGAAAAGGAAAAGGAAAAGGAAAAGGAAAAGGAAAAGGAAAAGGAAAAGGAAAAGGAAAAGGAAAAGGAAAAGGAAAAGGAAAAGGAGAAAAAGAAAAAGAAAAAGAAAAAGAAAAAGAAAAAGAAAAAGAAAAAGAAAAAGAAAAAGAAAAAGAAAAAGAAAAAGAAAAAGAAAAAGAAAAAGAAAAAGAAAAAGAAAAAGAAAAAGAAAAAGAAAAAGAAAGAAAAGAAAAATAAGAGAAGATTTCTGAAAAGATTAATTTTTAGCTGTTGTAGTTTCCAGGTTCAGTTCAGTACATGGCCACCCAAGCAGCTGTGCCAACACACTTGATGGGGCAATGTGAGGGCAGAAATAAATGACTGGAGTGTGAAAAGAGAGGGGGAGTGCGCTGACCCCACACTACTGCCCAAACAAATGCAGATCAAATCCAGTGCTGGGCTCTGAGCAATTTATGACAAGAAGCAATGTTGCCATATCTTTAGTTGGGTCTGCACATACTGACCCCCGGCAGACAGAAGGCACCTGTCAGCTGCAGTGGCAGCTGACTGATCATTTAGAAGATGTTGCTGATGCCTTCACAGAGGTACCTAAAGAAGGTGTGCTGAAATGCTTTTGAAGATCCGTGGCTTGGTGGCTTTGGAACACATAGGCATAGACGTGACAACTTTCAGTACCTGCACACAGGAACTACAGAGCTGCATTCCTCCAGGTAGGTCAGTATGGCTGAGCCTCCTAACACATACCTTCCCTAGAAGTACTTCAGCAATAGAAGATTCATATTTCTTTACAGGTAAAGAACCACTGTATGTTCCAGACAAAGCTTAAGTTTATAAATTTACACCATTCCCTCAGTGAAGCAGCTGTCTCTGTAAAAATGGAGTTTTGCTTATGCAACTGTGTCTTTGCTGGGACTTCTCTGAGCAATGCTTTTGGTCAGGAATGGGCACATCTCTGATTGCCTTGTCTTAGCTTAGGTAGCAGAAGCCTGGAACACATAGCTTAGGCATGCTTTTTGTGTAATTGGTTTTTGATTGTATTGTAATGTCATGAAGATGCATTTCCCAAACTGATTTGGGGCAGAATTTAGCTTGAGGTTATGAGGAAAATATGTTATTTGAGATTTACATCACTGACAATGTTAGCTGCAGTTGGGGAAATACACTGGAAAGGGAGCTGGAGTTCAGCAGTAGAGAGCTGGGCAGAGGCACTTGAGAAAAGTTGCTGTAAGAGGTGAAGAATCTTTTTATCAGTATAACAGCTCAGCACTACAGCTTCATAACAGCAGGAAACAAAACACCACGTCTTTTCTGGTACTTTACACACAGGCTGTGTCTAAGCCATTAAACATTTTATAGGTGTGGGTACAGAGGCTGTGATATTTCTACAGTTTCTAGATGAACAGGCAAAGATCATTAAAAGGGTGATTTCAATTTTTGAAGAAGTTTTTTTCAGTTGACCCTCTGAGTCTGTATACATATGTGTATGTACCTGTGTGAAGAAACGTGACATATTCCAGTAGCTGTCCAAAGAAAACCAGGGAGTTTTGGCACAGCTCTTTGCTGGGTTAGTGAGGAATACCTGGCGTTTCTCTCCCCATGTTTTGCCACCTCAGTTTCATCCAGGGCTTGAAGGGCAAAAGGCACGAAGGGGAGTGGCTGTGGGGAAGCACAGCAGTTGGCCACTGGACCACACACCAGCCCTCCTGCCTGGCAGGGCCAGGGAGGACTTCCTTCCCTGAGATGCCTGTGGAAACTCTGGCAGAGGGAGAGGTTTCTGTCCCTCCTCTCACACTTCCTGGGCAGCCACAGCCACAGGCTGGGTTCATCTCGCCTCCCAGACTACCTCAGCTGTGACAGCTTCAAACGAGGCTGCTCTTTGCTAGATGTATACAGAGCAAAGCAAGAGCAGAGTAGATCACTCAAAAATGTAGGGACTGAGTCTGCTGTGGGATGTCTAGAAACAGCTTCCCTGGAGTAAACTTCATTTTTAAAAAAAAAAGTTTGTTCTTATCGTGCTGTTGAGTTTACCTGAGAGCATCTTTTGGCTCTGTGATGGAGAGACATTAAAGAAGCCCTAGAGTTCACTGTGTTCTCTATTCATGCTCTAGATGTGCCACCTCTGGAGGCCTTTCTCTGTACACCTGCAACATTGCAGGGCTTCTGAGCCTCTTCACTCCTCATTAACACTCAGCAAAACCTCCCCCTCACACGGAAGACTTGCATAGCTTGTGAGCCACAGCTGTATTATCACATTTCCTCCTCCAAATGCAGGACTGCATATGGAGCTGCCAGTCTGATTGTTAGGATTTTATAGTCTGTCTTTTGTCAGTTTAACATAGTAATGTGAGCATTGCTCAAGTCTCTGTTAAGGTGCCCCAGTATCCTGGAACCATGCAGTGTCACATTTGTTTAGATGCATCCTTTCTGGGTTTAGTAAAACTCTTTAGGATGGTTGTGTGTTTTTAAATGTCTTCAGATAAATACAGCTTTTCTTGCAGGCTTTTTCAATACATTAATGTCAGCCCTGACATTTGTAGCTCAAGTTTTGATTTTGCTATCTATGAGGGAAAATTAAGGAAAAATTTTGATACATAGATCCTAAAATTTATATTTCTCCGCAAATTTCCAAAATGTTTAGAGTAGCACCCAATTGTAGGAAGTTACTGGTTTTCATTCCTCAGGAAGGAAAGGAGTGCAAGAGATAAACTTAGATATTCAGCTCAAAATTTACAATACTCTTGTCATTCCCCAAAACATAGAAATATCTTACAGAGCCTTCCACAATCTCTCTTTCATTTCTTCCTCATCTTTTCTACCATGAAGTTTTTCCTAATATCTGATGTGAATTTTCTTGCTTCATAAAAATCTCTACTGTATTTTTGAGCTTTCTGTCTAATTCTGTTAGTCTTTGCAGGTGCTTTCATTTCGTTCTTCCAGTTCAGTAATGAGTAATGGATGCAATATTTCTTCTGAGCTCTCTACAGGCTTTCACTACACAGAAAGATCAGCCTATAGGCAACACTAATCATAGTTCTGTGGTTAAAGAACTTGCCCAGGGGAAGAAAACAGGGTTCAACTTCTTGCATTATCACAGATCCTGCAATGCTGATGGTAAACTGTGCAGACCTAGATCTAAAGTTGGTTCAGGCTCTCATTAATAGTTTCTTGTTCAATTCAGCTACAAGCCTAACCTCTCTCCTACATTTCCTCTTTCATGGTGGCAAGTTTACTAAGAGAATACCTTTCAAGCTGAGGTACACTGTGGAAATAAATGAAGAGACCAAGCTTGCTGCTGTTGATGAGACTTAAATATGAGACAGAAGCTGAGCCGTTGTCAGTCATGTCAACAGTGACTTATTTTTAAGCTTTTACAGACCTAAAATTCAGTCATCTGAGGAAATACAGCATTGAAAAATGAGGTGCTGATAGAGTCTGGGCATCTCCATAGATTAAGCAGGAGCTTTCAAGAACTCAGTCTTAGGTTCTTAAATTCCAAGTCTCACTTAAAAACATCACCACCTTCCTCAATCCAGGCCTTCTGATAGCTATGTTTCTGTTTCTGACTGTTGGGAAAGGGATTTGCAATTATCTAATCTCCCAAATATCCATTAAGTGAGATAATAGCACTTATTTCATGGTGACTGAGGCTAAATATTATCACAGAAGCTGAGAAAAGACTGGATATGTATCTGTTTCAAACTGCAAGTTCAAATGAAAAAAGTATTTTAGGCTTTTCTCATAATTAACTTTATTTTAATTCTTGGTTAAACAGTCTAACCCCTAGACTTGCCAAACAAGCAGAGAAAGTAAGGCTAATCTATAGAATCTGCAGCCCTGTGGATTCAAGGTTGTCAGTAGGAAAACTATGGTATATATGGAGATTATTCTTTCAAGAGCAGACATAATTTGGACAGAATGGTGTCAATACCACATTTTTGAATGTAGTCTCTTTAATGTTGCTATGACTCATTTTACAAATATTTGGCATATATTTTTACATTACATATGCTGAAATATATGACCTACTTTTAAATTTGAGATGTTAAAAGGTGTGAAAATCTCAGATATAACAAAGCATGGGTTCCAATAAAGCACTGAAGAGGTTAAGTTTTAAGGAAAAAAAAGGAATATTTTTATTGCTAATCTGCAAAACTGAGTTAATTTTTTTTTACCATTCTTTATGAAACATATGGCACTTCTATCTTAGAAATACCACAAGCTCCTTCACACTGACTTCTTTGCAACCATGTGTGTGGTCCCAAGTAGAACTCAGACTACCCTTAGAAAAAAATATTCAACAGCTGGAGAGAAAGAGCAACACATGCAGTTTCCATCCTCAGAAAATTGTTGGATTGGGATTTCAAATAGGTATCTAGAAAAGTTACTACTCAGATCTCACAAAATATTGTTGGAATATTATCTCCTGAATTTCTCTAAACATTTTTTTTCAAGGTTGTACCCACATTTTCTTTAATACCAAAGAGTTTATGTTCTCAAATGCTATTTGCAATTTTATAAATTCTTCAAGGGACTTTGTGGTTTTAGACAGGTTTTCTGTAGTTTGTTCCAAAGCAGAGAAATAGATACAGAGAAAAAGAAAAATTGAGTCTTGTAGGTATGAATGTGTTAAGGGTGTTGTGACTTTCTAGGAAGGAACAAATGAAAAAAAAAACCAACCAAAAATTAATAGTTAAATTTCATTAATTAACTTTTTTTGTATTGAGTGATCTGCTGATTTGTGACTTTTAGTTTTTGTTTCCTAGTGATGTGATGTTAACTTTTTTTCATGGAAATCTTCCACTGATTAAAATGCAAGTGAGGAAGAGATTGGTTTGAGTCTCCAGTTTTTGGAAGTACCAGTTTAGATGCTGTACACAAAAATATTCTAAAAGAATCACTGAAGAGTAGTCAGCATGGTTAAACAACAGAGGAAAAAAGTCTTTTAGAAATAAAAAGATAGCCTTTCAAAGTAGTAATATAAATAACTTAACATATAGACAACTTAAATTGAAAATGGTAATAGGGCAAAATAGAAATAGATTTAAGGATCAGGATGCTAAATGAAGAAAAGCTATAATAAAAGCTTTTTCAAATGCATCAGTATAAGGAATACTGCCAGAAGCCCATTAAACAATCAAAGAGAAGAAGGTCAATGCAGAATATCTAGAATTATAATCACAGTTGTACACTATCAGAAAGGTGATTTCTACAGAGCAGAGAAGGAGTCTCACAGTGCAGTTCATGAGATGGAGTGCCCTAGTCTGATGGCTCATATCTTCCAATGTGGAAGAGTCTACTCCTACCACATTTCTGTTTCTTTACCTCATTTCCAGTGGTGCACTCCTACGGTCCTTCTTGTACCAACTCCTGTTCTCATTGGAGACTTCTATGAGTATATTACCTGCCTTGGCATCAGTGCCCAAAGACCAAGAGCAGGTGAAAGCTTGACTCTTAAAAAGGGGTGCCAAGAACTGTAATTAATAAACTCGACCTAGAAAACTAGACTAAATCTCTTGTTTAAAAGATATTTGGCAAATAAATAAATAACCACTTTTTACCTGTATTTTCACAAATGCTTATTGAGAGGTGAACTATCAAATGTTCTTAAAAACCTATGACTGTAAAGTCATTGAAAGATTTCATAATTCTGATAAAATAGTAAAATATCCTGTAATGCAGAAAGGAAAATTCAGAAAAGGAAAAAAAAATATTGGAAAAACAGGGACATAGTACAAGATATTACTGTATTACAACATACATTTTGATCTGAAATCTTCTAAGTGAGATTAGATGAGGAGTTAATATTTTAGGAAGTTACATTTGTGTATAAAATAATAAATTCCAAGTTTTAGAACAATGTAGTTCTTTCAATGCTCAAAACAGTCACACATATTCAAATAAAGGAAAACTTGATGAGTTTCCCAGACTGTAAGTTAATAAATACTGTAAATGACTCTAAGCCTGGTGAAAGCTGAATGAGGAGTGCCATTGTGCCAACTGTTCCCGACTGGGAGCTCCCTCTCCTGCTCTGGGGCACATGAGCACTTGTACAGTAGCATAGTGATGTAGATTTTTGGTTCCACTTGTTCAGTAAATTTTCAGCTGGGTCAGTTCTTTGATATTACTCACCACATGAGTCTACCAGCACCAAGACAAATGAGGGTGTGGGTATGCATGGCAGAGGGCTGCATTAAATAACCTCTTTCTCAATGAAGTTTCAACTCAGATTATTTTAAAATGATCATCAGCTGCAGCTTCCTAACAAGCTGCAGCTGCTTGCTCAAGTTTTGCTTTGATAGATTAGGAGATGGTTAACATACATAGAACGCCTACTGGACATGTAACCCTCTAAGTATAAGCTGACAGCCAAATAACACAATAGACAGGTAAAGCCCTTTTCTGCCTTATTGCTGAGGAAAACCCAATAACAGGAATAGCAAAGCGTCTTTAGATTTGAATAACTGATGTTTCAGTTGAGAACTGTTGTTCTGGAGGGGGGCATGGTAAAAGCATAATTTAGTTGGCATAAATATTTTTCTTATGACTAGAGTAAGGTTATTTTTTTCATTTTTTTCTCTTTGTTCCCATTGAATATCCAGTTGCTACTGCAACTCGACAACTATTTGCTTCCATGGTAAGAAACTTTGCTATTTAAAAAAAGAAACTACTTAACATAATATCAAAAAAAGCAAAAGAAATTATATATCTGTGTATGTTACTGAGCTTAATTTTAGCTGATTAAAATCTTACAACTCTGAGTGGCCCCACAGTAGATTTTTTTTCCAAAACATGGTCTTGGGAACAGTGAAACACTATATTTTGTTGGCAAACTGTTACAAGAATTTAAACCTTTAATCAAGCTCTGCTAAATGCTTCAGTTTATAAATTGTTTATGAGATTTTCCACACAAATCTGTTTCGCTTTAATAATAGTCTGGAACTTTTCTACACAGTATTCTATCCAGCACAGTCTTCTACTATTCAGATCTGACTGCTGTTATGGTCTGATCAAGATTAGTCTCACTTACAGAAAAGCTGAAATATTGTTCATGAATAAGCCAGTGCTGCTAATATTGAATTAAAAAAAAAGGCTCTCTAAATGTTTTCCTTCCTGCTCCTGTTACACACCATGAGGAAGAAAAGGAAGCACCGATTCATCTCTACTACCCTCCAGCCTCCCTTGGAGAGCCTGATGCATTGGCACAGCTGTTTTGCTTTGGTAGCCTGAGAGTGAGGAGTTCTGATTTTGTTCTTAGCCTTACACAGCTGCGGTTCAACCGTGCCCCTGAGCCCCATGACTATCCAGGGGGATTAATCTGCTGTACTAATGACAGGTCAGTCTGTTGGGTCAAAGCATTTTGTCATGTTGTTAAGTGCTCGGAGTACACCCTTAGACACATAATACCAACCGAGTGAAAGCACACAGGATCAGCCTCCTCACAAAGAATTAGTGAAACAACCAGTGGCAAATCTGTTTGATAAGCATTCCTGCCCTCTCGTGGTAAAACTATGTCAAATTTAGTTACTACATGGCACAAAGGCTTGTCAAGCATAAAAAAAAAACAGAAGAAAATAAAATATTTATTCACTCGTATTTATTCATGCATATTTTTGTGTCCAGATTTCTAGAGTTCTTTGCAGCCTTTCAGCTCTTTCCTGCATCCAATGATATTCTTAGGGATGTTTTAAGCTATAGTTAAAAATCACCTGTCTCTAGTTTACCCAGATTTGTGAATAATTCTTTACATGGGTAAAAAGCAGAGATTTTTCCACTTCTATGGCTACTCAGAGCTTTGGGTTGTAATTATACTGCTTTTGAGTTGTTTTCTAGGAGCAACATACTTTTCATTATGCTGAAATGCAATGCACTGTTGCCCTTTATTTCTAAACTAGTTTTGTAACTGTCTGAAAACCAAACCTACAAGGAATTATTGTTTTCATGTTGTGCAAAAAGCTATTTTGAAAGAGAAAATCATGTCTTTTTAACAGCTCCAAAAAATGGTACTGTGAAGAAACAGATATCTCTTCCATCAGGGGCTGTAGGTACTGCCACATCTGCACTTCAGATGTAGAGTTTATACTGTTTTAGCTCACTCAGTCTCAACCAGGACTCAATTGTACTCATACTCCAACCTTACTAGCTTGTGTCATGAGATGTGGCAAAGTCAAATCCAGACTTAGACAGGCCTAGTAAATCCAGAAATAGCAGCTGCATTAATTTACCTACTGTGTAGATTCTTCTTAGATCTTGTTACAGTGAAGAGTTATCTGGAAAAAGTTTGTACCTGTACACATTCAAGGGGATATGCAGAAATACCAAAATGAACAAATGAAATGGTAACACCAAATATAAAATAAAGTATTGAAAAAATGGATAAGAAAATCAGCTAGGAATACGTCCATCTGCCTTTCACTATATTCTTAGAATACATTTTCTTCTTTTTATAAAAAAGGTGGCAGCCTATGCAAAAACAGAGACCAGAGCTTTCCTATTGCATCTAAGAAGAAAAAGTAGCTTCAGCTTCAGCTGTGGTCTTGAGAGGGACTGCAAAGTTTTCCAAGAATAAAAAATAAAAAAGACTACTCTGTTTAGCAGAGAATGTAAAAAAAAAAAGCACATAAAAGAAAATGAATGTAGCGACAGATGTCGTACACATTGCTATGAAGAATGCAAGTTCTTCCGAACTTGTTCCTGTGACTCGTCATATATCTGTAACACATAGATCTGGCTTTTCTTTGAGTGAAATGTATTTATGCATTTATATCCAAAGGCTGATTCATTAATGAAAAATCCAGGGCCAAAGTTTTCAAAAGGGACTAATGATTTTGAGATCCGAAGTCTAAACACCTCAAACGTATTTTATGTTCACTCACATAAAATTGCCAGGTGGTGATGCTGGAAATGAATGCATGCAAAAGGCATGAGCTGCTCGACCCTTGCACAGGGTTTGCAGAATACAAATCGTGATCATTTTACCAACCCTTGCAGTGTAAATATGACTTTGTGAAACACCTATCCCTATGAGACTCACCATTGCTGGCAATAATAATCTCTAAGATACGGGAGGTTAAATTTCAAGAAGCTTATTTTGATTTGACATTTTCTGTACTTGGACTTGATTTTAGGATTGTTAGAGGTTTTTATTTACAGCTTAGCACATTTATCTGCATAATTAATTAAAAGAAAGATAAAGATTTAAATAACTTTTTAGAGACATCTTTTTTAAGTCATTAAAAGTGTGTTGTTCTCAATTTGTTGCATTATAAAGAACCTCAAAGTATGGTTTACATCAAACAAATTATAACTATTTAAAAGAGAATATTACAGTCATGTTGTTAAACATTTCAGGTAGTAAACGTGTCATAAAAATGCCACATAAAAATAATAAAAATTGTCCTCAGTGCTGGAAATAACACCTACCGTAATATATTAGTGTTACTTAACATTCCTTACTCTTGTCTTGCGTCACAATTCAGTCTACTGACCACTGCTGGAAAGAATAGGCAAGAGACATGCATTATAACGGCTTATGAATGTATCTTTTTCCCTCAAAGCAAATTGTTTTTTTGAAAATAAAGTGCAATATCTTTTTATTTTTTTCTTCCCTGTGATGTAAGTATGAGAATCGAGATATTTGGACATTTCAAATATATCATGTATCTCTTGTTTAATCTCGCCGAGTATAGCAGAAATTTAAGGGAAGAGCTCCTTTTTATTTCTAGAGAGCATTTTAAGAAACTGTGGTTTAGATTGAGCTAACTATGGAGTATCACAAAGTCTTCATAGAAGTGTAGGTCTTTATTCAGGCCACGTAACTTTAGATGGTAAGTTAAGATATCTGCATCAGAAGTCTACTCACCCAAAGTTCCTTTGATTGTTAATAGAAAGTGATGGGTGCCTCCAAAACAGAGATTCAGATGGCAGGCTATGTTGCCTTTTTTAACTACCCTCACCTGTTGATTGTGAAAATTTTTTATGCTTCCCTGCCATTTTTTAAATGACTCTTCTAATAGAGGTGTGGTCTAAGGTTCATATTATAGTATTAAACCTGCAGAAAATAACCTCACTTTTCTTAGTTGTCAGACTCAAGAGGTGACTGTGGATACAGGATTCCATGGATCTCAAGATGCAAACTATTTCCATATAGGCAAAAATTGCTACAGCAACAAGGCTCCAATGCTAGACAAACAATTAATGGTAGCTGGGATGAATCTGAGATTTTATGACCTGTCACAGCATTGAAGGAGAACATGCAAAATGAAAATTTGTTCTCTTCCACAGAATAAGGGAAGAATAACTTGCATTACTTAAAATAAATATATCTGTCCTAAAGTAGGAGCCACCAAAATAAATAAAGGCTGTCTAATATTTAGAAAATTACAACCAAATTTCCAGGGGTCAAGAAACAGCAATGTGCCAAAAATTAGAATCCATCTGGAGACAACCAGACAAAGAAAATATCACAATTAAGTGGTAAATATTTGAGCCTTAAGGTCTTAATACTCATTAGAGCAAATAGGCTTATTAGCTTGCAAATGTGGGAAATGTTCAGATTTTTTTCCGAGTCAGCAGCCTTGTGACTGGAGCACTCACTGGGACAAAGCTGTCTGACAAACAGGAATTGGTAGGAGCTGCCAAATCTGGACCCCAGTGGGGGCAAGGCTGCTGCTCCTGCATGGTACCTGTAGGTCTGACTGGCAGTGAGGCTGAGTATTTACAACAGGCATGTGGGTGAGCATGTGCATTCACACACACACAACAGACCCCAGATCCCAGTGTCTCTCCAGCAGTTGGCCAGACCCTCCACTCTCCCACTAAAACATGCCTCTCGGTGCCCCAGTCCCAGAGACTTTCCCTGGACACTCAGGTCACATGCCCCACTGGCTGGCTGGTCCAGCTTGATGCTGGCCAGGGCTACATACTGACAACACATCCCCATCATGACCCATGTTGGCCACCACAGGCTCATGGGACCCCCATCTCTGGTCCACCTCTGACACTCAGCTGCCTCCCACACGCATGCACACAGCTCAGAGAGCCCTGCACCCAGGAAATTCATGGAGTTCGGTGAGAAGTAGAGACAGACAGCACTGATGAGGCACAGGCATGACCAGACAAGTGTCCTGAACTGCACCTGTTACATAAAATTGGCTCCTTTTCTTCCCTTATGCCTCTGTTTTCCCAGGCTTGTTCCTCCTCAAACTATCTCAATCCATCCCTCTTCCCACCTTCATTGCCTTCCCTAAAGATTCCACAGTAAATCCTGGGCAGTCCCAAAATGCACTCGTCAGGGAACTTTGTACCCCAGGCAGGGCCCTTGGTCTGTGAGGTGACCTGGAGAACCTCCTCACTGATTCTTTGTGCTGGGTGTCCCCCAGTACATGGGAGAGGGGATGTGCTGGACAGCCCTGGGGAGGGACTGCTAGCAAGGCTGTAGTGTTCATTTTACTTGCCGTTTACACAATCAGGAAGAAGACCGTGAAGAGATATTTTTTAACTTATAATCCTCAAACAAGTTAAAAAATTTATCCTTCTGCAAGGTGTGTTGAGACCAACATCATTAACATGATACTTCACTGAGAAGCCGCTTCCTAGCCTTTAATACAGACACCTGTAAAAGATAATTGAGCTTAGATAAAATTTTAGCATATTAATTCACTGAATAAGCGTGGGTTCTCTAATTGTATAATTTTAAGAGGAAAGACTAATGTGGGATGATTATAATATTCCCTACACTGCTTAATGAGACAGAGACTTAGCTCAACTTCAGGTGCGTCGTATCTGGTAAGTCAATGGATTATTAACTTTAACACAGTAAGTGCATTAAGTCTCACTTTAAACAACATAAAAGTACAAGATAATGGTTGGCAAACTAGTGAAATAATAATCTGTACATTACAAGTTCATAATAAAAGTGACCTGTGTGCATATGTAAGTGGGTAAGGAATAACAGCAAAAGAAGCAGAGGAGGAAAGAAGAGATAAACAAAGATGCATAAGACTGACCATTTATAATGATGTCACCCAGAAAGCAGTTTAAGCACAGCCACCACCTATGTGGTTTCTACCCTTACACACGGGGTAACGCTCAAAGACTAAGTATGCCAAGGAAGTGCAGAAACCATTGTACTAGCTACTGGATAGGGCACATGTATTCCTGAATTTAGCTTATCCATTAGGTTTGAACAGAAGCCTTTGATTAATGTATTAGACGTGGAAAGTTTTGTTTTCTAGGCTGGAATCATGTCTCGGGAACAGTAGAGATGTACCCAGACAAACTCAACTCCCAGTCATGCCATAACAGACAGAGGAGCTCCTAAAGTTGCACAGGAGCAGCCATTAACTGACACCAGCATTGACGTGGACTGGCTGCCTGCAGGATTTCTGGGTGAGAGATCCCCGAGTTTCACCTATGCACCTCAGGACCAGATCTCGTACATTTATCTGTTAAGTCCTTTGAGAATGCACATAGTTTTTATGCATGGAAAACAGTGTTTGTAGGAAAACTGCAGGAAAAAATTAGAAAGTAGGTAAATATGATAAAACATAAAATAAGACTAAATTATAATTACAGTTGTCGCCCTCAAGAAGCTGAAGAAAAATACGCACTGTTCTAACAGAGCAAGAGAACAGATTATAAGCAAGTAGGCAAACCACCTCTTTTATTTTCAAATATCCTAGAACAAAACCTTCAGGAACTAAAGGTGCTGTCTTCTGCTCATTTTCACGCAGAGATATCTTGAACATGCTGCCCTTGTTCAAAGCAACCATAGCAATATGCTGCAGTGAGGAATGGGACCTCTTTCCAGGCAGTTGTTGGCTGCTCTCTGCTTTGATTTTAGTAAACAAAAACTTTCAGAAATTAGGTGAAGCAATGGAAAGTCTCAAGACAATGAAGCAAAGGGCTACAGATGCGTGTTTCTGTTATAGACCAATGAGACAGCAAATAGGGAGTGAAATAAAGCCAGGTTAGTTCATTATGTTTTATATACTTGGGATCAACAGAAATGATTCAGAGATTCCTTGAATTGCCTTTGTGCTAAGCTTAGGATAGCATGTTTTGTAAATACTTGCTTTTTATGAGATGTTTTGTTCTATGGAAAGGGTCTCAAGGTAATAATTTCTCTTTGTAGGAGAATGTTTGAAAAATTTGTGTAAACATTGGTCTTGAGTATAATGTTTTTATTAAAAATTTCTTTATGTCAATCTGAAAATATCAATGCCAATAGTGAACTTAAGAATTAAGTTTTACACATATAAGCATCTAAGCACTATAGGAACATATGCAGTGAGGTGCTGAGGTAAGATTTTTGGAATAATATTTTTTTCATTTAGCTGTTTCAAATAAGACTCAGTTCTGCCTGACTTTTATTCTAGGCATAATTACAGCTGAGTAATGTACAATTCCAAGAAGTCAAGAGAAGATTAGAAAATGTTGTAATAGACAGAGTCTTTCTGAGAGAGAAACATTTTGACACAGGGTGCTGTTTCCATCTTATTGGGAGGGCTAAGGGATTGGGAGAGGAATTCATGATCTCAGAAGCTCTTTTATTTTAAGCTAACTCCAATTAATTTTCAATTTAAAGAGACGAGTCCAGCATAAGTTTTTTAGCTGGAAAGAAGTAGACTGATTCAGGAAGGGAAAAAGCTACTGGAAGGTCATATAAATTTTAAAGCAAAATATTTTCAAGTTTTATTGTTTTTTATCCTTTTTTTCCTAAATAAGAGGGGTTTTTTTTGCTATTCTGAGTATACTAAATGTTCTCAATAGTTTCCCAAGTGGCAAAAGTTGGTGAGCATACTATAAGTTACAACAGGAAATCCCTCTCTGCAAGGGAACACACTAAGCAGCAGCAAAAAAAACCCCAGAAATTTGAGATTAAATAAATCACAGCATCAAAATCTTAAAAGTCTCATGAAAAAAAGATTTTCAAGTATCTTTTGAAATAAGAATTGGTGTATAACGGCTATAGAGATCACTCCAAAACAAGGTCATCTATAACTGACACACATTTTTTTTTTTTTGTAGATGCAGTGGACAAGAAGGTAACAAACATTTTGTCACCTCTCTCCAAGGTTATAAAGTTCTCATTTGTAACAATTTTTCCTGTTGACATCTGACCCTGTTCTACCATGCTGGCAGAAAGACTGTTGTGAGTACAGAATATTAGTACAAAAAACCATAAAGAATAGTTCTAGCATGAACCTTTCCTCCTCCCAAACAGCACCATTTTATTCAGCAAATCTCCTTCTCCATGCATTCTGTAATAGCTGCCTGTGCCAGTAATATAAATAAGCTTTCTCTCCTGCAGGGCCAACACAGCTAGGAAATACTAATCTGCAAATTTTGTTCCATCTTGTATATCATCAACAGACCTGTTTAATAACTTTCAGCTGGATACACCTGTGCAATTTTGTTGAGGAAAACAGGGTGATGGTGCCATCCATAGAGAGCTTAATTTGGAATTTAGTGTTTCACAGATGTAGCTGGGAGCTCGTTTGTTTTGCAGAACATTTATAACTAGCAATGATAAGTGACATGAAAAAACCTGCCCTAGAACATTCAGCTTGTGAAGGAATGCAGAGAAGGCATGTAGGAAAAAAAACCCAACAAACAACATTCCAAATCCACCATCACTCCCCCTCCCCCAAACCATTTAATTTATAAAGTAATGGCATTTTATGCAGAAATTCTTAAGTCGTAATAACATGGAACCCACAGTGCCATTAGCACAGGGTGTTTTCAGGATAGGACCATACTTGTATTAAGAAATCAAAAGCTAAAGACTAAACTACTGATTATTCTGCACTAGGTAATTTCTATTTTCACCACTGTGGAAACACTAAATTCCTATTGAGGGAAAATTTGCCCAATATATCCAATCCAATATGTCAAAAAATTATAATTAATATTTTCTTAATTTTATACTAAGTGTAGTTGACACAAAGACCTAGAAACATCAGTCTTTTGAGTAACCATTCTGGAGCCACATACTAAAGAAAATTCATTCTTCTAAATTGACTACAAAATCATGTTTATTAACTGTCTTAGACAATGTGGTAGTGTGCTGTCCTACGTCTGTGCATGTTATAAAAACTGGTCAGAGGATTTGATTTGTCTGCACCTGCCTGCATAAGCAGCCTGATAAAGAAGCTGCACAGATTTTATAGATTCTGCATTGCAGCTAATCTATGAGATAAATCTACAAAGCCAAACATCTGCCTTGGAAGTGTTCATGAATACAACTGTAGGTATTTATAGCAAATTAAATGTTAGTAATTTTCCTTTTCATTTATTCAGGAAGAAAAGTAGGTGTTCTGATAGTGTGTGTCATGTTTCTTTCAGGAGATTTTTCTTCGGTTAAATCATGGAAAGTTCTTTTGTACGTATATGGTAACAGAAAGCCTTATGCTCTTATGAGTATTAGTAGAGCTGTAATGCATGATATCAATATGTTGTCAATGTCATTCAATCTTTCAATCTGTGAGACAGTGCTCCTATTACTGTTATATGTATAATATCAATTCTGCAAGTCCAAGTTCATTATATTTGTGTATAAACTGTAATCAGATTTACAGGTATTTCACACAGTAAAAGACCTTCAACTGCTTAGATGAAAAGGATTTTCAGGTCTTCAGTAGATGGAAAATACCTTACTTCCAAATAATTATTTTTTTCATTATTTATGCATAGCCATCTATATTCTAGTTTGTTTTTTTTATAGAAAAGCATGAAGTAATTGCCCTGAGGTTAAAAATTTGGTTGAAATACAGCTTTTTTGATGTGCTTCTACTCATCTATTCCTTTCCCCCTGCATTCTATGAAAAAACTTATAGTAAGGTCTTTCCTTACCTTCTTTGATTTGTATTACTATGATCTTTTTATATACTCTGACCTTTTTAATAAGACTTCTTTCCAACTGGAAAGCCAGAATGATATACTATCACTTGTTTTTTTTGTAGTATAAACATTTATCTGATGCTCAGCAAAAACTGACTTGATTTGTACATAGGCAGAATTTCTGATACTTTGAAATTTAAAGTTGCTAATTTGATCTCTCACCACATGAAGCAGAATATTTGATTACAGTGACTGCTCAGAAACTGTGGAGTCATCAGTGTTGCTGTCTCTCACCATAGTATACAAGTCTGTGGACAGTTTCCTTTAAAAAGTGCCATCTTCTGGAGTCATTAAACTGTAAAGACAAATTAGCAAAAATTGCACAGATTTTATATGACCCTAGAGGCAAATAAAAGAAATTAAAACTATTGGTTGTAATTCCACAGTTTTAAAATTTTCTCAAGATTTGATGGTCTGACTCATGACTTCTGGATACTGGTTTGGCAATGTTGATGCTATCCTCCTAGCCAACTCTTACGAAAGATTTAGGAGTGCAACGATACAAACATTTTTAAAACCACAGTCTATCTGGAGATAGACATCAAGCAGGACTGGGGCATGAGCAGACAGGAACAATAACTCTTCCAGACAAAGCCAAATAAATAAAAATGAGGAACTTTATATACCGCCCAGTGTTGGACGTGCCTTCAGTTCCTGGCTACATTACCAGTGTTGAAATCTGTAATTGTCTTTGCTGAACCAGCATCCAAATTCTAGCAGTGCTGAGGCATGAATCATGAATATATCCCACCTTGTTTAAATACCCAATCAAGGTCTCTCAGTTTAGAGAGGATGTTCGTTATCTTCCCTCTTTCAGCTAAAGGCAAGAGGCTTCTGCAGAAATCACACTGGCATAACTTTGGTCTCACTGGAAAACCAGAGCAGACCAGACAGCTTGTTGAGATATCCATTCTTCAAACCTCTGTGTGGCACTCAGTCCTGTGCCTGTTGATCGCCGCAAGGAAAGCCAGAACTGAAGTTCAAAATCTCTGTTTTGTTATAGAAAAGGAATGGAAGAGAGTGTCCTAAGCTCTAAGATGGTTGTAATGATGCTCAGAAGCAGAATGTGCTCCAGATGGTGAGGAAGAGACCTAAACACCTGAACTGCCATCTCTCATCGATCACAGAACTAACTAACTTGCAGTATTATGTGTCTTGGCATAAATGACATGGGGTAAACGCAGAACCTTGTAGCTAAGTATAGATCACATTCTCTACATCATGACTTAGAGATTTTATGCATAAATTCTACATTTATAAGTATGTGTTTATATATCAATTTTATAGAAAAATATTTAAAAACTACATGGATGAACACCTCAGTTATGAAATGCAAATATGCATTAAGGGTGCATGCTCATAACACGTCTGCTTACAGTAAAGGGAAGAAAGAAGTGTCTTGTCTTGCTTATCATCTAATAGTTCAAGTATCCAATGGGAAAAGACAAAAATACAAGTTCTACACTCCAAGAATTATTTATATAATTTGTATATTTGCAATATCTCAGTATTCAGTCTTAATCTATCAAAAGACAAATAACTCCATCCAAAGAGAATGTTATGTCTTTAAAAACAGGTTGCTTCAGGAAATCTTTTTCATGATGAAGTAAAAATGGAGATTTTTAGTTATTAAATCAATGTTTCTTCAAAAGGACTTGAACTTGGAAAAGCAGATCACAAGCAAACGAAAAGAACAGCATGGTGAAATTATGTTCTCAGGTCCTAAAGTGGAAATAAATGTGGAATTGCTTATCTTGTCTCTGAATAAAATTGATGAAAATAGAAAAGAATTTAGGGGAGATATTTTATATGATAATATGGACATGTGTGAAAAACTGAAAGTTGTGAGTTATTAATAATTAGTTATTAGTGACTTGCTTGACTTCTCTAAAATGAAGGTGATTCAAACTTTCTGCATTACTCCTGTCATTTGCTGAGCACAGTCACGATAAAGCAGCCCATGAATGCTCTACAGTTAGCATTTACTTACCCTCCTCCTCTGCTAGCAGGAAGCTTGTCTGAAAAAAACTGTCAGTGAAATGGTAAGCTGGAAAGAGTAACATTAGCAAATTCCGTGTAAAGAAAATGTTTTAACAGTGAATTACTGCCAAGAAATTCAGAAAAGTGATTCTCAGCAGATGTATTTTTTATTCCAGATTTTGCAAATATATCTGGATATGATTAAAATCGATCTATTCCGTATGTAAAATCAATCATCTACGCATTTTTTAATATAAAGACATTCTTCTGTAAATATTTATATAACTTTGGAAGACCTCATACCTGCATATGTTCACTAATAAGTGAAGCAATTATGACAAGGACAGCCTTTCGTAACAGTGGTCTAAAATCTATACTATGGTAGCAGTGAGTGAAAAGGTTTTTACCCAGTAATGTATTGAAGCACAATCTTGAACTTATCTTTATTCACAAATAAGGTGAATAGAATGACTAAAGTATCTAAATCCCTCAAACCCAATTGTTTTCTGAGAGAGCTTCTGTTTGCTTCTCCTTTTCTAGGTATGGATATTATGCCTGCAGTCTGAAATCACTCTCCATTTTTACTGCCTGACATAGTTTCTCCTTTTATAAAATTGAGTTTGGGAGCTACCAGCTCAGAAAAGATAATCTTTGAAACCTGTCTAAGCTGTATCTATTCTCCTCCTACTGAACTGCTGTTAAAGTACAGTAATTTGCAGTAGTTTGATACATATCACAAAATAATCATTTGTGGTCAACATTGTCTCATGATTTAAGCTATCAACAGACAGTCCAGAATTTACTAGAATGGATTTTTTACTACAAAGCTTGCTCCTGTAATTTTCTTGGGTTTTTTTCCCTTTTGGTACTAAATCTATTTTGTTCTCTTTGTTATTTTCACAGCACGATGGACTGAAGTACTTAGTGAAAATAAAACAATATTACCTGTCTATGCAGCGAGGGAAGTTTTGTTCATACAGGCCTGGTAGAGTGTTAGTCTGAAGGCCACCTCAATCTAAGTGTAGGTATTTTTCTAAATGCTTTTAGAAATAATACTACAAAGAACTAAAGTGAGAAAATATCGCAGTATGCTGTTGTTTTTTCAAAGTTTACTTCCCAACCACACTCCCACCCACCTGAATATAGAGCCTGGCTGGGAGTTTTCTTCTTCTTTTCTGGCAGACAGGTTCTGGAAGGTTACATCTCCCTGGAATAGAAATGATAGAAATAAGTGCATCCTATTTGTAACTAATGTCACAGAGAGGAAAAAAACCCAGATTAATTTTTTTTCTCATTTGCCACTCATTCTGTGTTAACAGTAGTACATTCCAAATTTTCTGAGAAGCAGTGTCCATTAGAGCAGGCTCTTTGCAATCAGTAAAAGACAGAAGAGGGAAGCTGCTAGTTACTGTTACTCATCAGTGCAGAGAGATGATTTCTGATTGCCACTACTATGGTGGTCAGAGATAGTGTCGTATTTTTTAAGCTAATTTTACTCCTGGTTATTTCACCTGTTCATTCTTAAGTCAGTAATGCCTTTTAATTATAGAGACAGTTATCCCTAGCTTATTCATGGAGAAAGCCATAGTCTATCTTGGTTTGCATTCAGCACTTCCAAAAAGTCAAGCCTTCCTCCACAAGCCAGGTTGCTCATCTTTCTTGAAATAAAGGTTGTGTTGATACCAATAATGGATGCTTACTGAGTAGACTCCTCCACAAACACTGCCCTGCACTGCTAAATTTAGTGACACACTCCACTGATGTGCAAAGTGAGCTGCTGTGAGCAGCAGTGAGCAGCTGACAGCTGTGCTCGTAGGTCGTTCCAGCTGCATGCACATAGCCGTGGTTCTTCTGGATGCTGCCTGCCTTGTAGAACTATCTTGGATATCTATTTATCAAATTTTTTGGGGCTTCAAGTATCAGAACTAGCTTATGTGAAGAGATATAGGTGCCTCTTTGGTAACTTCAAGTTGTTCTACATTCCATGAGTACTGTGAAGGTGTAAATTTTCTTGCCCTCATCTACTAAGCCAAGTGAGACAAAATACACCTTTCCAGTTGTAGGGTGATTAAATTTGCTTTTTCTCACAGGAAAAACCTGTCCACAATACAGTGAAACCACACTGCATTTTCCTATATTATGAATGCATTAACCCTCCTTGATGGTAATATCTAAAACATAATTTTCATTGCCTTCTTTTTTTTCTTAGATTTATTGATTAAAAACATATTACTATATGTCTCTAGATCCTGTAATATTATATCCATAGGAACTTTGTTACAGTCTTCCAAGAAATAACCGTCTCAGAAAGCTAATGGCATAATTGTGTAGTTTAGATTTACGACCAAAGGGATTTTTCTGTTTATTTTAACGCTGTGTTTATCTTTAAAGGCTTTCTTCTTTTTAATGTGTGATATTCCAAAGGCAGCATACACTTTAACTTTACAAGAAAAAGCATGGATCTATATAGTAAGACAAAATTGTATGAAATAATGAATTATATAGATTTCCTATGTTCCTGATATGTATGAGGAAAATTGTTCTATACATATAACTCAAAATGCTCCATCTATTTTTCAGCATGAGGTTAAACATAATGACTCACAATTCTGTAACAGGTTTTAGTTAACTGAGATTGTGCCAGCAGCATATGTGCTCCTCAGAACTCTTCTTTAACCTGAAGAAAACAAAGCAGCAACCAAAGTATCTTCATAGGGACAATCACTGCTTATCATTGATACCCTTTGTTAGTTTCAAAATTATTATTACATATACTAATAATATCTTCTGAGACTGAACAGTTGGGAGAATAGGAAACCTGAAACACATGTAAATTAATTTTTGTTTAATGGTTTGCTTTGTGTTGAGGTGTAGTTGATGTAGACTTAGACATCGATTAACTGGGACCACAGGGTCTTGGCCAAAGAAGAGAAGCAGAGCTCTCCTTTCCTCACTTGTAGTGCAAAAGAATCAGAGATTAGCTGGCAGCCTGAGGTATCTTTGTAACTGTTTACCAGCAGTTGATGTCTGCCGTCCCCTTTCCTGCTCAGCAAGGACAAGTTAAAATAAATAAAATAAAACCTTTTACTTTGATCTATGGTCATAGTTCTTCCATTTCAGCTGCTTCTACTTTGTGTCAGTTTGGCCTCTTCAGTATGGTGATACTATACCTACTCTTCCTTCCATGGCAAACACTTGAAATGAGACAGGAAAATGTGGCTGATTTTCAGCATGACTCTTCCAACGTTACAGAAAGTTACAAGTATAAGAAATTTTTATTAGAAGCTGGCGCTTCTCTGACTACTTAATGAAATTGAGTGATTGGATCTAGATATCCTAGCAAAGTAAAAGTAATGTTAAGTCGAATGAGCAGGTAGTATACGAGAAATCTGATTTTTTTCTATGTATTTATAGTACTTTTACAAGAATTAAGTGTAAGTAGACAGGAATATTCAGCATTTTTTTTCGCATCTCCAAATTACTTTAATTAAGATTACAAATTAAACTCCATTTAAAGGAGAAATTTCATCCAACTTCAATTATTCGTATTTTGGACACCATATGTGAATTAATGCTTTCAAAAATTATGAACCATCCCTTGTGACTAGAACAAACCTGATTCCCCTGCATAAACAGTTTATATTATTATATTTCCAAGGTTTCCCAGTCCTATTTTCCTTCCCAGCTTTCTTTCCTCCATACACTGAAAAATGTTAAGATTTTACTTTTTTTAAATGAAAGTCAGAAACTGATAATATCTTATATTTTATATAAAATTCTCATATATTACAAAGATAAATAGACATCCATTCCTGTTTTGATTTAAATGTTCTTCTTTGCATAAAAGCTAAACATTGTGGCCTTGCATTAATGCCCTTGAAAAATTATGGAATCCAGTAGGAATACGTGCATGGTCCTCCTTCAGTAAAAAGTGGTAATTAAAGTATGTAAACTAAGAAGGTTACAATTTAATTCTTAAATACATTTTATCATTATTGATTTATAACTTAGAGAAAGAGTATAGTATTATTGCTCCTTTTACTTGTACAAGAACTGCTATTTGACTAGAACTTTACATAGGGTTTGTCTTTCCTATCCTAAAAGAAGCATAGTGCAGAGTGGCAATGTTTTCAGTCACCTTTTGCAATCAATGAACTGTGTTCATGATTTCAAGTTCGACAACACATTTTGAAACAGGAGAAAAAAAAGTAATGTTTAAGTCTATTTTAATTAATTAAGGGCTAATGCACAATGCATCAGACTAAGTAGCATCTGTGCCTCCATGAATGAATGTGTAATGTCTTGAGTGAATAATTCTTTCCATCTGCTACTGGTTCTTAATCAAGATTTTTTTTCCAATAGATATTGAAGTGCTTTATTTTTAACATGTTCCTGATAAGATATACATCCGCCCACAGCTCCACCTTTAAAATTCAGTTTTTTAAATATTTTATCCTATCCCAGAATATTATTTGAGTTTCTAAGATTGTTTAATTTTTTTTATTATCTCCTCCACTCAATTAACTCCACATATATATGTCTAAGTAACATGTATTCGATTTGTTCATTACAATTCTGGATTGGCAGCTAAGCATTATGAAGTAGAAATTAATTTTATATTCTCCTTTGTTATGGAAATCAGTCCAACTAAACTGAAAAGAGCTAAATAAAAGCCTTGAAAATTGTAACTAAATGTGAATCCATTTAGAATAGGTTTTTATTTTTTTATCCAATTGAGAGTGCAGTCAGGTGAGTGTGATGGAGACCCATGTTACACACTTCACTTGGGAAATATGGTCCAAAAGATTTTTGCGAAGTCTTTCCCCTGCCCAATTTTCCTGTGCAAGATATGACTGAGTCTCATGCACTGCTGGAGAAGTTAAAGTGCAGGATACATACTGTATCTGTAGGTGTGCTGTTCCAACAGTTGGGACTAAGAATTCATCCCATTGATGGTTAGGTCATCACGACAGAAACTAGTGAATGATTTGGGCTGAGTTTACACCCAGGAAGGCAAGCGCTTCAAATCCATCTCAATTTTAAACTCAGGATTATTAAATAAAAGCGAGAAAGGAGATGAAGAATTTCATTCAGGTTTGTCCTGTAAACTCCTCCCTGATACTTCAATAGTATTTCTATAGAAAGTTGTTAAGGAGTGTCACCTGGAAGAGCCTGAGGACAAATTTCTGTAGGGCATTTCTGTAGTCTGAGTTTTCCATCATCCAGGATTCAGGATGATTCAAGAAAAAAAGGTAAATGCATACAAAGCAAGGGAGTATCATCAAGATATGTCAATCTTTAAAAATGGATTCTGAGAGATTAGTAATGTTCATTATTTACTATGTTTCCTGAAAGTAGCTCCAAAAGGCCACAGTAGCAGCTCTGAGTTGTCCTATTTAACCAAACTTTGTCAGTTATCTGAAAGATGTAAATTGTTTGATGTGATCACCTAGAAGAGACATTACCTCAGTGATGGACATTGGAGTCTGCAGTTAATGGGACCTTTATTGAACAATCACCTTTTCCCATTCAACTCTGAATCTCAGGTAAAATTAAAAGCAAGACTAGGCTACAGTTCTAAAAAAACACCTGGTGAGCTTTGACACCAAGGCCAAGTGACAGTACAAAGCTCATTTCTACACACTTAAGCACTTCTCTAAGGAAAGACTGTGGCTGCAGCCATATTGCCATATTTGGAAAAGTGCTCATCACATGATGCCTCTTAAACTGTGCTTGGCAGTGTTTTAAGTAGGCTATAAAAATACTAAAAAGCTAAACCATGTCGGCAGGTGTGCTAGTAATTAAGCAATATATCATGTCATTGCTCAGGGCTTTACCTTGGTTTTTTATTAGAATAGTGTAGTCTGTGAGAACATTGACTCACTGCCATAGATCATATAATGGTTTGAGTTGGAAGGGACCTTACAGATTATCTAGTTCCAGCCCCGCCCTCCCTGCCATGGGCAAGGACACCTTCCACTACGACAGATTACTCAAAGTTTCGTCCAACCTTTCATTGAACACGTCTAGGGATGGGGCATCCACAAATTCTCTGAGCAACCTGTTTCAGTGCCTCACCATCCTCACAGTAAAATATTTCTACCTAATACCTAACCTAAATTTACTCTCTTTCGGCTTAAAACCATTCCCTCCCATCCTATCACTGCACCCTGTGATAAAAAGCTCCTGCCCATCTTTCCTGTAGGCCCCCTTTAAGTACTGGAAGGCTGATCTACAGCCTCCCTGGAGCCTTCTCTTCTTCAGGCTAAGCAACCCCAACACTCTCAGCCTGCCTTCACAGGAGAGATGCTCCAGTCCTCTGATCATCTTCATGGCTCTCCTCTGGACTTGCTTAAACAGATCCATATCCTTTTCATGCCAGAGGCTACAGAGCTGAATACAGTACTCCAGGTGAGGTCTTATGAGAGCAGATTTAAAGGGGCAAATTCACCTCCCTCAACCTGCTGGCCGCACTTCTTTTGAAGCAGCCCAGGACATGGTTGGTTTTCTGCAAACACACATTGCTGGCTCATATTGAGCTTCTCATCCACCAGCATCCCCAAATCTCTCTCCTCAGGTCTGCTCTTTATCTGTTCTCCACCCAGGATGTATTTGTGCTTTGGATTTCCCTGACCCAGGTGCGGGATCTTGCAGTTGGCCTTCATGAGGTTTTTACTTGTCAATGTGTGGTTATGTTATAGTTAACTGTATGCTGCCCTTTAAGATTTGATTTTTTTATAGGTATATTGTGGACTTGATCAAGATCAGCTCTCAGTCAGTGTCTTAATGTTGGCCCAGGTACTGTTGTGTTGCAGAAATATTGTACTTCCCTGTACACACACATGTTCTACAGAATTGTTCTAGTACATTTTGCCAACTAAAACAGAATACTTGTCTAGAGTCTAGAGCCAGGTAAGCTCATATTTTTTTTTTATTTAATCAATTTTAAAGCATATTTTGTAAGAATAACCCTGCAGACCATAAAAAAAACCCAAACAGATCATATAATATGTTGTCATTTTCTCTTCTTTGTCTATCATCTACGCATTCCTCCTCATCTGTGTACTTTATTGTCTGTGATTTCATATTTGTCTCAATGTCATTAACACAGATTTCAAATTCAGCTCATTGCCTAGTCAATCCCTGAAAAGCCTACAAGGAAGCCCTCATATAATGTTGATTTACCACTGACCTTTTCTCTCTCTGACAATTTTTAATTCATTTAGGCATTATTGTGATTGCATGGTGACCTCTTTAAACAGATTGCCACAGTAGTTCAAAAATGATGCAAAGTCTATGTCACTTCTAGACTGCATTTATTAGTCACCTTTATTGAAAAATTTATAATGTCATCAAAAAATGAAAGCAATTTTCCTTAATGGTATCTCTGATCTTTAAAATCCCACTCACAATCATTAATAAAATTCTCATTTGGTAGTCCTATACAAAATAAAAATAATCCTGTATATTCTCCTATCACCTTTTTGTGAATTGATGTAAAAGAAGATATAACCTGTGGTATCTCTAAATGACACCACTGGCCTTTATCAATATTGCTATAACTTTAGTGGATTTCCGGTCTTTGGAACCACCAAGTGCTTTAAAGTAATTAAAAATTAACAGTGAGTTAGCTATTTCTTCAGACAATTCTTTGAGCCTTAAGTACATGTTACCTGAACTTGAGATATCCAGAGCAGGTATCAGCTTACTTTCGTGGTGGGAAAGTACTTCATTATCCCACATAGTAGAAATATAACATATTTCTTTTCCAGTTCAATTCAGAAATTTATGTACTCTAACACTTTATTTTCATACCAAATTAATTATTTTATCCATAAATTAATCCAAACAAGATCTATAATGGGACATTTCAATAACAGGAATCAGCTGTCAGATTTTAGTTCTTTCCTTTCACGTTTTCTGCCTTCTTGCGGAGCAATTCTCATACAGGAGCTTCCCCTTTGTGTCTGCGAAACAGGCCTAGCTGAATGTGTTGTCATGTTTGGGGAATATTGTGCTGGACACACTGCTTCTGTTACTGTCTTTTTATCTCTCTTTGGGCTCATTTTTACAAGGCTTCTGGTGACTATCTTTGCAAAAATTACTTTTTTTTTTCCAGTGTGTATTAAAAACCTCTCTTATTGGCTAGCCTTTCATTTTTTCTCCAGAGCTTTCATTTTCCCTAATAAACTTTTTATGTGTCTTTCTCTTGATTTTCTCTAAGTAGAGTATTATCTTTTGTTTGTAATTTCTGCTTTTACCAATCCAGAAGAACATCTACTGAAAATCATCCTCTATCCTTATAAAAGAATTGTGAAACTGGTTATTTAGTAGATACCTCTCAAAGGACTCCACCTTTTTATCCTCTCACAAAAGCAGAATGATTTTCTGATTGAGAATTACAGACTGTCTACATAATGATTTTGTGATTTGTGGAAGGAATATTATTATTTTTCCTCTGAGAAGATTTGTTGCTCAAAAAATATTTTCAAATGCTTAAGAAAAAAACAACTTTAAAATAAAATTACTTTTCTGAGACAAAATAAAATACTGTGTGCCTCATTTCTGAGTGGTATGAAAGGAAAATGAAAAGATGAGATCTATTTTCTTCACTTTCAATGGACTGAGTAATAGTAGAACACATGGTGAAATATGAATAATATTTTCCCAGAGGCCATTTGTCTCTGATGAATAATATTCTATTTTCCTTTAACAGGCATTAAGTTGGTTTTACATGGAAAATTTAAAGAACTGATGGTAAGGTCTAAGTTACGGCTCAAAAAATTGCAGTGGGTTTTAGCAATTTGATTCTATTACTAAAGGATTAATTTAATAATTAAAAAATCAAAACTGTAATATTTTTTAAAAATCAAATAGAAACTTATAAAATAATTTCTTGAATATTTTTTCCTACACAAGATTGTGATCAGCTTATAGAAAAAAAAACAGAACTAAAAGTGTTACAGAAATAATGTGATAGTAAACTTAAAATAATCTCTTGGTTCATACACTAACAGGGTACTAGAAAAATATGTTGCTGAAATTAATTTACCACAGGCTATGTTATACAAAAGCTAAAACATTTAATTTTAGAGTATTGTGACAGAAAGTGTTGCATTCTCTTTCTAGAAGGTCCCAATTGTCTTGCCTTTAAATTCGCTATCCTTTATACACACATCTTTTTAACTCAAACTTAATGTGATTTCAGTACTATGTCAGAGCTGGTTTTTCTTCCCTCCACATATCATGTTGGACTCCAAACCTGAATTGTCCCTTATTCTGTGAATAGTGAGCTATACAAAAAAAGAAATTACCTCAACAGAGGGACATGAATGATGGCATTTCCATCAGGACATGAATGAATCTGGTCTTTCACACTTTAACACTTTCTTACATTAAGACATATAATATTTTGAACATTCAGACCTTGCTTGGGTGGTGGACTTGGGACCTACTGCCATCTAAACTTTGCAGAATTTAACCTCTTAGTTGAAAACGTTGATATTATTTCCTGGAACACTTCTTACCAGATTTGCAGCTGAATGGACTTCATCTGCTTCTTACACAATCCAGCAGTTCTAGCCTTATTTGAAGGGTCCAAGAAATAGGCTTGAAAAAGAAAATTATTGTCTTCCCTGGCAGCTGTCATGCTTTGGCACTCAGGGTATCCTAGGCGCTGAAGATAGGAATAACAAGGTGGACATAAGAGGAACAATCTGCTTTATTAGTGGTTTTTTTTTTTATGATCCCACCTCTCAGAAGAAGACATCGATAAAAAACACAATTCCTACCAGGCCAACAGTTCTGTGATTTTCACAGTGTTTATGACACTGCTACAGTACAGACCACAGGCAGCAAGGGCAGAAATTCAGCTTTCCCTGTAGATTGTCTAAATCTGCTTGAGTACTTAATCTCTGCAAAGAAAATACTAATCTGTAGAAAATACAATTAGCTATCATTTTGTTACTTTTTTTCTCCATAAAAAATATCAGATAATTTAAGAAACAAAAGAAGAATATTCTTCAAGCAAGTCACAATGGACAGATTTGGAATGGGAAACAAGAAATTAAGTACTGTAAGGCTCTCAGGGATGGCAATGTATCTTGTACTATGTACAGCCATGAGCAGCATGTGAAGATACCTCTTTACACCACTGATATGAAAAACAAGCAGACGGCTCTCAGACAACAGTCAGCCTATTAGACTGAGATTCAGATTTCAGCTAAACCCTCCCCTCTGCGTGCTGATGCCTGATAGGTCACGTAGCTTATTCTTTCCTAACTGACCCCGATTTTTTTCACCTGTCTAATGCATAAAGGATCTTTGTTTGTTTGTTTTTGAGATCTGTCTAAAGAGAAGTATAGCTATAGCCTCTATACTTACCTATCTTAAGTTAAATCCTCACACGACATCCATAATATACATCAGAATAGGATATACTTTGCAATATCAGCTCATCTCCCTTCCCCCTTTTTGGCTGATCTGCAACAAAAATATTTCTTAAATGTTTGCAATAATATTCTAGAGTGATGTATCTAATCTTTGCCTCTAAAGACTGTGCATCTATTTTTCCTTTCATGTAAACTGTGGGCTTATAGTAATCTTACAGCAGTAATGTTAATAAACATGCAAAACATGCAAAATCCATATCTAATATAAAGATACTTTTACTATTCCACTGCTGACATTTAATTTTGGCTTCAGGTGCATCAATGCTGTCCACTAGCAGACACCTGAAATCCCTGTTCGTACTAAATTCCTGAACAGATGTTGATTGTCAATCACGTTTATTTGGCCAGATGATTTTAAGTAAATATAATCTTTATGGTTTTGCATTTTAAATCCATTCATCACTAGATTAAATTATTTTCCCTTTAAATTGTTTTCAAAGTGAAAGATTTCTGAAAAAATTGAGTTACAGTCTCAGCGCATCACCACTGAATTTTGTGGAGGACAGGGACTCTAAAAAGAAGCAATTTGTTGCTTAAACCAAGACAAAATTTATTTTATTAAAATTTGTCACAAGGACTCATTCAAGAGATTTGTAATAATCGATCTGATTATGGTGTATCATTTAGCACCATTGCTTATCTAAAACCTTCAGTAACTGGAAGAGACAGGTTCACATGGCAACCTTAAAATCCTATCATCAAATAAGAAGCACCAAGAAAAGTACACAGAGGAAAATATCTGTTCTTTATTCCTTTCTCTCCTGTGTGGCTTTCTACAAATTTTTAAGGTCTCTGCCTAGCAGCCACTTAAGTTTCAAATAGCTACTACAGAGCTTTTTGTGCAATCCAGATTCTTATTTGTGCTGTTTCTATGCTTATTACCTAGCTTATTACCTAGACTGGCTTTTTTATGCAGTTACCTCCTCCTGCTGTTTCTATTTACCCTCTGATAGGCTCAACTCATCTGAACTAACCTCAGACCAGACCTAAATTGACCTGAAAATTGTAGGAGGTATCTATATATTGTAATTTGTAATATTCCATTTACTTGCAAGGGCTTTTTTTTGGTTATAATTAAAGGATGTTACCTGCAAAAACTGACCAAGAAAGCCATGTTTATGGTAAGCTGTGAATCATACTCAATTCGGCTGATAAAGAGTGATTTTCTAAATCGGACTGTGTTCCCAAGGATAATGTCTAGATTTCCCAATTTCTGTTTTAAAAAGGAAAGTTGTTTTATCCAAAGTTAAATGCTGCATCTACATACCCATTTCTAGAAAATATTGAAACAGGATTTTGTGTAAGAACTTCCCTGGAGAGAGAAGCTTACTTGGGGAATATCCAATCTGGAAAAATGACAACTCACCTATTTCAGTTACGATATTTTATTACTTACTTGAGTGCAGGGAAGGTATACACAAAAAATAAATTAGAGGAGCAAGATTAATTTCAGTGTATTGTAGCATGGATCAAATTTCAAGCATATCAAAAGTGACACAGAACTCTTGCAAACCTAATTATAGATATGTGCCGAACTAATTGAGCTTAACTTTACAGTTCTTCTGGGTTTTCCGGGTCAACTTTATCTCACAGTTCTCATTCCTTATCTTTTTGGTACAGAATATAACTTTTTTTGTTTTCCTCTCATACCTGGGGTAGGATTTGTGATGTATTTTCAGAAACATCATTGAAAAGGTAAGTAATACTGAAATGTGGTGTAGAGAAGATTACCATTTGGGCAGAGTACACTATTATAATGCTGAGGTTTTCAGTACTAAAATAAGTTTCTCCAAATTGTTTCATTAGGAGAAGTATTTTGGCATAAGAACATTGTCATATAATATAAACACTTCCAAAACACTTCCAAACACTTCAGCTTAGTCTATATGACATTTACATTTTGGCAAAGTAATATCCATCTAAAACTTACTGACCAGAAGGTGAGCTCCAAATCAGGTCACGATGTCCTGTTACTCTACATCATGTGCTATTTGAACTCCTGTTGATTTTGTTGAGAGGAATTTGAGTTTCTCCAGGCCTTGCAAAGCCTTCTGTTACTTCTTTCCAACCTCCATTATCTATTAAGAACAACTGTTTGTGAAAAGGAAAGCATGTAGAAATTATTAGCAAATAGAAGTCTCAAGACATACAATGTTAGTTTAGTAATGGCTATCTGGGAACTGTCATAAATAGCTCCACCAGCCTCAGTAACCTAATCCTTAGCGAGTTGTAACAGCTTTCTTGCACAGGTATTATTTTGTGACTCAACAAGGATTCAATATATTGATTATTTTGTAACTCAACAAGGATTCAATGTATCAAGATATATCACTTAAATTACACAGCGTATTCAGAAGTAATGCCAGGATAATTTCATACAATTATAATCCTAACTGAGGGACTGATTGCTACTTGTTTGCATGATGCTGTTGTCTATTGCTTGTGTATCTGATTTACAGCTGACAGTGAAATCAATTATCCAATAAATAATTGTCCCCTGTGAATAAAAGAAAAAAAACCCTGTGGTTACTTTAGTGATATGGACAAGGCAGCCCAGCACTGTTAATAACTGTGGTGGACAAACACATACTTGTTTTCCTCAGCACTTGTAACATCTTCTCCTCCACTTCATCCATACTAGCCCGGTTACAACATGAATGACACGCAAATATCCATTCCTCTCAAGACTTGCTCTGGAATAACTATTGCAAAATTTACTCATCAGTGCAGTTTCTTAGGACAAAGATATTCCAGCAGAATGACAACTCAAATGTCATTCAGCATTCAGCATGCAATCCCTCTGTTGGAAGGGCACGTAGGAACTGGAAATATGGGATGGGGTAGCCAATTTCTGATGCAGAGAGCTTCTGCAGCAGTCACTGTGTACTCTAAGGAATAGGGGGAACATCACTTTTTAGAGTATCCATGTGCAGGTGACTTTGTCAGCTTTACTGTTTGAACATATGTTCTCTGTCTTCTTTGGACCTGACCTTTAAGTCAAGGTTTTTAGTCAATATTTCTACAGGTCATGAAACTGCTTTTAAAGGCTGCTTTTAATGCATAGCCTGAGGAGATGTAAAAAGTAAAGTGCAATTTGGCAAGGTGGATTATCATCCTCCCTCACTCTTTCTATGAGTTTTTCATTCAAATTTTGGAAAAAAGTTAGGGTGTATGAACAGTTTAAATCTATAAACATGCCAGGACAAGCCAAGAATCATCGAACAACAAGTTCAGGTTATATTAATAGATACATCAGTGTTAGCTTTGAATGAATCATTCCATTTCTTCTGGTAATTCTCATTATAGGAAGGTCAGCTTTGCTTATAGCGACTAAAATCAGCTCCTTTAGATTCATTTGCGTAAAGAAAATAAAATATAAAACAGGCTCTGACTCTCTACTCAGCTTTGTGTTTGGGAGGTTTAGGGTAAGGAAGGGAAGTTCTGTTTTCCTAAATCTAGCACCTATTTCACCTCATTGCCGATATTAAGGAAGGCAGAATGTTGCTTGTAAAGTTTACCTTTCACTTGCTCAGACAATATCACAAGACAACATCATAGGATATGTATCATAAGACAGAGTGTCTACCGTGCTCTTAAACTTATTCCACCTCTATTACTCTACCCTGTGATGTTAAACTGAATCAGCATAGCCTAACATAAAATTGGACCATGGTAGAAATTTCATTACTCTTTCAGAAGATGAAAAATAATGGAGAGCTGAGGGACAGACTTCATCAGGCTAAAGGACATATACCATCATTGTGCAGCAAAGCATTTGTAAGCTAAAGTTCCAGGTACTGTACTGGTGATCTGGACCTACTGAACTCACTTCATATTTTACACATCTGCTGGGCTAGCCAAGTGTTTATAAATGGTATGGGCAATGACAGACTTCTATATTGACATTCCAAACTGTATTATATAGTGCAATACAGAACAAAACCATGTAAGCAACAATCAAAGAATGGCAAAAGAAATTAAGCGTCTTATATGTTTATGATTACATTACTGGTGACATTGATAATGAGAAACTAAATGTTAATATATTTCTATTTTAAGGAAAAACACCATAAAATGTGTTAAACTGGTACAAGTATGTAGTTATGAATTTATATATCTCAGAAGTGTTTATTTTTTAAAATATTTGCAATGAAGAAGGTACCAAGCTGTGTGGGATAGGTTGTGCCTGAGTAATTTTATGGATTGCACTGGATAAGGCTTGGTTTACTTGCTGAACTCAATACTGTAAAAAAGCTTTCACTGCTTGTTTAATGAAATGGAGTGCGATTTCATTGGCTTGTGTAGATTACTGTCTAGGATTCTTCAATATTTCAGTAAAAACTTTTGGCATAGATATTGTTTCCTCATGGAAAATGCTTAAACAAACAAAAGTCCTTACTGAAGTGAAATGTTCTTAAATGAAAACTTCTAAATATTGCCTTCAGATCTACTTCCTGCTAATAACGACTCTGCTGTTTTTTTGAGTTGTACTTTTGAAATAAACTGCAAAACTGCACTACAAAACCTCTCCATATCCCAGGAGCCATAACAGAGGAGGTATCTGCTGTTTAAATTTGCCTTCTGTTTTCTGTTTCCATCCTGCTGCCCTTGTATGTGTAGAGATTCATTAGGATTAGATAATTTATCCTTTGTGCAAATTGATTTTAAATCAGTAAATGAGACATTGAAAAGTTGTTACATTGCATGGAGTGAAATAGACACTTCCAGAGCATAAATCCTCTGACTCTTAAGACAAAAATCATGGGATGAGAAGAATTGTCCTCTTGAGAGTCTTACTTCTCTTCATGGAACAGGAACTGAAAGCACAATGACTAAATTAAACTTTGATATCTAACTTTTGGATGCTCAAGTTAAGGTAGGTATACTCCACTGTCCGATCCAACAGATTTTTGTAAAATAATTTAGACCTTCTAAATACTCACAATAGGCTGTTTCTTCTTCCTATGTGCACACTGTATCTTTTTTTTTCATGCTTACTGGAATGATCTCTTCTCATGGGATAATCTTTTATTTGTGGTTCTCTTTGCAAAAATTCAGATAGTATTTGTCTGCAGTGAAAACCCAGCATAGTTGGTTATTCTTATCAGGTTTTTGACTTGGTGTGTCTGGAAACAAGACAAAGTGAAGTTGTGTGCATTTTTAATGTTATGGCCCCATTTTATTCTTGGAAGGCTGCAAACAGCAAGCCATGTGCCTTGAAATAAACCCTGGACATAACCCCAAAAGTGTGACTCCTCATTTGCTATATTTTGGCAAGACTAAATTTACTTCTCCTATTAGAAGTCTGTCTGGTAACTTGTCTGGAAGACTTTTCAGCTTCCTTCCTTTATCTGAGTCAAAATAGCTGTTCTTGTGTCCTTTCTGTCTTATAATGGCTTTGGGGATGTGAGCAAGGATTAGAGCACCAGCTCATGATCATTCTTGTCTCACTGAAAGACTGGAAATACTTTATGTGGTATAGATCATTATTCCCCCTCCTCCTTGCCCTTCCTTACAACACACACCATTTCTGTGATGCTCCATTTCTGGTTTGAAATCAAAGGCACAGCTTGTGAACACTTTGTCTTATTGAAGGATTCCTCATTGCTGTCTGCTCTCAGTTTGCAAGCGAGATGGTGGCTGTAAATGGGAAATGTACAGATTTTATTGCAGGAGAGCTGATTTGGATGCATTTTGTTGCCTAAAACTAACTACCACCAGGAAAGCTGTGACCTCTTTGCATTCAAGCAGATTACATTGCAGGCTGCTGATAGCTGGCAAAAGTGAAGTCCAGTTTTTTCCTTAAATGCTCTCTCTGCAAGAAACAGTTTTTGATTTATGTTTGTTTTCTAGTTTAAATTGAAGGTAGTCATAGCATTAGACATTGGTTTGCAGCTTCTTTGGGTGACCCCAGAACGGCAGCTCCTTTCTCAAATAAGTGGTTGTGAGAAAACAAAGAGGCAAAATACAGTATGTTCAGCCCAGCTTTGCTATTCATCTCTCTCTCTCCTTATGTGTGTATACATGTGTGAGTTATGTGTTTTTCTAGGCAGAGAACAAAAAGATGTTTTCAGCCCCTCCATACCTAACACCTAAGACTTCAAAGGAAACTACGCTAAGTAGCTGGTGCTTTAAAAGCCTAAAATTGTCTATTGTGGTGATAGACTTATGGCAACTCAGTGATAACAGACCACTGTTGAGATTATACTAAGGGAAAAGAGGTTTTCTGGATCTATATGTGATAGACAGAAGTTTGGATATAAAATTTCTGTATACAGAAATAAAGTGGTGTGAAATCAATCTTACTGCAAAGAGGATAGAGTGGTAAGATTCTCAGAGCAGTTTATAACTGCTTCACCTAGTGTTCATGGTAGGAAGAAAAGATAATGAACTTTAAACTGAAGTTATCTTTTTACTTGATGTTTTTTTATGGGGAGTGAGAGGAATGCAGATCAGGATGCTATATCTGCAGGTAATGCCACCAAGGTCAAAATGGATACGATGATTTGTGGAATTGTTAGTAACCCTGGGTGATTAGGAATTGCCTTTCTCTTTTTTTCTATCTATCTGCTCTATTTTGCCTCCTGTGGCTTCTCAATTTATCTTTCCACACATATAGTTAGAACAAAAACACAGCACTGAGTATCCTTGTACAAGGGAAGAACAGACTGTATACTAATAAAAGATTCAAACCCTCCCTTTCAATTAACATTGTTTATTAGAGTTGACACTAAAACAATGCAGCTATCATTTTTGTAGATTTTTTGTTATTGGACATTTTTACTCAATCTTCCTTCCTTATTTTTTTGTTAACTATGATAAATTTCTTAAAAAACAGTAAAAACACATGGAATGGAAAGTCTTGGAGCTCCAAACCTGTCCATGAAGCTATTATCTTCTCCATCTTTAATTTGCCAACGCTTCCAGGATGCAATAGCATGAGAAAGTTTAAACAGGATAAAACACAGGACAAGGTACTAGGTATTAATTATTATTCTGTGTTTGACCTTATTGAAAGATAAGTGTTGCTAAAACAATGAATATCTACTTTGTTATCTAACTCTGCAGGTATTATACGCCTTGTCTTGGATCAAACGTTGTTCCCCCTGTTATGTGCATGGCATGAAAATTAGGGAATCCATAGAGTCCCAGGTAGGTTTCCAAAATCTGTGCCTGCTGGAAGTGTTAGTAGCAGTATCACACTAGTAATGAATTACTTGGCACGTGTCTTAAAAGCTCTAACTCTGTATCCAAGAATAATTTGAATAGAGTTTTTCTAAGCTTGAGAAAATTAAATTAATATCTGTTGTGAGTAGGCTTGAATCTCTCCACTCATTTTCCTTCAGCATTTTTCACAAAGAAATGAAAATTATTTCCTTCTGGAACAATTCAGTACCAGCACTTAACCATAAACTACTGAGGTTTTCAAGCATGCTACACCTCTTTATAATGTTGCATTTTTTGTTGTTGATCATAAAATATTTTAGGCAAATTTCCTATGCAATTTTAGCCTTTCTTTGAAAGTTTCTTGCCTAAAAATATCAAGACACAAAACAGCAAAAAAAGCAAAATATACATTTAAGCAGCAATGGTCTTATCTTGCAGGAATGAGTTATTTGCTATATACACAAAATAATGTTGGTCACAAGAAATTTATTGCAAGCCTAGTTTAATGTATTAGTGGAACAAACTTACAGCATTGTTGATTATGTTTATGAGACATTTTTTGTAGTACTGTGCAACTGATTGTAACATATAGTACCTTTGACTATCATGACTGAAAAAAATTTATAATATTTTGAAAATATCTGAAAATTACTTTTCCTACAATTTTAGTTCTTAATTTTCTTGCTCAAATAGAGCTGACATACTTTAGAATTTCTTATGCATACTACTAAATCATGACATCCACTCAGCTCACAATAGAGAATATTTAGAATAGTTACACTTACAAAATTAGACAGATTTTGTAATGAGTTGTGATTTTTTGGTACACAAAATGGAAGCAATACAGTTGGCTGTACAATAATACAGCAAAATGTATCATGAAATGAATTTGACTAAAAATATCTTTTTGAGGGGATTCCTATAGTACAAGAAAGATGATTTCTTCCAATGATGTTGCTGCAGTATCCACTAAAAGTTACTGGTTCCCTCAGCCCATTGTTGGCTATTCAGTCATTAATACAGGAGCTTTGGAACTGAGCAACATTTAAACATCAAAATTTATATGAGATAAATGCTGTCCAAACTGCA
Source organism: Dromococcyx pavoninus (assembly GCA_033558185.1). Classification (NCBI taxonomy): domain Eukaryota; kingdom Metazoa; phylum Chordata; class Aves; order Cuculiformes; family Neomorphidae; genus Dromococcyx; species Dromococcyx pavoninus. Next base: position 3,281,651 of record JAUMJL010000199.1, on the reverse strand, counting down.
AAGCTTTGAATCATGCAGAAGAATATGTAAAGAAGCTGAGACAGGAAGTCAAATATCCCTAATCCTTGTCTATTTTTTAAACTCTGAATGAGTTGCCCACACATAGGCTACAAGTGTGAGCACATTTCTAAATATGTTTTGGCTTTTGTCTTTCTATCTTAGAAAAACTATAAGGATTTTCAATTACCTTTTATTGAAAAACCTATGACTGAAGAACTATCTGACCAAGAAACACTGCTAAGAATTCTGAGTAAAAGACAATTTCACGATGTCATCATCTGAGCGAAAGAATAATACTTTTTACAGCTGATGTGCAAAATTTTTCTCTGAGAAATGTCATGCTTATTTAATCTATGATTACAGGTGCAACATAAGTTTCTGATTCCACTTGTTCTACCTTTATTCAGCCTGCCTGTTGGCATTGTTTCCCTTGTGCTGGATTCTTGTGTGGCTAAGCAAGGATCTGGATCTAAATGAAAATTAGTTCTAAAAAATATGTTTTCTTTTGAGATGGATCAGTACCTCAGCTCATCATTCAGAGGTCTACACTGGCAAAAAGAGGATAGGATAAGAAATGCTGGGGGAAAGGGCAGTGTGACATTTATCTTTCAGCGTTCTGTCAAGCTGTTTTCCAGCTGGTTGTTCCTGGGTGTGTATTTGCATCTGGGGTTATTCCTCCCAGGTGCAGGACTAGGTAGTTTCTCTTGTTAACTTCATGAAATTACTGACTGCCCAGTTCCCCAGTTTGTGTAGGTCAGAATAGCAGCGCACCCATCTGGTTTATCTACAACTCCTCCCAGTTTTGTATCATCTGCAAACTTGCTGCTCAGATCATTAATGAAGATGTTGCAATGCTGGCCTCAATATCAATCCCTAGGATACAGCACAAGTGACTTGTCTGCAGCTGGACTTTGTGTTAGTGATCACTACCATGTGGGCCCAGCTGTTTGGGCATTTTCAGTCCACCTCATTGTGCCCTCTTCTAAACCATATCAGCACCCACACGAGAAACGCAAGCCTTCCTTTTACATGTTGTATGACCAGAAGCCTTGTAGTTCCCTTTAGTGTACTTACAGATTCCTAGTAATAGGCTTGGTATTTTTCATTGTTCTGTTTTCTGGAGAGACTTATCTTACATTAAATGCTTTTTTCTGATTTTTTCCTGATTTCCTACTTTTTTTCTTCCTTTCAAGTGAGACCATACCAAGCTGGTGATATAAATTCAAGAGGCAACAATTTTCTAATGGTCCTTTTTACTTGTCTTTCACAAGAGTACATATGGCACCGGATTAATTTCCTGTTGATGACATTGAAGATGTGTCTGCTGACCTGAGAGTGAGTGAGGTTGGTCTTTGATGACGTATGCATATATTTGACTCCAGCCACATGCTCCACTGTTTCTAGAGACCAAATATAATATTAAGGCAAAGAAATATAAACAATCCTTGTCATATTATCCCTTGCCAATCCATCTTAGGGCAGAAAAAGTATTTTTAGGAGAACTCAGAAAACTAATTTGTGAACTCTTTTTTCTTTTGCTGTTTAGAGAATGCAGACTGCATTACAAACAGTAATAGATTGTATCAGCTTGGGCTTTGCTCATGGTAGAAGGATCACAAAATATTGACAGTAGGAACCTGGCTCTTTTTCTCGAAGCTGTTTCAGCTTACTGGAGTTATAAATAACTGAATCCAGATGGATTTGTATCCTTGCTTTCACCCTGATCTTAATTCACTTAGATACCATGAAAGAAACAGTAAGCTGAACAGGCTTACATGATTACATGAGGAGAAATTTGTTCTTTATTGTCTTGCCTACCAATATATACTACTATCTGAACAGTATACATCTTTAAGCCATATCCCTATGTTTCAGAAATAGCATAGACACCAGTAGCAGAAACAGGACTTGTGTTTAGCTGCAATGTGATTTTTTTCCTTTCTCCAAATATTTCATTTGCTAATGTTATCAAACAATTATTTTTTTATATAATGTTCTAGAATAGCATTATTATATATTATTTATTAGAGAAAATGGCATCTGGCTGTCCTGAAATGAGTTTTCATAATTTTGAGGCTACAGGTCCTGGCAAGATGTTGACTCACAGTCTTCTCTCATAGGACTCTCCTTAGCAAGTACTTCCACAAGGAACAAACAACAATCACTGTTCGAAATGAAAATTTTGGGATCATTTTTTCACCTTAGAATCATAGAATTATCTGGGTTGGAAGAGACCTCCAAGATCATCAAGTTCAACCCTTAATCCAACACTATCGTGATTACTAGATCACGGCACTAAGTGCCACTACCTTCTTGTAGTGTGATTAATTTATATATGTATATATATATAGGAACACAGAGGCACACTGTGGCATGTAATACAAAATTTAGTATTTGAATTAACCTGTGCAATTGTTAGTTTGGCACCATCAGACTGAAGCATGTTAAAAAGTATAGCCCCAAGTCAGATGACCAGAGGCATCTGTCTTTCTGACTTCTGAATAGATGCCCACAGGCTTCACTACCTCATCCACTATTTATCTTAGAATCATGGCTAAACAAATCTTCTGGGACAAAAGGCAGGCTGCAATACTGGATTTGTCACAAACTGAAATAGAGATAGCAACGGGGGGAGGTATATTAAGGAAGGTAAAAAGATGACAAGTATAAACAAGAAATACAAAATATTCTCTAGAAACAAAAGAAATTAAATAATTTTCTAAATGAGTTTGCTTTTATAAAAATATCCTAATTTGTACCCATATGCATACAGATTTCATCTTTCTTGTGCAGCTTATTTTGTATGTTCACAAAGGTCATTCAGATGAATAACTGAAGAGAATAACAAAAGGGTAGCCATGGAATACTTGTGCTATCTATTTTGAATTAATATGGAAGTGACATTGATTATTTGTCAATTCACATTTTCTCCCTCAGTACACATCATACCTAACAGCACCTGTTTCTCATGTAGTCTCTCTACTTACTTGTAAAAGTCTGGAGCGAAAAAACTAAAGTCTTCCTTTCATTAAAAATATTTTTTTAAAAAAGTCCTGTCACGAACTGTCTAGCGTTTCAACCAAGTGCAGCTAACACTTCCATATTTTGATAAACCTTTGCTCATATTTGTGCAGCATCTTGTTGTCATCAGTGTTACTCTCATTATGTCAACTAAGCAATTAATTATTTACATGTTTTAAAAAATACACAAAGATAACTTGACATGTGAAAATAAAATACTCCAAAATCTTCAGATCTGAGGCAATGAAATATATAGCATTAGCTGTGCTGTCAGTAAAAATAGCATGGAGCCATGTGAGACTTCCATGATCAGCATGTAGCATGTTCATTTATAAAGCACCTTTCTTTTGTGTGCAATTATGAGCCTTTCATTCATCACTCACTACTCCTTCTGAAAATAACTTGGATCTTAAAAGCACATTCACTTCCCTAAGCTCATCACAGACGTTTACAGCAATGCTGAAGACACACTTTATTCTAGGGAATCTCCCAGTAAGGGAGTTCCTAGTAACATAGCCATATCCAGATTTTCCAGCTTCTCTGTTTCCTAGAGAGGATATACTTTTTTATATATGAATATTGATTTATAAGGACATTTATTTATACAGTATTTATTTTTATGGACATCCAACAACCACACTACTGTTAACCAAGAGCCAAGACAGTATTCTTTCCCAGAAACATACCTAAAAATTGGCAAAAACATATGATCCTTTCTATCATGTCAAATTAATTGGTTTGTACAGTTCTTTAGAAAAGAGAGGGGAAGGGAAGGGAAGGGAAGGGAAGGGAAGGGAAGGGAAGGGAAGGGAAGGGAAGGGAAGGGAAGGGAAGGGAAGGGAAGGGAAGGGAAGGGAAGGGAAGGGAAGGGAAGGGAAGGGAAGGGAAGGGAAGGGAAGGGAAGGGAAGGGAAGGGAAGGGAAGGGAAGGGAAGGGAAGGGAAGGGAAGATTTCAGTTGGAAGAGACCTACAACAATCAACTAGTCTGACTGCCTGACCACTTCATGGCTGACCAAATGCTAAAGCATATAGTTTAGGACATTGTCCAAATATCTATGACAGACCCGGGGAATCAATTACCTCTCTAAAAAGCCTGTTCCAGTGTTTGACCACACTCTTGTTAAAGAAATTCTTCATAATATCCAGTCTACACCTTCCCTGACACAGCTTTGAACCATTCCCATGAGTCCTATCACTGGATTCCAGGGAGAAGAGATCCGCACTTCCCTCTCCAGTTTCCTTCCTCAAGAAGCTGTAGAGAGCAATGAGGTCACCTCTCAGCTTCCTTTTCTCCACAACTAGGCAAGCACATTGTCGTTAGCTGCTCCTCGCAGGACATGTATTACATTCCTTTTGCTAGCTTTGTTACCCTCCTTCTGGACACATCCGAGGAACTTAATGTCATTCTTAGATTGTTGGGCCCAGAACTGCATACAGTAATATCATGAGATTATACAAGTAATGTTATTGTGCCATTTACTATTGCTTGCAATTCACATCCATTGTGAATTACTACATTTGTGCCTGCAGGAAATGAGTAACTTTTATCAGTGCTAGAGATTACAAACTACCACAGAGAAATGCTGCAGAGACATCAAGATTCACAAACAACACAAATCTTGGCCTCTGAACAAAATACAGACTTGTGGCAAAGTAGTAAAGAGAATCAGCCAAAGGCTGGCTTGTTCAGATCACCTCCCATTTCTCAGCTGGTGCAAAGCTTGTTGTATTACTATTTCTGATGGTTACAGTCAACTTGAGTTCAATCAATTAGTGATAAGCAGGCAGTCCAGAATTGTGACAACCGACTGAATATGAGCCAACAGTGTTTCCAGGTGGCCAAGAAAGCCAATGGCATCTTGGCCTGTATCAAAACCAGCATGGTCAGCAGGACAAGGGAGGTGATTGTACCCCCTGTACTCTTCACTGGTGAGCCCACACCTCGAGTACTGTGTTCAGTTCCGGGCTCCTCACTAGAAGGACTTTGAGGTGTTGGAGCACGTCCGGAGAAGGGTGATGAGGCTGATGAAGGGGTTGGAAAACAAGTCCTATGAGGAATGGTTGAGGGAACTGGGGTTGTTTAATTTGGAGAAGAGGAGGCTGAGAGGAGACCTCATCACTGTACGGCTGCCTGAAAGGAGGCTGTGGGAGAGCGAGTGTTGATCTCTTCTCTCAAGTGACAGGTGATAGGACAAGGGGAAATGGCCATAAGTTGCACCAGGGAAGGTTCAGACAATATTAGGAAGAATTTCTTTACTGAAAGGGTTGTCATCATCCCTAGAGGTATTTAAAAAAAGGATAGATGATTTTTTGAGGGACATGGTTTAGTGGAGGATGGGTGCGGTTGGACTTGATGATCTCAGAGGTCTTTTCCAACCAGAATATTCTATGATTCTATGACAGGGAAGAATGGGAAGAAAGGTAAGGTTGCCAGCCCAGTGCCTGATGAACTAAAGCATGTTTATGAAGTAGTCTCACCTAAAGCTTAAATAATATTATTATAAACTACTTTTTTATGGAAAAGTTCATAATGTGCCAAAAAAAATCTTAGGAAGATTTATCTCTAAGAGACCTTTAACCTTATTCCCAACAACAAATTCATTGGTCTGTACTAGAGAGACACTTGAGATATATTTATGTATGTGTATACAAGTTTCCACAGCTCCACCTTGTGAAACAAAATAAACTCTCCAGCAAAAAAAGACGATTTTATTGGGTGTCAATCTGCATTGCTTGCTTCTCTGGATATGAGGAACTGTTTAAACAGCCACACAGATCTTCCAGCTCTTTTTTTCTTTCCCACACCACTGGTAAATATGCCCTGGGTATTGATTTCTCCACAGGATAAAATCTGTTGAAGCTACATGATGAAGATTTGGCAATGAAGATTTGTTCCTGTGTTGCTTTCGATGCAAGCACATTCCAGCCACAAGGATTGTTGCGTAAAGGTTGGTGTATTGCTCTTGGCGCTGTTGCTCACACTAGGGACAAGGAGAGCCTGCCGCTGCCCATAAATTACACCATGAGAAAATGACTTTCAGCCCAGCTATAAACAGACAATTATGAAAGGCTAGATATTGCCATCCTCAGGCTACCAGTGGTGCTAGGAGAATGGGGCCGTAATGAGCAACACAGACTGACAAGTTTTGTTTGTTTTGTAAAATATGTTAAGCCTAAATTGCCTTCAGATATAGAAAAATTTAGTGTACAGAATATAACATAGAGAAAAATACATGCATGGCAATTCTGGTGTTAATGAGAGCTCATATTCTTTCCCTGAGTAGCACCAAGATATAACCTGTCCTATTTAGCAAAATAGTCAACAGAAGAAAATACATGTGTTTTTGCCGTTCATTGAAGCTAGATCGTAATGATCATTTTTAGCTCAGAGAGCGCATCTGAGTCTAAGCCTCTCAGTGAAGTTGATCCTCACAGCTCTTAGAAAGTTTGCAGGCAACAGGACTCTCCTTGTCTTTGACTAGTCCTCACATAAGATCTCTGCCACAAATATGTAAACATGGGAATCATAAAAATTCTCAAATCATATTCTCCATTCTTGGAGAAGTCTATTCCCTTTTCCTCTCTTTGTTGTCCCAAATTCTTCATTAAAAGGACATTTCTGAGTGGCATTAACGGGAAGAGAAATTTGGTCTTTGTCTTGCAAGAAGTTGTTCTAAGATGTATGGTGCAGTAAGAAAAAATCTTACTTCTTTTAGGAGATTAAGCTGCAAAACCATTTCTCTCACTATTTGAATGTTTCACCATATGAATCTAAAAATTAATAGGATACAACTTGACTCCTAAATGGATACACACTCACTAACCTTGCCCATGCTACACAGGAGAAAAGACTGTTTAAATGTCCATCTTTCTTTCCTTAAGTGTCTGATACTGACATGAGAAGTTAATGGACCCAAAGTCAGGAATGGATGGATGGTCATGTCTGGTAGCTTGTTTTTATGATCCCAGGGAAAAGTCATAAAATTTACAGTGTTCAGATCTGAGACATGTAAACCAGTGCTATTTCTGCTATTGTGGTCACTCGTGGTCTATGTTCTGCTGTGCAGCACAATAGTATCCTGAAGGTATCTGAACACAATTACTTTATGTGCTACAATTTCAGAGCACTTTATAACACTTGAGGAGCAGCTTCCTTATGAAACATGCATTGACCTCATTTTACAGGTTCATAAATGTGACTGATAGAGTATGTGTGTGAAACACTGAGAGAAAGAGAGAGAAGGAATGAGAGAGCGAGAGATAAAGTGATTTGCATAGTTCTGTGCTTTAATTACAAAGCAACCTTTGCCTGATGACACAACTATTCTAATTAAGCATTATTATGCTTCCCTTGAGAACTTTCTGATTAAGCATGTCCCGATTATGTGAAGTATACATGATGATGGTAAAAACCAGCACATTTTCTGATTGTTGCAGCACAAGATAATGATGTGAACATCTCTCTTGGGACCAAAGGATACAAAAAGTTTGACTGTGCTTTTAGAGACCCAACAAGACATTCTAAACATGAAGATTTCTGAAATAGTGACAAGTGTTTTAGATCACATTCAAGGTCACCTAAGACTTTTTAAGAATACAGAATGAATGGATAAGCTCTTAAAAATGGATTTTTGAAGACTTAAAAGTCTGTCTTTCTTTCACCTCATTTTCTTTAACATCAGTGGCATAGAATTGTTTCTGCAAACACCTGAATTCAGTGCTAGTTTATTTGTGCACAGTGCATTTCTTTTATCAGCAAATTCAGCAGAATTTTGCCTAGTCTGATGACTCTGTGTTATACGATTCATCTGCTGCCACAGAATTCCTACTCTGATCATTATATACAATAATTCTTAGAGAAAGGCCCATGAAGGGAATAAAAGTTGCATGATATCTAATAGGATGACTGGAAATGCTAAAATTTCCCTGCTGAACTCCAACAGGAGAAAAAGGTCTTCTTTTCTGACTACAGAAGATGTACTTAGCTAACAGAAATATTAACACTGTGAAGATTTTATTCAAGAGTATTAGCAGCCATTACACTGAAGCAATGAAAAGATCTGTGAAAGTTTTCTTCTTCAAAAAGTAGAACAAAGTGACAGTAATGGGCAGAAGTTTTGGACAGTGTGAGTTCTCCCATTCTATGGGGTGTCGGTCTCTTTAAAAGGTCCATGATAGCAGACCTACCATAGTTATCTTCTCTACCAGACTTCTTTGGACTTCGACAAATGTAAAAATAAGCTTGTCAAGATAATATTAAGACTGATTACTCATGGGTACAAACATGCAAAGAACTTAAAAGCTGAAGAAAAAATAAAACTATAATATTATAATGGTATAAGTAGATAATTACCCTTTTACTCAGCTCCCAATTGTAAAATTAAGTTGTTTTCTAACGCAAAGGAGTCATATGAATTAAAATATGATGAAGGCCAGAAAGGCTAAAATATGATAATTACAAAAGAACCATTTGCATTAAAAAATATAGAATCAATCCTTAATCCTTAAAACAGTGAAAGAAACCAGATATTAGCATATTTTGAAAATGTAACAGAACTGAATAATTGTTAGACAATCGAGATAGAGCCTGCTTTGTATTGTACTAATTAACTTTTTCAGTAGCCCGACATTTATAAATCAACTGAAAGGCAACACAACTACCTGACAAACTTATTCCTTTGATCATGGGGGCTTTCTTTTTTTTTTTATCATACATGTTTATTCTAAATAAATATGTTTTGCTGTCAGAGGATGAGATGTTCAGTGAGGTGTCTGTGTGGACAGTCAACTGTGAGATGAATCTTTTTTTTTTACTAGTTCTTGTAGTCTTGTTTTCTTCACATACATGTGCTATGTTAAAACAATAGATAATAAGGATAATGTAGAAGATGACAAAGTTAAAGTGAAGGTTTTGTTAAAATATAAACCAGTGCCTTAGGAGGTAATGTAATTGCTTTATTTATTGTAACAGCAGTCTCTCTGTTTCAGTCAGACATCACAATATAATTATGTAGGCCTTCAAAAAAGTACTAGTATCTCTTAAACACAGGGAAAAAAAGTCAAATAATGGCTGCAGTGGCAAAGAAGTTATTTATTTACTAAAAAATGCAGCTTCAAGGCAAACAAGGTATTCATGGGTATTTTAGCTCAAATAACATTGTCAAAAAGTATCAAAAACTACGTTCAGAAAGTGCAAGGGAATTTCAAATGGTTGAACTGCTTTAGCATTTCTGAAATGTTTCCATTTCTTGTAATGCTACAAGAAAAACAAACGCCACCAAAAAAACCAACAGAAAAACCCAAGAAGATGTGCTGAGCTTGCAGGAAACATCCTGCTGCTGCTACGTTTATCCAAACATTCTGTCGTTCCTGGCACTGGGTCTCAGAACCACAACTACACCAAAATGAAAAAGATTCACCCGCTGAAGATCTTGTCTTTGCACTGACTTTAGCCAGCAATGATTAAAAGAAAAATGGAAGCTGGTGTCAACTGGTCTGACTAGATGGCATGTGCATAAACCACACATAACAGAGTTAGTAGATCCAGGCTTTTTCTGTCTTCACATTGTCTTCTAAGTAATGAGCAAATAATAATAAAAAGTGTTATTTGTGAAGAATAAATCACTTTTAGCTCAGAAAGTCTCTGTGCTATTTATTTGTAACAACATAAGAATTTGTGGAAAATATAAATGCTTCTGTCTCCTATTCTTAAAATTTTCTTTAAGCACTCAGTAATGACCATTCTCATACATAATTATTATTGGACATGATAATTATTGAAATTAATTTGTGATCATATCCCTTATTACCCTTCTTATATTCTCATGTTCATATAAATAGCCTCATCTACAAAGCTATGCGTAATGCTTAACAAAATGATTATTTAATCCCCAAATCCCAGGAGATATGCTATATATTCTTGAGCACATTTGACACATTATTAAGAAGTTATCACAGATATAGTCGTCTTTATTTTATCAGGGATTTACTTCTGTGAGCTAGGTGTTAAGGGATTAAAGGGTCAAGAAGGCGCTGGCTTTATTTAGGTCTACTTGCTACAACACCAGAGGAGAAACACAGCCAGAAAACATATAAAACACGATATCTGTATCCTACCTATTTGAGAGTCCCATTAATTGAGCACATATACCTCTTTTGTCTGATAACAAAACAATTGGACAATAGAAGCGTTTAAGAAAAGTAAGATCTGAATGTGGCTTCTGGAACTAGATCTAATAAGGTGAGGTAGGACCTAGAGGGAAGCTGGTCCAAATACTAAAAGTGCTTGAGACAAAAGGGTCCAACTTAATCCAAATAGTGGGAATTGTTTATTTTTTTAATTTACTAACTTTTATTATCCTGCGAAAAAATAAAGAACATCTTATTCAGACCCATTGCAGGATCCCAGCCTGCAATTTCATTTCATATGCTTCATAGTCAGGATATATTTTCTTCCTATTATTTCAGAATAAAACTGAATTATGGTTTAAATGATCATCTAAAACTCCTCTCTAGCTCTCAGGAAGTAAAAATTCTCTCAATCTTACTTAAAACTAACTCTCCTCTTTCATGTCTTTTTCAAGAAATTCACAATAGTTATGTCTGTGCTGGGTGTTAAGGCAGAACACAATTTGAGCTGATCATAGTGATAACGTAAAGTCCCTCCCTTATATTCTGCTATGCAGTGCCAATTTACTTCATGTTTCTCAGCCAGGGACCAGGGAATAGAGGGGGCTGTTCCCAGAGGCAGAACAGGTGTGGACAGCCCATTAATTCAAGCACATAGATGTGATGTGTTCTATCACTTGGTCCCAAAGGCAGAAAATAGTTCTTTGGCAATTTCATTTCCTGATAAAGACACATCTAACTGGAGATGGTCAGCAAAGCATCTAGCAGGGTGAAAATCCTCCTGTGGACTTGGCAGAGGAACCAGAAAGCTGTGAACTGAGACTCACCTCCAAACTGGGCGAGCAGAAGGACTCCATCATGAGAGAGGTACAGGCATGGTCCCTGCCTCTCACTGCCCACGGGGAGACTGAACAACGTGGTCAAACGCTCAGTTTGCTTTGAAACCATTACATGTGTTTACTGATCACTGAATCTATATGCACACCTTATTTGTACTTCAAGACTAAAACTACCTTCTCTTCCACTGTCTTTTCAGTCCATTTTCCTCAGCCCTGACGAAAAGGTTCTGGCGATGTTGGTTGACACCAGGCTCAATATGTGGTTTCGCTTTGAGTACTGTGTGCATATCTGGGCACCAAAATTTAAGAAGAATGTTAAGGTCCTCGGATGTGTCCAGAGCAGGACAACAAAGCTAGTGAAAGCAATGGAAGGCATGTCCTATGAGGAACAGCTAAGGACATTGGGCTTGTCTATTTTGGAGAAAAAGAGGCTGAGAGGTCCTCTCTCATTGCTCCTTCAGGAGGGAATGTGGAGAGGGAAGGCTGATCTCTTCTCCCTGGGATCCAGGGCTCGTGGGAATGGTTCAAAGCTGCGTTGGGGCACCTCTCCTCTCCTCTCCTCTCCTCTCCTCTCCTCTCCTCTCCTCTCCTCTCCTCTCCTCTCCTCTCCTCTCCTCTCCTCTCCTCTCCTCTCCTCTCCTCTCCTCTCCTCTCCTCTCCTCTCCTCTCCTCTCCTCTCCTCTCCTCTCCTCTCCTCTCCTCTCCTCTCCTCTCCTCTCCTCTCCTCTCCTCTCCTCTCCTCTCCTCTCCTCTCCTCTCCTCTCCTCTCCTCTCCTCTCCTCTCCTCTCCTCTCCTCTCCTCTCCTCTCCTCTCCTCTCCTCATTCTGACATATGTTTTAAAGAGCTCAAGACAATTTATTTCCTTTCCTTCAGGGAGGCTTGGCAGCAAAACTGGTCATCAGATAGATTAAGATTTAATATATTGAGGACACTCATGGCTGTCACTTCCATCTTCCTAGAAGCACACACTTTTGTACCTTTGCTTCATAACATTCCTTCTTTTCTAATTTATACCAACGTTTAAACAAATGTTTTTGCAAACACACACGTGGTATTTGGGGATATAGAGACCTATACTGGCAGGTTTGTCCATTTTTCTGCGCCTACCTTTTTTAGGTCCCTAGACACAATCACAAACCTAAAGCAAGTGTTTGGAACTGAAAAGCCAAGAAACCCCAGTCTGCCACTTCAGGGTAATTTGTTGTATCCTTTTTTTTTACCACACTATTTGAAAATATATCTTTTTTAAAACCCTAAAAATCAGTATATTTTTAACCAATTTGATACTGGTATCTCTCACCCCAACAGATGTCACTCATCTAATTGCCTGTTTTGGAACAGAAGAGGAAGTTGTATTAGAGAAGGCTTGCAGACTTTATGAAGTGACTCCAATGTTCCATTTAATTATTCCGAAGTAATAGCTTTAAAAATATTTTGCATCACGCCTTTAATACAAAAAATAATTTCTTAGGCAGACAGTCTCAGGCTGAATAATTCTGGCATAAAATCTAAAGTTCTACCATTGACTCATGAAAATAATTCTTTCTGAAAATAGTTCTGTTCCTAATGAAAATACATTTATTTGTATTTTTGCTCTTTCATGTCTATGGATATAATCAGGGAAACAAGATATTTATCAGATAAGTAATTAACTATTACAGGTATTGTTGCATATTTCAATCAAGTCTAAAAGTTGAAGCTACTTGACACAGTAGCCAAGAGAAACGCAGATCTCGCTGCTAAATTTGCTACAGTTGTTTTAAAAATTGGGGTTAGTGATGTCAGTTTCCTGCTTGTCTGTTACTAATGCCCGTGTGCTATTTACATGTTATATGTTACATAGGATAATTATACAGGGCTAAATACTACTTGCTTGTGAATTCTTGCAGTTAAGATATGAACGGTGCAGCAAAATTAGGCTGTTTGAATGGAGCCCAGATGAGTATGGATTTATAGGAAGAAGGATATGTTTGAATGTGTCATATTTAGATATCTCAGGCTAACACAACTTTGTTTTGTGATGAAGGAGAGAATAATTACATAATTTAGGGCCCTTGCTTTTGCATATGCAAAATCATACCTGCAAATAACTGCACATACATACCATTATTAGATGTTAGCAGAAAAGATAGTGGAGATCGTTTAGGCAATCAGCTGCATGCCCAAACCAAACAGCTTGAAGCACTGTCATTTCCAACTTCCATTGAACTGAACAATTTTGCAATGCAGACACAAAAGGTGGTCTCTCATATTCAGGATCAGATTGAAGCTTTTTACAAAAGAAATATTTGTGTGTAGGAGCTCCAAAATCTTAGCCCAGCAGAGCAAGAATTATGTGCCTGGGTATAAGCATGGACAAATTTTTGCTTTTTTGGTTTTTTTTTCTTGCATTAGCTTAATGATTACAGTTGCCCTCAGCCCACTGCATGAAACTCTATGTGTGATAGCCAAGTAACCTGAAGAGCATTCGGGGATTTTGCCAGCTACTGGAACCTGAAAGTCTATTCCACTAAACTATGAAAATGGTTCCTGACATACTTTGGGCTCAGGTCAACTAGCAGTCTCCAGACAAAACTTGGGCATGATTCAGCACTTACAAGGTCCCAGGAACATTCTCAAAAAGCAACTTTGCCACCCTCGCTTTGGAAACTGAGAGGCTTGCATAAATATGAGTCATTTTATGCCAGCTGTTCTTTGTGCCCAGAATATTCCTGGACATGTTTCATATATTAAGATAAAGATAGGAAATGAAGTTTCAGTACATTTTTTTCAAAAATAAGGGAAACAAAAGAAAAAACAACTGAAAAATTACAGTTTCTTTTGTCTGAGATGATGTTAATTTTTTTCCAGCCTAACTGATGCAGGATATTCTGGTTATTTGTTGCCCAGAACTCCAGCTGAAATTCTTATAATAATTACCTCTTAGCTTACCAAGAAAGTTTTATCCTCTTGTTCTTGATACACGGAATTTTGACTCCATCATTCACAGTGCCTGGCAAGGTTATGGAACAGATCATCCTGAGTGCAATCACACAGCACCTTCAGGATGGACATGGGATCCAACCCAGCCAGTACTGCTTTGTGAGGGGCAGGTCCTGTCTGACCAACCTGATCTCCTTTTATGATTAGGTAACCCGCCTGGTGGATGAAGGGAAGCCTGTGGATGCAGTCTATCTGGGCTTGAGCAAAGCCTTTGACACTGTCTCCCATGGCATACTCCTGGATAAACTGGTAGCCCATGGCTTGGACAGGTGCACTCTCAGCTGGGTTAAGAACTGGCTGGATGGCCGGGCCCAGAGAGTGCTGGTGAATGGGGCTGCATCCAGCTGGCGGCCGGTCACCAGTGGTGTCCTTCAGGGATCAGTGTTGGGTCCAGTTCTGTTTAACATCTTCATTGATGCTTTAGATGAGGGGATTGAGTCCATCATAAGTAAATTTGTAGATGACACCAAGTTGGGAGGGAGTGTTGACCTGCCAGAAGGCAGGAGGGCTCTGCAGAGGGACCTAGATAGGCTGGAGAGATGGGCTGAGTCCAATGGGATGAAGTTCTACAAGGCCAAGTGCCGGGTCCTGCACTTTGGCCACAACAACCCCATGCAGCGCTACAGGCTGGGGACAGAGTGACTGAAGAGCAGTCAGGTGGAAAGGGACCTGGAGGTACTGATTGACAGGAGGCTAAACATGAGCCAGCAGTGTGCCCAGGTGGCAAAGGAGGCCAATGGCATCCTGGCCTGTATAGAGTAGCCAGCAAGACGAGGGAAGTGATCCTTCCCCTGTACTCGGAGTTGGTGAGGCCACACCTTGAGTATTGTGTTCAGTTCTGGGCCCCTCAGTTCAAGAAAGATATTGAGGTGCTGGAGCGGGTCCAGAGAAGAGCAACAAAGCTGATGAAGGGACTTGAGCACGAGTCCCATGAAGAGAGGCTGAGGGAGCTGGGGTTGTTTAGCCTGGAGAAGAGGAGGCTCAGGGGTGACCTCATCACTCTCTACAACTATCTGAAAGGAGGTTGTAGACAGGTGGGGGTCGGACTCTTCTCCCAGGCAACCAGCAACGGAACAAGAGGGCACGAGCTTAGACTCTGCCAGGGAAGGTTTAGGCTGGATATCAGAAAAAAGTTCTTCACAGAACGAGTAATCAGGCATTGGAATGGCCTGCCCAGAGAGGTGGTGGATTCACCATCCCTGGAGGTTTTAAAATAAGACTGGATGTGGCACTTAGTGCTATGATCTAGTAATCATGATAGTGTTGGATTAAGGGTTGGACTTGATGATCTTGGAGGTCTCTTCCAACCCAGATAATTCTATGATTCTATGATTCTATGACTTTCGACCCCTCATCAGGATGTGTACCACAAAACCATTCAAAAATATGGCATCTGCCTGAGTAGTACTTTCTTCCAGAATATATGTTTTGTAACCCTATTATTTCATCCACTATGTTTAGCAATCAGTTTCCAGGATAGATTTATAGATTTGGCTTTGACCTTTTCCAAACCAGTTTGAGTTCTGCTTAGTTGGGACACATTTCTCCTTCAGTGTCAGGTCACCTAATACCTATAATTGCCAGAGAAGGTGTGGATTAATGAAGGTGGTTGGCCTAATGTAAAATTTTCAGTCTCAGTTCACTTTTCCTCTCAGTTTACCAACATTTGATCTTGGTTACATGCAGGAATCCTTTGTTTTTTCTAGGATTTTGCTTTTAGGAGATGATTGAATTGAAATCTATTTTAGGAAAAAAATATTACAGACTTTTGAGATAAAGCAGATTTTTACATATGCATTGTGCTTGTACTTCAGTACAATTAGTAATGTTGCTCCTCCACAAAGAAAGAATTAACCTGTGTTTGCAAGATGAAGGGTTTGTCCTAGGGAACTGTGTCTTAAAAAGACTGTCCAATGCAAAGAGTCATCAAAGAAGGACGCCAATTTCTCTGGCTTAGGTATCTAACTGGCTCACGTTCCAGATGTCTAGCGAAAAAATGTTCCTAAAAAAAGTGCTGTTTGATGAAGGAAGAGCCCAGGGCCTCTGACACAGCTTTCAAAGGAAATTCTGTCTACCTGAGTTTAGATGTAGTGGTTCATCAACTGTTTTCCATTATTTACTTACGCAGAATTTTGTCTTGTGCAGGAAAAGGAAACTGGCTGGTCTGGGTGGATCCTCAGTCATTGCTAATTTTTTTTCATTTAAACAGATAGAAAGCCTGGATAATGCAGACTACATCACTTGTCATTTCCAGATTTATGAATCCAGCACTTAGTGTTATCACCTACTACCACAATGTATTTACATTTCTATTTACATTGCATTGCTGGATTTTCACAGGGTGTATCATGCGGGTTTAGGTAGGGTGGTGGTTGTTGTTGTTATTATTATTATAATAATTTTATTAGGATTCTTTTACTATTTAATTGTCAATGAAATATCTCAAGGGGGAGTGAGTATACTACTTTTTTTTCAGGAGTTCTAAATTATTTTATGTGAAGTTTGAGTGGAGGATGCAAGCCACATTTCTCAATGTCTACTATTTAGGTTGGAAGATCCATATTTGGGAATATATAAAAAGCCTCACCATTAACTTATGTTGTTATCTCAGGGATATGCACACTAAACAGGCAGAACAACTCAATTTGCATTTTTGTTAATTGCAGCACTACATTACACACTTCTGGATCATATTTTATTCTCTAATCTTTCAAGGGGGATACCCCTGACAAGCTCCTGCTTTTCAGCACTGTCTCCTAGTCTAGGAGTTTGTGCTACGCAACCTGTTCTGGAAACCTTCTGTCTACTTTAGACATACAGAGTTTGGCACCCTGGGTGAAGTAGCCTTTCTGCTATGCAGAAAATAATCTTTCAAAAGTGCAGAAGAGAAACAAAATGAATAGTGCACAAAAGAAAGGGGAAAATATCCTTTTAATGAAGAAATGACATTATTTCTGCTTTTAGATAAGATGCTTTTAAAAGATGATGAGTACCTCAAATATTTATTAGGACAAATAAAAAGTTGCTTTTCTACTAAATGAGAGTAAAAATGTTTTTAAACTTACGTTAATTTCCAGTATGGAATTCACTACAGTCTTGAGGCTGCTTACACACATAGACTTAATTTCACCGGTAAATTCCTCCTTTAATAACATGTAAGTTTACAATAACAACCCAGAACGATGGCTGTAAGGAATTTAATTAAAGTCATTTGAATAAGTCTGTACATTTCTAATATTCATCCAAAAAAAGAGTGAATTAAATATTTTCTTCAGTTCTAAAATTATATTGTCTCTGTTTATGTTTTCCCTGACAGTCAAGAGAAGAACATAAAATCACTTTCTGGGGCAGCATCCAATATTTTTTCATTCTGTGCAACTCATGAAACCAAAAGCTTTTAAGTGACGGTCCTTTGAGGTTCAAGTCAAGGAGTTCCCCCTTTCTTCCATTCTTTGTCTTGCTATCTTTCTAAAAGTTAGGGCAACAAAATTTTGGAAAACTCTTTCAATTGATTCAGCCATATTAACTCTTTCCTTCTGAATATTATAAAGGTAGAGGACCAAGTTCGAAGAGGGTGAAGGGCCTGTTGTACAGATCTGAGGTATAATTGTGTTTTCTTTATCCTTGAGTGCTTTGGAGCATACTTTACATGACAACATGATATAAGTGACAGCATAAGTAAATTTAGTAGATGTGTAATCTATCTGAATGACCACAGACCTAAAACAGTGCAAAACTGTATGAGAAATGCAAACAGATTGGATGGGGCGCTTAGTGCCATGGTTTAAACGATGAGTAGGTGTTAGTATTGGGTCATAGGTTGGACTAGATGATCTCAGAGGTCTTTTCCAACCTTGTGATACTGCGATACTGTGATCTGCTGTCCAGATTATCTTTATCACATAAGACTCACAGCAGAATCAGACCACAGTATGGTAGTTTCATATTAGTTTTTTGTGAAAGATACTCTTTTTGAAGGCAGAGGTACAAGCTCTGAAACAATGAATTTGCCGGAAGAAAAGCATTGAGTCTATTAAATTCACTAAATTAAAACAACATCCCTGTACTACAACCCAGAACACTGAATTCTTACAAGAGTTCTAAACACCTTACAAACATTAATAACATAGACAGTCAATATTTATATTCAGTGATTCTCCCAAAATAATACAAATATTCTCTTCTTAAAATGTCTCACTATGTGACTGAGACAGTAAAACCTTTCTCTTCTCTTCTAAAGAATTTTAACCTTTCACAGACAAAAAAAAAAACCAAACTAAATCTGACATTTGAAAGATCCAACATTAGAGCCCACCATTAAAATATGATCTGCTTATTCTCCACACCTCCATTAATTCAGATCTGCTCATACAACAAGACTAAGGAAATATTGACATGATTTTTATCTCATTTACATACCCACACAGTCCTGAAAAATGTAGGCAGGCTTCTCAGAAAAGAAGAAATAAATAATTTATGCCTTGCTAATCATCAACTAAACAGTGTTACCTCAGTCTTATCTGAAGTGAATTTCACAGATCTCATTCAAATTCTGTATAAGCCCAGCAACAATTTTGCTTTCTCCTGGTGCATTTCATGAGTTTTATTCAAGTTAGAGGTTGTAGTGAATCAAATTGGAGCAAATCAGGACTGACAAACAAGTAAAAACTTTTTTTTTTTCCAGCAGTAACTGAAATAAAATTTACTGAAAATAAAATAGTCTTCCGGCACCAAAATAAATATTTACCCAAATCTCTGGAAGAAAAGAACCCCTCAGAGCTATCTTTAGGAATGGCCTATATTTTGACATCACTATTTAGTATCTACTGTGCTACAGCATCACTACTATATAATAAGTTAGAATAAAAGTTTCTTTTTTTCTGCTGATTGCCAAAATGGACCTAATATTTCTAGCACAGTTTCCAAGATGGTCACAAAATTAAGAAATAATTTGCTTCCATGTAATAAATTCTGAGAACTCTAGAAGAGTTGCCTTGATTCATTCTTCTATTGTCCCTCTAAAAATAAGGGAAGGATGAAAAATTAAAGAAGGTCAATGTACCACCAACAGGAAAAGTACATTTTTTCCTGCTCTATCTGAAGAGTTTCTCTTTTTATGACACTGTTATCCAAACTGTCTGAATAAATTCAGCAAAATTATTATTTCTGCTGTTATTCAGCAAGCGAGACCAGAGCTGCCTTTTATTCTCCAACGCTTTTAGAAATCTGGTGGCAGTTTCTAGCTAAAGGTCAAGCACAGCAAAAGTTGACCGTTTCTGCTATCATGAAGGCCAGTAGTGCTATCTGTGGCTGAGTTTTTCTGTAAAGCAACTCATAGTATATATTGTTCAGCTGTGAATGCAGAACACAGAAAAATCAGCCAGGTGGTTCTTATTTTTCAGAAATCAGCAGAAGAATTATGTATTAAATAAAAACTGAGCAACCAGATCTTCAGTAACTGTGATCTGAGAAATCTTCAAGTCCATTGTATCATCGTCTTTTCTGCTGTATCACATCTCTGGAAGATAATTATGGACAGGACAATGAAGGCAATCTTTCTAAGGAAGCAACACATTTTTGCCTTTATTTTCACTGGTTTACTGAAAGTAGGTCATGCCTCACCAAGATTGAGTAATCTGTGATGTTATACTGAGTGTGAAAGACAAAAAGAGTAGAGTTGAAATCTAGATAATTTTACAACACCCTTGTAAACTTTACAATGTGATTATCCTCCACTTTATTTAAAGGACTGTCAGTTTATCTTACTATTTAACTGGTTTTGTTACAAAATAAGACACATCACTTGGAATGTTAGTTTTCTAAAAATTAACTTTTTAACATTTTAGATTTCCTTTGAAAAACTGTACAATTTCTTGTGTCTCATATCTCAAAATTAAATTCTGTACAGAATTTTGTGTGTGTGTGTTATCAGAACACCAGAATTTTCTAAGCTGGAAATGTTGAATATTTCCACTGTTGTTTATTTTTTTAATTTTTAAAATGTTAACAAAGCAACACAGATGCTGTCTTTATAATTATGATTGCCTGGTAATAGTACACTTCTCAGTGACAATAAGAATTAATCAAATAATTAGTAGTACTTTGTACAGCTGCCCATGTTTTTCTTTTTTCTTAATGCAGTTTTCATTCCCAGGTGGTGATTACTTGTTAGGTGAAGGCATGTGCACTAAATATTTTTTTAGCCCATAAATTTTCAATAACCAGTTTGAGACCTAGAGCAACCTGTGATTAATCACCTACTAATTGGATCGTTCCTTCACTGTCAATAAGTTACAAACTGCATACAAGGCACTCAGTTCCATTATTTACTAGATCCTGGTTCCTCTGGAAAAACAGCACATTTTACATTAAGACAATCATCACATCTACAGCAAAAATGTTGTACTCTATTCAAATGTACTATGCACTCAATTTCACCATATTATCTTCTATAATAGCTTTGGGATTTTCCTGGCTTTTTGTTTATTTTGAAAAAGAAAAAAAGAAAGAAAGAGAGAGAAAGAGAGAAGGAGAGAGAAAGAAAGACAGAGAGAGAGAGAAAAAAGAAAGAGAGAAGGAGAGAGAGAAAAAAGAGAGAGAGAGAGAAAGAAAGAGTAGGGAAGGAAGGAAGGAAGGAAGGAGGGAGGGAGGGAGGGAGGGAGGGAGGGAGGGAGGGAAGGAAGGAGGGAGGGAGGGAGGGAGGGAGGGAAGGAAGGAAGGAAGGAAGGAAGAAAGAAAGAAAGAAAGAAAGAAAGAAAGAAAGAAAGAAAGAAAGAAAGAAAGAAAGAAAGAAAGAAAGAAAGAAAGAAAGAAAGAAAGAAAGAAAGAAAGAAAGAAAGAAAGAAAGAAAGAAAGAAAGAAAGAAAGAAAGAAAGAAAGAAAGAAAGAAAGAAAGAAAGAAAGAAAGAAAGAAAGAAAGAAAGAAAGAAAGAAAGAAAGAAAGAAAGAAAGAAAGAAAGAAAGAAAGAAAGAAAGAAAGAAAGAAAGAAAGAAAGAAAGAAAGAAAGAAAGAAAGAAAGAAAGAAAGAAAGAAAGAAAGAAAGAAAGAAAGAAAGAAAGAAAGAAAGAAAATCCTTTTCCCAGACAGACTTAAAATGGCTTCCACTGGTTTTACTAAAAAGTAAATATACTATATAGATTGGGTAGATTTTAGCCCAAATATTCAGTATACAAGTATATATAAGTGTAAATAGTTGTTTGGACTGTGTATTTAGCCTTCAAATAAATAACTGGGTTCAATGTTTAGTTATCTTAAAGTTTAATTTTTTTTTATTTAAAGGTGACTGCCTTCCATTAAACCTTGGTGACATCAGTACTGAACAGCTGCAGGAGAAGACTGGATTTAATTTGTGTTTTTATTCAGTCAGATCCCAAATCCTCTGTTACAGTTAAAAGTGTAAGACCACTCAATTATGTGGAATTATACAAATATGAATTCAAAAGCACTTACTAGTAGGTATATATCCCAATGGAGCAGCTTATAGTAAAGAGCTTTTCCTACTTCTCAGTTCAGGTGAACTTCCATTAAAAAAAAGCGAATATTATATTTTATTTTTACATAGATAATACTTTTACAGTGAAATAGTTGGGTGGAACAATTCACTTTGTGTCTTCAGAAGTTGCAGATCATACCAGACATACATAGACACACACACAAGCATGTACACATTGATCCCAAATGCATGAATAGAGGATGACTGGAAAGAGCTACACATTTTATTTAAAGCATCTGTATTCACTCCCTCATGAGCTCATCAATGAAGGAGAGAGCATACCCCTACTGAAAAGAAAGAAAGAAAGAAAGAATCTGGAAAAGAATGATTCATCAATATTTCTTGATTTCTATGTTGTTCCAAGTCCTAGAAACAGGGTTGAAAATTGAATTTGGGGGAGAGGGAGATGGTAGGATATTTCTAAGTAAAATTTCTGCTTAAACTATCAGCACATTCTTGCCACATTGAAGTCACCAAGCTGCTGCCATCCCACTCTGTTGCTTTGATGGAGGTTTTAAAGTGCTAACAGAGGCAGCCAGGAGATAGGTGCTCTTGCTCTTGCTCTTAATTGAGGCATCCAGAATTGATGAGTGCTGTCAAGAGCTAGCTATGAGGATGGCTACCAGGGGAGCCTAATAAAGTGACTGGAAGAGATCAAGGTTATTACAGGATCTCGGGAAAATGACTGGAAGCAACAAAAAACAATGGGAGAGCACAGTGTGGCATGTGAGAAAGAAGAACAGTACTTGTAAATCCAATTATGAATTCAGGAATGAGTAAGGTGCCAGGGGGAATTAAAACACTGCACAGTAAATACCAGCTTTCGCTTATCAATGATCAAGACAACACTGGCTTGTGAAGATAATATTAACTTATTTAGTTCTATGGTACCATGATCCCTGCATTTCACGTACACTTAATGAAAGAAATGCTAGCTGGGCTGCTGTTATTTTCTTTCTGACTGAAATTTGAAAACAGCAAAAATAAACCCTGTAGTAGGTTTTGGATTTCTTTTTTTCTAAGGATACCATGCTGAGTGTACCTGTCAAATGTGTATAAGCAGCTGAAATCTCCTTGCAGAATGTGCTTGACTGAGTAAAAAAGTGGCAATATACATTTTACAAAAGGAATTAAAAAGAAAATGTAAGCAACATGTAGCAGCATCACACAGAGGAAAAAGGGATGAAGCACACAAAGAGAGAGGCAGAGAGAGAGTGAAGTTGTTTTACCATGCAGTCTAATCCTTTTGATGACTACAGAAATAAAAACCTGTTAGCACGTTCCACGGGATTCTGAAGATTGATTATATGTCTTAGTTCCCCTGTACTCTCCAGTGCTGAGAATGTCTTTTTAAACTGCTGACTTCACAGTCTATGAAAGGACTGAAGGAGGCACGGGCTGTGATCTAGATATAAGATTGAAAGGTTCAGAAACCACCTTGAGAACATGATAAATATTTCTGCTTCTCCCAGCACTTCAAAGAATTGCAGTCACCAAAGATGTGAACTTCTTGATTGATAAGAAGTAGTTCACCTTGCACAAGCCTTCACTTTATAGCTGAATCAAAGAGGCACAAAATTGGAAGTCCTGGAATAAGATTAATCAAGTAACTTACTCAATGAAATAGTTCAAAATACATGTATTTTTCCTACTCAGTAGTCAGAAACTCAGTCAGTGAAATTTGCTGTGATACCTACATGAACAGTCCTTCCCAAATGTTCAAGAAGGTAATGGAGCCATAATGATTTACACAATATAAGAATCTGGTGCAAGCAGATAACCTTTAACAGAAATTTAAACAGTACTCTGTTAGAAATTGTTATGTAGGAACTCACAACTAAACAAGAAGCTTGTGCATAGTGTGTTGTTTAATTCTATTTACTATGATAGAATTCCATGAAAACTGAGGTCATCCTCATTCAGAAATAGTCATTGTTAAATTAAGCATTAACTTTAATGATGATGCCATAACTTTATAAGTTTGATTTAAAGGTCCACTGTGACTTGTGGTAAGTCTCCTACTGACTTCCTTGTGATGAAAGGAAAAAACATCCCATGTTAAATAGATACTAAATTAAAACAAGAAAAAAATTAGTATTCTGCAATTGTTTTTAAGTAATATGGACTTGTAATCACATAAAAATATTGATTCTACATAACTGAGCTACAATCTGATAACACTGAATTACCTGAGGCAAAAAGACTGAAAAATGCAAGGAACCAAGTGTTGGATATACTGTTGTAAGAGGTAATTGAGTCTCTGGATGCTCAATGCCTTGTACATTAGCTACTTCACCGTTTTAAGAATACATAAGGTTCTGAAGAAAAAGAGCAAGCTCATAAATACTGTGTTACTACAGACCTTCTGTAAGTTTACAATTACAAGGATTACTAGTAAAATATAAGTTTTGCAAATTGAATGCCACAAGAATTCTGAAACTGAAAAACAGATGAAGGCATATATACCTTATTCAAGAAATAACCAGACTCCTGTGCAATGTACTGAGCACTGTGTGTAATCACTACCCTGAGGTTTATGAGGGAGGCAAATTTGGAATGCAAAAAACATGAGAATAATATTTTCAAAATGGACTTTTAAAGATAAAAAAATAAACAGAGTTTTAATAATGGTGCTGTGTTAGTAAATAGTTCACTAATCATATAAAAAATTCTCTGATTTTATTTTGATGCCTTGTATACATAAGGAGCCAGTGCAACAACACTCAAGAGAGATTACAACATGGATTTTGTCATTCTGAGAGAAGTTTACATTTTCTTACTGTAGGTTCACGAGAGCAGGAGGCAAACCAACACCTTGGAAGAAGCCAAGTTTTTGCCATCAACTGTGCAAGTCAAAACCAACTACTTCGTCAACCAACTACTAGTTGCCACTAATTGGTTTTGTGGGGAAAAGGGTACAGAACAGAAGAGGATACAGATGTGGGGAAAGAAATAGAATTTGAACAAATGACTTAGCTGGGAGTAGATTAAACATGGAAGGAGGAATGTGCTGCTGGCAGGAGGGAGGAGTGGAAGGGCTGTAGCCTGGGGCTGAGCCAGCTGCTTGACAATGCAGTGAGCTGAGAGCAAGTTCTCTGTATGGTTATTGGAGGGCACGGCTGAGTGCTGGGAGGTAGCAGCAGTTAGAGAAGGAGAAGAGCATTTAGACATGCTTTATCAGACTGGAGATTTCACTGGAAACATTCAGGTTTGTTTAGTGTTGGCAACACTTCTGACCCCAAATGCAGCCAGAAAGAGAACGTCAACATTGGGAACTGCAAAGAGATTAGTGACTTGATCTAGTGACAGGAAAGCACAGAATTTCTAGAAATGTCCCAATTAATGACTCCATGACCATAATTAATTCTTGATAGTGAAAATGTGGAAAAGATAGAAAATAAGGGTTTCTTGAGAAGATTGCGATTTGTAGGGAAGTAACTGTAAGTTGATGTGCACACAAACAACATCTATCAACGTTACATTTAAAAGAGTTCTGTGATATGCAGGTTTGTTATTCAGACAGGTGACCTGACAGTAGAGATTGATGCACCCGTCTGAGAAGAATAAGAATATAAATCTCTGTCTTATCATAAGGAGAATGCAGGGAGCAGATAGGGATGAAGCAGTGGACATAATCTATTTAGGTTTCCAAGAGACATTTGACATTGCATTGTAGAATAGAATAATATATCTTCAGGTTAGCATGTAAGGCACAGCAGACTCTCTTCCTCCCAGGCTTCTCAAGCTGTAATGTAGGACACCAGTTCCCAAGTGCTGAACATATTTTTTTCCTTAGTTTTCTTCTCAGCCTTTTTGGTTTTCTATTCTTTGTATTTTCTAGAAAATTTTTCTAGACAATTTCCTTCTATACATCTTTCACTTATTTTTCACTCATACTGTATTTTCTGTTTCCTTTTATTAATTTTGGTGCTTTTTTTCCCTCTTAGACATAAAATGAGAGTGCTAGTGAAACATCCTGACCCAAAGTGACTGATATGATGTTGTCTTAGCATCCCAAGTTTAGCAGTTAGAGAAAGGGGATGAACCATTGTCCATTGTGGCGTGGGAACTACAGAAACATTCCCAAATAAGAGATGACTCCCTCTCTTCCCTGGGAGCTTCCTTCAGTCTTATCAGTCATCAGCTATAGTGATATTATGCAAACACCGCATGAGCTACTTAAGGGGAAATTGAATTTTAGAACTGGTGTGAATAACAGTTCCTAAGACACGCAGACATGATGAGGATATAGAAACATCAATAGTACTAATAAAAGCTCAGATAGCTGAAGAAGTACTCAGGCTTCTGAATAACTTAACATACGCCCTTGTTTCTTCCATTCTATCTACAGGGTCTCCATTTCAGGATGCCTAAAGACAACATTTGGTCAAAACACAGGAATAAGGAAATGTCCCATACTGCAATACATATTCATCCTCATACACTGCCACTTGCATGGAAATGAAAACTGTTTTGATACATCACAGGATATGCCCTATATCAATACACGTCTACATTCTTCGCAGTTGCATGGTAAAGCAAATAGGTCACTGAGATTGCATCACTTCTAACATAAGCCTCCATTAGAAAGTCAGGGTGCCAAGTACTGACACTTCTACTTTACCTCAGGAAAATATGAAGCTGTGTTTGATAGCAAGTAAGGCATTTTTTTATGGAAAGCGAGAAACTGTAGTAATGCAGATCAGTCAGGTGTTTGCCTTTAATTATCAGAACCAGTTTGTGTGTAATATGATGCAGACCAGTTAATTCCTCAGAACTCGTACAATTCTCAGAGGATATGACTTCCAGGTTCTCAGAAGAGAGGCTAATCCATTCTCCTGAAGGATTTGGGGACACTATGTGGGGAAATGAAAACTGGTATGCACCATAGAAATATGATAATTCATGCTGGTTGTTTGTAGGTTATCTGGTTCTATCTCTCATTCAAAACAGGAACAACCTTTACATTATGGTAGGTTGCACAGGATCTTAATCAAGTTTTCAACATCTCTATGGACCGTAGAATCACATAATCATTTGGTTGGAAAAGACCTTTGCGATTATTGAGTCCACCCCTACCTGTCCACCTTCTAAAACATATCCCTAAGAAACTCATATACCCATCTTTTAAACACCTCCAGGGATGGGGACTCGACCACCTCCCTGGGCAGCCCCTTCCAGTGCCTGACCACCCTTTCAGTGAAGAAATTTTTCCTAAGGTCTAGTCTAAACCTCCCCTGACACAACATGCAGCCATTTCCTCTCATCCTATCACCTGTCACCTGGGAGAAGAGACCAACACCCACCTCAATACAACCTCCTTTCACGCAGTTGTAGACAGTAATGAAGTCTCCCCTCAGCCTGCTCTTCTTTAAGATAAACAAACCTAGTTCTCTCAGCCACTCATTGTAAGACTCGTTCTTCAGCCCCTTCACCAGAAAGAGATAGAAATCTCTCCGGGACTTTGGGCCCCAGCTCCAAGGTCTTACCACCTTCTTCTTACATTCTGTCTGAATTTCTCTGTCTGCAATTTGCAACTCTTTGTTTTTGTACACCTGCTGTGAACCTCCAAGAGAGTCTAACTCCCCCTTCTACACAAGCCTGCATTAGATGATAACTGAAAACAGCCTTTCAGCCCTATCAGCCTTCTCATCTTCGGGATGAATAAACCTATTTTTCTCAGTGTGCCTTTGTCTTTCAGGTTTTTCAGTCCCCTAAATTGTCCCAAAGAGTGTCTCTTTGTTGGACTTAGTCCAGTTTTCAATGTCTTTCTTGCTTGAGGAACTTGAAAACTGGACACAAAATAGATGCAATATCACAAGTCCTGAAGGCAAGAGTGCAATCTTTTCTGTTTATGTGGTGCGGATTATTACTAATGCAGACCAGTATATAATTAATGTTCATCTGCGCAATGGGCTGCATTAGTAACAATACTTTAAAGCTTTAAGTTTAAGGTGTTTTGTAATTTCAAGTTAAGAATATCAATAGATAATTTTTGCAATGTTTAATCTGCCAAGAACTTCTGAACTGTCATTAACACTTGGACTAACTACTGAGAAAAAAATACTTGAGAAAACATAAAACTCAGAATTATTTTGGCAAAAATGTAACTTTCTTTTTAATAACCTAAATGTAATTGTATACAAGGATGATTCTTCTACCTTTTGAATTATTCTGCCTTTTGAAATAATGTAAATGAATTCTTCTATCAAAGAACCTTTTAAGTAACGTACACAAATACGGAATCTATCTTAAGAATTTTCTCAGTGCATTAAACCTGCCCTTTGAAAAATTGGCAATTGCTAAGTGAGATAAAATTCATATGAGTTTGCCCTTTCCCTTCCTGTCTATCAAATATTTGTTAGGAAATTTAGGTAGTGAAATAATTTTTGGGTTCTTCTGACAACATAGCAATGACGCAAGAAATAACGATCAAGGTCAGCATGTGTGCTGCTAGTTATGGCCACAATGACCTATTCACACCCACACAGTAGGCATGTTTATCCTTCATTTTTGTACTGATTTATAGATCCATAAATACATACAGATGTTTTTGACTGTGGCTGAATGGAATGAGAAATAAATTAGATATAAAAGCTCTACCAAGCAAATAGATATGTCGACACAATTGAGTAGAAAGGAAGAAATTTCATATAAGATAGAAAAATAAGATCAAATAGAGCTTTCAAAAACCAACACAATCCTACAATCTAAAGACAAATTTCAGCTTTTGTCAGTATCATTGTATAGAAATTTCTGTCTGATATGTGGATTATAAGGAAGTGAAAAATAGGAAAATTGCAATAGTTAAATAATATAAAGAGTCACAACCTTCAAATCACGTTGGACTATTAAGTTTGGCCAAAACCTTGAGTTTTGACTTCACTAGATATTGCACTTCACAAAGCAGAATTTAGATTTTTAGGCTAAGCCTACCATATTAAAGAAAAAAAGACTGAGGCACAGGTAGGTTCAGCGATAGGTAACCAACTATGGTAGTAGTTGTAAGCAAGCTCCTGGGCATAGTTTTATGTCTGTTTACTCATATTTTCCTAGACAATACTCAAGACAGTTGGGAGAAAACATGCCAGGGACTGCTACTAAGACTGTTCCTAATAATAATTTTTCTTCCCAATTAGGCAGTTAAATGAAATGCAAATTAAGCAATTAGATCACAGATGCACCTCTGTGCTGTGACTTTATTGTAGTCCTTCATGGCGCCTTCTGGAACCAGCCTTGGCACCACTTCCTTCATGGCATCATTGCCCACCAGCCTCAGGAAACCTCATAGACTTAGTGCCACTGTCTTGGTTTTAGTTTGCTTTTTAACCAATGTCAGCTTTCCCAGAAGAGACTTTATTCTAGTTGTTTTTTCCTCCCCCACTCACAAATAAAACTGCTTGGAAAAGAAAAATAACTTGCTTCTTCTCTTCACTGATGAATTTGTTCCCGTGTCCTAAGAAAAACAGAATTAAATGATCTTTCAGTCACAAAGTGGAAGAGTACTCAGCAGAACAGTGGAAAAGAACCCTATGTCTTTTGCTAGTGCCACTTCATGTGCAGCCTTGAGTAAGTCACTTATCCTCCTTATATCTTCAGTTGCCCAGCTGATAAATGAGTAAATCCTAATGCATCGAGTGCTGGAAAAAATAGTTATTAGCTTTTGAAAAGCACTTTCAAAGGATCTGGTGCAGTATAAATGACAGATACTTATTTTAGACAAGAAAGAAACAGATATGACCGTTTTGTTTCAAGGATTTTATTAAAGGAAAACAGAATTGTTGTCAGCGTAAGTTATTTTCTAACATAGCAGCAATAGAGAGGTGAATACCTCTCTGTTGTAGGTGAATACAGTAGATGTAAGGCAGCTGCTTTTAAGCTGACACATTAAGAAGCTGAACTGGTTACGTGAGATAGCTGAGGAATTGTGCTGACATTTACGCTATACCTCAACTTTATGCTATCATTATTCCACATGCCATCGAACATACACTGAGATGCCTTAGTATGTGACAGTGCATATAAATTCTGACCAGAATTTTTATGAGGAAAAAAAAAGAGATGTATTCTTAATGTTAATATACTAGTATGAAATTCCCTGTGGTGTGATGAAAGATTTGTCTGCACTGAGTTCATCTCAGCACATATCACATAGATTGAAAGAGGATTTTGGAATTCTTTCTAATGCTTTTGCTTTGAAAGTATTGTTTTCTTCCAAGTCTGACAAACTAAACCTTAGCCTTAATAGAAGCTGCTAATTAAGATAGCCTTCATTTCTGAATACCATCTTTAGAAAAATGTCATGAAAAATGAGATCTGTTTCTAGTATATATGTTTTGATCATAAAGCTATGAGTGGAATGAGCAGTAGAGTTATATGAACAAGGATGGCAATATATCAAGTTTCATTATTTTTTACAAAATTTCAAGCTTTCTCCTTCTCTCTCCAACATTGTGGCAGAGAATTTGGATTGAATCCAGGGCTGGAAGAGGGGATTTACAATTAATAGAGAACATAACTGACATGTTTCCCCTCTCTTGTCTCATTGCTTACTACCTGCAGTAGTAAGAGAACAATATTAATGGTTATATGAGTGGTTGTAAAATGTATCTTCACTCTTCACATTTCAAACAAGTCTCATATTCTTGAGGGGGATACCCAGCATTCATGATCTGTTATATTTCTGAACTAGCACAAAAGCCTGATTTCTGTAGTTATCAGTGAAAAGAGTACTTACCTTCTGTCCCATAAAAAAATTAACTAGGACGTTTTAGAGCCTTGCATGCTGACAACAAATTTTTCTAATGTTAAATATCACAGAAATGAAATATCATTCCTTTTATATAATATTATAAGAAAATCATTGAAATGTCAACTAAAAATTAGAATGGCCTTAGTGCAAGCAAAGACTGTGAAATGAAATATATTTTAACATAATTTATCATCAAAAGAAAATCAAGGTAATCAGCTGATATTTTCCCCAGGAGAAATATTATTCAGATACCACATTCCCACAGGTTATTCCAAGTGGGATGAAACTGCTTTTTCCAATGGCAAATAATTTTGTCACTTTTTTGCTTTTTTAATTTGAATCAGCTGGTTATTTTGCCTAACAGCCTCTGAGCAAGTCATCCTTGTGGTACACCAAGACAACTTCTCCAACTGGCTGCTTACTCTACCAATCCGACTGCCTAAGGAAGTAGAAAGTATCTGCAGAAGTGTAAAAAGCTGGATCAAAACAAGCTGTTATTTTATCTGGTTTGTTTTGTTTTGCTTTGTTTTTAAATATAAAAAAGACACATTCTGGTAATTCTTTTTAATAAGACTATGTTACCAAAATGTTTTGTTACAATTCATATGCCAGCTTCTCCAGGAGAATTCAACAACAAAATATCAGCTAGTGTTGCTATTAGTTCTTGAGAGTACTATATACTGGTGATTTATAAACAACTTAAAGCTTTGCTTATTTTCTGGGTTTGGTCAAATTGTGAAATGTCCTGAGTTTTAGCAACCATTTCAGAGACTTGGTCCTTTCTTATGACACAACAACATTACAATAAACCAAACATTTTTTCCCCAAATGTCTCATCATATTAAAGGCAATTGGACACATCTTATCTCTAGTTACTGTTAATTGCTCAATTCCGAATGCATCTGGAAATACCAAAATGATACTTGTGCTTGATTCAGATACAGTGAGTTTCTGAACATAAGCATCTAGTGTCATCTGAGATGTAGGATTTCAGAGGTGTTCACATATCAGTGGCAGTTATGACACAGGACCTAAAGGAGACCCGAGACCCATGAAGCAGCAGCAAATGCTAGACAGAATACTCCAGGACATATCATATGATACTAAGTGTCTGAATTGACAGCTGAATCAAGTCCAGAGGCTGACATTTTTCTCCATATTAATTTGATTGATATGTGGCATCTGCATGTACTTTTGTCTAAGCCTCGTATGTCTCTCTCTAGACAATGGCAACTTAGTCAATATGTGTTTACGTGTACCCAGTGGCTCCTGGACAGGTGTGCATGACCCAGAAGAAATGCCTAGGTGAAGTTCCGTCATTTGTGTCTAGCATCGTTTTGTAAGGGTATTTAATCTGGCCTACCACTAGCTCTAGAGAGGGGTGCCTTATAAGGGCCATTATACACATAGATACACCCAGGTCCATGCGTACACAATTCCTACACATGAAACTACTCCCACAATATGTCTGGACAGCCAAAGATGTAACATTTTGGAAATTGAGTGCTCTGTACAGTTTGGCCAGCAGAACAGCTCTCTAGTTTTCAGTGACTTTGTTAACTAGATTTCCAGTGAGCTCTACAATGAAGGTTCAACACAGATGCAGACACTTATCCACACATGGAAAACCTTACATCGGAAAACATAGTCTTTCCCCAAGCAACTTACCACCTAGCCAACAAAGACATCCAGACACTGGTTGAACAACTAGAAAACCTTGAAAATAAATATATTTTTTGCCAAAAATTATTAATCTGGTGAATAAGACACGATAGAAAAATAGCTTAAAAATCCTATATAAACTGCCTTTTGTTCATATAGGGACTAGTCAGGCTTTTTGGCTCAGACTGATTTAGAAATATTTCATTTACATAGAGAAGAATAATGCCACAAACCTATCTGTGCAACTGTAATTCATGTTTCTATACATTTGCACTACAGCAGTCTTCAATTTCACCGTCATGTTGTTGGGGTTTTTTGTCTTGTTTTCAAAGAAACTTTGCTTCATATAACACATAAGATGGATAAATTTGAACCCTTTCTTGCACTTCCTAGCTTTTTAATGCATAAATTAGAATTTGTGGTTCCTTTTCTGTATAATTTCCTATAGATGCCAAGAAGAAAACCAAGCAAGAAGAACTCCTTTATATAAAAATATGCTGTCAGTTCCTTGGCAATGTTAGGAACTTTGGCTAAATCTACGTTAGTGAACAAATTAAGGGCAGGGAATAGACACCCATGCTGTTTAATTTTTAATGTGTTCTCCACTGGTTTCGCCATGGGGCAATTTGCAGCTTCCTAGAAAATGCCCAGGCTCAACTAGGGAAAAAGGACATGCAGCTAAGAAAAAAGTGTCCTGCTAACCAATTTTAACACAATCACTCTGATCTTGGAGAAGGACTGTAAGGAAGTTTAAGCATGTGATATGAGCCATACCATTTGAGTGGATCTCCACATGGTCCCTGCTTTGTTTTATAGTGCCACTAACTGATTATAGACTGACACTCCTGGGCGTGTTAGATACTAGTGAGACCTGAAACATTTTACTACATTGGATTCAGGTCCCATTTCTGGTAATCAGTAAAAAGTTCTTGCACACTTTTGTCTCCTAAACCTTAACTCTCTTATTTTATTCCTTCAAGGCTCTTTCGGCTAATATAATTCATTAAACTGAGAAAACTTAATACAATATAATAAACTAAATAAATACAAATATATTGAATCAAAATTATACCTTTTTATACTCCATTCAGGAAAGAACAAAATATTTGCAGTTTGTGGATCTGATCTATAGTCACACATAATTCTCATACTAAAACAAACGACAGGAAAATATCTTAAGGCTTTTAAATAAATTCTATTGTGACATGATTATTATATACCTGTAAGGGTTTGTAATACTAAACATCTGTATGAAATATTCTTATGAGAAATGAACAGGAAAAAATATATAAAGCATATTCTTGGTAATAAATGTTAAAAAAGCTTTGGTTTTTAATCCCACACCCTTAATCAAATAAAACAAAATGAAGGATATTCAATTAAGACTGTACCTTTATTACTGTCACGTATTTTATAGAGGTCCCTTGTCCTTTCCTGTGTTTAGATCTTTAACAACAGCTGTTCCTGGCTACAGAAGGTGCCTGCAGTGTTTAAAACCAAGCATATATTTCGAATTGTATTGTCTCACCTGAGTCCAGTTCTCTCATGACTTGAGTTGTCATGAAGGTTTGGGTTTATGTGTACATTCACTGCTGAAATGGCCTATGAATCCTCTGTTGGATATACTCCAACATAGCCATAAAATCTCTGGAGCTTGAGTATTCATTCTCCCTCTTTAGTATCTAAGAAATTCTCTGAGCGTTGGAAAAGAAATTTACCTCCTTCCCTTCTGTCTGGTATAGTCCATGCCAAATCCCTTATAACAGATCTGGGCAAGAATCACTTTGCACCACCAGCTTCTTTGCTATTATAAAACATAACGGTTGAAGATTCTCCGTGACAACAGATTCCCAGACATTTTTGTATGTGTCTATTCAGTAGAGCTTATTCTCCTGATACTGAAGAGGTACCAATTATTTCTAGTATTGCCAGTATAAAAAGACTGTTGTATGCTGTTGCTAGCATCAGACTAGACCATCTTTTGTACATTCAGAAGGTATTATTTGAAGCAGAATAA
Organism: Dromococcyx pavoninus; assembly: GCA_033558185.1. NCBI lineage: Eukaryota > Metazoa > Chordata > Aves > Cuculiformes > Neomorphidae > Dromococcyx > Dromococcyx pavoninus. The sequence continues at coordinate 3,247,756 of JAUMJL010000199.1, read as the reverse complement.
CTCTTCTTAGAACTTTAGACTCTAAATCATACTCAACAGCAAGCTTGCTCTCTCCCCCTCATTCTGTTTTGCCTCTTTCTTTTCAGAGGTCTGCTGAAATGCTCCTGTTCTTCACATTCTGAATACTGGGAAGGGTGCTAGTAATTTCTTGAGGTTTTGTTTATGTTTCTGCAGCTTCTGACTTCAAAGAATAATAAAATGGTTTGGGTTGGACAGGACCTTCAATGGTTATCTAGACCACGCCTCCTACATTCAGCAGGGACATCTTCTATTATATCAGGTTATACAGAGCCCCGTCCAACTCGACCTTGAACGTCTCTGGGGAGGGAGTTTCTGCCCTTTTCAACAGGTCCATGTCTTTCCTGTGCTCCAGAGCTGCATACAATACTCAAGGTCTCACCAGAGTGGAGTAGAATGGGAGAATCCCCTCCCTCAACCAGCAGGTCACATCTCTTTTGATGCATTCAAGCATACTGTTTGCCTTCTGGAATGAAGACACACATTGCCAGCTCGTGTCCAGCTTTTCACCCACCAGCACCTCCAAGTACTTCTCCCCAGGGCTGCTTCCAGTACCTTCATCCTTCATCCGGGATTGATACTGGAGATTACCCCAACCCAGATGCAGGACCTTGCATTTGACCTTGTTACACCTCATGAGCTTCACATGGACCCACTTCTCAAGTTTGTCCAGGTCACTCTGGATGTTATCCTGTCCCTCAGGCATGTCAACCACACTGCTCAGCTTGGTGTCAACTGCAGACTTCCAAATGGCACACTACATCCTGCTGTCTATGTCATCAACAAAGATATTAAAGAGTAGTGGTACAAGCATGGAGTCCTGACGGACACCACTTGTTGCTGACCTCCAAATGGACATTGAGGCATCGACCACTATCCTCTGGATGTGACCATCCAATCATTTTCTCATCCACAGAACAGTCCATGCATCAAACCCTTATCTCTCCAATTTAGAAAGAACGATTTAGAGTTGTGGAGGACCTTGTGTATCACATTTTGTAAGAGTAAGAGAAAACAGGGGAATCTCCTAGGATTCCTTACAATTTGACAAGCCTGTCAGGAATGTGTTGACAGCATCACTGGGATAAATCCCATACAACCCTTATGGAAACTTGTATACGTATACAAGAATATTTTATTGTATAAGTTCATGAAGGGAAAAGGATTCAATGGTAGCTGGTAATAACATACTGCAAAAACAGGTTTAGAGAGATGTACAGACAAAATCCCAAGCACTGATAAGCACTGATAAGCACTGTTAAGCACTAATGGCTAGCGTGATGTTAGTAGGTAAGCATGCATAACAGAGAGTTCTTACACAACAGGCATTCCTGCAGGGTGCAAGACAGGATCCAGTTTGTCAACTGATCCCAGATGTTTTGATGGAGGTCTTCCCTAAAACCTCCACTTTGTGTTTCATTTATATAAAAGATTTCTATGCCTGTAGGTGGAGCTCGAGTGATGTTACTCATACATTCTTTTATTTTTGATTGGTGTAAAAATCTCTCGCTTTTCATTTGAAGACATAATCAATAAAATTCAGAGCATATGCCCAGTTGGGAGTAGTCATTCCTTGGATATGGGTAGCCTTTGGAGCAGAGGTGTGTTTTGGTATTATAATGAGCAAAGGTCAGCTAGAGGACACAATTTCATTCTACCTAGGTAGAACAGGGCTCTTCCATGGCAACCATATTCCTTTCCCAGGAGAAGCAACTGAATCTAGTTTTAATACACACTAAAATTGCTTTAATAGGAACTTTGGGGAAGCTTCGGAGTTCTCATCCCCCACCACCACCATTTTTCATTATTTTTCCACACTGTCAAAAGGCCTTACAGAAGTGGAAATAGATGACACCTGTAGCTCTTCCCTTGTCAACTGACATATTCACTCCCTCAGAGAAGGCCAGTGGGCTGGCCAACAGAACTTGTCCTTGGTGAATCCATACTGGCTGTCCCGAATCACTCCCTTGACCTCCAAGTGCTTTAGCATAGCTTCTAGGAGGATCTGTTCCATGATCTTCGCAGGCACAGAGGTGAGGCTGACAGGTCAGTAACTTGCAGGGTCCTCCTTTCTTCTCTTAGAGTGAGAGGGATTTTGCTCCCCTAGTCCCCGCCTTGCAGTCCCTTCACTTGAGAGGCGTGGAAAGGAAGATTGCCGGTGAAGACTGAGACCCTCAGCGTTGTCCTTGTCTGTTATTACCACTCTGATACCTGACTTCTCTCATCTAAAACTAATAAAATATTCTGTACATTTACAGTGGATTAAAGAAATTTTTGATCTTCACATTTACATTCTTGTTACAATAACAACCACAAAGCATAAACTTAGAAAACTTAACAACATTACAGTCTTCTGTATCATTGTGCGCTCAGATAGAGACTAGGTGGTACAAACACCTAACTCATACCTTGTGGTAACACACCTGCAGCTGAAGCAGAGCATTCCTAGAAACATTTCATTTTAAAAGAAAGAAAGAGCATTTTAGTGTTGATATACTTAATTTAACTGTAACTACTCCTCTGTGTTAGAAGTATAGCCACCTTATGCTGCTAACCATTAGAAGAAATGAGCCTGGCACCTCCAGAAAGTAACTGAGGTACTAGGTGGTTTGAATCACTCTTTCTAACAGTACCTATATCTCTCTGCTGAATAAAGAGAGGGTCTAGACGACCTGCCCTTCTAATGTAGGTGTCTCAAGCTTCAAAAGTGATGTGAGATGGTTCCCTCATCAGAGATTGGTACAATTGCAGAGATATCAGATTATTTTCTGTAACGAGGGGCTGAGGTCCTTTTGATCAATTATTGCTGAATTTTGGAGTAGATCAAGCAAAGGTATTTTACATAATAGGTGGGGAAAGTTTACTTAGTTCTTTTAACGAAATCACCTTTTGCTTTAATGCAAGGAAAAACCTATTTATTATCTCATTTAATCTCAAATCTGCATAGAGAATTCAAAACAGAGAAAAGAAAATAATTTCTACAGAAAGCCAGGACCATTTATGATAGTTCCAGGGATTTTTCTTTGAGGCCACAAGGGACAATTTTTAAGGGCTGTATTCCCGTGGATTTCCCTGTAGTAAGGTAAAAAGGTTTTACTACCACAGAATCAGACAGACATTTCTGGGCTAGATAGCGTGTGACTGATAATATTCTCAGTTCTGTATCATCACTTAGCAGATACAGCCCTTGTGACAGTTCATGACAGTCTTTTGAATAATTTCATGTATACAGTTACACATCCAGAAGTACCTTATAGGATATTCAAATGCACTTGGAATAAAAAAAAACAAACCTTGTTGTTCCACCCAGTAGGATTACTTAATTTTCTCAGCTTGTTGAAGGAAGCATTCTAGACAATGGTAATGTTCCCTCCCAATCGCCCTTTGTATTTCTCTTCAATAGCTGATGTCAGGTGAGAAGGGTGATTTTTAGTAAAGTAATAATACAAGAAAATAATTATTCCTCTTCCTTTTAAACACATTCTAGAAATAAGTAACACGGAGCTCCTTTTATAATCTTATATCCACGGTAAACATAATTATATTTGCACGTATTTGTCTCGTCTGGAGATGCCGGCAACAACAACAGTTGTAGGAGCTACTTATTAAAGCAGTGACTGATCTTTGTCAAGATCATTTTGAGAATAATTTATACATTTTCTGATTTATTGAAGCAGGGATTTTAATAACCTTTTTTATTTTTCTTTATTAAAGAACAACTTTTTCAACAATTTGTGGCTCTGAAGGATTCATATTTTAGAGTATTCTATCTTGGTATTAATTCATCTAACATCAGTACGTAGTTGGAATACCTAAATTACCTGCACAACTCTTTGAGGTTCTGCATATGGAGTCTCAGTTGGGTAAAGACAGGCATTTCTGAGAGGATAAGCCAACTCTTAGATGCAATGAATAATCTTATATATATTTCCTCTGTGTGAATTTCACAGTGAACTAACGGTAACTCTGCTTTTATTACAGGTACCTCAGGTAGGCCCCTGAAGTTAAATGAGATTAATCTAATCTAGGCTCAAGTAATTGCAAAAAATGCTGGTGAAAATCTAATTCTACATTCTTAAGAGAAAGTACAGTGTTTGAAATGCAGAACTGATGGCAGATGACACACTGCAAAGACCCATATATTTCATTCATACAGAACTGAAGAGAGCATTTATTAACATGCTGTAATGAGTTTGAGATGCCCCAGGCAAACTGACAAAGCAGCAAACAAGATGCAGTGTCACAAGCAATGAAACAGTTCAGCTCAAAAAGAGAAAGGTGCTGCAGGGGATGTACACTGCCAGAAAGAGAGGGATAAGTTTTGCTTTTGATGGGGAACAAACAAAACAATCCAGTGGATTCAAAAGTGAATGTTCTCAGACAAGCACGTTTTTTACAGCTTAAGACAGTTACAACTGAAGTCAGCGCATCTGCTGGTCAGGTACACAAATGAAATAAACATGGGAGGTGTACAAGGCATAAAGTAATGACATTAACAGAAAGACTTACTGCTCTGTAGGTACCTGTTGATTTCTTTGATAGGAATGTGAAAAAATAGAAATAACTTATATAGGAAAAGCACCCTGCCTGCACATATAACCTGATGGACATCAAACTGTCTCCTGCTGTTCAGGAAAGAGATTTTGGAACTGCTGTGGACAGTTCATCATCTCAATACTCAACAGAGTTACAAACATACATTTGGTGCTCAAATGGTGATGAAAGATATAGAAAGTGAGAAAAAAAATAAAAGCCTACCTCTGTAAAAATCCATTTTGTATCCACATCTTGAATGCTGTGTAGAACATTTCTGTCACCCATATATCAAGAAAATATAGCATAATTAAGAACAACACAGAGAAGGAAGAAATGGATGCTTAGAGGTATGAAACTACTTCAGTACAAGGAGAACTAAATAGAGTAGGACTTATGCGCTGGATAATAGATAAAGCAGTACTGTTATGAATAAGATACATAAAATCATGAGTCTCTTTTAAAAAGAGGAAGAAAGAAGAGACCTAAAATGAAAAGGAACTGTACATGAATTAATCTGTGAAGTTCTTTCCAAAGGATATGGTTAAGGCCAAATTGTATTATAAAGGGCTCTTTAAAAGCAAAAGTATTAGAATTATTAGACAGTAAATTAAGTACTCTTGAAGATGACTATAACCGTTATCACTACTAAACACTCAAATTATCACTGAGAACACACGTGGAGAAGTGTACTTTTCCTACTCTTTTGTTCTTTTCCCAAGCACTCACTGGTGGATGTTTTCATATCTTATCCAAGAATGGTTACATCTGCAATCTTGCTAAATAGGAGGGTGGAGAGAGAGTAAGAAGTCTTGTAGTCAGAAAGTCATGTGTAGTATGTGGTTATATGTCATGATTCAAAACCTATAATCAACACAGGTTTTACAAGACTTCAGCTTTTGCATTTCTGTGAGTACATCCAAATCTATAAAGCAAAATTCCTGCCTTTGTTATTTAGAGAAATATTTTATAAAAATCGCTTAACAAAATGCTGTGATGTTAAAATTGATGGCCTCTGGAAAATGCCCTCAACCCCAGGTATTTGAGCAAAGGACTACAAGGTAGAACATCAAAAATTTAGGACAAAATTAAAACTTGAACATAAATAAGAGAGTAGAGAGCCTATAAGAGTAACCAAGATAAAAAGACAAGAGCTAGACTTATGGTTTTACCTAACAGTAGCACTGCACTGGTGGCTATCTAGGGAAGAAGTAAGTTGGCCATGTATGACTGTCATGCCTTTGTTTCCCCGAAGAAATAATGTTTTTAGTAGAAAGATGTGGAGAGCATAAAACCAGGTAAAGTGATGTTTAGTTAAGTTCTTTACAGACAAAGGCTGCATAGAGAAGTAGTATAAAATCTCTGGTCCTAATTCATCAAAAATAAGGTCCAGTCTTCCAGCTAATAACACACAGACAGACTGACTGTTTCTGTGCAGACAAATTAACTTCACTTGTTTACAGAATAAAGACTTAACATGTTATTTTCTCCAACAAACACCACCACTAGCTGCAGAAAGACTTGTTTGCCTTGAAGGCAGTGATGAAATGTGAATATCGTATTCTCATTTTTGCTGATGCTTTCTTTAACACTAAAAAAACCTAAACAAAATAGTAATTTGATATTATTATGCAACAGTAGAAACCTATTGGCATTTAAAACATTATGATAAATGTTGATTTTTTTTGACCTATGGTATGAATTTCTTTACAGCAAAACAATACTAACCAAGTCATAACACAATTTATTGAAATTCTTTAAAGAACATATTTCCTGCTTCCCTGTGCATGCAGCACATTCTTATCTAGTGAACTATAAAGATGAAGAGCAAAGCAAAATAAATATAGCTTTCATGCAAAAATTCTTGCAAAAAATGCCACCTACTGACTGAATAAAATGCTTCTTTTAGGTACGCCCTTTATGCAGAGCCTCAGACAAGGCTTTCAAAGCCATTGTTCTCTGAAGTTAATTGACTTAGTTGTGAAATATGACCATACTTAAACTTACATTTTTCCAAATAAAGACATGGTTTGATTCATATTTGATTTTTTTTTAAATGCTACATATGTTGTAGGACATAATATCAAATAGAGAGGTAGGAATACAATCTCTTAAAGAAAATATGCACTGAATCGTAAGTTATTTTAGCACTTTTCTGCATCTAAGCAATCTTTATTACCTTTCTTCTAAATCCTATGTTAAAATATATTAATTACCTGCCAGGTATAATTCACATAGGTGTAAATAAATAAATACAGGTAAAGACATACTAATAATAAATAGAAACTTTGAGAGTTGCAAATGATTAATGCTGTTCCACCAACTCTGATCGTCATTTCAATAAAAGATTCAAAACAACTCAACAGTTTCATCTATTCCAAAGCAGAATTATAATAAGAGTATTTTTGTAAAATGACATCATCGCAGTTAACAAACCAATCAAAGTTCTGAGTTTAGTCAGGGACTTCTGCTGGTGCTGTCGGAGTACCCACTTTTACAATTCATGTCACTGGACATGAAGTCAATTACCATTACTGCTTAAGAGCAAAATTTTTCAGTCTCCTCATTATCAACAAATTGTTTCTTGATGATATTTCCATAAAATCAGAGCAAATACACATGTTTAGTTACCCATATAGCATCACTAAGGATTCCGAATTCATCTCCATCTACAGAATCAAAGTTGCAGGTTGAGAAATAAGACCTAGGACAGTTTAATTTATTTGAGCTTGTGCAGTCTGTAGGAGGGCTTTGCCTGCAAATAAGTAAGACTGTAAGTTGAAAGGCCTTGAGATTGTGGACCGTTGTGATTTCCCATTCTCCTCCTTCAGGATACCCCAGTGAATCTGATGTTAAGCAGAACATTAATTCTGTATGGTTCCTGCAGAACACAAATTGCAGCAAGACTATAATGGATGCATCTTGCACATATGAAGGAAAGAGATAAGGGACATTTGGGAATGTATGCTTTGTTTCTATCTTGCCTTCTGGGATTCAAATCACCCATGAAGGGACAATCCTTTCTCCTCTAGCAATCACTTTTGCATAATCAGATTGGTTTAAAAGCCCCAGAAATTGTCTCTCCTGTTGTCCATTTGAAAGGCAGCTCTAAATTCTGCCTGTATTTTTATTTTTTTACTATATGATCTGTACAATCAGAAGAAAATGTTATTTTTGGATTCCAAACTAGCTCTGAAAACAGGGAGTTCCAAAGAAATCTTTCATATGTTTGCCTTCTGGAAGGCATTTTAAGAAAATCAACTGTTAGTACTAATTCATTTATAGGTGATTTCTAAAATCAAAATTATCTTTTAAAAAGGAGGTTTTTATATATACATTTTTATAATTTTGTAGACATTTTTTCTCTGCTCTTGATTGGTCCAAATCACACGAATATGTGGTTGCAAATAATATGTTGTTATTTGATATAATTTGTGAATGCAATATAAGATTAACAAGTGTTTATCAGGTATTATTCAATATGTCATGTAAACCTGTAAATAATCCTTTTGATGAAAAAAAAGTATTGGTGTAAATTATTCACCCCAAGTAATTCAGCTGGGCCTAACAAATGTAATGCAGTAAAGAGGAGTTTGCATATTGCACAAAGGGATCATTTCAAATCTTTTACCATTTTGTTCACCTCTTCTGCCCTTCTTCATCTTCTTTGCAATTCCAATAAGGCTGTAGCATCACTGTAACATAAAGAGCATTAGTGATTCTATTTAAAAGGAGCCTACATAATTTTCATTATGGAATGATGATTTATTTATAATCTGAAAGGGATAAGGGAACTCTTTTGATGAGCTAGTGCTTTCCTCCAAGTTTGTACTTCAAAACAAAACCAAGCTATTGTTAGAGTCTTATAGTATCATAATATTTTTCATTTTTTTAATAAACAGAACATTACCTTGGACTTTATGGAGGTTGCTGATTTTGACTTATCGTCACAGCTTACTACGGAGCAGTAAAAAAAAATCAACCAATTACCAAAGCGAAAGAATCCCTAAACTTGCTTGGTTTGCAGCATAATGGATAGCATAGCAGGATAACCCTAAAAGACCTGCACGAGTCCCTCGTGCCTCCTCCACTGCATTTCTTTGGTTTCACATTTACACAAACAACTCTGTGCTACGATTGCCTCCTACTTCTAGTGTCAGCTCTTCATTCAGTCCTTTCCTGCTAACATTCACCCTGGCAGGCAGGACCTGGTGTCTGTGGGTATTCACTGTAAATTTTGGGCTCAGAAAAAAGGGTGTGCTCAGAGGTGTAAGTGAACCCCTGTTGTTAATCTCATCACAGCCTGCTATGTACACTTACAACATGATTCTCCAACCATGATCCCTTAACATTTTATGTATTACACTAAGTGGAAGGACCTGGAGTTTTCAATTTTAGAAAAAAATGTTTAAATACTTTCAACTCATTGACATTTGTGAAAATAAAAGTTGGAAAGCAGGTGATAGATCAACTATATGTCCTCATTTCTGTTTTACCACCCTGAAGACAGCCGTTAAATCCTCATTTTGTCAATAGGAACACAATTTGTCAAAGGTTACATGACCCATATGTCACAATTCCCAGTGTTGGGCTAAGCTATGTTGCCTACCCTTCTAGATGATTAATGTGTTCAGTTTACTGTACTTTGTCTCTTTAGTACATGAGAAGGGGAAGTATTCCACAAGAGAGGTAATTTCTGTGCTTTCTTACAGTCTTATAAATCCTGAAAGATATTAAAAATCAGACAGAATTACTCAGAACTATTTCCAAAAAGTTTCTGAGATGTTCATGTCGTTGAACCATATAGTCAAGTTACAAAATAATCTCAAAGCTACGGAGGGTCACTGTCTCATGAAGAACTGGGTATAACCTTTGCTGATAAGAAAGTGAAAGGTGAGAACACTAGAGGTTTTCCAGTGTAGGACTGAATATTAGAAAAGTTCGGGAAATCTATATGCTAGTTTTTATAATTCAACAGAGAACTTCTTGGGTTTCTCTTCAAGTTATGGTGCAAACTAAATGAGGTTTTAAAAAATGAAACAAAAAAATTTCCTAAACAATACATTCTTGCTCTTTTAGAAAACTTAGGGATTATCAGAAAATATGAAGACTCCGCTGTTACAAAGCAGGGCTACTCATGCCTGACATATCACCTCTTCATTTCTCTACTGCACAACACAGCAATCCATTATGCCTTCTGGCTTCATTACGTCTCTAACATTAACAACTGCACATTTGCAGGTTTGCTGATAGTATCTCTTTGTGTTGCCAGCTTGCACTTGCTGACACCCTATTTTCTTTGCTTGCCACTTCACTAGCTGTTGATTCTTAGTGAGAAGGACAGAATTAAAAGCCCTGGCATTTCAGCATGTGAAATGAGGCAGTAGCTGATGAAGTAGAATTTCTCATACTGGAAGAAATCATCAGTTATGTTGGCTTTGGGAAGGCTTTCAGAACTCTCATTCACAACACCATCTTAATGTTTTCTGAACTGAAGCCAAATCCTGAGAAAATAATGCATGTATAACCATCCTATGAGTGCCTACTGGGCCTTACTGAAGGACTAACTCAATAAAGTTACAGACTCACTGGCACGTGATAGAGTACTCCATGTAATTAAACTAAATGAGACTGTATCTCAAGCTAGAAGACATATACACTGGCTTTTACTTTCAGTGCTACTTGCAATTCTTGGCAGATATAAAGAAACAAAAATGCTATAGACTGCCATAATAAAAAAGTACAGCCACATGAATAAATACAGTTTAATTTTCATTAAATTATAATTAAATCTGTTATAGACATTATTTTGGAATACCATAGGTATCATAGTTATTTCCAAACTAACTCAAAATTAAAATAATGTTATTACAATTTCACATTACATTTCATACAATAGATGAAATAAGATGAAGACAAAATCCAGGAAGAAGCTGAACAGCTATGGGGTAAAATACTGGCAAGGAGGAGACCAGAATGGCCTTCAAATAACTATGACTTTTCAGTCTTTCTGAGCACAAGAACATTATCTTTTTATTCATACCTATCATGAAAATATATAGCAGGTCAAATGTCCCTGCTCTGCAAGGCCATAGTAGCTCAGAACTGGAGAAAGCTGCAAGAAGAAACATTAGCCAGTGCATCTGCAGCACCACAGGAGCCAAACAAGACTTCCCTCAGCACCAAGATCGATATACCACATGGTATCTTTTAGTCTGGGCATCAGTCAGTGATAAGCCTGCATGTTTCTGAGTTTGCTTCTTAGCCAGTTATTGGGATTGAATGCATTTCTCTGGTACACACATGAGGAGTTTCATTCAAGCAAGCAAAAAGGGGCTTTATCAGCCTACTCCTAAAAGTTTGCTGCACTGACGAGTATTCCAAAATTCCTTGTTTCAATTTTCCTGGGGTTCATAATATAGATGGTTCATAATGTCTAAATGCTTTCAGAATCTGAGGTGTCTCTTTTTAATAGAAATACACAAAGTCTTTTGATAGTTTATGACAAAAGTATCATTTCCTTTTGATGAAAAGAGAATTATTTCCAAATTAACTATGTACACAATGAAAATAGTAGATTCTACTTCATAACTAAACACTTCAGATCCCCTTCATGCTCTTATGACTCCTCCTTTGACTAAACTCTGTAATAGCAAAAGTTCATTGACGTAAATGAAATATTTCAGATGTTGGATGATGATCTATACCTCACTGAACATTCAATAATCTTTCTGTTGAGATCAAAACAGGAAACAAAAATGTATGTGATGGAATATTCAAGTGAAAAAAAAGCAGTGGATAGAAATAAGAGAGGAAAGGGAAGGGAAGTAAGTGTACACTAGACTCAATTCTAATGCAGGGAAATTTACATAATCCTTGTCCTAACCCTGCCAAACCCCTCGATATTTCCCTTCACCCACTTCTAAGACAGATGGTTATGTCTTCTTCAAGAGCACAACTTATGGGCTCCCCTTGAGCACCTCCAAGATTCCTGCTGTACTATTGACTAAAGGACCTCAAGTATGATGACTTTCTCTTGTTTCAGGGGCAAGATCCAGACTTTCTACGCTAGGACCTGCAAAGCTAAACTTGCTGCTTGACTCCATCTTCCTCAATCCCGAATAGCAGTGAAAAAGAGTGGATGCAGGTTCTTGCAGGCTAAGTGAGAAAATTAACTTAGTTTTGCCAATCACAAGAGAGTTCATCTTGAAGACCACTGTACATTAGAATGTGCAGTTGTGGGTTTTTTCCCAAGTTGTAAATCAACTTAATTAAAACCAAGCATAGGTAGAACTAGAAACAAGCCACCAAAAACTGGAGAATCCTGGACATAAAAGGCTCATTTCTAAGACAGTAGGAAACTTTAACAGTCAAACAATGAGACTCTTTGGGTGGGATTCTTTGTTGTAATCACAGGTTCTTCTGTCATTTTCTGTCCCCTAAAGCATCTCAGCTGTCTGCCAGCTGCTGTTCCAGAAGACTTAAGGTGGTTAACAGATCCTTTATTGGATTTGTTTTCTTTGTGCACACATCTTGGATGTTATAGTTATTTAAGATGACATAACGAACCTCTTCTGACTCGTCTAACAAATATAGCTCATCTTGCCATAAACAAAGTTGTTGATTTGGTTGACAGTTTTGGTTATAGGTATTTTCTTTACTAACAGACATGATATTCCAGTAAGGGTTTACAAAGCATAAGCGTTCTTCAAGGCAGCTCATTTCCTTTGTGATATCAGCCTCACTGGTTCTGCTCCTGAAATTCTTCAAAAATGAGACATTCACATGCAGCACAACATACACAATTAATCACTTCTACCCTTTTATACCCATGAGTTCTCCTCACAGAAACGCCACATTTGGAAGTGACTTTCCATGATATATCTGAATATGCCAGGAAACCAGCTTGATGCTTTCTCAGCATTTCACTCAAATTTTTGTTGGCTGCAACTGAACATTTTCCAATTTTGTTCATAACTAAATAAAATTACCACTGTATTTGCTGCAGTTTTTGCCTCAGGAAGAGCTCTGAAATACCACAGTAATGGCAACTGCCTCATATATCTAACTTGCAAGGTTTTAAGAAAGGGCATGACTGTTCTGTTTTCAGAAGTTATGCCTGTTTATATGGACCTTGCTGATAATATTTTTTACTTTAGGTGTTCTTACTGCTGATATACTGTATAGGCAAAACTGAAAAATAATTACTATTTTAAATAAATAAACTAGCAGGAGGAAACCTACAGGGAAATATGCTTCCATATAGAACAATATCTGTTGACTGGCAGAGAGTATAAGATCCAATGCCACTTCTGTTTTGCTAGCAACCATTCTGGCCTCTTTTGCAGTTTCCTCTCTAGCCTCAGGTTAAAATCGAACTTGAAAAGAGCAAAATGTTAGGTATAGTTAGGAAGATTGAATATGAGCTCATGAAGTAACTTTTATGCAACCTTCTGAGACTCAGCTTCTATCTTACATTTGTTCTGAGTCATCTTGGAAGTGAAGGCATGGATTTTTCTCTCCTCATCCCATCAAAGCTCAGGTGACTTTGTGCTGTGAACTGTTAATATAATTTTAGTCTTCAGGTTAGATGCTGAAAACCTACAGAAAACCAGTAACACATACATTACTTTTGAGAACTGATAAGGACAATAAAGTGTATTCAGGTAGACTTTAAGGAATTGAAAGGGAATCTTTGCACTCTTTCTTTACAAATAATTGCATAAAATAACGACAAATAATACAAGAGATGCATCAAGGATTTTCTCACCACCCAATGTACAAGTTCATTTAAAATGTTTCCCCTCACTTGAGAAAAGCTGAAATTGCAGCTTTGGCTATTAATAGCTCCAAAGGAGATCTGAAGTAATTTGTCATTGGCAGATATTTGAAGTCCGTAGCAACTTTTTTTTCCTCTTTTTACGCTTTCTTTGAGTAAATGAGATGAAATAGCACGTTTCACCCTCCATTTCAAAAAACGAAGAAATGCCGCTCACCTACCTCTAAGGGTAGAAAGCACTGGAGATACGTATGAACAATAAAGCAGTATTGAATGCTAAGATCACAGCAAAACTCTTCTAAAGTACAGTGGAAAAACACATCATACCACTTCTGAAAGCATCTACTCACTGAATCATGCAGCACCTGGACTCCAACTAATTTATTTTTATCTATTTTTTAATAATCCCCTCATATTATAAAATTCTTATAATATTGATAATAAGTAGCATCATGCCAAGAAAAGGTTAACTGGTAATTCACAAGTGCAGTACAGAAATAGTTAGCAGTTGGATGTAAATCAGAACATAAGCGGATAGATTGACAGGAATTATGATGGCAATTGATATGAAGAGAAAAACTGAGCAATAGAACTTGCAAGTCTGTCATCTTGTGCCAGATATTATGACCAGATTCTATGTATTTTCCTGCTGTGTTATCCATGAGTAATAATATTCATAAGCATTATGTGCTATCAAAGCAAGTTTTACTATTAGAGTGAGCAATTTCCTCCTGTAGTAGTTTCATATTAAAAATGAGCTACAGCCTGCAACAAATGAAATACACAGACATCTCCTGCAAAAGGTATCTGTCTTCTAAGTCTTAGAAAGATATGACCATGTAACGGTTGCTGTGTACTGAACAGAGTTAAGCTCCACAAGGCTTAGTTCATGAATATTTGAGGCATAGCACTTTACTACTTTAATACATTCTCTACTTGTTATAAGAGGCTTTTCACTATCCAGACTCATAATAAGAAATAATGATGCTTTGTTTCATTGAAACATTTTTTTTTATTGTTCATTCAGAGCTATCAAATGACTATCAACATATTATATATTAATTTGTAACCATGAAAATACTTGTAAATTGTATTTTATGTCTGCAATTTTATAAGGTAGCATCTGAGATTCACTTGCAATAAAACTGGAGAAAGATTTCTGGCTCAAGAATTCAAAGTTTATGAAAGCTCTACTTCAGTCTACCGGCATTTCATCTGTCTTTAAAGCTTCTTAGGTCTAGATACAGTTATTTATTTCTATTAATAAATGTCTTGCCCAACTGAGATTAATTTAACGGGCTAAACTCTGGTACTGGGTGTGAACTGTTAGAACAATTCTACCCCCTAAAAGAGTCTAGTTACAGAGATATTATTATCTTTATTTTTTATTGCTATTGTTGCTATTGTTTTGCTTTATTTTTTGTTGTTGCAGTCTGATTTTAAAATTTGCATTTATTACTTTAAAGTACCAAGTGACCTAATGAAAGAGTGAGAGACTGTAAAAAAGTATTAAGGAAGAAATTAAGAAATGTTCTTTAATTATTAACACATATTAGCAACGAAAAATCCCCCTTTTTCCGTGAAGGTTTAGGTCAGAAAGCCTGAGGGGAAGAAACTCTAACCATAAAAGCACAAATGACACTACTGGAAATTTAGAAAGAGGACAATTTTTTTCTTCCCTGGAAATCAGTTGGAGGCAATAGGTCAGGTATTTGCATATACAAATGGATTCTACCATGGAGATGCATGTGTAGGATTTAGAGAGAAAGATGAGAAGTATAAGTTAATCAGTTTAGTTTAACAATGCAATCGCATTTCTCTAGTTTATATTTTGCACTGGCAGACAAAAAAATAAATCTTCATACTACAGCTTGTCAGAAACAGCTTGACAGTAAAGCACTGACTGTCAATAAGTGTGTCTACTTCCCTGATGCATTCTTTCTGAAGAAGAAAATAAGAGAAGAAGAAAAAAGTTCTAATAGTTTCAAAACATTGTATTTTCACATTTTTGTAATAAAATGTCTTGGGTTTCTTTGTTTCACTGTTTCAGTAGATCCAAACATCTTTAAAATATTTTTGATAAAGAGTTTTTGTATTTTAGATTTCATACAAAACAAACGTTAAATTTCATGCAAAATCATCATGACTTGAAACCAAAAGTCTTTTCAAAATGTTATTTTTGTTCTTGGTGTCATCTATATACAACAAGATGGATGCACATAATGTTTAATCTATACCCAAATTTCCTGTAAAAATATGGCACACTTAAGCCTCAAGCCTTCTCTGTTCATAGCTAGTAGAATCAGACTGTATTCTAGTATAGTCATGAAAAGGTTACAGTAAATTCAAAAGGATATATTAATTTGAAATTTTTCTTTTTTTCCTAAGATGATGGAATTGTGAGGTGGGACTACAGTACTTCCAGTTCTGGGGGATTTTGTGAGGGGTTTCAGGGAGCCTTCTCTGCTGAGAGTCTTTGCTTGAGTACACTTGACTGTTACTAAGCAGGTGTTTATGATTCAGTGCATGTATGCACACGCTGCTAAACGGGTCAGAGTGTCTCTTTGAAATGAAAAGAAAGCCATGGTCGAAGACCAGTCATGGGCTCCCCTGCTTGCTGAGAGGATAGCCAACACAACACTTAAAGAATTTAATTCCTTAGAAGATTTAAATGAATCCTCGTCTTTTCCTATGTGAATATACTTCATTTCCTTTTGCCTAGTCATCGGAAACTGGCGTTACTCGTTTTTAAAGAGCTGTTCATCTTCTGCAGCCAGGATTTTTTGGGCTGGTTTCAGACTTCTTTTTGTATCTCCTCTTTCAGATTCTCTTTGTTTGAGACAACTATTATATGCATATTACAGCTATCATGTTCTTAACCCAGTGAAATTTAACAAGGAAAGTTAAACCTTCTGGTGAAACTGGAGTGCTTTTAAGGACTTTGTATTTCAGTTTAAACAGTCCCAATTCTCTTATCAGAAGATTGAATCTGCTGTCTTCCCAGATTCTTCCTGAAGCATGAGTTAATTTACACTTTTATTCATAGAATCATAGAACCATAGAATCATAGAATCATAGAATCATAGAATCATAAAATCATAGAATCATAGAATGATTTGGGTTGGAAGGGACCTTGAAGATCATCCAGTTCCAATCCCCCTACCATGGGCAGGGACACGTTCCACTAGAACAGGTTGCTCAAAGTCTCATCCAACCTGGTCTTGAACAATCCCAGGGATGAGGCATCCACGGTTTCTCTGGATCACCAGTTTCAGTGCCCCTGAAAAAAATTGCTTCCTAATGCCTAACCTAAATCTCTCCTCTTTCAGTTTAAAATATTCATTTATATTAAGCTTAATACTCCTCATGTTCATGCTTGCAAATGTATTAATATCTCTTGCTTGCCTAGCTGTTCCTTTTACCATCACATTCAGAATGACTGTCAGACAAAGATTCTGAATCTCTTTAGATGACAGATATCAGTTATTAGTTACTCTTAAATATCTTTAATTTCTGCAACAATACATAATATATGCTGTTGAATGCTCTTCACTAAATCCTGCAGGGAAATTTGCTATATACTTTTTTAGATATCTGGGTTTTTAATGTAATTTTATTTTACTAGCCATAAGAGACCGAACTGTGATTTGCGTTAGTATAATATTCCAAGCATTTATGAGTTCAATAAATTGGTTTAAAAAAACCAGAGGCTTGTGGAATTTTGATTCATGGTATAGTGAATACAATGGCTTCTAAGAAGAATATTATTTTAGAAACAACATTGCTGTTCCTTGTCTGTCCCTTCAGGAGAATGATGATATGACTGTTACGAAATAGGATTAAGAGGGAAACTTCAATTTTTCTACCATCCTTCTTTCCCTTGCCCTGGTTGTAGAATGTGGATAGATATCCTTTTTCTTTCCTTTGCATTAGTTTGTCAAATGGGGAAAAGAAGCAGCTGAACATCTCTTTTCTCTGTTCCGTGTCAGGTATGGAACAGCTGAGCAGGAGCAGTTACTTGGATGGCCATCATTGTCTTCAGGGAAAAAAAGAATAAAAAAAGAGTTTTAGACACCTCGGAGCAATCTGCCAGGCACATCCAAGTAAACATCAAAGAGGGAAGAATTTTCCTTTCTGAAAGCAGTTGTTTTATGACAATCTAGTGCTTAGAGGGAAGAGTGTGATCAATAGGAATATAAATAAGAGGCCCAGGAAACAAAGCCTCTGAAAATCTGCTGCAGTAAGAGAAGACACTGATTTTTTGTCCACTGAAGTATCCTTTATAGCCTCCTTATTCCTTCTCAAGAAGGCAGCTAAGTGCATTTTGAATTAGGCTGAATGTGAGAGGTTAGTCAATATGAATTTAGGTTTACAGGCTCCCAGTTCAAACCAGTTTCATGTATGTTGTTCAGTCTATTTTGTGGTCTGAAAAAATATTTTTATATCTATGGAAAACTTAAGAAAAAATAAAGTTTCACATGTAATTTCTTATATTTAAATTTTACACCTGAAGAGGGCTCTAGATTTTATCAATAGAAAGTATTGTTTGAAAAGGTGCAAAAATGAGTAATAAATAAATTAATTAATACTCTTATTTAATAACTTTTCCTCAATAAGACATTTAGGCTCCAAATCAAGATAAAAGTTCACATATTAAAACTAATAATACAGCACTTCAGATTTTAGGGTGATAATACAAGAAATGTGTATTTTAAACAGGTGAAACTTATTAACTCAGAAAACCCTCTTCATTTTCTTCTAGTTATCAAATTTAGCCAGCAGTGCAGCTGCTCTATAGCTTGCTGTTGTTTAGTATATTTTTGCTTTAAAAAAGAATATGGGTTTTTATTCTGAGAAACCTTTGAGCATCAACCAAATGAAAAGAGTAAAAAAGTAGAATTTATGTGACAAGATTTTAATGAATTAAATAATCTGTTAGTTGGACAGAGGATATACTGGTGTGCTAGGAATCCTCTGAGAAGTTTTAATTGAAAGCTGAGTTTTCAGAAGTTTGAATTAATGTATTGCTGCTTGCAGCAACTTTGGCACCTTCGTTTGAATAAGGAAAAATTTTCACCATATGGTAGGACTACTGACGAATGCATAAAGGAACTGTGTCTGCTACTGAGATTGATCCTACTGTAATTGACATCATCCTCTGCCCACTCAGAGGTAAAAAGGGAGAGAGGAAAAAGCCTGTAGAGGAGACTTTCACTTTTTGACCACAAGTGCATTTATTTTTTAACCAAGTTCCAAATAAAATTGAAATGTAAAGCAATATTTGATAAATAAATGCATGGGAGATTAACATTTTTTCTCTGTTTTCCCTCTATTTCTTTTAATGATTCTGTCATCTTTATTATTCTGCTTAACGCTTTGCCGTTCTGTAGATCTCCCTTAAATAAGAAATTAAAAGATTTTAGAAGCAGGTTCCTGGATTGAACCATTTCCTGCTTCACATGTTCACTCATCCTCTTTCATTGTAAATTATCTCCCTACACACACACACATGTTCACTACCCCCTGCCTAAGCTCGATAATGTTATCATTAGCAGGGAGGGGAACAAGATGGGGAAAACTGAGTAATTACCATCCTTTATTAAATTATGCAGCATTAATTAGTTGACTGAGTGCTCAGGGACTGTGTCTGCTCATATCGAAATCATGATTTTCAGTTCAGAACAGCATCTGTTTCACAGCTTTAGAGCAACAACAACAAAAATTAATAATGTATGGATTATGTCATGAAAAGAGAGGTGCTGCATTCATCTGTCTCCCTGCCACTTGCATGTCAGAAATAAAGAGCAGACATCACTGTGCCAAAATCTCTGCAGGACTACAGAGGCTGAAATAAATTTTGCGATTTAGTTTGATAGCAAAAGTAATATTTCTGATACATTTTAATGGCAAGAGAGATTAATTTGCTTTCTGAAGTCTGGTATTTTGTGATGGAGTTGTTTCACTTTTTGTGAAGTTCAAGTTTATTTTGCTTGCTGCAAGAGAGGAAAAGATAGCTTTGACTGATCCTAGTGTCAATTTGCAATCCATCAAAACAGAGATCCCTTTTATTTCTGCTGGAAAGAAACTAAAGTATACAGGTTCTTGTCCTAAGAAGCTCTCAGTTCTTGTATATGAAAAATACCATCACGAGTTTCCTTTGGTCTTGTAGTATATAGGCCTGAATTAGAGTCTATTGGCTCAAATGTTGCAAAGACCTAGAAGTGAGCCTGTTTACTTTGGTTTCACAATGTCAATAATTACAGGATGCAACACTAAGAATTTGCAGCAGCAAAAATCATAATTTGCTGCAGCATCAAAAAACAACTGGGGTTTTTTCCTTCTAAAATACCATCATGGGAAAATGTCTGTAAGTCTCAAGGGAATTCTTAAATTTTTTAAAAATAAAAATATAAAACCAAAATTTAAGTACTTTCAGCAATATTATAATGCTTTTTTTGAGTAAAGAAACACAACCTAGTCAACTGTTATTATGTGATTCGCTGTTCATAAAAGCTATAATATATACTGTATATCTGCTCATACATATACCTACATAAATTACATATATATACACACATACAGAACATATACACATACTGGCAGAACATACAACTATATGTATATTGCAGAATACTGTAGTGGCAACAAATAAGGAAAGGAGTCAAGTAACTGTAAGTAGAATGTCTGCCTTCCCCACTATTTACAGGGCAGCACATAGTACCGCCCTGCTATTCCTTTGACTCCTACCCTCCAGACCCCAGAGCTGCCAAGGGTATCCAGTTACCTAATGAAAACACTAGTAAGTTTTCCTTATTTATTTTGCCTTCATTAAAAAGATATTTACTGAGCTTACAGCTACTGGAAATCAGTTTCCAGAAAAAAATGCAAGGAACTTCCACTTCAATTTCACGTCAGAATTCAGTTTTCTAATGTCATAACAGGATGCACAGTCAAAACAGCTGGGCAGGGAAATGACTCTAGCAACTGAGAAGTTAAACATGCTTTGCTTTGAAAGCTTTATTCTTGTAAACAGTTTAAAATTTTCTTTCTCTTTCTTTCTTTCTTTCTTTCTTTCTTTCTTTCTTTCTTTCTTTCTTTCTTTCTTTCTTTCTTTCTTTCTTTCTTTCTTTCTGTCTTTCTGTCTTTCTGTCTTTCTGTCTTTCTTTCTGTCTTTCCAACAAGCTTCTTTCTCACTCTCCTCTCTGCCCATCCTCTACCTCTGGAGAGTAATTTTAAATAAAGACTATAGCTTATAAGTAGGGTTAGTCCAGCTTGAGCTTCTTTCTTTCATACATTTTCTTTCACAGAACCAAAACCTTTAAGGGAACCTACAAGCACTGTAACTTCAAGGTACACAAGTCCTCATTATTGTCAGAGGCCCCATTGCCCCTCATACAACCCCTATTAAGGAATCCGAGTGCTGCCTCTGGCTCTTCCTTTTACATGCTAGTCAGCTTTCTGTTTAGCCAGGAAAAATAAAAGGAGTGAGAAATATGCAGAAATTATGTAAGTTGTTTGCATTCCCCTGAAATATTTCTCTAGCTGAAGGGGATCAAATCAATGAAATATAATGAAACCATATGCTCATTATTTCAAAACAGAGCAGCTGCTTCAGGGAGCATTGAGGAGATTTATTAATTCTACCAGCACTGCTCATTAAATCTATGTATCTCCATACCTGTCTTCCTCAACAAAAGCTCAATAGTAAAATCTTCCCCATGGAGTTCAAACTGATGTTCATCTTGGCATTCTTCCCTATATTCTTCCAGGACAGAGAAGACAATATGCTGAGCTGTTGCTGCTGGAGAAGTGGAAAAAATCATCTATGTGGAAAAAGCTGTCTGGCGTGGGTGCAGTTTGGAGGTGCCATAAGAGAGATGCATGTTGGCAAAGAATGATTCTGCCTGCTACGGACCATACGTGCATTTAATTGAGTTTGCAAGTTTCCAGGCAGAATGCCAAATGGACAGTCTACCATCTGATAAGAGTGATTGTTCTTTCACAAGCTTTGGGTTCATAAAGATTCTGAGAAGTCAAAAAAACCTGTCCTTCTTCAGGACTGATACTGGGATGTGTTAGTCAGCAAACAAATATACTACATAAGCCCAAAATATCAGATTTACTTAAAGGCTATGACTTCAGCTGTAATACTGAATTTTAAATAAAAAATATAGATGAACACGTGTGCCACTCCAACAGCATTACCTGAATCCCAGTTGCTTCCATGATTTTCTTCTTCTAAAGACAGGGCGATAAATGAAATTACTTACTTCCAGTTATAAAGCACAGGAGCTGGAATAGGCTCATGAATAGAATTAAGTAAGAGATTTTGCAAAACCAAAGCAAGCTGATGGGCTGTGTTTGAACAGATGCTGCCAGTTGGTTTCCAAATATTAATATGGCCTGGGAGTACCGTGTTGCAGGAACTATTTTATGTCTGCACTGATGAACAGTGAGGTTAGGAGTGAGCTAAAGTGCTAGATGCTTGGTTGTCTCTGTTGCACAGTTATTAGCTTGTTTCTTGGCTCATAAAGAGCCATAAAGGCAAGGGTTCAGCTTCCTCCTGGGACTGGCTCTACCAGAGCCATATCTGCCACAGAGCAGTAGGAGACAAACTGTGCACAGTGTGGTCATTAAAGCCTGTCAGCATGAATTATCCTTGTGACATTTCCCCTTCCGGTCAGTACAGACCTGCTGAACCTCATGGCAAGACCTGGAGGAAGACTGCTCTGAAGTCTTTGTGACTAAAGCAATAAAATCCTCATAAACGGTGATTCTTCTTTCTTTAAATGTCTTGCTACACTTTCCTCTGGCACAGTGTCTTCCTTGAGAGAAAACCATAAAATCCTGCACAAAGCTTGACTCCCAAGAGATTTTATTATTCAAAATAAAGCAATAGGCGATCATCACACTAAACATAATTGGTGGTACATTCAGTCTTCAAGGAGAGCTCTCTATAATTCATAAGGTGTAAATCTGGTTACTTGAATGGCTATACAGGAGCTGGATTTACTGAACAAATCTCTTTTACTGACAGAATTTCAACCATAATCAAAATTTGTAGACAATACTAAAAATGCAAGTAAGGGACATTAGACCCAAGTTATAAAGTAATCTGGAGGAACTAGAGGAGGGCAACCCGTGAGCAATGACCAAAGCTTAGAGTTTACAAGGAGAAGAGAAAATAAAGAGCAAATGCACAAAACCAAGAGTCACATGCAACCACAAAGTTGTACCTATCCATTACTCTCAGTTTACTTAAGATGTGGCTCCTTGCAAACCTCTACTAGTACTCTAGTTTGATGATGTCACTCAGTATAAGTACAAAAAAAGAATTCTAAAGCTGGAAAGGGAAGTTGCTCCTTGACTACTTTCATGGCTTACACAGAGGTATGTGATTCAAAACAACTGTAAAGCAATGGCTCAGGTCATCTTCGGTGTCTCTGTTATTCAGTTAACACAATAAATACTCTTGCTGTTTGCAGCTACATGTATGCTTTCAGGAGCAGAAAAAGTAAAAAATAGACTGATATTTTTAATCCTGTTGAATTTAGGGTTTTTTTCCTAGAGTACAAGAGAGTTATTAAAAAAAAAAAGGCAACAGAACTGTGTTTGTAGTGAGTAAAATGAACCTGCAATGCACTCCTGAGGGGAAATGGCAGTGTGGGTATATTTCACTGTGCTATTCTCACCGGGCTTCTATTACCTTGTGGTAGTTAAGTGGGGGAGTCACTAATGCAGACATGCCTCTTGCCTCTTAACTCTGTCCAAAAAGAAGAAATGTATTCACAATAAATTCACAAATTTTTACAGGCCTTTCCACTAGGTTTGGTTTCTATAATGCTGTCTAAGTTTGCAGCAAATCTCATGAATTTCTGTGCAGCCATGGTCAAATGTCATTTTCTCTGTAAGTCACTTTCAAATAGATTTTTTCTCTTAAAGAAGAAAAATATACCTTGTTCTCCTATAATTGTTAAAACTGAAATAAACTACAGTCCAATTTTGATTGAGGTCAGTCTTTGACATAGACTTATAAGAGTTTTCCTGTTAATTGGCACAGTAACTCGGAAACTGTAGTGAATACCCAATAGGTAGCTAAGGAAAAGCAAAGGTTGGGGGGTGGGAACTAAACTAACAAACCAAATTTTTATATCCCGTGGTCAAAGAAAAACAAAAGACAGAAAATGTGTTGCCTAATTATCTGATCTGAGTCAGGTTACTTATCACTTCAACACAATACAGAGAAATAATGCCTTTTGCCCCCAAAAGAGGACACAAAGCATTTTATATGCTTAGTCTTAACAATGAACACTCTTAACAATAACTGTTAGGAAAGAGACAGCAAAAAAGCAAAAGGAGTTTAAAGTTCATCTTTATTATTTTGTCTGTGCTCTACATTTGGTGTAGGTGTTACTGGAAGATCTCTGATCGATCATAGTAGCAGCTACCAGTCAGAAATTGTGCATGAAGGATAAGGGTATTGAAAATACAGCAGACTTCAAGAATCTAGGTTATATTTCACACTGATTATTCACCACAGTGGATATTTAGGTGATTTTTGGTGATCATGGATACATATTTGAAATGCCTTCAATGAAGGTAAAACTGGCATTATTCAGTGCAACTGAACAGATTTTTTCCTGTTAAGCTCGATTGTAAAGTTAATGGGTTATCAAAGTGCAATAAAAAATATATTGGATTCCATTTTAGCTGTGCTTATGTTTAAGGAAATCGTTGGTCATGTTGTCATTCCTTAGTTAATTTCAAACACATGCTGTGAAATCATAAATATCAAGAATTTCTAATGAATTTATCTGAGTAATAATTCTTTATCGCAGAGAGGTCATTGTTACTTTTTATTTCTATAGACCATCTTTCCTGTATTTTGAAGAAAAGTACAAGTTTGCATCTGTACAAGGTTTAACATTCCTAAAAATGATGCAGCCAATGAACATAGTCAAAACTAACAGAGCTACATTATGGAATGCAGTTTAAAAAAAAAGCTCTGCTGATAAAAATCTACTATCAATACTTTGTGCTATGAGTCATAAATCAGGAGTCTTTTAAAAACACAGTAACTTTCAATGTAAATGTTTAGAAGGAAGGGCATGAACAGGATGTCCACGCTGGACTTTCTGTGGGCAGATTTCAGATTATTTAAGCAACTAGTCAGGGGAGTACCCTGGGAAATAGGCCTTAAAAACAAGGGGTCCGGGAAGGCTGGAGGTACTTCAAGAATGAAATCTTGAAGGTGCAGGAACCCGCTGTCCCGATGTGCTATAGGACGAGCCTGGATGAGTAAGGAGCTTCTGAAGGACCTAAGCAAGTAAAAGAGGGTGTATCACCTTTGGAAAGAAGGGCTGGTGAACCAGGTTATGTTCAAAGATATTGTTAAGTTGTGTTAGAGGAAAATTAGGGAGGTAAAAGCCCAGCTGGAGCTCATATTTGCCACTTCTGTTAAGGACAACAAGAAGTGCTCTTACAAATATATTAATGGCAGAAAGCAGGGCAGCAACGACCTCCACTCCTTATTGCATGTCAAGGGAAATATAGTAACTAAAGATGAGGAAAAGGCTGAGGTTCTTAATGCCTTCTTTACCTCTGATTTTAGCACTAAGACAGATTGTTCACTGGACAACTGGCCTCTGAAGTGATGGATGAGGTCAGGATGGAATATAGCTCCCCTGTAATCCAGGAGGAAGAAATTAGAGACCTGTTGAGCCGCTTGGATCCTCATAAGTCTATGGGGCCAGATGGGATCCATCCTAGGGTAATGAGAGAGCTGGCAGACAAACTTGCTAAGCCGCTTTCCATCATTTATCAACAATCCTGGCTCACTGGAGAGGTCCCAGATGACTGGAAGTTGGCTAATGTGATGCCCATCCACAAGAAGGGCCGTAGGGACAATCCAGGTAATTACAGACCTGTCAGTCTGACCTCAGTTCCAGGCAAAATTATGGAGCAGATAATCCTGGGTGCAATCATGTGGCAAGAGATCAGGCCCAGCCAGCACTCATTTAGGAGGGGCAGGTCCTGCCTGACCAACCTGATCTCCTTTTATGACCATGTGACTCGTCTGGTGGACGAGAGGAAGGCTGTGGATGTGGTATACCTGGACTTCAGCAAGGCC
The DNA here is from genome assembly GCA_033558185.1 of Dromococcyx pavoninus. Lineage (NCBI taxonomy): Eukaryota > Metazoa > Chordata > Aves > Cuculiformes > Neomorphidae > Dromococcyx > Dromococcyx pavoninus. The sequence continues at coordinate 3,222,296 of JAUMJL010000199.1, read as the reverse complement.
TTTGACACTGTTTCCCGTAGTAGACTCCTGGAGAAGTTGGCAGCCCGTGGCTTAGATGGGAGCACTCTGTGCTGGGTTAGGAATTGGTTGGCTGGCCAATCCCAGAGAGTGATAGTGAATGGTGTCTTATCCAGTGGACGACTGGTCACTAGTGGGGTCTCCCAGGGGTTGGTGTTGGGCCCGGTCCTGTTTAATATCTTTGTTGACGATCTGGATGAGGGGATTGAGTCCATGATTAGCAAGTTTGCAGACAATACCAAGCTCGGAGGAAGTGTCGATGTGCTGGAGAGTAGGAGGGCCCTACAGAGGGACCTGGACAGACTGGAGAGATGGGCTGATTCCAATGGGATGAAGTTTGACAAGTCCAAGTGCCGGGTTCTACACTTTGGACACAACAACCCCATGCAGACCTATAGGCTGGGCACAGAGTGGCTGGAGAGTAGTCAAGTGGAAAGGGACTTGCGAGTGATGGTAGACAGGAAACTCAACATGAGCCAGCAGTGTTCCCAAGTGGCCAAGAAGGCCAATGGTAATCCGGCCTGCATCAGGAATTGTGTCGCCAGCAGGACTAGAGAAGTTATCATCCCCTTATACTCAGCACTGGTCAGGCCACACCTTGAGTACTGTGTCCAGTTCTGGGCCCCTCAGTTTAAGAGAGATGTTGAGATGCTGGAGTGTGTCCAGAGGAGAGCAACGAAGATGGTGAAGGGGCTGGAGCACAAGCCCTATGAAGAGCGACTGAGGGAGCCGGGGTTGTTTAGCCTGGAGAAGAGGAGGCTCAGGGGAGACCTTATTGCTCTCTACAACTACCTAAAAAGAGGTTGTAGTCAGGCAGGGGTTGCTTTCTTCTCTCAGGCGACCAGTGGCAGAACAAGAGGACATGGTCTCAAGCTTCGTCAAGGGAGGTTTAGATTTGATATTAGGAAAAAAATTTTCACTGAAAGGGTGATTGGCCATTGGAATGTGCTGCCCAGGGAGCTGGTGGAGCCATCGTCCCTGGAGGTGTTTAAAAACAGATTGGATGAGGCACTTAGTGCCATGGTTAATTGATGAGTAGGTGTTGGTGTTGGGTCATAGGTTGGACTCGATGATCTCAGTGGTCTTTTCCAACCTTGTGATACTGTGATACTGCGAAGTCCAACTGAAACCTAAGATTACTGAGGAAGAGTACAAGGACAGTAAGCTTGAGATTTGTACATTGTTGAAAAGAAGGTAGTCTTATTTGTTCAAAATGCTTTCTTTTTTCTCTCACCTTATTCCAACACTCCTCTCTGAGATCATTCAATGTGAATGTTAGTTTGCTTTCATTTATCTTTTTGGAAGTATTGAAGCACAAGGTGCTACTGAAGATGAAGCGAAAATTTCTAAGGTTGTATAAGGTCTTTCCACCCATTCCTTTCCTCAAAATGATATCTTCTCAATTTCTCACAATTATTCTAAAACTAAAACAGTTTTTTAACTTATATTATAGCAGATTTATGGACAACAATCCTTTCCCTCTGGTTGCTATGAGGTATTTATATTTATTTGATTCTTTTTTGTCAAATTCTTTCTTTTTTCTGAAGGAATGGAAATGGAGAAATTGAAAGTTTCACGGTGCTAGATTATTCTATATTAACTCATTTTCCCATTTTATGTGTTGAATGACGCAGCTGACCTGGATTTGGCTAATGTACAAAAGGACAGATAACACCTTTCTATCTCAATAGGTTTTCAGGATATTTGATTTTTCTGAAGGCACGAAGAAGAATTTCATCTGACTTCAGTACTTTCACTTGGATTTCCACCATCATCCCAATATTTCTGGAAAAAAACATATTTTTTTCAATATAGGCATTCTTGTATCAATTGAAACTGCCTACTGTTTCATTATATGTAGACAAAATTTGATAGTTTCATTGACTAAAAAATGTTTTAAGGTTTTTAGTTTCCTGCTTTAGCATGTGTGCTTAGAATGGTGGGAAGAACTGATCTAAGAACAAACTGAAGTTCTAAGAAGATATTATTTTGTGTTATGACAAAAAATGAAATGTGGAATATTACTGTGTCCCTTTTCATTCAGACAGTGGCAGTGGCTTTCAATGTACCCATACATTGACAGCCTAATAACTTTTTACGGAGAGAATAAACAACACCTAGACAAAAGCTGTCTCTGGAACAGTAACAATTAACTGTTGCCAATGTTGCCCTCTTATTTTCTTCTTCTAGGTACTGTGTCCAGCACAAGCTGTAAACAGTGATTATGGTGGTGTTGCTCCTCATGTCCAGCAACTTCCAGAAATTTAAAAGAAGTCCTCTCATTTGTATTATATGGTGGCACATTGATAGCAGTAAATTGAAGAGGCTGGTAGAGAAGTTTTGTGCAGGATGCTAAGGTCTTGTCTAGAACACACTCTTGGTAGGAAATACCTTCAGGCTGCAGGGAGCTGTTAGTAGTGTTCTAACAGGTTAGAGTAAGCTGCTTTGAAAACAGTGTCAAACATTTTCTAGGAAATAAGGAGAAGGATATATTTTGGTAGGGTGAAAAACAGAAGTGTGGGGAATTGGCAGAAGGGCAGTAAAAACTCTACATTCAAGACCAGCTGCTCTCCCACAACGAGACTTTGACTGAAGACATGCATGCATCTCCCAGTTGATATGTGGATACACTATGTGGATAGATAGGGGAATACGGGCACATCTGTTCTCCAGAGTACACAGTGCAGTACACACTTGTGTCCTCTACCATGATTCCTACACATTGCTACAAGCCTCTTCCCATTGCTGCTCTTCTTTCCACAATGTGATGTTGGCATGCAGAATCGAAAGTTGAAGGGACAACCTCATGGCTGTAGTGATGCCCTCTGGTAAAAGAGTCTCTGCTGCTGCAGAAAGGTTTTGCATTTCTACTCTAAGAATTTAGATTGATTTTATATTATTCATGTCTTATTCTTACATCTTCTGATTTGACTTAAAGTAAGCCATGAGGTTTTTTATTTTTATTTTGTTTTCTTTTTTTTAATGTTTTAATCATCAAATATGAAGGAATTTTGTTGTCATCTTTCCACAGACAATAACTCATCTTAGCATCCAGCTTTATCTAGAACAACAACAACAAAACAAATCAAGTAAAAAAAATAAACAAAAATTCTAATGATTAGGTTAGGCCAGTTCTAACTTAGGTACGGTTGAACACCTGTTTTAGCTGTATTATTTTTGTGATTTTTTTAACTTAATACGAAAGATCTTCCCATCAACATTCATCAATTGTACATGTTGTTATGAGAAAAAAAAATATATATAAAATCAATGGATTCCCTAGAAAATACAAATGTTGTAAGCTAGAATGTGTCCTGAACAGAATCTTTGATGATGTTTAACAAAAACCACTTCATCTTTAAGTGATTTGGACATCAGTTTTATGAAATACTCGTGTCAGCAGCATAGAACGTAGTGACAGGTAATGGATCAATACAAAAGCAGAATAAGAATTCTTGAATCATTATCAAACGTCTTACGGCTTTTAGATCTTATTTGCTGATTTCTTGTGAAGCCTTGATAGTGTTTGATGGTGCTTACTTTATGAAACATTATATAATCATTGTTCATAACAGTGTGAAAACTGGGAAAATAAGTGGTGCACAAAGGAAGGAAAATAGGTTTCTTTATTCTTCCTTTCCACCATTTTACTGTTGTTTCTCTACTGCAATGAAAATGTTAGACTATTTAAAAAAGTTTCAATGTTTTCATGGACTATTCATAGCATAGTAACAACATTTGTTTAGGAGTCTAAAAATATTTTTAAAATGCATACTTTGAATTTTATACTAAAAGTTGAAGAGAAAGAGAACATATGGTCGGGCACTTTATCAGTCTGTAGGCTGCTAACTGCTAAAATTGCATACAGAATAAAACTGTGCACAGATAAAGTCTTACTAAACAGTTAAAATGTGAAAGGAATGAGTACTTGTAAAACCCCTTGATATGCAACAGAGTGGTACAAGAGAAAATGTAAACCAAACTTAATTATTTATAAATTTTAGAGGCATATTTGTTTCTAATCTTAATGTAAATGCAATTAAAAAATCAATTTATCTGCCCCACACCCCCCAGTGTGAAAGAGGGGAAATCCTCATCCTCAGGAACTAACCACCACTATTGTAGGATTATTTGTCAGCAGATTTTTTTTGTCAATAGGTTTTTTTTTCCTTTTATGGCTTAGGTATTCAAAGCACCAGAGCAGGGGAAAAAGAAAGTTAAAAAAAAGGTGAAGTATTACAGCAGGACTTAAAAAGTCTGCATACTGTCACAGATTGTCTGTGTGATCTTGAACAAATAATTTAAACTTCTTTCCCTGAAACAAGACAACAGTGCTTTCTTACTCTACAGTGATGCTGTGAGCTGATTTGACTGTATTGTAATGAGAGATAATATTGATTTCATTACAGGTGAAATAAATACAGGGTTAATGTGATTCTAGAAGAGACACGTTTCTACATAACCAGATGTTAAATACTTCAACAGTGTTATTTTAAGTAGAAAATGGGCTTTAGTCTATAGTTGTTTGCTTTTTTCTTTTCTCTTTTTTTCCGTATTGGCTGCATTTGCCATAATGTTATTGTTTCATTCTTATTATTACTCCTGTAAACACAGTTTCGACTATGAACAGCTGTCAATTTTACGAGAAAAATGAATGAGGTGAATGACTGAGAGGTGGGTCAATGTCACAATTTGGAATCAACACTTGTAATTAAACTAAGGGCTGATCAGTGCTAAAAGGTATTGTGATCCTTCATCTATCTACAGTGGATGTATTGTTTGATTATGTGCTGTGATTGGTTGCTGGAGGAGGTGGCTGCTAATAGCAACCATCATTTAAACTGGTTAATTAAAAGATAACCAAATTAATTTTCATCCTAAGGGCTGAAGTGGTTGTAGGCTTTGGTTTTCTTTTGAGGCTATTTAGGGCAAGAAGAGAAAGAGAGAGGATTAGGTTTTGCTAATGAATATTCACACAGCTAGGAAGCAGAAAGATGGTCTGATGAAGAGAATCGGAAGCTATAAAGTAACTGCAATGTTGTTCTGTAGCAAAAAATGCCACCTGTTAGAAGAGCCACAGGTATTTTGAAAGAGTAAAACTACCTATAAACCGGGCATTTTGCCTTCAGTTCCACATTTCACTTTTGTTCTTAAGTGCTTCTTCTTAGATCAATTATTTCCTTTTCTTAACCTCACATAAAGAAGAAAAGCCACAAAAGCAAACACATTCAGTCCCATAATCTCATTCGTTTCCTTGATTCATATCTGTTCCTCCTTCCAAGTCTCACACTAGCTAACTACTTCTTTAGCACATGTACTTCTAGAAAAGTTCCTGAAATGTGTACTTTGGATGTCAGCATTTCCCAGCAACTTTATGACAAAATAATCTGACTGGGGTTTTTTTGTTTTATTATCTAATTCCATTACAGTATGCAATAGAGCAGAAAGATAAATAGCTACTTACATGCACACTTCAGATACGACATTTTAATCTACATCTGAGCATCAAGAACAGTCTTATTAAGGCAAAAGAAGAAAAAAAAAGTGTTGACTCTATTAGGAAAAGATTCCTAAAGCAGTGTTTTGCAAAGCAAAGGATGTGACCCCAAATGAGGCCATGGCTGACCGCAGTAGACGACCCACTAGGGAATCCATTTTATCTGCTGCTTAAAAGAATGTTACAGATTATATAACACAACTGTGATGCAACTCACAATACTCCTCTTACAGAAGCAAATCACATGGGACATGAAGTCATGGGGAAAAAAATAAAAGCTGCAATATTTTCATTTGCCCAATATTTTGATTTTTAAAGTATCATGGAATATATCTGACTTAAAATTATTGCACTTATTTCATTGAATTGACAAACTTTTCTTGCATGGATTCTGAAACAGTGAGTCAAACACTGCATGAATCAAACCATATATATACCATAGCAGAATTTCTCCAGTTTCATTAATCTTGTGCTGAAAGACTGAATAAAACCTAGCTGGAAAAAATACTAACTCAAGAGACAAATTCAAGAATATTTCTATTTCCGTGTTCTTCAAACTCAGGAATAGTCTCTTTCAGGTACAACAACATGATCAATCAAATTGTTATTAGACTGGTAAAAGCACAGATGTCATGACCATCTTTTCAAGCCTCTGTGCTCCATGGAGGAAGAATCACAGTGTCTGTATAGCTTGGAAAATAGACTACTGGCAAAATAAAAGGCTGTATTGATTTGTAACTGATCAATAAAAGATGACGGCAATACTGAAGCCATGAGCTAGCCATGTCTCGTAGTGTGTTGCCCTGATCTGGTCTTTTGATTGCTCTGATCAGGGGCTTTTGGACAGGAAGAGAAAAAGTCGTTCAGCTCATGTATCTAGAATTCTTTCCCAGAGAAACCAAAGTACAGAGTGAGATAGAAAGGGGAAGGTGGGGAACAGTTTTGAAGGTTATGTTCAGACCTAGAGCAAAGCCATGGCTTAGGTATGTTCCTGTAATGTCAAAGTACAGATGTGGCTAGATCTGGAATTAAGGTAGTGGATGCCCAAGCAGTGCATACACCCAAAAATTTATGGAAAATAGAAAAAGGTTCTGGGAAGCAGTACTCAGTCTGTTTCCTGCCACTTACTGTCATGAATCATTTGCGTGGAGTATTGTATCTGAAAATACACATCTGATTTTATAAATCCAGTGTCATTTCTGTTGTTCTGGTCAGCTAAGTATCATGATTTTTGATAGGCTGTGGGGATAATTCAGAAACAAGGTTAAAAGGGACTAACTCTTGTTCCATTTCTCTGTTTCCTTATCTGCTATGCGTGGATAAGGAGCTACGCAAACATCAGAGCTACCTGCAATTGCAAAAGTCACCTGGAAGTTAAAGTTGTTGAGGACAAGACAAAGAATGGTACAGTGAAAGCCAAAATAATTGAAGAGGAGAATGAAGCTGGTAACTTAGCAGTTCTTTCTTCTCTCTTTTTCAGGAAAGAAATTGTCAGAGTAAATCACGCTCCTGGGCTTCCTATTTATTTCCTTGAGTTGTTTATGCCAATCACACGTAATATGCAAAACAGAAAAGACAGTAAATTAAAACAAGAGAATATAGTCTAGATTAATATTTTCCAGAACAAATGTAGGTTTTTCTAACTAAAAGTACCTTGGATTCTAAACCAGCAATAATAAATAGATAAATGGTAAATAGATAAATATAGAATTTGGAGATTAATTTTAAAGACATACTTCTATTCTGAAACAAAATATTAATGGAGACACAATCACTTACTCCTGCTATTGCCTTTCCCAGAGCAAGTGCTACGTACACTATATTGTGCTAACACTGAAAACTGTTTCAGTCATCAAAGAAAAATTATCAAAATTTTTCAGAGGAAGATAACAGGGTGATTTTTAAGCTAATTAAGGACATTTGCTTTTAAATTCTGAAGGCTGGATGTGGGTTAGAAAAAAGGAAATAGGATGTTAAACAAATGACTGTATTCGACAAAGAAGACAGATCTTTGTGACCTCTGAAGCACCTTGAAATCTGTGGCAACATTTTTTAGTCTTTGCCTGCAAAATAAATTATGAATACTGCTACAATTTTTCTGTATGTGAGTTCATCAAAGAGGTGTTCACAATGAATTCTAAACGCGTCTTGCCCTAAAACTTCTAAAGGTCTTCTGTGAACTTTAAATCTCAAACTATGGAATAGATCTATTCACATAACTACAGTTATGCAGACTGTATTTGATATATTCTGCAGCTGATAGGGAGGTGTACTTTCTGGACTGGTAACTTACATTTGGATTAAGACAAAATCTGATCGTAATCAACCAGTGTACCAGCAAAATATTAGCACTGCAGAGGTAGCATCTGCCTCTGTTTTAATATGCTGACCCTTATTATCTTACTGTTAGGCTTCATAAATTCCAGTTGCTTACGTTAGCTACGTGGTAGATTCATCTGGAAATCAGGAAAAACAAATGGCCAATAGTTCAAATAAGATGCCCAGAAAAAACAAATTATTATTGCATCAAAGGAACATATTCCCATGTATCTGGAGTGGAGCCCAGTTGAAAGCAAACAGAAGCTGGGTAATTCTGCAGCAAATGACTCACTGGCACAGAAGGGACCTACCAAACATTTGTCAAACTGATGCTGAGAAAAAAAAGCTAAAACAGGCAAGCAGAAAAGATACATTAGCAGACACTGAAATAATTCGTGGCAATATTCTGCTTTAATGCAAGTGACAGTGAAAACTATTTCTGATAAGTTAAATGATCTATGCTCTTCTTTCTGGGTTGTAGCATTTAGTCACCTGCTTGATAGTACCAAAGGCATGGAGAAATTTGTCTAGTGGGTAGGGCCAGCACCAGCAGAAGGCAAGCCACAAGTCAAGAGCTTGTGCCAGATTTCCAGGTGGAAAAGAAGAGTCAAAGTCAGGCAATGAAAAACATAGCAGTTACTAGAAACACAAATCAGGAATCAAGAGCTGGGCAGAGAAGCAAAATAAATGTACAAAGCTGACGCTAAAAGATAAGAAAAAGAGATATATAGAAAAGTATAGAGAAAGACATTAGCTTAAGTGAAAATAAAAGCAAAAAAAAGCCACACACACCCCGCAAAAAAACCTACAAAGAAGAGTGCTTCACAAATGTAATCAAGCATTTTGAAAGTTTATGCCTTCAAGATGGGGCCATGACTAAGCAGAACTGATCAGGGAAAAACTTGTCCCTAATCCACAGTCAGTTTTCAAGACGAGTTATTTAATCAGATTGGTCAACAATCAAAACAAAAATCTTTGCCCATCTGCTGTAACAAAGAGCTGCATAACAAAATGCCTTCTGTGTTCACCGGAAAAAGATGTAGTCACCATGCCCTCCTGTCTTGACGTTTGTATCTGTCTTACCTGTGACCTGAATTACAGTTATGTTATTGGGCATGATATTAAGTTGATGCCTTACTGTGAAAAATGAAGGAAAACCAACACTGTCCCAATCAATAGATACAGGAGAAATCAGAAAAATAAGAGGGGAGCAAGTCACTAATCCCATTTTACAGACACGAAACTGAAGCATGCATGATTTTCCACAGTCACGGAGGATGTCTCCGGCAAAGACAGAATGAAGGTGAGATCTCCTGCACGTGAGGAAGCAGAGGTTAATACTTCACTCAAATTGTCTCATTTCAAGACTGTTATTTTCCAGTCATTGGAATATTTAAGTTGTGGATAATAAAAGAAGGCAGTGTTACAAGAATGTGTCTCCTCTTGGAATGAAGTGGGGAACAGACTAAGCATGCTGAAGTCAAGCTTCCTTTTCTCACTCTGAGATGGACAGTGCTTGTAATGCTCTGATTTGTTTACCAAGTCCCTGAGAGGTGGAATTACAAGGAGCAAGAAACAATTGCAACTTTATGGGTACATCATATTAGCTAGCAGAATTTACAAATTAAAATCTTCTGTTCAGGTTTAGAAGGGAAAACTGAAAACCACAGACGCATCTGGGGAAAAGAAAATAAAATAGATTATCTTGTCTATAATAAATTATTCCACAGAAAAGAATAACAAACAGGTGTTAGAGCATTTTTTTCTGTATATTGTTGGTTTTGGTGGTGGTTTTGTTTTGTTCTGTTCTGTTTCAGGTTTTTTTTTGATTTGCATTATCTCATGATTTCACGTCCTTGATCTAATCCCAAATCCCAAAAGACAGAACCAGTTGTATGCATCTTTGTATACTGAATTTAGTAGGTCAGCACTGTAATAGTATCTGCAGTGAACCAAGCACAGTCTTTTAAATACTCCTTGCCATTTTATGAGTTCTTGTGAAGCAATCCTTAAGACTATTGAAACTACAACAGGCATATTGCTCTTATTGCTGTTTATTTTATTATGAAGTATTAAAACAATATTTTATCAGGATCCAATAAAATATACATCTTTCACTTTGTGAATCTTGAAACTCTGTTAAAAGAATAAGAGATGTGTTAGCTTACCAGCTGTCAATCCAATCCAGGCTAACAAATTAGCTTCATGTATTTTATGGCAAATCTTTTCTGTTGAAAGCAACCATCTCCTCCGATGGAAGCTCAATAGATACAAACAAATATATTTTTGTAAATTATAAAAAGCATAAAAGAAGAGAAAACAGAGAAGAAAAGAATATATTTCTACTGCTAGAGTGTTACATGATTTCAGGCTGTTGATCAGCACTCAGGAGCCAGGTACCCAGGATACGAGCTGACAAGCATTCTTCCTTCAAGTAAAAGAGCAACAAAACGGGGACAGTAACTTGTTCAGCCAATGAGTGTAAATAATGCCAAGGAAAGCACAGAGCTACAGGTACACAGCATTTTATTAGGAGGATCTAGGCCAGGGAAATTGGCTTCAGTCATCAACGGTGGAAGTTAACTCTTCTTGCTTTAGCTATTTGAAAGATGAGAAGTTTTTTTGTCTTTGCTTCTTCTGAAATCCAGAGCAAGAGAAGGAATTGCCTCTGCCGAGGAAAGTCATCCTACCTATCCTGTATAATTTTTTCTAAGATGACACAATTTTTTTATTGAGTGCCTCTTCATTGCGTGGTAGAAGTAGTTGAAAAAACTATTTTAGACTAGACTGCTGACTTTAAGATGACTAAAACTAGCTGAAATGCCACTTGGTGTTTTTGGTTTTGCTTCATCACCATGCAGTACACGCCACTTCTACCATTTTCTTCCTCTGTGAGAAATTATTTTCTAAAGCTACCTGAAGGATGACGATGCATTTGTAAAAATCAATCTGTAAGGTGGATGAGGGATACACATATTTCTCAGAATGTATTTAGGAAGGTTAGATGGTTTGTAGCAATAATTCTGTAAAGGGAACCTAAATTTAAGTACATGTGGATGAGAATTATTTTTTACATGCATTAGAACTACTTCAAGGATTGTGCACACAGAATAAGAAAACCTGGAGTCAAATGAATCTCTATCAGTATAGAGAACACTGATGTCAGACCCTAGCTGGTAAAATTTACTAAAAAGCAACACAAGCAATGACAGAATTAATAAGTCTGAGTAGATATAATTCTGTAGTTATTCTGTGGAATAGTTCTCTATGGACGCAATGGTACATAAGGAAAATTCTATTCCTTTTATAGAATTCATTTCTTTTCATTTCTTTTTCTCTTTTCTGAGACTTAGTTACAGCTGTCTTCAAAATTGTCCTCTCCTTGTGTGTCTTTTTGACAGTTAATTAAGATTTTCTTGAAGTATCTACAATATTATCAGTATCCTTGAATAGCCTTATATAGTCACCTTGCATAATTTGTTTTTTTTTTTTTACTCAAGGAATTCTTAAAACAGACCAACCAGTGTTCAGGATCTCTCTAACCAATCAAATTAACCTTCCTAAGATACCTTGTAAATTAAGTATTATATATATAGAATAACTGTAGAAAAATACCTGTCTTCACATGCAAGTGCAGAAATGGCATTATGCTCTTTTCCAAGTTCACAGCATAGAAATTCTAATAATAGCCAAGTAATTGAATTTGAACAATTGGAATAATTTGGATTATGAACACTGAAATGTGAAGAATGTACTTTTGACAAACAAGGGTTAGGTTTAGGGTAAGGGATAAAAGGTTTAAAATAGATCTGGATTAAAATACAAGTCTAAGCAGTTTCAAACATTTAAGAAATATGAATCTGCACCTCCACTTTGAACTCTTTTCCCGTTATGGTCTTATGTAGAATAGATACTCAGCAAGAAAATCAATATGATTTCCAAGTGAAGAGCAAGTTAAAAGTAGAACATGTCACTGTTTACTTCAGAAGTCTCCATTCTGTATACACATATATTACAGTCCAAGACTCCAATCTTGATGTATACATGCATATTACACAGAGAAAATTGTATTTGAAGGACTGATGATGCCTTTATCCAAAACTGGAAAACAAGACCTAGGTTCAAACTCTGAATTTTAATTTTTTTAAAGGTTTAGAATTAACTCTTATATACATATGCATTTTTTTTTTGGATACTTAATAGTTCTGGCCTTATATTATTCTTTAGCTGAAAAAAACTAGTTTTACACTGAAAAATGGCACACATATATATTTTTCTGCTTTGTATATAGAGAAACAGACAGATAAATTTGGACCACTTTTATTATTTTGCTTTCTTGTAACTTAAAGAAAATATTAACAAGAAAAGACAAGGTATTGTGTCAGTTTGTGAGCATCTCTTATGAGAAGAAATCTCAAAGGAAAAGGCCCAGATCCAAAACTGCTGTGGAGTTCAAAATTAGGCATTCAGTCACCAGGTAGATCCCAAAGGGGAGCCAAGTACCTTAGAAAAAAGCTGAAAATTGCCACACAATGAGAGGGAACCTAACAGCATGCAATCATTGGTAGCTGTCACTGAGTGCAACTCAGCAAGAAAATTCAAAGGTAGTCGTTGGATTTCATTTTCTCACTAAACTTCACCAAAAAAAAATGTTTTTTACTTTATGACGCACTCCTAGAAGTAAAAGCATAGCCTTCTCTTCAAGGGCAGAGTGAGGGTCTCACATCTACAGTCCAGTTTTTGACGGCCTGCCCATGGGTGAGATGTACAGTTAGTGTCCTGTGCAGCTTTTACACCAATGCTCGGTATCTCACGGTTACTTTGTGGTGCTTTCATTCCCTTTTACCCTGCTGCCACTGCGTGCTGCCACCTTAGAAGGAAAGCTGTACAGGAAAATGAGTTAGAGGATTATTAGTAGCACCTCACTTTTGCTCTTTTGGGAAAAGGGTTAATGCTCCTAGGACTGTTACAGTTTTTCAATGTTTGTTTGATACACGTAGCACTGAAATGGGCCTGATCAGTGAAATTCAGCAGCTTCCTTTTGCTTTCAAAAAGAGCTTCTCTTTCGCAGGTTGTTTCCAGCCTATCAGGACAGTTTACAATGAGATCAAAAGAGTAAATGCATAGCCATCTCTGCTGCAACAAAAAGTTGGATGCCCTGGAAACATCCCCTAGATTAAACCTCACTAGGGAAAACTGTGGAGAACCCTTAACAGCTAGATCAAAAATACACTTAAGCAACTTGTCCATCATTCCTCAAACACTTCAAGTCTTGCATGTGAAAAAGAGGATTTTTCATGGGCCTATAGAACCTCCAAGATTAAGCAGAAGATGATCACTATTTTCCATTCCTAGAGTTTTGAATTTAGGGACTTAGTCTTATTTAAGCCTCCTTTAGCTACTAAATCCTCTTTCGGACCTAACAGAAAGTTCATTTCAAGTTACTAGAACTGTCAGCAGACAAGGCCAAGATTGAGAGTATCAGTTCAATGACAGACATATTTACGGTTCACACTGACCTTATATGTATGTAAGTGAAAAATATTCAAGGTAGGATTCAAGTTATTATAGCAGAATATAAAATTGTACTCACGAAGGTCGACCTAACTGTAGCTCTCAAGGTGAAATAAAATATGAAATTGCCAACAAACATATTACAGTTAGTGATTAAGTATTTTTTATCCACTCTTGGGAACATTGGGACAGACAGTTCTGATGGGAAAGACTTGATTACTTCTGATTACACTGTACTACCCCTCTGCAGGGGTCTGATACCAGATTTCAGTGGAAAAAATAGTTATACCAAATATGTGAATTAGGTATCATGCAACCATCCTAAGTATCCACACCTACAATGATACTGAGTTGTGTATCATGAAAAATTAAATATGGATGCACCTTTGGAAGGTTATTTATATACTTCTTTTATTTAAGCCATAGATATAAAGGTCTTCAGAGCTCAAACATTTTTGAAAAAAAGAGGTATTTAAAGAAAAGAGTGTCCTTGTGTGAGGCTTTTAAAAATGAAATTAATTCTATTTTATCGTGTTTTAAAACACCAAAACCATGCTGCACACTTTTTATCTTAATGGGTTACTAAACTGGGTGTCAGGAGAGGTGTGGGGAAAGACTCTTCATCTGCTGTCTTTACTGCTATGATTGTGAAAGGATGGGCTTCTTCAAATGATATGTGAGATGGGAGCCCTGCCAGATTATTCATTTCTGTATTTAAAATTTCTTATAATGTTGTGCTTGCTGTCTGCATAGGTTGAAAATGCATGGGTCATGCATTTTTGTGCATGAAAATACATGCTCAGCTTCACATAGTTAGTTCCACAAAACAGGGAATAATTTTTGGTAAAGCGCTATCATATGTTAGGACATTCAAAGGAGAAATAAATATTTGAGAGGTGAAAAGTATGTCCAGAGTTCTGGCACTCATAAGATAAATAAAAAAAGGACAGGAATGTGTGACCATGAATTTTACAACTACAGCCTGTGCAACTATCATTCAGCAAACATTCATTACCATTATTAATAATGTGACATAAAATGGAAAACAGCAGACAATCCATACACTTGGCAGATATATGAAATAACAGATGGCACTTTAAATGGGATAGGGGAATACCCAGCAGATACCAACACTGCCTGGCCATAGACCTGGCATTTAAATAAATGAGCAAGGCAAAATCTGGATCTAGCAAAGGTTCCACATGTATACACATGTGCACAATTATTTTCATGTCTGTTAGGCAGATCATAATTCTCGCTACAACATTCTCTCCCTGTCTGGGAAACGTTCCAGCCATGTTCAAACTGGGGATCTAGCAACATATCCACATATAATCCTGCTTGGAACAGAAGATGATAGAAGATTGGCAGGGTCCTGCCCAAATGTGTGCTCACTGTGACACCAAGGAATAATTTAGTTCTTGCCTGTCTCTTGAAGCAAAGTAATACGCTACCCACAATGTGTCTCATATACCCAATACAGCTTCTTATGTGGTGTCAGGGCTATATTGCTCCTAAGTAAGAATTTTTTCAGAGCACTTTGTTAAGGGATCCTGGTGCTTTCACATGTGGATGTACTTTACAGTCATTGGTACACTGTAATCAATACAATGTAATCCATACAAATATGAATTTATTCCACCTCACATAATTACCTTGTTTCATTCTCTGTCATTTAAGATAAAGAAGAAAATTTAGAAATTTGGTGATTGTTTCTTTCAAATATTGCTGAAGACCAGAAGACACGATTGTAAACCGGTTTTCTTTCTCAGTAAGACATGTTCAGATGAACATACCTAAGTTATTTGCATGAATGGTGTTCCACTTTGGAGAAAAGGCTATACTAATAATAACTTCTCAAAATCCAGACAGTTCTGAAGCCTTAGGACTGTTTTTCCATTGCTTTGTAAACGACTGTTTCTAGTCTTAATTTGATTGTGCTTACTGGGAAAAAAACTATATAATGCGAATGTTTCATAGGTGCATAAAGTAAATAGACACAATTACATTACAATAGATAATTCTGATGAAACTGCGAAGTGTAGAACAAAAATTTTATCAGGTCTTGCTTGAAGTAATCCCACATATAATCTAGCTTCGTGTAATTTTGCATGCATACAGCTGTTAAATCTCTGGCTGATTTTTAGGCACATTTAACAAATGAACTTCTGGACTAATACTAATTTTGAAGAAGACAGTGATGCTTATCTCAGAGCACTCATAACTAGAGCTTATTTAAAAAGTGACTTTCTGATATTCTTATATTGAAAAACAACTGTTTCTTACTTTTTTTACCATTGTAATCCAGGATCAAAATACTGCAAACGTGTAAACAATTGTTCTGCTTGATGAACCCATATCACTTTTGAAGGCTAAAAAAATCAGCATTATAGAGATTATTTTTATAGTATCAGTATTTGACCACTAACCTTCAGTTCTAGGTCTACTAACTCTTAAACGTTTTGCAGCCTGGTCAAGGGAAATGGTTAACTGCCATCTTTATGGCCATAAGAACAAAAAAATCTTTGAAAACTTATGCAGCATTTTGAGAATGATTTTTTTGTGGGAGCTGCTATTATATGTGCAAGTCCTACAGTAGGAAGTTATTTCACAGTAGGGCAAATTTGGGTAGCAAATACTGATACGTATTTTCCCTTGCTAGTAAAAACTACGAGGAGAATTCTATAGGCATTATCAATGATGAAAGTACTTATTTTCTTCAAGGAAACATTTTATAAGCTACATCCTAGCATGAACAATAACATGGCTTTTGGTTATAGGAAAACACTCACTTCTATCTTTCTCTTCCCTGCAAGATTTTCAGTCCTGGCTCTTAATTCTTTTTCACCATTACAGCACCCTTTGGAAGACTTTTTATTTGGGTATGCAAGTAAACAAAGCTATTTCTATTTAAACTCCCCTATGAACAGCATAAGACATTGCCTGTGCATTCCTGAAAGTGATCCATTATGAGTAGAAGCACAGATGAAAACTGTTGGATTCAGCAAGTTACAGATCCTTACTTGACACACAAGTTATAATCAGTCCTGTAGGTGTGTAAATACTGCCAATGTTCATAATGCCAGTGTTCATAATGCAGTGGAGATAGACCTGAACAATGGCCCAAATTATTTAATCTTTATAGACAAGAAATAGACATGCCGAGTTCTCATCTTCCTCTACTACTGTTAGGCTATGGGAAATATTTCTGTAAGAACAATCCTGAAAATTTTTATGACTTACTGTGAGAAAATATTGCAAAGAAACATGTCTGCAGAATAATGAGAAGAGCTTAAGCTTGAAAATGATACATCTGTTTCACTGCCTTTCTTTGTCAATGGAAAACAGCTTAGTGCGGTATTTAATATTCAGGCTAATTTACCACATCAAATGCGTGTAGCATTTTATATTCTATTTTTCCCATTTTGCTTAATACTGCACAAGAAAAAAGATACTTGAATTGCTCTGTGTAAGTCTCCCCACCCACTTCTACTGGCAGCTTTTTAGGGCACTTAGTGTTGGGGAGATGAAATACTCTTAGGCAGGAAGGAGAAAAATTTCCATCTCCCACTTATTGGAAGAGTACTTTGATTACTGAGTGGTTCAGAAAAGACTCCTAGAGAAATAGAGCAAGGTACAATATTATTCACAAAACTTACTAGGTTGAAAAAGAACCACTTCAGAAGAGACTTAAGTCTTAATAAGCGACCCTTAGGCTTGGAGTCTCCATGCAGGGCTCTGAACTCTGAGGTAGATCCTTCCTGGAAGAAGTGCCATATTGCAAGGTCTGTGACAGATATACATGAACTTCCCTATTCCTGATCTAAGATGCACAGTAAAAACACGTGTACACATACGTAACAAGGATCATTATTTGCTTGTGAGGACCTGAGAAAAATATTTCAATAGGCATTCAAAATGATGGAAAGATCTTTTCGTCAATTGTGAAGGCACTTTCTTTAACGTGTATGCAACAGTAATACGATCTTCAGGTAAGGTACAAGACAGAACAACCTTTCTTTTGTATTTTTTAAACTTGTCAGAAAGACTCAGCCATATAACTGCCAAACCTTCTGATGTTAAGCCTACCATAGTGTAAAAGAGTCCTTACAAATATTTCATCAAAAGCTGTGCTGCCAGCACAACCAAGTACACCTAAAATTTATAAAGAGTAGAAAGCTACACCTACCTCCTCGGAAATCTTTCCATTATTGCCCTCAATTACCAGCCTTGAGACCCAGCTTTTCTTCTTCTTCATATCCCTTCTTAATTACGCCATTTCCAGTATAGGACCCCACCTACTGCAAGAAGGTGCACATTTTCATTTTGGCTGTCACAAAGGAAAAAGTAAAACTGGAATCAGGAAATTGCAAGCAACAATTTACCACTTTGCACAACGTTTTGCCTTCTCTCCTCTTTTCAGTTTATTTACAAATTATCTGTTCTGAGTTCTTCAAAAAGTCCAAATCCTTCCGGTTTTGCTCTTTCTGAGATTATAGTGAAAATAAATAGTAACAGCAACTCCCATTAAAAATCCTTGGTTTTTACTAATTAGTTTGCATAGAGATGGACAAATAGGCAGATATATTTACTGAATGCATTGGATGATGCATTTTAAAGTGTTCTGGAATTTATCTAGTATCAATAATATTTGGCTATCTATTCACTGGAGATATCTGAATACAGGAAAACAAGTAGACCATTTCTTAAATCATTTGGGAGAAATAAATTGAAATTCATTGTTTTACCTAGTTGCCAAGAAATTGATTAGTGCCCACAGCAACATTTTAATAGACCCAGCTCAGAAGATGTAGAACCATTATTTTATTTACAACTGATTATATTTCAGACTGAAAAAAACCTGAAATCTTGTCCTTTCTTTTCCATTGATATATAGAAGATTCTACCTCTGCCTAGAATTTTTTTCTACTTTAAAATTCATTGAATTTAAACAGCTGGATTGGTGAGATTTAGTCCAAGATTATGCCGCTTCTGAAATGAAAAAGGATGAAAATAAAGACTGGAGACAATCATCAGTTTCCTAAAAAGTCTTTTCTATCACCCTTGCTAGGATGGGAGAAGATAGTTCTCACCGGAGTTCTACCAAAACTCCAAGCCGTAAGTGCAATTACAGAATTGGACATTCTGTTAGAGCATTTAAATTCTCACTAGAATTTCAACTATGTGAATTCTTTGTACATATAGCATTAAAAAATATTTTCCTGTTGGATGGAATTGCAATCTCCTTCTTACATAAACAGCGTTTGCAGTTTGGGATTTTTTTCCAAAAGGCTAAGACATTGACTGATTTTCTTTTACAGAGAGATATTTGGACTAGGAAGTAAAGCTCAGAATAAAAGGTAGCTCTCCAGAATTGTAGTAACTCTGCTTTGATCTTTTTAAAAGTCACAAAGATATTTTTTCATTACTGCAGATAGGTTTTTCCAAGACTAGGAAGCCCATTAATAAGCAAAGCGTCAAGCCTATTGTGAGGCGTGAAAATGCTTCTTCATTCCCATTTAGAATTCCCCTTATATTTGCACTGTGCAAGTAATCTCAGCTTTAAATTATTGTGACAAGTTGTTTGTATTTGCATAAAGTCATAGCAACAAACTACTACTACCTAGATTACTTTAAAGATGCTTCTATATACTACAGGTGATATAGTACGGGGTCTCTCACAGAAATGAGTATTCCACATTTATATACAAAAAAATGTTACATGTTATACATCCTCACTAATCTTAATAATGAAAGAGATACTGCTCATGTGAAAACAAGATTTCATGAAAAATATTTCTCCATGGTTATAACTGTGTGTTGCAGAACAAACAAGAGAGGTAAGGTTCCATGATGTCCTTCAAATGTCACAAATATTCAGATCCCTGGTAGTTGAAAATCTGAGTATTCAAAACTATCCTCTAGATTTCTAGAATGTAATCCTTACTCATCTCCCTCAATTAGGATTCAGCCAGTGTATTTTTTTGTTGTATAGCATAGTTACTTAGTACACAACCTTTGCATTTGAGATAGAAACCCAAGAACATGTACTGAAAATCCTGGCCCAGGCGAAGCTCATGGTAGTGTTCCCACTGCTTGCAATGGATTCATGATCTCGCCTATAAGGGAACAAACATTTTATCTGTTTCAAACAGTACTGGAAGGCATTTTTTTCAGAGTATTTCCAGAATATCAGAAAATACGTTTCTGTGTAATAAAAATGAACCATTTTATTGTAACCCTTTTATTTTTTGTTTAAAAATGTATGAAATTAAGCAAGCTTTTTATAAAAAAGTTTTGGGAATAGAAAATTTATATCTCGTCACTTCAATATAATTCATAAATGAGACATTTTAATATTGCAATTTAATTAGACATAAAAAAGAACAAGCAAACAAACAATACACCTGGAGTGTTAAAAATGCCATCTTAAGTAAAACATATTTTTCTAATGGAAAGCTGTATTTTTAGACTGATATAACTGTGTCTTTCATGCTTGTGTACAAGGCCAAGCACAGTTTAATATTAATCACACAGTTATCACTGGAAAATAAATCATAAATGCATGAAAATATTCTTTAAAGGGGTTGGTCATTAGAGATATGAATCTGGCAAAAAGTAAAGTAAGTACCCTGAACTTTAGGAAAGCAAAATTTCAGCTGTGGAAGGAGTTAGTCAATGGAGAAAGACTGGCAAACTGTTAACAACAGACAAGGAGAAGTCTGAGGTACTTAATAATGTTTTTGCCTTATTCTTCACTGGCAATCTCTCTTCCCACATCTCTTGAGAGCAGGGACTGCAAGATGGGGACTACAGGAGCAAAGTCCCTCTTGCTCTAAGAGAAGATTTGTGACCACGTAAGGAACCTGAACATACATAATTCTATTGGACCAGGCAAGCTGTGTCCCAGAGACCTGAGGGAATCAGTTGATGTAGTTGCCAAACCTTTCTCCTTGATACTGGAAAGGTTATGGCAATCAGGTGAAGTCCCTGATGACTGGAAAAAAAGGGAAATATTGCACCCATTTTTAAAAAGGGGAGAAAGGAGGACCCTGGGAACTGCCAGACTGTTGGTCTCACCTTTGTTTCTGAGAAGATCATCGAACAAATCCTGCTAGAAGCTATGTTAAGGCATCAATGGACAAGAGAAGAGCTACAGGTGTCCCCTATCTGCACTTCTGTAAGGTCTTTGACACAGTCCGTCACAACATCTTTCTCTCTAAAGTGGAGAGTGGTGGATCCGATGGGTGATCAGTGGACAAGGAAATTATTGCATAGTCACATCCAAACAAAGGCTAGTGGTCAACGACTCAATGTCCAGGTGGAGATGGGTGACAAGGAGTGTCCCTCAGAGTTCTATATTGGGAATAGTACTTTTTAACATCATCAATGGCATGGAGAGCAGGATGGAGTGCAACCTCTGCAAGTTTCCAGACAACATCATGCTGAGTTGTGCAGCTGACATACCAGAAGACCAGGATGCCATAAAGAGGGACCTGAACAGGCTTGAAAAGTCGGCCTGTGTGAATGAGGTTGAACAAGGCCAAGTGCAAGGTTCTGCACCTTGGCTGGGGTAACCTCCAGTAACAATACAGGTTTAGGGATGAAGAGATTGAGAGTAGTCTTGTGAAGAAGGACCCAGGGGTACTGGTGGATGAAAATCTGGACATGAGCCAGCAATCCTAGAATCACAGAATCATAGAATAATAGAATGAGTTGGAAGGGACCCACAAGGATCATCGAGTCCAACTCCTGTCCTTGCACAGGACGATACCAACATTCACACCATCTATGTGAGGGCATTTTCCAAATGCTTCTTCAATATTGTCAGGCTTGGCACCATGACTGCTTCCCTGGAGAGCTGTTCTAGTGCTCCATCACCCTCTGGGTGAAGAACTTCTTCCTAATATCTAACTGAAACCTCCCCTGACACATCTTCCTGCCATTCCATTGAGTCCTATTGATTGGTCACTAGTGACCAGCCCTGACTATATTAGATGAAGCATTGAGAAGTTTAGATGAAATGGTTAACTTTAAGCTAGGTAAAATTAGTAATATGGGTTTGGTCTTATGCATTGATGTTACATAGCCTTGAATTGCTGTTGCATTGATGTTGCATTGGCTTTCTTTGAATTAATAACAGGACAATGGTAGAGTGGTATAGAGCAAACACTGACCAACACAGAAAATATTATGCATGTATGCAGTTAGGAATAATATATGTGCTTAATATATGATTACTTCCTTTGTACGGTTTGCTTTTCCTTTTGCTGACTTTTCATAACCTTTTCAGCTGCTAAATCGATACACTGAGATATATTAAAAAGAGACTCAAGAAGTGTAAATTTTCATCAGCAAAGAACTGCTTGTGAGGATTTTCATGGCTAATCTGTGTCATAACTAATTAATAAAATAAACATCATCATTTTGCTGTCCAAAATCAGGCTTAAAAGAGGCTCAAGTCCCATAAGAACACTACCACAGTGGAAAATGATGCTATTATGTTAATTGACCAAACCAGCTGCCAGTGTAAGTAGCTATAAGGGTTCGGAGATCTTTTATTTTTTCCTAGTGAACAGACATTACTAATAATTTTTCGCAGAAAAAAAAACCCAAAGAGGCTACTACTTAAATAAACAAATAATTCCTACTTCAAAGACCTTGTGGGCATAGCAAATGGTACATACAGTGAAATGTCTTCTGAATGGCACCATGAGGTACAGGTACTAGGCAATCTGCCATTTCAGCAATAAGTAACGGGTCTAGTCTCTCTGATAGTACTAAGACAACTGAGAAGCTATTTTAAACAAGATTTGAAGTAATTGTACCCCTCTCAAAATACATCATAATAGTATATCCACTTGGTCTGGAAGCCTATTTATTTTGAAAATCTATAACATAAATCTGTACACAAAAATATAAGTGACACAGCTGTCCAGAAAGACGTTCATACATCTGAATCCTTTTCCTGATACAATCTTTTACTATTACAGTAAATAATATTTAGATTCCCATGAAACCGTGAGTTATTAGTTGTTTTATGAAAAAGGGGCTTTTATTTTGAATCTCTTTTAAGGATTTGCTTAACAAACCAACAACATCACATGAAGCATATCCAGAGAACATCATTTTGGGCTACAATTGCTGTAATGTTTTAAGCTAAAGCAAATAAATTATTTGGCTTTTCAACAAAGACTATTGGTTTCAGCTGACTTTAAAAAGAAATGAACTCAGAATATAGTTACTTTTTCAAAAAGCAAAAAGAACCCTCAAGCTAAAGCTAGTTCAATTCTAAATGCACATACCAATTTCTGAAAGTTTGAAATTCCAAGTCAACTCCTATAAAAAATTCAACCACCTCCCTGGACAGCTGTTCCAATGCCTGATCACCCTTTCAGTGGAAAAATTTTTCCTGACATTCAGTCTAAACCTCCCCTTGTGCAACTTATGGCCATTTCCTCTCATCCTACTGCCTGTCATTTGTGAGAAGAGACCAGCATCCATCTCGTCACTTGAGGTGTGGTCTCACCAGTGTTGAGTACAGGGGCACAATCATCTCCCTTTTCCTGCTGGCCATGCTGTTTCTGATACAGGCCAAGATGCCATTGGCCTTCTTGACCACCTGGACACACTGCTGGCTCATATTCAGTCAGTTGTCAATCAACAACCCCAGATTCTTCTCCTCCAGGCAGCTTTCCAGCCACTCTTCCCCAAGCCTGTAATAACGCTGCATGAGGTAGTTTTGTCCCAAGTGCAGGTCTCCCATTGTTTTCAGCCCATCAATCCAGCCTGTCCAGATCTCTCTGCAGAGCCTCTCTTCCTTCAAGTAGATTGATACTTCCACCCAGCTTAGTATTATCCGCAAACTTACTAAGGGTACACTCGATCCCTTCATCCAGATCACTGATAAAGGTATTGAACACGACTGGACCCAACACTGAGCCCTACTCGTGACTAGTTTCCAAGTGGATTTAACTCCATTTACAACCACCCTCTGGGCCCGGCCATCCAGGCAGTTTTTCACCCAGCAGAGGGTGTGCCTGCCCAGG
Organism: Dromococcyx pavoninus; assembly: GCA_033558185.1. Classification (NCBI taxonomy): domain Eukaryota; kingdom Metazoa; phylum Chordata; class Aves; order Cuculiformes; family Neomorphidae; genus Dromococcyx; species Dromococcyx pavoninus. The sequence continues at coordinate 3,198,899 of JAUMJL010000199.1, read as the reverse complement.
CCAATGGCAGTCAGTTTCTCAATCACAGTACTGTGAGAAACAGCGCTAAAGGCTTTACAAAAGTCCAGATACTCCACATCCACAGTCTTTCCCTTGTCCATTAAACAGGTAACCTTGTCATAAAAGGAGATAAGATTGGTCTGGCAGGACCTGCCTTTCAGAAACTCATGTTGACTGGGCCTGATCACTCGATTGTCCTGCACATGCTGCGTGATATCACTGAAGATGACCTGCTCCATGACTTTCACCAGTACCAAGGTCAAGCTGACAGGCCTGTAGTTCCCTGGATCCTCCCTCTGACCCTTCTTGTAAATGGGTGTAACACTTGCCAGTCTCCAGTCAGTCCTCTTCTTCAGTCAGCCAGGACTGTCTGTTGATGAGGAAAAGGGGTTTGGGGAGGACCTCTGCCAGCACCCTTAATACCCATGGGTAGATTCCATCCGGCCTCATAGACTTGTGTATGTGAGATTTTTAACAAAGATCTTTAACAAATGGGGAACTGTATCTTTACACACTTTGTTTGCAGAGAAATGCAGCCCAGAACCACAGTTTAAAAAAAGTAGGAGCTCAGCACATAGATTTAGACAGTCTGGCTGATAGCAAATATAGTGCTGTTATATTTCTACTGTGTTCTCAAGTGACAGATTCTACTGAACTTCTGTTTGTAGAAACTTAAAAGTATCACATTTGAGACATGTCTTTGACATGACCATAGTACCCTATAGAGATAATTTATTATGAACTTCATAACACTTGAACAAGCATCATGACCCTCTTGACCTATATTCACTGAGAAAATTATTAAAAATTCTTTGAATATAGGCCAAGAGGAATTAGTTTCTAAGTCAAATGTTATAAATGGTAAAAATCTCATCTGAAAGGTAGGTCTTACATGGTTTCTGCTTGTTTGGAAAAGGAAAGTACCAGAACGAAGATGATGCCATAAGCAACTCTCTAGCAAAAGTTTATCTGCACAGAGATAAATGCTTGACAATTTAATATGTAAAATCTTGTTTGGAAAATCAGAGACTGATCAAGTTAAATAAATTATAATCTATTAAATATCAAAATGTTTGTGAAAAAAGCCACATAAATGATGAGTGTCTTTTTAGTATTTAAAAGGCAGGTTATATTCAAGATCGACATTTGGTTTTATCCAAATAACTAATTAAAACATTAATTTTGGTTTGGATGTGACAGCCCCAAGTCTTGTGATATGTGTAAGCAAAAGCCTCCAGCATCAGAAGTATTGCAGATCAGCTGCTATACCTATTTTCCTAGGCCCCTCCATAGTTCACATTGTGCAAGATTATATGTCTTCATATGATTTTACTTCTAGACAGGAAATAAGCTTGCACAGCTAAGGGTCATTTCTGATTCAGCCTATGCAATATTAGGTATGGATATGTGAATTAAAGTAGGACCACCAGTGAAATAATTTTGCATTCTACCAAATCACAAGTAAGTTGCAGATTAATGAATATAAGAACTATAACAGTCTCCAGAACTTCAAAATAAACTAGACAAAACTGGGAACATTCCTCCTCCAGTGGTGATGGTCTTAAAGTTGGGATTCAGAAGAAGTCTAAGGCAGAGGTCTTTTTCTGTCATTAAATAATTATTGTAGTGTGGGATTCTTCCGTCACTGAAAAGGTATAGTTTAGCACCAGACCTCGTAGGTTTTTGCACTGTGTTAGCCTGAAGAAAGCACCGTTCCCATTCTGGGGTTTCTTTTGTCCTTTGACCAAGGATTGTGCTGTCATCCTGTAAAAAACTAATTTATTTCAAATCATCTGGGACAGATTATTTTGCTTTTTTTCAAATATGCCTCAGGCCTTGAGTAATTCTGTTGCCTCAGCCTCTGTCATGGTTTCTTAGTCTGTCGCCAAACGTTCACAGCCTTCAGGCTGCTTCGCTGCATTTCAGTGCCAGAAAAGGGCAGCCTGATTCAGCGAGGTTATAAGGAGAAAAGAGAAGCAAAAATTAATGCCAGGAGTGGAAAAGGCATGAAAGGAGGGATTAAATCAGTGGCAAATTGTTGGCAGTGTCAGTGTACTGTAAGGACAGGAATGGTGGAAGGCTGCCCATGGGCCAGGCAGAGTGAACTTACACATCCAGGTCCAGTCCCATGACCTCTGGGGCCTCAGCCAGAGATGTCCTACCCTGCCTGGCCCAAGCTGGGGACATGAATCCCAAGATTATTTTGTAACATAGATCTGACATTTTTTCTTTTTTAAAAGAAACTGAGACAAGTGAAAATGCTTGGAAAGGACCTACTCATGTTCAAAGTCGAAGTGCTTGACAGTAGGAGCAGTACTCATCTCAAAATTTCATTCTCCTGAAAGGTTTCATATTAAATTTAATGTCATATGCATTCCCTGTGTAGTACCTGATATGGGACAGGCATCTCATAGAGATATTTTATTGTTTTGGTTCATTGTCCTGTAACTAGGATTTCTCCCTAGGTTCCCAAACTAGAGAGGTTGTGTTTGACTGTAGAAGGAACTTAGACAGCCAATTTAGGTAGACTCTGAACTTTCAGGTAGTTAAAGAGGTGTGAGATAAATTCTCTTTTTCAGAATAGGAATGACCAGAAATTGGTTCATTCTCAGCTTGCGGTGGTTGGACTCCCTTAGCATTGACACAGATCTGCTTTTCTCCAAACATCTAATCTAAAATGCCTGATTTGTCAAAGAGATAAGCCAACTCTCTGTCACTCCACGTGCTTTTCCTTTTTGCTTCACTGATATCTTACCTGGAACATACTCTTCAGTTAAATAACAAAAATCTGACACTTCCTTAAAAAAGGCATCAGCAACATAAGAACAAAGATCTCTATGATACCCTAGGCCCCTTTCTGACATGGGGAGGTATAATAAAGCCCAGTTTTTCAAAGTAGTATTTCACTGCTTTACTGCGGCAAAATTTATCCAGATAACAGAGCACAGAGGAAAAATGTGTAAATCATATTTAAGGGTAGCATTCCTAGAACTAAGAAATAATTGTAACTTTTCAATTATCATCTCTGCAATGAAATACCAAGCTTTGTAACTATATGCAGCAAATAAGACTTTCCTGTATAAACACAGTCTCTGGATAGTTTAACCAAAATCCAAACTCCAAGCCGTTAGGAGAGTTAATAAGCATAAACATTTAAAAGATGATAAAATATATAAGCCTCATTCATGCAAAATGGTAGACAATTGTGATATTACCTTTAAGTATGTGTGTAGGTCCACAGAATTGAATGGTATTCCTCAGGTTCTAAATGTCAAAAGCTAAGGAGATGCTTAAGTGCTCAGAGATGCCAATGGCTTGAAATTTTACAAAGGAGAAGTTAACTGTATCTAAACTGATCAAGTCATTCGTTCAGACAAAAAAAATGCCTTTGTCAGGCTAAAAAAAGATTTTAAATAATTTCCTGACCTCTTCCTATGTGTCCCTCCACTTTACCTATTCACTACCTGCTTTTGAACTTCAGTCCTTCCATGCAATGTCTGAAGCTTCCCACAGGATGTATTCATGTGTTGTTTTCTATAAAGAAAAAGCAAATACGTGTTTAGAGTTTAATTCTTCGGAGATGGGATAAAGTCTTTGAATGTGGTTGTAGACATTAAGTTTGGCTTTGCCTTCAGTCCAAATTAGAAATATTAGTATAAGTAACCCTGCTTCCTGTGTCTTTGTCCAAAATTATGAATCTGATGTTTATTGTTAAATCAAATAATTTATCAGCCAATAGGTGGCACTGAAAGTATTTAACATTTATCTGCTACTTCTATTTTCTTTTAGGAAAATTCACATTTCCCTCAAGTAAATAGTATATTATGCCGGCAAATTAAAAGCCAAGCCACATACTGAATTTTGTCATTAAAAATATTAAATACTTTTAAATAGTTGGAGAACTGTTAAGAATTTAAACAATTCTCTGGAAATATGAATAAGTTCATCATACTACTTGTATCTTTGTTGAAAACAGTTCTAAAGCAGGAGATAATTTTGATATGCTGCTACCAATGAAATTCTAGGTAGTGTATTACTATGAAGTTTAAATTGTAAATATCTGGGGAAGATATAGTGTAGCATTCCAGGAACAGACTTACACAGTAGCCTTTGCATGCTGCATGTCAATTTCTAAATTTTCTCCCCTGTTTTCATTTTTGCAATCTTTAAGGAAAGAAAGAAGATTTTTGTGGCAAACATAATTTTCATCAATAGTTTTCACCTGAGTTTTATTAGGACAAAGTTTAAAAGCAACCTCTTCATTGTCTGTGGTAAACAAGCTCATAAATTATTCTACAAATAGAATTAATGAGACATTTCAGATCACATTCCCAAAGAAATGTGCCTTAACACATATCCATAAAGAAGCAAACTACCCATGTTAGATTTTTGTTAACTTTAAATATTCTTTGAGCAAATGTTATTCAGAAGATATTAAGTATCAGTGTTTTGGTTCATACCGAGCGTAATGCACACATTCTCTGTGGATCCCATTCCATACCGGCACATACAATTCCTCCAAGCTTTTTTTTTGAAAGATATGCCAAGATGATGAAGTAGGAGTGATTTGTTCTGAAAAAAAAACAACATAGTGACACAACATAGAACACAACTATTCAATTTTCAGACTGCTTCTCTACCACTTTTACATAACCATCTCTCATAAGAACAAGATGACATAGTTTTCAGCTATAGCAAATACGAATTGTGAAGATTCGCTGTACTGACATCGACTACAGAGTTAGAGAGGACAAGAAATTAATAACATTGAAATAGAAGTACGTCCAAAAAAGCGTAGTATGTAGGTATAAACAATAATTTCAGTGGTACTGTTTAGTGCTACCTTGCTTGGTTCTTATGAATATGTTAACATTTGTGTCAAAGGGGAGAAGAGAAGAGTAACTGTATTTTTCTGACAGTGAGAGCTCTACTTGTGAGAGATTTTCATTTACTTGGTTGTACCAATGCAACTTAATTACAAGCAAGTAGGAGATTTCTATACATTCTTTACTTCACCATTCCCTGCTAGAAGGAAAACTAAAGTGCCTTCAAATCACAGAGCAGTAGAACATAGAAATTTAATGTCACAGCTGCAGACCTAAGTAAGTCATAAGACTTTCCAGTTTTACCTGAATCAATTCTAGAGACTTATGACACTGCAATTAGTCATGAGAATGCATCATATCAGAAAGTATTTCAAGTTAAAACTTGAACCACTAATTTAAAGTTCAGCATAGTTTCTCTGTTCAGGAAACAAAGTGAGAAAGTAAATCCAACCCGAAGAAGACTAAGCAAGAAAATATTCTCCATTGACAATACAACTGAAAATGTCACTCTTCTCAGGTCACTTGAAAGATGAGTGGATATGAAAAAAAGAAAGGTGAACATTCTGGCTATGAATGTTTTTACAAGTTACTTCTACAACATGACTTCTATACCCTAATATTAAACAGAGGACCTTTAAGATATGAGGAAGGTTGCAAAAGAAGTGAGATACAGTATTTCACAGGAGTCTGTTCACAAGAATATCCATAGTCCTGAGCCCTCCATTAAAACCCACAAAAAGTTCTCTGTAAATTACACAAAATTATTTCCATGAGACAAATACAAAAAGTCAGAGACCACACTAACAAGAGGAACACTTATCAGCTGTGGCTGATACAGCCACTGATAGTCATGAACACAAATAGACCCATATAGCATATCAATAAAAAGCAGGGAATGATTTAGTTTTCTTCATTTATTATTAAAGCATATGATGATATGCAAGACAACAGGACCAGTGTTTTAATCAAAAGCCTAAACTTACCATACAACCTCAATTTAGACCTGGTAGCTGGAACTATTTCAACAATTTTCCACAAAATGACATTCTATTAACATATGCTACTTTTGAAATCTTCCATATGCATCAGTATTTCTTAAGGAAGTTACTAATTTTGCTTGTTTCCCTCTGACAGGAATGCATTTGTACAAATGGCACTCCATGGAGTTTCCACTTAAGTACAGTAATGTGCTGGTTTTCCGTAAGTAAATCTCCATGGTAACTATCAATCAGCAACGTAATGCAGCTCAGAGTGTTTTTTCTTAACATAACAGACTCTCAAACATGCAACAGCCTCCGAAACTGCTTTTGGTTCTTTTGATGAATAAGACTACACAATAAAGTGTGAGAGATTCTTAGGAAACTGATGTGCAAACTTGCCCAGTTCCATACAGGTAATATTTACTGAATTCACTGTATTGTTTATTCTACCCAGATATCCTCTTTCCCAGACATTTATAAGCATCTGAGCAACAAAGGAGCCATATTCTGAACATATACTGAGATTTGCTTGGAATTGTGGTCAGGCACAGAGTATATTTATACAGCTGATTGCACCCCAAGATATGTCCATCTTACGCTGTATAATTCACCCTGACAGGGCTTGGGAATCCTTTCAACAGTAAATATTTGTTCACATGGATTCTGTCATTGAATTACAGTGTGTCTGAGATAGGTTGTAAACAGTGATTTCCTGAAGATGATAATCCATTACTGAACTTCTTATTTTATGTTTTTTAAATGTTACATTAAAATTTTTACTTCTCTGTAATTGTTTCTCTCTTCTTAAAGAAGTTTTAAGCCCAGGGCTGATATCCTATGCTTAATTGTGGCATGAGATCCTGGCATAGAGTTGTCCTCTATTGAATATGTTATTTCTGACCTACTCCATGTTCATGTTAGTATAAAGCAGCATGATATGAAACTATAAACCAGGATCTCTAGTGCCTGTCTTACCATATCTGCAAAAAGCACCACAAGAAAACTCAACGTGGGACAGTAACCTAGTTTATATTTACTTTATATCAATACAATAGGTGTCATCTTGTTATAGATAAGTAGAAAGGTTATGGCATTTTTTTCTGCTTACAACTAAATGTACAAAGTTCTGTTGGAGTGAAAGGACTCTAAGTATATGTTTTGTTTATATTTGCTACACTGGTGGGAAAACGTAGAAACTACAACAACAAATGAAAATCAAGTCCTGGATTTAAATTAGTTGGAGGGAGTATAGCTTGTTTGGTTTTTTTTAAAAAAAATATTATTTCCCTTTTCCTTCCTCACCCCCCCAGTAAGTAATCTAACCAACTCTAATTGGGCTTGGATGCTAGTTTAGGAAGTCTGAAGTCATTACCTGTTCTTCGATATTTGTGCTACAAGTAGAAGTCTTCTAGCTAATGAAGAAAATGAGATCTTGCTATAATGAGGAAACCAACAAGATGCTGTCTAATGGGAAGACTTGTTAAAACTCTCATTGAAATATTGCCTGCTGCTAAGTGAACAGGCTTGGCAGGCATGAATCAGAAACAGTAGTTATTGTAACCTGCCAGGGCTATTTATAATGGGTTGATCATGCTAATACAGAGAACTACTAAGGAGAACTATTGAAAGCCTCCAAGTAACTGCCAAACATGAGATTTCAGCTTATGCTTCAGTGCTTCCACTTTCTAATTAGTGATGGGAAAAAATCTAAGCAATTTGGGAATCAGCTGAAATGCAGATAAATAACAAACAACAAATCAGTTGTGCACACAAAGGGAGGCAAGGTCAGTTGCTATCAATGCCAGTGCACCCTAAGCTAAAAGTCTTTGGTTTTACTCAAAGAATCAACAATAATTAGGGAAATGAGATTCCTGACTAAGACTGCAGTATTTCTCTGAGCCCAACACTTCTGCCTTGGCTCTTTTCCAGTAGCTGCCAGGCACACTGAGAAGGACCCAGTCTGTGGCAGACCCCAATTGTTTCCATCCTCATTTTCCTATCTCTTCTCTGCCTCACTATTCCTCACTAGAAGACTAGTGAAATCTTCTCTTAACATCTTTCTGTAATGACACAGCTTAACACTGCAGAGCAGTAACTGCATGATTTCAGTCAGAAAGAGACTACTGCCACTGTTGGGCAGTCAAAAGGTTTGGAGAGAGAAAGAGTCAGAACAAGCAACTGGGAACAGGACCAGTTAAATGCAGAAAAGGAGATCCCATGAGTATTCAGATCTAAGTAAGAACACAAGCAAAATCAGGTGAAAAAAGAGAACATAATTATTTCCTTGCTTGTGCAAAAAATTGTAAAAAAAATCTGTTGTATAAAATGTAAATGATTGTAAAGTTGTTCATTTAAGTATGTTTTACCTTTTCATTGTAAAACACCAGCTTACTTCTCAGTTTCACAATAGTAATAGACTACAACAGTTGCAAAATTCAGCCCTGACTCATTGGGAAATACCAGAGTCCATCGCTTACTGGGAGTGCATTATGACAGAAACTCTTCCATGAAATGACCCCACTTAAGACAAGACTCCTTGAAGGATGCAGTGCTCTATTCTTCATTGTGTTCTTTTCTACTCCGTTCAAAGCTGGCAAGCAACTGGACAGCCAGATAATGTGTGAGTCAAGACTTGATTGCAAGTTTACTCTTAGCAGTCCTGTCTGTGAAATTTCCAGGAAGTGATAACGGTGCTTTGAGGAAGAACAACTTGTAGATCTCTGTAGCCTTTGATGCAAGCTCAGACTTTTTCTTGATGGAGTGTCTCCCAGTGATCACAACCCAAAAAGAACAAGATTTCATTGACTTGTCTAAAATCACACTGTAGTTTTAAGGCCAGCAGCACTCCATAATGTCTCTGTTCCCTGTCTTGTCACTACCTATCTTCTAAGATAAGTAATAAGGCAAGAGCTGCCTCCTGTAGGTTATCGTTCTGAATCACCCTGATGATTCACAAGGCTTACAAGAAGTGCTGAATTAAAGAAATATCTCATGAAAACAAAACACTGTAAGTACACAAACTAAAATTACATTGTACTATATACACATTTGGTTAAGGCTGCATAAATCCTATAGTTTCCTACCTTTCCAGCACTCTACTGTATTAGTGAGGAATTGTTTTCTGATTTAAAAATAAAACAAAAATCAAGGGATCATTAGGCATACTCCTTATGTTCAAGAGCATCAAAGAAAAGACTAGAAAGTCATCTGTGCCACAGTCTGCTGCTCTTGCACAATACAGCACAGCTTATATGAACTACCAGTAATTTTTCGTCCAGCACGTTGCTCTACCCTACAGATTCAATTTATGGCAATATATTTCACAGATAGTTGCTGGCAAACAGCACACTCTTAACAGTGCTCCAGTGCCAAATATCAAGTTGCCTGGCCCATATTGAGTTACTAAAGCTTCACAGTAACACACTACAACACATGTACTTGTTTTTGACTTGAAAGGACAATGTCGTTTCCCTCAGTCTTATTCTAGGAAACTGTTTACTGACGGCTTCCAGAGAAAGGTAGGCTAAGTTGGAATATTTCATCCCAAATGCTTAGACAATCCAGCAAACTTGTGAGAAATTGAAGGCAAGCTCTCAAAAGTGTTTTTGATACTTTACTTCTTAAGATATTTCCAGACTATTTTATATCCTAATAAAAGCTTGTAGGTAGAAAAGTAATTTAGAACCAGATTTTTTTTGTTTTATCCATGTATCATCATCTTTTCTTCATTGGGTAAATGTGCTCTTCATACATGTTTGTAACAGAAACCAGGTTTTCCACACTACTGTTGGTCAATAGAAACCAGTAATCCTTCTTATGGGCAGACCAAAACGAAACTTGTACACAGTAACATCCATCATAAATAATGAAGGGACCAATTTCCAAGTGTAATATTACATCAATATTCACACTTTTTGAATATTGATGTAAATCGTTTTAAATTGACCAGATGCTCTGAAGACGGCATAGACAGGTGCAAATTATTTCTCTCCTGTCAGCAAATCCCATTAGTCTTTAGAAGAGACGCACTATAAGAGAAAGCAGCTGCTTGTTCCCCTTAGGGACTCCAGAGAAAAGCACCTCTAAAGTCCCCCAGGAATTTCCCGGAAGTGCTGAAAATGCAAAATAAGTTTGGGATCAGGTCTTTAATCAGCACTTTACTTTGACTGACTACACTTTTTTACACCCATTCCTCAGTACAATGATCCTGTCACAGATTATCTATGCTCTGTCCCCTTTCTGAGGTCTGTGATTATACCCACAAAAGTAAATAAAAGCAACTGGAGTCATTTTCTAACCCTGAGGCCAGGTGATGCCCTAATTCATATTCATTCCAAAAGGAGAAAGAAGCAAAACTGACAACTTTCTGAAATATTTCTATTCGATTCAATATCTTGACAGTTAATTACTGTGATAATAATTAAATTTTACATATATTCAAACACTAGTGCTTGATTCCACAAGGTAATTCTGTTTTATTTACTGCTATGAGCAAATCTGCTAAGCACAGTGAAGGCTTCCTCTTGAAGTCTGACTACTTATCTCTTCTGGTTTGCATATGAATATCCATCCCAAGGGCTCTTCATCTTTTATTTGTGAATCAGTGACCAGCTTCTCAAAACAGGCATGTCTTCTTTCCTTGATTTTACAGGATCAGAGATGACCCTGCTTTGAAAGCAGTCTTTTTTCTAGGTGTACTTAAGTCTTGACTATAAATCCAGCATAAAAATATAATTAAATTGCAGTATCAGTAGAGCTGCAATGTAGTCATGCTTTTATGCTAATTTTAAATATTCTTATGCCACAGTAGGGACCACACTCTATAGAGAGTATGTGTACATACACTATATGTAAGCTGGTTGTTACAATGCTTATACGTAAAATTATATATAGGGAAAGGGAAAGAGTAGTTGTGTGAGGAGTGCTGGAGGAGGAAAACAAGATTAGGATCAAACACAGCAACTAAAGAAGGTAAGAAAGGAAAGGGAATGGACTATTGTATGCAGTACTGGAGCCCTTGTGCTGACAGAGAAAATGAAAACCCTCTCCTGCTGCATATATGACAAATTATCAACTCTGTAACCTTGTAAATTTTTATAGTATTTTTCACCTTCCCCTCCACCTTAACATGCACATAACAATTGCTTTACACTTAAGAGATTATGTAGACATCATTAATATAAATAGCCCCTTTCTGACTCTGACTGAATATGTATTTTCAGTATTAGTTTCTAGGTCAGTTTTAATCCTGTTTTGTATGCACGGTTTCTTAGATACCTTTTTTTGATTCCTTCCTGAAAATCCATGAATACATCATGCAGTAAGTGATCAATTAATCTTTTATTCTTTTTACCCCCAGCCGGGTCTGTTCATGACAAAATTATATCTTTATTTTCCCTGAAAAGAAGATTACCCTTAATCATTAAATGAATGCATACTACTTCCGTTTGCTCGTAGAAGCTGGCTGTATATTGTCTGAAGGCAGGCATACAATACATACACATAGAAATCAAGTTCCAACAATGATCATACCATTTGCCTCAGATTTCTAAGGCTTTTGATGCTTTTCGGTTTGCTTTATTTGTGGAAATAAGGCATAAATCAGTTCTTCCAGTTTGCGTTGCTGTTCATGTGTGTTGTGGGAACAGCGGCTTCACTAGTACATTCCATACCAAAAAACCAACTCAGTAATAGAATGAGACTATATGACTGTATTTGCAAACCATTACAAATACACAGGGTAGGTTCACTCTCCTGCCTTGCTGAATGTGACTCTTCTGTACAACTGTTGGATATTTGGTCAAATTCAAGTAAAAACTGCTGTTGCCACAGTGGCCATTCAGATTCATAAACACTCTATTTACATGCAGCTTTGGCAAAGACAGGGGCCAGGCTTACAGGAGTTTTACAGAGAAACAGAAATTGTCAGAACTGACAGTGTAAATAGAAACAGCAGAAGGAGGTAATGTTATGAGAATAAATACTGGAAACACAACTAGGATACTGGAAAGGGGCAACTAATTTTAACACTTTTCTCCTCTGTAAATATAAAAGCTTGGAGCCTTCTGTCTCTGTTGTACATAGCTTAAACCTTACCAGTCACTCCATACAGCTGCCTCTGAAAAGGCATTGTAAAAAACCCAGTTGCTTCAAAGAGTAAATATGTGAGATTAAAGTCAACAGTTTGGGATTTACATTTTTGGCAGGTCAGATGCCGATGCAAGAATCCTAGTAACTCACTTTTCCCCAGGAATCTAATAAAGTCTGAAGTTCCCAGTCTCTCTAAAAGCTATAATCACTAGGATCCACTATGATTCTTCACTGAGGAGCTATTACCACATCTTTTCCTAGGTTGTGTGATCTGCCACAATGGGGTGACACATCCACATGGAGTTAACGGGGCGGGAGGGTACAACATGCTACCTGCAATACTAATGATGCTGCAATAGCCCAGTGTGATGAAAGCACATTTGAATTTCATACCCAGCAGACTGCAAGAAACTGTTGTACCTATCATTGCATTGAGACACACTCAACTTTCCAGTCCAAAAATCAGGTACTTCTTTGCAGTCAAATTTATGGACAGTACGAAGGTAGAGTGGGTTTAAAACTCATAGTCGAAAGAAACTTTTGGGAATCACTGGACTTTCTAAGTGTAATGGCTTTCCTGTCATTCTCATGAGTAAAACTGACTGTAGATAAAATAAAATGTAAAGTAAGAAAAACAAAGATATTGAACAATATCTGTAGATTTTTTTTGCCCTCCCAAATTTATAAGGCTTCTGCTCCCCCAGAACCCAATGTAATCATTCATAACCAGTCATTAGCAAACATCTGTCTTATTGTTTGGAAGTATTTCACTGAGATCAGCTGACACTAATCCCTCCTAACACATATAAGACAGATTTTATAATGAGTAAGGCCTCCATTGCTGCTGTCTTCCACCTGAAACCACTCCATACTGAGAATGATATCCACACTAGAGAGTGAAATTCAGATATAAGTACTGCAGGCTTAAACCAACTTTAATTGTAAAGAGAAATAAAGAGAAAAATTTTGGAAGAAGTTATCTTTCAACAGCTGTTCCTATTTCAATGTGAAACTTGGGAAGAAATTTTTTTAAAAAGTTTATCTTTTAAAAAGATGAAAGAAGACTATATCAAGCCAAAATGAAAAACACCTGTGTTTTTAAGTAAAAATCTGATTCACTAGATGATAAGGAGAAATTGATCATATTTTAAGGAGAAATTGATCATATATTCAACAGAAACTAATCCAGTCATATAATCAGATATGCCATATAGTCATATGATTGGACAGATTAGCTGATATAATTAGCAGATGAGATAAACAGACACATGAAACAGAAGAAACTGAAAGAAAAAACATATTCCTTCTCTGAAATCTCATCATTTACAAACAACATACTAACACCCTCGTACAAAACAATAGATCAAGTAACACAGCAAAATCACAAAAATCAGGCGTAACAGCATAAAAAAAGAAAATTTTGCAATCAGAAAGAAGTGTCTTTAGTCACGGAATCCCATGGACAATCCATAGTTACCCAGTGTAACAGTTTTTGTACAAAACTGTATTGTGTACATTCTTAGACAAAGAGAGGCTCCTATATCAGTATGCAATAAATGCTCAGCTACAGAAACAGCATGAATGGGAGCACTTCAGCAGTGACACTTGGGGACTGTGTTCATATGCCAAGAAAAGCTACAGCTGAAGGCAAATTACAATTTGAAGGCATGCCTGCCTGCTCCCTCTGCTCCACCTTCATGTTCCAAACTGTGAGGGAGGAATAAATGAAATAAAAGGCCCACAAGACAAAGGTCGAAGTGCTTCATTACTTTTACAGGAAAACTCAAAACTCACGTACTACTCAAACAATTTCTGGGAGAGAAAGGATCTTTAACTGGTTAGGGAATTAAAAAGTTCAACAATAGGGTTTTTTTTTTAAGTCTCCACTTATTACACACAAAAAGAAGTGTATAAGTAAGGTCAGGACCCCAGAAAAGGCCTGAAAGAGCCAGTGCACTTCAGAAAACAGTACAATATTAGACAGAAATCTGTCATGAAAGCAAACACCTACTAGAGATATCCAGCTCACACAAGAATTGCCTAAGCAGTCAACTCTTCCAAAGGATAGGGATTTTTTTCCCCCACCTACAGTGCCTTCCCTAAATAACTTCTTTGTGACGTTAAAGCTGCTGTAGATCTACATACTGTGAAGCCCTCTGCTAAGAAAGGATAACTGAAGTTAATTCTGCACTCTTAGTATTGGTACTCCATTTTAACACTGATATTTAATATAGATGAGATTTTTTTAGCCTTCAGACTGGCCAAAGCGCACACAGGAGAACACAACTGGTGCCAGAACACACTAAAGAGTGGTTGCTCCCTAAGGCCCAGGGAGCCAGGAGTGACATCAGCTGCAGTGGCTGCTGTCCCCCTAGGGGTGACCGTGTTGAGCAGGTTTGCTAATAGTGCATGCGGACACCTACAGACAGAGCCAGGGTTCAACCAGGAAGGTAACTATCCAGGGGATCCAGCCAGGAAATATGGCTAGAAGCAGGTCTTGACACAGGTACAGCTATATCATAGTTTAACCCAGGACTGCTATCCCCAGACTGAGCTGAACTGAAGATTCCAGAACAATGGGCAGGGTGTGGGTGAGGGGCCCCAAGCAAGGGGCCTGACAGTCAGCTTGAATATAAGCATAATGAAAACTTGCCAGAGAAACAAAGTTCCCTAACACATTTCAGTTTCTCACAACTCCAGACCAGTCAGTATAGACACCAGATATGCAGGGCAGCTCACTGTGACCAGTGTGCTCATAAATTCTGACTGCTTTTAGATTGTATGTTCTTTCATAGCAACTGTGGTAAGTCATGGGCTAGGCAACAGGTTCCTATAACCTGGGTGTAAACCAGATCTATGGAGTCACTAGATGAAAATTCAGACTTTTCTCTTAACAGTTTCCACAGTTGGAAAAGTAGGAGTGGAACTGCACAGATGCTAGAAATGGAAAAAAAGAAGAGGCAATTTGTGTCTTCTTGGCTGTCTGTGGTATACTCTGCTTCTCCAGGCCACAAAAAATATGGAGGAAGGGTAAGCATTGACCTAAAAAGGAGACAAGATCTAAATCTAAGATTTAGCAAAGAAAAAATGGGAAGAAATGAATCGATGGTGGAAGAGATTATCGCACAGATCCTGTACAGAGGAAAACAGGACTGAAAATATCCCAGGTGGGGAAGACAAAAACAAGAAGAAAAGGACTGGCAATAAGTAGGGTTTCAGGGAATGGATCTATTGAATTGAGAAGAATATGTTTGATAACCAAACAAGGGAAAGAATAGAGGGACAGTCAGATTGGGTTCACCAGAACTAGTATAAAAATCAAGGATCAGGCTAAGCAAACAGAAACTGAGCAGCCTCCAGGGCAAAGAAATGTTTTTAAGTGCCTGTTAATGTCTGAGTACTAAACACAGATGCTGAAGGGCTAGTGTGCCCAGTTCCTCACTCCAAGTCCCCATTTGCCCCAGTACAGAACCAAGACAAGAACTGGCTGTACAATAGACACACTTTGGCCTTCTTAGCAGGAAAACCAGCCATCCTGGTGGGGCAGGAGCTGCAGTGGGTACAAGAGCTTCCCGTGGACTTCACAATCTAGGAAACAGCTCTGCACTTGCAGATATTTTTGGGTAATGAGATTTCTGTCCCAAGACTAATTTCTAAGGCAAACCTTTGTTATTTATCAAGCAAGCTATGAATATTTGTCTAAGATCTGAACAAGAGGAGGTAAGGTCTGTACCTGTCCTTGTAGTCAAACTGGCTTTCCTTGTTTGCAGACGTCAAACCAGTTTTACTAGAATGTTCCAGAGATGGTGTCTTGCAACACAAAGTTACACATTACTTGTCCTTCAACAACCCTTTCCAAAGACATAATACACACTACTACATATTTTCTCTGTGTTTATTTGCTCAGCACTTCCTCTGATCCTTTTGCATTCTACAGTTTGATCTTTTTTTAGAAATTGGGCACACAGAACCCACCTCTCTTCCGACTCCTCTTGATGAAGATTCTGAAAATATGTTTTGTATTCTTTATACTGTTCCTTTTGCTTAGCTATTATGCCCCCAGGATAAGGCAGTTATCACTATTTTCTTCGCCTGTATCCTTACATTTTATTTGAATTTTAAAAACACACTTAAACCCAGCTCTATGGTGTTAACAGATTTCATCCATTGTGCCTATCTGCCTCTATCTGTCTTTATACTCCCTCCATATATGTATGTAGATATGTATATACATATATACATGTACACACCTCCTTCCCCCTGTCTCTTATAGTGTTTACAACAGAATACCATTATTTTTGGTTAAATAATTTAATGATCTTATTTGTGATTTCAGTTGAACAGCACTGGAGAGGTTGAAAGGATCAGATTCAAGGATATCACACTGTAATTTAACTGATCTAATTTTATGTCTAATATTTGTATTTCTGACACTACCACATCTGGAAAACAGCAGTTAACCATCTGAAATCAAAACAGACTGAAGCTTGCTGTTCTTGAATACAGTATCTTCTGTATCACAAATATCTGTAAGTTGTTATAAGGCCAAGATATTAAAAGCCATCACCATCTTGGGCAGTCTGGTTCTATGTTATATCTTCCGCAGCAACAGGCCATCTCCTCTAAGCGAGGACTGTCACAATTCATGAAGATGTTCTTTTGAGCAAGCTCACATAGCTCTGGTACCAGACTCCTATATTTTCCTGCTTAATTTCTGTCCCAAGCTGAAAACAAGTTTTCTGTTAATACAGTCTTTTACTTTTTCATCTCTGCTTGCAAATCATACAACTGAAACTGAGAAAGAAAAGTTTTGGAAATCCATAAGCCGTTTCTAACTTCTTTTTGTGTAGTCATCTTTCAAAACTCATGACTTTTTCCTACCAAACCTGGTCTTGCTCGGGAAAAAAGAACAACACGTTTCCTTCCTTGCATACAGTACAGATAGGGATCCTTTTTCTGCTTCTGCATGTTTACACTGAGCTCCAGCCCAAGCTTTAGGAACATATGCTAGCAGTCTCAAGCGATTACCCTACCTCTGTTCAAGTGTGCCCCCAAAGCCTTGCTTACAAGCATCAGGTGACAGCTTTGTCTGGCCCTTATTGTGCTCAAATGTCCAGACAGTTGCTTTCTATTTGAGTTGTGTAAGAATTTCAAACTCCATGTTTTGACTGCTGTCTCTTAACCTGTTCTGCACTTTTACTAAGTAAAAAGGGCCTTTAAGTAAGCAACTCGACTAGGTAAAAACTTTTCATAAAACATATTTTTCCCACAAATTTTTGTACACCATTTTCTTTCCATAGGTCAAGGAATCACCTCTGTCCTATGGAGACTAATCCATATCCTGTAACAAGACACTTCTACTCCTAATTCTATGGGTTCTTTAACCTTAAATTTGTTGTGTTTTAAGTCAGAAACATGGGACATTTTCAGAGCTTATCTGAATGTCTGGTTACGTTCCTGCATTGTTTCATCTTACATTAGACTATCCTCCAAATAATACCTTAATAATATGAATAGCTCTGACTATTTATATATTTTGGGACTGTCTTCAGGTACAAAGCATAACTCCAAATGTAAGCCAGCAGATCAACTATTCCCCAAAGTATTAAAAGCTTACAATCTTTTTTTCAAAGAAAAAAAAATATTACAATCAATGCAGAATGTTGAAGATACTTTTTGCCACAAAATTTCTTTTTTAATAGCTAGGGATTGATATTTTTTTGTCATAGTTGTTCAAATTATTTTTGTTCATCTCTTCCCATTGAAATCTAGCTACTGAAGAATGAATCCATTCAGCATGCTCTTGAACTCTTTCTAGAATACCAAGTGCAACTAACCTACCTAAATTGTCATTAGGGTTGAGAAGTTTATTTTGAGCATGGTAGGACAATCTTTATTACATTTATTCCCATATAATTAGGTTCTCTTACCTTTTTCATATTCATCTTATGTATTACCTCTTCTATTAAACATGTCTTGGAAAGATTTTATATCTCTGAAGATTTCTGCCCTCCAGTATGCAGTCCTTAAAAAAAAATAATGGATGTCTAATGTGTTGCTCTCGGTGTTTCTTTTAGTCAAAATATTACAAAATCCACCTTATCAAGATCTGATTTATCTTCGCAGCTAGCTAAAATCACCCAAAGTAGGAATTGTTGCCCAACTTTCCCAATCTAAATCTTAGCATGCTGCACAAGGCTACGATTACTCACCACATTTCTTGCTATGTCTCCAGACGCAGAACTGGTTGCTTTCCAGTGCCCATGTATGCTCAACATAATGTTCAGTGTTGGAGATGTAGCTCTTTTGAATAGTCTCCATCAATAAATTTACTATGTTTTCTCCTACTATTGCCTCTTTTTCTATGCAGAATATAGGTATGTTTCATTACTTTTTAGATATACAGTGTGTTCCACTGTTACTTAGGTACCTCCCAGCTGGCGCTCCCACTGGCCTTGAATACCTCCAGGGAGGGGGCATACACACCTCCCCTGGGCAACCTGTGCCAGTGTCTCACCACCCCTATTGTGAAGAATTTCTTCCTAATGTCCAGTCTAAATCTTCCCCCCTTGAATTCAAAGCCATTCCCTCCACACCCTATATCTCTTCATGCCCTTGTAAAAAGTTCCTCCTCAGCCTCCTCAGCTTTCTTGTAGGCCCCCTTCAGGTATTGGAAGGCCACTCTAAGGTATCTCTGGAACCTCCTCTTCTCCAGGCTGAACAACTCTCTCAGCCTGTCCTTACAACAGAAGTGCTCCAGTCCTCAAATCATCTTTGTAGTCCTCCTCAGGACCTGTTCCAACAGTTCCATATCCTTCTTATGTTGGGGATTCCAGAATGGGACACAGTACTCCAGCTGGGTCTCACGAGAGCAGAGTAGAGGGGAAAAATCACCTCCATCGATATTTTGGCCACGCTTTAAAATTAGCAGCAGATTTTTTCTTTCAAGTATACAAAAAGCTGCATGGGAGATGAGTCAGGAAGACCCATATTCCTCCTTTCCCTTCACTGCACTTTGCCCAAAGGAGAAATAAGATTCAATCATACACGAGAATTCAAAGTGCAATGCAAAACTCACAGTTCTGAAGAACAAGTGAGGGTGGGGGATCCTGAGAGATATTAGTACTAAAAATTTGGGTGTTCCTTTGGAGAGTGACCAATCCACATCATTATAGTTAATCTCTTGAAGATGAGTGAGTACTGACAAGATATTTCCAAAAGTTTTTTTTTTCCCTTTTATAGATCTAAGTCCTGACCAGGCTGAGTTTTTCAATGTGCAGAGACTGACTGAGCTACGCTATCATCTGTGTATGCAAGCTTAGTTTCATAATAGTATGGCATATCCTAATTAAATGTTTGCACTAATGTAGATAAGCCCTAAAACATAGATCCCTAACACTATCAAACCCTTCATATCCTGAAAGGGCTTTTCAGAATAAAGTCATCATTTTTCAAAACCGAAAAATGAGATTCATCAAGTAGGCTGGACCATGTATGTTTTTCTATCCACCTGTTTAATGCACTGCTGTTCACATTTTATTTTGATTACTTGATTCAAGTCACACATGATGCATAACCAGACCAAATGGATCACCTGAGCTTTGATTACCTCTAAAAACAGCTTCTACATCACACAAGTGAAAGCTAATTCAAAGGAGTAACTTACACATTCTCTCAGCATTCACTCTTTCCCTGGAGATGCAAGCAATGAGTCTCAGTTAGGTGAGACTAACTCCCTTTAAAGTACTCTTGATTATTTACAAATCCCTATACAACCATGATCCATTTTATTCCAGCAGCTGTTATCACCCTATTGTCAATGATGATACATTCAGTTGCAAAGATTGCTCATCTGTGGGCAATTGTGAAAAGTTGAGCTCAGCAGATGCCTAGATTTTAGTTTCTGTTTCTTATTCCATGATTTAGGAACATTAGGATTATTTCTTTCCTTGATACTAATCATAAATAACACTTGCCATCATTAAAAGTTTTTTTTAATTCCAGTAAGTGTTTCATTGTGCTAAATTTTCTTTAAAAAAAGATGTAATAAAATGTGTTATTTCAGAGTTTAAGAATGGTCTCTAATTCTATTATTGAGTTCTCATTCCTTATGTGCTATTATAATACATATGAAAAGTAAACAGTTATGAAGGGAATTAAGTGCATATTTTTAAGCTACTGCTTACATAATTCAGAACTTAAGACAGAAATACTTCATAAAATGTATGAAGCCAAAATTACTTACTTCTGCTTATACTTGCTAATGTCTAGGAAAATTAATAATGCCCTTATTTATTAATTACTTTACAGTAAGTCATACCTGCTACATACTTTATGAAGCTTAAGTATAGGCTGAGATTTCTAAATGGAACAACAACCAAAGATAAGTGATATAAACTCAAAGACTCGTTACTCCTAGATGAAACTTTGGACTTTTCCTTGTTATCTAAAAACAAACAGAATATATTTTCTTTGTTAACAACAATAAAAAACACTATTAAGGAGTTATATCAGATTAAAAGTTGGTAAAGAACAAATAAAACTGCAATTTCAACATGCAACACGAAGTGTCAGCACGAAGTATTCACTTTAGTAAATGGATACGGTGAATTCAGGGATTCATAATTTTAATTTGTGCATGTTCTGCCTTTGCTTCACTCAGAATTTAAAGACTATATTATATTACAAATAAAAAATGAATAAATTATTTTAACAATTTGTGTAAGAAACATTTGATAAGCAGCAACTATTGAATTTTGAAAAACATTTCAATATTAGCGTTAAATTGGTATCCTTTTATTGCAGATGACAAGGTGTTATTTAAATGTTGATGTTGATAATATCCTACTAAATAATGAATGAGATCATGCAAAGGATATTTTAAATGAGGAAGAATAAACATTTAGAGACCATGTGATGAAAACTGCACTCCAAAGACATAAGCTGTTGGGGATCCAGACTTCATGAGATGATCTGGAACAATGGACTGCACATTATGGTGCATAAGCAATGTTATCGACATCTGAAATAACAGGATTATCCAGATATCCCGAATATCCCTAGACACTGGGAGCTTGTAATACTTTTTCTGTGTTGCATCACTATTCCAATCACACAGTTAAATGCTGATAAAACTAATCTAGCTCTACAGTCAGTTCCCTGACAACAGACACAGAAGTTATTTTATTCACATACAACCTCAGTGTCACAGTAATAAAGGTAATATTAAAAAATGTTATTTTGGAGTATTTTTATTACTTTTTCAGATTCACACTGTTATCTATTATGCACTTCTAAAACTATATCGAGACAAAATGTTATTTAGAGGGTTGTTAGGTAAAATCTAGAATTCCAAAGATTTTGTGCACTGTCAAAAGAATGTCTAAAATATATCTGTACTTTTTTTCATTTTCCTTTGCTTTCTCCCCTTTTTTCTTCTCCTTAAAGCCAAAAGGTTTATCAGACAGATTTACGCTGTTAATTACAGTTATGCAATTTCAGTGGCTGTTTTTGCAAGTATAAAGTGGAGATGTATTTGTAATTCTTCAGCAGCATGAAAACACCTCCCTTGTATATTACAATCTAGACTGTGTGGCAGTCTGGCATTTCAGCTTCATAATGTTACAAAGATACAAAACTTTAGCAAAATCACTGATTAATTTTTTTAATTACATTTCTTTTCTGCTATGTGAATAAGGTGATAATCTCAGTTTTTATTAATCTCAGTTTTTATACTGTTAACAGAAGGGAACTAGGAAATGATTCAATTTCACACTTGAAAAGTCCTTTTGCTAGAGGAAGACTTGCACAACAGTTTGAAAACTGACTTGTTTGTAAAGATTCTTATTTTTTGATAAATCATGTGTTTATGACCTTCCTTAGATATCTTTATTTATGGCTCCCTACTGCCTTTTATCACCTCATCAGTAATCATCCCATGTGCAATGTCACTGCATGAGTGTAGCCACCAGAGATGAATGATGCATTTTCTCTAACATTTATTCTATTTTTGTGACCAGAGGCCCTACCAAATACTTGGTCAGTTATTATAGTCTCTTCATATTTTCCTGGGTAACCAGTGGTTTGGCAATACGCTTCTCGAGCCTCAAACTTAGGACAAATAGAGAACAAAACTATTCACTTTTCCCATACAAGACAATGCCACAGACATCCCCAAATTCAAAAGAAATCCGTAAATCCATACTTTATTTTTGGGCTAAACTGTCTGCTGAAATTCATGTAGATTCTATTCTTGATCTCATTCCCTCTGGTATTCAAAATGTTTTCTACTGCTTAGTCCCAGGACAGCTATAATCTCTCTGCCAGCAGCACTACAGAGACCCTTTGTGTCTGTCATCTACGTTAGATCTCAATCTCAGAGCTTTATATCATGAAAGCATTTTCTGACCTTACCTTATTTTTCTTACTCAATCCCATGTATTTGTCTCATTTTGCTCTATTCCACAAACTTTTTGCATATCCCCAAATATGTACAGAAGCTCCTAACAGCCACATAATCCCCCTCCCTCCCTATTTCTCCACACTCTGTGTGAAATGTTTCTTGGCAACTTAGCTTGGCATGCAGCAAAATTGTGTTTGTTTGGATCTGGTGTATGGTACATAATAAATACCTGACAAAAAAAAAAGCCTTTTACCAGGATTTAAAATACCAGTATAGTCATTTTCCTTTCTAGAATGTTTAATCCAGTGACTTTCAGATATCTGAAGACCAGGAAACAAGGAGC
Source organism: Dromococcyx pavoninus (assembly GCA_033558185.1). NCBI lineage: Eukaryota > Metazoa > Chordata > Aves > Cuculiformes > Neomorphidae > Dromococcyx > Dromococcyx pavoninus. The sequence continues at coordinate 3,176,258 of JAUMJL010000199.1, read as the reverse complement.
TGATGTGTGAATTTATGAATATAAAAAACAGTAGCACTAAAATACATCAGTGAAGCATTGGCTCTACTCTTCCTTCTCAGCTGGCAAAAATCTACATGTATTCCAGCTGGATTCACTGTGCTAAATGCAGTGATATTGAATAGTGAAGGGATTAGTTTGAGCAGTTTGGGAGTATGTGGAGATGTGGGTCTGAGCCAGGACTGGGTGTATTCAAGGAGAGAGATGCGTATGTGTCTAAATCCAACATCAGTGCAGAGAAATTCAAGCCTTTTCTTGTTATGGATTATTCAGTGTTGTGAGAGTGAAAATTCTGCAGAAAAATCAATTTGTGTAAGTATACAAAGAGCTTGTAAAATCACATATTTGAGGTTAATTCCTAGTTGTAACCCATGTGGGGATAGATTCAACTTGTTGTAGTTCAATTAGCCACATCTTTTACCTTTAAAAAAGGTGAAAAAAACCCAGTGTTAGGTATCATCTCAAAGTTATCAAGGGCTCTATTTCCTCTGAAATATGGCCTTGCTGGCAAAGACTAAGCTTGAAACTGAATGGTGTAGGCTTCTAAATGCGTTTCTCAAAGAGGGTAGATTAACCGCGTATCCTATCATTTAGAAGTTTTTGGGTTTGGAAGGTTAATTTTCACTGAACCTAATCCTTAGGTAGGGCACACACCCACAGGCAAACTTAAATCAGCATTAATAAAACACTGGGGTTTTTTTGTCAGAGACTGTCTGTAATGAATTGAAAGAGCAATGTCTTTTTAAAAGACGAATGTGGCACCTATTATGTAATAATTGCAATATTTGAAGTTGTACATGCATATAAATGCATCTACAACAGAAATGTGGTTGAGTAACTGCTGTAAATTTTGTCATTCTTTCCACCATTCAGACAAAACTTTACATTGGAAATCTTATCACAAATTTACAGTGAAAGTAAGTTGTTATTTTAACTTTATGAAGAAAGGAAAATGGGAAGAGTGCTGTGAAAAGCTATCAACAGAACTGTGAGTAGATTCCATTTCTCTAGTCATTGCTCAATATTATTATTGATAAACTTCATAATAATTTATTCTTGTATTTCTATTAGATCTGAAATAGGATATTTGGAGAGTCATATCTGAAGGGGTGTCTGAAAGAAATCACCTGTATTCTGTGGCATAGATGATATAGACTTTACGTAATGGCTTCAGGAAGGATATACAACAGGAGAAATTTACAATGTGTAATCTCTATCCAATTTCCCAAACTTAAAATGTAGAAGCTCTATTCAATTTCCCAGATAGTTCTTAGCCTATACTTTACATTAAGAAGATCAGATGGAAATGTATGGGACTCTGCAGTTTGTCCAAAACAGAAGACAACACGTGTAGAATGTTCTTTTTTTAGAAGTCAAGGGGTCCCCAATACAGACAATTAGGACAGAACACTTGGAAGCATTTCACAATCTCATAATTTAGATCATCTATCCCATAATTAGCTCTTATATATATTTGTCTCAGGGGCCAGTTGGAAATATTAAAGGCATTCCAAGAGCATATTTTGCATGTCAAAACCTCTCAAAACAGTAAAAAAAATTACCACACACCCTTGTAAACAATCACAGTATCACGGTATCACAGTATCACAGGGTTGGAAAAGACCTCTGAGATCATCTAGCCAACCTATGACCCAACACCAACACCTACTCGTCTTCTAAACCATGGTACTAAGTGCCTCATCCAGTCTGTTTTTAAACACCTCCAGGGACGATGGTTCCACCACCTCCCTGGGCAGCGCATTCCAATGGCCAATCACCCTTTCAGTGAAAATTTTTTCCTAATATGAAGTCTAAACCTCCCCTGACGAAGCTTGAGACCATGTCCTCTTGTTCTGCCACTGGTCACCTGAGAGAAGAGAGCAACCCATGCCTGACTACAACCTCCTTTTAAGTAGTTATAGAGAGCAATAAGGTCTCCCCTGAGCCTCCTCTTCTCCAGGCTAAACAACCCCGGCTCCCTCAGTCGCTCTTCATAGGGTTTGTGCTCCAGCCCCTTCACCATCTTTGTTGCTCTCCTCTGGACACACTCCAGCATCTCGATACCTCTCTTAAACTGAGGGGCCCAGAACTGGACACAATACTCAAGGTGTGGCCTGACCAGTGCTGAGTATAAGGGGATGATAACTTCTCTAGCCCTGCTGGCCACACCATTCTGTATGCAGGCCAAGATACCATTGGCCTTCTTGGCCACTTGGGAACACTGCTGGCTCATGTTGAGTTTCCTGTCTACCATCACTCGCAAGTCCCTTTCCACTTGACTATTCTCCAGCCACTCTGTTCCCAGCCTATGGGTCTGCATGGGGTTGTGTCCAAAGTGTAGAACCCGGCACTTGGACTTGTCAAACTTCATCCCATTGGAATCAGCCCATCTCTCCAGTCTGTCAAGGTCCCTCTGTAGGGCCCTTCTACCCTACAGCATATGGACACTTCCTCCCAGCTTGGTATCATTTGTGAACTTGCTGATGATGGACTCAATCCCCTCATCCAGATCATCAATAAAGATATTAAACAGGACCGGACCCAACACCGATCCCTGGGGGACCCCGCTAGTGACCGGCTGCCAACTGGATAAGACACCGTTCACTATCACTCTCTGGGCTCAGTCATCCAATCAATTCCTAACCCAGCACAGAGCACTCCTGTCCAAGCCATGGGCTGTCAACATCTCCAGGAGTCTACTATGGGAGACTGGAGGCTTTATGGCATATTTCCAGTGCTAGTAGAAAAAAGGTGGTCAATAATGTATAATCACATCTAAATGTAAATTGAGGAAAGAATAAAAATATTAATGGGTAGCTTTCCCTAAAATATCATGTGAATTATACCTCTCTTCATTACATTGATTTTTCTTGACTACTGAAATATTTAACTTCTCAATTTAGGCATTTTCTGTGTGTTTGTTGTTGGAGAGGTTGATTAAACATAGCTGGGACACACAGAATTACAGCAAAATTGTTTCAATTAAGATGAGTCATGGTATATCTTTCCCACATTATCACCCTCATTTAAGACTAGATGGGTCACTGCTTTCAGTTTAACTTCAGTACAAAGCCATTGTGAAAGACCAACCCTGAGGTATTGTTTTCACCATATAGGAATGTCATATCCTGTAAAGCCTCTAGCAGAATAAGAATGCAACCTAAAATTTCCTACCTATTCTTATCAGAAGGGAATAATTGTACCCATCTTTAAAAAATGTAGAAAGGAGGACCCTGGGAACTACTGTTAGCCTTACCTCTATACTAGGAAAGATCACAGAAGAAATCCTCCTAGAAGCTACGCTAAAGCATATGAAGGACAGGGAGGTGATTCGAGACAGCCAACATGGCTTTACCAAGCACAAGTCCTGCCTGGCCAGCCTAGTGGCTTTCTGTGGTGGAATGACCACATCAGTGGACAAGCAATGGATTTCACCTACATGTATTTCTGTAAAGCCTTTGACACAATCCCCCCCAACATCCTTCTTTCTAAACTGAAGAAATACAAATGTGATGGGTGGACTATTCAGTAGATAAAGAATTGGTTGGATAGTCATATCCAGAGAGTAGCAGTCAACGGCATGATCACAGTATCACAGTATCACAAGGTTGGAAAGGACCTCTGAGATCATCAAGTCCAACCTATAACCCAACACTAACACCAACCATCATCTAGACCATGGCACTCAGTGCCACATCCAATCTCCCCTTAAACACCTCCAGGGTCAGCGACTCCACCACCTCCCTGGGCAATGTCCCTGGGCAACGCATTCCAAATGATGTCCAGATGGAGATCAGAGTGAGAAGTGGTGACCGCCAGGTCTGTACTGGGACCAGTGTTGTTTAATATTTTCATCAACGACACAGACAGGGAGATCAATTGCACCTTCAGCAAATTTGCAGATTACAGCAAGCTGAGTGGTGCAGTTGGCATATCAGAAGGCCAGGATGTCATACAAAGGGACTTGGACAAGCTGAAGAAGTGGGCTTGTGAAAACCTCATCAGCTTCAATCAGATGAAGTGCAAGGTCCCACCAATACCTGGGTCAGGACAATCCTCAGTTTCAATACAGGCTGGGAAATTACGTAATTGAGAGTAGCCCTGCGGAGAAGGACTTACAGTAGCGATGGACGAAAAGCTGGACATGAATGAAGAACGTGTGCTTGTAGCCCAGAAGGCCAACTGTATCTTGGGCTGCATCAAAGGAATTGTGGCCAGCATGTCGAGGGAAGTGATTCTGCCACTCTACTCAGCCCTGGTGAGACCTCCCCTGGAATACTGTGTCCAGCTCTGGAGCTTGCAGTACAAGAAGGGCATGGAGCTGTTGGAGCAGGTCCAGAGGACAGCCATAAAAATGATCTGAGGACTGGAGCACAGCTTCTAGGAGGACAGACTGAGAGAAATGTGTTTGCTCAACATTCAATATCAGGTTGGATGGGGCTCTGAGCAACCTGATCTAGGTCTATGAATCTATGTTAGTGACTGCTCAAGCCAAATAATTATTTGTTTAAAATATCTTATCTTCTGTACTGACCACGGGTGTTAATATACTTTCCCTGTAAGTGAAAAGCACACTAACAGTGAAATTAGATTACTTTCTCTGATCTACCTGTTCAAATTGTAAACTATCAACACTGAACATTACTCAGTGCAAATGACTCAGGGAAAAACGTGACAATAGGCTTGGTAAATATTCTTGCTTTGCTCAGTATGCTCCTGTTTATCCCCCATCTGTCTTTTTGTAAAAAAGTACATTGATGTACAGGAGTTGCAAGTGATTAACAAGCTGCAGGTAACGCAAGACTGAAGTGGTAGGTAAGTTTCATGCTGTCAAAAGTTCTGACCTGACAAAACATCAAAACTTCATTTACTCTTGCCACTCAATTTCACATGTAACTTATAGTCTATCTCTCATTTCTGTCTTGTTAACCCGGTCTCTTGTCCTACGTTAGTCTAGTATGAACACTACTGGAGTAAAGGGTTACAGACTACACTTGCTAAAATTATTCCAGTATGTCTACTATTTTACAATGTGTACCTGCTCTAGGAGGCAATGTTTCATTGTCCATCAAAGAGGGAATATCATTATATTTCCTTTTCTCTTTTTTGAAACTCTCTCTCTGCAATAAATATCAGAAGTGTTCTTATAGAGAGGGCATTTGATGGTACCATCACTGAAAACTAATGAAAGATCCACAGAAACTTTTGATTACAGTCAGCTTATCAGTATAAGGAAGTTTCTTGTTTGTTTATGAAGATAGCTTTTAAACTTCCAGCCTAAATAAATTCATGGTAATTTATAATAATTTGATCATATGCAAACAATGTCCTTTAAAGGTTAACACTCTTTTTTTTCTATAGCTTTTATTCTTTTGATATATTTAAAAATAAATTTATTTTTTCCCAAGTATCATTTTCCTCTTGCAATATCTGTTGTTAATACTGATGTTTATACTCTACTCATTCTACTCATTATCGTATTTATGCAGTTCAGCTGTCTTCATCATCAAAGGTAACAATTTAGTGTGCAAGACTTCAACAGTATCCTTAATTCTCTCTCTGCCTCTGTAGAAAACATCTGATTTCTCCTATAAGTCATTTTTTCCCAAAATATCTTTTTGTTGACTTCCTGACTGATTAAAGTACTCGTGGTCCTTCCCTTTACTGATGTGTCTCATGAGACAATAGAAGTTGTATTACACATCTCCAACTGCATCATCTGGTATTTGCAAAGCTAAATTTCACATGACTGTCAGTTAGACACAAATGCCCAGATGAGAGCTGTAGAGAGGAGGTCTCTGACTGGTCAGCCCCAGTTTTCCATGTGAGATGCAAAGCAATCCTTAATGGTTCATTACTCCATGGAGATGCTTTGAATCTTTCCAATATCAACCGTATTATCAAGTAAACAGAGATTTCATTTCAATAAACTTGGGTCAGAAGAAATCCAAAATCGTAATTCCAAAATTCAACTTGGACCAAGCCATAGTTGGAGAACACTGCAAACTATGTTTATGCAATCTGACCATTTCAACAACTTTCACACACTCTCAGGAAAATTAACCACTCTTTTCCCTGTTTTAACATAGAAATCTCTCTATATTGGAGTAGCATTAAGCATCCTGCAACATAGTGTAATGCTTTTAAATACATTGTAAGATCTTGCAAATTTAGGTTGTTCCCTTCTCCCCCAGTTTTTTTTGAGTGAAATAATTAACTGTGAAATAGAAACTGTGAAATCATAAACTTCAACAAAATTTCCCCCCAATTTATCCTATTGGATGATGCAGCAGATATGCCATCACGATTTCATTATTACTAAGCTAAGTTCTATCACTCAAGATCAAGGAACATAAGAAGCTCATTTATTCCACTTGGAATTACTGGGTGACAAATATAAAAAACGTTGCTTACCTCCTAAAATTCATATGATTCCCCAATTTTAAACCTATAGTCTTGTTTTCTGATTTGCTCCCTTGCCTCAGGTAAGGCTTGTAAATGTTGATTCATGAATGACTTATACCCATACCTTGAATTTCTTGAGGGAATGAATCAATTAGAAAAAAAATAGGGAAAATGTTACATAAAACCATTCTTCTGTGTACCCTGTTATCCTGATAATCTTGATGGCCTACTAAAGGATCACTCCACAACTCAAATATTTCCCTACTGTGCCATCCTTCTAGATACCATCTATAAAGCCTCCCCATTTTCTACACCTACTATATCTAATGAAGTCCCTGTAGCCTTCAACACTGTCAACAGGAGACCCACAATTCACCTTACTGACAGGCTTGAAATTCTCACCTGAAACATAGAGAAGTGTATAGCTGAATCTAGTTATCCATTCTGGAATCTAAATAAGATGATTTATCAAAATATGTTGCACTATGATATCTACACATAAAGGATGTGTAGAGTCTTTCTGAGCCCTAAGATTTTTCTTTTGCTTGAAAATTATATTACAATAATACATTTGGGAAGCTCAGTGTTGAACTGTATTATGGAAGGAAGGAAGGAAGGAAGGAAGGAAGGAAGGAAGGAAGGAAGGAAGGAAGGAAGGAAGGAAGGAAGGAAGGAAGGAAGGAAGGAAGGAAGGAAGGAAGGAAGGAAGGAAGGAAGGAAGGAAGGAAGGAAGGAAGGAAGGAAGGAAGGAAGGAAGGAAGGAAGGAAGGAAGGAAGGAAGGAAGGAATTACAAATTATTTACCTTTTATTAGTGAGGTAGAAGAAACAGCTAAAAGTAATTTATTGGCTTATTCCATGCTCATACTTCAAATTTGGAAGCTTAACCCTTTTTTTCTGGTATTGTGGCTGTTCAGAAGAGGTTGTAAAGCACCGCTTTCAGTTGGGAGATCGATCAATTTGAAAACCAAAAATTCCCTCTGTCTGGCTCTGTCTTATGAATTCTGCTGTGTATACAGCCTTTTTCTGTAGAGAACTTAACTGAGCATCACTTTACCTGGTTTTATGCTCTTCACGTCTATCTACTAAAAACATTATTTCTTGGGGGAAACAAAGGCATGACAGTCATACATGGCCAACTAACTTCCTCTCAACTAGATAGTCACCAGTGCAGTGCTACTTTCCACTGCAAAAAAAAAGTACTCTTGGTTTTCTGGGCATTGGCTTTTGAAGTTGTTTCAGGAGAGTAAGTCTCACAGACTCCTTCTTCCCTTTAGTATTCCATTATTTATAATTTTTTTTTGAATTGTTTCCTTCTTCTGCTCCTCAGAAAACTTTTCAGCTTAACTCACTAAAAGTAAAATTTGAATCCAGGAATAATGATTCCTACTTTCACTGCTGAAAAACAGCTCTACACAACATATCAACAGTGCAAAGAAGTTTCTAAAACCACATTACAAGCAACCAGTTAAAAGATCTTCTACACTTAGTACCTGTGAAGTTAATGATGAACAAAACTCTTTTTGTTCTTCTTATCTTAGTAGTTATCTTGGCTACAAGAGGAAATAAGAACTTTCTTTTATCACCTGAGAAAATGTTCTTAAAAGACATTATTGTCTTTCACATACTTTTAGTGCTGACATAATTAGGAATTTCAGTAACAGTCACAGTGCAATTGTTCTGTAAGAAATAATATTCTGTTGTAAAGATTTTCAAGACAGTTGAAATGGTAAAATATGTATTAAGCTTTGTGGTTTTCTTCTGCATCATATACACTTCATTAATCTAAACCACTAGTGGTTTCAAAAAAAACCAGCAGGACAGCCTCAGCCATTTGCAGTCAGGCACAGGAATATCACGAAGGTAACTAACACATACACTCCTTTCCTTTTTTACACAAATGCATTTTGGAATGACAAGTGCGTTTGGGATTATTCAGGATATATTTGAAGGACTGGCTATCGCACTTGAGACCAACATTTGTAATTTCTTACAAGGGTGCTGAGATCTAGATCTAGATTTGTTAAGGGAAGGTTCATGGAGAAGCAGGATGGCAAAAGTTTAATTTTTTGTAGATCTGCAGATTCCTTGTATATGCAGGAGCACTTATCTGGGGATCAATTTCTTAAAGGCAGGGAGAAAGGCAGGGTGGAAAGCAAGATGATAAAATAGTTCACCAAGTAAAATAACTGCATTATGTTAAAGTTATGTTATAGATCTAGGTACAGAAATGGAGGCTGAGAAAAATTTGACCTGAATCATACAAATTCCAGACATCATGGAAGTCCAGAGGTTTTGACATTTTTATAGAATGTGTTTGTTATTCACCAGGCACATTCCTTCCAGTACACACTGCGTTTCTGTTAGTTGAATTTAAAACTAGTTAGAGAAACTTGAAAGAAGACAGTACAATTTTGTGTTCCACTCTAAAAGTCCACAGAATAATGACGAAATATGGAATGACATTCCACATACATTATTTGCTGCTAGCGCTTCTCTTTGAGATTCCAATTTTATCAGATGAACTGTAACAATAAATACTCCGCATAATACATTTCATAGAATCATAGAATCATAGAATTATCTGGTTGGAAGAGACCTCCAAGATCATCAAGTCCAACCCTTAATCCAACACTATCATGATTACTAGATAATGGCACTAAGTGCCACATCCAGTCTTATTTTAAAAACCTCCAGGGATGGTGACTTCACCACCTCTTTGGGCAAGCCATTGCAATGCCTGGTTACTCGTTCTGTGAAGAACGCCAGCTGTATCCATCCTAGTAATCACATAGTTACCTTCCACAGAAGAAAGGGCCCTGAATAATTTTTAATCTGTTACTAAGGGCATGTTTGAATACAAAGATTCAAAAAATTTTAACTGATTCTTGCTTAGTTTTGATACATCTTTTTCTTGGTAAGATGGACTGCCATTTCTCCAAATTGTCATACTTTTGTACAGACTGTTTCTCATCAGACATGGAGCTTGAAAAATTTACCTTTCAAGAGAAAGTAATAACAAGTAATTCTCCCTCATTAAGTCAGCAGCTTACATATTGTAACAGTAGCTAGTAATCCAAAATATTGTGGACCTATCCATCCCTCAAAAGAAGGTGGAAAATGCCCATATTAGCTTTCATTTCCTATAGAAAGCCACAATTAGCAATCACAACAAAAAGGCACTGATTTCCAGTCCAGCTATAATTCAGTATGTACTTTTATTTTGCAGGTATTCAAACTTCAGAGAAGTTCATTGTTTCTAAAACAGGATCTTTTATATTAATTACTTGTTCTGAAATATCTACACAGTAATATGTTCAGTCAACATACATTTCTTCCTATTTGAACTTACTTTTGCTCACAGGCGTGCTTGTGAAGCACAAGTATTTCATTATGTTGTAGATATAGAACAATCTGTCAAGGACGGAAAGAAATTATTAAAATTCAATTTGTAAGGCTGATTGTGTGTTTAAGATAGGACTTGGCAGAAAACTTCTTTTTTTAAAGAGATATTAGATCAATTTGCATGATAGGAAGTTGAAGAATGCATAGGCCACATAGATATGAAATACTTGGGAAAAAATGGGAAAGTCAGCAGTGCACAGAAAGCTCCTGTCATAAAAAAGAATAAAAAAAGGAAGGGAAGGGAAGGGAAGGGAAGGGAAGGGAAGGGAAGGGAAGGGAAGGGAAGGGAAGGGAAGGGAAGGGAAGGGAAGGGAAGGGAAGGGAAGGGAAGGGAAGGGAAGGGAAGGGAAGGGAAGGGAAGGGAAGGGAAGGGAAGGGAAGGGAAGGGAATCTGTAAATACTCTGGATAAGGTTTAAGCGCCCTGAGCATGTAAGATGAGGAAAGATAACATGACAACATAATCTGTTCTACCCTTCATTTTATGTTCAGTATAACAGGATCTCTTGTTTGAACTTGGTTGACCAAATCTCATGAGACTTTATAAAACTTTCTTAATAAGTTACATGCCAAACCTCAGTTAATTTGCCCTTCTACACTACCTTCTCATCAAATGAAAATAAATTGCTACCTTCTCTGCAAACATATCCCACATTTTTCAATATCCAATGACATAATGAACGTTGTTATGTAGGTTACTTTTCCATGCTTTCATAATGACTTTGGCTATATACAGCCATGTTACAGCTTCTTGGCAAAGTATTGAACTTTGGAAGATCATAGATTATCAGGCTGAAAGGGATAAGACAGAATGAATCCACTATTTATTTTAAATTTGGAGCATTTCCTGAACTCACCTGTCCTCTGTACACATCAGGCAACTGTCTCAAACATTAGTATCTGTATGCATAGCTTCTTTTCATGTAAATGATTAAATATTTCTGGTTGAAAGTGAGAAGCTGAGAGACTGTTCTGAAGCTAGAATTCACTTCTGCAACGGACAACAGGAAAGCTGAAATCTCTTCTTCAGTTAATATTTATATATGCAGAAAATTAAATGTAACAGGAAACGTGAAGAGAGATCTTTTCTGACTGTACAATGGCTCATATTTTAGATACTAATTTGAGAGATGAGGCAGTAAGGTTAAAAAATATTAGTTAATGGAGGATGGACAGGTCTCACTTTGGAAAGGAAAAATATTTTCATGAGGAAAAATCTGGAATGCATGTTGTCTTGAATTATCTTTGACTGATCTGAAGTTTTCAATAAATTTCCCTTGAAAGGATCATCTCCTGTTCCATTTAATAGTCAAGAATTTTAATGCTGAATTCATGAGAGTTTACTAACTTCTTGGAAGAGGAAAGCATTTTTATTTTCTTTTTTTGCTTTCTCTAGCTAACTCCAGTGTTTATGTCCAATGTATATACTGACATCATGCTAATAATATCACAAAATTTACAAAAATTTACAAAAAACAGAATTCTGTAATAATCTGAACACAGAGAAGTCAAAAAAAAAAAGAACTAGGTTAAATAGACCAGACTTCTACCCACAAAATTTATAACTAAATTTGCTGTGGAATGCATTTTTTCTCATTAGCAAGTAAAAGAGCAAGGCATTTGTTAAGATGTAAGATAGTCTTCCTTACTTAGTAAAAATCAAGTGTAATAGTTGCCATAACAAAAGGGACACTCCAAGAATGAAATTACCACATATTTCATATTTCTGACTCTAGCATAAACATAAGTTCATTTCTTTATAAAACAAATCACTTTACATTTTCACCAGTTCTTACTGGATATAAAGAATAATTTGGCTTGGAATAAAATTACATTTGTATCCACTGCTTAGGAATAAAAAGTATAATGTTCATTAATTTTACTGAATATCTAAATTTGCACTCACTCCAAATACTTCTATTTTCCTCCTTTAACATAAGATTGTGCTTTCATTGGACCTGATAAAATTCCTGTATTTTAAGTTGGGCTTTTCCTACTGAACATAAAATGTTCAGGTTCACAACCTTACCAAGTTTTGCGTAAATATACAATGAAAAGCATATTTACACACCTCATTTCACCTCAGCTCCGTAAATTCTGTTTAAGATACATGGTAATGCTAAGCTAAGAAGGAGAAGGAGCAAAAACATGTGATAAGGCAGTATAGAAAAAAATATCTTTCTGTCCAAATGTTATAAGGTGATATTTATGACTGAAGAGCAGCTGACAGAGAAATACCTCACAGTTTTTCTTTATCCATTAGGAATATGCAAATAGTTAATACAAAAACGTTCCAGACCATTAAACATGCTAAAGCCCACAATAATTTTATTAAATCTTTTCAAAATCTGACAGAAAGGTTATTCAGTGTCTGAAGGACAAATCTTACATACTTATAATGGGTTAGTAGCATCATGAACAAACTATGCTAGAAATGGATTTCTCAGGTAACAATAAAAAAGGATATACAATACCCTTAAACTGAGAAAATCCATCAGCAAAACCTTACCCACATATACAATACAAAATTTTGGCTGCAGCTGACTCTCTGGTTCAATTGGCTTTGAACTTTAATTACAATCTTTGCAACTAAGTCTTTACACTCAGATTTTAACACTGACTTTTTTTCAAAAGCAGGAAAAAAAGGTGGTTTGCAAGGAAACTGAAAAACTGATTCATTAACCCATGACCTATTAGCCATTATTACAACTTCTTGTCCTCGCATTCAATTCAAGTCATCACATTCCACTGAAAACATGTTTTCTCCTGTAATTACTAACATCTCTTGAAACAGTAGAAGCTTCTTTGAAATAAGCAGGCATAAAGAGCTGAGCAGTAGATATAATATGCACTCTCTCCTCTCTCCATTGCTATTGCATATGAGAGAGAAACAGTTTCATATTCAAAACTGATACTATTTTTTCAGCTTTTTCTTGGGTAAACTGCTACCTAGTTTATTTCTCCTTGGCTAGAGGTTTGTATAATAAAACAATGGCCAATAGTGGATGACAAGTTAGTTATCAAAAAGGTAAAGTGAAAACGGATCAAACTTTCATCTTTGTAGATCTTGAAGATCAACTAGGCAAGAAAGCTTGTAAGGCTGCTGTCTGTGCTGTTTCAGTGTCATCTCTGTGCATACATTGGAAACAAAATTGTTCTTAAGTTGTTATATGGGTATTTTATCCAGATGTTATGCATATGTTATATGTGTATGTGTGATATGTATATGGTAAATAAGCAGGGGCACGTATATAAGGCAGAAGTATCAGTAGCCCATTACTGTAGCTGAGATAGTCACTCTAAGCCAGCTTTAAAAATAATGGACAGAAATAAACATCACAAGGGAAATCAATTGAAGTAATTTTGGTTTGTTATGTTTAGGTGAGATAAAGTTCTTCTATAGTGTCTATTTTCCCCTATTGCTTAGAGAGCATGGTTGAGGTGAATAGCTAAGACTTAGATATCTCATTTTCAAATATTTAATTGAGAGCAAATACATAACAACCTGGAATATATTAAATTGTTTATCCTTTTGATAAAGAAACATGCCAATCATGTACTCCGAAAATTATATAGCTGAAGAGAAAGCAATCAGTATTTGGAAACCCCAATGTCCTTATTTCATTTTTCAGTAGTCCTAAGCAATTTCTTATCTCTTAACATGCCATACACCCTTCTCCATGCTTTTTACAGATTTGGAGGTTTTTATGTGTTTGCATTTCCAGAAATTTGTGGAATATTTATGATTTGCAAATAACACTTCCATACATTGGTATAATTATCTTTTCTGTTTGACCTACATGCCTTTGCTAATAATTCATATCACCTTTTTTGGTTTCTGGCCACTAGTGATCATCAAGCTCAGATGGTCAGAACTAACCAAAAAGCTTCCAAGGTCTCTTTCCAAATGGAAGCAATGCATGTCACCGAATCTATAGCTAGGCTTGTTTTGCCTTCCAATTCTGTGCAGGTATTGCTGGTGAATTTAATTTGAGGTTTTTAGCAGTTTCCTAGATCATTCTGCAGCTGGTCAGAACCAGCTTCAGAAACATTTTGGTAGAACGCTTATAAGTATATCCACATATCTGCCTTTTTCTTTATATGATGTTCTACTGAGATTTTGATGTGTGGAAATAATTCACAAACAGAAAGAAAAAAGTAGTTCTGGAATTGCTTGCTTAAATTCATTGCTATGTAAGCAATTATTGCACAGATTTTTCTATTCAAGTACCTGCCTCTTGTTTTTTTTATTGCTTTTATTAGCCATTTGGCATAGTGCTGTTTTTACTATTACTAGGCTCTATTACCAAATTAGAAAAGCTACAGGTAAAAAACTGTGTCATAAAATAAGCTGATGTTTAATATGAATCTTTGCATTCACAGATTTTACAATATACTAATACTGTGTTAATAGAGCTTATAGGGACAGAAATTCAATTCTTAGCAACAGAAACTGTCAACTTGTTAAACAGAAAAATCAGCCTTTTCTTTGGTATAAATTACTGTTTCTGTAGTCACAATTTGTTCCATAAAAGTAGGTTCAACACTTACTGATCCTGTACACTTTTTCTTTAAAGATGAAATTCACAATCAAATTACAAAGTAAGAAGTTTCTAGAAAATATCGTTAGTGTTATCCATGAGGGGAAAGGTCAGAGCTATTTGTAGAATGTGGTTGCCTTGCACAGGAAGCAAACAAAAGCTTCCCTTTACATTTCTGAAGTCAAAAGAGCCACTCCTTTGTTTACTGAGAGACATCAGTTGAAATGCTTTCCTCAGGAATGGCGGTAGCATATAAAACCCCTGTGATGTGTGTTACTTCAGCTGATTTATTAGCTAGCAAAAGAATGCTGTGGGTGTACAGCCACATAAGCAGGAACAATGCCAGTAAGTTTACCACAACTACTTGTAAATAAGGCAGGAGATATTTATGTCATCAAGGAAAATATCTGCAGTCAAATACTCATTCCAAGCTACTTGAAAATGTGACAGTTATTCAAATAAAGTTATGGGTCAAATTCACTTACAGCATAGCTAGGCTTTTTTACACAATTACACATAAAAATTTCTCCTGATCAGAATTTCTTAATTGAGATTTCTGCTCTTAAAGGCAATGTTTTGATTTCTGCTCTAAATCACATGGATCAGAAATGTGGCTTTCTATCTCTCAGACAGACATCTCTCTGCTGTTGAGCTGACCTTTCCTTTTCAGCAATCTGCTTTTTATCTCTCCTCCAGAAATTATTAGCACTTGTCCTGACAAGGGATTCACAGAGTGTCCCAAACACCTTGACTCAAGACATCTGTTGTGTGAAATGTATTCTTTCCTTGATGAATAGAAATAATACAAAGGCCTTTTCCTCACCAAGTCTCACAGGAACCCCTTCCAGTCCTTGTCAGTGCATTTTGGCCTTCTCACTTCATACACAGTGATATTTGTGCACTTCATCCAAGCATGTTCCCTGCCTTTTCAGATGCGAGGTCAGGGAATTGTTTTTCTGGTTTTGCTGTCAAATAACACCACCTGTGGAGAGTGCCCAATTACAGTACAAACCAGTCTCTCTTGCTATCTGAAACTATCACATCAGCCAAGCTTTGGTAGCGTGCTGTTTGATTCCAAGATAGGTTTACTTTTATATAAAAACGAAGAAGTTGCTTTTACAGTCATGTAAGGCCAATATTTGCCTCTGTTGATTGAGGTGAAGAACTTCATGTAGTAAGGAAATTAATTTAAATTGTGTTTCCTCATGATTTAGAGTCTCCACAGCAACAACTCACATAACAGTAGCAAGCGGAATCTAGACAAAGCCATGATCTTAAGAAATTACTTGACTGGGAGACTAAGACTGATCATCTTAATCTTATCCATGCGAATCAGAGATCTTTTAAAGCAAGACAGTGTAAAAAGCTTTTAATACAGAATACAGAAGCCAAGTTCACTGAGTTTTGTGCCAGTAACCTGCCATCAGAAGGATCTGTACAGAACCATTTCTCCTATTCACAAAAGAGACTTGGATTTCTCAGGTTCATCAGCAAATGATTGCAGTCCTTTGGGCTACGTTCTGAAAGAGCAGTCCTCATGATACAAAGCCTTTATGATAGATTTATTCTTAGATTTTCATCTTTAGATTTTAATGCAGAAAGTAGACCTGCCATTCAAGACTTTGTTAGTAAATAATATGCTTGATTCAGTACCTTTGCAGCTTTATATGGCTGCCTACACACTAAAAAATAGCAGACTGATGCCACTGCCAGAAGCAGATTGAGTTATAGTGTGGGGATAGTCAAAGGAACCAAACATGTTAAAGTTATATCTTATCCCTCCTTCTCAACTTGGGTTCTTGATTTCTCAGCAAACATTCTCACAGATTTGTTCATCCCTTTGAAAAATTGGAAAGAATGTTTTTCAGTCACACTATAAAACCATGTCCATAGGATTCTATAAACAGCAGGATGATGATTTATTTACTTTTCAATGACAAAAGGCTTGATCAGCACTTCTTCACTCCAGACCATTATTCTGTGAAGTACCTCTCACAGTAACTCTCAAAATCATAAAGGAACTGAAAGGTAAAAACACTATATGGAGAATGATCTGTCAGTTCAGTCATTTACAGAACTGAATTTCTACTGTAGTCAATGCACCTGGTTGAGGGTTTAGCCTTAGCACTAAATAGTATAAAATCATAATTAATAAACATCTATAATGTTTTAAAAAGTGATTTAACATTCATTTACAAAAATACAGCACAAAACGAACAGCACTGACTGTTGTGAGGCTATTTACATGAAAAGAGATTTTTACAAGGAGCAGCAACAATATTCTCCATTTTTTAAAAAGTGTTAAAACTGAATTTTAATATAATGACCACTATTTTACTTCTCTTTAGACAACACATTATACAGTATGCATTTTTACTTTGTTTTGTAAATCTGCCAACTGCAAATTCTTTTGTCATTTCTGTTGCTATCAGTGAATTGTCTACAAACTTTTTCAACTAAAGATACACAAATAATAGTGATATTAGAACAATTTGGCAGTCTACAAAATCATCACTTAGAATAAAGTAATAATGTAAAAACCCATAAACTCAATAAGATGTAATTAAACTGCAGTATTTTATTTTTTTATATTCTGAATAGATGTGGATATAGATCATATTTAGATGCTATTATATTATCTTAGATCTCGATAGTTATTATTTTGTTGTACATTATGGACACATTGTCTGTAGACCCTTCAAAGAAATAGGATGACAAGTATTTTCATAATTTTTAAGAGGAATATATTTGGACATCAGGGTTTGTCAAAGATCTATCAGTTCATTTTTAAAAATCAATCCATTTTTCTGTTTTATTGACATATCTCTAGATTCATTTATTACTTTGATGTTCTATTTAAAACAATAAATAAAAATAAATTGCAGTATCACAGTATTAATGTCACTAATGCTTCTTAAAGTTCTATTGTGGGACTAGGATGAAAGTGTCATTGCAATCTTCGTTGTGTTTATGAAAGTGCTATTTAAGACTCTTCTTCACCCATTTCTGTAGTTCTGGGTTTGTAACATGTTCATAGCTCTTTCTTTGCACCTCTGTGGTCTGTTTTTCTGCCTTCCATTCTGGTCTCCCTGCAGTGTTCCTATTATAATAAAATCCACTAAAAGAGCATGTTTAGCAAAAAGTCATTGTTTACTTCAGCTGTGAATGGGAAAAGCAAGTATTTTCTGTTGCCTTTGAATTCTTGTTATTGAAGCCAGCCTGATGTTATCTGCATCTGTCTCCTTATCTAGTCATGTTTGAACATTTTTTTGGATTAGAGGAAAACGAGCCCAGCAGTAAAACCTTATCTCAATTAGCTATGTCCACAGAGCTAAATAAAAAAGGGCTAGAAAGCAAGCTCAAATCCTGAACCCAACCACTCATACTACTTAATTATTAACACACTCTCTGGCATGGTTTTCACCTGTACCATCAAGGACTCTCCTAGAGAATGCTTGGGATTGCATGAGTAAAGAGCCACTCCCTTACCACAAGCTTTATCCACTCAACTATTCCCTACCAACCTAGGGAATATCCATCACTCTCACCTCCAGCACTATTCCAGCAAGTCTCATACCTTGAATAAACTCACAAACTCTGTCTATAACACCCCAGAATCTATAACAGATGCCCTCAGGAACATGCTTGGAAAATAATGTTCTGGGCAGCAGTGTTCTTTGATTATTTCAAACATATTAACTGAAAAAGTTATTGTAACTATGGATCCAAGGATATCATCCTACCCACAGGCCCAAAGTCAAGAATTATTGTGCAGATGTGGCCAGACTATGTCATTGGCCTTAGAGCTGAAGAGGTCTCCCTGGATGTTTACAAGTACAGGTATCACCAGTTGTTGCCAGGGTAGGGACACAGATCAATGATACTGGTGATGCAGAAAGTCACTGAACTTGGCAACTTTTTTTGGTTTAGCTTTTCATGGGTCATACATTCTCAGGATGAAGGTCTGTAGGAGTCTAGAGGGAGGTTAATAAGTATGTTAATTGGTATGTTTATCTGATCAAATTTTTTCTTTTTTTAAAAAAAAAGAAAATCTAAAGAGGCTTCTCTAAGCATTTTGGATTCAGGTCCCAAGTCCTTTCCTTAGGTTAGACACATAAACAATCAAGCAGGGCCTACCTTCTCTAAAACACATCTGATATTACCTGCTTTTTGATTGTAGTACATTTTATAAATATAATGTAGAGAATCATTTATTTCCCTTCAACTCCAACAAACTTAAATCCACAGCTTTCATATCTCGAACAAAAGACTTCACAACTAGGCTACAGCTTAGCTTGGGGCTGACACTGATACCCAAAGTACCTGGCTAGAAAGGTTAGGTATGGATCTACTCCATGCTGGGCAAATAATTTATCTTGTTGGTTTTATTTTTATTTTGTTTTAATCCCAAACTCAGTTTAACATGCATAAAGTATCTAGAGAGTAATGATTAAAACCCATGTATATCACCTTCCACCAGAATGCTCCAGGCTCTGAACAAAGTGTCAAGTGCACGCACCACAGTAATCACATCTCTTTCCACAGCCATGTTTTCTGAAGGAAGTGGTTGTGGTTTGGCATAGGTTGAACATTCTCTTGCCAGTACAGTTGCCAGATTGGATCCTTTGGGATACAGTCTTTAGGTTTCTAAATTGTAACAGAGTTCAGATGTAGAGACCGCAATGCTTCTCAAGACAAAGTAATTTTTCAATCATATACATACGTACAAAGCTTTAGACTGAAAGAGAGGTGTTGAAGACACCAGACTCCAGAGCCAGAAGTCACAGAAGAGTATGCGCCTGCTGAAATTTAGTTGTTCTTGATCTGTTTCAGATGTGCGAAGCAGGGAACCCAACATTCAACCTATGAGTATCATAGAAAATCACTTCTAAAAGTCTCAGTGAAAGACAGTGCTCCATCAAGGTAATATAAAAGCTACTATCTGAATTAGAATAGCTGCAAGGAATTGGGAACTCAGACCTGAAGGAGATAAGAATTATATTCTTGATTTATGTAGGAAGCTGGAAGGAAAAAAGTGCTGGGAGTGCATCTGCCTGGCCTCTGCAAATGCAGTAAAGGATTATCAGCTTTGGAAGGAATAGGTATTTGGGTTTTGGTATAATTTTTATAGTGTGCTACAAAACTATTTTTATGCATGAGTTACCCCAGGACTATTATTAAATCAATAGTTGACTACTGTTGTGAATGGTCTCACTCAAGAGCAGTATAAACTCCACAAATTAATGAAGACACTTGTATTAGTACACTTCTTGATGGTCAGATTAATACAACCACATGTGAAGGAAAATATTTCACTCTCAAATTTACATCATGAGGGCTCTGAATGAATAAGTTTTATCCTTTCTCGAGTCAATAAGTAGTTAATAGGCCATTAACTAAAGGGAGCAACTTGCAGCTTGAAAAAAAAGAAAAAGAAGGGATATATTAAAAAAGTAAGACAGAGCTTAATTAAAAAAGAATATTGTCAAAATAAGGTAAGTATAAATATATAAATAAGGGAAGGGAAAACTTGGATATGGTTTATATTGTACTCTATTTGAATACAAAGAGATGTTAATACCTCTTATTTGCATTGCATCGACATCTCGACATTTTATTCTGAATCTACATTTATGAATTTCAAATAAGCCAAACAATTTAATCTTGCAACTTCAATATTTGGTGCATTTGAGAAATCAGAAAGAGTTCTTCTCCCCTTTCCTGTAACTGCAGTAATTTAGTAACATGATGCAAAATGAAACCTACCCCATACCAAACACCTTCATTGTGCCAAGTGTTCCCAATGGTATCCTTTAATTCTGCTCCATCCGAATCTGTTGAAGGACTGCTGCAGGCTGCAAAGGAAGGACTGCAAAGGCTGTTGTCAGATGAGCAGAGCTGAGTAGAGATGATGATGATGTCGATGATGATTTGACAAAGTATAAATACCTATAAAAATGCATTTTCAGTCACTTCAAAATGATGTGAGTGCAAGCCAAATGGGTTCATTACCAGAATTTTAAAAATTTCATTACAGATAAATGTAGAACTATCATTACATTTGCTTAATCTAGTGCTCCTGACGTTCACACGAAATTTTGGCACTCTGCTTAAACTCCCAACTTTCTCCTATCTCCTATGTTAGCATCCTAACTTCAGAGTACAAAGCAGAAATAGGAGACCATATTTACCTTTTACAGAGCTGTTTTGTATTAGTGCTTTTAAATCCAGTGACTCTTTAAAGTTTTCCTAAATCCATTACTGTCAAGCTATTGTTAACTTTGACTCAGTGGTGAAGTTTTACACAAATTGGAGTATCTCCACCATGCAGATATCCTGCCCCTAGATTTTCAAGTCTCTGCATGCTCCACACCCTGCCTGTTATGGCACTTGTCTGAACTCAGATATGTTCTCTTTCTGATTGAGGGTAGGAATCTGAAAGGGTATATTTCATATTTTAAATTAACATCTTCTCCAAGGCTATATATTTTCTAAGATTAATGCAGAGAAGAGAGAAGATATGACTTCTGTTAAGTCTGCTAGAATTGTTCCTCTCTTTACAAAACCATTCACATCTTGGCAGTTAAGATTAAAGTAGTTTAAGATTTAATTCCCCTACGGTGAACTGAAAACCAAACCGAGGCTGCACAACACAGTCATATATTCTAGTCCTCCAGCAGAAAGAAATATTTGTCTGGATTTGGTCCATCTTCTCCTTTGCTTTTTCCTACCTGTGTTTCAAGAAAATTGTTTGTACAAGGCCACACAATACTTGGATCTCAAACTAATTTGGGGTTTTTTTATCAGTGTGGGACCTAAAGTGAAAAACAGGAAACACAAAACACTGGCTTCTCAAAATAAAAAATATTTCTATTGCTTAATTCAGAAGCTAAATTGAAAAATCAATTCTTTGCACAGCCTTAAAACACAATCAGTCTCATTGACATAAATGTGCTGAAGTACACAAGTGAATTGAAAACTATATTCTTTTATTATTGTTGAGATCTGTCACAAGTAATTTTAGAATCACTTATTGATCTTTCATTAATAAGATTTAGAAAAGCACTCATTTGCTAACCTGGGCACTTCTGACTTCATTCACAATAAAAACATTACCAAGACACCACCAAAATGAAACACTCAGACAAACATTACCCTAAATGTTACCTCAGTATAGAGAGAACTTTTTCCCATTAGAACTTTCAGTGGTTTCGAGGGTTTTTTTTGAGGGAAGGCATTGTTCAGATTTTTTAGGACTTTTTTGAACCACTCTATCTTCATCCTTTTCATTCAGGATATTGACAGGAATGGGTGAGGCAAAATTAATTTTATAGTCATAAATGTAAAACAAAACATGAGTGTTGGTTTATAAACAACCAATCAGCCTCATTGTGCTTGCTCAAAACAAATGTCTATATTTTTCCATCTTTCTCTCTTTTAAAAATGTTCACTGAGAAATAAATGGAAATTAAATTCATTACATATTCACCCAATTTGGTCCCCTTTGAAAATCATGCCTTATTTTATTTGATAATTCTAAATGATCAGTATCACTACAAGAAGACTTGTAGCTAGGGTTTTTAAATGAATATTACTTCTTTAACTGTAACTATGCTTATCTAAGTATTTGATGAAGAATGTAACAGACAGAGAATATAGTTTTCGTATGTGGTAGAAAAAAAAAACCTAAATATCTATATTTCCTATCAAAGCAGAAAATAGCTGAGTAGCACGTATTTTTACCTGTGCCAAATCAGAATACACTTGGCAAAGAGATGTTGCATGCAGTAGAAAAATATCTCCTCCATGAATATCACAGATCAGCTGCCAGCTATGTGCTGGTCGGTGGTAGCTGCATTACTGGCCTGGGTTCATTAGCTGTAGCTTTGGACTTGTCAATGCATAAAACGTTCCTGCTCCTGCAGCGCTTTATGAGGGTTCAGGCCATATGTAAGTAGATTCTTTACACCTTACACAAAATACAAGTGCGGCAAAATTGTGCCATTTTTTCCTTCCTATTGGATATTACATCCACACTATAGTGTTTATTCAGAGCATACTTTTCAAATTATAGTGTGTATGGTGTACATAAAAATAGTAACCTGCAGTTAAAATATAGTAAACTGACCAACAAAGTTTTAAGCCTTTATGTTTAAGGGCAAATGTTGATGAGCAGCCAGAATCAAGATGAAATTTCTCTTACTACATCTAAAGTAAAATCGGGAAAGATATCATAATCCATGTTTTATCTTTTCTTGTCATTGTTCAGTGTTGGAGACTATAGAAGAAAGTTTTCATTACTGTGGAAATTCATAAATTATCATTCACAGCTTAATAGTGCTTTTTATATTATTTTCTTCAGCTTAACTAATAATGTGCTTATCTAGTGCAGAACTATCAGCCAAAACTGGAAGCCTGTGGTAAGTCATTGCACTATAGGACACAAACAGAATGGATATAATGAACTATTGAGCAATCAAAACTCAGCTAAAGAGAGTATGATAAATCTGTTTTGAGTCCACTGATCAATTTTTCCCCGGCAAAGGATGGCAATATGCAGATAAGGGGAAAGTTAGGATGGAAGTCATTTCACTTTAGATTTTTAAACTGCAGGTGTTTATACCTGTACTAACACTATGAGTTGTCTTTGTAGTCAATAGAGACAAATGGGCAATTCCAGAACATGATTACAGTTACTTATGTGTCCTTCAGTTGCCTACTCCTAACCACTGAGAATAAGGGGAGTCTAGATGCTTAGCTCCAATGTATCTGCTACATTGTGAAAGTTCCGTGTCGTCATATGAATCTCACATAAAGTAACTGAAACTCAAATATACCTGGCAGAGGCTCCCCCTGCAACTGAACTCCTTTATGTGCAGTGTTTGGAACCTTGCTGACCTTTCTTGTAACCTTTCTGCACACACAGAGCACTACAAGGCCTTTGGAAGGGACTGCTGTATTTCACTGTATCTACGGTCACAATTGATCCCTGTTCAAAAGATAAAGGATTAGAACAGTGGCTGCAATTATAAACGACAGGTCATCTTATCCATTCTTTTGCTGTCAGCCAAGATCAAGTATGTTTTCTATCAGATATATCAAAAGATATTTTTACATGGAAGTTGTTAAATGATTTTAGGAATTATTACTGAGCAAAAGATCACCATAATAGGAAACATGATGCTTACCTACGTTAGATTTGTGAGCAGATAGACTCTTGATAATAAAAATCCTGACAAAATCTTTGGCTATTCTGACAGCAGCAATTGTAAAATATTCCTATATTGCATTTTATGGCCATGCAATTATATAAAATCTGTATGCATTATCCCAATGATTTGTATAGGATAGAAATATCTATAGATCTATCTGGTTAATATGCAGGCTAATGGGAGCTACAGAGAAATAGTCTGCCCGTAATTCACTGACTTCTTTCAAAGATCCAGCTCTCAGTGCAGCCTATTAATCTGTTAATGAGTGAAACCATTTCTGAAGTATACAGGCACCATTTCCAGACATGCTAGAATTTGTTTGCATGTCCCTGGTCTTCTTCAATGTCAAAGCACTATCCACAGCATCAAGCTATTCTATTTTAAGTAGTACTTTGAGAAAAGATGCCCTTATCAGGAAAGATATTTGGATTTAATAGAAAAAAATGTACATAGTATATAGCACGTGACAAAACCTAATGAAAAACAATTCTATTGACAAAATAAAATATGTAAAGGTTTGTTTCAGATCTGATACCACAGCTTTAAGACATATTTTCATAATGGATAATTTAAAAGATTTAGAGGACTGGTTCTGACATCATCTATGTCCATGGCTAATCCAAACTACCTGGGTACATCCTACACAGAATAATGGGGAAGATCACTGACAGCTATGGATTCTCTGCAGAGAACTTTTTGTACTTCATTTCTTCTCCTTTTTGAGCTGTTTAATTGTCTGGTTTTCAATCGCCAGGCCTTTCCTTCAGAGTCTGCAACTATTTAGTAAAGCATTAATACGCTTCATAAATAGGATAGGAAAAGTATCCCTTTCAGCCAGTGGAGATGTACATAGCTTACAGATTATATTGAAAAACGTACTTTCATAGAGAAATAGGGCTTTCATGAATAGTTTTTGCTTGTTCAAAGCACAATTAAAGTACACAAGACACAGTATACCATCATGAAGAATGGGCTCAGAGATCCTAATTCCTAGCCAAAGAAGCATAACTAAGAATATCTTCGCATAAACTGAAATGTGTCTGTGAAGTCATGGCCTTTCTTTAATGACTCAGTATATGACCTATTTGAAGGCAAAGATTGTTTAAAATGTACCTAATGTATACAATTTTTAGAACAAAATATGCCTCAAAAGTTAATATTTTTAAAATAATTTACTTATGAGAATTTCTATTTGAAAAGCTGCATAACAAGCTTCAAGGACTTTCCAACTAGCTGTTATAATTCTTGTCACAGTATGTAAGGTTTTTATATAGCTTGTTTGTTCTATATTAGAGCAGCTAATATCTGAGATTTAAGCCGTTCTCCTTTTGGCCTCATCTTCATCTGTTGAAGAACACTGGCTGGCTGCCACTGCTCTGCAGCTGTCCAGGCTCTGTCTCTCTAGCTGTCCTGGGTCAGTAGCCACCCTGTGTAACCTTAATCCAATGATAACTTGGATTGTGTCCTTTGCTATTGCTTTTCATTTTTATTTGATGGTTGGTTTCAAACTTGCTCCCTGGTATATTAGCTGCTGATCTTCAGATTAAGGCAATGCTCAAAACCAAAACAGAGTGGGTTTTTGCCATGAGAAGTGAAAATTTAAAGATAAGGGACAAATGACTTCTCTTCCCTTGATATATACAATCACTACAAAGGAAATGAAAACTATGTTTACAGGAAAGTATATATTTTATTTACATGCAATAGGTAAATGTCACTCTCAGACACTGCATTCAGAGTAAACTTCTGCATCAACAAGTGCAGCCTACTGTTATTATAGGCTATCAACTCAAATAATCCTGTTAATATTTTAAATGTATTGAATAAGCCTCAAAGGTTCAATAACTGACATCATCACATTGATATACATTTTTGGAATAAAGGTATATGAAGATTTCCAAGATTGATTTTACTTGATCACATACATATTACCAGTTTAGAGTACATGATGTGCACAAGTCATAGCAAATGACAAGAGAAGACTGGACAGTTTCATGGAATCCTAATTTATCTTTAGGAAAACCTCATGAAAGTTCTTTTCACTATTTTTGTCAGAAAATTACTATGGTAGAATATTTTTCCAGTTTCTGGGAGTTGCATCCTTTAGAGAACTGCAAGACACAGAAACTGGCAATACAGTTTACAAGATTCCATATTTTTCTCTATGTTCAGATGGAGTTTCTCTATGTTCAGATGAAGCCTAGAGATAAACACAGCTCACCCTGAAGTATGTGCAAAGCAGTTAATCGGCTGACAAGGCACTGAGTAAACTCCACAGATTGCACTGGCTCTGCGGTCTCAAACAGGAGTTTACACATGTAGCTTACATTTGAGCACTCCAATATAGACGCTTAAAGTATCTTAATCTCCATTGAAGTCTCAGTCTAGGCCACAATAAACTGCTGCAGAATTCAAGCCATTTGATGAGAAGTGAATATTTCAATACAAGATATCATACTTGTGTATCCAAAGACATCACTGGCAAAGAGGCAATAACTGACAATAAAACAGAAATACGAAGAAACAAATTTTTATTACTGATATTGTGGAATAACCAAAACAGAATAGTATGATCCAAGAACATCATCAGAAGCTCCAGCAGGCCTAATAGTTACAGAATAAGAGTCACCAAAAAGAAATAAATGCACATATGCAAATACCCGCAAACACATGGCTGCCATGCCATATATCTGCTAGGGAAAAGAGGGCTTGGATTAACAGTATGAGGCCTTTTTCTAAAAGAGAGTTGATTCTGCTTCCTCATACTTCCCTGTAGAACCACACACACAAGTATTGTGTGATTCCTTCTTCAAAAGTCTCCCAGTGTCAATTTGTGTGTTGGGAGAAGAACCTGTTGGGTCAACATATTGTTACACCTGAGAAATTTATAATACTTTTATGTTGCAAAACTACATTTTTTACCTAATCAGTAAAGAAAGTAAATATATATTGAGGATTTTTATAGCTTTGAGTCAATAAAAACACTCTTTTGTTTCTTAGGTTTTACCCACTTCAGGAAAATATGACTATCCCACAGAAGAGTTGCAAAGTAAACCACGATTTTAATAAGAAGACATAAAGGAAAGAAGTACAAGCTCTTATGTATGATTTTGATGGTATATTCCAGTACTTTCAACAAAATGAGTAAAAATGAAAGCACCAAAGGTTAAGGGCACATTCAATACACTCATGGTATTGAAGATGTTCATGACATTCTGCAGACCAGCTCCAGAGCT
Organism: Dromococcyx pavoninus; assembly: GCA_033558185.1. Classification (NCBI taxonomy): domain Eukaryota; kingdom Metazoa; phylum Chordata; class Aves; order Cuculiformes; family Neomorphidae; genus Dromococcyx; species Dromococcyx pavoninus. Next base: position 3,149,445 of record JAUMJL010000199.1, on the reverse strand, counting down.
GGGTTTTCACATTACCTCGACTGCAGGATGTGATCTCATCAGAGTATGCTCATTGGTGCTTAATGTTTCTGCAAATCAATCTCTTCTTAAGGGCCCTATTCTGACTGCCATAGCTGCAGACTGATTGAGATATAGTTCCTTAGGCATCCCAGCTCTCATACAATCAGGGCCCCCATGAGGAAATTCAGAAACCTTAAAGAGGGAACTTTTCCTTTACACTGGAAGAACAGCAAATATCTTTGAGAATATTCAACTACGATACTTGTCTGAGCAGTTACCTAACTCATGTACCTATGCAGAACAGATACCCTCACTCCCTGAAGTATAGAGCACTGAGTAAGTTTTTCAGCACAACCAGATGACGAAGGATTCATCTTCTTATGCACAATTAGATAACTTGACCAGAAAGAGATGTTAAGACCTCCCTCTGTTTAGACATCTTATAGCAGTGCTTGAATCTCAGAGCATTATGTAGCCTGAAACTGAGCTGAGCTATTTATTCTGCACTTTTCCTCTTGTATCTGGGTCATAGCATAAAAAAGATCAAAAATATTCAAAGGATTCATGAGAGAAAAAGTAAAAAAGACCTATTTCTATCCTAATTATAAGTATGCTTCCCAGGGAGTGATGCGTTACTTCTAGCTCTGTATACTAGCCTAAGTATTATTTGCACTGTTTAGGACAACAGGTTGTCAACATCTCATTAGCTGATAATTACTGATACACTGGACTCTTATGCAATAAATATTTAGGCACATTATTAGATAACATTATAACGTTATCCAATAAGCAATTTTTTGGCTATTTCTCTTTCATCTTCATTTAAAAAAAAACGAAAATATGCAAGTCAGAAAATTCTCCTACTACTTGAAACGCTTTGTAATCTAATAAAATTAGGCATATTTTATAATACAATAGTAGTAATTTACAGTTGCATAACATCTAAACTAAAAAAAATGATATAAAAAATTGATCTAAATGGCCCAGGAGTTATCACTAAGATTATACTGGTACAATGGAAAGATGAATCAGGCCTCAAAATAGCATAAGGTCATTTTAAACTTCTAATGTATGTAAGCTTTGAAATTTTGGCCTTCTCTTATTTTTGCAGTCATAGAATAAGATATGGCATTACTTAAAGCAGTATTTACAGAGGTGCACAATTAATTCATGTTCAGTGGCATAGTAAAACAAGTATTAAACCAACATATTAAAAAAATAAAAACTTGTACATCAGTTACTTTTTAAGAATTACAGAGGACTGTTCAAGGAACACATATTATTTAAGTAACCAGCAATGTGGACACACATAAATTTTGTTAATGGGTTTTGTGAATAAAATATGTCACTTTCCTAGCTAGTACTTTCTTTAATAGGAGTGGCTAATATTCTAAATATATTTGATGCATATGTCTTGGTTTATGTTCTTTCAATGTAAATAATTTATAACCCCGGTGGTACAGAGAGACTTTTTACTGCATCTTTCAAAGCAAACTGAGCAGAAGTCTTTTTTTTCCTTTTTTAATATTTTTTTCTTTTTTTGTTGTTGTTTAGCTTCACAAGAATTCACATTACACTGACATCAGCCACTTCCTGTGGTCCACCTGGGTGGGTTAACAAAATAAAGACAGATCTCAGTGGAGTAATTTGAGCACATCTTTGATGGAAAGATGCCCTTGACAGATGACTTTTCTGTCTCATTCTCATAAATGTATCTCCTGATGCTATCTTCCTACCACCAATATAGCCCTCCTAGATCTCAGAACCCAGTAAGAAGAGTTATCAAAAGGTAGCACTTTCCTTGCATGTTCATGTGAGCTTTCCATAGACAGAAATTTGAAAATTATAAGAGTGACTTGAAAAGAAAGCTATCAAGTAGGATTGTTTTAATATACAGCTACTAAGAAAAACACATTCTTTTACTCACAGACATGAGTAAAGACATGACTTTCTTCTCTGTGCTCATGGCAGGGAGAACAGAACAGTACAGTTAATTTGAGGCAAGCAGAGAATAAATCACATACCCCACAGAGTACCACAGTCGGTAAGGCAGCAATAGTATTGCACTGGCAATATAGACACATCAGCATGCAGGGTAAGAATGGAGTGTAACTACTTCTCTGTTTTGGTAACTAATTTAAGAGAGGGTCGTGGTGTCCCAGGGATTCTGGTCAGTTGTCTTTCAGTACGATCCTTCTTCGCTTTACTGCAATAGTGATTTCTACAACTGAATATGTCAAACTGCATTTCCAATGACATCTTGAACACTACCTCAGAGCTGACAGGCGTAAGCTGCTACTATGTTTTCAGCAGTATTAGGCACAGCACTGATATGGGAGTTGAGTTCATCAGTGACCTACCTGAGTTGCTGCCTCCCCTCTAGAAGAGAGGTTTATTATCTCTCCCAGGTTTTCAGATTGCTTTTCTATTATCTATTTATCTTCTACACTTCTACTGACTACCTGCTTCAGATGATAACTGCCAGCTGCCTCAAATTCTCTGTGATGCCTGATAGAGATCTTTCGCAGTTGAGTCTATTGCTGTAGCTACAATGTGCTGTGTTCTGTGTCCCCAGGAGCTGTAAAAGAAAAGAATTTTGTTGGCCCTGGAATAGTCATAGTTGATGCTTACAGAGAAAACTGAACTTAGCAGAAAGAATTGGTTTGGCTATATTTTGTCATTAGAATTCTACAGTCTATTCATATATTTATAACAAAATTTAAAGTATACATGTCTCTTCCACTAACAGACTAGGATTAAAGTTTTATGCTAATGACAGTTATCTGTATGTATTAACGAGAGTGGAGTGAGACACAAGCTGAAAATAATTAGTTGATATAAAACTTACAGAAGATAACCTAGATGATTCAGCAATAGAATCTTAATGATAAAACCCTGCGTATTTGCTGGAGATGAGGGGCACGCACACCACATCAACTTGCATGTATACATGAGAGAAGTTTGAGTTGCATATTTATGGAACAGAAATCAGTCCAGGAAAACAAACAAACAAACCAACAGAAAAACCCCAAACAAAAAAAAAAAGAATCCCACAGACCCCATAATCAGAACATAATCTTATGTAGACCAGACACAGAATCATAAACATGCAACCTTTAAATCCAGACTCTGTGATTAGAAGGCATAACCTGTGATGCAGCAGAGAAATTGAATCTTAGAAGACCTGTAAAATTTTGGGTTCAAATGAAACTGCATGACAAGTGGCGTGTGGGGGAAATGGACTATTCCAGTAGGAGACTTACCCAAACAATTAGTGGATAGACTCACAGAAAAGAGCATCAGGTATCCAACATTTGCAGTATTTTCTTTTACTCTGTGAAAAACAATGCTTAAATACTTTTTCCATTAATATCACTAAAAAAACCTCAAGCTGTTAAAAAAATGAAACAGGAGGGAAAAATGTAACATGTATAACATGCAGCCTCCAAAAAGTCTGTCTCACTGTTGAAGGGACATGGAATGAATAATCAGATATGTGACTTATTTTCCCCTACATACTATATAGATACATTTAATTTCTTCTTTACAGTTAAAATACCCTCCCATATACAGACACAGACACATGCACACACATGTCTGAACCTTTGCTAGCTTCTTGAAATTCACACATAAATTATTAATTACTATCACTAATACATTTTTAATTCTTACCCTAAGAGGGTGGATATGAACATTTTTACTTTGAATAATGGGCTTCCTACACTGAAGGTGCTCTGAGACTGGAAAGATGTAAAATGATGACAGGATTATTTTTAATCTGTAACAGAGAACCAAATAGTTTCAGAGCCTTCACTCTGTAGCACTCACAGAAAAATGTATTCACTTTAAAAACCTGATGCACCAGTTAAGGTGTATATATAAAAGACAATCACAAATCAACTTTTAGTCTGGGGGCTCATGGTAATTTTTGTGACTTTAAGCAGGATGCAGACACTAAGCTGTATCTAAATTTTTGCAGACTGTAGGCCAGAATCACACACTGTTACAACTGCAGCTAACTTATTTTCACTTTCTGGCTCAGAGTAGAAAATGTAAAATGTGACAAAGCACACAGCAACACTAACTCAGTTAAGATGAAGATGTCTTTCCTAGAGAAGGCATTTTGAAAAGAGGTATAGAAAGAAACTGCTTGAGGCACATACGTATATACAGAAAATGTATATGTCTATATAAAGTTTAATATACATTTATATAATCCACTATTTCTATATAGCTATGTTAACATATACATTAGTAATATAAATATAAATTTATCTTGTATGCTTAGAATACATCCAATTGAACTGTATGTGAACACTGTACTATACATAGTGTGCAGTCTGTACTATGCAGTACAGAAAACACTGCGTATATGATATACCTTATTACATATATCACTGTGTAAAATTTATTGTCTGTAAATATATATTGTATACATTTATAAAAAAATCTATTCTTATATCTATATAACTATATATTTATTCTAGTCAAGGTACATTATGGGGGAAACAGAACCATGCAATGGAAAACAGGTACTACCTATACCTTTGTGTGCTTATTTTTCAGCTCCCTTTGAAAATCACTTTCTAACAGTCTATAAAATAGTATGTGAACTTTAGTATTTCACTATAAAAGACAACGTAGCCATGTTCTGCATTTTACAGGAACTGTCTGAGGTACTGTACAGCCTATCACAGTATCACAGTATCATAAGGTTGGAAAGGACCTCTGAGATCATCAAGTCCAACCTATAACCCAACACTAACACCAACACTAACACCAACCATCATTTAAAACATGGCACTCAGTGCCTCATCCAGTCTTCCCTTAAACACCTCCAGGGTTGGCAACTCCACCACCTCCCTGGGCAGCGCATTCCAATGGCCAACCACCCTTTCAGTGAAGGGATTTTCTTCAGGGCATAAATGTGTTTGAATATGGAAGAGAGCTTAATAGAGCTGTATACAACTTTGATTTCAGCACTACTAGCCTTTCTATGAAAGGTCTTACATAAGTTTTCATCCTAATTTCCACATTTTTAATCGTGTAATTGTGGGTGTGGCTGGAAGTGACAGTGAATTTGATCATGGGCATCTGTACTCAAGCCTTCTTTGCTTGTAGGCCCAAGAGTCACTGCTTAGCGTTTTCCCTCCTCTTGGCTCAGAGGGCTCCTCCTGAATGCTTTTTTGGTCTTCCAAAGCCTGCAGTACGCCATGACTGTAGGGATGCTCAACACAGGTTCCCCTTACACACTTGCACAAGAGATAATTGATACCTCTACCTAAATTAATCCAACTCTGGTTTCCATTATATGCCCTGGCAGCCACCATGGTTGTTTGCTCCTAAAAATGCCCCTGGATTCAAGTACATAACTCAAGTATTACTTAGCTTATGTGATGTCACAAAAATGATGCTAAACTGTTCAGTCTGTTTCAGGACTGTGCCTGAAAAAAAGTGTTTGCTGTGTCTACCAGTGAATTACTTGCTGCTCCTTCCAACTACAGTGTCAGTATTTGCCCAGAGACTGTAGTGACCTGGCTGCTTTACAAACACGTGACAAAGTATACACTCCCTGATCTGAAAAACATGCAGTGGAAGCAGATGATACATAAATTATAATAATAGTATCCTAGAGAAAGAAGGAGTGATAAAATGTAACATTACTGAGATTTCTGGGTCTGTATCTTCTGGTTTAATGATTACAGTTTAAAACACGGAACAATCCATAACACTCATAGGAGATTCATAGGAAATGGAATTTGTCCTTCAAGATGTCCTTTCCAGATTATTTTTCAAGCTTTTTTTGTTCACTGTCGCCAATGCTAGTTAAGGGTTTCAAATGTTATGAATAGAAAACAGACAAACCTATCAAATCCTTCCCTTCTCACTAGCAGAACAGCAATCGCCAGCTACAGCATGAGCTCTCTCTCCTTCTGTCCTTACACAAGCAGTCTCAGTTCCTAATACGTATTTGAAAATTCTATTCATAAAGCTCTCACTAAAGAACACGTGATAAAGTTTAAAAAAATCACGATAACCACATTTAGTTTTGTACATATTTTGCAACATAATGTCAACAGTTGTAATTACTCCAGCCTCCTCACACTACTTTAAATGTTGCATATAATGCACAACCCATTCCCATGAGAATAGGCATTACAGTAAAGGCTTTAATTATGCAATTATATGAATATGTTCTATCTCTTTCCCTACAGGATTTTAGCCTTAGGGACAGAATTTTTGGTAGAATTTAGTGGCCACTTTCATAAATATGTACATGATATATACAAAAGCGTTCTTGCAAACTTTTTTTTTTTTTTTTTTAAGGGACAGAAAAACGGGGCAAAGGAAGAAATGACCAAGATTTGCACCAACTGCTGACTGGCCAGATTTCAGTTCCTGCTTCCAAAGACAAAGTTCCTGCATTTTCCCCTAACAAGAGCAAACTTATGATCCTTTTAGTAACCTTTCCGTGGAACAGCGAATGCACACAGTCTTATAATGTGAAATACTTGGCATCCTCAGTCCTGAAGAGGAGGGGAACGGGGTGGTGCCGGGGGATGTATGGACACGTCTTGTGTTGCCAAAAGCGAGGCGAAGAGCGCGTCATGCGGCCAGAGGGGCTCTCCGTGCCCTATTGCTGCCCGGCAAGCGCACTCTGCCCCGGCCACGCCTCCGAGAGAGGGGGTCTCGGTGGCTCCGGGACCCGCGGCGGCGGACCCTGGCAGAGAAGAGAAAAGAGAAGAGGGCTCACGCCTCTCCCCGGCGGCCGCACTGGTCCGGTGCTGCCCGGAGCTGCCCGCTGATGCCCGGCGCAGCCCGTCCCACCTCCCGAGTAGCCTCCGACTCCCAGAGCTGGGCGCCGCGCCCCCGCCGGCCCTGCGGAGCCGGGTTGGGCAGCCCGGGAGGCGTCTCCTCCGCAGCCCCCGCCCCCCCGCGCCGGTGCTGAAGCGCCTTAGCAGCTCCCCGGCAGCCACCCCCGGGACAGCGGCGCCCCGCCAGCCCCGCAGCAGCACCCGGGCTTCCCTCCCCGCCGCCCGGCCCGGGCTGTCCTGCCGCTGTTCTGCTGCCGAGGACACCTTATGGGAAATAAATAAACTAATTGCCCCACTCACCCCCGCGGCAGGGAGAATCCGGCTGTGGGATTAGATCCAGCCCGAGCTAGAGATCAGGTAACGTAACCTACCCGCCAGGAGGGAGGAGGAGAAGCAGCGAGGCCGCTGAGGTCGCCCCCACCGGGGAGGGCTCCGGGGAACGGAGAAGGGTCTGCCGCAGCCGGGGCGGCTCCCGGCTGGCTGCGTGCGGGCGCTGCCCTCGCGCTGTCAGTCACACACACACACACGCACAACCCGAGCCGCCGCCCACGCAGCAATGGATGGATGGATGGATGGATGGACAGACGGGCGGACCACCCGGGCGCTGTTCCCCGGTACCAAAGCAGCCCCCGCTGCAGTGAGACGCCGCACGCCTCGCCGTGCCCCGCTGCCATGTGGCACCCAGCTGTAACAGCGGGGCAGGGAGGCGGGCGGCGGGGCCGCGCCGAGGCCGCAGCCTGGCGGGACAGTGGCGGGGAGAGCGGTGCGATCCCGCCTTCGCGCCGCTGCGCGCACCCCCGCGGGGCGGCGAACCGGGGCCGCCCCCCGCCGCATTCCCAGGCGCCGCCGCACCGCCCGCCCCGAGCTGAGCCGCGTCCCGGGGGGCAGCGCCGCGGGAAATGTGGGCGGGGAGCCGCGACGGCAGCGAAGAATAAACCATGCTGCCGCGCCTGCCGTCATCAGAGACGGGCCTGAGAGATGAGGTGGTGTCATTGCCCTGCGGTGGGGATGTCTTTGGGGAAGATGGGTCTGCAGGGATCCTCTTGCTGCAAGTGCCAGCTGCAGCACCAGCTGCCCTGCTCTGGGCTGCTCTGAGCCTGACGCCGCTGGCATTACTATCTCCAAACATTGCTGGCTTTAGTTGGTGGTGTACAGAGCTTCCGGTGTTACTGGTACCAGAGCTGGGAAAATACTCCTTCTCCATTGTTCTCTTTACTTGACCTCTGCTAACGCACAGTGGGCTCAAGGTGAGGGCTAATCATCCCAAGAGAAAAGGAGTTCTTTTTGCCTGTGTCCTGGGTTTGTGTCTGTTGAAGTGACCCTTGCAAGACTGAGGCAATCTTGGAACAGACCGAGAAATTGCCCTGTCATGTTTCAGAGACCAGAGTGTCCCCGGGTACTCCTGAGAGAGAGGGCAGTTCTCATTCCTGCAGGGGTGCAGAGCTGACATGGGTTCTTCACTGTTTTTCCAGTCAGCTGGGTAGCAAAACAAACAAACATACAAAAGTAACATTTAGAGACATCTATTTATTCAGATGCCAGCCTCAACTTTCAGTAAAGCAGTCTTACTGAAATTATTACTGAAAGCTGCTTTGCGAAAAAGAAAGAAACTGAAGGAAGCTAATGCCTCCTTCAGTTGGAAGATGATGGAGGTATCCATTCTTGTTTCATTGGTCTCTATAACAATGACTCATGTTTCCATAGTGACATCCATCTGTGGCTCTCAAATTACTTATCAAATAGTAATGAAATAGGTGCTTGCAGCTTCCAGGAATGGGTATAATGCAGGAATGGGGCCATAAACTTAACAGCACACTAGTCGAGCCAACAAAATATTGCCTCAGCTCTGCATAGATGAATCATGATACAAAATTTAGTCTTCAAGACGGGGGATGTAGATTGATATTTAAAGGAAGCAGAAAACTGACAAATAGTTCAATAAAACTGGTAGATGTTTTTATGTACAAGTATTAAATCTAGGAATAATGTATAAATTATTCCCTTCTTATTTTTAAAGGCAACACTCTCTCAATTGTTGTCTGCTAACTCTGAATATAATTTTTGAGAATGAGTGCTGAATATCTACTCCTTCCACATGGTGGAATACATTTGGAGAAGAAATGATACTCTAGATGTTTCTAGTATTTGTGCAATTTGTTGTAGAGCTATGATTCCAAATATCTGTAAGGGCCTAGCTAGCTTAGTTTGCAATATAGTGTTTATAATGTAAGCACCTTCAGAGCAAAACCACTGATCATTTTAAACAGGAAAACGGTGGCTGGAGGTTATGGATTTTCTTCTATGGTAACAGTAACTAATTTTGGTTAGTGAAGTCTGGCTTTATTTATATGATGGAGATGTGGAATAACCTAAATATCAACTGTGGTCTTCATGGAAGGTCTTAATGGATTGCAGAAAACTAAATTCGCCTACTTTATGAATAGGAAAACTTTGGATTTTGTAACAATACAACTTATCTGAACAGGTATTTTACATATAAAGGGAGAGACTTTGAAATATTACAAAAAGTAATATCAAAGAAACGGACTGTAGTTAAACATCATGGCTCTGCATCTGTGGAATTCTGTTGCGGCAATTTTCAGTATAAATGAATGCACCATTAACAGTATATAAAAGTCTACTTCCAGTTCTTTAACTTAATTCCGTCTGTCACTTCCCTGGGGTATATAGGTCTGGCTATGGCAAAATCCTCATTCTAGAGTCTGAGATTTTTGAAGAGAGGAGATCCTGTGGGCAGCCATAAAGGAGATGCTGTTATTTATGGACAAGCAAGATAAGGGAGGCAAAAGAGCGCTTCTTTCTGAATCACAAGCTGATGCTTTAAAAAATGTTTTTCTTTCATCACTCCTTTCTTGTATTTTGTTCACTATCATAATTTTTGTCTATTTCTTTATATACACATATATAAAAATATATAATTGATGTCCATTTTTTTTCATTTTCTTCATCTAAAAAAAAATGTCCTCTTCGATATCCCTTGTTTCCTAAGTAAATTATCTTGTCCTCTTTTTATGATGAGCAGGTAGTTGTTCTTCCAGTAACTCTGGTTATTGTTTGGCCCTTCCAGTTCATGAAAAGAGACTACAGCTCACCTGCTTTTTTTCTTATTGCAGCATCACAGAATGCTTGTGAAGAGTTGAATTTTTCTTGAGTAGATATTTGCTTTAGCAAAGATGGTGTCTATGTATAGTCCTCAATTAATCATATCCTTTACACCATTTGATGGAGTCAAAACTGTCCATTTTCTTATGTGAGGATCAAGAAAAGAAGAATATTTTTGGTCTATGCTCATAATCTGCGCTCAATCTTATGTTTCAAGGTCAGTATGATTATGATAAAGTAATTTTCTTTTGATTTTTATTTAAAAAGGGTTAGGTCTTAGACATTAATCATTAATAAAGAACATTACCATTTTCTGTGTCTAATCATGTAATATATGTGGGCTGATGTTTTCACAGCACCGAGGAGGAGGTTAGATAGAAAAATAGAACCTCATTTACCAATTGTTGTATGTGTCAAAGAGAAGTGAGAGGACAGGCCGTGTTCCACACATGCATCTCAGTCCAAACCTGCATTCCTTGACTTGTATGTATTAGTGAGCTGTTGTACCAGCTTTCATAATTTTATTATGAATCTTGAAATATTTGAAGTTTGCAGTATTCAAACAAAACTAATTGGAATATAGACGTAAAGGGATAATATTCAATGACTTGAGGAATAGAGAATGTTGGACAAACTGACTTGGGAACACTACTTGGCTTTACAACCTGTCACATATTGCTGATATTTCTTATAACTCTTGCTTCTGTCTTCAAGCAAACAAAAATAATGTTAAGCTTTCATTAAAGAGTCTTTCCAACGAAGTCATGGTGGCTGGCATACTAGATACGAGTCTCAGTTTATTTTTTTTCCTTGCAATCTCAAGATTTATAATTCATAATATTTAGGTTTGGGGAGATGATTCAGCATCACCAGCTCATTCTTTTGTTGATTATATTTTTGATTTTAGTGTATGCGGTATCTTTAAGTAGCTCTTTTATTTGTTATTTTCAAGGTCAAGCCATAATACTTTTTTTTTTGGGGGGGGACATGGAGCTTTCCCGTTTCATGACACTTGCAGTAATATGTAATCAGAGGTCCACATTAAGAGTATTTCATAATAAAAATGAATAAGCATTTCATAAAGGTTATTAGTGTAATTAGGGCAATTAAAATATTCTTAAAAATGAAGGAGAAAATTAATGGAAAAGAATGGGACCTTAGCATGTTATATTATTTCCCTTTGTGACTGTAAGACTTAAGATCATAAGAAATGAAATTAATATTAATTCATAAAATCAGGAAGCACTAGAGAGCAAACTTAAGCCTGAATTTTTTCAAAGCTACCAGTTGATGCATTTTCTTTTTATTTGATGTCATGATTATTGAATGTGAAGTATCAGATTTTTTTCACCTTCACTCAACGAGAAGGCAGTGCTCTGGTGTAAATTGTATGGAATTAGCTAATAACTTTAGAATGCAGGAAACTTGTATTTTAAGTCAGCTATGGATAAACTGCAGAAAGCCCAAACATTTTAGAAGTTGGAATATTTCAGAATAGGTGGATTTGATATTCTTTTCATATGGTTACTATGAAAGTTAATGACAGAACCTGATTTTAATGGTAAAAGCATGAAACTCCACAAATTGGTGTTGCCCAAACGTGCAGAATTGTTTAAACAGCATTTTCTTTCTTCCAACCTGAACATTTATATTCCCCAAAAGAACACTTTCCAATTGTTTTGACAGCAAGCTTGGTAGTTATTTCACTTTTATGTCTCTTTATGCTTTTCCAGTGGAGGTCTTAGGTGTAGGTGATGATCAAAGTGCTGTGGGAACATTCAGAAAGCCCATTGCACAGAAGACAGCTCAGAACACATCCTGTATTTAATGGCTTTTCTATCTTTATATATTTTTAAAAGTTCTGGTCCTTTAAAAGAGCTCATATTTCCACACCTGCTAGCAGTCTCCTACTGCGGCTTCAGGCGTGACCGCAGTGTAGTACCCTTCCATTATGTGGTCTCAGTGACAGCAAACTGTTGTCAGCTTTCCTAAATTTGGCACTTAGGGATAACACATATGACAAAGAGTTGTAATGATGTTCAAAATGCATTTGGCATTGAAGAACTTCAGCCATTTTCAGTCATTACAGTGGTGGTAAAGACAATGTAATGATATGTGTTGCCTTTTGGATGTGTTTAATGCAATAGAAATCAGTAAAATCAGTCACAAAACAGAACTGCATCATCCCAAAAGATAGAAATGTTTTTTTTCATATAAATAAATTAATTAAGATTTTAGCATTCATACTTGCCAGTCATCACTTGGACACTCTTACAGTCTATGGTACAAGCAAAAAGATTAAAAAAAATTATATGTTAATTTATCTCTTGTATTAGTATCAAATTCATACTGTCAATTTCAGACCTGTACTTCTCAGTGCTTGTTTTCTGAAGCCAAGAAATACTGAGAAAAATATGTATTTTACAGTACTAAAAGCATGTGAAGAAGCAAACCAAAACAAATTTACCATTTCTATGCTGACAAAAGTGACAAAAGCATATGTGCAAAATGCATTTTTTATTTTTATAAACAAAATTAGTTCCTACTGTAGCAAAATTGATTAGTATTGCAGAAAAAGAAACGCATTCACTGTCAGCGTATGCTTTTGAAATTAGTTGTTTTAGAGCATTTTTTTTAACATCAAAATGAAGTGCTTTGTGGCATTTGCCCAGAGATGTCATGGATGCCCCATCCCTGGAGGTGTTCAAGACCCAGTTGGATGAGGCTGTGAACAACTTGATCTAGTGGAACGTGTCTCTGCCCATGGCAGAATGGTTGGAAGTAGATGATCTTTAAGGGCCCTTCCAACCCAAATCATTTGATTCTACGATTCTAGGATTTCTTTTTTTTTAAGTTCTCTGGCATAGTGATATCATTTCATTTGGTAATGAAAGTTAGGATGTCTGAAGTGACACAGGACTATGCTCAAACTACCAGCTATAACAACTTGGCTTCTGATAGACATAGCTGCTTTTCTCTGCTGACCTTATTGAGAGATGGAAATTGGAAAACTTAAAATGTAGGATGTCTCAACAATTTGCCATGCTATTGAATTAAAATGCCATAGGAGTTGTGATTACTAAGTTGAGCTCCTATAGTCTGCATTCTTAATTTGGCCCTCAGGGCAAGTTCAAAAAAAGAAAGAAAAAAGGAACACCTAAAGATATAAAGAAGCTCCCTATGGGAATGTAGGTGTCTGATTTCTTAAATTTCTGGAATTTTATGTGTTAAATTCCATGGTGATTCCACCTTTGCTAATACACTCTCCACTGAACAAAACTTCTTCTAGAAGTTTACTGCTTTTGCATGCTATGCCAGGGATGAATTTGGGTCTGAAACTGAGAAGTGGACCCTGTGTTCTTGGCACTGCCTCTTGACAATGTTAGAAATGGAAATTGGTGAATTACAAACTGCAAACTGGAAATGAAGACTCATTTCAGAGACAGAAAAAATGTGTCTAGGATAGAGACGCAAGCTGGCTGAGCAAAGGGGTTGAGTCTGGGAGCAGGTGGAGAGAACAGGATAGACTGTGGAAGGAAATTTGTGCTGGAAGCTGAAGAATCAGTGGGCCTATCATCCCATTATCAAACCCTTTTAAGACATAGTTTTTAATAATAATTTATACATAGTGTTAAACTAAAGGCTTCCTTTCTGCCCTGGGCAATTCATGAGATCTCTGCTCATTGTGTCACACAGGGGTCCTAACTCCCTGTCTTCCATTAGGCAGCTTCTTATCTTTCTTCACACCAATCCTACAAAAGGTGAATCTGGGACTCAATAGCCAATGATTAGAAGCCAGAACACCAAACTTCAACAAGCAGTGAGAAAGGCTTGTGTATTTTGAGACCTCTGGGTTATATATTTAAGGAAAATAGGTAGAAAAGAATATGCCGTAATAGCTTGTATTTACAAAGCATGAAGCATGCATTGTATTTGTGAAGAGCAAGAAAAAAGCAGAACCTGTTTTCTTGTTCTTGTGCAGGTACAATTATGTTGGCTAGAGGGATAAAGTAGCTTTTGTTCTCGTGTTTTTCTGATGTAGTTATCCAAAAAGATATGTTTTGATGTAGTTATGCAGCATATGTGTGTGCTTTATTTCAATTTAGCTTATTTCCTTATTCATATATAACAACACAAGAGCATTATGAGAACTGTACGTGTCCTGTGTCAGTTGAAGCTATATTATAATAGTAGTTTACAATAGAGTTTTATAAGCAAACCTCATGAATGTAAGGGCCAAACTCACATAAGGTAGAAAAATTCAGGAAGGACACTTGCAACTGAAATCTAAAAACATTGTGGTATTGTCTCAATCAAAGAACATATAAGTGTTGCTTAATAGGCATTTCCTCTATTCCTGTGACTCCAGGTCTAAACTTGGTCTCCCTCTCGTGCAGTTCCACTGGGTTAAAAGGTGTTATTCATGGTTTACACCCAGTAATGGCTGAAGAGACTCTTTCCACTGCTTCTAAAGACTCAGTCTGTCTGTCTTTTGGATCACTTGCCTGATTATTTCAAATGGAAATTATGTCTTATAATGATTATGAGACAGGCTTGAGATTATGAGACAACCTTGACAGGCTTGAGAGATGGGCCTGGGTGAATATCATGAAATTCAGCAAAGCTAAGTGCAAAATCCTGCACGTGAGTCAGGGCAATCCAAAGCACAAATACAGGTGGGCAGAGAATGGATTGAGAGCAGTCCTGAAGAGAAGAACTTGAGGGTGCTGGTGGATGAGCTGACAATGTGCATTTGCAGCCCAGAAAGCCAGACGTATCCTGAGATGCATCAAAATAAGTATGACCAGCAGGTCGAGGGAGGTGACTCTTCCCTCTCTACTCTGCTCTTGTGAGACCTCACCTGGAGTAGTGTTTTCAGTTCTGGAGGCCTCAGCACAGGAAGGATATGGATTTGCTAGAGCAAGTCCAGAGGAGGGCCATGAAGATGATCAGAGGGCTGGAGCACCTTCCGTTTGAGGACAGGCTGGGAGAGTTGGGTTGGGCTTGTTTATCCTAGAGAAGAGAAGGCTCTGGGGAGACCTTACAGCAGCCTTCCAGTACTTAAAAAGAGAGCTACGGGGAAGATGGAGAGAGGAACTCTTCATCGGGGAATGGAGTGATAGGGCAAGGGACAACGGTTTTAATATGGAAAAGATTTAGATCAGACATTAGGAATACATTTTTCACTGTGAGGGTGGTGAGGAGTTGGAAGAGGTTACCCAGAGGAATTGTGGATGCCCCATCTGTGGAGGTGTACAAAGCCAGGCTGGATGAGGCTTTGGACAACCTGATACAGTGGAAGGTGTCCCTTCCCATGGCCATAAGAATGGTATGGTGAAACTAGGTATCTTTAAGGTCTTTTCCAACCCAAACCAATCTATGATTTATGATTCTAAAAATGTTTTCTCTGTTTCTAAACAAGTACTTTCATGTGTACATGTTCTCCGTTGTTCTCTTTCTTTCCTTCTTTCTGTGAGAGCATTTTTCTCTCTCCATTTATTAGAATAAAAAATCCTCAAGGTAAAAGATCAAGCCACTGTTCTGTTTTGCTCATCCTACTGGCATACTGGGTTTTCCACACTAAAACTTGAAACTGTCAGATATACACACTTGTAGGACAGCTTTTATATGGCATAAATGATGTTCCTCTATAGTAACCAGTATTTATGTTTTTGTAATGCTATTTTTATCTTTAGAGTTACAAATGTTTACATACTTTGTCCTTCTGTTTTTTAATTCTTCCTTTCAGGTGCTACAAATAGGGTAAAGAAAAAATGCAGCTTTAGAAGAATGACAATTGTAGAAGGTGAAAAGAGAATTTCACAGAGACAAATATCTTCAAGCTAGCAGAAATGGAATAATGTATCTGTTTTCAGTCAGAGCAGTTTTTAGTTGTCCTCAGATTTTTTAATTTTTATTTTTGAGAAAGGAGTACAGAGAGTGTTGACTTTTACTTTTATTATTTCTGTATGTTAACTGTAGGCTACAGCAAGGTTTTTGTTGTTGATGAATGGTTGTATTGTCTAATCATCAAATAGGTGTGCACTCTTGGCAGTGCTATTGTGTATACCAGACTATCCATTCAGCAAGATGTTAATAAAGAAATTAATATGAAATATGAGATAAGATTAACAAACAATTGAGCAATACAATTCTCAAACATTAATATTGCAACCTTGAAAATAAAAGGCGAGTGTTGAGTTTTATAGTCATTATTTAGCCTGGTGGTTGAGACCAGGCTAAAACTCTTGACTTCCAAAGTACTTGGCAAATAATGTAAAACACTTTCAAGACCATTACACTTAAGACTGTAAAATTAAATAAAGGCTAGAACCATCATTTAGATTTACTTGAGTAGTGATCACCTGTGACCTCAATGGGAACCAATGTGGACTCTGCAATATGGATGTGTTCAGATTCTTCAGCGGTGGGTGGGTGAAAAGGGGATTGTTTCTAACTTATGGCTTGTGCAGCACAGGGAAGACCCCTGCAAATGCATCCCACTGTGCATTTTTGTTCAGTTGATCTGCATATGTGCAGGCAACTCCCTCTTATGCATGCCATGAAAAAGGAGGTCTCTCATGTTTGTGTGGCTGCATCCAGTTGATGATTTCCAGCTGAGAAGTGGTTTTGTGATTAAAAAAGTGATAGCGGCTTCTGCCATTATGCTTAACACTGGAACTGTATCCGTATTACGTATGTAATGCAATAGGATACAAAAGCCTGTCCTTTCCACAATTAAAATAGGTTCTTCTTCTGAATAGGATAACATAGAAAAGTGTTAATGAAACAAGATGCTCTTGCTTAACTAGGCAACCAGCTGACACTTCTGGATATACTTTAGCATTGCCAATATATTATATACCTAAAATGATTACTTAAGTCGTATTGTTCTCAATGCAAATGTATTTTAGTCATGCGGCCATGACATCTCTTTTCTTGTCGCTGTTTCCTGAAAAATTAGCAAAGCTATTGTAGTTGCCAAGGCCAAGCTTATTTTTAAATTATTATACTTAAATTGCTAGTCTGGTAGAATAGGATTCTGACAGAATACTGAATGGCATGTTTTACTGAGGATCCAGAAGATGTTTTGAACATTAATAAGGTAGTTACAATTTTTTCTTTCTTTTTTTTTCCTCCCCATTTACCAGTTTTATCCCAGGTGTATAAATACAACAGGGTTTGTATGCAGCACAACAGCCTTGTGAAACCTAAATTAGCCACCTAAATTAGGATCTTGAATTTCAGTGTTACTGGATCCTGGGTAAGTAGGTTGTTATCTCTTAATAACTGAAGCTTAAATCCTACTTTTAAATCAACCTTCTCTTCTAACTAGCACTCATACAGGATGAAATCAGAAGTTATAACTGTATGCTGAACAGCCTATTTTATAAGTACTTTAAACAGCACTTATAGTTGTTATGTAAGCTGAGAATCTTGCATTCTAGTGTCATCTCAAGGAAGCATCTACTTGCTTCTTATTAGGGCAACTGAATATACATAAGTGAGGGGAGAGGCTTCCAATATAAGTAATTGTATGTATGTATACAAATACACAAGGTGATACAAAACCAGGAAGAATTATGCAACATGCTGCATACTAGCAGATGAAACGGGGAAATGAAGAAAGCATTGGAAGAAGAAATGTGAATATATTGGTTTGATATTTCAGGAAGTTCTGATGTTGCAGTGTGTCATTTACAACCTATATTTATCTGCCATAAGTGTCCTATATACATGTGGATGTGTTGTCCATACAATCCTTTTCACTTCTTCTGAGCAATTCTATGACCGGGTACATAGAAGAAGTAGCAGATGCTGATGGCTAAAAAATGTGTTTTGTACAAGGAGAACGATGTGAAAGGTAGCATGGGACTGAAGAAGGGCAACCTGCATGTTGATAGTACAGGAGTGTAAGGAGATACAGAATCTAAACCCAGTAAGAAGACAAAGGGATCAAATGTTTGGAGAAGACGTTTCACTGTCATTACTTTGACTTAGCACATGAACTGTTAGAACCGAACAGATGATTCTTTAGTCAGCATTTAAGAGTAAGTTTAGCCCTGTGAAGAGTGAAGGACTACTGTAATCAAGGAAGTTTTTACTCATCCAACCAAAGCAGAGCAGGCTCTGTTTTCCAGTGCCAAGTGGCTAAGGTTGTTTGCTTCATAGCTATTCTCACTACTCCAAAGGGGAGTTTGAACTGTTTGGTCAATCCCTGCTGGGTTCATTAACTCTGTGTGTTTGTTTCTGTTACCCCATTGAGAAGGGAATAGTTTGTATTTGTGTTCCTAAAAGATTGGACCTGAATTATTTAACCAAACCCCACTGAGCACAAAACCTTTTGTATTTGGTTGAACTCATGCTCCCAGGGTCATTTTCATCTGCTCCTCTGACCTTGCCAGGGGGAATCCCTTTTTATTTCTTCACTTGGTAGAACTGTTTATCTGGGCCCTGCTGAGGATAGAAATGGGCTGCTTACTTTCTACTGCAAATGGGAACCGTGAGAGTCTATTACTTGTCTTAAAGAGAGAAGAGCTTATGCAAGAAGTTTTTTGATTTTGTTATTTTTTTTCCTTCAGAGAATTTAGAATTTCCTTTCTGGGACAGTGTTGCAGTGATTCTTCAAGAAGGAGTAGGTGACAGCAGTGAGATGAGTCCAGAAATACGTAGACTCATTTTCTGCCCTGCTTTTGAGGAAAGCCATAGTAGCATGAGCTACCTAAAACACTCTTCTGTGCCTCAAAGTGGAGTGAATGCACAATACTATTGGAGCACTGGTTTTAATTTCAATCCCAAAATGCAGCATCATAAGGATTAGATCATATTCAGCAGTTCTGTTGTGGACTGCTGACTTCTGAGAGGTGGTTTGTTACTGCTAGGGTTACCATTTTTGAAAAAACTCACACATGCAAAAAATAGCTACTGTAGAGCTACAGCAAACCTGTGCATTGATCTGAATCTTTTACCTGTGGTAGCTAGAAGTGTTGTATTTCAATAGGCATACTCAGGTGGTTTGAAAGAAGCTGATGAGTCCAGAAAGCAAAAAGGAAAAGTGAGTTGTAAGGAAAAGGTGGTGCTGTTTTGGTGTTCAGGCCAGCTGGGAGTTACATAAAATTTATCTGTCTCTTGAGGAGCCTCAGTTGGCAGGATTTGTGTGGATTTCTGCCCATAAAAATAAACCAGCTCTACCCTGGTAGAAACTACAGCCAAGAGTTGAACCCTCCAGGGTGAAAGCTTCTGCCAGAACAGCTGCCCCTCTAGGCAAAGTAGAAAGATGTTACACCCTTTAATTACTGTGGACTATATCTCCTTGTCTTTAAACAAAATTACTTCATTGGTTGATGAATATTTTTATCACTATGCTTATATGCTAAAGTAGTATATACCTGAGTACAGCTGTCATATTCCCACTATAAGGTACACCTACATTTATCATTTACTTGTTTTAAATACCTCCCTTAATAATTTTGCTGAAAAGCTGAGTAAACTCCCAACAAATGTAACACATACTTAGCAATCTGCACATAAATCATAAACCTTCAAGCTGGAGACCATCTTGCGTTTTCTTACAAGCTGGAAACAAATATTCTTTGCTCAACATAATAATTACTTGACTACAAAGATTTACTAAATTACAGGCTTTCACAGGATGGATACCATTAAAAATTAAGATGCCAGTAAAGGCAGTGGTATCACTCCATTCAAGCTCATTTTCCTTTTTCTTATGTTTTGCCATGTCCTCACTTTATCTTCTTCACTTTGAAGAATATCCTTTGTTTTCTAATACTCGCTAAATCTCATGTAAGTCACATTCATTTCCACTGAATTAGACTCTCATACATTATCTGATCTGACTAGAAAAAACATATTTTTCTACTCTAAAAAATACTCTTAACCACAAATAATTTGTGAAAGACAAAGGTAGTGATTTGGTATAAGAATCTGAAGTGATCTGACTGAAATGGAAAAATTGCAAACATGTATTAATGGTTTGAACATGTTTTGTTTTCATGAGAAACTGCAGTGTTTTAAAAATGTAACAAAGTTAGTGGTCAAGTTTATAATGCCTTATTTAAGGCATTAGGTGTTATTCAAATAACCATGGGCTAACTCAATCCTGATAAATTTAACTTAAAAATTATCTTGAACGTATTCACATAAATTCATTTAAATACAAGATAGTGAGGGTGATTGAAGGCAAATCAAGGCACGAGGGGAAATATAAAGTATGAGTCTTATGGTGAACAAGCTGTCAGTCAGTTATGGAGTAGATTTCTCTTACCTTGGATTTTGTATGCTGGTAAGTTTTTTAGTTACTGGAGCTGTTAAAGCAAGGAGAATGAGACTGCCAGCCTTTGAGACTGGAGGATTAGGGAGGAACGGTGGAGGGAGGGCAGTGAGTGTTCAGGTGGAGCAGGCTGAAGCAGCAGTCACTCTTGGGGAGGGCTAGCAGACTCAGGGGCTGGTGGAGGAGTGTGTGTTTTTGCCAGAGTGCCATTGCAGTGAGCACTAAAGTACAAGTGGTGAGAAGGAACCTACAAATATCTCTCTATCTCTCTCAGCCTATGTGTTTGCAATTTGTGCATAGGCACGCGCAGCCCTCTGTGTGCTGCAGTTTTTAAACTACTGCTATGTCTGGCTCATTCTCAAGGGTGGTGTACAAGAGGGGAGAGTTTTTGCCATATTGGAGACAGATGAGAAAATTTCTTGTGTTTCTCATTAACCAGATACAGAAATTCTGGTCCTGCTGTTGTCCTTTCATGGTTCCTTTTAGTCTTCTGCATTCATTCCATGCTGTCCCTTGGTGTTAACCACTGCCAGAGAGCGCTTACAGGAGAATCAGGCAAGAACCAGCCTAAAAGGTTGCATATTCACACAGTGTTGGGCAATGTGATGTGCAATATACCTTTCAGATTCACATTTTTTTCATACCTAACACACTCAAACTTGTGCACTGTCACACCCTATGGCTTATCTTGTTACTCAGGCTCTTGTGTATCTGCAGTTATCTAAGCCAACAAAACTTCAGGCCTGAATTATACTAGTTTTTAAATAATTCAAAGAAAGTAGCTTTAAATTAGTAGTCTTTTTTTTTTTCCCTACTATGGAACTCATGAGCTTATTCCAAAGTTTTGGCAGTATCTCTATGAAAAAGCTACTGTTTCTCTGGTCACTTGTAAGCAGTCCCTGATGCATAATCGGTATCTGTGTCATCAGAGACAGCCCTAGCTATTTTGTTATCTTGAGTAAAAGGTATTCTGCTGCTTCTACTCCAACATTCACAAGAAATCATTCTTCATAGCAGGGATTTTTATACAATTTTAAAATGCCACATATTTAGTTATCAAGAAATACTGATTCATGAAATTCTGGAAAAATATGATACAAAGTATTTATAAATTTATATTTATAAAAGTTAATGTCTTATTAGTGATTTAATCATTGCAGTCACAAATTGTTTCTAAAAATGCTGCCTTTCCAATTCTGCAGCTCTGGGCAACTGTCCAGGCTTTACATGAGGTAAACAGTCCTCTATGTTGTTCTGTAAGGCATTGAACACTGTTTCAAGTTCTAATTGGATTGTTTATGTAATGACTTAGTTGAGTAAATTATGAATTAAAATTGCACATATGAAATTTGTCACTTTTTTGTCGAAGATGGTTAGACATTTCCTTTTTTATGTAAGACTTGAAGTTTTATTTTCAAACAGGATAGTATTAGTTGTTCATGTTATGAACATAAAACGTGAGATACTATATCTGCACCTTCCATAAATTGTCTTCTGTGCAGCCAACAAAATATGGATATTGCAGACTCATTGCTCAGACGAACTGAATGTATTTTTCTCAGCAATACAGAAAGGATCACAAAATTTCAGACTTCAACACGACACTATACTATTAAGCTGTGGACCTATTTCAAAGATGATGGAAAGAACGTTTTTAGAATCCAGAACATATATTTTTCACTTTCTTATTTCATCAGAGTTAAATAAACAAACAAGAAAACCTTTCCCCTACCTATCCTAAAACATTTAATATTTAAAAACATTCGACTAGTAGAAGGAACTGGATCGTTATTTCCAGTTCCTTGGAATAAGACAAAACTGTATTATGAGCATATAAGGCTGGGTTCTTCCAAATAGAGTTCAGTAGCATAGGTATCTATAATTCAGCTAGTTATCTAGACTCACCTTATATAATGGAGATATATATGCATTTGTAGGCCATGTATCATTTCATTATAGCTTAGATGTGTAAAATGGGTCAGCGAGATATGTCTCAGAAGTTAATTTCTGCCCATTATCTAGAAATCAATCTGGAACCTAGGTATCCAGATCACATGTATATGTCAGCACTATCTAAAGATGGCTGTGATTAATGCCTTCCTTAAATCAGAGTCACAAATTTTGTGCAAGCCAAAGAATATCTTGCAGAACTTTATTATAGACTTAAATCTCCTCTAAAAGGTGAAAAGCTAAAAGTGAATACTAGTAAAGAAACAGGAGAAATTGAGATTTTCACCCAATATCTGAGGTCCTACAGGGAATTAGACTAAAAAAAAAGTCACACCAACAGAATAAGGTGTGTGATCAAACCTCCATTATTAGAACAAGCCTCTGTATAGCTTTAAGTACTATGGTCATTGTTAATGTAAAACATTCTTACAAGAAATCCTTGGATTGTGACTGAAGGAAAAAATGTACCATAGTATTAATGATAACACTTGATTGTGTACAAGAGATTATTTTTTAATAAACAAATTATATTTTTAATAATCAGATGTTGTACTGGTACAGATATTAGCGTATAGCAAAACCGAGCTGAAGTTCTCATTGGCATCCAGACTAAATGGTTATGGTGAAGTTGCTTCAGTTTTAACAGTTTAAGCTCATGATCTCGGAAGAAAATGTCAGCATTTTCTTTCCTGGTGTCTGTCTCTTTTCTAGGAAGGAATAATTAAATTTAACAGGTATGTGCCTGTGTGTGAATGGGCAACAAGGTGCAGTAAAGCAACTACAGGTAGGCACCTATCTCAGAGGAGCTCTCGAGTAGTTGTATTTGTATTATACTAAAAAAATCTATTGCCATTATTATTCACAAAATACACTGCCAGATTAGTCTCATATGGTGAGTAAAGTAATAGCCCTCTTGGCATCCATACGTTTTTATAGACAATGGTCCAAGATAGTATTAACTATTATTTTTGCCAAGTTCAAACTGACAGTGAACTGCAGGCCAACTGTCTGCCACTGGCGTGCCCTGCGCCAATTATCTGTCACTCAGAAGCACTCTTTAGCATTAACTCTGACATTCTACCTCACGCTCAGTTCCCTGAATTTACAAGATCAACCTCAGTGTAAGCACAGATTTAAGCCCTTCTGTTTCATCTCTGAAGTGGATGGACAAAAGGCAGCTATGGTTGATCATCATGATGCTAAGATGATGTGGTGCTTTGCTCGCTGTCAGCATCCCTAGAGGACAGCTGAGGGCTCACCTTCTAGGGGCATCGCAGTGGTACCTGCTGTTAATCCCTCTTTCTGTGGCTACTTTTCATGGATGCAGAAATCTTGATGCTGGGGTGATTTTATCTTCCCCTGCCCCAGGATGGGATAGAGATCCTGTGGAAGGAAGGGCCTGCAAAAGAAGGGCACAGCAGGGGGGAGTGACTTTGCTGACACAAGTGAGAAGCTGTACCTGGAACTAAACACAAGTTGTCAAAATCTAAGGGTGTCCTGCATGAACAATGCCTTGCTTCCTATTTCTCTCCAATAATAGGAAACACACTACTGTTGTCACTGCAGGGTCTTAGTTAGAGTTCAGCAATACGAGTTTACTTCCTTTTTCGTCCTCTTCTTACATGCCTGTGTCAGCAAACATGTTCCCTTCCTGCTGTTGTCCTCGGAGCTGAAACCAACACCCCTTGTGAGTAGTCCTCCAGTAGTCTGGCATTAGAAGTTTACTTATGACCGCCACACATTATCTCCTATATATTACATCGTTCCCAAAGGAATCATTTCAGATTCAAGTTAAAGTTCTAGACAGTACTGAGATCAAAGCTGATCTTTAACCAGCTCTCATATGGTGTGTGCTTCCAGACGTGCTAGAACATGTCTCACTATTCATGCTAAGTTTCCACAGGCCTCAGAATGTAGATCATCATTAGCATCATTATTTTCATATAAATTAAGACATTCATTGAGAGAATTGCTTCTTTCCCTGTGATTATTCAAAGTGGTAGGCAGTGAAAGTAACAGGAGTTTTCTCGTAAAAATTGTCCCTGAGACTGCCTAAAATTTCCAAACAAAGCACACCTAAAAACTTTGAGGCTTTAATATCAGTTGCACAGTGACTATCTAGGACAAGACAAAGTTTCAAGGTTTTTAAGCTGACATGTCAGAATGTTTTTCCATTTCATCATGCTGTGCGGTTTCATGCTTTCCAGCATTTATTGGGTTAAGTCAAGTAGGGTGTGTGAGACTAGTGAAAAATAGCAATTGTAATGACAACTACAGCTTTTTTGCTTGCTTCTCCAACAAAAGACCTGATGTAATTTTTGATGTTAAAAAAGGACTTTCAGTGTGAACTTATAAAAGCTTTTTGCCCAGAATTCTTGAGTGAAGTTATAATCTGGTGTAAGGTGTAACTTGCTTTCGATGTATGCCTTTATTTTGTCATCAGTATTGCAAATTATTTGATTTTTTTTCCTACCCAAAAATATTGAGTTTTTCTAAAATTTTAGGAACAATGGTAAATGAGTTTTGGAGCTCTGAAGCAAATTCTGCATTATTTCCAGCAAAGTACAGCCTTTTAAATAATCTAGTGGCTAGCATTACTTATTAATACAAAGAATTTTCTAATTGCTCTATAAAGCCTAATGGATTGTTTTACTATGCCTGTAAATGGAGCAGTCTAAAAAAGTCTGTGATATGTGTATTTACTGTTAATTTCTTGACAATTTTGTATAAATGAGAAAAAAACCAGACTTTTGCGATGTGTTATCTGCATTGAGTGCCTACAATTTTGCTTTTAAGCTTTTGCTGATAATCCTTAGAGCATTTTTATTACATTTTTAGTTTGTTTAACAAAATCATATTAATGCTGATCTTAACTTACCATATGTTTTAAAAGGCAGGTTCACACCCAGCATCTCAATACATGCAGAGCTCCTGTAGCATTAGGAACCAACTATGTTCAATTGCCTCCAGATATTACCCTCATTTTAAAGGCTATAGAATCTAAATAGACTTTTTGAATGTACACAGAGGATGATAAGGAAAAATCCTGTATGTCAGACAAAGAAACTGTAAAAGAAGCCCTAAACAGGTGATATAATGTTCGTAAACCAAGGGCACCCTTCTGTGGGATCATGTTCTGATTGTTGAGCTTCACCATAACCTCTGATGCCTCAGTAATTTGAGATGCTTATTGGTTTGGCAATTGTTCACACAAAATAAACTGTCCAAACATCATGTGTGATAATCAGCCAATCAGGTCTCCAAGGAGTCTTTAAAGGTTCAAACTGAACAAAGGCTCTGTATCTACCAAGTTCAGATTATTGTCTTGGAAAACAGCTCTCTGCCAGGTAATGTGCTGATTTTCTGTTTCCTTTTAGCTTTACTTTGGGGTAGTTTCAGATTGCTGTGGTAAACCATGCAAAGCTAATTGACTAATTAAATGTAAGACAAGTAAATGCGCCAGTGCCCGTTGCACAATATTTGCTATTGCCTTTTTAATGATTATCTAGCATATATTGACGAAAGAGTGTGAAGCACATTAAAGAAGAAATATTCTTGCACTCTGTCTACTCTCAAAAAGTTATAACAAAGATTAATGACTGAATGGTGACACTCGTCAGGCTTGTCAGGCTGTATAGATTTGATTGACATTTTTTGTTCATATATTTTTTCAACATTTCTGAGAAAATAAAGAGTTCAAAGATCAGACTTCTAAAGAGGAACTTTAAGGAAAAGGAGGCATCAGTGTCATTCAGGTCAGGTTTTAGAATGGATGAACAAGAAATGTAGATCAGAGTTAGAGTGAAAAGTGTAATGGAAGTGATTCTGTGGCTATGTGACTTGGATTCAGTTGAAGGAATGATAGGGCAGTGATAAAGAGTGCAAGCAAAATGTTTGGCAGAAACACAGCTTTGAAGAAGCTCAAGAAGCTCACAGCTAATATGGAAAAAGATGAATGAGGGCAGGAAGAAGATTTGAAAACAAGTTGGACATAGCTGAGTCAACAGGCAAGGCAGATGATTGCCAGGGCAGTGTGTGTGGGAATGAAGAGCAGAGCCTGGACTGACAGGGAGAGTCTGAAGAGTGTTCTGAAGTAACATGTAATTTATAAATTCAATATAAATTTTACTTACAAGACTAGTCTTCATGATAGACATTTTATTTTCGTAAGGATGTTGGAGGGCAGCAATCACATAATGCCCCTGCGTGAAATGGAATGATGGAAACCAGGCTATTCAACCATTACTTTGACTGAAGCAAATGCAAAAGTAGTTTCCAATTTTTTTTTTCATACATAACACCACCCCCCCCCCTCCCCAAACCTCCACTCAACCTATATAGTTTTGGTAATACTTAGCATGTTAGCAGGTTTATAATGGCTGCTTATACATCATTTTGGGCCAAATTTTACTGGGTTAATTTCATGAAGATAACAGTGATTTTTGGTGCTGTTTTTGTCATCCCTGTTATGAAAGTTTAAAGCCTCAAGATCTAATTCTTTGCTCAAACCTGAGTGTAAAGCTGGTTTTGATTTTACTGGAGCTGGATGACAGTTTAGAGACCAGAATTTTAACTGTCATCTTCAGAACTCTTTTGACATCTGAAGCACTGTGATGGCTTACCACATAGTAAGGCTATGGACTTAAATGGGTCAAAGTGCTTTCAAGCTTATTTCCAAAGGGGTAATTTTATACCTTTCTTTATATGTTTTTTTAAATTTGTTTTTGCTCATTATATTATTATCAACAAATCTACGTCAAATGTTATTCATAAATGCTTTACAAAAAAGAAAATATTGAGGAGGTCAAAAAATAAGCAATATTCACCAGTGACTGAAATCCTAGTGTTTATTCATATGGTCCTATCATTGTGTAGAACTGATGTATTATAACTCTCCAAGAGTAAAACCAGTCACTTGCTTGTTAGTAAAAACAGAAGATAACAGCAAAGGTATTCCTACAGAGAAATGGTAGAGAGGTCCCCAAATCCCTACATAAAGGAGTTGTGTCAGAACAAGTGATTTTTCATGATGCTGCATGCAACTTAAGGGAAGTTTCAATTTGAGGAAATTTTTTTTTTGCTTTAACTTACCTCCTAAAAAACTATTATTTAAGACTGTCACAGAAAATTGATTTGCCAGTACAATTCCCTATCCCCTTAAACAGCTAGAAGATGGAAAGAAATTGAGGGGGAAAAAAAACCCACACCGACCTATCTCTTCTTCACAAAGTCACAGAGAAAGGGAGTACTGTGCTTGACCCAGATAACAGAAGAAAGCAGGACAGTGAAAGATGTGTGTGCAATGTAGTTACAGACATTATAGAACAATCACCACATGATGTTTAAACATTGCTTTATGGTGTTTCCACTGAGATATTCCATTAGATGTGGTGATAATGAAACACGATTGTACTTTACTGAGAGCTCTTGCCATCACTGCATACTTTCTGATTTTTTTCTTCCAATGGATTGCACATAGAAATAAGGGAAAGAAATTACTTGAAGAACATAATCAGAATAAAACCAGCAAAATTATAATGGTACTTAAAAGCGGACAAACTTTTCAACACAGTTTTATTTCATTTTGTCAATATTGTTGTACTCAAGTTAGAAGTGTAGTTTAAATATAGCCTTGTGGGGAATGTGGAAGAAAGCCTTTAAAAAATGTCCCTGGGCAGTGCATATGTGCTGACAAAAGTAGGTATTTTTAATTCTTTTTTCTTTTTTATCCACTTCTGTAGACATAACTTGTCTACAACAACTAATTTGAGATAGAATATTTTCAGCTAAAGAGAGAGATTGAAACAAGACAAGTGTTTCTTTACTGGTAAAGCACTCGACATCTATACAGCATCTCAGTTCAGCTGGCAATGTTTCTCCCAGATCTACTCCTACATACTCAGATGGCAAGTCTTTAGAGCAGGGAAAAGTCCTATCTGGTCATTCAAAACATCACAAAACTGATGGAATCAGCTTCTTGTAGATGGCAAATGGATTTGGTCATCAACCTGAAATAAAATTGCCATATGTAATGTATGGCCCTGAAGATCCTGAAAACTGACAAAGCACCCAACTATCTTCACCATCAGATTTCCATTTAAAATCATATTCTTCCATTATACTGCAGCAAATTAATATTGTATGTTTAGCAGCAGTAAATATATATGCCAATTATATAAAATATGAAAATTATAAAAATATACTTTTATTTGTCCTTTTACATTAGGTTTTGAACTCTCAGAGATTGTGATTTACATGGATATAATATAGCATGTTTGTAAAACAGTAACAATGATGGCTGAGGTATGGAAAAACCTAGGGAAACTACAATAGATTAGCATAACAATTCTAACTATTTTAATAACAAGTAAAAAAAGATCTGATAGTTGATAGCCTGATGATGCACCTCACATTTTAAGAACAAAAAGCCATGGAAAAGGAAAAGAGTAGGCTGTGACTTTGCAGAGAAAGAGAAGACACAAAAATGGCAGCGTTATATTCAGCAAGTTCAACTCTTTTTTTTTCTGGGTAGAACTGCATCTGATTTATGTTCTGGTTTGTGGTGAGGGTGAATTAGTATCTAAGACCATAAGGTAAACTCAGTTCTAGCTCACTGCCTTTGTTTAAAGGCTCACATCTGTAAACATTTGGTCTGAATATTAATTTTATTTGTATGAGTAGTCTGAGTATCCTGTTGTTTTTTTATAGAGCACATTATGCAAAGTTGTGGGTTTTTTTCATCAAGGCTCCCTTTAAGAGGCTCATCAGAGTGAAGCATAGTGCTGTAGGGTCTAGTGAGAATATGCACAAATACTAAAATGCTGTGTGTGAGCATTCACAAGAATTGTTCCTTTAGTTCAAATACTGAAATATTTGTTGATAATGAGGAAAAAGCTGTAAACGTATTTCTGTTCTTAGATTTTCTTTGAAGTCAGTAGGCATTTCAAAAGGGTCAGACTGTAACTATTTATGTAAACTCATCCTTCAATTTAAAAGAAAAAAGAAATACATAATACAAAAATAGCATTTAATGAACGTTAAACCATATCGGTTTTTCTAGTTCATAATTAGTATGTTTTAAAAGGATTTACTACAGAGTTGTGTTTATACACTACTGTTATAGATCTTTTTTACTTGAAAGTCATTTTAAAATAGAAAAAAAAAGCATAAAGAAAAAAGTCCTACTGAACACTCACAGCTCTGTATGGGATTGTACAGATGTCTTTTGCATAAAATTCCTAATCATCTGCCAAGTACGAGTGCAAAGGGTCTTCTCATACCCTGTGAAATTGTAACACTTTTAATACATAGCACCGCAGATGATACTACAAAGAAGCTGTATTTCTCAGCTAAATATTATTTTGTAATCCCCTTTAACATGTTTGTTACCATGTGTATATTCAGTTATTGGTCCAACTTTTCCATTAATTTATATTAGGGCTTGTAATTTAAACCTTGGTATGAATCTAGCACTACTAATATTGTCCTCTGATATTCTGCGTATGACATGGTATAGATGACTTTATCCATAGTAGACTATCTCTATTTTAAAGAGGTAAGATGAGATGATAATTCTTTCTATTGATACACAAAGACTAGTTGGGTCATGGTGAGTTTGCATAGTGGAATGAGCTCCCTATAATTGTGTTGAATCACCTTGATAATGAGAAATGACATAAATGTTTAATTTATTCATTCCTTTCCACTCAGAAGGTCAAAATGAACATATATCTTCATTTCTATTTCTAGAAGTTTTCAAATGAGTTTTACTTTTTGATTTTCAAGTAATATTTAATTTGAATTATCAAATCTGAAATATCAATAGAACAAAATTAAATTCTAGGTGTATATACAAAGTTAAGAGAATGAATTAAAGATAAATTCAGTTCATTGTAAATTTCAATAACAACAGTCAAATTCTAATGCAGCTTAACTATTTTAGAAGTCAATTGATGGTCAAGACCAATGTTACTGTGAAGCACAACGAGTGAAAGCAAACATCCTTGTGGTGACAGGGACTGATGATGAACTTCTTGCATTTATTGTGATTAGAAAAGCAAAGAATTTTCTTCTTCAAAGACAGAAAATCATAAGCTGTTAACAGGTATATAAAGCTCTGCTCGCAAAACCAGATAAGGTTATGGAATGTTTTCACCTTATCTTCAACAAAAAAGAATTTAAAGAACTGACTAATTAATTTCCAGCACAAAAAAATATCTGAACTATAAATGACTGGACTGTTTGAAGAGCAGATAGGCAATTTAAGAAGTTTTTTGTTTTCTAGGACTTGACTGTGGCTTAAAGCCAGGACTCCTTTTGGAAGAGCGGTGCTGCATTAGAGTTAGAATTCCTTCTGGACAGCATGTGCTGCAACAGGAGCTCTACCAGCCTGTGAGATGGAACAGCATATCCCCATCTGTTGCTGGCCAGCTGTCCTGTATGTCCCTCTCCTTTTCATGAGATCAGGCCGATAGCAGTAGTTATACTCTTGAGCCATCATGCAGCTGAGCTGCAAACATGAATCAAAAGGGGGAGGTACACCTTTTAGCAGTCATTTGCCTGTCTAGAATTTGGTTCATGAGTGTGTTGGCTAAGCTCCCATCCAGAAAAAAATACCTGGCATGTGTCTGTGCCACTGAATGACCAAACAGTCTTTTTCTAGAGAGAATCTTTTGTTAGGAGAGAAAATGAGATTGTTTATTGAGGTATGTTATAAGGAATATTGTTGGAAGAAAGTGTTTTCCTGGTAACTACTGGTTTACAATGCTTAGTAGTTAACAACCTAGTTTATAGTTCATTAAATTTACCACTGCTTTGTGTCAAGAGACATCTTACCACTGTCTTTAAGGATTTACTTTCCCTTTTTCAAAACTATTAAATTTGCAACATATTCAGGAAATACTTTAATAGTGACTGCAAAATGTGGTAGTCCACATTGTCTTCTGAAATATAGACCTGTTGGAGAGAGATAAAACACCAAGAAACACTTTAATATTTCTTCTGAGAGAAGGGGATGGTGACATGGCTGTTAGGATTATTTGAGGAGTAGGAGTTCGAAGGGAAGGGTGGCAGGGTTTTATTTGTTTGTTTTCCCCTAGGTGCCGGGCAAGGTTCAAAGTTTGTTTAGGAAAGTAGAATGGAATAAAATTCACTCTTTGTGGATTTTCCATAAAAACATGCATCATTAAAGAATCTACCTGAACATTTATTCGAGTAGCTTTTATTGTAAGAAATAGCAAATGGTTGTCACCTACTATCCTTCTCTACATCATTAAGTTTTTACAGTGTAACAGACACAGAGCAGCAAGAGAATCTGATTGATGTCATTACATCACATCATCTTTAGACTGACTGGTAAGAGCCTTCTCATACATTCTGCTTTATTCTTGCCAGCTCTCTGTGGTGGCTGTACAAAGCGCTACTTTGTTTTTTCATTCTGTCCCATTGCTGTCAGATCCATTAAAGCTGAAGCACTTGCCCCGATTGATAGTAAACCTCAGATATTTATGGAAGAAGAGTATGATAGCGATGAATTTTGCATAAAAGTGATAGTTATTAGATAACACAGTGTGAACTTTTTTGGCTTGGTCTTTGTGTTTATTTTGCAGCCCACACTTCCTTGGTAATGCAGCCATGGAGACGTGCTGGTGCAGCCTGGGTACCCAGGTTGCTCGTGGAAGGGAAGCCCCTGGCAGGGTGCTTGCAGCAGCCAGTGTTTTCAGAAGTTAGGAGGTAACTTATACACATGCCTACGCTGCTGGCTGGCCCCTGCCTGAATTAGGGTACCAGAAGAAGCAAAACTTAATCTACATTGTAAATGGCAAGTTGATGTAACTTCAGTCTGAGGTCATTATAACTTCAGCTGATGGCCTCATGGTAGGGTAGAACTCAATCAGTCTGCACTGGTAGTGTGCTAGGTGGAGAGGAGGAGGTAGAAAAGCAAAACTAGAAGAGCTGATCTGTGGGAAGAAAGTGTTTTTGAGTCCCTTTGTTTTCTTCCTTTGCACGAAAGGAATGAAGACAGGCATGAAGTGAGGTGAGACCTTGAAACATGCCGTAGAAAGGCAAAAGGTCTGAGGAGGTGTCTGAGATTAAGATAATATGATGTACTTGACCATACTACATAGAGTAGGCTCCATGAGAGTGAGCCAAAAACACCTTCTTTTGGTGTTTTCTAGATTAAGGACAACTGAGATAGGGTTGCAAGAAGGAGGACCAGATCTTTTGGGGCATGGTTTATTTAGTTTAGCTACTCAAATGGGAAAATATTTAAGTTGTGAGAGGGAAAGCCATCTCCCTTCTCCCCATATAGTTTTATAACAACCACTCATCTTAAAAGTAGAAGTTAACATTTGAAATGAGCTGCTTGATTGAGGGCTAAGCTACACATTCTGCAAATCTGAAGTCTAAGTGTAGTGTGAGGAAGAAGCAATTTTTCATTTTATACACCTTCATTCCCACAAACCAGTCAGTTAAAATAAGTATATTGAATGGTGAAATTAAGAAAAATGGAAAAAGGAGAATAAATCCCACCTAATGACAAATCAGGAGTCTTTAAAAAGTATTTTAACCAAATTATTACTGACACTTCAAGTCACTAGTCATAAGTAGACCATTGCTCTGCTAAAACACTGGTAAAATGACGCAGCCGTTTAAGTACTTTCAGCTGTATTTTTCTGTGTCTTAACTAGCTTGAATTATTTTTTTCTTTATTTATCTTGTAAGTCTTATTAAGTCTTATCTTTTGTAAGA
Organism: Dromococcyx pavoninus; assembly: GCA_033558185.1. Lineage (NCBI taxonomy): Eukaryota > Metazoa > Chordata > Aves > Cuculiformes > Neomorphidae > Dromococcyx > Dromococcyx pavoninus. Next base: position 3,116,514 of record JAUMJL010000199.1, on the reverse strand, counting down.
CTTTTCAGAGAGTATGACTGTAGTATCACTGAAATACATAAAATTACTGATATGTCCTCAATGTTAAATTCCAAGTAAGTAATTTTGAACTTGGGAGTAAGAAAAGAGGTGAACAGGAATGTAACTCCATAGAATAGGAATTTTTGCTTTAGCAATGAGATCTCTTCACATATTATTAGGAAACTAATTTGTATAAATCATTTACAATTTACTAATTTGTATCAATTAAATACAACACTGGAAAAAACAATATCATCTTTTGCTTATTAATTAGTCTTTCACTTATGAGGAAAACATTAAAGAGTTAATTATCATCTCTAACAAAGCCTTGGGGAATGCATTTCATCCCTCACATAAGATATATTGTTTTCTGTCCCTCCATAAATATTTACTACTTTATGTGTTCAAAATGATCCCATGGTATTCATTTCTGACTTGGCAAGAATGGTATAAATCAACAGTATTTACTAACATGTGGCTGCATAGTGCAGCTGAATTACTCGTGCAATAGCAGTAAGAGAAGAAAATGGCAAGCAAATACTCACAATTTTAGGCTCAAGGGTCCAGTATTCTTGTGCAATGCTGGTTAAACAGACGGACAAAGCAGAGGCCGTTTGAGATGTGTTAATATGGGAAAATGTAATTAGTTCCAAAATAAGACTTACTGTAATTCAAGCAGTAGATATAAACTGAGGGAAATAGTGCTAGCCTTGTGTGTCATCAAATCATGCTGTAAGGCTGATGGTTGCTGGGTATTGTAGAGTTGAAATAAAAAATTTGAAGAGAATTTACAGAAGCTAATCCTTCACAAACAGAAGTATTATATATATCAATGAAATATATCAATGACAGAAGCACAGCTTCATTAATTACTGCACCTGTCCTATCAGCTGAGTCACAAAGTTGCTTCTAAAGACTGGGGTAACTGTTGATATCTGTTCTTGAGAAGCATTTATTTTCAATCAGAGAAAGGTCTAAAGGGCAATTTAACCTTAAGTTCATAGAAAAGTAGGTACACATTAATTTCCTTATCTCACTAAGGAAATTTATTTCTTTACCTAAGTATAAATTCCTCATCTCTCCCTCCCTGCTAACCATAATAATGCAGAAGTTGAAACTGTTCTTCCTTGCCTTCCAATAAGAGTAATTCATTTTTTCTCTCTCAGATATTATTTTATTCATCTTTCTTTTTATCCCTCACTCTTTCTTGCAGGTTTTGTTGCCCTCTTCCCTTTTTTGCTCTTCCTTCATCTAACTACACACACTCATGTTGTCTTTATCCAAACAAGATACTACTAAAGCTGTTTTTTCCAGGTGCAGCACAGTCCAATGTGTGGGTTCCCAGTAACAGACACCAGTGTCATGAAGAGATGTATATATTGGTTTTTTATGTGAAACATCAGATGTCCACATAAAGTACAGATTATTTTGAGGTCTGTATATTGTTGGCCACATGTACAGGACATATCAGACAAAAAAGTATCGCTAATGAGTCCAGGGGTAATTTTAAACTGGTAAGCTAGATCTTGGTCTCTGAGGTTTCTCAATACGTTATCTCAAAATGGCAGGTAAGAGAGAGATATACTTCCAGTATTTCTGCATTTCTTATGAGGACAGGATCTGAAATTGCTTGCAGAGCATTGCTTGTTTATTTATTCATTGAGTACTACAATTTCTGAAATACACTCTGTAATGAACTGGAAAGAGGTTTTTTCTGAATGAGTAGCATGAGTCAGAAGTGCCTAGCTACCAAGATCTAGCCACTTCTTGATCTTTGGTTGCATAATACGAACAGTACAAATGTGATTCTACCTACTTATAATTGAAAAATTTATCCAACATTTAAAGCACTAGATTTCCAAAGGTCCTTATACCTTCATAGACAATTTATCTGGGAGGAGATGTCAGGGAAAAATCTGACAACATTACAAGTTATAAAAACTGCTCTGTATTTTTTTAATATTTTCTCAAAGTTATCTATTGTTATATTAGCATATATACTCTATTTTTTAATGCTGAATTTCATATTCTAAACTCCTGGGGTCTTGGGGTTATTTTGGGTAATTTTTTGGTGTGGGTTTTTTTTTTATTTTCACCTGATTTCTATTACTTTCATCAAATTCAAAGACATATCTACCTTTTCCTGTTTTTGAACATCCAAACATATTTTTGAATACAGAACCAACTTTAATTCTTTCCTACTGTTTGATACTGTGGTGATATAATAATCAAACGTTAATACAATCTTCTAGCCTAAAGACTACTTTACAAAATTCTCATTTAGGTGTCTAATATCATGTGCAAACCTGTAGTTTTAATAAAAAATATTTTATTGAGGAATTACTCCAATGTAAAGACTAGCAAACAGTCATGGAAATACCTGAAAGAGTAACAGTAGGTCTAGGCTCAGGGAGGCAATTATTTACTATGACTTTCCTTTCAGCTTTTGTCATGTGTAATTTTCACAAGGTTTCTTTTATTGCCCTGTGCAGTTGCCATAATAACAGCATGTCTGTTGATGGAAACCTCAGGCTGTATTTGTCACAGGCCTACTATGCAAGTAGGAAAATTGTACTTAAGCCTTGACATAGTATGGCGTGACTTGGTTCAGTTATCTGGATCCAGCCAGCTGAGGGTAGTTCAGAGTGTAACTCTGTTAGTACAAACTTTACTTCCTTGTCATTTTTGATGCATCGTTAGTTACCCCTGTCACATAGCAGTAAAAATTTGTGTAGTTTGAGTTCTACAAGTTTTTTAAAAGGTAGGATTATTTCTGAGGTGCAGTGTGTGGAATAAAACTAAAATAAAGCTGGTTGTGGTTTGGTCTGGTTTGGTTTTATTCCTTTGACATAAATTCCAGTGTTTCTCACTGTGCTTCAGGTACCCGATTGCTCGTGTTTCATAAAATATTACATATCACATGACATGATTAAATTGGTTTTGATACATATAAATCAGTGTATGTATGAAATCTTCAAATCCTATTAATCCTGTATTTTATTTGCATTATCAAGGTTAAGTTTCATATATCTCCTTAGATAAAAAGAAAACTAGTTTTGAAACTAGAAAGCGAACTGGAATAATTTGGAGTCCTCATCCTGTTAGTTTAACTTGCTGGGAATTTTTCCTTTGGCTTAAGTAAGTATTGTTTAGTTCTCCAACTCTAAGGGTAAACTCTTAAAGCATGTGTGTTTCTTTTTCTAGACTGCCAGCTGACAGTCATACTGTTCTCAGCCAGTTCCATTCATTGCTAGTACAGCTGAAACTTTCTTTTAAAAATTTATTAAACAATAGTTGTCACTAGGATTTGAAATATCTGTGGAAAATATACTCCACTGCTGCTTGATGAACTTTGAATTAATAGATAATTTTTAAATAAGATTCTTCTGCTTCTCCATAAAAAGAAACAAAGAGGAATTTAAAGAGATATAAGTACCAAAATAATTATTTCTAAATGCTGTTTTTTATATGACAAAGTGACAAAAGAAAGGGTGAATGACAGGAAATGAGGTAATCAAAAGCAAATTAAAACAAAGGTGATAATACGAAATGTATAAATATTATAATAAATATTACTGTTGGAATAGACAGAGGGAGGGTGCATCCATGTATTTCATTGCAATTTGGTTATGGCTTGGTTGAGTAAATCTAGCAGATGTTTACACTCTGATGTGCAGATTCTTGTTTCTCATTTGGAAGTCTTTTTAAGTCAGAATTTTAGGACTTTTGGCAATTACCCAGAAATCTCAGATATGGCTGGTTTGGATGCATAGTGGTCTCCAGCTCAGTACCTAAGACTCACTGCTTCTACATCAGGTAAAACAGATGCTTGTTTTTCTGCCCAGAAGACCTCAGGCAGAAATATACCAGGCCTGGGCAGCATCTGAAGTCTGGATATTTAACCCATACACAGTCAAAAGTCTTCTTTAAGCCTTTGTTAGTTTCTGTATGAGAAACTTGGTCAGTGGCTTGCATGCGCAGAAGCAGGTTCCTGTTGCCTTACAGTCTAACTATTGTACCATGTTGCTTTGCACAGCATAGATTTTCTATAGTTTGTAAAAATTAGTCTTTTTTTTTTTGTCATGACATGATTGATTTCTCAGAAACAGAAATTCATGAACTAACTAGTCAGTTTTAAAAATCATCCTCTCTGAATCCTCGTTTAAAGTTTAGCTGTTGAGAGCATTCTTTCTTCTAGAACAATTTGTTTTATTTGTATGCAAAGGTGAGACAGACATGCTTCAAATAGAGCATGAGTCTGGAGAATTAATTCCTAGGGGTTTAGAATCATATTGATTTTGTTTGTTTACCTATTTCAATCAATCTCTTTTTCTTCAACTGCTTTGGCATCAACATTAACACTTCACAGGACTCCTCTCTCAGAGACATGTTGGGGGAAAAGCAAACCAACAATTTTATATGGATTTAATTGTTCAAAACTGCTATTAAAGGGTTCTGTGAAAAAAAAAATATAATTGTGTTCCAGTAGTACAGATTGGTTATTTTTTCCCTTCTCCTGTGTGTAAGACCTCTGAATTTGGGGAAGAAGAAAGGTTTATAGTAGATATTCCTATCTTTGAACCTTGTTATAAATGCCTCTGTCTTTTCTCTCTGATTTGATTCAGAATCTGAATGTTCTAGGGAAAAAAAATAATTTTGCTGCTGAGTTTTCTTCATGGTAGCTGATCTTTGCTGTGCTCACACTACTGGCCAGAAGTATTTTGCTAAAGGGAATCAAACCCCATGTATCTGTATTTCTAGCAGGAGATTATGAACCTGATAATTGCAAAGAAATAACTGTGTGCATGCTAGATGGTAGGGAACAAGCTGAAAAGTAACAAAGCAGTTACAGGGAAAATAAATTATTTTTATTCCTAAAAATAGTGTTTTATCAGACCACCTGATAAAGAAGGTATAAGATGTTATTCTGTGTTGATAGATTCTGTCCAATAAACCCCAGCAGTCTGGCCCAGATCTACATTGTTTCCTAAATCTGTTCACTGATTTCACAGTTGAAAGCTGCTTGGCGTGCCAGTTCTTCTCCAGAAACACAGTGGCATCCTGCACTGGTCAGCTGAGGCAAGAACAGCTATTGGAAAAATTTTGCAGGGTGAAAAAAAGCCACAAGTAGTTTTTTTTTAAATATCTATGACTGTGCTATACTGTACAAAAGAATAATATCTTAATTATTTGTGTGAAAGCACAGAATTGTTCTCTGACTTGATGAGAAGAGAAAGGAAGAAACAAACTCAACAGAGAGGGGAGAGCTGAGAGTTGAGTACTCCTATTGTAACAGATGCACATGGTTATACACGGTAATGAGCCTGCCCACATTTTCTTACATAACCCTTCCCACCTCCCTGCATGACTTAACTCAGAATATAGTACAGGCAGGGTCAATGAGGGTGAACCAAAACCTTTAGTCATGAGGCTAAAAGGTGACCTTGTTCTGCTGTGATGCCAAATATTTCATCTGAAATCTCAGCTGAGTCCTTCTGCGATTTCCTTGAGGTGAGCACAGACATTAAAATATTGAAGAAATAAAAGACAGTTTAAATAAGATAAATAATAAATAATTCAGAATAATACAAATTGTGCATTTCTTTGCCTAGGAGAGAGAAATAATGTGGAATGAATTGTAGAGAGACTGTTGCTATCATAAAATCAACAAATTAACACTGCTTCTAGGCTTCATTCACTCTCAAATAAAAATGTGATTGGCATTGAAATTACCAACTTTATACTGAACACAAAGGGGAATATTTTTGCAACATCTGAAGCATTGGCTTTGATCTTTTATGGTTTCTCATATCACTAAAAATTCTCCTATCTATCTGAAATATTGACTTTAATGCATTTTGTCTCTTTTTCAGCTAAAAAAAACACTTGTTATTTTTCACCTTGAAAATATATGCATCCATAAATATTGAATGTCTGTGGTAGGCAAATGAGAAAGTTGCATTTAAAAGTCTGTTGTGTGTTTTGGGGATTTTTTTTAAGAATGTTTCAGAAATAACATTTTTCCCACTGAGGTGAGGATATTTGCATAAATAATTCTTCGATGCTTCTCCATTAATATGGGGAAATAAATAAATAAATAAATAAATAAATTTTAACCTTGAGGTTCCACAGTACCACTCTCATTTTGGAATGTTTTGTACAGAGCCTAATTTTTTTGTCTCCCTTGATTGTTTCAGAGCATTTCAAACACTTAGATTCTACTGCCTACCTACAGGTAACCTGTGAGTTGTTTTTTAGTCATCATTCTGGGGAAGTGCTACAGTGATAAACACTTTAAAAATACAGATAGATTAAATAGATTTTGACACTGTCTTGTACAAAAAGCATTTTTAAAGGGCAAAAATAGTACAGATTTAAAGATCTTACCATTCAGAAGCATAGATATTCTCTCACACTAAACACTGAATGAGGAAAGAATCAACTGATAGACAATATATTCTACAGGAGATCCACTCATCACTGAGTTCCCTTCATGGACAAAATAAAGATAACAGAGCTGATCATGTATAGCCACTTACACAATGAGCTTTTCACGGCTGAAGAAAATGGTCTTGATTGATTGCTATTCGCATTGGAGGCATGTATTTGGCCAGCTCTCATCATACCACAATTCACTACAATAAAGTTTAATATTAAAAGGAGTATAAACTTCATATCTACATGATGGTAAATATAAGCTTATGTATAAACTTCAGTAATCAAAACCTCAAAGACCTGCTGCATGACAGTGAAGGACCTTAAATTTCTTTTCCTGGTTGATTCAGAGTTCTAACATTCTGTTTCCCAGCCTTGGTTTTATTAGATATCATACTCCTTTTGGGGTCTATTATGTAAACAACATGAGGTCTGGACCATTCCACATTTTTGGAGTATACCTGGTCAATAGGGTGTCAGACTGTTGGTTGTCTTAGGTGACACTGGCATGTCTTTTTTAGGCATTCTCTGCACTGGAGGTGGACATGCAGACTCCAGGCTTTCCTGAATCATAGAAAAATAGAATGGTTTGTGTTGGAGGGGACCTCAAATATCACCTAGTTGCAATCCCCTTGCCATGGGCTGGGAAACCTTCCACTAGACCAGGTTGCTCAAAGCCCCTTCCAGCTTATCCTGATGTGACTGTCTTTCTGCTGCAGACATGTTATGATGCCTGTAACCTACAACCAGTGTGCAAAGCTCTTGAGCATAAATGTTTTGTTCAATATGAATATGGATGTGTGTATATTCTTAAGCTCTTTGTTGAACTGAGACATGTAAGGCTTCCGTAAAGTTACAAGAAAAGTTTAATGCAGAATGAGAGAATGAGAGAATGGATTCAGGCCACCTGAAACCTAAGTTGTTGCCTTGACTGGAATATCATGTTTCAATATCAGGCCAGGTGTTAAAAACAATCAGATATATACTTAATATTATTGGTACACTCATAGGATAAATATAGATCATGAAAATTTCATCATTAAGGTGATAGAATAAATACAATGAAATCTACTAAAACCAAGAAATTGAAAAATAAAGAGGAATTAAATATGTACAAGCAACTTGGTGCATATCAGTCACCTCATACAGGAGTGGAAGTATGCTTCAGGGTAAAAGAAATAATGTGCACTGTGAAAGACTTAATACATCTCTCTGCTTCATGTTTCCTGTCCCGAGTACGTCAACCTATTTATAAAATAAATATCACACTTCAGAAAGGCTGCGTGTTTTTCACATTCAGCTATGCAGACAGCATTATTATCCAGAAGAAATAAAAATCTACAGCTATTTATTATATTTAAAATCATCTGTGTGTAGCATTCTTCTGTGAACTGTAGTATTCTGGAATGCAAATAATACTACTGTTTTGAGTAGCGCTTTGTTGATAAAATATATCTTTTTTTTTGTAACTGATAAGGATAAAGACTATCTTGAATTGTAGTAGCCATTTTAAGTCAGTCCCATGGTGCATATATGCCCTAGAGCCATCTTTGCTTTCTTTGCTTAAATAAGTACTTTATTTCAAATACTTTATTGGCAGTTAACAATGATTTTATAGTTACTTGGCAGCAAACGGGTCAGTAATACTACATTATTTCACACTAGAACAGGTATATATGATATATTAGAGCAAATAAACCAGCACTTTGCTCTGTTAAGAGACAAAAATAATTTTCTTAAAGTAAAGCACAGCTATGCGTAACTTCATCATAAAGGCTTGTAGATATATAGTGCATGTGAGATACGTGACTTTAGTCATGTAATTACGAAGAAGGCAAAAGTATAACGTAATTGTCTAGTTCATGTCAACATCATTACTATTTCTCAGTAATTTTCACAATTTTAAATGATATTTTTGTTATTATATAATTCTATTATATTATTCTCAAAAGATACTGTCCCATTTCACTTTCTTAGTTTTTTTAAAGAAAGATACTGTTTTTCTTTCCAACTGTAAATAATTATGGTTTTATTATATATTTTTTTAAACTATTTAATTATAGAGTAGCTGTAGTAAAGTATTTGCCTAATGAACCTTGATCATAGAAGGCATGCAACTTTATATGAAAGCACTATATGTTTATTTATGTTTTCTTTTCTTACAGTACTTCTGGTCACCATTTTTTTTAAATCACCTTATTAAAAACTATATTGTATCTCTATGTTTGGTTTCTCTAATAGTAAATATTCAGTATAATTGAATCCAACTCAGAATTATTTGTGAAATCCGAAGTCTGAGGGAGCTTATTTTTTTTTACTTCAGTAAGTACTCATGCTTAAATGTGGGGTGTGAGAAGCAACAAAAGTACATAAAAGTTTGCCATCATTCAGAATCAGATTTTTGTATTCTATTCTATTGCCTTTCTGCAGTTTTACTTAATTGGCAGATTGTAATGTATGGAATCTCCACTCTGTCTCTTCCAGAAATATGACTGAAGAAGTGTACACTAGAAAATATTTTATTCATTTACATACAAACCATGTACATAATCTTTGCATTACTATGTTGGTTTTATTTAAATAATTATAAAAAGTTTATGAACTATCATACGAAAAAATCCCCCAATAGTCTGATTTAGCAGTGGTGCTAGAAAATATTAAGATTTTCCTTTGATGGAAAATTAAACAGTATTTTGTGTTATTTCACCCTGCATAACCTACAGGGGAAAAAAAAGGATAAAACACAAATTTCATTTTTAATATACAAAATGCAAAATATCATGAAAAAGGGAATAATAACATAAAGGCTGAAGAGAACACCGATCTTGTTCTTGTATTAAACAGATTAAAACAAGTACAACCTCCCCACAGGAACACCTGGCAGTACAACCAGTAATATTTTGAGAGATAAGTAAAATATTGAAAAGTGTGTTTGGAAAAGAATCTGTAAAGAAAGAAAATGCTTACTTAAATGCAGTCATCCCAGAAGGTGGTTGTTGTTTCATCTGCAGCTATTAACTGATAAAGAATCTAGCTAAATGACGATTAGAAATATGGATTTGTATTTCAAATCTATCTAAGCCCCTTTGAAATCTGTTGGACTATATGTGAAAATAAGTCTACGTATAGGCAGCCTGGTCATAGTCTAAGCATACCTATGCATAGGTAGCATAATTGTTTGAGACTTCAGTACAAATGAATAGAAGAGGTGTTTTTAAAGATTTTAGAAAAACTATATATAAACTCCACACTTGTCTGATTTGTACCCAAAGAGAAATATTATTTTCTTGAAAACTGAAACAGTAATCTTCAGTGGACTGTAATACTCTTAGGCTGTGAATCCCAGTATTGGGAAAAATGAAAACCTTGAGATTTACAGAACTCCACAGCTGCTTCCTTTTCTTGTTCTCAAAACAAAGTAACTATATATGTGGAGCGTGTTGTACATGTTTTCAAATGTTATAAACAATTTTACATATAAAAGTTTGGCTAAACTCTTAGGTTTCTGTGTAAGTTTTCCTTCAGTAGAAATTACATGATAACAACCAAATGTGTGTATGTATCTGCTTTTCATGAGGCAAACCCCATTTTTTTTGCCTGAAATGATTAAACTTCTGTCCTGAAAGGGCTAACAGTAATTGCTTAGACTGATGCACTCACTGCCCCACATTCCATATGGCTTGCTCTTGATTTATTAAGCTTCCAGATAAATATACTTTAACTAGTCTCTTTTGTGAATATTTTTACTGTGCCCTTTTGCTAATTGGAAGCATGCAAATACCACAGAGATCTTTATATTTCTTGTCTCATTTGCTCTATATTTATGTAGACCCTACTGCTGTTTCTATTGCAGCTATTATAGGAAATTTTGAGGATTTGAATTATTTTGATCAAGATTCTCAATAAAGAGAATAATGACTTTTATAATATGTTAGTTCACAAAAAAACAATATCTGAAGTGTAAAGCTTTTTTGTAATGATAGACAAATGTAAAAGGTAATGCTTGTGTGTCTGTTTACTTTGGTGTGGTTTTGGCAAAGGAGGGTTATCTACAGCAAAGTACTTTTGGGAGAGTTTTTCCATTGGGAGTAAGTTTTACAGTTAGAGTCCAGCATATATCAAAAAAGTGAATCTCTGTGGATTTATCAGGCTGCTTTTGAGTAATGAAGAAATACTATCCCTTATTCTCTGTCAAAAATGAGTGATTTACTAGCTAAAACAGAACTATTCCAAAAGCAAGTTTATATCACTATTAGCAGGCTGTTCCACTTCAGGATTTCAGTTTTGAGGTCTGCTTTTTGAGTGTGCAACTCAGACAGTGGCCTATTTGTTATCCACTATAAGCTGGGAAAATGGATGTTGTATCAGAGAAATGCACAGCCCTGAGTTGAAATGGAAAATTTATAATGGATATTCAAATATGAAGAATATGAAAAAAATACACAAAAATAAATTGGATTTCCAGATTCTTCAGAAATTCATGATGTCAGCATGAGAGGGGAGGGGTTTCAGAATTAGGCAACACTTCTCTTGCATCCTTCAGTGGCTAGTCATCTCTTTATCTCTTTGAGTATATTGAAAAGCTCTAAACAGCTTTTCAGTGCCTCTGCACCAGAGCAGAACAGGCTTCACACATATGTTCTGGACATTCTATGAGAATTTATTAAATGGCAGAATAAAAAAGTGGCAAATGATACCTGGATAAATAATATGATTTATATTAGACTCTTGATGAATTCGAAGGCTTGTTGCAAATTAGTCAAAGATTGTTTTAGCTGGAGCACTGTATAACTACTCTCTAAGAGGTACAGCAGGATGAGGTACTCTTTGGGTGTTGTACACTGTGTTAGGAAAAAGTGCCCGCCGTAACAGACAAGAGAGGTTTTTTGATCTCCCCATGTCCAATTTCTCACAGTAGGTGGAGGAGTACACATCAAAATTCGATTAAACCATCTTGGTCTTTAAAGTTGTTTTGTATATATACCAGCAGGTCACCTCATTAACACTTGGACAAAGTACATAGTAAGTTTGTAATTAAACATCCTCTTCCTTCCTATGGAAATCAAATAGAATCATAACTTTTTCCTTTCCTGTATTTGTTTATGCTAAAACATTGCCATTGCCTAAATTATGTTAGTTTTGGTACCTACTTCAAATGATTTTTTTATCATCATGTTCCAGACTGGACAAATAATCATCATACAGGTACTTATTTTATGTAGCACAATGCCACGATACCTGAGTAGAACAAGGTTGCCTCAATGGGATACTGAGCTAACATAGCTGTTCTGTTCCTACCATGCATGTTTAGCCATTAAAAGATAGCATGAGTTTATGCATAATGCTATACTGTCTCATATAAACAGTCACCTGCTCAAAGTTACAGACTATCAAATACAATCTTTTACCAGCATAAATGTCAGCATAAGCGAGGCAGAAAGTTGAGTGCGCTGGCCATAGCTGTCTAATTTATTGCTAGGTGGTTAGTGATGTTACCTTCCCCTGCACAGCCCTCAAGGTGCTATTAAAATCTGATTCTGTACTTAAGAAATGGCAAGTACATCTTCAGGAGTGGCCTCTGCATGGCTCCAAACATAAGCACTGTGTTAGTGTATCTGCACAAGTATCTGTCTGCCTGGAATCAGATACAGCTGGAGCGCGGAGCATAACTTGCTGTCATGTTTTGCACTTTCAGAGCCCTTGGTATCGCTGGTCATGAGATACACAAAAGGGTGATTAATGTCTCCACCTTGAGAAAATTCTCAGGTAGACTATGTCTCTGACAAAAATCTTGACATTTTTGGAATTTTTCCACTTCATTTTATGAAGCCACACTGATTCAGTTCTACAAATGTTTTTTATTTTAAAATTTTTAAGCTCTGATAAATTCTGTTAAGGTGGATGAAATTCCCTTCCCTTCCCTTCCCTTCCCTTCCCTTCCCTTCCCTTCCCTTCCCTTCCCTTCCCTTCCCTTCCCTTCCCTTCCCTTCCCTTCCCTTCCCTTCCCTTCCCTTCCCTTCCCTTCCCTTCCCTTCCCTTCCCTTCCCTTCCCTTCCCTTCCCTTCCCTTCCCTTCCCTTCCCTTCCCTTCCCTTCCCTTCCCTTCCGTTTCTTCTGACTTAATAAGTTTTAATACCTCTGGATTACTTTATCTTTTTGTCTATGTTGTTCTTGGAATCAGTGGCCCGCATTTTAACTTTAACTGGCAGAAAGAGCTCACACATCAAGCCTTTATTACCACAGCGGTGTCTACTGGATTTTTCAGTTTAAATTATCTGTATGTCTTTAATTTTATTTCATATAAATAGATTGGTTACTTTCTCTACTCTTATCCAGCTTTTAAAATCTACATTAGCCAAACAGCTTCTTACTTATAACCTAAGTCCTGTGGAGTTTTTTTAGACTGGATACCTACATTTGCAGAAATTATACTGGCTTTTTTAAGATATGGTGGTTCTCAAGCAATTTCTTTTAAAAGCTGTTTTCCTCAAGTTTTGATGGTTTTGCCCATTTCTTTTTTTTTTTCCCTTATTTATGTTAACATATGATAAGAGTAGCTTTGCTAACAGATAATTCATAATTCATTAGATTTCCCAGTTCACACTTCTTAAAGTCTCTATGTCATCAGAAGTTTTCCTAACTGTTCCCATTTCAGTAATAATATAGGAAATATTTCTTAAACTAGTAACAATTTCCAAACTGGCAGGAAGAAATGAAATGTGAACCCTGTATATGCTTTTGCAGTCTGGAGTTATTTTCCAGCCTTGGACTGTTACGTGTTTCCAGTCATATGCTCTTGGGAACAGAATCCAGATCAATTTACTTCCTATTACATAATCTAAGTAGTTGTCAGTGAGACTTAAGCATTAGTAACTATTTCCACCCATGAGAGTCATGTGCTGCACAAACATAGAAGAAAAATATTTTCCCAGTATGTGTGACATGACGCTTCCAGGTCAGGATTTAGATGAGTGATAGGACATACACAGAAAATGCACTGGGCCGTAATATTGAAGTAGACAAGACAGCCAGAGATGGGATTCTAATCTCAAGACCCCAGAGTAACTCTGATAAAGTTTCCAGAATTTAATGTCAACAGAATTTGAATTGAAATTTATTGCATCTTCACAATGTCAAATATTAAGCCAAAAGATGGATGTGACTATTATCTTCAGTAATAAATGAATTAAATATTGCCACTTTCAAATTATATATTTATGTGAAAACATATGAGTTTTGATTCTGAAAACCTTAACAGATAGCGTAGCCTAAGAATGGGCTAGCTTTTTCCATAATTGATTTTTTTCCTGCAGTTTAGAATTGAGAGAATGGTATTAAAATGAATATCTGCTATTATTGATAATGGAAAATCTACTGCTTTGGAAAGATTATGCTATTTATTTTTCAAGCAATGCACAGCAGCTGTACAGACAACTCCATTAACACTGACTTGAAATCTTAGTTCTTCCATTTATAAATATTACAAATAAGTGTAAATATAACTCCCCATCTTCCAAAACACTTAAAAATACTATCAAACATACAGCTCCAGATTTATGTGACTTCCATTATTCTGAGTATTCTTTTTTATAACAGTCACTCAATGTGAATTTTAAAGCAGTTCAGTGTGTTGATGTACTGGAAATACTTATATCTCCAAATTGATTCAAAATTGGTCTATACAGAATTAAAATAATAACCTTATACAACAGGTTTTAAATCTGGTAATGACCAGAGTTAAATATGGAGGGGTAGTACTGGAATTTAAAGGATGGTCCAAATGATTAGAAATGCATTAATAAGTGGATCAATATTCTTACACTATGGGAAGCTAACACTTTGAGCTATAAATGACAGTTTTAGCTTAGCTTATTAAAACTAGTTCTTTAATGGCACAACAAAGTTTTGGGTTGGGTTCTTTTGGAAGGTTGGTTAGTGTTATGGTTTATTTTTATCCAAGTATGCAGAATTTTTCATCAAACTTAATCAAGTTACTGTTAAAATTGATTAATTCTTTAGACTGTATCACTGGCATTTTCAATTTAGTCATCAACATTTCTTTTCAGTGCACTTCAATTCCAGCGAAGTGCCAACCTCTTTAGGCTAGATATTCTATTGACTACTTTTTTGAAGTAATTAAAAGAGAATTGCAATCACTTTGGTAGGAATTCATTTCACTTAACTTTAGTCGTCTAGGCACTTAGTCATCCAGAGTAAGGCAGTCATTTAGGTTTCCCTTAAAGTTGATGGAAAAAGGTAATAATAGAAGACATAATGAATGGAAATCCAGCCCATGACAGTGGTTGTGAATGCAGGTTATGGTTTTCCAGGAGTATGTGGCAGCACAACACACAACACATGAGGTTAAAGAAGAGAAAAAACTTCAGCACCTTTCCCCCACCTCCTGCAAGAAAACTCCAATGAATTACAAATGCTGCATTAATATTAGTTTTGACTCATCAGTGCTCAAAATCTGATTTCAACAATGTAACAATTCCAATATAGTTTCAATACAATGGTTTTTTTCAGATAGGGCTCCTAGTGCTGTAAAAACCTGACTTTAGTGATTGACTTAGTAATAGATTTTGGCCTAAGCCTCTGTTTAAACCATGATGAAATAGGACCTTAATGGAAATGGGATTTTAATTAGAATCTCACAACTTAATTTATACACTTTGGTTTTTCATAGGACAATACCTTAGAGGCCTCACTTCTGTGTCAATAATCCCATTCTGAGTCCTCAAACAGGATGAAGGAATTATATCACATATGCCTTTATTCCAGTCATCTTGGTAAAAGTGATTTAGACCTTTCATTATTCCCACACCCATTAGGAATTCTCATGTGTAATCATCCTGTTTAACTCAGCAAACAGTTTTTGCTTTTACATCCAATTATCTGCTTGGCTGATGCTGTTACTAAGAACCAGCCCATTGCAAAGCCAAACCCTAAGAAGAAAGGAAGTTTTTGGGACTGTTAATTTATTTTTATCTTACAACATGTGCCTTTCCCTCCCTTCTGCTTTCCTTCATGGAGTTTGCCTCTGATAACCTAAGCATTTCAAAGAATGATATTAATATCCCTGCTCTGGATTTGCAGGGGCTATTACTTTTCCACACTACCTTCAAGCACATACTTGTCTTATTACTGCTTCAGATGGATGAAAAGTGTACTATAATATTGATTTTTCATTGTGAATTATGATTGATTGAATAACTCCTTGTTTGTTTCATGGATGTGACTATTCGGAACTAGTTCCTTCATCTCTTCTTTAAGAAAAAAAAGTATTTTTTCCTCAAT
This sequence comes from Dromococcyx pavoninus, assembly GCA_033558185.1. NCBI lineage: Eukaryota > Metazoa > Chordata > Aves > Cuculiformes > Neomorphidae > Dromococcyx > Dromococcyx pavoninus. The sequence continues at coordinate 3,100,780 of JAUMJL010000199.1, read as the reverse complement.
AAGATATAGCTTTATATTTAAAATACCTCTAGTAATACATTTTAATATTGTTGAATATTGTGCTATTAAAGATTGAAGTGAAATAGATTTAAAATTAAGTAAGACTGGTGATTTTTTTTTTAAAGATTTGAAAAGTTTCAGCAAAAAAAAGTAAATCCTGTCATAAGCCCCATAAATACAATTTCATATAATATAATCCATACATAAAATTTCTTTTATTGTCACATGAAAGTCTGGAAAGCATTCACAAACATGGTTCTTTGATTCAAGCCTGTTGGAGAAACTTTAGAAAACCCAGCAGTTTTCTAAAATGCTAGATAGCTTGGGCACATTTTAGCGGTATTGGTTTTACACAGGCTGTATTTGTCCTGCAAGTTAGAACCTAGCGGAAACAATACACTAAAGTCAGATTCTAAATGATCTTTCATGTACCTGGATCTCATTTGTCACATACCACTCCGTGTCTTAATACAGACATACACACAAATATAAACTATTTTCTTCTTTCAGGACAATTAGTTGCCAGAGCTCATAGCTGCTTTGTCTCCAGAGCTGAGTAGAGCTAAAAGCAGAGAACAAGCTCTCTTGATACCTTCAGTCAGTGTCTTTCTGCATCCCCCTTTCTGCACAAATAAACCCCCCCTCAAGTCAGAGTAAAACCATCTCAAAAAACTAACAAGACATTTTTTTCTCTAAATACTGAATATTGCTCGCAAGTTAGTGACAATAGCTTGTCGAAGCTGGTGAGGCAATTTGATGAGATGATACCTGCTATCTTGCCATCCTGCTCAGTACTTCTCAAAGAGCTGTTAATAAAAATAAGAAAATTGAAATTTTTGCAGCTTTTAAGCAAGGATCTTTTATAACAATATAATTTCTGTATGGTTTATTATTTTGCTAATGCTACCACAAAGTAGTTTATTTCAAATCCAGCAATGTAATTAACATTGTTATTGGTAAAATAGAGCAGCAGATTATTCAAACCTATAAAGTAAATGCTGTAGCCCACCTGTGCTCCTAGGTCAAGTCTTAAGCAGTACAATTAATTTGCATTTGCTACTTAATAAGCTTTTAAAACACATATGTGCTTAAAAATGTCAGTCGTAACTCTGCTTACTTGGACATTATTTCTCTTCCCAGCTCTTGCAACTTATTTGGGACAAGCCTTAGTCAGGTTATTTAGACTGTTATTATATTAATTTTCCATGTTAGAAAGTGGATGATACTTCTGAATTGCCACACAGAGATGTTACAAGACTGAATTTGCTCAAGTTTGCAAAGCTTTTTTCCATCCTTGGCTTACTGTGTGGAATTGACATGCAGTATGCATGTGCCAAATATTCCTACTATCCTACAGCAACTGGGTATGGATTTTTCACATACTAGCTCTTTTACTGTGGGACAAATGGTTGCTGAGTCAAGTGGTGACAGAGCACATTGAGGACAAGGCAGACAAAATGCAAGCAGAAAACAGCTACTCTAATATTAGAAAAAACAACACTAAAACTCCCAGTAAAATCAGAGTCTCCGTAAACAAGAGAACATCTTAACCCCTTCTCAGAAGAGTCTTTGACAAGCTGTTGTATTGATAGCAGATTCTGGCAGCTGGCAACTGCAGAATATTAATGAAGCATCAGTACAGGAGCAGTCTGAACAGGTTGATCATGACTGACTGAAGTCTACAGTGCATGATATCGAGATACGTTATTTGTTTGTAGCAGTTGCTCTTAGTTTGACCTTTTTGCTTTCTTACTGCTTTCTTTCTTTTTCAAATGCTTTTTTCTTTTCCTTCCTTTCTCCTTTCTTCCTTCCCTTTCTCTCTTTCATTTACTAGTTCATTTGCCCAATTAAGTTCTAACCTATATAATAACAAATGTTGCATATCAGATGTTTTAAAATTGTCCTCTTATCCTGTTTCTCTCCTAGTATTTGTTAGTAGACCCATGCAGCTCTTACTACAGGAAGCTATTGTCTTGCTCACTGCTTACATAAATGGGATTTATATAGGGAAACTAGAAGGAGCTTAGGAGAAAATCCTTCTGCACTGTCTGTCTCAGGGTACAGAAAGGCAGAGCAACCTCTCTTGTGTCTGACAGAGAGAAGTGAGACTGATGGCTTCACTCAGGACACACTTCAGTTGCTATTCCCCTGCTGCTTCCCTGGGTAGAGGGCAGGCAGCGTTCCTCGCTTATTGCTTGCCTATAAAAGCATAGGTATGAGCAGTGCTTACTTGCTAGCTTTACGCACATGACAGAATTCACATGACTGACTGAAACCACTGGTAGTGACCTTTATTTACTCAAGAACTGCTTGTGCTGCACATTTTTTTCTTCTTTTTTTTGGTGTAGTGCTGCCCTTTGCATGAACATCATCACACGTACCTATTCTTATGTTTTCTATCATATTTCTTTTTATTCTTCACAGCCCGTAATAAGCTATGAGAACTCTTAAAAGGCATTTTACTTGTCACTGCTTCATTCCTCTCTCTTCTGCCTCTTCCCTTGTCAGCACTTATATCCACTAATCTAAAATGCTGTTATGTTTTGGTTGCTAATGGGTTGTGCTCTTGTCCATACAATACCCAAATCCTGACAGTCAGGCTTAGGTTAGAGCAAAGTAGATTAATATGCTAGACAGATTTAGGAGGGTTGCAGTTTCTGGAATGTTAAGTGCAAATTTTATGGGAGAAAGTTGCTTTAGTTACTGAGCAGGTGTGGGATGCTTGGGATTTGTTGGATTTAATGTTTGTGACAAAATTAATATTTTTTTCCTCTTGGTGCATAGATGTATTTATTATTTTCCCTTTCACTTTTTATTAACTGGAGCTAAAATTTCCTATCACGATCATAAAGGAGTATTAGGGAAACTATCATTAACTCTACTCTGTGGGACAGACAGGAGATGTGAGGTACAGTGATCCAGACTCTTCTTTATGGCAGTGTAAAGGGTAGTGTACAGTAGCAGATAGCCTTTTACTGCAGCAGTGCTACAAGCTGGCCATGGCAGTGGGCTTTGCAGCAGTTTGTCTCTAGGCAGGGATATATAAGAAGCCAATGCCTTTCTGCTCTTCTCCCTAATGTTCTCTTAGTTTACTGCGAAGCTTTTGAAGGGAAGAAAGCACTAGACTGTCAGACCCTGTTCTGCTGCCCTAAAGAGGTGGAGATAATGGGGTGTTTCCTAAGTGTTGATGTTTTAGTGACATTCAGGAACATTCAGCATCCTTCTGACTAATGTGTTGACAGTGATTTTTTCAAACCGGTTGTATATTATTTTTAGGAAAAGGAGAGCTTGCTTAAGAAATTGATAATCCCTTTCCATTTTTGAGGAGAGCAACACTTTCATGTTAGTGGCATTATTAGAATTCATAATAGGGATAGAAATGTTGTCACATGAATATGAAATATGAAAGCAAATATGCTCAAATCTTTGACGTGTAAGAAAACAATACTTAATCTTTTTTTAGAAAATAACCAAAAGTTTTCTTAGATGAGCAGAACAACAACTTTCTGGGACAGATAGCAAGCTCTGGTTTTTACTCTCATTCAATTTACAGAAATAAGGTTCTACTTTTCATGCCAATTTGAATGCTTGTGCTTTTAAAGGCAATTGATAATCACTATCTGTGTATGATGAGCTTTCTGAGATACTCTTCCTTCTAATGGGTCCTGATTCCACAAAATCTAGTCTTTAGCTGTTCTGCCAAAATTAAATTTCAGAAACTAGAATTGTTTCTATTTATCAAACTTCTTCTAGTAGCAGGCCTAGGTTTTCCTCACTGAAATATATTGGTGAGGTAATACGAGGCTGAGGCTAGCATAAACAGAAATGAAGTGTGTGCCAGGACATGCATATAAAAATGACTGTATGCACCATGTACAGAGCAATAGGTATCTATTGCTGGCTGCAGTACGTCTGTATGATATGATGCAGAAGCCAACCTACCTGGGCTTTGCAACCTTGCACAGAAGCCAGGTGTTTTAGTGGTTAATTTAGCTTCCCTCAGAGGTCTGCCATTATCAGGGTGATGTCTACCGTCAGCCTCAGTAAAGTGGAAAATCAGAAGTACAGTGGTTCTATCACAGGACTAGTCTAGTGCTGGGTAATCTAAAAAGCAACACCTTGCAAGTTTTATGGCATATATTGCACACAATGCTACATGACATTTAACCTGAAGATACTCCAGGCACTATCCCAAGAGGTTAATAGAAACTGACAGTTAATTTTTCAGTTTTTGTAAATGTAATCATATCACTCCCACGGCTAATGCAGTTTGCTTCAAGAAATTGGAATATGCCTTAAGTGGCACGGAAGAAATCACAGAGAGATTTGCTGGCAATCATAAGCATAACAGCAATCTACACACTGTTATCATCCACAGCTTTTGATACTGGTATGGCAGGAGACCAATCAAGAGTAGTTCCTTAAATGTTCCTTAAATGCCCAAGAAAGAAAAAGGGAGGGAGGAGGAATTTTCTGTTCATGCTACTTGTGCAGGCTGGGTTACACGGAAGAAAACACACAAGAGTCCATCTCTATGTTTAATAATAAGGGGATTTTATAGAGGAGTCACAAAATGGATTCTTGCTGCTACATGTTTTCTAATAAGGTTATACAGCATGTAGAAACCTTATGATTTTAGATATAAGGATGATAATATCAGTATAGAATTTTATTTCAAGCTTTAGGGGTTTTACACGGATTACCTATGATTTCTTGAGCTGCCTCGATGTCTTGGTTGCACCTTTCAGAACCTCTGTAAGATATCGGCCTTGTGGCATTTACGATGGTAAATTCTAAATTAGAGAATAGCTTTGGAAAGTTTGTGAGGTTATTAGTGAAAAACATCCTGATGTCTTTTGACATGGAAACAGAGCAAAAATAGTCTCATCAAACTCCACCTTGCTCCTGCAAGTAATATCAACATCTATTAATATGAAGATGAATATTTTTAAAATAAGTTTATGATATAAAATGGTAAAATTTTGTAGTTATTTTATGGATACACAGGGAATTTTAAATCTCTGCTTAGAACCCACTTTTTAGATGTTCTTGTGAGATAAGAAGGAGAGATCCACAATGGTCAAAAATTCAATAATGACAACATATTATAAAAAACTGTGTAATTTATTATTCCTTGCTGCTCTTGCTGATGACTTTGTTGAGTTACCCGTAAATCTTGCTAAATAATGGCCTTTAGTGATAATGTACTGCAACTTTTTTCCATTGTTTCCTGCAAGTCCAGTTTCCAGATTTGTTTTTTTTTCTGTTTCTGTACTAAATCCACACTGTAGATAGTAGAACTATATAAATTAATCCGCACAAACACGTCACTTTCCAATGAGTGACTGATGGCAAATGCAACTTCAGTGACTGAGATCAAGTGATTTATAGTAGTTGCCACATGCTGAATAGGATGTTACAAATATTGTTATGTGATTTTTTCTGCAGAATAGTTTTTTCTTCTAAAACCAGGAGCTCGCTCTCATTGTCCCATGAAAGCTGGAAACTGGTCTTTGCCCTGACAATTCTTTATAATCCCTATAGATGATGACAGAATACTGCGATTTGACAAAGAAAAAAGGAAAGTTGTTTGAAACATTGTTTCTTGTCTTCCTTTTCAGCCTAGTTGGAGAAGAGACAGAATCCAAAAATGCCACCAGCAACAGGAGCGCCACAGTATCCACCTCCAGATGGAGGCTGGGGATGGGTAGTGGTCTTCGGGGCTTTTATCTCCATTGGATTTTCTTATGCATTCCCCAAAGCCATCACGGTATTCTTCAAAGAAATACAAGAAATCTTCCACACATCATATAGTGAGATAGCTTGGATATCATCGATAATGTTGGCTGTCATGTATGCAGGAGGTAAGACATTTGTGAAATTTGCAAATATCATAGTTAGGGTTCTTTTTCTATGATCTTAAAGCGTTTAAAGTTAATTACTACCTGATTTTTTAGTTATTACCTAAGGAGTTTACCAAAATACGTGCTTGGTTTTGTGTCAGACTTTATCAGAGAACATTGGTCGCTGCATCATTAAAGTATTACTTACTTGCTCTTTAAAAATATTTTACATTCTTTTATTTTTTGTTTTCCTCTTTTGACCTTTTGTTTATTCTTCTACCCAATTCTGTTTTGCAATGTTGCCCTAAATTCACAGTTTCTGAGAGCCACATTTTCCAACAAACCAATGCCCATTTATCTTCTCTTTAGACTGGGAGTGCATTTGCTCAGTTTCCACTGCCTCAGTGAGATCACAGTAGATCAGATGATGGAGCTTAAACACAGAAAATTATCATGGCAATGAGGGTTCATTAGTCAGGCACAGGTATTCTTCTTTAGACAGGGGTTTTATATCTTGTCTCTATTTATCCTAAAATAAAATCCTATTTCCCATTTAGGCCGAGAGTCATCTTTTATACATGACATCTGTATGACAGCTAAGATACAGGCAATCTTATTCTTGGAACTAAAATGAACAGTGACCATAAATTCTCTAATATCTTTTCTTCTTGTGAGCAAGCAAGTAAAGAACAAGACAGATGAAGAAGGGTTTTAAAGTTTAAAGCCATGATTAAGTACTAAGTGTCAGACCTTCTTTGGCAGATTTTGTGTCTGTCAACCTCAAAGACTGTTAAATGCTGCTTTATTTCTTTGTTATTTCAGATTTTGGGTTTGTATTGTATTGGTGGGACCTAGCTGCTACTTAGGCAAAATACTTTTGCAGGCAGTCCAGAGGTCTGAATAAGAGATTATTTCAGACTATAGATCTGGCATTCTTTCTTTGAATGTTCTGAGGTAACCATTTGGAACATCTCAGACTTTTTGCAATTATGGAGCAATGAAATGCATACATTTATAGATAAGTGTATGTGTATATAATTATATACATATGGATAAATGTATATACATAGAAGCTGAAAACATTGTGCCAATAGCACATTGAGATTCAATGTATCTAATCACTGAAGAGCATCGTTCCAATATTTTTCAGAAGTGGTATCTGTGTAATAGTAAAATACGGTGTTATCTGATCCTGGAAACAACCTGTTGAAGGAAGCATGAAGTCTTGGTTTTAGCATGGTAATTTTTTGTCTCTGATTTTAACCTACGTAAGTCTTGATGCTTGAATGCTCCTTTAGTAGTCAGGGAAGAAAGCTAAGTGCCTACAACAGGCTACCTGAGTTGCTCTCTCTAAGTACCTGGTTTTCCCCTCTGACTATAAAAATGAACCGGCAGACAGCATTGCCTTAAACACCTCAGGTAAATATTTTTCAGTTAATGGGATGGAAAAATGGATCCTTTCTTTCAAATACTGAGACAAAGACCTTATAAAGGTATCTTGATGAGTGGTGTCAATATCAACAAAAACTTTCAGTTCAGATATTTTGATCCCATTTTTATTTATATACTAGCAGAGAATCATAAAGGATTTTATAGGACCAGCACCAATAACCAAGTGTTTCACCAAAATTCATCAGGTGAAGAATTAACTTGAACTAATGCAATGAAAAATGGAGTATAAGAACAAGTATATCCCATCACATTCAGGTCACCTCTAATGTAGTTGCTTCTTATGGATGCATCAGCACTTCCACTATGGATTGGACATTTGTAACTGTGGAAGCCCCTGAACAAATGCTAGATCCATCCAGATAAAGGGAAGAGCACAGGTGTTGAAAACCTGGAGTTTGTTTCTGCTTTCCCTATGCTGTGACTTTTGACCTGGACTCTTTCATCATGTTTTCTAATCAGAGCTAAATTTTCTAAGGGCATATATTCTTTATAGTACAGGCGGACATTTTTTTTGTGTTTATCTTTGAATAATACTCAATTTATGCCATTTCTGTCATCTCCAAGTTCACCCAACCTTTATTAACTGTGCAGATGCAAATTGCAAGATATTTAGGTGTGGTCATTTTTATCTGCGGGTCTCAATATGCGCAACTTTTAAAATAAAATACAAAGCATTCAGTACTTCTGTCTTTTCTGTAATACTTCTTTTACTCTTCTGAGTATCTGCATACTAACTTCACCTGTACATTAACATTAAAAATTACAAAATAGTTTACTACTCATTCTGTTAATGCCCCAGTCACTATGAAGATTATCAGCAGAGGAACAGTAAGCAAACTTGTTTGGATATCTTGTTACAGACTTGTGGTTTTAAAATGCTGAGAATGACGACCTTGCCTGATATAAACACTCTTTGAAGCCGTAGCTTCTCTAGAACCACTTCCTAAAAAATAGGCCATTTAGACAATCACTGGCAGAATATGAAATAGCAGTCAGGAAAAACATTTCTGAAGGAAGTCACTCCATTGTTTTTACTGTCTGAAGGTGGTTTGATTCCTTAGTATTTGATGTGCTGTAATGTGAAATACACGTTCAGACCATGAGTACAAGGTGTATTGTTTACTATGAAGTGCGATACGTACATCTGCGATGAACACTCTGTTCATCATACTACTAATTAAGGTAACCTGAAAACATCTAAGATCTGTCATCCTCATTAGAGCTTAGCATTCAACCTATTAATCATCACAGTGGGGTCAGTGAATAAGTTAGAGTCGGTACAGACACTCTTTGCTTTGGAGGCTGCAGCCTCTTGCAGTAATTAGCTGGCATCTGTGTTTCAGTAACAATGTATTAACTTACCTTTCAATGGCTGAGGAAAAAAAAGAAACTAATAAAAAGCATCCAGTAAGGAGCTAAAGAATGTTAATTATGTTTATCACTTACTTCATACTTAGAATAAATGGCATTAAATTATAGCAGACCATCTGGCAATCCGTATGGTCTCCTGAAGTCCTGGTTAATTCCAGCAAATAGGTCAAGCACAGCTTTCACCCCGTTAGGAAAGCACTAAGCAGAGGTGACAAATCTGATAAATCAAATCAAAATGAAACGTCTTTCCTTTCTCAATCTGGCACAACATACACTTTCGTACTGGTTTTGACTTTTTTGTTGTTGTTTTTTTTTTTTCCATAAGCTCTGTCTATTCCACACACCCCCTTCCCCCCAGATGTTTGAGTGTACTAAAAAGACATCCCAAAAAGCAAGATCTTCAGATGCTATCAAGGTTACAGGTATTGCACATCCTCTGCTGTTCAACCTTTGCTTGAAAGAAGCATCCTCTGGAGAAGAGCAATAGTTCAGTCTCCATGGTAACTCCTTCTTCTGGCTCTCTTGAGCAGAGTCTGTCAATTGTATTAAATTAAGGGTGATGGTTTTATGATGGACTCCTACACCCAAGGGACTGTGACTGAGACCACCAAAATTTTGTTATTGGAGGACAGAAGCTGGGATAAAAGTAGATTAACTGAGTTCCTTGGTAGGGAAACCTGTGTTTCTGTATGTGTACGAACACATACGTATATAAAATGTATGTGCGTGTATTTAATCTTATAAACTATATATGTATACATGTATTTATAGAGCCATATATATGCTCTAACAGATATAAACATTAAGGAATTCAAGAAAAAGGTCAAATATGTTTGACCTCAACTTCTCTTAGGTCATTCTTCTCTTTTTCATAATCTCACTTCTCACTTTGTTCAGCATTAACAGCCAAAGGTAATTAGAGAGCTTCTTATCGGATCTTGATCTTTTTCCAGTAAAAATGTTTTCATTGCTTTCAGTATAGGTTTGATAGGAGCCTTAGTGACAGCTATAAAAGCCATGTGACAAGTCTGGTGATTTCAGACACAGCTGACCTTGAGTTTTAGATTTCCTTAGGGAAAAAGCAGTTGGTTTACTCACTTGTTTTTAACCCTTTTTCTGTCATTTTTCCAAAGACAATTGCTGTTTGGGTTTTTTGTTACTTCATTTTGTTTGGTTGGGTTTTTTTTTTCCAAAATACCTTTTGGGGTGTGACATTGGGTTATAGTGATTAGATTGAGAATTAATAAATCTTTCAAGCCATAACCAGCTGTGAAATGTGAGACAGTCTTACTGGTCTGAAGTTCAAAAAAGAAAGACCCGTTTAAATTTTAGATGATATTTCAAAATAAATAGTTTTAAAAGCATTTTTGACCCCTTTTTGATGGAAGATACTATATGATTGCAAATAGTGACTATTAACATTTTACAAAACAGTCTTATAATTTTAAAAAATGCAGTAATTAATAGCTTCCTCTCTTTTCTGTATTTCTTAAGTTATTCAAGTTTGAAGTTAAGTAGTTTCAAACAGTAGTAAACACTGAAAGGATTTTTAAGGTGTCAACACAATAGAACTATAGACAAGTTCTCATTTTGACTTTGTCAAATATTAATTTCGAAAATAACATATCATATGGTATGTTCAAAATATTTGTGATTTTATCTCAGTGGGTGTTTTGGTGATATTGCTGTGAAGATGAAATGGTGTGCACAGTGGAGATGACAGTTGCAAAATCCATGTAACACAAACAACAGATGGTTATGGATTTTTACTTTTGGACAGGACCTGGACTCCTACACTTTTCTTCCTCCCTGGTAACATTTTCTTATTTTGGTTTTACAAATACTGGCACAAGCCATTTGGTGGCCATGTGTAAGGAGATTGAGAAGCTTTCTTAAATTGACCTATGTCCTGTGTTGTCAGGGACAAGTGTTTTTCTCCATCAGAATATGCAGAGTGTTGAATTTTAATAACCTCATTTAGAGTGTCCTTGAAAGCAGAACTTATCAACTTTTGGAATGCCTCGTGGCCATAAGGGAATACTTCACATTTAACCTAAAATATATGAAAAACATTTATGTCAAGTTAATTTGAGACTCCTAGATAATGGAAAAGAAGTCATAATGAGGTGACACAGGAACAGAGCATTTGAATCTTACTAACAAATAGAGATAAGTACAAAAAGAAGTAAAAAGAATAAAAAAATGTTATAAACTTACAGGACTTCAGTTTTTTAAAAGAAGACCTGAATGCTAAGGAAGCCTGATAAAGCCTCTGAAGGGTAATACAGCCACTTCTTACGTTTTTTGGAAGTCTTTTGAGTTCTAATAAAACTGTAACATGTAAGGCAGTGTTCTGCAGTAGCAATGGCTTTATTACACAGAAACCTCCCCTAAATGGTCATGAGAAGAAAGATGAAAAAAGGCAGATGTAGATGATTTTACACATATTTTTTCAAACAGGTTTACCATCCTATCTACAGGAACAAGCTGGCTTTTTACTATACAACTTGTTATGTTTGGCTGAATAGATAAGATCTAATTGAGAAGTATTCAGTGTGTTTTGGGAATTCAGTTTTGTCAATTAAAAGTGAAACACAGGGTTTTTTTACTGGGATCTAGTAATGCACACTCAGTCTGCCACTGCGAGAAAGAATATTTTTTTTTCTTTTATTGTATGCTTATGTTAATTCTGAATAACTGTCAGAAGACATTACATGACAAAGAATTCCCCCTGTGCTTCTACCAAATTCTTGCATTATCCAAACCATAGGTTATTAGTAATAATTTGATGCATATCATAGAAATATTTGTGGTAAATTTCGTTCGATTAACTCAATCCCTTTACAAAAGCAGTTCTTATTTACGTATAAGTAGGCAATGTAGATAACATAATGAATGTTATTTAAGCACTCTTTTTGTGTTTAAGGCTTTGTATTTGTCTTGATCTTTATTTGGGTTTATAGCCATGCATTTCTGCAAGTCAATTAATCAATATTGACAGCTTTTTTATCTGCAAAAAAGATTCTTTTGTCTGTCCCACTTAGTTCAAGTAACAGGTCAAAGTCAAACAATAATAAATAATGTGCATCATAAAGTACAATTTCTAAGGGATTAAAACTTTGAGTTTGTTTGAGAAAGATATCAAGGGACAAATTTAGGCCTTTGATATGCTCCCTGAACTTGTAAAACTTTGACGAAAGAATGCTTATTTTGTGTGTACTAATAATTTTGGATTAGTTCCCATATAGTTTTTCATATCACTGGATCATACAATGGTTGTATTTCTGATGTGTGTCACATAATTCAAAGGTAATGAAACAATAGTCTAGCGCAACTGGGAATCATGAAGTTTTTTAGCAGATACCAGAGAAGTACTGTGAGGAAGGAAAAGTCTATCTACTCATGCTGTGTATACCATTGTAGTCACACCAGCGCTTCAAATAAAATAATAAACCCAGCACTTTACAAAGAACTTATTATAGAATTTTACTGGTCCATTGTTTTGGAATGTCTAAAAACTATTCCCTTGTTTATTTTGAAGGGTATATTCAAGGGAAACAGAGCTGTACTGGTATGTTTAGAAGATATTCTAAGCCAGTATCAAATGGCAACAGCTGAGATTTTTTTCTGTGATCCATAAAGATATGTGGATCCATAGTCATTAACAGAGGTAAATGGACTAGGGACTTAATGACAGGTTTATGCTGATGCCAGGGGAACTACAGAAATCAAAACATGAGGTGGTTTTAAATTGTCTTTTATGATTATTTTAAACACTCTTATAATTCATTTACTGGGTTTGAAGTTTTTTGCAGAGATGACATATATCATGTGTAGATAAACATATATATCATACAAAGAGTTTTTGATCAATCAGAACCTTTTCATCTAACAGTGATGTTCTATTAACATCATGTATGTCAAAGAGCACAAAGAACTGCAGCTTTAGGTGCATACAAGCAAAAAAGAAAACTTAACTATCTTTCCCAAAATTTTGGCAGTTTTTTTTTTAATTGTCAGGAAACAGTTAAGCCTTTTCACTGCAGTTTTATTTGACTTTCATTCAAATATGTACTATGACAACCAAATGAAAGAATGTGATTAAAATAGGAGAATATATGGCGAAATAAGATGTTAATTTCCTCATCTGCTTCAAACACTTCTTGCAACACTTTCACTCTGATGATGGGAACGTTGTGCCTGGTTTGGTTTTCTGTGTTTGAAACACTTACCATGAACTGATTTGACTGTTAGAAAGCTTTGAAAGCTTTGAAAAAAAGTAGTGATACACTTACAGATTTTAACAATAGTAATTAGAGATTATGTGGACTGGATTCGTGTGTTTAGCACGGCACCTACATCTGAACCAGTTGTCTAGACGTCTTGTGTTATCAGTCAGTCCAAATAGGAATTCCTGATTTGTCTCTTCCTAAGTTAAATGTCCGAAGCACATCAAATAAGTCATGTTTTTGAAAGACACCTCTGTTTTTTGACTACTATAGAGGAAGAATTCAGATGGCTCTTTTTTACAAAACTGAGGTTATACCACCCTATGTGATTGTTGCCCTATGCTAATACGTTCTTTTGCTTCCTGCAGATGCCGAAATCTAAGATCGTTCCTGTTTGTTAGAGATGTGTATAATGGATAGTGATTTTTGAGCTTGTTCTGGTGAAGGTTTAATTTTGTTCTTGAATCTTCCTCTTGTATGTTGCACGAGTTGTACTTCTCCCACATTTCCGTGACATTGACTCAGTTGTAGTAGTTTAGATACTACTAAAACTACCTGGTAATTTTAAGATTACCTGTTAACTTGTAAATCTTCTCTAATCTTGCAATGACTTTCATCATCAGCTAAGAAAAAGCACAACAGGAGACCAATTGTTTTCTCTCATAATTGACCAAATTGACATTCTTTTGTAGTTGATTATAAGCTCACAGAAATCTATGGATCTGTTATGTTTTCTTCCCAAACACTTCCTTATCAATATCAGTTAGCAATACCAATTTTGTCGGTTTTGTCCATGCTGCTTCCAGGTTTTGAGATGTATCCTGGCTTTTACCTTCTTATTATTTTCTATGTTGTGGAGTATAACTTAATGTTAGGATTTCCCAAGGACTCTGCAATGGCTTTCAGGGTAGGAATGGCACAACAGAAGAAGGCGGGTGTTGTGTTCGGCTTTCCCTAGAAAGGGGAGTAATCTTGTGTCCTTGGAAGTCAAATTTCACTCAGAAAAACTTCAAGAGCAGTTCTGTTCTAAAATGTTTGAATTATTGGCGTATATCCAAATGGAAGAAATAATCCCTTTTTATTGTGACGTTGCTAAGCTTTGATTGTAAGTAATAAAGTACCTGACTCTGTTGTTATTTACCTATTCAGAATAGTTGTAATTTCCAGAGCCGGAAGTAAATAGGCAAAGTGCAGGAGATTTTGCTTCTTGATGTTCTACTTAAAGACTGTCTTTGCAGCATCTATTCAATCCATAAGAAACCAAGACCTTGTAACTGTTACTATGAATCATTTAATTAAGGGACATAGGCTTTAAAGCTGATGAGAAGCAGTATGATGCTACTCATGGGGAAATATGATTTTTTAGTTAGTTTACCTGGACATCCACACAGAAAAATGCAGTAAAATAAAACAATTAAACTAAAATAGCTATATTATTGATAAAGAACGTTAGGTCATGTGCTACATAAGGTGAATCTGTAAGTCGTCTTTGAATTTATAGCCAAATATTCTCGAGTGACATTTAGGCTAGTGACATAGGAAAAAATAAAAGGTAACAGTAGGAAAACTTAAAACAAATTCATTGATAAGCGAAGTGGTCAATGACAGTTTTCTCTGATGATGTTATGCTTTTAGCAGAGATGTGTACAATAATGGCCTGGGACACCCTTCAAAGTATGGGCACCATGGTGCTAATCTTGCAATATGTGCAGAATTTTGAATACCTTAGTGATTTCATGATGTTCAAAGTTAAAATATTTTTTCACCTGCTTAAATTCAACATATAAACATGTTTATATACTTATGCAAATATGTTTATCCATAGGTGTTTGTAACATCAAGATCTCTTGACAGTGTACCTTCAATGAGTTAAGTGCTCCCAGAGGCACTCATTAAAACCTCATTTTTTATTTGTAGCAACTGTAAAAAGACATTATCCATAAATGATTCATGTCTTTTCCCCAAAATAAAACATAAACGAAATACAGAAGATTAGCTTTGGGGATTTACAGCATTTGAGCAAAATTGGTGATATTCACATTATTAAACCAATCATTTGTTTAAACGTTTACTTGTTTTTCAGTAAGCTTGTCACTGCTGCATAAATAAAAAATAAAAATCTAAGGACATAGTACAATTTGACCTTAAGTGTGAGTTTCCTAACTTCAATTTTAATTTATTGGATTCCATAGTGTTCCAGTGCTGCAAAGTGGATTGAGGAGTGCAGAATCAGGCAGCATGACTGTAAGGACTATTCTCATTACTCATTGAGGCAACAGGCTATGTTACAAAATACTTTCATATACTGACCTGAAATCGTACAATTGTACAATGAGAAGTAATCAATGTTAGAGATGGCACTAAGGGGCTGATGACCTGAATAAACATTTTTGAGTAACGCATTTTCATTGTCATGGAAAGGTACCACAAACCTCTCTCTTCTATGGGTTGGGCTTGCAGAAGGACTACGCCTCCCAGAACATGATGGGGGAAGTAATCTCAGAGCAGGTCCAGTGTGTGTTATATAACTGCATATGTAATAATGAGCAACACAGTGCAGCAGTTAGGGTTACATTGAATGAACAAACTGTAGAACTGCATATTTTTTAAGGTGGTTTGGTAGGGAAATGCAGCGTAGAACTGAATGACCTGAAACAAAATGTTTGCAATTATAATGAAAAGCTAAGAGAAGGAATTAGACCATGGGAATGCCAGATAGTTATATTTCTGATTTGTTTATTTGCATAATGAAAAATGTTTGAGATAATTCAGAGTGATTTATTTGAAGGGATTTAATCCAACTGAAAATTTTGGGACTTGAAATGTTTATTTCATCTTGGGAATAAAATGGATGTTAAAGCATGAGAGTGTTTCATGCGATGCTAGTTCTAATTTTACATATTGTTCATTAAAAATCAAATAGCATGTCACAAAGATGGTACATGTGGGAGTGGTTCTTTTGTCTTTCATGTAGCACAAGAGTATGCAAGATTATACGAACCACTGCCATTGTGATTTAGAAAGTTTTCATATTTACTTACTCAAATGTAAACAGTAACCTGAGTGCAAAGCACTTGACCCTATGCTCAGAGAAACAGAGCTGAAGTGGCATATGAGGTTAAGACAAGAAGAAATTTATATCACAGTATTTATTCTGGATCATTTCTCCAGATGTTATGAAAAAAATAACCTGACAAAGTGTTTGTCTGGAGTATTTTTTCTTCCCAACAGTTAGCTCTGAGATTAGCAACATATCTCTTATTTTGAAGTTGCTATAATTGTAGTTGTGTCAATGGTATACTGTAACCTCTGTCTTTCTTTTCAGTATTATGATCTTGCAGGTCAATACAGAAAATTGTCTTCCCTTTGTATCAGCAGAATATACAGAACTTGTTTAGTAATTTGGTTAACACAGTTCATGAGTTGTAAAGGCAAGTTTTATAGCTAAAAATGTAATCTACTTTGACAAGGCACAAAGTACTAAACACTCAGTGTCCTCTAGTTACTAATTTTCAAGTTTTTTTGGAATTGAAAGAGTGAGTTCAGACATTTCCAGGTGAAAAATACTTATAAATGGGATGAATACTTTCTGTTATCCCAGGAAAAAAACAACTCATATCATTAGGAATCCAACAATCAGATGAGGAAAACTGGTGGGGTTTTTGTGTGTGAGTGTGTGTGTGTGTGTTTGTGTGAATATGTAGTCTCTATGTCTGGGTATAGTAGTTTTTTATTAAGATTATTTTTGCGACAGAAAAAATAGTAGAAATATTGGATACCTATAAGAAACCTCTAGTTTCAGATTAGTATTAGTATTCCTTTGTTCCCTGAAAGCAGATATATTAGACAGGATTTATTTTAATCTTTTCAGGATTGTGATTCTTCTTTCAGTACAAGTGCTCTAACACAGTTATTACCAAATTGAACTAAATCTTTCACTTGCAACCATCCACAGAGAAAGGAGCAGTCACTGAGATGAATGTATAATACTCCAAGGATGAGACCTCTGGAAGAATATCTCTAAATATTTTCATTGGAACATTTCTGTGCTTAGAGTGCTCCTGAAATTCCTGGTGAAACCTTGAAAAGGATATAAATTTTGTGAAGTTTATTATGAATACCTTCATATTAACTGCAGCTATAAAGAATTATATTTAGTAGTATTTAGATATTAGTATTATTATATTTACTGTGTTAATGGAGAGGAAAATGAGTAAGTCCTTGTTTGGTTTTTCATTTTAAGGAGAAGTAACCTTTAATGGCATGTGTTCATTGTATGTGTCGACAGTAACGTTTTTTAAGTGAAATCCCCAAAACATTTTTGGATCTTAAAAGCTGTTTTAAATTTAGATTCATGCAAGTCTATGAACACTGGAGGAGTTAATTACTGTTAAATACTAAAATACTTATTGTCTTCTCTTCTACAGGAAGCTTTCATGTGAAGTACCTCATGTCTGTCACTTATTTTTCTAATGTCCATGTTGATACATTACATGGCATTTACTACTCAAGTTACAAGCCAGTTGCGTTGTTTTTTTTTTGAGAACAAAAGAACATTTTTCTGAGAAGTCTGTTTGCATTGCACATATCATGTGCTGATGCTATTTCCAGCTATTCCCCGTTACAGAGGCATGCAGGCCACTTTGTGAAAATATGTGCCTGATGGTACAATGTCTCTATTTATATGCATCTCTCTTACAGGTGCTTTGGTTTCATCTCATTGTTAGCTTGTTCCCTCCTTTGTTCTTTTTTGTTTCTTTCCTTTTTCCCAGATGAAAGATTAGTTTGTTGCAAATATCTATGCATTGGCTTTACTTTACTCAGTGATATTGAAGGTAACAGAAACACAAATGTAAGGAAAGTTTGAAAAAATGCTGAAACATTTTGCTGCCTCTGACTTTCTTTCACAATAAATATGCCAATGTGAAATTTGGGTTATTAATTTTAGGACAGAACTTTTTTTTTTCCAAACCATGAAGGCTTCTGAAAACTGCTGAATGTTCAGCAGCTCATAGAATTACACTGATTTCCTATTCAATATTATAAAGTTTCATATTGCTAATTTCAAAAGAAATGTTGTAAATCATCTTAAAGTCTTCTGCTTTGTGATCAAGTGCTTCAGTCTTTCATGGAAAAAATCTGTAGCAGAGATAAAATAAAGCATTGATATGTATCCATGTAAATAGTAATCAGCATGGCTATTGCTTGATTAAAAAGTGGGCAATCTTCCAACTTTTTAAAAATTCATAGATAAAGAGTAATTTGCAAACTTGAAGATGTTTTCTAAGTTGCATGGTCCATTACTCCGTACACATTCACAACCTAGCAAACAAGAAAAAAGTCCGAAAGCCAAAGAGTAGCTTGAATCAAAATACACAGTGTCCTTAGTTCACATCTCTGATGTGTATCACTGGTTAAACCCCCAAAATACCAAAACCAAGGATCTCTAAAAAAATAGTAAAAGAAATACTTTTAGAACAAGCACCACCACCACTGATCACTTATTTTTTCTGAACATTTAAGGAAAAAACCACCTTGTATTTGCAGCCAAACATATGTGTTCCTGACTTGAGCACAGCAGTTCAAAATTACCAGGTGTAACCTTTTTGAAGGAGGACCCATGAAGAAGCAGTCATTGTGTGGAGGTTCTCTACCATCAGCCAGCTCCTATGGGTTGCCAGACAATTACTGTATTTCTTATAAAAGTCCCAAGGAATATCTGAAGGTCAAATTAATCCTCATTAGTAATAAAAAGATAGAAACTTAATAGAATTCAAGGATCCTTCAGGACCCAATTGAGAAAGAGTGCATTCAGTATAATGACACTGAGGAAATGTAGTTAGAGGTGAACAAAGTGTGATGGATGGTTCAACGACTGACTGCTTACTCCCTGGCATGCTGTGCTTTCAGCTGCTGAGCTACCTTAACTCATAGTTTAGCAACCCTAACTCAATGTTAGCCATTTCTTTTTGGTGATATTTATTGCAAGAACATTTTTTTTTCTCTTTGCTTTCTGTCAAGGTTACTATATTATCTAGGTTTATGGAATCAGTGCAGCCAGTTATAAATGTTACATGAAATGGGGAAAAAAATGCAGAGAGAAACTCCAGAGAAAGATTTCCAATGATTTTTGAGCTATGTTACCTTCATTGCTGTTACACAAACTCATAGGATATGTTAGAAACATAAGTTACCATTCCCAGAAATGTGATAAAAAAATAATTGCATGACGTTTGAATATTTTCAAATTCATCTAATACTCTTTTGGATTTTTTTTTATGTCTGCCCTCACTTAAGGCAAGAGTACTAGAATTATTTAGTGAAAGATTTTGAACTAGAGATAACACTGTTACAAAGTGGTCAATATTTTGTCTTGAGAAAAGCAGCATATTTTTAAAACGTTTTCCATCTTAATGAATAGGTGTCAAGCATGATCAGAATCAGTTTTGAGTTGCTTTTCCTCTGGATGGCAGAAAAAGGAAGAAAGGAAGGAAGGAAGAAAGGAAGGAAGGAAGAAAAAAAGAAATAGAAAGAAAGAAAGAAAGAAAGAAAGAAAGAAAGAAAGAAAGAAAGAAAGAAAGAAAGAAAGAGAAAGAAAAGTCACTGCAAGTTGAAATATTATTGCATTTATTTTCAACTTCTTTCAGCAGTTCTCTTTATTTAAATAAATATTCTGTTGTTTAGACTGAGTTGTTTCAGGTTGCTTTGGATCAATGACACTATGAACACTGAAAGACATTGTCAATATATGTTTAACAAATTACTTTTATATCAAGAAGGTTCGTCTCTAGTTCCATACTAGAAATAATACAAGTAACAAAACAAAAAGCATAAATGCGCTGGCTGTATGTGAAACAAATTACAGATGTGAATTATATTTAATTACAACAGTGTATTACAGCAGTGGTAAATCAAATCAGGACAAATAAATTAAATACTAAACCCTAGATTATATACTATTTAAATAGACTTTAATTGCAATGGTGAATGTAAATATAAATATAGAATGGATCCAAAGATGGCCTCATTATGGACATTAAATACAGTTATGACACTTAACACTCCTGCAAAACAATCCCCCCTGAAACTAGATATTATATATTTAAGTTGCAGAATCCCTCACGTAAAATGGTACTTGTTCATGGGAGAACTGTCTAAAGCAAATATATATTTTTTTTCATTTTGGTAAGAAAGAAATTGATGGAAAAAAGAAAGTGTAGCAGGAATTCTAGTTTCCTAGATTCCGTTCTTCTTTTAAATTAATAGAGTATATCTAATACACTTGGACTTATAAATGTTATTCTATCTGAAAACTGAGCAAGATATAGCTTTTATGCCAAATAAATCTTCCTTTATTCTGTTTCATGGCCTTAAAACTGATCTGCCTGTACCGTTACCTCCAGGTATTATGAAATGCAAATATTATCATCTGGTTTGCATCCTTTAAGATTTTAGAGATACTAGATACAAAGTTGTTGCACTGTATCCAGAGTCAGATCATTTTTTGAAGTGTATATTTTCTTAGGGCAGAAAAAAGTGATTAAATCGATAGGTGTGTGTATATGAGTGCATGTATAACTCTGAGAATGTAACTGTAGGAGGAATAACTGTAAATGTACAGTGCATAGTTTGAGCCCACTATTCATTTGTACAAAAATAGCAAGCAGTATATTTCTTTAAAAAGAAACCTTAATGTTTATGTTTAAACAATATTGGTACAATAATCATCTTTTAAGGGGGGAAAAAGTGATTATTTCTTCCAACATCTGCTTTTTAAATCTAGTTATTATTCATTGTGTAGTCTTTTTTTAGTGCTTTTCATTTACAACAGTATGGCTTAGCAGAAGAAGGAGGATTTAAATGGTGATTGAAAAGTTAACCTTGGAAGTGAGAGGAAAATATGGATTACTGCTACCTTTGTTATTATAAGAAATATTAATCTCATTTGTAAGCAATATGTTTCTACTGAGAGTTCTTGGTGTTCACTGAAGAACAGCAAAAGCAGCTTTGTCCTCATATTTTGCACAATACAGATGTGCAAGTGAATGTTCTGCTGAGCCATCAAATCAGAACCTAGGTGTCATGTTATTATAAGCTTTGTATAAAACATCACAAACAGCTCCCACATGCATAATCCAGTCTATGCTCATGTAGCTGAAATTATTTTTGCTATCTTTCCTTTGACAGGTAATAAAGAATGTGAAAAGCTGCTGTTTTTTTCTTGTCTTCAGATAATTTGTGTCCCGCTGAACAGCCCTTCCTGAAACTGTTGTTCAGTGGCACTGGTTATGGTTGTTGTCTTATTCCTTGTTACAGTCTGGTCATTTGCTTCAAACAGAAAGATATAAAGAAAAAGTACAGCCAGGAGATTGTTAGCATATTATGATAATGGTCTTGAATTTGGTTTAGGGAGTGTACAGTCTTCTGTGGATGATGGTTTGTAGGTGCTAAGGGAGAAATCAGAGTAAATATTCTTGTGGGTTTCCTGACTTAACATCTGTTATGTAGTTACTTCAGGCTTTGGGAAAGTAGACTAAGAGATCCAGCAGTTCTTTAGTTCAGTAACATGCATTAATGTATAGCATGATTTTGGCAGTGTTATAGTACTTAAACAGCTTAATCTTCCTTTTGCAAAAAAGAAAAAATAGACACATTCTGGCGTGTGAATATTGCTTAAATAATTGTAGAAGCTGTTAGATGTTAAATGAAATTTGTGTATGGCTTTAAAACCTATGATGGCACACAAACAGCTGGAATTTATGTAGATTCATATATGTTAAGGTATGAATATGCATCATTTTATGAGACTCCAAAATGAAGTATACACAGATGTCACAGGAAAATGTTTAACCTGCTTATTAGATTGGAAGGGTTCCTAGATAACTTAGGAAGTAAGCCTAAGTTAACTTTATGTCTTATAGAACAATTAATATTTCCCGCATGCACAAGTTTTAAATCAAATTACAGGAACATAATAAGAGGAAACCTCAAATTAAATGAAACTGTAATGCTAAATACTGTTGCCTTCAGTGAAGGCGTGGCGACCTGGTTCAGGTTTGGCTAAGCGACCAAACTCTGGTCACTTGGTCCATCTGCACACAGACACCAATGTGGTGGATGGCAAAATGGCCGTTTATTGATAGATAACACAGGTTTATATAGCTGAGGTTTCCAACGTCACTTCTGCCTGCTTACATCTTGAGCTAAACCTATTGACTACTGGTTACATCATGGACTAATACCTTATTGGCTACTGGGGAGAGGGGCCCTTATCTTTCCGTACAACACGATATCTTCCGGCCGCCAGACCCTAGCTACCAACATATCCCCCCTCCCCATGCTTAACTAAATTGGTTGAAAACAAGGAACTTATCTATCTTATCTTATCCTATCTTATCCTATCCTATCTTGTCTTGTCTTGTCTTGTCTTGTCTTGTCTTGTCTTGTCTTGTCTTGTCTTGTCTTGTCTTGTCTTGTCTTGTCTTATCTCATATATTATCTACTTAGAAAATATAAAAACTTATAAAAGATATAAACTTATAAGTGGTGTTAATAAAGTGATTTAAAGATCACTAAGACTAATAAAGTGCAACTTGGAATGGTGAGGATAGGTAGAGGTAGAGTTGAGAAACTTCTTCTAAAAGGAAAAATATAAAGCATTCTTTAGAGCAACTGTCGGCGTTCTACAAACATGATATTAACTTTTTCTAGCCGACTCTTGACAAATGATATGAACTTGTTTAGTATGCAGGGCCCAAAGATCAGTGCAATTAAGATCATTACAACTGGTCCCATCAAAGAAGACATTAGGGTGGTTAGCCATGGCGAATAGTTATACCATGATCCAAAGTATCCTTGTTGGACCTTCTCTTTGTCTTTTTCTTTCAGCTAACCTTTCTCTCAATTTTGCCATAGAATCTCTAACCACCCCAGTGTGATCAGTATAAAAGCAACATTCCTCTCCTAAGGCTGCACAGATGCCTCCCTCATGCATAAACAGGAGGTCTAATCCTCGTCTGTTCTGTAAGACTACTTCTGAAAGAGAGGAGAGGGATTGTTCTAGAGCAGACACAGATTTCTCGACTCTTAGCAGGTCTTCATCAATGACAGTTTGTAATTGATTTAGGCCTTGGCGTTGGGTTACCAGGGATGTCACTCCTGTGGCTGTACCGGCTGCTCCCAGGCCAAGCAGTGTTGCTATTGTTACAGCTGTTATTACTCCCTTTCGTTGAAGTCTATTGTTCATTCTTTCCCACTGATCGTAAAATTCTTATTCTGGATGGTACAGGACCCTGGGAACAATCAAAATTTGCACACAAAAGTCAGCAGCATCTCTTAAAAGCTTAAAGAGACCCTTTGTCCCCCATCTGCAACCCGGACCAGGAATGCCAGCGTGGCTGCTGGAGCCCAATCGGCACACGCAATCTTTATTTTTCTCCAGTCTGTGAGAGGGATTTCCTTCCTCTGCGATCCCTTTCCATTCCGGATGAAAATATTCTGGCTCTTAATTTTATCTCTTTTCATTTCATCCTCCTCCGAATCTAACTCGATTTCAAACCTGTCGTCCCAGCTGCTGTCTGACTCGGGACCGGAACTCGACTGACTGGTCAATTCTGGGCTCCGGTACTTTTTTGTCGGGCTCCGGCCCCGCCCACTTCCCTTATGGGCCGGCCGTCCCCCCTCTCCGGGCTCCCCCCGCCATTAACTTAAGGAAAACATCTCACAGAGAGTATTGTATTTAAAGGAATTTTGAATTCATAATAAGTTGCAGGTTTAGTTAATCTGAAACTACAGAGCTCAGATCCATCAGACAGCTTTGTCTTTCCTCTGGTGTCTTCATCCACTTTCTACTTAAATTAACATATCCATATTTGACTTCTAGCTAACAGATTTGTAGGTGTGGGTAACATCGCACACTTTGATCTGTAATTTATGGTCCTGGCCTAACTGCCACAGTTAAGATCCAAAGAGGTCCAGTTTTTTTGTTTCTAGTAAGGCACTGATTGCAAAATGATCAAAGGACTATACTACAAAACTACCCTTTTCTGGACATCCTCAAAAAAAAGAAATCAAGCACTAAAAACAAACCTTTTCCTCAAATTCATAAACAAACAAGAATTTTCCTGTTCTGTAGGAGAAGGAAAGAAGGAAGGATTGATGGAATGATTATTATAGTAAGTGCTATTCTGGGGTGAATATTACAGCAGAGTTCATCTTTGTCCTTGATTACGGTTGGAAAACCTTGTCAGTGCTATGCAAGGCTGTCAATTTTGATCATAGTTTTATTTAAAATGCTAACAGTATAGCAATCTTTTTTTAATCCCATTCCTCTCTTTCCAATACATGATAGTCTGTTAAGTGTGGATTTACCTGATCTTTTTGATTTGGTCTCACACCTATCTTCTGGATTTCCACACTGTCTTTGTTTAATGAGAAAAGAGCTAAGAGCTATGTCTACATCATAACTGAAGTATTTATGTAAGGGTACAATTTAAGGTGCTGTAGATAGTACGGTCAAATATTTACCTGCTGTGATGCCTCTTGTCTATGTGTTTTCTCCTAAGAATCAGCAAAGGAACATTTTAGGTAAGACTACAGCAACGTAACATTTATTTCAGCAATAATTTGTGGTGGAGATCAGGATGTTAACAAATGCTGCATAAAATTTTCATCTACAATTTTGTCAATACTTTCCTCTTATCACAGAGAAAAGAACTTGAAAATAAGTTTAAAAATCATTATTTTGGCATGTTTGAAGTGAAATACCATTACTTCATTTAGCAATGATATCTATTAAAACTTTTTCCCCAGAAAATCGTGTTTAATTTAATTTATTTTGAAAAAATATAAATATTAATTGATATAGGGATGAAACTTTCTGCTTTGAGTTAAATAAGGAATTCAAGTTAAAAGGGGTCTTTTTGACCCAGAGGAAATAGTTGTATTGTTCACGTATTTTAAAAGGACTTACTTTCTAATTCAAACATGAGTCAAACTACTGATTGTCGACATATAACTATAAATCCCCCCTGACGTGATTACAGTTATGCTTCAGCATAGTCATGAAAGCATAAGTTTACTGAGGCAGGAGAAGTAAGCATGTTATATTTGGGAAATATTTGAAGCATAATTTGTCTGTCCTTCATGTTTCACTGCTTTCTCCATGTGACTTCAAAGGAGAAAGCCCACCGTCTCACTGTTCTGCTCAGTGGTTCCCTCCAAATGGAAATAAAGAAGTGTTAAGTGTCTCATAATATAAGCTGTCAGCAAAATGTTTTAGTGCTTCATAGGTGATTTAGAGGTTTTTTAATAAATCTCTGGGCTATTGTATATTTGGTGAGCCATTCCATACTGCAGATTTTAAAGTCCGTTGGTTTCCATATATGTCTATGCTTAAACTGCATTTTAGTGAGCAGCAGAGCCTCGTCTCCTATGTTTATGTGTCTATAAGTTGGGCCCTAATGCCTTCAGTCTGAGCATCCTTTTTCTTCCCAGTAAAACATCTACCCTCTTCATCCCCTTTGCCCACACCTTCCTTGAATGGTACAGTTGCTTGGGCAAGAAAGATTGCTTTTACTTGTGGAATGCTGAGTGTGTTGGCCAGTGTCTGCGCTGCCTGGACAGGGACCACCTTCTTTCAACAGAAACCACTCCTTGTGACCCAAGCTATTTAATGAATGCACGAACCATAAGATCTAAACATCATTCAGATCTTTGCTTTTCAGTTAAGTTAATTTAAAACTGACCTCTGGATTCACAAGCTACTGGGAAAGGTGGACATGCACAGGGCAAACACTATTGTAGAAGTTTATTTCCATAACAAAGTAAACTAAACATTGATTGTCTGGTATATGATTTTGTTGTTGTTGATATGCAAGTAGTAATTAATATTTGCTGTACATCTGTAGTACTTGAATGCATTTAAGGTGATTCAAGCAGTCAAGTCTAAAATAACACTGTACCTATGAAATATACTTTTACATTTCGTTGGATTTGTCGTTTTCACATTATGAAGGTTTTGGCATTTATTCCTTTAGATATTTATAAAGAGACTTAAAACTATTACCAGTACAGTGAATGATTTGCACTGAAATCAGATGCAGAGTTTGACATTCCACTTTATGCCAGGTGCCTGCCTTATCTTGAGTTTGAAATTTATTGCTTTTTATTATAGAGATTTTTTTATTTTTGAATTGCATAAGTTTAGTTACTGCAAAAGCAAGACTATTCATAATGGTTTAGGCCAAATATAGTGCAGTCAGATGGTATGCAGGTTTACCTAAAGAGCTTTGACAACCTCTTAATCTTGATATGTAGTACACCATCTATTCTAGTCGCGGTCGTTTAAAAAACATATAATGCATGTCAAGCTAAATTGCACACTAGCTATTTGTTTAGTATGTATGTAATTATACCATAAACTGAATTGCAGTTGATACTGAAAAATGGACCTGTAGCAATATTTTCAAAGTTTATAGGTCTTTATGCTAAACCACATCTT
Source organism: Dromococcyx pavoninus (assembly GCA_033558185.1). NCBI lineage: Eukaryota > Metazoa > Chordata > Aves > Cuculiformes > Neomorphidae > Dromococcyx > Dromococcyx pavoninus. The sequence continues at coordinate 3,074,384 of JAUMJL010000199.1, read as the reverse complement.
AGATTTTCCCAGACAACCTGTAGTCATATTACTTCTCTTTAACAGTCCATTCTGGATGAGGTAAGGCAAAATGTGCCTCAAGGACCAGAGTTTTATATTCTGAGTTTTGTTTAAGTCTGTCTGTATCTTTAAGTAGGGGTCCAGGACACAGTACAGTATTAAGATCAGTTATTAATATTCTTGCTTAGAAATTTCTCCTGTTCTGTGAAGTGCAGTTTTGATATCTGTCTCATACTTGAAATTCTTCAGTCCTTGCACTTTCAAAACTTCCATTGACCGATCTCAGTATTGATTGCTTGTGAACTGTAACAATCCTTCTTGCTTGTCTAATGTCTTTAATCTTTTGATCCATCTCCATGACTAATCAATATTTATATTGTCATGGAGGCAATATATCCACATCCAGGCTCATGTGTCTGCAAACTCACGGAGTGTGTTTGTAAGACAAATCAGTAGAGAAACAGCTAAGCATTTTCTGTGATGGAAGAATAAGGTATACCAACATATCCTAAACACAAAGACACGTATGACGGAGTTACCTGTTACCTGTTGATATATTTTCTTTCTACCAATAGGTCCCATAAGCAGCATTTTGGTGAATAAGTATGGCAGCCGGCCTGTGATGATAGCAGGAGGTATTCTGTGTTCATTTGGTATGATTGCTTCCTCTTTCTGCAATAGCGTCCTGGAACTTTACCTATGTATTGGTGTTGTAGGAGGTAAGAGTCCTATTTAAAGGAGATACATTACATTACATTACATTACATTACATTACATTGCATTACATTACATTATATTATGTTATATTATGTTATATTATATCATTATGTGTTGTATTATATTATTATATATTATTATATTATATTAATTTGTAATACTGTTCTACCAATGAGCCTTATTGATCAAGAACCCACTGTACAAAGGCATTGTACAAATGCAAACCAAGAAGGTAGCAAACTCAGTTAATTTCAGCTACCTGAACTATCTAATCCTTTAAATTAGCTAGTATGATGTTAAATTATTTCTTAGGACATTTCAGCAACAACTGATGGTTTTATTCAATAAATGCTGTATGCATGGACTGTTCCACTCTGTGCTGTAATTATGGTATAAAAATTGATTGGTTAATGACAGCAGTTATTACAGTCATTTGTGCAGTATTTCACTTTCATTCTTCTTTCAGTCATATTGCACTTCAAAGGGAGGGGCAGAGGCTAGCAGAATTCTAGTGAAAATGCAAAAGCTAGTACCAGCTTTCTGTAGGTTTATACATATATCTGTTCTCACAGATATATGTTCAATTCAGTTCAGTTCAGTAGCTTTCTGTTTAAAAGCCCCCCAGGGTCAATTCCCCAATAAAATTATTCATATATCATCAAAGGTCTGGAGATCGTCTGAGACAATCAACTAAAGTGATCATAAAGCCAGTAAATCAAATATCATCCTTATCAAAAGTTGTGAGGTTTGTTTTTTTTTTCAAACTGTCTCCTCAGGATAAGAGAGGCAAGTGACTTGAAATATTGGTAGGTAATAAATGAGATAATACTTGTTCCTATATTCAAGTTCATCTTTATGTTGTGATTAAAGGAGTCCTTCTTTGTTCAGTGATTATTTCTTAATGCTCTAATTTTTTGCATTCTAAACTTGGGGCTCATTGAAAGAGTAAATTCAGATGTCTTAATACAGAGAGAAGGCCTAGAGGTTCAGCTTATACACTCAGCTGATGTGAACAGGTGGTCTATTCTCATGTACATCTCCCCAACTCTTTCCACTTTAGTAGTGACTTCCATACCGAAGGAAGTGGAGCTGAATGTGCTCCAAAATAATTAGTCATTTTAAACTCCACTTTTGTACACAAGTCTAATCTTAAGGGTTGGAAATAAGGAATGAGGAGATTTATGCATTTAAATACACCTTGTATCCATTGTAGCTGAGGTGACATTTAATAACTTTTGTGCAATGAGCCAAGAGAGAATTGCATTATAGCTTAGTAAATATAAAACTGGTGAGTCAAGGAGATAATAACATCGCTCCTCTGTGATTCCCCAAACTCTGTCAGTGCTGAAACACAACAAGGAGTTTTGGCTTTTATTGCAGTGCTATGGGGGAAATGGCAGAAAGCCACCACGGCAGTCTTGGCATTAACACACATAACTGTAATGAAGCCGTATTTTGTTCTCTGAAGCTAGTGGATTTTTATCTTCATTAGGAATCACTGGATTAGATACTGGTCATTTTAAAAATAACTTGAAAGAGCTGTGATATGTATTTTTAGAGCATGACCTTCAATAATGCTGCCTTTTATGTTTGTTTAGGTCTGGGTTTAGCATTCAACCTACAGCCTGCCTTAACCATGATTGGCAAGTATTTCTATAAGAAGCGTCCTATTGCTAATGGATTGGCCATGGCTGGAAGTCCAGTGTTTCTGAGCACATTGGCACCTCTCAATCAATTCCTTTTTAATGCATTTGGCTGGAAAGGAAGCTTTCTCATTCTGGGAGGACTTCTTTTGAACTGCTGTGTGGCTGGGTCACTTATGAGACCTGTTGGACCGAGAACTGTCCCTCCCGTGAAAAAAGATATTGAAAAAGGCACAGGAGATCCTACCTTGCACAAAAACAGCAAGAAGTCTTTTTGGCAAACTATAAATAAATATCTAGATCTGTCCCTCTTCAAACACAGAGGGTTTCTCATCTATTTGTCAGGAAATGTCATTATGTTTATCGGTTTCTTCGCTCCAATAGTATTCTTGGCTCCTTATGCCAAGCACAAGGGAATTGATGAATATTCTGCTGCTTTTTTGCTATCTATCTTAGCTTTTGTAGACATGTTTGCTAGGCCATCAATGGGACTCGTAGCAAACTCCAAGTTTATCCGGCCAAAGATTCAGTACTTCTTTAGTTTTGCTGTCTTGTACAATGGCGTCTGTCATATCTTATGCCCTCTGGCAACAAATTACACTGGCTTGGTGATATATGCTGTATTTTTTGGGTTTGCATTTGGAATGGTTAGCAGCGTTCTTTTTGAAACATTGATGGACCTCGTTGGGGCTGCCAGATTTTCCAGTGCGGTTGGACTTGTCACCATTGTGGAATGCTGCCCTGTGCTCATAGGCCCTCCTCTGGGAGGTAAGAATCTTTTTTATTCCATTTTTTTTTTCCAGATATTACAGCATAATCATAGAAGCATAGAATTGTTCGATTGGAAAAGACCTTTGAGATCATCAAGTCCAACACTAAACCATATCCCTGAGCATCTCATCTACCATATTTTAAATACCTCCAGGGATGGTGACTCAACTACTCCCCTTCACAGCCTGTTCCAGTGCCTGATAACCCTTTCAATGAAGAAGTATTGCAATTAAGTATTGAATTAATATAAAAGTTATTCTTAACATTGTTTAATGCAAATTGTGTGACTAGGAATGTATTGTAGCAACAGTGATGAGAATCTAAAGGAGGAATACATTGTGTACACGTGCAATAGATAGATAGATTAAGATTATGCCTCTACTGACCCGTAAATCCATGTGATAAATGTATGTTTTCTTGATAGCACGAAGTGCTAACTTTGCAGCCTTGATTCACATGTATTCAGCTCCACTTTGCTCTTTCCTAACACAGTTCATATTTTCTTGAATTGTCTGAATCCACTGGTCAATTTTTGTGAAGATCTCACAGTGACTTACAGTTTCTCTAACCTAAGTGCATCTAAAGGAACATCTGTGTAAATTTTAAATAACAGCTTTAGTTTGCCTAAACAAAGAAGACTGGCATTTCTAGAGAGAAGAAACCAGTAGGGAGGTGTCAGAAAGGACAGAGACATGCTCAGCAGCCTAGGAAGGGTGCATGGCTGGTGGGATTCCAGCACAGTGCTATGGAGCGTTGCAACCTGGCATGATTTCACACTCCAGCCTCACTGTCAGCCAGGCCTTCAGCCTGTTTCTATAGCCAACAGATATGCATAAGGCAATTCAGAGTGTGAATCATTTTGCATTGACCAGAAGATGTTAATGTTGCCAGCTTCTCTCTTTTGAGTGTAAAGGGAGCTTAAAGGGAACCTAGGTGTATAGCTTTGACTGTATTACTAACTTTTGGGCTTCTAGCATTAAAAATGATAAAGAATCTTATCTAAAGTATTTTCTGATTGCTAGATTTTTAATCAGTATTTAGTAATGCTGTTAGTAAGTTTTATAATCTTAAGTTTTCTGGTGATATAAGAGAAAAAAGACATGTTATTGAAAAGCATCTCTTAAATATGTGTACATGTTGCAGTGTAGGCCCAACAATATAAAAATGTAAACAACCGAGATTACCAGTCTTGTGAATGTACACTATACCCACATAAGCAGAGCTGCAAAAGTCAGCAAGTTTATATGTCCCTAAACCAAATTATAATTATTGAAGCATTTTTAAGGATTACTTCACTGTTTGCATGAAAATAGCATCGTTGAGTCAAATTTTAAATATGCCAAAACAACTCCACTCACTTCAGTACAATAATATTTGTACAAGTAAATGTTTAATAGTCCTCAAAATGTTTTGTATTTCCCCCATCTTTTAACACACAGACTCACTTTGATAATGGTAGAACAAAATGTATGCTTCTCACACAGACTCTTCCTATGCCACCTAGGAAGACCTAGGGGGTCTGAGCCTGAGATTGCTGTGGTCCAACCTTTTCAGTCACATTCTGAAATCAATATTAACTCTAAAGATATTAAATCTAATATTTATGGAGCAATAGCACATGTAGCTGTTTATATTTCAGTATACTAACTTTGCAGGAGTTTTAAAAAACTTGTTTGTGCTATAACTGTATGAATAATTGATTTATTTTGTTAAATAGAGACAACAATGGGACTGAACACATTGCAAAGCTAAACTGCAGTTTTGACTAGTTCATACCCTTTACAAATATTTTGGTGAAGAAATTTTAAGGCAGAATTTTATTTTCAATTATCAGTTTTAGGAGGCTGCTCATCCAATAAAAACAGTAAATTGTACTATTTACACTAATAGGTGAATTATGCACTTGCAGTGCTATTTGCATTTTTCCTAATACTAGGCTTGTGAAATAAAGAAAAGGCTAAATTACTGTGATGGCTTGTAAAAGTGTATCAGGTGAATATGCTGGCATTATGGCTTCAACCGAGTAAAGTCATCTGAATGTATACTAAATTGAAGTGTGCAGGTTGTCCTGTGAATTTCAATGGCAGTTTAGCAACATTCAGAGCTAAATACTAATAAATTCAGAATATGTACAAAAGTTGATTTGGGAGTTGGGAAAATTTAGAAAGAATAGCTCATATAATGGAAGAACAGTTATATTTTATTTTCCTTGTCATGAACAAATTAATCTCAGAGGTGTGGATGCAATTTTTAGGTATAGGCTGCAGCTGAGCATGATAGCTGAAGGGACAAGCCTTTCAATCTCTTTCATCAGTCAAAGGAAAGTAAAAATTAAAAGCAGACAATTGATGCACAGTGACAGCAGCCTAAAAAGGCACATGACTCTTCATCCTATTGTCTGTATGCAGCCTCCATGAGTGTCAGTCATTCCAAAAGAATAGGAAATAAAATTAGGTGAATAAGATAATAGCACAATAAAAGAATGAAAATGAAAGAACTAAAATGCTGTCTGTCATTATTTGTGAAGCTTTACTTACTTTGTTCTTCAATATTTTATCATTGTCAGTGATTCCAATGACAATTGCTAGCCTGACTAGTACAGGGTTTGTTAGAGTTCCACTATAGATGTTAAACAATTTGAATGTATTGAAAATGCTTTTCTGCTCCAACTTCAAAACCAGGCAATATATAGATATTTCTGCTATGGAAATTTCTGGAATGTATTGGGTATTCTATTTTTAAGATTCTTTTTCTCTCTTCTTGTCTTTGTATTTCAGGTTGGTTAGTGGACGTTACTGGTGAATATCAGTACATGTATTTTGTCTGCGGTGTGATTGTGATTGTGGCCAGTATCTGGTTGTTCATTGGCAATGCCATTAACTACAGACTTCTGGCAAAAGAAAAGAAGTTAGAAGATGAGAAGCAGAAGGCACAAAAGAACACTGACTTGAAGGAAGCAGAGCCATTAACAAACAATGAGAATGAAGATGGTGCCAGCAGAGCCGATAAAGCTCTTGAAGATCCTTCAGAAAGAGAAACCAATATTTAACCTGCAGTATAGCTCAGAAGGCAACACTAATGACTTTCATTAGAAAAATGTCTTCAAGACACAGGCCAGGTTTTGTGGTAATAATGATCAGTCACAATATGAGATGGGAACAGATTTTTGCCCCATGGCAAGACTCTAAGTTAAATTACTGTCATCTACAGTGTTTCAGTGCTGCAAAATTGAGATTACAGAGGTAGTGACTCTGTGCAAATGAGTTCATCAAACTATGACTCTGGACAATCAAGAGTCAGGTAAATCAGACAATAAAGCCTTCAAATGACAAATAGTTTTGTTTCAAAAGTACATCTAATGCAAAAGAATCTCTTACTCTTATTTGGGAAGATACTTTGTGTTCATCTTTAGAGTATTTTTAAAGTCTGTTGAAATAATCTGCCCAAACTGTACTTACCACTAATATTAAAAAGAATATAAGATCAAAGATTTATTTCAAAAGAGACAGAACACCTAAGCGAAGCACACTGAAACTATTTTGTATGCCCACTAGATCAAAAATATGCGTTATGTCTGCATAAACAATTATAATATGGCTGTAAAAGTTAAGGCTAGAAGATGAACAATCAGTGGGCATCTTCTCTAAAATGCAATAAACAGCTGAATTACAATATGTTCTAGAAATTATTTCCTCCTGTGATAGCTGACTGCATTGTATTTCAACATATACATTTGAACACAAAGTACATTCAGACCTCGCTGATTTAGACTAAGCTAAAATTTGACTGTTCATAACAGGATTGAAAACCAAGATTTACATTATTAACTAGAGTGGCAATTAGTTTGTTCGGTTTTGTGTCCCTGTATGGCTGAAGGAACTGAGTTGGACTGTGAAGCCTTCTTCCTAAAGGGTCTAAATTCGGAACCTGCTGTTGTTAAGAGGATACTTACCCTTGGCTTTTGTAGCCTGAATCAGTTCCCAAATGACTTCAGAGTAGGTGCTTGAGTTTATTGGTGAGTCATTAGTTGTTTGATGGTCTACTGAGAGAAGAGCTAAGGTCTAACTTCAGTTCTTTGCAGACAGGTAGCTTCATACCAGTTCTCACCTCCCTTTTCCATGTATTTAGTGAAAAGCTACTTCCTTTTTTACAATGCCAGTTCGAGCAAAAATGCTGCAAGGCACATTGACACTGCCACTCTAGAAGCTTTGTATTGACGTATCATTTTTGTGCAGGATATTTGGTCTCACATCTACAATTTCACACAGATGCTCATATAAATTAAAATGTACACAATTGTTCCTCTTCCTTTAGGGAAAAGAACTCATAAGACTATAATATTATTTTAGAGACTTTATTTAGCATTGCACTTGAAAGCTAAAAGTGCAAGCTTCTGAAAATATTTCTGTTCTATTTGTAAGCGAGCAAAGTTCCTATTCGTTTTGGAGAGATGCATATGAATGCCTCAGAAATTGTGAAAATTAAGGGTCTGATTCATAAAGCATTTATGCACTGTTTATGCAAGATACACATTGTATATACATTGAATGTATATACAATATACATTCAATTCAGGGAAAAGAAAATAATTTATTTTAGTCCTCTTTTATATCTTAAAGTTGCAAACATATTGGACAGACAGGTAGCTGTGTTAAACACATTTTGAAGTGCCAATAACAAAAGAAAAAAATCTAGTAAGGTAAAGGTAAAATCTAGTAGGTATGTGAACACTTTCAAGAAAGCCATTCTTAACAGTAGTGTATAATACTATTATTTTTATTCTTCTAAAATTTTGGGAGTGCTTGCTTCTGTTTTGCTGAGTTATTGTCTTATATGCCATGAACTTCCGCAATAATGCTGAAAGTTTTCATTATATCAGTGGAGTTTTGGGGGAAAATCATAACAAAACTGCTCACAGCATGTTACAGAAATTAATACTTACTTTTTCCCTAATTATATACAGAAAAACCAAACACATAAATATCCTGTAATTTTATAGGCACATCAGGAACAAAATATGTGAAGTTCAGAGTTTTGGGAGAAAATATGAGTTACATGCTCAGATCTGAGCAGTGAACTGTGTAAGGGAGAATGACTTGCTCCCAGTAAAATTACATTTCCTCTTCCAGTCCCCAACTTCAGACAAGAAATAAAAAGGTTGCACATTCTTCAGACCTAGAACCTTACCCGCACCCCATTAAGTAAAAGGATTGCTCTATTTGGCTATACAAACCTACAGGGTGAATTCCAGGATCTGTGAAGGCCATATGTGCCCAGAACCAGAAAGGGATTAGGAGTTTCATAGATGTTAAGCTTTCATACAGTCAGGAATATGAGTTAGAAAAACGGGATTTTAAAAGTTGAACTGAAATTTTGTCTAAAGAGTAGTCATAAGGAACATCACTTTGCTCTTGACAGCAAGTGGTAAAAAGGCAGAGATTATTTGAAAAGAGATGAATGTAGAGGCTGAATCAAAACAACTGAGGCAAATTTCTAGGTGCTTATTATCTCTTTGCAAAAACGAGCGTGATTAAGAATATAGGGTAGAAGACAAATGCCATGTGTTGACTTAAGTCTGTTAAAAGTTGCTGTTGAGTAAAAAAAGGACTCAAGAAAGATTTTAAAAAGACTCCCAGGAAACATGAAGGCAACTTACCTGTTCTGTGCAGGGTCACAGAATACGATGCAACATGGAATAGGAAATAAGGGAAAAACAAGGTTCCTTGAGCCATAGACATGCCTGACCACCAGTAACAAAAATTATGTTACTATCTCAGAGGAAATATAAATTTATATAAACACAACCCTCTGCAGAGCTACTACTCTTTTTTGTCTGTGGTCAATTATGTTAAAAAATAATAGAAATTAAGAGAGATGCTTAACCACCACTCACCAGTATCCAATTTTTAATCCCATGGGGTTGCCAGCAGGCAGCTGGATCAACATAAAATATGAACTGTGTCAATTGAAACATTTCCTTACAGTTATTTCATTACTTTTCCTAATGATACTAGCAACAAAATAAAAATCAACAGAATGCTCTTGATATTACTGAATATTAAGGAAGTAAAAATTCAGAGATATATGAAGAAAATTTAAACCATATCTATGCAAAAACTGTCTGGAATTAAAAAACTCTGTCTTCCAAAGAACAGGTCCTAAAGGGGCAATTGCCTTGTTTATGTAGCTCTTACTTCTAAAAGTAATAATAATAATAAATTGCCTTGAATCAATTCTATACTGAGCAGCAAAGTGGCAAAATGAGTATAGCTTGCTTTCAAATCCCTAAATGTCACTCTTACTTGCACTGAGATGTAATTTGTACGGCAAATCATTTCACCATTACATTTCTTCTTTCAGGATAAGACCTAGGTATATGAGTATACCATCCATTTAAATCTCCCTGACTGCTCTTAATTACCTTGCCACCAGTCTGGACTACTGCAGGGTTAGAACTAAAAGATGCCCCTGGTCTACAATCAATAAATATGCTTTCAAACTTCAAGATATGAAAGATGCCTCTGTTATGCACTATGGAGATGGAAAACTCTGTCAGTGCAAGGAAATCCTTAAATTCTCTTAATCTCATTTATACTCATGTATACTTCATCCTCTTAATTTCTCTGCCACAACATTCATTGAGCCTAGTTATCATCTTGCTCTTATTTCATCAATCAAGAAGAAAAATACCAAAAAGTAAAAAGTAGTAGGAAATAATATTTTTCCCATTTAACATCAAGGTTAAATTTCAAGTCAATTCAGGTTTTCTTGACATCATACTCTCTGATAGTCGGAGATTTCTTCTGTATTACCCTTTCCAACTCCATAGAAAGACTTCTAACCAAGAATTCTCAGTACTTTTCAAAAACATATCAAAAGTTCACCCCTCCCACCTCCCATCATCGAACAGTGATTGCAGTTGTTGTCAGTTCTGTAGTTCCATTAACTCAAAAAAAGCATTTTTTTATATGAAAACCTGTAGCACAAGTAGTCAGACTACAATCCTTTTAATCAGGAGTGTGATTTTTGAACTGTTTTGACAGAGTTAGTGAAAGTTTTATTTTACCTTCAAATAGGTTTTTTTTAATGATGCTGTCCTTATGAGAGGAAGTTCAACTTTACTTACTGCTGAAGTGATTCACTGACATTGTGATTCAAAATTCACATGAATTTTAATGGTCTTTTTACATACCAGAATCCCATGTGCTTTAAAAACATTTGGCAGTGTGTATGTAATTATTCCTTCCAGAGAACTCTCTTTGCTCTTGAAGGTTCGCCACCCCCACCCTCCCACCCTCTTCTCCAATTTCATGTAGCAGAAAGAGTTTGGGCTTGGCTGGTAGTGACTTTTCTGAAATGCTTTTGTATCATTCTCTTTCTACAAAAGCTTAATGAACATTTTCACTTGCTACTTTCAGGTCTGGATGGTTGTGAGTATTACTGGGGAGGTGTTATTCAGATATGTAATAAGCCACAGATATCACATATAGCCACATTTAGGGCTGTCAGAATTTCACTAAACAAAGCCAGTGACCAGTCTCATAGATAAACATCCTGTAACAGATACTGACAATTTTTGCCTGTATCAAAATTGAATCGAGGCAACTTTTGTTAGTTTCTCTGTAAATAGCTATTTTTCTACTCACAAAGGGACATGAAGGGAATTTAAAAATAATTATTTTCCAAGGTGACATATCCATTTTAACAAGGATTTCTGGATTTTTTTGGGGTGGGTACTTTTCTGATATTTGTCCATGTATATATATAGAAAGTGTTCGCATATATTATCACCTTTTTTGATCACAATTTACATAAGCATTGCTATGTAATTTCAACATAATTTACTTGGTTTTTTTCAGTTCAAATTTTTCTCATCATCTACCTCTCAATAGAATTTTGGGGACTTGCACGACCCTGGGAGAATACAGTTAACAAAAAGCATAAAGATAAAACTTGTACAGTCTATTAGAAAATCTCCCAAATATTTGAGTTTATTTATAGTTCTTTTTTTGAGGCAGTGCATATTTATGACCAAATTCTTGTATCGATTAGCATAGCTTTATTTAATCTAAAGATTTAACTCATGCTGGTGTAGTTTTACATCACTGAACTGGTATAAAAACTCAGCATATCATTTAGATATTCAGACTCTACTGCTATTTCTGTGAGATGCTGCCCCCTCTCTATGTTTTTTTTGTGATAGTCTTTCAAATTTGGAATTAATGGAAGTAAATAAATGGAAATATTAAATAGTTAATACATGCAAACGTTTTTCTAAAGTACCGCAGAATGCTTTGCATTTTGCATCTCTGAAAAGATAATCTTTGGTTTAGAAATAATACGTGATTTTAGCTTGCTTCCCGTTTTGTGGGGAAGCTGGGGGGATTGGTCACAAAATGTTGGACTGAGGCCAAGAAAAAATGAATGTTCTTCATATGCTCTTTACAAAACTAGAGATGATCGTTTATTAAAAGGTATTCTTTTTAGTCTGCAAACCGTTCTTGCCTTCTAGGACCTAGTACAAAGTCCACTGAAGCCAGCATAAGAAAACAAAAAACATTCAAAGTCTAAGCTTTATCATGCATTGGAGATGATGTGACTTCAGTGGAGGCTCAAGCCTTATTTTCTCCGTATCAAACCTCAGGAGTATCAGATGTAACACAGCAAACGCAGGATTTGTTGCAGCTGGAAAATTTAGCTATGCCTGTATAGTATTCCTAACGAGTCAGTCCCTAAATTAACGCACAACATGTATTGTTTTAATAGCCTATGTAAATAAAAAAGTCAAACAAAACTCTGAATGTAGATCATAAAATGTAGAGGATATATTGAAATAAATATCTGAACAAATCTGTTTAACCTCAAAGGAAATTACCTGTTTCCTTTCAAGCCTTCCTTCAACAGTGTATAATCTTCATTTTTTGTTATTTCCCGGGAAAATGGTTTATGTCTTTTTGGAATGTATGTATAGTTTTATCTACAAGGGAATATATATGCATATACGTGTGTGTGTATATGTATTCCTCTGTATATAAAACTCTAATTTATATATATATTATATATTTCTGTATATATAAAATATATATAATGTCTTAGAGTAAGTTGCATACTGTGCCTGATAAATGAACTATATTTGTAAGCATAGAAATGACTTCAGCAAATGACACAAAAACTTAAATATTTTCTACGAGGGTACATTTTGTTATTTTTCAGTTTCTGCAGGTTTTATTTATATTAAAAATTCATTCAGAAAACAGCAATATTACATAACACTGGTATTTCAACCATTATTCAGTTTAAAGTGGCCTAAGATTGCTGAGAATTTTCATTGTTGTTGGATTGTAAAACCTACATTGTTGGTGGAGGGGTTGGTCCATTGTATTTGCTGTGGAAGTGTTCACTAGATGGTGTCTGAACAGACTACAACACATAGATTGGGTTTTAATCTAGTGTAGTGTGTATGTATGACAAGATCATAAGTGGTTTTGAGGGACATGATGTTCTTGTACAAAGTGTGGAGCATGAGGATACTCCAGACCCTACTAACAATATCCCTGTTAAATTTTTACAGGAAACTCTCCAAAGCACTGGACTCTGAAAACACTGGCAACTTTTCATACATTTTCCAGGTCCTGGTTTATTTTCATTTTGTCTGCAAGTAGGCAAGCCAGTGAAATTTGATATTTGTCGCTTTAGAAGTTTTACCTTAAAGTTATTGAGAGATATTTTTCACAGTGGTACATAAAGCACTTACATAGATATCCTTCCTGAAGTGTGTTATAGGCGCGTTTTCCATGCATAGTGTACTTGGAAAGTTCAACATATCTGCAGTCTGGTATTGCTATGCAATAATTGAATATGGAGTAGCCATTGCTGTTCACTAACAACTTTTTTCTTCATTTTTGTATTTTGCAATACTGTACTGTTTTTACTTGAATATATTGGCTAGATTATTTTTTGGACAATCATTTATTAGCTAGAGGTGCTATTTCTGTTCCAAAGATATCTGGGTGAATTGTAACATTCTCTGTGTAGATGCCAAATCGGTTTTTTGACCTGACAAAGTTAATTGTTCATAAGGTGTATTAAACCTGTAATACACTGAGGCACTGCATTACATGTATTTAAACACATACTTGCTCATTAACTTCTATTCCAGGCTTCTACTAGTGTCTAATATGTCAAGTTTGTCCATATATATTTATGGAAAGTTACAGTGAAAAATGTGTATGATAAAAAATTGGAAAACAAAAAGGGAAAAATGAAAATAAAATTTCCATGTGAAGTTTCAGAAAGGAAGTAAATGCTGTGTTTTTAAAATTCTTTAATAGTAACTTATTTACACTTTTTGAAGTGTGCAGATATTCATAGATACCTTAATAGATTCACTATTCAAATAGAGCTAAGATCTCAAAATGACTTCTGCTTGCATACAGAAACTGAAGTGGAAGAATTCCTGTGTAGGATAGATATTACCAGCAAGAGAATGTGCTACCAGCCCCTTGCTGTTCCTATTTCGACTATAATTATGATTTAATCTCATAAATTGCTCAAATACCATCTCAAAATCCAGGGGTTTTTCCCCATTACTCTGATTGAGATGTTTTTCTATATTCCATGTGTATGCAATATCATTCATTTATCACTAAATACAGAAGAGGAATTTATCCATATGGCTTGAAATATAGATGTAGTTAACTCTATTTTTTCTCATCTTTCTAAGGATTCCCAGATCCTCTGTATTTGTCAATTGACTTAAAGTTATGATTGTTTGCTCCAGTTAAATAGGTTATTATTTATAGAATGCAATTGGATATTTAAAAGTAGAAATATTGAAGAGATATTAGAGGTACTATTAATTTTAGAGATAGTAACATCCTTTCCATGCTACCTACACACCTTTATACAGAAGCACAATAAGCTAATAGGAAACGTAAAATCATTAAATAAGAAAGAAAGAACTTTACGGAAGGAAATGATCTTTATTTTAAAATTTCTAATAACTGTAAAATCTATTTTCAAAGAATATTAGCTATAATCTTCTTGATACGGAAGTGCTGGTTCAGCTACCAGGATATACATGGATTTTGTTTATATTCTAGCCCCTTGTAAAATTTCCATATTTGAGTATTTTTAATATTCATAAATAATCCATTTTCAGGCATTGACATAAAAAATAAAAATAAAGTTAAAAATGCATAGTAGTAAAATTGTCCCAGATATGATATTTAACCCCACTCAAAGCATTGTTGATATCACTTGCATGCCTTAAACATGTGTTACCTTGCTGAATTCAATTGCATGGCTAAAATACATTGCTGACACTGAATTCAGAAATATCATGTCTGTTCCTGAGGTTTTGTTCTTTTGATAGTTCAGTGTCAAGATAGACGGAGACCTCAGTGTGTAGTTTGTCTCTAAGGTCAAACAAACGATACTAAGTTTACCCACAAATGGTATTTTGTTCTAGTAATGAGTCCTTTTAACTCTACTGGTTCTCCCAAATTGAGTTAATAGGTTACGTTTACCACTGTAGCTTGGCAGTAATTGCTTCCACAATTTTATTCCTCTGATCAAGACTAGAAGCATTGGCATTCAATAAAGTTCCTAATACGTAATATGAATGTAATATAATACACATCATGTAATTATATCCATAATAGCACGAATGTGAACATTTATTTTTTGCTCATGCATTTCTTCATACACTCCGGTATGCATGCATTTGCCATAGCACATTATGCTTCAGTTCATGTTCTTAAATTGAGATAAGACATTCCCCTAGAGATCAGAGATATCAAGTTCATTGTATAAATATACAATCAGAATCATAAGCCAAAGGGAAAAAAAGCGGTATATATAGTGCATTAGCAAGAGAACATAGTTTGTGACTGACATTCACTGGTTGAATAAGTACTTCAATTTTCATCAAGTGACTTCTAATTTCCACGACCTGGTGACCCTAAACTGTTAAGCATGTCCCATAAGGTAGCAATTATTTGGTTAGAATATACCTACCACTTCAAACAACTGGTTTTCTCTTATAGCAACTTCCTACAGTGTCCTATTGTATAATGTAACGATGTTAATGCCTGAATTGTAAAGCCATGACTCTGCTGTTTCTTTGACTTGCATGAGTGCAGTCTTTTCTGGGTAAAGGAACCCTTGAGCTAATCCCTGTTGTTTTCTTCACAAGATATAAAAAGAGCTGTTTTGGATAAGAAACACTCAGGTAGATTCATATTTTAAGGGCACTTAACCTACTTTTTGTCCCATAGCACAGATGGATCTTAAAACATACAGAATTGTACTTTCTTCAGTTCTGTTTAAAGTTTTAGAATTGCAGATTCCAAGAATTATTTTCAAATTACCTCAAATCAATATTTCTAATTAGCATATCTGAAAGAAATATAAGTTGTAAAACTTAATATTCATCTTAACTGATTTTCTTTTTAGTATTTTGTCAAAATTTAGAATAAATCAGCCTGGGTGGTTTATTCTGGATGGTTATTAAATTACTTTTCCTCTTTCATGTTCTCCTTCTAACTTTTTCACTCATATTGAACATGCTGAAAAAATAGCCATCAAATAAAGTGATACATTTTAGCTGCTAGATGTGGATCTGCTTTTTTAAAAAAATTACACCTAAACAACAGTAAGTAAAAAATTATGGACAAAAAATAAAAAGGTTTTTTCCAATCATTTGGAAAAGTAGAAAGCCTAGATGTCATGTGATAAAAAAGCATCTCAGAAATTTCTTGCACATTTTCAAGTCTCCATAAAGAATGAACTGAATCAAAATGCATGACTGAAAGAGACACTGTTCAGCACTTGTAGATATCATCCTAAAATCATTCACATATTATTTCAATTAAGGATCGAATTGGATGCTAACATCTGGAAATTGTCGATTTTAATTTGAATGCTTATAAGCAGTAGTGTCTATGCAAGGTTTCCTTTTCTTTTGTTACAAAAGCTATGAATTTTCTTTCGACATGTCTATTTTTTCTGAATTTGATTATATTTTTCCCCCTGGACATTTGTAATTATATTTAATCAGGCAATATACATTTTCTATATAAAACTATTGTGGTTTTACTGTGACGGCAGAATAATTTTGGTGCCTTCTATACCAACTATATACAGTCCTAGTCAAGTCTTTTGGCTGTTCCCCTTCATACTTCCCTTTCATAAAATTTTCATGAACTGGAAATGTGCACAATCTATTTGAACCCTTTAATGTCTGTGAATTCAGAATAGGAAATTTGCTAATGTCACTTTTCTTATTTCTTAATGTAAGACAGACAGAAGTACATCAGCACAATCTATTTTGGTTTTATTGTCTTCATCAAAATTCATGGAGATCTACAGAGACCACAAGCATTTAATAAAACTCTTTATATGGTATTTGAATTCTGAGAACAAAGGCAATGTGAAATCTTTAGGAACATGTGTTATTCAGACATTGTAAAACTCTCAATACTTTCTGTTAAACTAAGTTTAAACTGAATACCAACAGAAAAGATTTTTCTTACATGAAGTAGTTCAGACATCCTTAACTGGTATATGGTAATAGTTTCCACAAAACAAATATTTTCAGAAATGGTCCTAATGCTGTAGTTAGGTACCAAAAGAAATGGCAAAGTTTTCTGAAATATCACACATGTATAAGTTTTCACTGACAAAGAGTTTATTTTGGAGGAACAGTGATTCATTTTTCCAACCATCATAATACACTTTGATTAATAGCTGCAATTCCAGTTTGGCCTGAATGATAGATGAGTAGCAGTTAGGCAGTGTAATTATTCCATTCAATCACTGAACCAAATAATTGTGAAAAAATTGTTGAGGTTGAACTGAAGGGTTTTTTTACCATCACAGAAAAAGTGTTTCTTTGCCTTAATTACAAAATAAAGATTTTTAATTCCATTTTGGACCTTCTAAATGGAAATAAAGGGAGAGCTGGACACCATTTATGAAACAACAGGATTCAGCAATGATCACATAATTCATCAGACGTACAGAGAGACAGATTCTGTTCTTTCTTCTGCCTAACATGAGTGAACCCATGATTTCCTCTTCTAAAGGTACTAGGATTCGAGAGTGACTTGCTGTCCTTTGGTAATTTTTACTGCTACAGAGACTGGTAATCTTTTGTTCTGTTTCTCATGGTGGCACTCTAGCACCTGGACAATATGTCTTCCAATAGCAAATATTTTATGCAAAGTGAAGGAACACCAATAAAAGAAATTGCTAATACCTGCACAGTCGAAAAACCTTATAGAATGCATTGGTTTGAAAAGTTACAGTATCCATAGCTTTTGGAAGACTGATGTAGAGTAGTTGGGAATTGCTTTTCTCCTCTTCCTTTTTACTCTGCAAATAAGAGGTTTTATTGTTAGGTATTAATAAAATCCACAGTCAGCCGCTTTGTGTTTACATGGACCCTACATTTGCTGTGTCAGAGGTACATTCTTGAGTTGAGTGAAAATGTCTGCTTCACAGAACTAGATATTTGTCTTCCCATCCTTAAACTCAGAGGCATGGAAGTTTGTTCTGGATACAAGAAGAAATGGGAAATGGGAAATAATGCCACCAACTAGTAATTGTTTTCCAAGAGAATTAATCTTTCTACCAGTATTTTCCCCTCAAGTAATTCTGGGTTCCATTCAGGTTCATTAGAGCCAAATTTTGTCTTAACATTAATCAAGTGACAAGATATTGAAAACTCATCCTTAAACTCTTCCTTAACAACAGCAGCAGCAGAGATTCAGTGCAGCTGGCAGAGGGTGACAAGTGGGCTTCTGACAGAAGTACATATTCTCAGGAGCTCGAAAGTGTGACGTATTTAATTGCCCTCAAGAATTCAAGATTAACAGGAGTTTGCAGCTGGAGGAGTATTTTGAGTTCTGCAGCTGTTGTAGAGCATCAGCAACAAGTATGAAACACCCTGGAACGATTTACAACTCCATTTTGTTGTTAGTCAATAACATATGCCCACATTTGTGTCATCAAACTCCATAATGTGTTTTCTGTTTCCTGAAGCATCAGTCACTCAGAGGCCTCCACGATAACCTTACTCTCACCATTCTCCAAGGGCAGACCAGGCAGCTGGCTGTAGAGCTTAGGGTGGAAATTGCTTGCATCACTTTTTGCACATTTTCCATCTTACTGCTAAGCATTGGCAATGCACAAGAACTAAGCAATGCCTTGCCTTAGCTCTGCAAGGCGCTCAGTTCAGGAGCTCCTCTCACTGGATTACATTAAGAAGTATTTGTTCTGAACACAGCCCAGATTATTCCTCATTTTGCCCCAAACCACATCAAGGGATCACCACAAAACTTTTGGCGGAAATGTTTGTGTGGTTCTTTCTCTGGTGTTTTTAAGCTTCAGTATAATCCAGAGAGTAAATGTAAAGTTTTTAATTTGAAGGCTTCTCTTTCTGATGCACTTTGCCAAAAAACCTTAAGAAGCTCACATGGAACCAATCAAAAATCTTTACGAATATATTTTTTCCAGTTCAGGATCCTTGTCCTTAAGAGGGATTATCTGTCAAGGAATTTTCTGTCATTGTATAGTAAAATACATTCTGAAATAATATTTTTGGCCAAACACAAGTGTAACTTTTTAGCAATCCCATAGTGGAAGTGTATTTGGGTGGGTAGAAGGAACAAAAAAACCTTTCCATGTAAGAAAATTAATGAGTACCCCATTCAGGAGTCTTTCAGTCTTTCTTACACTTCTGAAAAGCTTTTCTATTTTCATACAAACTTTATGAGAAAGTTTGTATATTTAGAAATCTTTCCCTTTAAAATTGGGTTGCAGTATAAATAAAATAATTTAGAATGCAAGATACTGGAATTTGTTTCGTGTCTGTCCTATGGATTATCTTAGGAAATTTCCAGTAAATTTCTGGAGTCGATTTGCCTCTATTTCCCTACACTTCTAAATATACAGAAAAAATATGTCTAGGGACATTTTTAAAGAATGGTGAAAACTGTGAATTCAATGTGTATTATCACTGATTACCAATATTTTTATGTTCTTAGAACTCATGCTGTTTTCCTTGTCACCTTTGTAGCAGCTGAAGAACAACTTCACCTGGTACAGAGTTGCAAGCAATAAGTTCTCAGCATGAGATTGCTAGCATCCCTGAAGAATGAGTAATACACTAACTCACTTTCTAAAAACCTCTGGCCTAGAAATAGCTTTGTAGTTCAGTAAAACTCAAAGCTACGTTTTAAATTAAATGCAAATGTTTATTTACACCCCTCCTTATTTCTAAGTGGATTTTATTACCATAGGAAAAAACAGATATGGACATTTGTAACAGATGTTGAAGGATGTATAGAAGTATAAATCAAGCAACAGAGTTTCAGGAACAATGTCAAATCTGTATGAAAAATCATCTTGTTCACCATATCTCCTTTTTTACTATGAAAACAAGCATCTGTAAATCCAGCTGATTACCCTTACATTGTATTAATTGGTTATCATTTTACAGCTTTGTGGACCTGCGGAAGATGTGGAGCAAAGGGAAGGTCCATGCAGCCTCCTTTTGCCTTGAGCATTCCTAGGTGCTGTATTGAAACACAAACACAGGTCCTCTTTGTCACCAGTGGTTGAAGAGAAGGTCATATGCTAAGGTGATATAATGTGTTCTTATCCCACTATATCTTTTCTTCCATTTCACAAGATGAAGCATGCTCTTTCACAGTTTCCAGTCTGGAAACAGGATGCAACAAAGGGGAAAGGTTGTGTTTTCCCAGTAATACGTGAGTAGCTGCTACCCTAAAAGTTAAGAAGTAGAATCTAGGAGCTGGTCCTTATCTGGCAAGCTCAGCTAGCTTTTCTCTAACATTTCTTTTTCACAGGGACTTTCCAAATGCACTGTTGTGTCTATCAAAATGCTCTCTAACTGAAAATATACGTGATTGCTGCTAGGTGGGAATAACCTTACTGCAATATGGTTCTTCTGCATGACAGGTTGTGTCAAATTATGTTGTAGTGATTCAGTCACTATCTCATAGCAGCCACTTGCCTCAAGATGGAGAAGTGCATTTCTTATATCTCCTCTAAGGTATCATTTACATAATCTCTGTTGTATCTGCTGTCCTTAAACCTGGATGATCCACATCGCCAAACAAATAGCTTTCTAAACCACATCATGTTTTGCTGTTTCTGTGCACCTGAAAACAACTATTTCCTATACAAATGTGAGCAACTTTGAAGAGGGTGTATGTGAGGAATCCTCACAGGTACCATATGGACTGATTAGCAGCATTTCAAACCAGCTTTGGACTCTACTTTAGTAAGGCTACAAGGTGAGAGGAGAGAATGGGAAGGTCTTCTAGTGCCACATGTTGTGATTGCTTCAGGTTTACCAACCCATATATGTCTGTACATGTGGCCGAGAAATAATCATAAATGATTGGCCTGTTGGGACTCTACAATGAAGAAGACAGTGTATTCTCAGGATGAGGAAATAAACTGTTCTCCAAAGTCTTCATTTCAATAGTACAAAGACAAGGAGAAGGGAAGAAGAAAACGAGTGCAATCCATAAAGGATGTGGTCAGCTCTATTTGATTTATAGTTATTGTATGGTTTATGGAGTTCAATGTGTAGTAGTCCTTTCACTTCAGGTAACAATAGTATTTCTGAAACTCTCAGTGAACTGATGAAAATCACAATCAGCCTTCTGCCCTCACTTGCATTACGTGGTAGAATCATAGAATGACAGAACTGTTCAGGTTGGAAAAGACCTTTTAAATCATTGAGTCCAACTGTAAACATAATACTGACATGTTCACCACTAAACTGTGTCCCTAAGTGACAATGACTCACAGGTGCAATGCAGAAATTCTACCTGCTGTGATGTAATTCTGAATGATGCTTTGTATTTAAAACACAGTTCCTGTTACATTATAGAGAGCTGAAGTGAGCAAGCCTCTAAGAAGCTATTTTATGGCCTTCTACAGTTAATCACAGTATCACAGTATCACAGTATCACAAGGTTGGAAAGGACCTCTGAGATCATCAAGTCCAACCTATAACCCAAAACTAACACCGACCATCATCTAGACCATGGCACTCAGTGCCACATCCAATCTCCCCTTAAACACCTCCAGGGTCGGCGACTCCACCACCTCCCTGGGCAACGCATTCCAATGGCCAATCACCCTTTCAGTAAAGAACTTCTTCCTCACATCAAGCCTAAACTTTCCCTGACGAAGCTTGAGTCCATGCCCTCTAGTTCTGTCACTGGTCACCTGAGAGAAGAGACCAACCCCTGCCCGAATCTTTTAATACAGAAAAAAAATGGACATGTCCATTCTGATGTGCACCCAAGCCGAACACTGGATTTTTGAGTAAATTTCTGAATACCTGTGAAGACCTAGGGTCTTCATGAAGCTCCACAAATTTCAGTTTTGTCGAACGGTTTTGATTCTTGATTGCAACTTATTTTAAATGAGATGATGATTCTAAGTTGGAGATGTCAAGAAGAGCTTTTAAAATGTCAGTCATATGTTTCTTTCGGTAGATTCTACCACTAAAACCTGAAAACTGACTAACTGTTGTGAACTGCAATTTTAAATTAATCCCCAGGAACTTATCTAGACATATATACACATATATGACTAAATTATGAATAGAAAAATATACATATGTTTTTAAAATTTGTTTTTACAAAATCTGTATGCACATTTTATTTAATGTTCAGTATCTTGTAAATGTCCTTAAAGACAAAAGAAAGAAAATTATGTGCTTCGGAAAGGAAATACTTCTTAGAGATATTTACTCAGTCTCTTTTACATTTAATGAAAATAGCATTATAAAAAAGTCAGACAAGTTTTCAGTCATCGCTAAAAAAGTCGCCTTATCCCCTTATTCCATTTTCCTTATCAAATGATTTAAAATACCAGTACTGAATCCCATCTTTTATATCTCTTCACTTTCATATTGCCTAACACATATGTGTGAAGGTCCATAGGAATCTGCTATACTGAGTATATGCTTCCTGTAGATCTCTCCAGGTAACTTTCAACTGAATTTCCATTTGATTCATTTCAATTTTAAAATATTAATTATCTAAAAAAGTGTTTCATGTTTCAATTTTTAAAGCTTTCATGCTCATAGGGAACAATCCTCATTTAACTCAGGCAGTTTATCTATATTCATAATTAACTGTCTATTTTATATTTCATCTCCTTAAGCTCTTCTGTTAGGAAGATTATTAAAAAAAAGAGTATATATGAAAGTGTCAGAAACTTAGTCTCCTTGCGCTGATCAGTAATGAGATCTGTCTTTATAATCTGAGTCATCAAGAGAATCTTCTCAGAAGATTAAAGGAGTGGTCCTGAAACGTTCTGTTAATCAAAGTCCCGTAAAGTCAAACAGCATACTTGCTGCTGTGTTCATGAAATCCCTACTTTAACAAAAGAAATGAAAGGCATCCTTGGCCTTCTAAAACTTCAAGAGTGCAGCTTAGAATTGAACTAAGGAGAATAAGAATTTAGGTTTAAGCCTTTCAAGAGTAATTCAAGTCTTCCTGTAAGAAATCCATTTGGGGCCCTGCGTCTTTTAAAACAGTTTGAAAAGGCACACTCAAGAACAACAAATTATACTTGCTACCAAAAAAATAGAAAATATATTTAAAGCACATCAAAGGCCATGTTAGTGTGCTGAAACAACTCTATGTGAAATCATCTGATAATCTTCAATTTTGTGGCCATCTACGTTTTTCTGACCCTTCAGCACATCTCTGTTAACCTGACACTCCAGCTTGCTGCCCATTGAATTACGGTGAATGCCTCAGGAAAGTCAGTAATCCTCCAGTTATGGTTCTTTTACTTCCATGGCAAACATCTCTGTCCTGATTATTATTTAGAAATAACTTCCTTGCACTTCAGTGGCATGTGCTTTTTCATGAAATTTCTTGGCTTATTTCTGCTACATATTTGTATTCAGCACTGTGAGGAAAAAAAGAAATTGTTGACAGAATGCAAGAAATAGTTTAAAAAATAAGATTACCTTCCCAGAATTAAATAAGATTTGACTGGTATGTAACAGAGATATGTCACCTGATATTTGATCATTTGAGGACCTCACCATGTAAGTCATATATCACCTACAGCTTTCTAAACGTGGTGCTAAGAGCTGTGAATTTGCCACAAATAATTTGGGGGGAAATTAAAGGATTTGATGTGTCACATGGCTAAACTGTGAAATTGGTTGAATTAATATAGAAAAGTGAAAGCATCTGCTAAGCAAAAATAGATCCAAGTGAAACTGTATCAGTAACTCTTGCTTACGCAATGGTCATTGGGAACCCTGATCCTTGTTTGATGTAAATCAACGCTATTACTATACTTTTGCATAGCACTTCTTTTTTCATATAAGTTTTGTCCTATACAAAAATTGCACTCAACTAATAAGAAAAAGAGTGAAGGTTACAACGCAGGTTTTATCTAGAACCAATGAAGTTTGATAAAGGAATGTTTTTCAGAGCAGAAGGTATTCCAAGAAAATAAATGGAGCACTCAGTCTCCAAGAGCTCAGTAAATAAATGACTTTCTCACTAGAAATGCATTAGTTGCATGACAGATCTGATTTTGTACCCCTACTCTTAATAACCCAATGGTTATTTATGCATGTATGGTGCTATTGAACTATTTTTACATTATTTTAAAATAAATTTTCAATAGTATTTGCTATTATGTGATACCTCAGTCATTTGACACATCAAGTCACTTTTCTTCTTCTTGTCATTAATTCTAGATTTATGATGTCCTGAGTAAAGTGAGATTAATTGCTTTTCAGAGATGTCTGCCTCTTCCTGCACACAGTTGCTGTGAAATATATCTCCCTCTCTCCTCTCCCTCTCCCTTTCCCTCTCCCTCTCCTTCTCTTTTTTCCCCTCCCTGTTTTTCTCCCTGTAAAACTTAATTTTTCTTCACACCTCAGATTTCACTGAAAAAAACACAAGAAATTGTTTCTTTCTTCATCAGGAACCAAAAAATCAACAAAATCTGTATTAAAAAAAATCCCATAAGACCTACTTTTTAGTAAGTAGTATAGTCTTGTATTATCATAAATTTTATTCATCTCAGGATAAAGCATTATTAGGATGAGGTTCATAAATTTATTTTTAACAGAACCCTGATACTGGTGGTGTTTTGCACAGATCCATCTTCCTGAACTGTTTTTGCTCTCATCAGGAACAGTGTAGAGGATTTCACAGTAGTTATCACCAGCACCGATGTGATAGCAGAAGTCTAGTCTAGGTGTCTCTTTCCCTGTAACTTTAGTGGCAAGCAGAGGAATAACATTCACATCATTTCTGTATCCTTTGAAGATCACCATGTTTCAACTCTTATTTTTTCTTGGATTTAACTGTATTCAATATTAAAATTCTCAGGCTAAGAGGAAGTTATAATATGATATGCTGACTTATTCCTGTTGGAAGTATTAAACTGAAGCCCTACTATTTGTTCAAAATTTTACTATTCCTCATAACTTTAGCAAGGAAAGGGGTGAATATATGTTTCTTCACTTCTTATAAATAATTCCAAAATTCAAGACAAAACATAAATAATACCACTGGGGAGTAATGAGTACTGCATTTGCTTCTGTATTTTCATATTAATTAAAGTACTTGTCTTTCTACATAACACAATATTAAAAGTAAAAATGTAGAAATTAAAAGATTTCTGAAAACCAAATAAAGTTATAATTCATTCATCACTGTTATGTAGTAGGAAAAAAACATGTACATTTTTTACCTGCATTGCTGGCCTTACCCTGAATAAACAATACACAATTGCAAAGAAATTTTCTGTTGATAAAGCCAGTTAAAGCAATCACAATTAAGAGCATTTAGATCTGGACTTTGAGCTAGCATTCCACTTCGTTAATTATGTCTTTGCCCTTTTTGTGGTTTTTAAACTAAGCAACAGAAGATACAGCTGGATAGTCAGGCCACATATTCCAGACTGGAAATACTAATCAGGTTCCTAACATTTTTTAACAACTAAAGTATCTGTAATTGAGCTAATACATGGATAATTTAGAGACAAAGCCATTAGCACAGCTGTCCAAGGGTCAACAAATGAGAACTGCTGCATCTTGTGTGTTTTGCAACTAGTCAGCCTAATTAGCTCATGGAACCTCACTTCAAAGATGTACTTTTCTTGTGATAAAAGCCATATAATTAGTAAGTCTGAGATTGGGTCAGCCTTGGTGAGGAACAGAAAGAAAATCAGAACAGCTTGGCACCATATCTAGTCTCTTTGTCACTAAAGAAATGACGGAAAACTGTGAAAATTTCAGTCTTTTCCAATTTGTAGATATTCTTCCTTCTCTCCTAGTCATGTTGCTATACTTGTCTATCTTTTTTTTTCTTTATTTTTACTTCATCTTCCCAGCTTTACAAACATGTGCTGTTCTTTACTATAATATCTTGAGGATGAAAGGAAAATAATGGTAATTATTGTTTCCTCCTGATCATTGGTATTGAAAAGATTCTGCTGAAACAAGTATAAGGCAATAATCAAAAATATCTAAAATAATACAGGAATCAACTCATATGTATGTATTCAAATCAGAATTAGACTTAAGATCTTTAATTTTGTAGTTTTAAGTTCTTTTCTAATAAATAATTTTCTTCTCAGATTATGGATCTTCTACTATAGATCTCATTCCAGATCTTCTACCCCACTGAAATTATTTTCTCAGCAGTCAGTGATGTTTTATAAGATATGAAGATACTTGCATTAATGGTTGGTTAGTTGATTTAGTTGGTGTTTTTTGTTTGTTCTTTTCTTTGAGCTAGGAAAGTAAAATGGGTAAGGGTAACTGTATCAGAAGTCTGACGGAAACAAAGTATCCTATCATGAAGCAAAATGCTATATTTATCTCCTTCAGAGATACAGGCTGTGTCCTATGGAAGCACCATTCTTGGGCAGTAGAGCATGGATAGAAGATGAGCTGATGCTGACAGCAGGAAGACTGAAGTGCTGGTTGATTTGTTCAACTTACATTCAGTAATAGATGACTATACATCAATAAATCACCTAAAGGAATATGTGCTTACAGAATACAGTTCACTGTCCTTTTTTAATAATCAGAAAGAAGTAAATCTGTAATTATTTCAGAATAGCATATGAATGTACTATATTGCTTACTTAAAAAGATATAAGAACCCCTTTGGAACTGAACTTTGACTTTGATTAGTATGAATAATAAACACTATCTTGGTTGTGATTCTCAAAAAAATCCTAAGAAGCATACCCTACACAAAAATACTTTTAGTAGAAAATCCCTTTTATTAGCTAATTAATAAGGAAGGGATTAACCAATTCAGATGTGATGAGGTTATCTCTTTAATTTCAGTGAACTATTCTTGTACTACAATGGCTGTTGCCTTATGCCTCATCTTCTCTCACTTATTTCCTTAATTTTAACTGTATAATCTTATTTAAAGGTATTTTTTTCTCTATATCTCTTCTGTGGAATTTTCCACTCTTCTTTTTTTTTAACTATTGTTGTTGACTTTAATCAACCTTTGAAATTTTTGATATAATGGAGTCTGACACCTTTTGCCTTTAATTGTTAGTAAGAACAGAATAGGCTCACAGGATTAATCATAGAATACAAGTAGGAGAATAAGATAGTCATTTCAAGGAATTGGCAAATGTAAATAGAGGAAAAAAGAATGCTTATATTTCTAGGAGCATTCTTTTATGACCCAGAAAGGTTCCATGGAGCCTCAAATATAATCTTGGTCTACTTTAGGAAAGGTAGACACAACGGTTGCATTTGATGGGGTTGAGAAAATCACTTTCAAGACAGGGAAAGAATATTATCTTTGTAAACTGTATTTCTTCTTTAACCAATCTAATGAAACCATATGTAAAGGGTAGTGCACATTTTCTTCTGTACTTACTAGCCGACTTAATTTGTGGAATAATAAAGAGATCTCCCATCTGTCAAAAAAAGAAAGTCCCGTAGGAGACCTTTACAGTTTCACATGTAATTTGAATTTTCTTAGTTTTGAACAGGAAAAAAAAAAAAGATTTCATGCCACCATTTCTCAGGTTGTTCTGCAGACCCTGCCTGCATTAACCTCAGCCTGATCACACAGGGCACTGAAAGGCTCAGCATCACATCCAAGAAAGAACATGGAGGTGAAATGGTTGGGGGGACCCCAATGCTAAAGTCAGAGAGAGGAGACCCTGCTCTGGCCTCAGAGAAGTCCCAGGGCAGCCCCATTTTCATGTGTCACGGGACACCCAGAACCAGGAGTCAGTGAGGAGTCTCTCTAGGTCACATCACAGACCAGGGGTACTGCCTGGGGTAAAGGGCTTGCTGTAGGCTCCAGGGAAGAGCATTTCAGAACTATACAGGACCTATTGTAGGATGTGTAGGGGAGATAGTGAAGGTGAGAAAAGGGAAGGTTCGCAGTGGTTTGAGGAGGAATAAGCGAGTAAAAAGAGAGGGAGAAAGGAGAGAAGTAAACAGTCCTGTGCAAACATGTGCGTTGCCTGCATCAGGCCAATGCAGTCTATCCTGGCTTCTCAACAAACTCCATATCTAGTGGATTTCCTCGATGCAGGGCTCTTTGGGCTGTGCGTCAGTTTGGGAGGAGGAGTTGAGTACCAGCTGAGGGCCTACATGCCTGTGGTGCCAGCACCTGGAGATATTGATGTGTGTGTGCATGTTTTGTGAGGGTGTGTATGTCAGTGTGTGAATGGCAGCTGGAAATCAGTGATCACCATTATAGGCTGGATATTGGAAAGACAAGGGTCAGTGCCACAGGCTACAGGATCGCCAACGAGGTTCAAACCAGCTCCTGGAGGGACCATGGGGTCTGGAGTTGACTGAGAGTTTTATTTCCACTTGTGTGCATGCGTGTGTGTGCACATGTGCTGGAAGCAGTGCAGGGGGCAACTGGGGAGACTGAGGATGCAGGGCCCACTACTGGAAAAACTAAGGATATGAGCCCATGGCTGGAGGATGTACAGCGGGCGTGTGTGCATGTGTCTGTACCAGCAGCTGTAGTAGGACTGTGGTCATGGGACAATATATAGAAATATGTATATAGAAATATATATATATGGAAATACTGGGTACCTGTAGTTTTGTGTTATACATGAATCTAACAACTCTCCTTGCCCTTTATTTAGGAAAAATAAAGAAAAGCATAAATTTTCCTGATTGTGCAGTAGGGAGACTCTCAGAGGCATTGCAGAATACAGGTACAATTTATCCTGACATTAGTAAGAGCTGTTAGCACTGGGGATGGTGTGACTTGGCCAGGCTCCAAAGACTATGTTTGCACGTTTGTCCACTTGGAGAGAATATTGGGAAGTTCCATCATGAAAATAGAACCACATTTAGTGCTATGGAGCATCTCAGATTCTTCTGGCTTGCATTTGTAAAATTCATTATTATGAAAGAAATAACTTTCTTTTAGTAGATGTTAAATATTTATTTACATGCCCTGCAGCCATATTATGTACTACGATGCTGTCATATCTTATAAACAGTATGCTGAAGGAAGGAAAGGTGAAGGCATTTGATGTGGATTGGAAACCCTCAAGGAAAACATGTGATGCAGGAATTAATAGTGGTGGTTAGCAAATAAGAATTTTCCTTTGATAGGACATATAGTATTCCTTTAAACTAGTCCTCATTTTTGGAGTTTATCACCAGCTAATGAGCACTACTCAATACTGTGCCTCAAGTATAAAAGCTACTACTTTGAAACTGGAACATGAAATTTGTTCAGGGAATTGTTAGTCAGAGTTTAGCTGAATCAACTTTTTTCCAGATGGCAGTCATACGAGAAACTTGCTTTTTTTATATTCTTCATTGGGTGAAAAACTAGTTGGATGGTAGGGCTCAGAGGGTTGTGGTGAATAAAGTTAAATCTAATTGGCAGCTGGTCACAAGTGGTGTTCCCAGGGCTCAATACTGGAGCTAGCTAGTTCCATATAATATCTCTATCGATGATCTGGACAAGGGGATTGAGTGCTTCCTCAGTCAGTTTGCAGATGATACCAAGTTAGATGGGAGTGTTGAGTTGCTTGAGACAAGGAAGGCTTTACGGAGGGATCTGGGCAGGCTGGAGCAATGGGCCAAAGTCAACTGTACGGGGTTCAACAAGGTTAAGCGCCAGGTCCTGCAACTGAGTCTCAACATCCCCATGCAATGCTACAGCCCTGGGGAAAAGTGACTGGAGAGCTGCCTGGCAGAAAATTTGGTTGACAACTAGCTGAATATGAGCCAGCAGTGTGCCCAGGTGGCCAAAAAGGCCAATAAATCCTTACTTATATTAGAAATATTGTGGTCAGGAGGACTGGGGAAGCGATGATATCCCTGTATTCGGTGCTGGTGAGACTGCACCTCGAATGCTGTGTTCCATTTTGGGACCCTTGACAACAGATCTGGTAAAGGGTCTAGAGAATAAGTCTTTTGATGAGTGGTTGAGAGAACTGGGATTGTTTAGTCTTGAGAAAAGGATGTTGAGGGGAGACCTTATCTCTCTCAACAGCTATCTGAAAGGAGGCTGTAGAGTGGTGCGTGCCAGTCTTTTCTCTTAAGTAACAAGCGATAGGACAGCAGTTAACGTCCTCAAGCTGCTCCAGGGGAGTTTTAGTGTGGGCAATAGGAAAAACTTATTCACCTAAAGGGTTATCAAGAATTGGAACAGACTGTCTTGGGAAGTGGTAGAGTCACCATCCCTGGAGGTATTTAAAAGACATGTAGATATGGCACTTAAGGGTATGGTTTAGTGGTGGGCTTGACATCATTAGGTTAATGATTGGACTTAATGACTTTGGGGGTCTTTTCCAATATAAATTGTTCTATGATTAAGGAGAGTGACACCTTGATTCAGTATTCTAGGGGAAACTTGGAATCAAAGCTGTTCTTCCTAGGAAAGTTCCTTAACTTCAAGCAGAAGCTCTGTCTGGGAACTGAGAATATTTTATCTCCTGTGTAATTCTTGTGAGGTTGAATCCTTGTCCTGTAGACAGAAGACAAGAAAAAAAATGATTCTATAGTTTTTTATTATGACTGCCAAATGTAGTCTTGGATTTTGGTCAGCCAGTATTGTTTTGTTGTTGTTTCTTTTAGTTGCAATGTAATGCAAATTGGAGAAGTCCTTGAAAGGTTTCTAGCTAGTAACACTGAAGGCAGCCATTAGCCTAACGGTTAAACTACAAGTTTTTATACTATTTCCTAAGCAGAAGGCTATCAAGCCTACTAAAGATTTTGTAGGAAAAGAGAGGGAGAAATATAAATTTAAAACTCTTAAATTCAACTAGGGAAGTAAATACATACTTATTGCTTGAGGCTCTAATCACTAGGGTACGTAGAGCAGGTAGTAGTGAGAACTTGTGCCTTCCATTCACGAATGCTTTATTCCTGCTAGTGACATTAAATATGTGGAATAGCAGTATACAGATCAATTCAAGTGACCTTTGGATTATTCCTATAGTCTTAGAATTCAGTAATGCTTAAGCAAAAGTCAAGTCCAAATCTGTGGGTGGACTCTCAGATCAAAGAGCATCCACAAAAACACCTTTACCTGTAAGCAGCTACTGTATACAGTTTCATTTCAGTTGTAATTCTGGACTTTGGTAAGTCATCTAATATTTTTGTTCCTTTTCTATAAATATTAGTATTATGTACATGTCAAGTAGACATCTGGCACTAACCCCAGGATCATCCTATCTTTATTCTTTTTTTTCTTGTTTATGTATCAACCTAAGATTGCATGCATGAGTTACTGTTTACCTGTTTGAAAGCTACACTTTAATGCTCAAAGCAAAACAAAACATATCTTGGAGTTTTCATCTCTAGTTATTATGGCTTTTAGTAATTGATAACTTGTGGGAAAATTTCCTTTACTACTGTTTGTAGATTGCAGGTTGTTCATAATTCCATATAACATTGTTTTCTATTTATTTCAAAAGATTTGTATAGAATTGATCCTGCATTTTTTCATTGACTTAATTTGACACCACAGACTGTAATGTATAGCTAGTCAAGATCAGTGCTGAAAATTAGAGCTGTCATTTTTAGTTAATTTGACAAGCTTCTGAAACAGTGTGGGTATTCAAAATATTCTTAGGCCAAAGTATATAAATTCTTTTTACGAGCAGATTTATTTTCATTGCACTTCAGACCGTAGCACTTTTACTCAGAATATGTTACAATATACAGCACAGCAGATTAGTAAGTAGGAAAAAAAAAGGTTTTCTAACTGGCAAAAAATAGCTCTGCACAAAGGCCATAGCAGCACGGTAGTGCTTAAACTGAGATCAATTATTAAGCAGTTATCTTCTCAAGTTTTTTCAGTGCTGATAGAAATCTAATCTGATTTTTTTATCAAACTAATCCATTATTTGAATACACCCTGGAGAAGACATTTAATTGTTTTTAATAACTATATAAATTTTAAATATTAGATATTCATCAACAGATTCAAATGTTACAAATTGATGTAGAATATACAATTTGAGTGGGTAGAAATCAATATAGCACGCAGGTAAACTCAGGAAAGAATTGATAACTACCATACATTTTATGCTGATAAAACAGATTAATTAATTGTAAATCGATACGCAATTATTGTAGAAATTCAAAGCAATAGGAAAAGAAAAAATCCCTCCTATATTTTTTTGTTCTCACAGAGAAAAGCGAGAACTCACCACCTATGTCCCTCCCTGTCTAGTAGATCTCATAGCCATGCCTAAATATTTGTAGGACAAGCATGACCTACAGGATTTTTGAGAGGAGCTTTGTTTAATGAAAGACTAAAAAAATAAAAACAGGTTATGGACATTTCTTGCACATAGAGTAAAAAGTCATTCTTAAGAAAAGTACATATTAGTCATAAATATTCCCTGTTGGTAAGCACTTCAAGGAAAACCAGAAATACTTTGAACAAGCAAAAACTATTAAAATAAGCAAATATATCTCCTCTCAGTTAGACTCACAGACTTCCTTGTAAAATTGATTGTAAGTGTACAAAACATAAATCAATAACTTGATGATACAGTTAACAGCCATTCATCCTCCCAAGCAAGTTATACTGCAGTCACAACTGATTTCCCATTTCTTTCTGAAAAATATTCCATTTTCACACCTACCCACCACCATGTGCTCTGGAAAATGAAGTAATATTGTGCTTTCAATGTATTCCCATGCTCCTGACTGAAATAGCAGGAGCATCTAAAATTTACTGCTGAAACAACTGCTGGGTTTTTTGCATGTAATCTTGCTAAATATTTGTGTGAACATATCCAAAGTTTATTCAAGTACCTTAAGACAGGGATTACATGCAAAAATGCAAAAATACAATATCTCAAATATTATCAAGTAACAGAGACATTTTCCTCTCCTCCAGTGACACACAAGGACATTACATTGACTAAACCATAAATCTAAAGCCTGTAGTTGATAGAAAAAATAAAGGAAATTTCTTTATTTTCTTTTTACAAAATGTTACTATTCTGACTTTCATTCATGTCATCACAGCATCAGGCAAACAATGCAATTCAAACTTATATACAAAATGATCCAATCACATTTCCAATCCACTTACTGTATCTGCCAGTATAAATCTAAAGTACATCAAAAGACTGAAGTTTCTCTGTCTTTCAGTCAGTGAAAAGGGAACAACTACAATTGGTTGGTTGGGTTTTAATGATCTGAATTCATTAATGTCTTTTATGTTGCTGATTTTCTTATATTTTTATGTGAAACTGAATGGTACAATGCATAATTTCACACGAGAAACATACAGAAACACAGGAACAGCTACCGTACTCAGACCATGTCCACATTTCCCAATATTATTTCTGACCATTGTCAAATATATTTTAAGCTACCTTTTCCAATATATGATTCAGTTTTATTGAACTATAATTTCTGAGAAGCCCCCTGAAAACTTTTATAATTACTATCACTTTTAGTGACTACCATTCTTTCATACTCAAGCCATAATTAATAAACTGAGTACACTGCTAAGTACAAAATTGCTTACTAGTTTGATAATGAGTCTTTCTTGTTTTTGTAGAAAAAAAAATCTAGTTGTAGTGACTAATTGTTACTAATTGTACTGATTTCTCTTAAAATGTTACATATGACAATTTGAAACAGATCCTTCAGTCATCACATAAAAATACATTCCATGAAGGAAAGGTTTTTAATATCTTCATAAAAAACACTGGTGCAAAATATGTTATATACATTTCTGGTTTATCCTTATTTTTCCAGACCAGTCTTTGTTTTTCCAAGTACTATATCTTGATCAGCTGTTGGCTTTTCTGTCTCAGTTGCGAGACTCTTCTAATGGCTTTCAAAAAAATTTTAGTTGTTTTGGATAGTTATACTAAACTGTTCATAAATAGCCTTTTAGAATAATGTATTATGACTTTTTGTTTATCTTTTTCTAATCTATGTACTTTTATAGTTCTAGACAAAAATTCCAGTCTTTGTAGGCAGTCTTTCTAGTTTTAGGATTCCTATTTACAATTCTTTTTACACGTGCTACCTTTATTTTTGGTTTTATTAAAAATGGCTTAGATAACTTTTGGAGGATTTGGTGTCATTGAACATACTTAGTGTTACAAGCAAATATTTTACTCATTTTGATGCTTTAAAAAAGCTATTCCTCATTTTCCCATAATTAATTTATTAGAAGTTAATCAATCATATAGTGGTTATTTTTGTTTACTTTTCAGTTTTAAGCAGCTAATTGAATTTTGTAAATTGCACTCACTAAATGGTTATAAACTGGTTTTCAACTAGTTTCAGTATATAGATTTAGGCTTTGTGGTTAGTTGCTATAAGCTAGTCAAAAATTCTATTGCTGAACTAAATTTTATGTTATTTATCTATATGAATAACTGGATCTTCTAATTATTATTAGGAGTATTGTAATTTAAGATTGCCAGAGTCACAATCGATTGGTTAATACTTAATATTATCTTTTCTATTTATCCTTGGAAATGTACTTTATGCTAGATTTTAATTCAAATATAATACAAATATAATGCATTCATTATTTTTGTCTAAATTCTCTAAGTGGCAGCACTGCTTCTTCACTACTAGTTCTGTTCTGTTATTCCTATGAGTTTTGTGCAGGGGCAGTGTGGTATTTTGCCATTTGTCTTATCGCCATTTGAATAGGTTACGGTCAATATACCCTGCTTAAAGTGACTTCTATTTGCTGAGCCTGTTCTTCATCAAAAGTTGCAAAATTCAGTCTTTAAGTATTTACTATTATTTTTTATTTGTTTTCATTTCAGTTTAGAGATTTTTTGCTGTCATTCCCAAGGTCATAGGGTCATATAGTAATTCAGATTGATAGGTTAGTAGTCCAGTCTCCCACTCAAAGTAGGATTGGTGTGCAGGCCCTTGAGGGTACCCACAACCCTGCCCAGCCTCTGAGTCTTCTCCCATCTTGCACATGTTCCAGTACACCATTTCACCCCCTGGAGCCATCACTTCCTGTCCCAGTGCTGCTGTAGCAGGGCTGGTCTCCAGCTCTCCACAGCCCTGTTCTGTCAAACCATAGACCCAACTGAGCCAGGCCCCACCCGTGAAGTCACATCTTGGTCCATTCTTGATCTATTCCCAGACCTAGGGAGAAGCCCAGTGACCAGGGCTGGGGCTGCCCTGGCTCTGACCAGCTGCCTTGCCCCTGGCTGGGGCAGTGGGACAGACCCTGGCTGTGGGATCCATGCCTTACCACCCTCGTAGGCAGACGTCACAAATCCTAGCTCAGAGGAACTGTCAATTTTGTGGTGCCCTGACCATCAATTCTGGGGTAAGACCAGGTTGTTCAGGGCTTTATCCAGTTGCATTCTTAAAGCTTCAAAAGCCAGAAGCCTCGCAGCCTGCTCAGTCCACATTGTCTATTGCCTGCTTGTCCTCATGGTGAAAAATGTTTTCCTGTTTCCAGTCCCAATATTTGCTGCTTCTACTTGTGCTCATTATCCCTCATTCACCACTATGAAGACCTCAGTGCCATCTTCTTCAGTATCTCCTTATAGGCTCTAGGAGGGTGCTGCTCAGTCCCCTCAAAATGCACTCTTGTCCAGGCTGAACAGGTCTTGTACCCTCAGCAGAAAGGTGACATATTGCACTGACCTGCCATTTCTCCACCCCACTTTACTTTTCAGTTCCTGATAAACTTTTAAAAGTTCAAATAAGAGAAGATGTACTCTGTTTTTGTTTATCTGAATCCAGTCCTTACTAGATAGGCGCAATCTACTTCAAGAGTTTCCCCATTATGTAATAAACCTTCATTAAACGGTCAGAAAACACTTTATAAAAGGAAATACAACTAGGCTGCATTAATCATGATTTATAATTTTGTGACATAGATTCAAATATGAACTATAAAATTCCCTTTTTTTTGTAATTTCTCTTTCGTTTAGTAATTTTACCAGAGAGGAGTCAAGGGTGTACACTAAAAAGGTGAGTCCCACACACAGTGCTATTGGTGCTTGGTCAGCTGGTTTTACTTAGTGCATTACATACTGTGCATCTCCCTGTCATGGGCTCAGACATTCAGCCTATCCAGTTGCTGGGACTGGATCCTCGCTCTCCCCAAGTGCCTCCTACACTGCTTCCCACACATGCTGTCCTGGTAGCTTATACACCCAGTGCCCAGTTTCCGGAGGCACCCCACAGCCCCCAGACTAAATGTCCCACTTGCCAATTGGTCTAACTTGCTGCTGGTCTGCCAGTCATGCACTGATGGCACGCCACACTGGCACCATGGGCACATGGGACTCCCACTCCTGGTCCACCCCTGAAACTCAGCTTCTCCTTATGTGCATGCACACAGCCCAGAAAGCCCCTCATCCGGGAAAACCACTAGACATGGAGTTTAGGGAGAAGCCAGGACAGACCGTGTTGTTCTGATGCAGACAAGGCCAGACAGGTATCTACTCTCAGTACACGACCACACAGGACTAGCTTCTTCTATTCTCCCTCTCTTTTTTGTACCTGCTCAAACCACTGCGATTCTTCCCTTTCTTCACCTTCATTACCTCCCCTACACATCCTACAACAGGTCCTGTATCATTCTGAAATGTTTTTCCCTGTAGCCCACAGCAAACCCTGTACCTCAGGCAGTGCCCCTGGTCTGTGGGGTGACCTAGAGCGCCTGACTGGTGCTGATTGTCTCTTGGCATAGGGAGATGGGACTGCCTTGGGACATCCCTGGGAGCAGGGTAGGCACTCCTTTCTCTGAGGCATTGGGGTACCCCAGGCATCACATCTATATGCTCTTTTGCGTCCATGGGCATGAGCCTTTCATGGGTTGATGGATCCTGTGAGGCACTTGGAGGAACTAGGCAGGTTAGTACCAGGATTTCCCCAATTGTGGTATTCTTGTCATTCCCTTGTGTGCTTGGAACAGTTTTTGTCACATTATTGAACATGGGGCACTTACTGGTTAGGATAGACCACATTAGATACACACAATTTTCAGTACCAAATCGTGTGTGTGGTAGTACTTTCATAAATATATGACAGGAAATATCCCAGAGAGGTAAACCAATGCTTTCCTGTTGTCACATAGAGCTATGAAAGCCAAACTTCCTTGAGTCAATTTGCCAGCAGTTGAATGATGCAACAGTGCTCTAACTCCATTGATTTACATATTTTTACTATAAAACTCTGCATTTTCTAACCAGAAATTTATCCTCCAAATTCAGACATGTGCAATGCTAGGGACTAATGACATTGTCAGTCAATACATTTTATTTAATCTCTGAAAACGTTTATTCACAAACTGTCTCGATTTACAAATGAAAATGAGAGAGATTAGTGTTTCCAGCTTAATCATTTCTCACAGCTACATCAAAAGACCCTGAGAAGCCATTTGTGACTGTTAGTCTTTTACAATGTGTCCCAAAGATGAATCACATCCGAAGCCCCATGGCGGACACCTGTGGTTATCTTCAGCAGTTATTGCACTGTGTGGCAGTATGTGCATTGCCAAACTTGTTGAAATTCAATTTTATTTCTAGGAGTACTAGATACACTGAATTTATATGCTATAATAGTAAAATAGAACAATTTTTTTTTTTCTGCAGTCTAGTGTCACTAAAATCTAGGGCTTTTTTAATTAAATGTGATTAAATGTGTCTTAATGCCTTGTTGTAGAATTTTAAGAAATACAGACTATGGCAAAGATAAAAGTTCCTGAGAGTCGTGGCACTGAAGTCGAATAAGCAAAGTTATTTTATTGAGACGTGGTAGTTTGACATGTCTGTAAAATTCATAAGAATGGAATCATCTTCAAAATCTCCGAGGAGCTGGAGAAGGAAATTGCATTTGATATAATGGGAAACATTTGTGGTTTTTTTAATGCAAAGCGATATATTCTACATGCTTGCTATAAATGAAGTTTTTCAACCTTCTCCTGCCTTTGGGATGACAATTCTGATGACTTTTAAAATGAGATAAGTAGGCTTACTCTATATTGGGGACATGGAAAATACATGGAAAATCATTAACATTCGATAAACACAAAATAAGTCATACTAAATAAAAATAATACCACAATAAACTGATGGATGAGGAGTTTACCTTATTATATCTAAGTACTAAAAGGACTACAAATAAATAAACATATTTTATGATCTTCTCTATTAATTGAACATTAAGTTCTTTTGCTCTGATAAAATTATATCTATCCTAAATTACTAGGTATGTTTTTTGTTAACTTAAAAAAAAAGAACAAAAAAGATAAAAACCTGTGAAAAGGATAAGTCTTTATTTTCTCTCATAAAATAGTTCATGGTCAGGGCTAAGGGTCAGATCTACACATAGCAGGTTCTGAGAGTTTTAGAGAGAAATAGGTTCCCTGTATCATGTAGAGATGAAAAGAAAAGATTCAGAACATCAGTTGCCACCATCTAAGCACCTCATGAGGACTGCTTCTGGTAAACTACTAAGAAATGGAGAGAACTATTAGTGTGTGTAAATATCAGATTCATGCCACTCTCCATGGCACTGGCAGCATGGGAAGGACTTTTGCTGACTGCTTCCCAAATTCTGTGTGGGCTTGCCCTCTCAGGGGCAGAGTTTAGACTTTCCTCTCTTCAACTCTTCTTGACATTTACTGCTTATTTGTCTGATGCTTCTGATTTTTCCATTTTGATTCCTTTGAGTACTGCAGGCAGGTGACCAGTTCCATGTGGACAAGAGGGTAATAGAGAAAAGTGTATTAAAATTTCTTGGAAAACTTACATTTAATTTTCCATCGGGTCATTGCACCATCAGTCAACTACCAGCTGTGAGCAACTTAATATACCTGCACAGGCTTCTGGAGTATTCCATTACTTTCCACTTCCAGGTTATGTAATTACCTCACTCACTAGAAAAACATCATCTGTAGCTTTTTTAGGCCTATTTCTTCATCGCAGTACCAAGGCTGCTTAGTTCTGATGTTAAGGAATGCCAGCTGAGTCACAGATATGGCATCAGCATGAAGTCCTCACACATCTAGAGTTTGCCTTGGACTTACCCTCATCCAGGTGCTGAGACTTGATGGAGATCATGGTTCAAATGGCAGTCTACAGCTACTTGGCTCCTAGCAGGTATTTTAGAAGAGTGGGTAATGACATATTCACATATATTTTCATTTGCCCGTAAAAGGGCATCAGTCATGGCAAATTTTACGTAGTAAAGGAGGTTTGAATAGTGTAATTCAGAACAAAATTGCATCTAAAATAAGGAATTAATGGAATGAAATAATATAGTATTTTTTTCTGGATTTGTTGAGAGTTTGGGGTTGGGTTTGTTTTTTTTTTCTTTTTAGATGAGAGTTTTTCCTTTTTGTGCATGCTCTAATGCTGCTACACATCCAACAAGGGTTCTGAGTACAAATGTCTGATTTTATTTCATTTGATAATGGCAGGGTTTTGAAACATTTTTTATCCAAAAGTGGCATCTTTCAAACAGAGAATCAAGAGACCAGACAGAAGCACTCGTTAATGTTTACTATTCATCTTTCATAGGAAGAAAAAAAAGCATAGAGTTTTAACACTATCATCTGTACAAGAAGATACATTATTGTAAAATGCAACTTGCTGTTATTGCTGGTGTTATCGTGAACAATGTATCCATTATCATTTTGTAGAGGGCTTCTTACCCTATTATCTTGCTTTGAGTCTTGCAAAGTGTGCTTATTATGGAGGGTTTGTTTATTACTGAAGTTGTAGTATGCTCCTGCTTTTTTTCAGACTGCCTTTCATCTGAAGAAAACAACAATGATGTTTTTTTGATTAAGGGCCATCGAGCTTGAGTTGTTTATCTATTTATTTATTTATTTTCTCAAGTACTTCATTACTGGAATGAGTTCAAAGACGAAAAAAAATCTCATGCTAGAAAAAAAGGGAGTTTTGATGGGATTTTATCTCATGTCCACCTTGCTGCAGAATTTAGTTATTTATTTCTGTCATAGAAAGGATTAGAAGTTTCATATATCTGTCAGCACTGCTCTACCTATTTTGCCCTGTTACCCTGCACTCTGAATTTATTTATTCTTACAGAGAAACTATTATCTCTATTTCACAGATGACCAGCTAAGGTAGAGCATACTTTGGCATATACTTAGGCAAGTGAGTAAATGGTAGAGTAAATGATTTTATGCATGATAAAGTCCTTTCTCATAGAATCATAGAACTGTTTGGATCGAAAAGAATCTTTAAAGGTTATATAGTCCAAGCGTCCTGCCATGGGCAGGGACATCTTCACTAGATCAGGTTGCTTGAAGTCATGTCCAACCCGACCTTGAACCCTTCAAGTGTGTCCATTTGCATTGTATGAACTGATGATGGTGTCCTTCTTTTCAGTGTATATCTTGTCTTCTACATGAACACAACAATCTGTTACTCATTCTTGTTTACCTTATTATTCATGGCAGGAGAGCAAAGGTTGTTGGGACAGAATGTACACCTGAAACAAAGCAGTGTTTAAGCTTTCATATGTCTCGCTGTCAATAAACTTCTGCTTCTACAGAGCATGCTTGGTTTATTTTTAGTTAATTACTCAAGTTACCAGAGGTAGAGCTCAGATGCTGTACCAGCAAACCTATTACATTTGGACATTATACTGATTGCTCAGCTATGCCGGATACAAATGTTCAGTGTACCAAGTTGTTAGAAAGTAAACTAGAATCATCCTGCTCATTTTGCTTGTAAAAATTTAAGCTGGCAAGAAGTTGAAGCAGCACAGTAATGAAAGGCAGTTGCCTAATTAGCTTAGCAACAGAGTTTCACTAATTTAGTTAAAATTTAAAAAAATAATTAAATGTCCTAAGTAGTGAACCATCAGCATTAAACACTTTCCAATTAGCAATTAATTTATGGGAAGTGCTTTTATAAGACTTTATATATGGCTAAAGCTGTTTTTTCTGTGAAGAATTTTTTAAAATTCTATAAATATCCTTTGAGACAAAGTATTCAGAGTAATGGTATTTATACACAGCAGCATGGCATGGGCCAGATTTGTGACCCAGACCTTCTGCATCACTGAAGGGTGTTCATAGGACATCAAGGAAGGTCCAAAAGAAATTTCCACTACAGTAGAAATTCTCAAATGTTATTGGAAATGTGTGGCTGTTACTTACCCTGCACTGTTACAGGGCAGCGTTCTGTTTATGTTCAGCCACAGAAGGATTTAGCCTGCTCTGAAGAGCACAGGGGACTTGAGTCTGTCCTAGGAATCAGGAGGCAAAGCAGATCTCAGTATTGTGGGAGCTCTGCAACTACACCCTCAGGGCACCTTCTGTCCCCTGCACCTTGAGGAGGACCAGGGTGCTCCTCATTTACTAGGCACATCACTCCACATTTCTGAGCAGGTAGTGAGGCAGCTTCTTTAGCCTTGCCATGGACAGCGTACCTTTCAGAGCTCATACTGGAGAGTGCCATGAAGACACAGAGTTTCCTCTCCTCCAAGGACTGAGGGCTGTGACCATGCCAGCCAGGACGACTAGCTGGAACAATGACCTTTCAGCAGACAGACTAGCAGCCTGATTTTTAGTCTGCTCACCAATAGGTATTTTAAGTACATGGGCAATGGAAGAAGAGTGAAAACCTTCTAACTTACTGTGTGAAAGGCTCAGAAGTTCAAACAGGGTGATACACAGTGTTACTACTTCAGTACTAAAGACTATAAGACACAATATTTGCTAGCCCCTACACTGAAAGTAAGTAAACCTGTGCTAGAGATTGAGCTGATGTCCTAATCCTGCACTATTTCTTAGGCTTTTGTTCTGAGGGTTGTGTTTGACATTTTTAGCTTGGAAGGTTTTTTTCTCCACTCTTCTTATTTCAACTTTGTTATGCAAAAACAGCTTCCTATACCGAGCTGAAGCTTTGCAACATCCACCACATCTACTTCATGCTTCTTGTGGTTGTTACTACTGCAGCACTTGCTCCTTCTTCCTACCTTTGCATGGTTGTGTATATGTGTGTACACATTCACTATTTTGCTCTATGGTAGCAGTAGTATAGACTGAATAGAAGCCACAGGTTATATGCTCTTTATTCCAGAATCAGCTTTTTTTTTTTGTTCCTTTTCTGACAGCTGTCTGGACAGATTATTTTTGGACTTACATAACAACTCAAATTCATGGCTGCATCCAGCTTTGATTTAACGAAAGATGTTTACCTAAAGATACCTAAAGTGACAATAAAAAAGACAATTTCTTTGCCTTTCTGTGCTTGCAAAGACAGATATACGCAGCTTTCTGAAAATACAATTTAAGGGTTGTTCTACTAAGCTAAAAACTTTGTTAAAAAGTAGAAGCATTGGTTTCTAAATTAGGAATTTAATGACCTGCACT
Source organism: Dromococcyx pavoninus (assembly GCA_033558185.1). NCBI lineage: Eukaryota > Metazoa > Chordata > Aves > Cuculiformes > Neomorphidae > Dromococcyx > Dromococcyx pavoninus. The sequence goes on along the minus strand of JAUMJL010000199.1, from coordinate 3,032,368 downwards.
TTGGAAGGTGAGATGCTAATGAGAACACAGTAAGAAAGTATGATAAAGGATTCAGCAGATTTTATGCCGTTGTAGGGGTGCTACACAACACATAAGAAGTAGTGTTTATCTGTTTCTAAGACTCCGTTTCTTCCTTTCTTCCTAGTTCTGTGCTTGTCCCTGAACAAAGAACTGTGCTGGCTATTTCTTCTTCCCATCAGCTTTTACACTAGTCAGACTAGTCAGAAAGCTTACAGCCCATTACCTTGTGTCTGCACAAATGCAGTAATAGAGTGCCTGTAACCTGTTTTATTATCCTGCTATACAGTGGATACTGTTTGAAGAAGAGCAAATGCCCTCCAGCAAAGGACCCTTGTGTGCACAGGGTACTCCTCACATTCCTCCTCCTTCTTACTCATTTTAATGGATGTTCCATGTCTTGGAAAACAGCCTTCCTCCTCTTGCATTTCAGACCACCCAAGGCAGGCATACAGTAATAAAACCAGTGTTAGTATTGTGACATGTATAAAACGCAGATAAAATCTCTTCCTTAGATATTCTTGCAAACAGAAAAAAAATAACCACAAAAACACATTCCATAATTGCCATTTTAACTATCTACCTCACCAACACAGGTGGTTTAAAATAAGAAGGTACTTGTCTATTATTTTTTGAAATCTCACAATATACTTACAGTTTATTACTTTTCACTAACCTTAAAAAGGGTACTTTGTTCATCAAAAATATTAGGATATATTTGTGTTATTTTCCATTTGGTTTTCCTCTTAATTTATAAGTGTTTGTACTACTAGAAAATTAAATGCTTGTGTTCCTTGTCCCCCACATCAAGACAGCACCAAATTTTGTTTCTCCTTAACTGCCTGAAGAATGATGTTTATGAAATAATCAAAATTCTCTTGAATCAGCATGTTTCTCAGTTCGTTTGTACCATGTGTGTATAGAATTTTAATGATTCCAGACACAGATTCCGTTCAAAAATTGAATGGAGTACTATACATTTATTTATCTCTTGGCACAACCATTTTGTCTGTGGGGAAAGTATTGAATCCCTTCCAAGTCAGCTTCACGGAGATTACTTTTGTTTCTTTAATTATTTTAAAAATGGTTTTCTTATGGAAACATTTAAGGATTGGGAGGTGTCTGGGGATATTTATTTTTAACCTGAAACTGAGGGACTCTGAAAGAGTTCCAATTGTTGCATTCTTCAAAGTTAAATTTCTAGAACAGAACTTTGGAGCCTTTTTGTATTTTGAGACAATGAAAATTAAAGGATAGAGTGAGATCCAAAACTGCACCCTCGGTCAATTATTAGAACTTTGTGAAATAAAGTATACCATTTCTAGCAATCTTATCTAAATCTCCAAAACACATATGGACATCAGGTCTTCAGCATCAAGTGACTCATATTTGAAGATCTGCTTCTGTTATTCCTGTGATTTACTAATGTAGACAGAGCTGGAGATGGTTAAGGTTTCCCGGAATCTTAAGAAAAGTGAGAGTACAAATCTTTAGCAGTAATGTTTCATTCTCAGACTGACTATTCTGTAAGTGTTTCAATTGAAAAGACACTCTTCTGACCTAAAAACAAAAAGGAGGGAGGGGGGTACTATGTGATCAGAGAAAGCAATATAAACTGGACACTGCAAATCATTGCTTATTTGGAAGGCTGCCTCTTACTTATTAGCACTATAAATGAAATGTTTAATGCCTTTTTGTGCTCATCATAAGCAGCTATCTAAGTAAATAGACTAATTTTTTTTAAATTTTCTATTTACACTCCATTGTCAAGGTGGCTGTGAGTCACCAAGAGAAAGGAAAATAGAATCTAAGACCCTATATACTGATTAAGTCAGATGAGTGCTTGCCCTAGAACAAACATTTTCATGTATTAGTCATTGGGGAAACTACAAAGTTGTAGAGTCTCTTTCTTTGAGTCAGTCCACGTGTATTGTGTTGCATACAGTAACAAAATCAGCAGGAGAGAGGTAAACCAAAAAAAGCCTCTTAACTTCAAAAATAAATATTTTTTTATGTTATTTGAACAAATTACATATCTGGAATGCATGACCTCAGGAGTTCTACATCCTGTCTCCAGATCTAGCTTCATTTCATGACCTTACACTGAGAGAGCATGGCCTCAGATATGTGAGTCTCAGTCCAGTAACAGGAACCAGCATCTTCATAGAGTGATTTGGTGCTCTTGCAGGCTTGGTAGGGAGTTGCTATAACCAGTCAATGAGAAACAGTATACAAACCTGTCCAAGGTGATTTCTGAAGTCCTGACTGTTGATTAAGGGCTGCTCATCAGGAATTTCTTAGCTGGGGTCCAGAATAAGCACAGGAAACCTGAAGAGAAAAATGTCCTGGTTTTGAGTACTAGAAAAACGGAGAAATCGCCATTAGATAAGGGTGATGTGGACTCCATTGGTTGGAGAGAATTCAGACCCTCAGTTTTCAGTTACAGTATTATTCTCCAGTTAAGAGCAAGACTGACAAACTACCTTTCCCCTGTTGAAAGCCCTTCTGCAAGCTCTGCAAGATTTATGGCATCAAAATAGCAACAAGAAAAAACAAGTCTGACTGTATTCCAGTGGCCTGAGAATTCCCTGAGGTCTGGTCTTTTGGAAATCCTTACACATTATTGCTTAGAAGAAAAATATACAAACACAACCCTGGATGCAGGGATAAGAAGTTATGTTGTCTCTTCTGATGTTACACTCTTGAATGATACCACCATGATGGTGAGTCCTGAACAACCATGCTTTAGGAAGAACTCAGCCCCTTTTTTCTTGCCCTAAGTGGGGATATAACCAGTGCTTGTATACTGCTCCCAACCTGTCTTTGAACTTTGATGTCATTTACAGAGAGAGTAAATGGTTAGATAGCCATATGCAATACAGAGTGTGAGAGACACTGGGTAGGAAAATTGGCATCCAAAATTGGAGTCTTCTTTGACTTAAGAGTGTTACCAGGGTTAGGTGGCCTGGAGAGTATACTGCCTGAATTTTTTTCAATTTAAGCAGGTTTTAGACTGTCTGAATTTTATCCCGTCTGTATTTCTTCCTTTACTTGTTTGAACTCCAACATAGAGCATTCTGTAACCGCACCTACTGGCTGGTTATAACATTGATTACCGAACGGTATACTAACCTTAATTTGAGTTACTGGGTTTTATTACAATTCAAATATTAATAAAAAAATGTAACAAGGATATTTGAACTGCGTCGTATTTCCTGCCTTCTCCTGTCCTGGGCCTAGAATCATTAAGAAGGTCCACAGGAGAAAAAAATCAATACTACAATGGCTCCAACTGGGAGAGGCACTCCTAATTTCCGTTAAACTGAATGACCGAGGTGGATTTGGGATTTAATCTCTCTCACAGAGGTAAACGTTAACATATTATTCCTATAAAGGTGTTGTCCATGTGTCAGAAAGGTAGGGGCAAACCTGAGAGCTTTTATGCGTATGAGTAGCCCCACCAGAGGACTTAATCTGAAGCAGCTTTCTCATATTCTTGATTTTTACACCTTCAACTTTACAGGTACTAATAATATGCCCTTGCAAATGTAAGTTGTTTCAAATGAGCAAAACTGGAGTTTCTTGACACATAACTAATTAGCATAAGTAATCTCTTGTCTCATAGCAACCTAGATCTGATGATGAACACCTGCCAGCTCAGATGGCTTGGGGAAGAATTTTCTGGTTTAATAGAATGAAGTACTGTTGCTGAGCTGCCTCAGACTATTATTTTACAGGAATTTTTAAGGAGTCTGAAAAGTGGTTATTGTGAAATCTTAATAAATAAGCATTTCCAAAATTGCCATGTTCAACTGTTATCACTTGTCAAGGCATGGCTTTTAAATAATGCATGGCTGTTACATCTTATTCTGTGTATGTGTGCTAACAATATTATTGAATAGACATAAATTCAGGAACATTGCAAAACCAGTAGGACTGGCAAAATTACAAAACCTAGTGTCTCATGCTAAGATTTTATTGTATTAATTGCAATATATGGTTCTAAAAAGCCATATGAACAAACTTAATGAGTTCCAATAGAAGATTTTTGTAAATTCTCAGATAACTCTTAGTGTCAACTCTTAAATATTTTTTTGAATTGAACCTTGTAACTTATGACAATAGTTAAGTACTGGTATGTGGAGACCTCCAAAATATAACTGTGTGCTAGACCTATTGTTGCATCAACATCGATTTCTGATCTCGATGATTTAAAAAATACCAAAGATGGGGAAACTTAAGAATGTCAAAAATTTTTTATGTTATCTACTATTTTTTTATCTCTGAAGAAAGCAACATTATTTGTTTGGGTGAAAATTCTCTATAATTGTCCATTCTGCCTTTTAAAATCTAACATCAGATTTGACTCAAATAAAGATATCGATATTTCAGTGGTTACATACTTTGCTTTAATTTTAATCTTATACCCAAAAAATTGAATATTTAGTAATGCAGTAATTCCCTCTTTAGTAATGTAGTATTTTCCTCTTGGAAATTTTCTGTACTCTGTATTTTATCACATATTTCACTGTATGATATTCAGTAATCAATACCGGTGCTTAATTTTAGAGATGGTGAGGCAGACTGATGATAAAAGTGCTTAGGGTTAAAAAAACTTCTTAATGATTGTCCCACTTGTCCCAGTATCTCCCCTTCTATTTGTAAAAGCATTCAGTATGAAATATGAAGGGCTTATTTAAAAAGACTGGTTTACTCTGAAGCTCCAGAAACAACTTTGATATGCATTACATATGCTAATATATTTCCAAACTGGGATTTAGTAGTTTCAGTTATACATGAATCACAAAAAAAAAAAATAAGTTTCAGTTTGAAATTCAAGTATTGACTAAGCAGCATTAACTATAAAGCTTTGTTTTTTCTCAGTAATCTAAACTGAGATCATTGAGAAAATACGTAGAGTGCTCTCCTGGTTTAGCACCCCCTCCCCCGGTCAGGTCAGTAGCTAAAATTGGGCAAATTTTAGCCTCAATCCCCACCTCCCCAATTCCTCCCCACCCCAAAAAGGCAAAAGGGAAAAGAGAGAGAAAGGCTTGTATGTTGGAAACTAACACTAAAACAACTTTAATGAAACAACGACAATAAGAGGAAGATAAGGAAGATAACAGTATTAATAAGAAAAATAATATACACAGCTATACAAAATCCGAATCAAACTTCCCCAATAAGCATGCACCACTGCTAGAGCAGGCACCGGGAAGGTCCTGGACTGTGGTCAGCAGCAGACAGGAGCTGAACTCAGGAACTGGATCCAGGAAAAGGACTCATGAACACATGTATGGGTTCAGCAGCAGTCAGACAGACAAAGTCCTGCCTGAATGTCGGCCATCAAAGGAGAGGAAGTGACCCTCGTGATCCTTAAGCTCTTTTACTGACTATGATGTGTATAGTATGGAATACTTCGCTGGCCAGGCTGTCACCTGTCCTGTTCATCCCTCTCAGCAGGTGCGACCTCCTTAACCGGCTACTCTGAGATGGTCTCAATTTATCTAGGAGTAGATGTGAGCAGTGGTCTCTTGGCACACCAATGGTCCATTGCCTTGGTGATAACTACCAGGCTGAAAAGTCAGAGAAAAAATGTTCTGCTTTAGCCCAAACTAGCACAGGTGCATAAAAGCTTATGTATCAATTTACATTTCCTTCCCTGATGGAATGAACAGTTTAAATTTTATGCAGGATTTGAAACGAGGGTATTTCACCATTCACTTACTGTTCATTGCAGATCTAGTGTAAAATTTAGTCTCCTAACTCATTCCGGAGGTGTACTTTGCTAACAGTCTTCAACTGAGAGAGAAAAATAGACCATATCATGTTCTGTAGAACTTGGCCACTTAGTACTGGAAGAACAGTATCTCCTTAGTATCAGAGACAAATCCATATTCTCCCCAAAACACCAGCAAATCATGGCAAAAAAAAAAAGGGCTGCACCAAGAAAATATACAGGAGAAGCTGACATGCGAGAATCCAAGAAAGGCTCAAAGTGTTTCTATTGGAACACAGAGTACTTATTTTTTGTTAAATTGCAGCAAAACTAGCCAACTTTTACTCATCATCTTATTAAATTACCACAATTTGTGTAGCAGGATTTTGCTTAGGAATATTTCCTTCTTTTTCCCTCTGTTTTGTTCTTACAGGAGAGAGAAGGAACAGAATTGTATTATTTTAAAAGGATTCTTTTTTCTTATCTTTGTTTGTTTTTCCAAAAATAACACGTGTGATCCTATGATCCAGAAGTAATAGGTATGGAATTCAAGCCTCTGAAATACAACATCTGAGGCACAGCTTTGCTCATTAATGATTAAATCAAGAACCTTGATTGTTCTGTGATGCACCTCCTGGTTCTTAAAATAAGTATGATAAATTTAGAAAGTACTCCACATAACTGCTTACTAAGATGTTTAGAACAAACTCATAATAGTGAGCAAATTACAAAAGTGCCATTAACTCAATTCCCCAGTCATTTTAAAAAAGAAAAGAACAAACAAAACCAACCACGTATTGAGGCTTTGAACTAAAGGCTGGAGTAAACCAGAGAGAGCATTATATTTGTAAAGATCCTGAACAGGAGTTGACAGAGAGGTCTTTTATCACCCACTTTCATTTCAGATGTCTTGCTGCATATGACTTAGCTCAACCTTGGGACATTTGATGACAAAGTTTTCTCAGGTTTCATTTGAATTGTGGCCTGAAGCACACAGGACAAAACAGATGATGTCATCAAATTGAAACCCGAAGAACTTTTCCAAGAGGATGTGATGAAAATATCATAACTGTCATCCAAGTATTTCTTCAAAACAAAGTCCTTGAAAATGGCAGAAGCCCTCAGATGTGCATGTATGTACACGGGAGGGGACGACATACATATACACACATACATGTATGTATGTATATAACACGCAATAAAGAGATTAAGAAAGGGGGGGAATATTCAGAACAGGATAAGCCGGTTTATTGTGGATGGCAGATGGTAGTTAAGCAGATAATGTGGCCAGTTGCTGAGGTTTCTGAGCAGACTTCGATACACGATCTATTTCCAAGTTCTGTATCAGGTAAAAATTGAGGTAGAATATGAATTTTCTTCCGAGATGAATGGATTGGCGTAATAGCCAACAAGAAACCCATTTAATCAGTACATATGAATTCTTGTATAAATGAATAAATACATATACATGCACATACATGTTGTGAAACTGATGTGCGTGTGAGTCAGGACTATCAACATTGTCACCTTTCCAGTTCAGTAAAGTAGAGCTTAAATATATCTTTCTCCAGGATAGCAGGAAGAGGCCATTGCATTCCTAAATAAGTGACTTATGAAGCAGGAGCAGTTCTTCTAGCAAGTTAGAGTGCTATGGATGTGTTTAAGTAAATCAGAATTTTTTTCTTCTATTTTAATTTTTAAATTATGCTTTTTCTTCCTTCTTGATTCTTTACCATGTCTGAACATTCTCTCTGCTCCCTGTTCCAAGAACTCACAGTTGCCTTTGCTGATCATCAGCTCTGCTTACAACTTGTCTTTGGAAATTGTTCCTCTTTTACTACAATACCATGATATCTTCAAATGTCTACTCTCTCAGACAGAGGGAGAAAACAAAGCAAAATAAGAAACATCTGAGTAATTTCAGAGCTACATTTAGTTTCTACATTCCTGCCTGGTCTGTTTGAGACCTGTTAATATTATAAATAGAGGCAGCAAGGCAATTTGAATTAAGAGATGAATTGCACTCTATCAAGCTTCAGAGACATAAGGTTATGCATTTAACGTCCTTTTGGGGAAACTATAAACTACTGATTTGAATTCTTCAGCTAATGGTCAAACCCCCAGTACTGCATGATTTCTAACAGCAGTAAGAATTCTCATGAGTCAATCTGAAAAACACTGAAGTAATTTCATTCTGTATCCAGTTTCTTCCTATTTTCATAACAGTATTTTTTCTGTAAATGCGAAGTGTCAGTTCTAAAACATTGTATCAAAAGTTACACTTAATGCTTCCTGTGTCATATGTTCCATTCTTCAATTAATCAGCAATAAAATCAGCATGCAAAATAAAGCCTATGTATGGTTCACTGAATGCATTCTGAGTTCTCTTTCATATGAGATCATGGAATGAAATTCTGTGTGAACACTGTGGAAAGAAAGTCTATGTTAATGAGGACCTTTCGAAAAGATGTTGCAACAACCTAACACGTGGGGTTGTTTAGCCTAGAGAATGAGGAGATGAGGGGATTGAGTCCATAATCAGCAGGTTTGCAGATGATACCAAGCTGGGAGGAAGGGTTGATCTGCTAGAGGGTAGGATGGCCCTACAGAGGGACCTGGACAGCCTGGAGAGATGGGCTGATTCTAATGGGATGATGTTTAATAAGTCCAAATGTCGGGTACTTCATTTTGGACACAACAATCCCATGCAGATCTACAGACTGGGGACAGAGTGGCTGGAGAGTAGTCAGGCAGAAAAGGACCTGGAAGTGCTGGTTGACAGGAAGCTCAACATGAGCCAGCAATGTGCCCAGGTGGCCAAGAAGGCCAATGGCATTCTGGCCTGCATCAGGAATAGTGTGGCGAGAAGGACCAGAGAAGTTATCGTCCCCCTGTACTCGGCATTGGTCAGGCCTCATCTTGAATATTGTGTACAGTTCTGGGCCCCCCAGATTGGGAAAGATGTTAGGATACTGGAATGTGTTCAGAGGAGGGCAACGAAGATGGTGAAGGGGCTGGAGCACAAGCCCTATGAGGAGCGACTGAGGGAGTTGGGGCTGTTTAGTCTAAAGAAGAGGAGGCTCAGGGGAGACCTCATTGCTCTCTACAACTACCTAAAAGGAGGTTGTAGTAGGGCAGGGGTTGGTCTCTTCTCTCGGGTGACCAGTCACAGAACTAGAGGGCATGGACTCAAGCTTCATCAGGGAAAGTTTAGGCTTGATGTTAGGAAAAAGTTCTTCACTGAAAGGGTGATTGGCCATTGGAATGCGCTGCCCAGGGAGGTGGTAGAGTCGCCGACCCTGGAGGTGTTTAAGGGGAGACTGGATGAGGCACTGAGTGCCATGGTTTAGATGATGGTTGGTGTTAGTGTCGGTGTTGGTGTTAGTGTTGGGTTATAGGTTGGACTTGATGATCTCAGAGGTCCTTTCCAAACTTATGATACTGTGATACTGTGAGAAGAGGAGGCTGAGGGGAGACTTCATCACTGTTTACAACTACCTGAAAGGAGGTTGTGACGGGGGGGTTGCTGCTCTCTTCTCGCAAGTGACGAGCGACAGTACAAGAGGGAATGGCCGCAAGTTGCGCCAGGGGAGGTTTAGACTGGACATTAGGAAGAATTTCTTCACTGAGAGAGTGGTCAGGGATTGGAACAAGTTGCCCAGGGAGGTGGTGGAGTCTCCATCCCTGGAGGTGTTTAAAAGACAGGTAGATGAGTTCCTTAGGGATATGGTTTAGTAGGGAGACAGGCACAATTGGACTCGATGATCTCAGAGGTCTCTTCCAACCTTATGATTCTAAGACAAGGAGAAAACCTCATAAATTCATTCAGCGAAATGTGTTAGTTAAATTATCCGTTCTGCTCTGCAGGTATGAGAGTCTGCTTTCTGAATCTTTCTTAATGTGTGAATGAAGCAATAACTTATCTGAGGAACAGACAATGAAAATTTTTTGATATGTTGTCTGACTTTGTAAATGAAGACAATAAACCAAAATAAAAATAATAGAAATTTAAGTTCCCTAGTTGTTCCAAGCACTGTTTGTTTAAGCACTTCCTGTGCTTTGCCTAACATGATAGTCCCCTCTGAGAGCCAGCATGAGAGTTATCTTTTGAAAGAATCAAATTAAAATATACATTACAAGTGCTACCTCTGTAACTTGATGGAACACAGATGACAGCAAAACATGTCAGGAAACTGTCACAAGGAAGTTACAAGGAAAGTGTCTGAAAAACTGGAGTATTGAGTGGGTGAAATTCAAAGACATTGAAATTGTAATTTGAAGGACAAAATCTACATTTCATCTCATATGCATACTTATGCTCTGAGCTTCTTTACTCTGCAACCAACTAAAAATGTCATGAAAGTACAGACTCGGCAGGCCTTCCAGTGCTCCCATTATGGGTGGAACTGGAAATAAGAAGTTACTTGAGCTTTTGTATCTCACAGTTCTTTTCAAGGAGAGAAAAGTCTGAAGATGTTGAAATCCTTCAGATGACTATTGTGCATTCAAAATAAAAAAAAAGGATAAAATCTTCTTACTTTCCTTCCTCTTCATAATGATGAAGGTGCTACAGAATTGATGCCGTCTGTAAGATCTATATTTCTAAATAGTCCTCCTATTTTCATATTTGTATATCATTTGGGAATACTCAAACTGAGGTGTAGATCCTCTGCATAAAATCATGTCAAGGTTCCTCAAAAGAATTGGACAAAAGTGCTTTGGCTGTTTCTGCCTGAGTTTTGTATTCAATCAGTATTCACTATAGAGATACAACTGTAATTTTGCCTCTTGATTTTCATTGATTGCAGATGGATCTGCACTGCAGCCTCAGGACATCTGTCTAAGATTGTAACTTCAAGCTAAATGATATCTGTTGGCTTAGAGACTCTGCAATGATTTATTCTGGTCCTGCTTCAGTGTGACTGCTGAAGAGAGTCTGAATCTGAGAAATCTTGCAAGGTAGCAGGTTGCACAATCTTTGCAGTGGAAGGTATCCAAACTGAGTGCAAGCTGTAGAGATCAATTAATCATATTTGTTCTAGGCCAGAGCTCCTAGGCATAGTCAAGCTGCATATTTTAAGTACTAGAAATAATCTTTGAAATGTTTACATTAAACATCCATTGGCAGCAGTGAATGACTGTACATTTCACACTGTTGTATAAAGTTTATATTAACATTAATGGTGAGTCCAGAAATCCTGCAACCAAGGAAGACAAAGTACGATATCACTCATATTTTAATGATAGAAAAATAGGAGAAGCCTGTTTCCAAACACAAAACCACTGTTCAGACGTCAATTATATACAAAAAATAGTCTAAATATGCACAGGTTGACTTGATTTCCAGTCATAATTCGTAATTCAATACTATTTACTAAAATATATTATCTTGTACTCTAAACAGTATACAATGTGCTTGTACCTAATCAGAGTATGTACAACTATTCCACAAGAAATGAAGTAAGTATTAAAAACTAAAGGTAAATTTCAAACTCCTCCTAGTCAATGAATCAATCAGGATGCAGAAGTTACCTACAGAGAACCTCCAATAAGCAAATATTTGTTACCAAAACCTTTCATTTTCTCTTCATCGTTGACATAAAAGAATCCTTTCTTCATAAATGGTACTTAAATGATTTACAAAACTTACGTAAGAGTTCTTAACCTTGATTAGATTGAAATTAAAATTGTTATCACCTTCCCTCCTCATTAATATAATCACAGGAGAAACCATATTCCTTTATTTGGGTCTTCTCACAGGATTGCCTCCTACTTCTCCTCCATTTTGTAAATAAAATAAATGTGCTTAAAGGTTTTCAATTCTACCTTGTCTGTTAGTTTTCTTAAATTTTGACAAAACCCCTTTCTAACTACCAAAGAATATACCATAGAAAGCATTATATACTTAATTGAAGTATATATTTGATAATGCAACATGATTAGAAATGGAAAATTATTGAGTAATTGAATATTAGATTTCATGTTTTAAGTAAAAAGAAATTTCAAGGGAAGCTAGTTAAAAAACCCCCACAATATTCCTGAAGACCAACACTATTGTAACATTTAAAGATCACGTGACAGCAGCAGCAATAGTGACAGTAATAAAATATTCTGAGCCCTGAAGCAGGTGTGTCCCCAGCTGCAGAAATGAAGGTATTCTAGGACTGCACTTATAAAACAATGGTAAAACTAGCACAACTTCTAAATTCGAAGACAGAGCATATTGGGGACATTTGGGCATTGGGAAATTGATGGATTTCAAATGGAAAGTATAATTTGCAAGCAGTAAATAAATATACACGGCATAATGCATCAGATTAAAAGTCTGGTTATTCAGTGCCACTGAGCTCAAGTCATCCCCTACATAATCAGGAAATGTACAGTACGCTGCAAAAAATGGAGGGAATACCGAAACCTGGAGACAAAGAGACAGGACAGGGAACATTAAGCAATGCTTAACTTTTGCTCTTTGCATTGTTAAACAAATAATTTCATACACTAGAAAACATATCAGAAAAAATACAGTTGGTTTAGAAACATATAATAATTTTATTTTTAGGCCAATGTATTATCATAAGCAATTAGTATCCAGCCGAATCAGCACTCAGGAAGCAAGCAAGTCAGAAGAAACTAGATAGGAAACAGTAAGAAAAAATTGAAGTCACTAATTGAAACAATGGACAGTAAGGTCACTTAGTATCACTATAATAAGGAGAGAGAAGTGGAAAATATATCCGAAGATCCTTGTATTTGAAGACATTAGGTTCATAGAACTTCAGTGTAACAAGTGATGCTAATAAATATCCTATCATGTACAAACATTTGTTGGGGCTGCATACTAGCAACTACTGGAGGTTACAAAGATTAAATATTTTCTCATGTATACTGACAATTTCAGTTATTAAAGAGATGCAGCCTGGATACAGGAAGGAGAAAGGCTGTATTTTGGAGGAACTTGTAAAATGATAATCTGTTTGCATTGAAACTAGTCACATTTCACGTAACAAGTCATCTGTAAATGCTGATCTTACTAATGAAATGTTTTAATATAATAACAAAGAACCAAATATGGAGGTGGTATCTTCCTCTTTTGCTTGTCTTCCAGTATGTGAAGCAGGGATGTAATACATTATAAAGCATGCTAACAAAATAGTCAGAAAAAAATGTTTTTAAATGTCTGGAAGAAGAAAGAGAAAACAGCAATATGTCAACATATTCTGTGCTTCTATGCACAACCTGCACATGACCCCTAGGCCAGAGGACTTACCAGTGAAGTCCCATCCCAAAGTGGCCAAACAAGGCAGCAGGACAGACCTGGAGATTGTGGTCAGGTCCAACCAGGTGTCCTGATCAAAAGGCAATCTCGCGGTGATGAAGCAGGTCTAAGGCCAAGTCATTAAGTCAGGGTTAAAACGAGATACAGCAATCTCCAAACAAACCCATTGTGATAAGAAAGGGCTAAGAAATTCTTCAGTAGGTGAAGATCAGTATCAACAGGACCCGTGACCATGCTACAGCAGGGCTGGAGAGTACCACTTTTCTGATAAAGTTCAGGCAAGGACTGAATGTCCCAGGATGAGCCTAAATAGAGTTTCTAAATGACTGGTGTGGGTGAAGGTTCCCGATGAATCTGGTCAGAGTCCTGGGAGAAATACTGGTGAAAGAGAAACTCCAGAGTAGCAACCTCTTCAATGGTGGAGTTATATTTGCTGAGTGGTTTTTGGTACGAGAAGTGGAGCTGAATGAAGTACTGGAATAGAGCAGGGAGAAAGTCTAGGAAAGAATTTTTTTCTTTCAGTAGAACAGATCTAAGGTATTCAGAAAATGATTAAAACATCAGTAGAGGAATGTTGAAGTTTATTTGGTCTTTTCTTGAGAGTGAGACAATTTGGCTGTTCTACTAGTTGGGAAAAGAAACGGAAAAGGTAGAAGTGGAACTTGTACAATGTCTGAGAATATATTTTCATAAACTAATTAGCAAAAGCTTCTTTTTTCCTTATCTTTTCTATTTGACAGGTGGTACAATTTAAGTGCCTCCTTCAGAAGAGCACAGTTAAACTATTAGCTTACTCGAACACACTTTCAAAAAGAAATGCCAATAGCACAGGGACAAAGCTGAAATGAAATTATTTGATTGCTGCAAGGCAAACATGTTTAAGGAATTGGCCAAAATAAGTTAAGTAGGAAAAACTTGAGGCAGAGCTGCAGATTCTCAGGCTTTTAGGCACTTAGATCATTCTTCGTTAATTTGCCAAAGGTTTGATGAGTCAGTAGGACTGAAGTTCTAGGAGGCCTTCCTTTAAAGGTCAGCAAATCTAGACTTTCTGCTGATGTTCTCATCTGGTTTGTGCTGTCCATAATCTACCGCCTTACATATCTTACATTCGTAGAATAAGATATTATAAGTTTTTGTCAAAGCTGGATAAAGCTGTGACATTAGAATAAAATTCGTCCCAGGGTAGAGGAATTTTATGACTAGAAACTTCCAGGTCTTGAAAGAACAGTAAGGGAGCGATAAGTATACCTGCTCTAAAAGAGTGTTTTCAAGAGGCTATTTCAGCACAGTGACTTACTGTGCCAAATTTTGCAGCAGTGTTGTTCCATTTTCTTGTTCATTCACTTTAGCTGAACATGACAGGCTTGCTTTGACAGGGTTTTAATTAGTTTCCATATGTGATCTGTTTGTACTATGTGGTTCTGAGATTTTCTTCGTGATTGGAAAAAAAAGCAATTTAAGCAATTGCAGTTATTTACCTGCATCAATTCTAACATTCCCAAAACAGATGGTTTTGACATTTTTTATTCTATGTGTAGAGTTATGAGGGATGTATATAAATATCTATTTTTGTTATATATATTTAAAACCAATACAAACATATATTACACATATATATATGTATGAAATACAATACACATATTGTTGTCCATATACAACATATCGTAGTTTTATATGTGCTTGTATATGTGTGTGTGATGTGTATGTCTGTGTAATGTTGTTGTGTTTGGATAGACTTTTTGCACTCTAAGCAATTGTATTAAAAGAAGAAACAAAGATAGACAGGAGGTCAAGTGAAGGATTTTCAGCTGTTAAACTCAATTACAAGCAATGACTGAAATGAATTTAAAAATGTCTTTCCTGAAGGGTGAATGTGCTCTACTCTCCAATATCTGACAAGACAGTGCTTGGAGGCCCTTTCTGAGATGAAATGAGTTCTTATTACTTTATTTGTTTGGGGGGAGTGGAGCTTGTTGTTTTGTTTTGGGTTTTTTCTTTTGTATCAATACCCTTCAGTTTTCATGGGGGCACTAAAAAAAACCACCATCAAATATAGAATAATTTGCTATATTCCCGAGATGAGCTGCTCATCTGACAGGAGCAATTAATTTACAATACATAAAGCACAAAAAATGTTTTATTCAAAGTTGCAACAGTTTTAAACAGCATAATGAAATGTCAGAGGACAATTCAGTATAAATTACAGAGGAAGAAACCCAACACCTATTCTCAAGGAAAAGTGATTGATTTTTTTTTACCTTTTCAAATCCTGTCTCTTATTCAGATCATAGGTGCTGACATATTCCCAATTATATAATTATCTGTTCTGCACAGTCTCTAGGTTTTCAGACTGCTTGTTATATTCTTTTTAAGTAATCCCAGTAAAAATATTTGCATCTCTCTATTGCATTCAAATTAAAAGTCTTTGGAATTATTACAAAAATGGTGTTTACTAGCTACAATTAAGACCAAATGCATTGCTAGTAAGGATTTTTTTTTCATGCAGAGAGTAGTGTTCCCTTCTCTCAAGAATCTTACACTTGGTAATAAAAATAATTTTAAAACTTAGAACCTGGTACAGAAAAGCACTTAAGTACTTACCTAAATCTGTCACAATTCAAGATAACATTTTAGCGTGTTCATAGATTTTGACCCTGGAAGCAGCAATTAGACCATCTAGCCTGACACTTTATGTAACGAAACAGGAAAATTTAATGCATTTATTCCTGTAGGAAGTTCTCTAAGTTGTCTTTGACTAAAACTATGGTCCAGAAATATGATATTATTTTGATAACTTCAGGTTATGGTGTATTCATCAGGTGTGTGTTATTACCCATAAATACTGTATGAAGTTAATCTTTGATTTATGGGATTTAAATATATATTAAAAATTAAGCAAGTGTTTTCTCTGAAGGAAAATCTTTTCCCGTATCAAAACCCTACACAAGGGCATCAGTGAGGGATCTAGATCATGCTAGAATTCAGCTATATTCTTGTTCCTGGGAATGGCAAAAATCCTAGTATTTCAAAGAGGGGCAAAAGGGATCTTAAACTATCATGAGTTCTCAGGGAGACTAATTTTATAAGGCAGAATTAACCAAAATGATAGTATTATGTAAATCTGATAGACACTTTCCAATTATTATTTAATGTCATGAAGATTTTTAAATACAACTTTGATTTTTGCTGAACTGCCTAATGATTTGAGTTTTCAAAGTCTGACAAAGTATATTAAGTCATCAGGAACATATCAAATAAGACAGTTTTTATATATGTAACACTAGATCACATAATTATGGAATAACAGAGTTTGTATTCTAGATGTGAACGTTCACCAAGAGCTAGAAACTGCAGATTTTATACAATACAAATGTATATAAAGTGTAAGAGGTTTTGTATATATTATAGTGAACAATTCTGTGGGTTTACATTTAGCTTTTTTTTTTGTTCTTTGGTTGTTTTTTTTTTCCAGAAAGCAAGGAAAAGAAATTTAACAAGAGCACCAGTTGAGATCCTCTTCCAAGTAAGTTTGACAATGTTTTTCAATTGATGTCAACCTTGCCCTCAGTCTGTTGAAAATATTGTCAGATTTTAACAGTATTTTAATGACAGTGGTAGAAAGACCTTAATAAGAGTGATTTTACCGCTGTGATCATGTAATTCAGTGAAAATAATATGGGCAAAAGACAAAATATAAGACTCACAGGCTTGCCTGGCAGCCGTAGAATGCAAGCTTGTTCTTCGCTGCCTAATTCTCTTTTAGGAGGATATTTTTCACTTGCACTTATGACTGTGAAATTCTTATCCACCCAAGGTTTCTCTTTCACTAGCTTTTGGGCAATACATCCAAAAAGACAAATATTACCCTAGAGACTCTCTGAAGCCATAAACTGCAAAGAATTCAAACTGCCAGAATATCATACTTGTCTCACTGAAAGTATTCCAAAGGGACTGGGAGCTCCAATTTTAGCTTGCAACAACCCATAACACAAAACAATCGAAACGAAGAATTTTCCAAAACTCAGATAAAGGAAAAAAAAGGTACAATTATATATATGACACAGAAGAAGGCAAAAAATCCCCCATCATAATCAACCCCAAACATCTACCTTTCTCTTTGTTCCTCGGTCAAGCTGGACAATCACTCAGTTCCTGTATGGCCTGAAAAATAAATTTATAGTGTACATTACCCTTTCAGGAAGTATTTGCTTGATGTAAGAAATTGGGGTTTTTACCCATAGTACTTTGGGGGGGAGGTGTTCTTTGAGGATGGAGTTTACAATTTCAAATTTTCTCTTCCTGAAATGTTAAATATTATTTACCCTTATTATGGAGGCATTCTGAATATTCTTAGACAAGTCTACCCATTGCTTTTCCCTTTTTTAAAGATCTGTTTATCAGACCTAACAGAAATGCCTCATTTACTCAGCAGAAATACTGTCAAACACTTTTTTTCATTAAAGTACAAAATCTTCTTTTTCACTTCATTCAATAAACTCTGCTGTAACCAGCATTATCATTTATCTGTTGGCAAAGAAGCAGTCTTCTTGCCACTTCTTCCTGCTTCTTCCATTTAATTAATGAATTATTGCTTGCGGTGCTGTAGCAGCTAGTAAGGATCTAAGGCGAAAAAAATATCTAAATAGTAAAGAAAACCCAACCATCCAACTAACTAACCAACCAACCAAAAAAAACCCCAAACCCCTTTCCCCCACTTAAAAAGGGAATGGTTAGCCAACTCCTAAACTGACAGTCCCACTAGAGCTATCTGTCGTCCCATCACCTGCTCATGTGGGACCACTTCTTCCCAGGCTTTGAAGATTTTAATGAGATAAACAGCTGTATAAGCAGTTCAACATTTTACAAAAAGAGAAAATGATTAATGCCTACAGTTTATCACTGACTTCTCGTGGAGATCAGACATAATGTTAATCACTTCTTTGAGGATGATAATGAAGTTGAGGTGACTATCAGCCTTATGTTTGAGGAATATTGTGAAAATTAAACTAACACAATCAAACGATTGAGCAAATTGAAAGTAATTAAGTTTTGAATTGCAAATGAAATCCTAGCAAAAAAAAAAGAATTATTTGGAGGAGTTTTGGAAAATTCACACAATATTTACAATTTTCATTTCTGCTGTGTTCCCTGGGATGCTCAGTGAAGACACAAAATTGAATTTTAAGTAGTCACTAAATACAGAAGATCATGGTGCCTACCATATTTTCAGGCTATAGTAAAAATTTTTGAGATACCAAGAAAAACGGTGTACTTAAATGTCTATATATTTCATTCTCCACTTTGTTGTGAAGAAATGATATGAGATTTGCAATCCCAGTATGTCCAATACTAACATTTCTTTAAACCAAACTCCTTTTTGGCTGAAAATCCTTAAGGATACCAACTTATTCGCCAGTTCAGTAGAGACACGTTGCTACGTCACCTTCCCATTCTCCTTCTTCAGCCTGCAAATTGTGTTCTGCTTCTCTTCACCCCAGTCAGTAGAGTTCCTGCTGCCAGCCGTGGCTGGCGAAGAAAGCAGTTAAGAGACGGTGTCATTACCTCACCAGTATAATACACTGATGAGTTTCCTTATACAGCAAAAATTCTCTAAGTTATTCTCCCACTGATTCATTTTCACATTCTTCTGTAAGAGCAGCATGAAATGAACTGATGGCTAGAAAACACAACCTGCATTCTTCACGTAGGTACAATCTACGATAAAAACAATCATCACATGAATCAGCCTGCAGGTAAAGTGTTCTTGACTTTAGAAGGATTTTTAAGAAGACACAAGTTCTACAAAAAGTTCCTATCTTATATTCAAAGAACAGATCTCAATGGCCTCAATTCTCCCTCTCTACTCCGCTCTCACGAACCCTTACTGGAGTATTGTGTTCAGTTTTGGAGTTCTCAGCACAGGAAGAAAATCGATCTCTTAGACTGAGTACAGAGGATGGCCAGAAAGATGTTCAGAGGGCTAGAATGCCTCCTATACGAGGACAAGTGAGAGAATTGAGTTTTTTTAGCCTAAAGAGAAGGCCCCAGGGAGACCTTATAGTGGCATTCCAGTGCTTAAAGGGGTCCTACAGGAACACTAAGAAGAGGCTGTTTATCAGGGAGTGCAGTGATAGGATGAGGGGTAACAGTTTCAAGCTGAAAGAGGTTGGATTTAGGTTAGATATTATGAAGAATTTTTTTACTATGAGGGTGGTGAAGTACTGGCACAGGTTGCCCAGGGAAGTTGTGGAAGACACATCCCTGGAGGGGATGTGTTCAAGACCAGACTGGATGGAGCTTTGAGCAACCTAATCTAGTGGAAGATTCCCCTGTCTATGGCAGAGGCTTGGAACTAGATGATATTTAAGGTGCCTTCCAACTCAAACCATTCCGTAATTCTATGATTCTACAATTCATCTTTTAAGGAAAAAAAAATATTTCATAGTCAACTGATTAACAGAATCTGATTATGTTTTCCTAAGACAATAACTAGCTCAACTGTTTTGTACATTTTTCTTCAGTTTTTTCTAGGTCTATAATTTTAAATACGATAATGCAACTTCACAGGTTCTTTTGACCCTCTACTGTAGACCTCAACATGTTATATAATTCATCCTTCTAAATAACATGATTCCATTTATTGTTTGCCATTTAATTATAGGTATTCATATTAAAAACAAGCAAGCTTTGAAGGCAGAGGTAGCTGAACTCTGACAGCTAACAAGGGTAAACATCTGATTTAGGCATTAACTTGCCTATCCCTAGCAGAGAAGTTAGTAAATAATTTTTATGTTTGATGTTCTATTTTCTGATTTATGTGCAATGCATTCTGCCCTCATTTGTTTGAGAAATGTCCTTCAGAACTAGAGTAGAGTTTATTTATAATGCTGTAGTGGTGGGTTTGTTTATAAAAGAAAGAGTTGTGTTTAGTGAGGCATTAAGTGACAAAAGAAAAAGTAAAACTGATTTTGAATATTCCACTTAAAGTATCCAGAAAAAAAGCAGAAGAGAGTGTGTGGATTTGAGTTATTCTCACTGCCTACTATTGTTTATCGAGGACTCAATAACATAAAAAAGCATTAGGCAACTAATTCTCATTGATCCATTTGCATTCTTTCTTTATGATACATATGTGTATACATATAATGCAGGAATATAAGGCAGATGAACAAAATCTCTTTTCTAATTTCAGTGCAGAAGAAAAATATGGAGCTGGACTCAAAGTACTGGCATGCAAGAATGATAGGGTTTGTATTCAATTGAATAGAAGAATAGATGCCTCAAACTGAATCTCCAAATGTGTGTCAACACTACAATTGTGATTTTTAAAAAAAATTTCTGGATTGCAGTTAAAAATAATTTTTAACAAAAAAAAATGCAGAGTTAAACTTTTCAGAAGTGACCAGCAATATATTTTTTAATGAGAAACAGTCAATAGATGGTGTATTTTGCCAAACAATTCAGCCTTTTCTTTTTCTCTCACATTCTGACTGGTTCCATGATAGTCCACCCTGCATGTACATGTATCCCTTAATTATTTTCTGAAATTAGCTGTTCATTCCCTTTGAGACAAAGCCCAGACATAGGGCATGACATAGCATGCTTCAGGGATCACTGATAAGTAGACGAAAGCAGAGCTACCTTGTCACTCCTCATTCTCCAGGATTATTTGCAAAGACCTTTGAGAACTTGCCCACCTTTTAGTGCCATGGCCCAGGCCTGGGACAATACCACGGCGGTGACAACATTCATGTGGGCAGTAACACAATCCTCCCATTATTTCAGACATTTCAAACTTCAACAATCTAAACAATTGATAATTATGGTAATTATGTTTTAAGGTCACAGAAGTGCCATGGAAAACCCAGAGTATGGCCAGACAGAGCACAGTGTAGTGTGGGCACAGTTGATCTGCTTCAGAGAGGCAGCCTACAGGAGTACAATGTGAGTTTTCCGCTTCCACTTGGGCTTCAGATTACACCCATGAGTGGAGAATTTTTTTAGGTTAGATGTAGTTGTTGCTTTTTATACAAGCAGCCTCAGTAATCCTTCAAAATGTCCTGGGCAGATGAACCAAACATTTCAAGCAAAAGTAAAAAAAGATGTTTTAAAATTGTCCTGGGCTTTTAAAATCTTTGGAGAGAGCAAAAAAGAACCTATAAGAAGAAAATGAATGCAGAGGGAGTCCAGAAGAAGCCCCTAGCCAGTCAGATATGGAACTTTCCATCATGGCTGGAAGCAGAGATCATGTGAAAGATGACTATGTTTCCTTGACTGAACAGGGTCAGGAATAAAAATATCTGTGCCCAGGCTGTGCTGTATAAGAAGGGTTCACTTGCCATATTATTTACCTTCCAGAGTAAGACAGGCATTGAATCATCTCTCTTTTAGTAAATATCTACCTGGAGTTTATATCTAGATTTGGGGTTTAATGGCCAGCAAAGGCAGATCTCTGCTCTCGTCTTGAATCCCTTTGTACTTTTATGTACATCTGCTCACTTAGCATATGACTGAAAGATCAAAAAATCCATAGCAATTAAACAGGGGTAAAAATTTTAGCCATCATATCATCTCTCCCTTCAAAGTTGAAATTTTAATTTTTGGAAATATGCAAAGTGAGACAGCAGTTAACAGTTTTTCAAAACTAATGCCTAGCTGTAGAACAAAGGCGTTGCTCTGTAAATATGGAAGATTGCATAGGAGACTATCACTGTGAAACCACATTACTCAGGATGTACAATATTTACAAACACTTCTTGGCTGTATTTACTAGTAAATTACAGATTACAGAAATTACATAAATACATAAAAATAAATGATCTGGGAACATCTCGTGATGCAATATTTTTCAGTTTTCAGTGCTTGTGTACTCAATTTTTCAACTGGAAGTAATTTATTTTCTCCTATCTTAAGTGAATTAAGTTAGGAAAAGTTAGGTGAAATAGGTTACACTGTACAGCACTGTTCCATAATAACCACCTTTGGTGACTGAAAATTAGTCATGGCATGAACCAGACATTCATGTATTGTGAGAAGATTTAAGTTACTCTGTAAAATTTCTTTGGAACAACACCCTAGTGTAATTTCTTGGCTTCATTCTAGATTGGGTTTTTATTTATACATTTCATTTTTATACAAAACTCTGCCAGCAGGGCAGGTCAACGTTGTTGTAGCTAGTAAAAATTTCTTTAATGTAAACAGGAACTATGGTGTGCTAGGTGAGCATAGAGGGTACTTCTCCTCAGCTGACTACTGGAAAATGATAAGTTTGAAATAACAGGCCCAAAGCAATATGTTGAAAGATAGAATTCAGACACACAAGACTTGAGATTGTCATCATGCAACACGTCAAGCTAATAAAACAAAACCAAACTTGGCAGGCGATGAAGGTGGCAGTGCAACTGTGGAGAAGTCACAATTGTGCACGAATGGCAAATTTTTCAAATCCATCTTCAAGTCAGGATTATTTGGGTTTATGCGGCTGCTCTTCCTCTAATTTGGGGGAGTAGTAAAAGATCCACAACAGAAGGGAAAGATGTATCTGTTACTTTCAGGGCTTTAAGACCCACAGTGACTGCTATTCTGCATGAGTTGTCTCAGCAAAGTTCTAAATATACAGATCATACGCCTTCTAATTAGGAATCACCTTACTACTCCGGGGATAGAATTTAAAAAATTTTAAAAGAATGCAACTAGCAATTTATAAATACTTCTTTTATGAAAGATTTTGGTAAATACTTAGTTTTTTAAACTTGTTTGGAGTAGTATAACACTTTTACATCTGTGACTTATAACCTGGTTCACTGGCCGTTACTCTTGTAAACTCACATGAAATACTGTGAATAAAGTTAAATATTAGCAGAAGATATTTATTTCATCAAATAGTAAGAAACAGTCATAAAAGAATATGCATGTCACCAAGAATGAAATATTTATTATCCCAACTGTTGGATGCTATCTGCAGTAAGGTGACTATATTTGTGTATGTATGACATATGTGTTTGTATATCAGTTTACTGCAAAAGAGCACATATTTATTCTATCATCTTATTTATTTTTATCTTGTGTCAGATTGGAAAATTACACAAGAACAGGTTAATGAAATCATAAAGATAACTGAATGAAATTCATGTCAGTAAACTTAACACAATATTAAAAAGTATTTTTTTACAGTGTTCTGTAGGATTTAGTCCAAATGGCCTAACTTCTTCCTGAATCCATTGGCCTAGTGTGTCCTATTCTCATTTCAGGCATTGCCAAAGCTCCTACAATGAGCCCTCAGGAAACATTTCTTTCAATAAAAACTAAACAAGAAGAAGCTAACACAAAATTAGGTATGATAAGCTGTTATTTAGTTCTACTTCTTTTTAAATCATTTTCACAAAATTTTTATAACCAATGAAAATATTTTCAGCTGTATTTTGTGTAATTACTTATATAGAAATAGGAAAGTAACATTACTTCCACTTTAAAAAAATATTTTAAAGACTTTATGAATTTTCCCTTCAACTTTGCCACTGAATCCTGTACCTGCACTGCGGCATAGCATCCCATAAGATAGCCATAAGAGCTGTTGTAACTCAGTAAGAGAATGCAAACCTGCCTGTACAGTTTTATTAAAAAAAAAAGGTCCTGCAAAATTCTTGGTGTCAAGATGGTCACTTGTTTGTGCCTTTTATTTATTTACTGCTAAGATACTCACTGTGTGCTGCCAAATCAAGAATTTACTTCAAAATGTTATCTTATGTAAAAAGGAAAAATTATATCAATCAGTGCCAAAATAACTTTGAACACTTCTCAGAAATATTGTTGTGTGATTCAAACAGTGCCATCAAATAAGCAATATAGTGGAATTAGGTGAATGATTTAAAATATTTGGAAGACGAGAACATTTGAAAAATAGCTAAGGAGCCCAATGTTTAGCTATACATCAAATCTCCAATAAATCTTATGAAAGGAAATTTTTGCTTTTGATGAAGAATGATCAAGTAGTCTTTTTTTGCATGCATTATTATTATTATTTTCTTTTGCAGTAGCAATAAGGAAGCACAAGATATAAACTGTATTGGTGACAATCTAAAAATCTGTTGACAAACATTTCCTTTACCAAATTACTAATTATGTGAATCTTCATGATGGATCTTGAGAAATGAGAATTATTTGATGGAATAAACAGAAGTATCAATATAAACAGAAATAGCATGAAAGAGTAGCACATTCACAGAAATTACAGAAAAGCGGTGGTGACCATTTCTGTTCAGTAAATCCCATTTTTTGGTTGACTCAGTCAGAAATATTCATGTTGTTATCTGCTACCCATGCTGAAAAACACATCTACATATATGAAATGCTGTTTGGGCTACACTGTATTCTTTTACAGTGTTCTTTATTACAGCATTTTCAAAATTCAGGTAAAAGCAGAAGAGATATATTTCAAATAAAAGGAAAAGAGATATGCGACTAGGTGTAATTTTATTATCTGCACATTTTCTTAGCAAAATGACTGTGATAGTAGAAATAACTCCCATGAATTAAACATCAAATGACTTGTTATTATGGTTTTAAGAGAAATCAATCTTAAAGACTACGTATTTTCGTCGTTGATTTCTTAATTTGGAGTGGATGATTAGAGTTAGCAAGACAGAATTACTTAGAGAAAATAAATTATTTTTCAATAATCCACTGAGAATTATCTGGTGGCAATCCAAACCACCACATTTTTAGATCAAAACTCCAGATTAAAATTATTGCAGTGTAAGTAGCATCACACAGAGCTGTAAAGTATATGCTTATTAAGCACTACATGACGCTGAACGTGCATACTCTGAGGTAACACGCTTCTGTAATATATATTATTTATAATATAGAAGCAGCAGCAAACCCACATACCTTTAACATTGTACTATAATCTGTCCTGGAAATTATTTGCTTGAGGATGGAAGGACCATGGAGTTGATATGGAGATATCCAGTAACTGATTGTTTATGAGCCAGAGTATTAGGCTTATGAATACACTAGGGAAATATTGACTTTTTATTCCTTTATTTGCCATTCAGAAATGTGTTTCCTAAGGACAAGCAAATAACTGATGCAATATCATAGCACACTTGCTTAGCATGAGCAATAGAATTTCATGTAAAAAAATACTAATTTTCATTCAAATTAAGTTAGTAAATTCTATACTTTCCTTTAAAGATATAGAATATAAAAATTATGAAACAAACCCTGAATGTATGATTTCATTTTAAAAAAAAAGAATAATTATGAAAATTAAGAGAAATTGATGACAAATAGGAACTCAAAAAAACCACCCCAGTTATTGTGTGCAATCTGTTATTATTTATTTTCATCGTGTATATTTTAATGATTGTCTGTTGACATCAACTGATGATGGGTTGTTTGTATAGAAAGTGCAAAAAGCAAGTACAGGGAACTATCTTTAAATTTGGTTCTAAAAGATACAGAAAAACTTCTCTCACACATGAAAATGAAATGCAGATCTTAAGAGTGATCTTGAAATAGAAGTTTGTCACTGTTAGGAAGGAAAGGAGAGATTGCCAAACTAAAAACAATGAACTTCATAAAACCTGAGAAAATAGACAGCTACAAGCTCTGGGAATCAAGCCCAAAGAAAACAGTTCACCCTTCAAAGAAATTCTAAGTATAAAAATTAGATTTACTACCAGAGAAAGGAAAAAATATTGGCAGATGATGTGAGGAGGATGTACCTTTCTAGGGACTTGATGCTTATTTTTGTCAAGAAAGTTAGCCTATCAATAGGAAACAGGTACAATTAACACAAATTGAGGGAGAAAAGTCTCAGCCTTAAACCAGTCATGCATGAAAAGATTAGATGAGCAAGATGGTAAGGATATGTATTTCATACTGGTCTTCCTGGATTTCATCTTAAACACTCAGTGAACTGGCTGAAGTGATATCAGAATTTTCAATGATCATATATTTGATTGAAGTAAGTGAAGAAATAAAATTTTACCAAGCTTCAGAAAGAGGTAACAATTACAGCTGTATATTATCCAGCAAAAATCACTTCCCAGGAAAATGAAATAGTAGAATTATTTATAAGTACTGAAAATTAATAAAAAATATCATGATAATATTTCTCTCCTTACTCACAGGAAGACAAAATAAATGTCTAATGCTATGATTTTCCTAGTCCCAAATGTTCTTTTCCTAATGAAGTTTAGCCTATTTGAAAGAACTATGATGTGGGGATGAAATCAGTTGAATAAATGATCTTAAGTACTGTGGGGGCTTTTTGGTTTGTTTGGGTTGGTTGTGGTTGTGTTTTTTTAGTGAAGTGATCTTTGGTTAGGGATTTTGTTTTCCAGAATTTGTATAATTTTGTATTTTTGCTAATGACCAATAACGGAAAAGGGAACCTACTTATTAAGTTAAAAATGTGTGGGAATCCTAACAGCATGAAAGGAAAAGTAAAACTTTGAAGTTATTGTAGCATATATGAGAATTTGTCTAAGTAAAACATTGACAACTGAGTATGCAACAGTTCCTCAGAAGAGGTACTGCAAATAATGTAGAACTCTAATCTGAAGAGTTATCTGAGCAACAGAAGGCAAATGCCTTACTGGATTATATAAACTGGAACATACCCATGAAAAATCCAGGAAGTAACTCTCCCTACTCAACAATGATAAAGCTTATTAAGAAAATATTTGTAATTTTTGGTGTACTGCTTTTCAGGAATAACTAGACCAAATGGGTAGAGGAATTTAGAAGAGAATAACAATGAAGACAAATGTAGGCAATGTGGCCTAGGAGAACAGTTTGAAACGGTGAAGGGAGTTCCAACTAGAGAAGAAGTCATAACAGACCGAATCAGAGAAAAACAGAGTAATGTTTTTCTGTGTCTGTTGCAAATAGGAAAAAGAATGATCAGCACTTACTGTAGAAGATATATTCATATTAACTGCCCAATGGTAAATGTAGGAAAACACAGACGCAGAAGCTGTGGATTGTCCATCACTGGACATAACTGAACAATAAACTTTCAGGAATGACAGAGACGCCCCCGATCTTGGCTCAGATGAAAAGGATGGACTGTACGATGAAGCTTCATTTCTGTTTTTCTACATTTGGTTATATATATTAACCTGAATGCCATGAAACATACACAGACTTATTTTTGAGATGTGTTATATAAGCTATAAAAGAGAAGAATTTCTGGAAATAGAGGGAATATAAGGACTATGCTTCCATTAAATAAATATATTATTTGTCCAGTGTTGTAATCCAGCAGCTTCTTATTGAAAATAAATGTGGAGTAAAAATAGCTATTTGACTTCCACGCTCTACTTGTAGTGTTTTAGTAAGTTGGAAGATCTTGTAAAGAGAAATATAACCACAACATGATGAATACATTTAAGAAACATTAAAATTGTCTTATTCAATGTTTGTTTAACTAGCAGTGTTGTAAAGCTGCTAATTAATGTGGATGCCCACATTTAGGGCAAGTTTCAAACCCCACCTATTTGGAATAAACCTGGTACTATCACATAGGAAATATCTTGCTCCTAGTATAAGAAACCAAAATGATCAGAAGTCTGGAAAACTATGCTATAAACTTGTCAAGGGAATAAGATCACACTCAGATCAGATATATCAATTGTAGGAAAGGAAATAAAACTCTGTATTGGGAAATCTATAACATGTTTTGCAACAGTAAAGAGGTTTATTAACAGGCGTGTTTAAATTTAGAGAACATAACACCCATATAGAAGCTAATAGGATTTCCAGATTTAAATTTGAAATTAGTTTTTTTTGTGAAAAACATTTTAATGGGCTTCAACTGAAACAACATTTTCCTGTAAAATGGAGTTAATGCTAGCAACTCCTTCAATGGTTTAACAAACTGTGACAAGTCTCTCAGCACATACGGTGTTTTAATTAGACATCATAGTAGCAGGCAAATTGATCTCCTCTTGTTTTTTCTCTCAAGCGTCAGTTAGCTTAATGTGAAGTCCCAGAATGATTTCAGCTAGGGGAAGTGGAATTAGAGTAGCAGCTCAGCTCTGGCCATGAATCGAGTTTGTGTGTCATTACTGAAGCTAATAACTTTCCTTTCTCATGTGTGTAGTCATGCTGCTGAATGGGTGAATATGAGTAACACCATGCTGAGATCCTGCTTAGTAGAACAGAATATTAAATACATGTATAGTCTGCTGTTTTCTAGGTCAAACTAACAGTCATTTAGCTGCATGTGTATTTGATTATGAAGGTGCCGAATTGCTCCTCTGCTGTCTCGAGAAGGAGGGGATAAACCAGCTCTCAGCCCCCCTTTTGTATCTCCTCAATGCATAATAGGATTGAGCTTGTTGTCATTTTAAAACCTGAAACAGCATCTGCCTAATATATAGTGGTTTGAATATGGTAGTGCTACTGAAGCTAAAACATCAGTTGGTATGGAGCAACTTAAATAAGCTTGACAGCTATAGCAGTGCCACAGAAATTAAGCAGAAAGTGGCTTATCACAAGCTGCTGCAGTCTGGTCTGGATATTTATCTGTGCTGTGGGAAAAGAAAAAAACAAGCAGCCACTCTGTTCTCCTTCACTTCTATTCTTGCGCAGGATAAAGCAAAACCACCAAAACAATCCTAATCAAATAGGAATACTATACTTTATCTGCTTTAGGTCTGCTTGCCTGTACTGGCCCTATTTTTGTCTATAGGCATTTGAAGGACAAAGAACCCTGCCAAAAATGTGTTGGATATAAATATGACTTTAGTAAAGCTACCATATACCTTTTTCACTATACACCGGTGCATAGAGTGCCTTGGAAGTAGAAGTATGGGTTCATTTCCCTCCTCTGTGTGTAAGGATTCAAACCTCTCACTACCCGAAAGCATTCCCCAGCCACCAGCCTGTAAAATAAAATACTTTTTCAGGGCTCCTGAGACTGCACCATTGATCAGTGAGTGTGTGCGAAGCCATTTTAAATCGTAATGTCCACTTGCAACTTCCATAGAAAATAGGTAGGTGACAGGTATTTTTGAACACATGCGTTTCCTGCACAATATGTTTTCAAAATATGGCTAAGGCACACTTGATGTCAGGGAGTTAGGAAATACTCCTGGGACCACCATTTTTAAGTTACCTTAAAAGAAAAATCAACATTTTAAAAGAACAAAGAAACAGCTTAATATTTGTCTGGGAGGGAGAAATTAGATTCTAGTATTATCCCTTAATATTTATGTGAGTTAGCCCCTACTTGGTACCCTACTGGGACCAAGGACTGTAACATTCTGTTTGGGTTTAAAAATTAAGAGTTCTGAATATGGCTCCTAGTAACTGAAAGCATCTGGAAATGGATAATTGAAGTAAAAGTAAGCATATTTTATATTTATTACTACCTAACAAAAATAACTCTGAGAATTAATGTCATACTATACCATAATGACCCCGTGATCTCTATCTTCTGTCAGCATAGCTACTTCATTTATCTTGGTAAAATAAATACTTTAAAAAGCAATAAAAATTATGGATTTTTTTATTCTGTGGTATCATTTTTTAGAGTATAGTGAGATTAGACTTTTTATAACAGATAACTGAAAAATACCATATTCTGAGTGTTTTGAAGGTTGTCTTTTTTGTTGAAATTTCATTTAACAGAATACCATCCTATCAAAAGCACTTTGAAATCCAATCACATCCCAATAAATACCTCTATTTATTAAAAAAATTCCTTAAGTCTTTAAAAGAAGCAGAAAACTTAGCAAAAAATATAAACATCTCTGTTTTATAAATAAAATATTTCAACATAATTCTAAAAAATTTTTTTATGAGAAATTTTTTTCATGTGTGTTGAATAAATGGATTTGTAGTCTGAGTCTTACCTGACTCTTAGCACAGTTTGCAAAACATACTTATTGCTGACTTCACCAAGCAGCTAGTGTTAAGGTCAGAAGAGATAATGAGCTTGATAATCAGCAAATTTAAAAGCAGGTCACCAAAAATAGATAGCGTTTCACATATGTGAATAGTAGCAAGATTCCTCAACTGTTTTAGTTATAAAGGTGAGATCACTTCACCTAATATTCTTTCACTTGTTCAGCTAGAAATAGCGAATACAGCACTATAAAGATGGCCTAGATACTGAAATAGAAACAGGAATAAAATTGCCTCTGCACAGTTTCATAAAGGAGAAAGTTTTGCATCTTAACCTGCAAAACTGACTCTTTATTTAAAGGTACTTTCTTTTAGGTCTGAAGATTCCTAGTTTGCACCTTAAAGTCTATTGGTACAGCTATTCTTATACAGAGTAGGAGTTGTCTGGAGTTCTAAAAATGGTGGTCTTCAGCCTAAAAATAGCTTTTTCTTTCTGTAGGAGACATCTAGTGCCTTAGTCAGTATGTGCATTGCTGCCAGTTCACAAGGCTGTGAGCGTGCTGTGGGTCCTCTCAGGCTGCAGTCAACCTTGCGTGTTGGGTCTCACTCCCCAGTTACCTCCATCAGTTGCCTGCTGCAGCATGTAACTGCTTCTTTGATAAGGTTGGTCTTTGTTCAGAATCACTTCCAGTTTAGAGCTGGTGAATTATTCCGGCACTTAGTGAGGAACACAACAGCTCTTCTTGTGCTGTGGCACAAGGACACTCTTCGCCATGATACATTCTCTAGCTCACAAAATATTGAGCTGCAGCAGTAGTTACAGAAAGTGCTGAGATGATCCCCACTATAGAAATGTTCATGTCATTTCAAAATACTATCTTTTTGTTCCTAACTGTGCTATGAAAGCAGATAAACATTAAATAATTCCAGTAGCAATACTTCAGAAGGTGGACTGCTCAGCTGCTGTGGGTCCATCATCAATAAATAAGGTAATATTTTGAACAAATTAGAAGATGCGTACTTATAACTATGTCTGTAAATAGTAGTGAAGGAATATTTTCCAAAGCTTCTTCATGCTTTTATTTAACTTCTGGTTGGAGCTGAAAGTAGGATAAGCAAAATACACATTCAAAAGGTATGTTGAAAGGTCATTCTGAAGATATTCATAGGAGAGTGGAATTCAAGGTAAATTTAGCTCAGACCTTTTAAGATTCCTAACAGGAGATGTGTTCTCAAAAGAGAATGTTTCAGAGCACATGTGCTTTTGTCTGGGTGGAGATTCTATTTTATTCTGAAATGGTCATCCATCCTTAAAATATCCCAAAGAAATTTACATAATTTTCTAAATTCTATTCTTGACTATTATTCATCCATATAAAGACACTGCCTATATGGCCTATTTTATTGTAGTCTCATTTTTTCCAAGTGGGATAGAAGGCATCAACAGATAAACTCTGGTTTCAGAAACCGTATTTTTGTGACTTGCTTTCTCTTCCAAATCCATTTTACATTTTTTTGTTGATGAATTTTACAGATGGCTTCTTTTGTTGCTCTTGTTAAGGGTCTGTTTGGCTTTTTTTTTATCTGAAGAACAATTTTAACTGAAAACACTTCTTGTCACAGAATGCTTTGCTTATTTATTAGATACCCTAAGCCTGGCTGCTAGAAGCCAAAAAACCTTCTCTATTTTTAAATCTCTCTAATTTTTCCTCCATTAGAAGTCCTGAAAAAAAGGGTGAATGTCACCAACTCTGCTTAATTAAGACTATTTTGTGGTTATTTGCATAATTTATACGCACACATATTCTACATCTTATTTTTAAGTTCATTGTTTTCCTCTGCCAGTGCACTTAGTATGGATATTGTGTTTCCTGATAACCCTAAAGCTGCCATTGCTGTAAATCACAAAGCAAGGCATTTTGAAAGACAGTCAGGAGAATCCTTTTTACACTCCGGGTACAACAAATATGTACAGAATAACTGCTATAGTATTAAATATTTTTAGGGTTGTGCCTGTGCTGCCTCATCACTAATCCAGTCGTCCCCCACTAGGTGCTTTCAAAACCAAAGCGACTGTGTATATATTTATCTGCTATAAGTAGACATAAATTCCAATCAACTTAAATAAGAAATAAAGAATTTAAAAGAAGGTTAGAAAGTTTTGTAGATCTGACTCCAAGGAAAGGAACGTAAGGGCGTGTAGAATGTGCTATCAAAGATATTCCTGTAATCTAACAGGTAATATTTATCTGCCAAAGTTAACAAGAATGCACTCTGTCCTTACTGCTCCCACCTGACAGTTTCAGGTTTGCTAGAGAATAATTCCTCTTGCAATTACTTGACAACAAAAACCTTTCCTTAGACCGGCACATCTCTGCCTTCTGTTAAATGAATTGCCTGCATTTGTCAACAGTATGCACAGCTCAAACTCAACAACCTTACAGTCCACTGAAATATTTCCTCCTTCAGATGAACAAACATAAATCTATGCCACACGACACAAAAAAGAGACATTTATTTATATTCCTGAGGTTATGTAAATAACGTGGACTTTTATGTTTAATATCTTGATCTAAGACATTGCTGGATCTTTTCTGCATAGTACCCTCAGGACAGCTGTTGATATAGAGCTTATTACAGAAATCTGCATAGAAGAGTTTATGTCCATTATAGGCTTGGCTACTTTAAATCTCTAGGAAAACTCTAGATTGTGTTTAATAATGCTGTCTGGGCTATTTAATTCCAATAGTTCCTAGTCGGTACCTATGCAAATACAACACAACAGACTTCCAGAAAAAATCACGAGAATTTCTTAAAAGGGTGTTAATTTAATGTACTCTTCATTTCATCTACAAATAATTCCTTTTAAAATTATCTGTTCAGAGACAGTAAAGCTGTACAGGACTCAGTGTTCATTGCCTCCAATGGGATGATTTGTCTGAAGACTGTTAATTAACATTCTTATAAAGACCTGAGCAAGTTTTAATGAGAATTGAGATAGTTTTTTGATACGGCAGTCGCTACGCATTAATATGCTTCTTCCCACTTCAGCTGTATGTTACTGGAGGCATCAGAGTTGCATCAAGGCATGACTTAAATGATCTGAAGCCATTTGTCACATATCTTGAAAAAAATTAAGAGCCTTAATGTAGAAGACTTGAGTGAATAATTTTCAATTAAAAATTTATTCAGGAAATATAGTCTCTTTCTTGTTGAACTTCTCTGTGAACAGTGATTTTAGGAATATCTTTGCTCTTTGTCACTACTAAAATAATTACTTTTGTAAAAATATCCTGTCCTATATTTTTCCTCTCCATTGTATGAAGATGCTAGTCATTCGTTGAGATAAGTTACTTTTGCTTTATCATTCAGTATTTCGA
Source organism: Dromococcyx pavoninus (assembly GCA_033558185.1). Classification (NCBI taxonomy): domain Eukaryota; kingdom Metazoa; phylum Chordata; class Aves; order Cuculiformes; family Neomorphidae; genus Dromococcyx; species Dromococcyx pavoninus. The sequence goes on along the minus strand of JAUMJL010000199.1, from coordinate 2,999,115 downwards.
TTCCCAGGATATTTAGTATGTATTTGAGTATGTATTTGAGGTCTAAACCTCGTATAGGCCTAGCAGACATCCAGAATACCTATCAACTTATGCAGCCAAGTAGCTTTCATTATTTAATAGTTCAAGCAGTGATGGTTTTGAGTTAGAATAACTGTGACCACTATAAGAGGTGGAACCTAAAGTCATGGACTAAATGAACTCAATGGACATTTTGTGAACATTTCTAGAGATTTTATGAGCATTTTACAAGGTAGTTCATAGACTAAGGGAATGATACCTGCATATTATATCAAAAGATGTGAGGGGAGTGGTGGTTATTGAGGATGTATTGGATAGAATGGGACCTCTGTATGATGTGAATGTTGTGGAATAAGGGACAGAGAATGTGCTGATTTTGGCATAGATAGAGTTAATTTTCTTCATAATAACTAGTATAGGGCTCTGTTTTGGATTTGTGCTGAAAACTGTGTTGATAATATCAGGGAGGTTTTCCTTATTACTGAGCAGTTCTTACACAGATTCAAGGTCTTTTCTGCTTCTCACCCCACCACACCAGGAAGTAGGGGCTGGGGGTGCACAAGAAGCTGGGAGGGGGAACAGCTAGGATAGTTGGCCCTAACTGACCAAAGGGATATCCCATATCATATGACATCATGTTCAGCATATAAAGCTGGTGGAAGAAGAAAGTAGGGGACATTAAGAGTTATTAAGAGTTGTGGGATTTGTCTTCCTATCATGCATGATGAAGCCCTGCTTTCTTGGAGATGGATGAACATCTGTCTACCAGTGGGAAGCAGTGAGTGAATTCCTTGTTTTTCTTTGTTTGCTCGCACGCCTTTTACTTTATCAATAAACTGTCTTTATCTCAACCCACGAGTTTTCTCACTTTTACTCTTCTGATTCTCTCCCTGACCCCACTGGGTTGTGTGAGAGTGAGGGAGTGACTGTGTGGTGCTTAGTTCTTGGATGAGATTGAACCACAACAATAAAAAAGAACAGAAACTGGAAGAAGGAAGGACTAAATCACACAAATTCCAGCTTTCAGAATCTAATTTCTAATTGAAACATTGTCCAGTAGTGCAAATCTGAGGCTTCCCATGCAAGACGCCTATAAATTAGTCATTTATGCGTTAGGCCGATAGACAGGAAGGTATTTAAAGAAGGCAGAAATCAAGTCATGTATTGGGAAGGTGGTTTTGTTTTTTTTTTAATGGGAACATATTGCTCTGGGAGATCATTACTTCCACCAGTCTTGCCCAGTAAAATCAGAAGAAAGATAAAAGCATGGTGCTTCCTTTTATCCAAAACTCAGCGTCTGGTTCACTGATTCAGGATATTAGAGGTGTAAATCCTTCTTTCATCTGTGGCAATCCAAACCTATAAATAATTGTTAGAGCGGTGGTATTTGTGATATGACCTGCTTCACAGTCTTTATGAATTTTTGGTCTTCCTCAACTCCAACAGCTTACGTGCTTCCCTCCTGTATCAATTGCCAGAACACCAGTTTTAAATGGTTTCAAGGACGCTTTTCATTTATGAATGTACTTGCAGAAACATCACATTTGTTTCCTATGAATGTTCTTACTGATTAAAAAATCACATGGAAAAAAAAAATCCTGAAGAGACAATTCTTACAGTACTGTCTAACTCCAGGTTTCCTTAGGGGAATATGATGACAGAATGGAGAAAGGACATTGCTTTCATGCTATGAAAATCCCACAGCTGCAAACCACTGCTACTGTATGTGACAGAGCAGATGGAAAAATACAGCACTTTCGAGGGTAATCATGGTGAGATGTTTTTTGGATAATGCAATAGTGCATTCTAAGATTGTCATTCACAACTAATTCAGCATCAGCAGCTGTCTAGACAAGTGTCATCATGTTTTATTTACCTATTCCAACACCACTGCTCCTTTTGAGCAGCTCCTTATTTCACACTTCACAGTTAGTCCCATTCCTTGTACTGCTCAACATAAGCAGCAGGAATCTAGCCCCCTCTGAGAAGCTTGTTCACCTGGTGAGAAAGTGCATCTATTACTGAGAAAATGGTATGATCTGGGCTATATATTTTAAAGATTTTCTTTCATGCTAGTGTTTCATATTCGTATTCTTTTGACCTTTTAGGATTAGCATCGTCTTTTAGAGGAAGAGAGAAGAGAATCTAGTTAATATTCATCAGATTTAAGTCACTGCTGGTTTTTTATATCCGCATTCTTAAGTTTGACAACTCCTGTTTTTAAGAGTTTCCCTTTTCTGCCTCAGTTTCAAAATGTTAAATATTCTTTGTTTCTGTTCTCTCTCACCTCCCTCTGACTTACACAAGAATAAACCCTTTTTTGTCCACAGTCATATACATTCAAATCAAAAGTGATGCAATGCTTTCTTCCCTTATACTTCCTGTATCACCTTAGAAGGTCTTGAGTCCTTATGCTCTCTTATTCATTATTTAATACTACTAATTGCTCAAAGTACTGTAGAGTCCAAAACTTGTATTAAAAAAGAGCCCAACTGTTACTTGTCATGACCTCAAAGAAAAAATATTTGTAGGTTGATATGGACAGACAGAAGAGAGAGTATATTTAAATTTATCACATATGAAATAACCCATTTTTTTCCCTTCTGAGAAATAAGCAACAGAATTGAAAGGAGTCAGGTCATAACTGTAATATGTAGACCAGAGAGAGAGAAAATATGTGAATTTTCATAGTGAAAGGAATAAAATACATGAAAGTTAAGAAAAGCATTGGCATGCATTTGTAAGTATAATCCTAAAACTGCAGTAATGTCTTTATTTCCACTGGTTATCTTAAGCCACACAGTTTTAGGGTATGACAATTCTAAAAAATTTTCTCTTCCTGAAAAAGTTTCTTCTATACATTGCAAAGATTAAATACAGACTTTGATTATGAAATGGCAAATGAGCACTCAAAACTAAGCCTGAAATATTTTGCGTGTTTTCCCCCACAGCAATTACTTTATCCAATTCATAAGAATGTCTCAAATTGTTAGTACATACAACAGAAATCAGACAGAAGGATCTATTACATTCTGTAAATGTTAAAAAAGCCTCAAATATATGAAACAAATTCAGCTAGGCCAAAATATTACCTCTACATTAATATGTATCAGCATTTTTGATTTGGTCTTTCTCATTTGGCTTTTTTAGTTTGCATTTTTGGTTTTCTGGCTTTTCAGAAATCATTACACAGGACCTACTTTAGGTATGATCCTCCTACTAAGACTTAAATGAAGACTAAGCATCCTGTCACCTTGAATGAAAGATCCCATTAAAACTTGAGGCAGTGTAAATGAGGATTATTCTATCATCAAATGTGACCTGTGATTGCCATAGAACATGACAATGTACTTTTAATTTTTCATTCAGTGTACAGAGATTGATCCCATAAAATCTGTTTCTATTAATACTTATTAGATTTTCAAATAGATTTTTCATGCTGTCTTCTGTATTTCTTAAGTTCCTTCTCTAAAAATTACTTCAAAGCTACCAACTAAATGTCCACCTTTGTTCTGACATCTACCAAAAGTCTTGGTAAGCGTTAGGTGGACAAAAGGTTTTCTGAAAAAAAAAGATCTCTTATTCATGATGAATAGTTTCCTGAATGCAAGTGCAATTTCATTTAGCTTCAATCTAAACCAAAAGTGGGAAATTTCCAAAAGAAAACCTGGAAATAGATTGTTTCCTATCTGCGGTATGCTGCTGCTCAACAATTATAATCTTTTGTACTTCTCTAGTCTATGGCTTTGGGAGACTCCTGAGGTGAGCTCATTTAGGACCGAGGATCCAACACTGCTTGTGTTACCACTCCTGGAGTCGCTTCCTTGTAAAAACCCATGAGGTTTGAGGACCTGAAGACCTGGGTTGTAGACACCCTGGAAGCAGTTTGCGAATCCACAAGGGAGGAATATGAGAATTGACTTTGTTCCAGTGGCAAACATTTCAGTCTCAATGAAGCTTACTAATGCTTGTTTTTGTGGGAAATGTTCTAAACAGTTCTTACCTAGCATGCCAACAAATACTGCTTTACCATATCCTTTTTATTTTTGTCTGTTGGCATCTATCCATCCTTTCTTAACTAATTTTCAGTTCCTAAGCTCTTAAGAGCAGCGATCTCCATTGTTTTATTTGTATTGCTTTGAACACAGAATATGTACCCACCATTTGGAAATTACATTTTAAGATCCGGGATTATGACTAACAATCTTTCTAATCAATATACTGGTAATTTAAATAGGATAAAAAAAATTGTGCAAGAAATGAGAGTGGACAGAGACAGAGGAAAAATTACCACCTCATCACTACCATACATGAAAAATACTATCTGTCACAGGGACATTAATCCAGTATTGTCTCCTTTTCCTCTTACCTTTTAGCAGATGATAAAGTTAAACTCCAAGGGGAATCTCATACCTATACAAGTAACTTTACCTGCTACCCGTGACGGATTTGCAGAGCCACAATAACTTCTGACAAATGGATGGGCTCTCTTTTAGCACGTGCATTTCAATGGAATCAGAAAGTAATTTCTGTTTATGAAGCTACCTCAAGTACATTGACATGAAATGAAGCTATTAGTTACACGTAGGTACTCACAGAAGAGTTGATCTTACCATTTTTTTCTGCCCTGCAAGTGATCATTATTGAGGGATGGTTTCGTATTGACCTGGAAAGCAAAAATGCATCACTTTTTATCTATTTCTGATAGAATATTGGGTAATGATTTGAAATATAGCAGTTTTAATACAGAAAGTTCTGTACTGCATAGACTGTTTTACTGTTGTTATCCATCAGAAAAATAAAGTTTAAAAGGAAATTCATCAGCATTTCTTCTCTACAGCAAAGTATAAACTGAGAAAATCAGTGCTGACATGCAAGCTTCTTTGAAGAGGACTTTGCAGTAAAAACTATGCTAATCCTTTGACCATAGGTTCCCTGCAAGGCATAGTTTATCTATGGTTGCAGTGCTACAAAATACATGTGGTTATCAGCAGGTGATATGAAATAAATCCACAATTATTGTGAAATACTACGCAAACTGCACTCGGTGTCTCTTTGACAGAACTGGGCAGTTAGTTCACCCAACTTTTATTGGAATAGTCATGCTTGGTTTTCCTGTTTAATTACCTGCAAAACTCTGAGTAACTTTCAGAAATGCTGTTGTCATTAATATAGAGAGCTGTCAGATGAAAACAGATCTTATTGCGCTAGGTGCTGTAATGATGGCTGGTGAAAGAATGGCACTGCATCAAAAAACTTACCATTGAGAAGGCAAGATACATAGTGTGAGGAAAGGAAATCTATATCTAATTCTATTAAAAATAGTAATCTACAATAAGAATGTAAACAGGTTCTGCAAAGGTAACCCTGTTCTTTGAGTTGTGGGCAATTTCAATACCTATAAACTACCTCAAAATATATGTGGACAGCAAGCATGTATACAGTAGTTTAAATGGAAAAATAGTTCACTTCTGCTCTACTTCTGCTCTACTTCATTCCCTCTCTTCAGCTTCAGTTCATCCCAAATTTCAGCTATCCTAGTCTGTCAGCATTCAGATATCCCTTTCATAGAGACAATGAAAAAATGAACTGGTATGCTCTAACGACTGTAATGTATTCCTGGATTAAAGGATTCCAACAAGCAAACTGCAGCTCTGTACTGCTGTAACTCCGTTCTGTGCACACCTGTCAGATGCAACTGGAGGAGTTAAAAAAATTTAAATGTAACACATTGTAATAACTCCCTGAGAAAAATTATACTTTGTAAAAATCTGTTACGGTTTCTGACACTCAGTCGGTGATTCTAATTGAAACCCAAAAAAATCTATTGCAAGTCTATGCTACCACACAACAAACATTCTTCTATTCTGCTGCACACGTGGACTTAGTCAAAGTGGACATGCACTCCGGACTTATTGAAGAAGAGGTCGACAAAACCAACAAATTCTAGTTCTTTATAAAAACACACCTTGGTGGTGGACTGTGATCTTCAGCTTAAAAAAAATCAGTATTGTTGAGAAAATCTACCGATTCCTACTAGGAATCATCTCACTTTTCTCAAATATAGCTGGCAAACATAATTAAGCTGGCTCTTTTTAAGGAAGACTAACATAAGGATTGCAGATAATGTTCTGGCTGCTTGCACTACTTTGTTTTTATGTGTTTATTTTAATGATTCTTATTTCTACTAAAGCTGTATTATAGGAACATAAAAGGGTTCTATGCACAGCACATATAAAGCTCTTAGTCTGTCTTTTAGTCTGCCTGTCATTTATTCTGCCAAATATAAACTTAAAGTTTCTAAAATGTAACTGCAGAAGCAAATATCTATTATGGGCATATCATGTTCATTCTTACTCAGACACAGTTGGTTTTTAATAACACTAAGACTTAGTCCACACTATAGCCAGGAGTTAGAAGCATCGACTTACATTTTTTAATAGAATAAAATCAACAGCTAACTCCCATGCTTTAATTACATGAATGATGAATATAGGCCATTCTTTCTATCTTCATGTTTTCTTCTCATATGGAAGACCTTAAATGATGTGATAACACGGACATTTCTAGTAATATGGGCAGAATATAATAATGAAAGTAAAGTCATTTGCAAAACATTACATAGGTCTACAAATGTCAATGGCGTGATGCTCATTTTTTCTAAAACTGAACCACGATTTTTACCTTTGTGGGCTTAATATTAGGTAAAGTTCACACCAAGTAAGTAGGTTTATCCAAATTCTAAAAGAAGTCCTTACTCAGAAATAATTTGTTCTGAGGTGAGAGCATCTTATTATGGCGCTTCACTGAGACCACAGTCTACTGATACAAGAAAGGCATCTTCATTTACTTCTGAATGTCGGTTTATTTATGTCAACAATGCACTTACCATTTCTATCTTTCCATCAGCCAAAGCCAACTTGTTTTGCTAAGCATGTAAAAACAACTATTTGGAATAGTATCATTTCTCTCTAATTTTCTATATGTAATTCAATTTACTGATTTCATGTAGGGAAAGAGAAGAAATTTAGTTTAAACAGATATCCTCTTCCCCCTCCCCCCAAAGATTTCCCAGAGATTCTAGAATATCTGTGTGTTTGGAGAAAGAATTGTAGCCAGTGAGTTCCAGACTGACTGCTATTAAACTATAAGTTATATGCTAAGAGAAGACTTACACTTATTAGTACTAAATATTTCATGGCAGTATGATGGATGTTAGTGCTTCTGATGGGAAAGCAGTACAGGAGATGAAAAATTCCATTAGAGACTTGCAAAGAAAACATGTATTAATAGTTGATTAGGACATATCCATTTTGTCAGACTGAAAGAAACCAAATTGTTTGAGAAGCTGAACAAATGTTCAAGGAAACATGGAGACATGCAGTGTGGGAAAATCCTCCAAGCACTTTCGGTGATATTACTATTTTTACTTCAATTATGTATTCTCAATTCACCTAGATGAAGAGAGAATCTTTTGTTTCAAAAGTTCATTATTGAAACCTAACCTGCAATTGACTTATAAGAGTTTCAAAGAATTGAAAGCACATCTCACAGACATATGTGAATTTTGTAGTCAATAGCTTCCTGAGCAGATGTCTGGTTGATAATTGATTATTCATTTTATGCAGCCATTTTGTGGACCTGAGAGGAAACACACTGTAGGATTCTTATAATGGTAAAATAAACTGAACACAAATAATGAAAAACAGCAGTGGCTGAAACAGATGTGTATGAATTAAAAAAACATAAACATCATCCATAATATATTTAAGACTGGTGAAATATTTGTAGATTTCAGTTAATAAATATTTTTATTTGCCTGGTATTACTGTATGAGTTTAGTTATTTAAGCCTTGATTTTGACTGATTTAGGTAATGTATTGTTTTTCCAAATCTAAAACCCATCACCCTTAAACAGTCAAATGAGTCTTACTACCAATGTTCAGCTGATATTAAACTACGTATTATGTAGAACCAGTGGGTATTTGCATTTCATCAGTAAAATGTCCTTAGGGAGAAAACCTTCTGTTTCCAAACATGCGTGTCCATGTTCTTCGAATTTGATGCTTGGGTAATAAGAAAGGCCTTGGGCATTGTGAATTCTTATGTGCATAGAAATACACCATGCTTATGATGCGAGTCCTATTATGCTTGCAAAGCAAAAATTTACATTTTTCAAGCAAACTGCTCAAGCAAAGACCAATTATACAGCACAGCGTATTAAGTCATATACATCTGGCCTGTGTCCTAACCCCAAGGTTGTGAGTAATATTACCACAAGTACAGTATAACCAGGCATCTTATTGTTTCATGCAACTAAGAGTTTTAATGTAAGCATTTTGAATAAAATATTTAACTTCAGCATTGGCAGGGGATGCTGGTGGAACGAGATGGATTCACGTTGTGTTTCTTCAGAATGGCTAATAAAGAAATGACTGAATGACAAAAATATTGATGTAAGAATATGGTTTCAAGTTCTCTCAAAAGTGAATATTATTTTTATTGGAAGTATTTTCATTATAGTTAAATATTCTTACTGCATTTTTTTGAGAAAATTCCAGTAGACTTGTCCACTGTCAGAAGACACTCATGAAGCAGCATTTCCTATGCTAGAAGCTTCACTCCAGAGGTAAATGTCTCAGTGTTGCAAAGGAGGTCAGTACTGTTTCTGCAGCATCATAGATCAGAGCTTGAAAGGTCATCTGGCCCAGTCTACAGATCCAAGGAAGAATTAGCCATTACTAACCCATCCAAGACACATATTCATCTAATCTGTTCTAAAAACCTTCAATGATGGAGAGTCCATACCTTCCTAGACAACCTACTCTATGGCAGATCTGCCTTCACAGTTGTCACTCTTTTTAAGTGCCTCCCACAGTTGTCTTTGATGACAAATCCATTGTTTCTTATTCTGTCCCCAGTTAAAAAAAGAAAATATTTTATTTCCTTCCTCTTACAGCTCCCCATTTGAAGACTCATCACATCTCACCTTTTTCTATCTAGACTAAGTAACTCCATTTTTTTCACTGATTCCCATTGATCATCTCTGTTAATCTCCTCTAGACACTCTCCAAATGGAAAATATCTCTCTTTAATCATGGTGTCTTAAAACTGAGCTTCCAGTTAAGTTCCTAATGCCGATGGGTGGAATGAACAGATTATCTAATATGTTTCATGGATATTTTTTCTATTAATATGTTCGTGCATGAAGGTTACTTATGTAAAAAAACCACATCATTAATTAATTTGAATTAGTATACAGATCTTTTCTGTTCTGTTTTAAGGAAGGACTGGAAAGGAGAAAATTGTTGAAGCAGAGATCTGATCTTGTCTGTCACTATGTGCGCCAGGTTTAAGTATAAGTTATTCTTCCTTGTTTCCCTTCAGGTGCTGATGACGACATTTTTTTATTCAAAAGCGAACATAAACTAAATCAGTGGAAAACACTGCAAAGATCAGAATAGCTAAAAAATATTTGATTAAACAATTGAATATTTTTTTAACTTCATTAATAAACCTATTAATAAACAGAATTACTTTATCAGATTGATGAAGATTTCTGATCAGTTTTACTTCCCAAGAGGGAAGCTGGTTTAATGCAAACATTTGAGTTTTAAAGGCCAGCAAAAAAGCTGGTAGTTTATGGATGTAGGTTAATCTGGTGGGATTTTGGATCTACAAGAGTTCTTTAATTGCAATTAGCTAGACATCCTAGCTAGTGGCTAGCTCAGCCACTGGTGAGGTGTGGTGAGAGTGTGCTCTGCCTGCCCCCCCATCCCCAGTCCGATCTTTTCCTTTAAAACTTGATCAAGTGATAATTGCTATCCTTTGTGGTGGTCTTAATGGCTGCACTGCCTCACTGTGATTTCAGGGGAGACAGATAACAACACAATAGCCAAAGACTAATCTAAAGTAATGCACCCATATGGTCACAGTACTGGTCAGGATAGACTCAAGCCAAAACTGGAAGAAACAGGCACCTGCAGTCAGCATGTAAATAAGAATCAATTATCTTACTACTTAAATACTAAACACTCCAAGAGCCCCTTGAGCTCTCCAGAACCAACAGCAGGATGCACATCAGGATCTTCCCTTGAAAGTGACACCTTTCAAGGATACTCCTGATAGTTGAGAGAATCCTTACCACAACAGACCCTCAATAAGTGAGTTGGGAACAAGCGCACAGAAAATTTATAGAATCATAGAATCATCTGGCTGGAAAAAACCTCTGAGATCATCGAGTCCAAGCATACCTGTCCACTACTAAACCAGATCCCTGAAAAACTGATCTATCCATCTTTTAAACACCTCCAGGGATGACAATTCAGCCACCTCCCTGGGCAGCCCCTTCCAGTGCCTGACCATCCTTTTAGTGAAGAAGTTTTATCCTAACATCTAGTCTGAACCTCCCCTGGCACAGCTTGTGTCCATTACCTCTTGTCCTACCATCTGTCACTTGGGAGAAGAGACCAACACCCACCTGACCACAACCTCCTTTCAGGTAGTGGTAGATGGTGATGAAGTCTCTCTTCAGTGTCCTCTGCTCTAGACTAAACAACCCCAGTTCCCTCAGCCGCTCCTCTCAGGACTTATTCTCCAAGTTTTGCTTTTTTACAACCAAAAGTCATTAAGCTCTATCAGGGCAGAGGTCACAGTGTCAGAGAAAAAATTAATAGATGAAAACATAGTGAAATGTTGATGTTAAAACATCCCCAAGATAGCTGGCAAGACTAAGAATCCATTCTCTTTTAATTTCTTATGATTATTGCTGATATGTTATTTTTATCTGTCTCTATTTTGTTAGATGTTAAAATATGTTCTTATAAGATTAATTATGCCTTATAGCAGCATTGTCTTCTATAAACACGATAGGTTTGAAATGAATTAAAATAAATAGATTTATGCAGTGACTCTCAATTTGATAGATTACTTTTGAACATCCCTGTACAAGAACTCCCTGCTGTATCCTGCATTATGCAATATACATCTTAATTTTATAGCTAGAATTGCATTTAAATCCATTGAGATATACGTCTTTCTTTGTTTACTGGCAAATATCCAGATTTATGTGTTTAGAAACATTTCCAAGTTTCCCCAACCCTGAAACAACTCTGAATCTGAAGAATTCAGTTTGTAGCCACTGCATTTCATCCCAAAGCTGAAGTTCTGTCCTGCAGCCTGAGGACTCAGACACTGAATCTTGACTCAGGTTTCCCATCTCCACACCTTCCATTTCCTTATTGCCCATAAACTCCAGAGACTTTCTTTCAGAATTTCAAATAAATATCTTTAATATTTTCTAGACACTGTGTACTAAAAGTGATGGCAGTTGCAGTCTTGTTTGAAATTAAAATTCAGTTACCAATTCATAGCATGATCAAACCTTATTTTTGAGAGAGTTGAAATTTAAATTCCAAAACCTCCCTTCAAGGTATGCTTAAAAACAGAGTCATGTTGAGACTATTTAACACAGCCTAATGGCCCTGTCACTGTCATGCGCTTACTGCTTGTTACAAAAATTTTGTTTTTCAGGCTGAACTTTAATCAATTTCCAAAAGATTAAAAAAAAATCTACGTGCAACTCATTAATCAACATAGTTAATTAAAAATATTATTTAAAAATATTTACTTTGTGCTGCGTGCAGTTCATTGACATTCAATGTTAATATTAAATGTTTGACACTTATCACCTGGAATTCTCTCTTTCACTGAGTAATGGCAGTTTCTTGTTCTAAATCTAGTGATGTTGAAGTTTAGTGATATGAACATGTACTTGTGCAATAAAAGAAAAATAAAATATATTTGAGAATCATAGTATATAATTCTGCCATCATTCAGGATCAGGACCAAATATTCTATAATATTTTATAGCTAGCAGTAACAGTAGGATAAAATTGATGATTTTCGTGCTTGCATTTGCTGTTTAGATCACTTGGATGTGGTTTATATTGTCATTTGCAAAAGCTCATTCTTCTCTCAGATATTAATATGACTTCAGATCACTCCTCAATAACACCCTCACCTTTGGCTGATTGATTAAAAAAATTTTGAATCACATTAATTACATATTAAAGCAACAAAATGTGTTTTTTTCAGAGGGCAATTATTTTTCCTTTTAAGTTGAGTGAAATATATAGTTCAGAGAACTAATAGAAATTTATCAATTTAATAAAATGCATTCATGATTTGCCAATGAAGCCTTTGTATTTAAAATGAAGAAAGCACATGGTCAGGTCTCTTTAGAACTGCAGACATAAGTTACTAATCTTTGAAATAAATTTTGTTGCAAAACAATTGTGGATGATGTTGTTTGGAGTAAAAGAAGAAAGAAAAAAAAAGAAAGATGTTTTGATTTACCAATAAAAGTAATTATAGAGTTTGATCTCATTTTTCTTTTGAATCCGTTTTTTTACTGTAGGCTTCTCTGATTCAGTAAAGACCTCGAGAGGTAAAAATTCAGCCACTGGAGTTCAGTAAATTTCTCTGATTAAACGAAAAGTGGGAAGTGTAAGCTGGAACTCATAAGAGTTCAAAGAACTTGCCCCAGAGAAGTAGGCACTCGCTATCAGACTTAAAAAGAGGGGGAAAACAGAGAAGGAATAAAAGGTCAAACCCCCCCAAACCCTAATGAATTTTATTACAGTTTTTCAAACATAATGAAGTAAGCAGATCAAGAACAATATTATTTGCTCAAGGTAATAAGTCATTCTATATTACTCAATTCTTCATTGGGCATATAGAGAATTCTCATATATATAGAAAGGGAGGGGATTTGCTCAGATCATCAACTTGTTTTGGATACTGAACTCCACGCTAAAATAACTCACAGAGACGAAGATGTCTGGAGACTGGCTTAATCATAAAAAAGGTTGTTATCCTTAAGGAGTACATAAAAAAAATCTTCTTTTCTTCTATCAACATTTGCTGATCCCTGCAATACATGCAAAGTAGTCAAGATCTCGTCTTTACTGTGTAAAATATAGGTTGAAAAAAAGAATAGAGTAAAAATAATAACAGATGTGTGAGCATATATGTCTCTCATTAAGATTACAATTTTAAGAAGCTTATATAATAAACTAAAAATAATAATATCCTTAATCTTCCTGTATGTAACTATTCCTAAGTTAAATATGAAATTTATTAATATATTTCCCTGTCACACCTACATAACTCATCTTCACATTAAATCATCCTTTCTTCTCTCACTTTCAGTTACACATTTAATTTTTCTTGGTTACTCTGAAAAATCTTCAGGGAGAAGAGACTTTTTTTCTCCCTTGCAATCTTATTTATTTTTGTTTTGGACAGGTTTCTTTTACTTCATGTTGACAACCTGGTTTTTTTCTGTGTCATTATTTGTTGGAATCTATGTGAACTATTTTTAAAAATGCAATTTACTGTAGTCTGTTCAAATAAACACTGCAAATATGCTAATGATTCTGAGCCTGGATTTTGCATAAACAACTCATACGGTATGCACTTTTTATTTATATTTTTATTTCTAATCATAAAATCACTCAGCTGATATGACTGGAAAAGACCTGTTGGGTCATTTATTCCAATCTTTTTTGACGTGGCAGATTCTTTTTCATTGCTAGTCTGTCTCCTGGAGGTGTTATGTGTGTGTGAACGCATAAACAAATGCACATATACATACACAAGTATTTGTATATACAATGCAATCATCTGTCAAACAACTGCAGCAACTATATCTCAACTTTCTCTCTGGGCATCATTCCATTACCCAATCTTTCTTAATGCTAAAAAAGGTCAGCTATAGTTACCTATATTTTTCAGCTTCAATTATGTTCTTTCATGTACTATGTATATTTTATCTCTCTCCTTTGAAAAATGATGTTTAAAACAGGATTCTAAGACACAGTTGAACTCTATATCTTCTGTTATACACAGAAACATGAGTTTCCTTTCCCTCCTTCTCAACTTCATCTATTATGTTCTTTAATCATCTGGCAGGGAAAACGGGACTGTGTGAAGAAATTATCTAGAACTTGCAACCTACTTGAGATCAACCTGTTCGTCTGATTGCTGAGTTACTCTGAGAAGAATCAAGCCAGATTCTCAGTTTGCAAACCTGGATGAGAGAACTCTTCTCACAGAAATGGCTGCCTCAGTAAATCATGGATAGTGATACTCATTAACAGCTTTGGTAGACAACCAAGGTGCCTCAGGAAGAAGTTGGTTTGGTTTCCTGTTATCAGAAATGTATCTAAACTTTTTTTACAGATTATGCTATAGACTTGACAGGTCTCAAGGCATTTTTATAGACATTCTCATCTAAGTGTCTAGATCAAATGGATTATTGACTAAAGAAATATAAACCTAGAAACCTTTCAGAAAATATAATTGTGGGTGGGCATTCAAGCCACCTGGTACTCTTATTCTTTGTCCCCAGATCTCTACACAGTTCAGACGCTAATGACTGCAAGTAATAAAACTAGTTAACAGATGTAATTTTCTGATACTGTCTTGAAAGAGGACAGTAACCTGCTCTATTACTCCTTTACTGAAATGCGGCTATGTCAGTTATATTATAAAACGATTTAAAAGTATTATTAAAATAATATTATTTAAATATTAAGAGTACTCTCAGATTACTGCACTCAATGAATCTACTACTCGTAGGTCAGGATATTTAATACTCATTTACATTTTCAGTCTTTTTTCTGAGCATTTAATAAGCTAAGAATGCTCTTTAAAACAGAAGCATTTCATACATTACATAAATAGAGGGTATCATAAAGGAGCTGACTTAAAACTGCACTGAAAACTGTAATACAGATATTTTGTAAGTTACGAAATTTTTATTTGTAAGTAAGTTAAATATTCTAGTCATCTCCTTGTTTGAAACTTTTTCCCCTTTTAAAAATAAATGTTGGAAATAATGAAAATTACATTCTTCCTAAAAACATCACCCCCTACCAGGATGATATAGTCAAGATTGATCTTTTAACTCAAAAGTAATTTCATATATAACCTAAGATGTCTACTTTGTGAAGCTGACTTTCATCCTTTATTGGTTTGTTGTTTAACCTCAGCCTTGAAGAAGAATGTACCATCTAAAATTATATAATCACAGAACAACAGAATGGCTGAAGTTGGAAGAGAACTCCATAGGTCATCTCATACAACGCCTTGATCAAGCAGGACTGACTAGAGATGGTTGCTCAGGACATGTCCAGACATCTTTTGAGTACCTCCAATGATGGAGACCCCACACCTTCACTGGACAGCCCCTTCCAGTGCTCAGTCACCCTCAGAGTTAAAAAAATATTTCCTGAAGTTCAGGCAGATACTCTTGTGTTTCAGGTTGTGCTCATTATGTCTCATACTCTTACTGCATACCACTGAAAAGAGACTGGCTCATTCCTTTTTGAACCCTCCTTTCAGGTTTTTATACACATTGACGAGATCTCCTAGATCCTCAATTCTGTCAGCCTTTCCTTAGATTGGAGATATTCCAGTCCCTTTAGTGACCCTTTCCTGGATTCACTCATGTAGCTCCATATCTCTCAGTCAAAAAATGGACACAGTACTCCAGTTGTGACCTCACCTAACCTGAGAGGAAGGGTCACCTCCCTGAACGTGCTGACAATGCTCTTTCTAATGCAGAATTAAATCCTTTTATTGTTGAAAAAGAAAACAAATCATTCAAATGTGAAGGGAACCTTCAGAGTCCTTCATTTCACGTATGAGGTTTGTTTTAACTCAAAACATAGCATTTGTTCAAACTTCAAAATGGTATTTTACTTCTCAGTTTTTCACTTATTCTTATTTATGATCAAATGATTTAAGCATACATTTTTTGGATGTTTCCGGTGAAGCAGACCACTTTTTCTTTTTATGTATTAGGAAAAAAGTGTTGTCATAGAATATTACCTCAAGCAGTAAAATATGAAGACTATGTTTGTTCACATAACAAAGAAATACTGTAACATGAAAATAATATATTAATTTCCATTTCCAGCAGGAAGTATTGTCTAACAGTTACAGATGTATTGTGTTTACTGCCACACAATTTTCTCTGTTTTCATTCCAATCTCCTCAGCCTCTGCTGGTGGTTTATTCTGTAATTATTCTCTTAGCTCTTCATCACGTTTCCCCAGCTCAAAAACTCCTGCTTCAAAATTCTCTGTCTTCCTTTTCAGCCCTGCGTGCCTCTCACCCACCTTGTAGCTCCTATTTTTTCCCTGTGTTTATGCTTTCTCCTATACCTTCTCTCTTGTTCCTGTTCCTATTTTGCAGCTTTTTTTAACAGAAACCTCTTCTTCCTTCTTGTTCAGTTGAATAAGTGAAGCAGTGATACGAGAAATTCTCTTTAGTTGTCCTGGTTTTAGCTGGGATAGAATCAGTTTTCTTCTTAGAAAGTATTCTGTAGGAATAAAGTCATAAGACAGTACATTTTAGTTTTGTGGTCAGTCATGGAATTTCAATTCCTAAGAAGTCAAGGACCTTTGCAACTTCAGAGAACCAGGTGCATAACACCAGGAGGAGAGCATTTTGAACAGCTAATGCAAACTGGACCCAGCATTGACCTTGTTGAGTCTCATACAGTTGGCCTCATCTCATCAATCCAGCCTGTTCTGGTCCCTCTGCAGAGCCTTCCTGCCCTCAAGCAAATTGTCACTTTGATTCCCAGCAAAAGCTCTCTATTCAGCCAGACTGGATGTCTTCCCCTCCAGTTTTTCTTGTAGAGTGTGAGGACACCAAGTTCCTGTGTCTTTAAGATTTTTTTAACGTATTTAAGATTTCCTTAACGTCTTTAAGGTTTCCTTAATTCCTTACCATAAACGCCGTGTTCCCTGTATAAGTGTGAAACTGTCTCAAGATGACTGTCCCTCAAGGACCTTCTAATCGTGCTACTTCCAGTCCAGCTGGCACTTGGAGTCCAGTTCGAGTTCAGGAGGGCTGTGACGCCTGGGGCTGGGTCTGTCGGGCTCCGAACCACTACGCTCTCCCTGCGCGCTGTATGGCAGCCACTGCTTGCAGTGCGTCTGCTGAGACAGGTATTTTGCATTTTGTAGTATTTTAGTTATTATGACTAGCATTTAAATTAATTTAAATTGTTTCTATTAAATCAATTTTTCTATTTTAACCTTTATTTTCGTTTCTCCATTCCCCTTCCTCTAGCTGGAAGGAGGACTGGGAGTACACTGCCCATTGTTTAGCTACTAGCCGAGAGGGGGTAGTCTGAGACATAGTGTTGTGTGGGATTGGGAAAACATCCTTTACACACTGGAAGCACAACAGACTTTAGGAATCTCAGTTTGGTAATTATTTATGTACACTAAGAGCTGTGAGAGGGTGAAGTGTGTTTAGCAAGGATTAAATCTTGTGAGAAGTACCAGGAAAAAAATTGAGTATCTACTCAACATATGCAAACTGAGTTTTGAGAAGTACACAGTGCTTTTGCTAAATACTGTAGAACTTGGTAAATTTAACACCCAATGAATCATTTCCTGCGTCTGTAATGACATAATGTCAAATGCACTGGTTCTTCACAAGAATTCTGGGTTAAGTTTGGAATGTGGGCAAAACAACACCTTCTCAGTAACAGTTGATTAAATTTTATCAAAAGATCTGTACTTGAGCTGTTGCTCTTTGAATGTACTTGGCTTAATTTCTAGTTTTGTGTTCAAATTATTTCAATTTAACAAATTTATCATACAAATTTGAGTTATGTAACAGGAATTGGTAAACATCCATAACACGTGATTTCTGGCTGTGTTGTTTGTGAATAATTCCAAGATATTATTTAAATACTATTTTAATTATTATATATAACTTCTAATCTTACATTTACAGTGTTCAGAAAATAAAACTTCCATTTTGCAATGGTTTCTTAACCTACAAAAAAATATTTTTTCCCATCATTTTTAGTTTGGGGAGAATAAAAAAGAAAAGAAAGAAATGTTCTCTATTGTGCTCAGTAGCCACTTCTGATGAAAAAGAAATTCACACACTTTTCAAACTATTGATTCAAACAGTGGTCCAGGTTAGAGGAAATACAAAATAAATTTTCTGAACTTCTTGTGTTAAAAGGATCTGATATGAGAAAGAGAGAAAGTTCACCAGAAAGAAAGTGACATCTAAGTTGCTCCATACTCAAGAAGAATGCTTTGGTCAGTCGTCCAGTAAAGCATGGTAATTTCTTTCTTATCACCCAAAATAAATTCTTAAAAATCAATAGTATGTTTGAAAGGATTGGATTTTTACTTGATTACAAATGCTCTGATTTTTTTGCTTTTAGATTATGGATGTGCTATTCTGCCTGTTAAGAGGACAAAGATCAATTCTTCTCTAAACACCATGGAAGAACATCCCTCTCTCACAGCCACAATCATGTTCATTTCTGAGTGAACAAAAGGAGGATTTACTGGAATTCTACAGAAAACAGGAAATGAAAACAAAAAATTAAACAGCTGAATGGTGCCTGTAAGACAAATTTTTCTTATGCAGCCTAAACCTTGTGTAGCTAAGCCTTTATTTGACTCATCTCTTTGTTAAAGTTTTAGTTGCAATAGTTGAATGAGTACAAATGTGAGTGAACTAAAACCTTCTCTTTCCAGTGCCTTCAATCTCTTTGGCAAAACAGCAAAGCTGAAGATGCAAATCTGAATTTGTAATTCTTTTTCTTCCTCAAGCACTGAACTCTTGCTTACTTACTGGACTATATTTTTGGGAGCCTCCCCGCCCCTAACCCGTGCCCTATTCCTAAGAGCAAGGTATTAGCGAACTGGAGAAGACTGTGTGGAGATTTTGGGGAATTGCCATTGAGTGAACTCTAGAAGAACAAATTAGGCAAAAGTGAAAGATTTAAGTAGATGTCTCTGAGGCAGAGCATGGACTAAATAAATTCCTAAGGTCCCTTTCAGCTGTAAGAGTTGATAAGGAAGAATGACAAGTAAGTGACTAACCCTTACTTATCAGATTGTATTCTTATTTGGAGTATGGGCAAAACATCTTCTCAGATGAAAACCTGAGCTCTTGCAACACAGAGCATAGACTTGCAGCTTTCCTCATAGAAAACCAGACTTCTTACTAATATGTTAATCCTTTCTTATTCTGGATAAAAATTCCCTATTTCACTTCTGTTGGGCTGATGAATAAGTGAACTGGTATATATTTCAGTTACTTGTCAGTCTGGTAACAACCTTGGCAATTCTTTACACTGAGCATTCATGGATCCAAAAGCTGTCCTCAGTAGCCCATTTGCCAGTGCCCAGCCCAAATTAGATAATTCAGGATTGTCAGAGAGAAAGGAACTTTTTACCTTTACACACATACCATAGTCATAGAGCTGCTCTTGTAAAACAGTAGTCACTGATGCTGCTTCTCTAACCTGGAAGTGTTCAGGCAGAATTGTGCTATGGAAACAAGCGAAAGAGTTTATTTCTCAGCTGCTTACCACCAGCTCTGCTTGACAGTGATTATGACTCCCACATATTTCACAACAGAGCCACTCATGCCAAAATTGCAGACAAAATTAGGTAGGTTAAATTAAAGGGTTTAGACACAACATTTTTCCTTACTCTCTGAAGCCATCTTGGCAGCAGCAGAGTTAGCATATCACAGTGACGGTAAATTCTGCCTAGGAGTCAAAATGGACAGAGACAGAGATAAGCAGCTGGAGATGTCCATAAGGTAAATTAGATCTAAGAAAGGATATATGTCCAAAGCACAGTGGTACATGATCACATTCCAGACAGTATATTTTTCACCCCTTTCTTTCCCTGCTTCCCCAATATTGTACTTTCTTTTTGCTCCATCAGCTATTTGTGTTGCTGTGTACTGAACCTGTTAGCCACGTTCACGATTTAGAGAGAAATGCTTTATCCATAGTTACGTTATTGTTCTTGTTAGGTTTACACACTCTCAGGTCACCTAGGAGGCTTAGGTAGATTCTTGGTTTCATTAGTGTTGAACTAACAGGCCACAAGGAGTTTTTCCCGAGTTTATGCTTACACATTGGTTTGCTGCTGGCTCCAGGAGGATGCGCATAAAGACTGCCTATTCTGCTTACCCACTGATTTTTGTTTAGTGAACAAAACTGGAAAAGTTAATTTGTACCAAATGACCACAAATTAAAAAATAGTTCCTTGTTCTCCTCCATCTTGTTTTTCTTTTCCTCAGTCTCTTCTGCATAGTCCTTGCTCAGTTCACCTTGACGTTTAGCTTTTGTGAATTACTTCATTTCAGTAGCTCAGCAAAAATGCTAACAAAACTGTAGACCAACTGTACCTTATCAGCTTTTTGCCAGGCTGATAAATAGAATTGGCTCGGCAAGGTATCCTCTAAGCCATATAATACAAGGGAGGGAATGAGGCAGAAAAGAGAAGGGGAATGAACAGTGAAGTTTTCACTTTTTCTAGCAGCAAGTTACTCAGGCATCTCTACTGCTCAGGGAAATGTACCAGAAAATTTTAAAAAGGTAGTACCGCTCCTTATCACCTGTGATATCATCCAAGTCCCATTAAAGTAATTACGTTTTCATCCTTATTTTAATGCCACCTGGACCAGGTGCTGTTTAAACAGACTTGAAAATCACTATTAGTAAGTTATTAACTTGCAAATGTATCTGATATTTGGTATGTGTGTATTATTCAAGGATGGTAAGTAGTTAGGAGTCAAATACACACTCCTAATTTGTAAAACCTTCATACTGAGATTTCAAAATAATGATTCAAGAATTGTCTGTGATTAGACCTCATCACTACTAATTATTTGTTAATTTTCATTCTTTTCCCTTTACGTATCCGCTGATTAATTTGTTTGATTTTTGTAAGGTATTGAAACTTGGAATAAGTACCTTAAAAATAAATGTATAAGTATTTAAATATTACAGATACACTTATTCTTCAGGTGGTAAACTGAGGTGTTAATAACTTCCTTTCTTACGACTTAAAAGTCTTCTGTGTTGATTCTGCCTGAAAGAGCTCTTTTCTTTCACACCACCACTCCAATTACAGAGCTATTTCTTTACTTTCTCAGCTATTTCCAGTCATGGTATTAACAATTGACAAGCAGCAGAACCATACTGTGCATTGCATATGAGAGAATCCACTATTGTACACCATCTTCGTGTTCCCTTTTACTTGTTTTTCTCTCTGCCATGTTAGTTAACACTTGGGTCTATAATCATACTGTTTGTGGTCTTAGGAGTCTGCTCAAAAAAGATGACATTACAGTCGCCTGATTCAAAGGACTAACAGGGAGTTTTAGAATGAATACTGAAAACTCAACTTACTGCACATTCTACTGTTGACTAGAGTTTTCATCTTCTGCAATCCTGAGCACACAAAGTATCATGACCTTGAGTACCTGGAAGCCGTCTAAGACAAGCAACAGTAAAATGTGAAAACAACTGAGCTATTTAGGACTGAAGAGACTGGAGATCAACACTTATTCTTAGACATAAAGGATTTCCTGTTGTGCTACTGCCCTTAAAAACCTCCCTAGCAAAATGTACTTTGCACTTATCTCAATGGTACTATAACGTAATTTGTATTCATTAAATTTCTACATTTATTGTTTAAGCTGGTAGCTAGTGCAATTCAAAACCATGTAAGGTAATAATTGAAATTGTGATATTTTATGTATTTAAAGTATGAAAATGTTATTATGCAAAAAAGGCGTGTTTGTCATGCACTAGAATTTACTTTAGTGATATTTATTGTTAGTATGTGTTTTAGCATTGCTGCTAATTTCATTCTATAAATAATTTAAGGAGTTATTGCAAATAATATTCTCCATATTTAATAAAATGGAGATTGAAACTACTTACTCGAGTCTTTATTTTTATCCAGTTGCCTATCAAATTCTGTTTCCATTTGTTTATACAGCTGTTGCTTCTCTTCCTTCCGTTTTGTGTATTTCTGCACAAACTTGTCCAAGTAGTAGGACTAGTAATTTTAGATGCTTCTATGTATGTGTTTAATATATGAACTAAGCTGGAATTTTCAGTACTTGACACTCTCCAGCACTCTTAAGTTAATCGCTGAAGGATACTACTCTATGGCTGTGCATAGACTGAATACCTACCCAAAGAAATCCACATTACTCCTGAATTCATGTCACTTAGCTCTAATGGGATATGACAGTGAAAAATGAGAATGCCTTTGCTCTTCTGGGAAATCTCCTTGTCTTTTAACCTCACTATAGTTCCATGTCAAACAATTCAAAGCCAGTCCAGCCCCCAAGTTTTTCGTTTCTTTTCAGCTAGAAATAAACCTCCTTCCTTTCACTAGGATAAAGTCCATAACTGATAAGAAATTCAATCACTTTTTTTTTCTCAAATTAATGAAACTATCCTTAAAAGACAATAAATTAAGGTTGACTTTTTTGTTGGTAATTTTATCACATCTTCCTAAAGGTATAATGAAATTGTTCTGAAATGCAACAGTAATAAGAGCTCAGGAAATGTGATGCAATTAATGTCTGTATTCATAATTGTGTCATGCATGCAAGGAAGATGACAAGTGGGGTTTTGAGTAACTGTACTGAAAACTACTGAAGCTTTTGCTTGGAAATCATCATAACATTTGTGAAAATAGCAGCATAACTCTGAACCTTCATGCACATATACAAATTAGCAAAATATTTCAATAAATATTCAAATATGTTTTCTGTCTTTATTATAACACGAATATCTCTATAAAAGCAGATATATTAAATCTAAATGTGTACATATGGATATACATATATATCTATTCATACATGAACATATTTCTACATCTTTTTTGTGTATCTCTACATGCCTGTGTGTATGCATACAGTAATTTGTGTCTTTATGTTATTATAATGCAAATAAATGCACAAGGATGGAAAATTGCCTGCACAAACTGGAAAATGGTCCAGCAGATTAAGAGCATCCAAGCTGAAAATGTTTCCTTTTGTGGCAGCAATAATGCTGCAACAGCTATGTCAATAAATATGTTGTAATTCTATTATAACTTTAGGTAGCTGGGTAAATTTACAGTGCAATATTTAAAATTAGCACATGCACGTGGTATGCTTATACTTCACTACTATTATATCTTGTGTGAATAAAATACAGTAATTATACTTGAGTAACAATGTAATGAAATAGTAATCTTATTTTCACTCCAAGTTATTTGGCTACAATTATCTTCAGTATAAAAATACAATCTAAGCGGACATGCCTGGGAGTGAGCAAATCTTGTAAAATACGTAACATTATTTATTCAGATAACAGTACTTAGGTACTTTCAGTTGAACTGCATCCTAGACGAAGAAATATAAACAGAAGTTAATGACTAATGGCAATATGTGAATTTGCTGGAAGGCTTTTACTGGAAGAAATGAGTTCTCTGTGATGTCTCTTGTTATTTCCAGTTTTTAATGATTTAAAAGAACGAAGAGCGTATTCATGGAATTCAGTGATAATCAATCTGATATTGCGTGGAAAGGAATATTGAACACAGCTGAAACAGAGATCAAACGAAGAGATGAGATATTAGAACATGGTTGTAAAGAGTAATAAGAAGTCAGACAGAAATAATGCAATTTAGCATATATACACACAAACTGAAATAAGATTTCCGCAGCAGTAGATTATGTCATGCTGGATAGTGTTAAAAAGTACTGAGACAACATGAAATATGATGCTGGTCAACCAGAGGCAGGATATGCTTTCCACAAAGGAGAGACATGAAAAAAAAGAAAAGCATACCAGGTTTGAAACTGTGCTCATGATGACAGCTCAGAAAATCTCACTGCAGTGTCATTCTGCACATGTAGAATTAAACAATCAAAAAATGTTGATTTTTTTTTTTCAACAACAGCACAGAGTTCTGTCCCACCTACAAAGCTGCTTTTCTAATGCTGCTCTGATCAATTAGATTATGAACTCTTCAGAGCAGGGACTCTATTTTCACAGAAATCTTGAGTGCAGCAAGTTTCCAAGGTACTATGACACCATCACTATAGGTGTTAATAATTATGGTTTAGCGTGTTTTCTTCCTCACACATTATCACAGTGTTAACTAATGATAACCTTGACACTACAAATGCCTATAAAATAAACTTGTCATTGATTTAACATAGTTACTACTTCTTAAGTTTATATTGTACGTGCCTCTAAATATTCATCTTTTGTCATGTGTTCTTGCCAGGCAGCAAAAGGCTTTTTGATATCAAGTAGGTTGGTAAACAGTCTTTTTCATTGAAAAAAAATACCTGAACATTCAAAACCTGTTTCTCTGCGGCGTTAGGATTAAATCAAAAGCTTTTGAACTTTAAAATATTAGAAACATCTAAACGTTTTTTACTCAAACTTCCATGAAAACTGGTGAATTATAAACATACAAATATTTAATCAGTGTAAAGAAACAAAGAAAATATACTCTCCAGTTTCGTGGATAGAGCAAAGGGAATAAACTGCTGATTTTTTTTTCATAGCTTCTTGCTGTCTTCTCTGTCCCCATTTACTGTACAAGCTGCAATAGGAAAAAATCAGTCACCATAATTTAATAAATGACACTTAAATATATGATATATTGAAACTGTCTAGCAAACACTCAGAATTTTCAGCTATTTTGTTTCCCACTGCTAGGCTAAAGTGGAAGAAAGTTGCTTTGAAGAAAGGTGTTGAAAAAAAGTCATAAGATTATAGTGGGTGGCACTTCATAAAGGTTAAGTATATTTTTCCCAGCACCCTAAAATTCCGCTTCTTGCATTTGTACATATAAATGATCTTAAAGCAAATTACAAAAAAAATAGAGTAGAGGTCACATTCCAGACCACAATAAAAATCTCATCAACCTGCGGCATTAGACCTATAGGAATGACACATAAGTTGTTAAATGTTTTTGTATATAGCTGTGGTTACACTGAAAAAATTTGTTGCTGTTTCCAGATTCCAACAATTTCTTTGTGTACATCAATGCATATGTCAATGGGGCAAACATATTCAGAAAAGAATATGAAAAAAGATATATACCAAAGCAACAAGAATAACTGACTATAGCACACAAAAAGAACTCAAGAATTTTCTCCATTAAGTGATCTCCGAAAAGTCCTCATGTTTGTTTGTTTGGGGTTTTTTAATACAAAACAACAATTACCATGAAACTTATGAACATAAGGAATAATGTTACAAAAATGACAAACATTAGTTGTATTGGGATAAATAGAAGTGTCATCTTGAAAATGCAGGAATTTCTCTTTGTCCTGTTCAGTCGTGATTAGGCAAAACTGCACCATAAATTAAGGCACACTGAGATTTAAAAAAGATATTAAGGAAAGACTGAGAAGACCAGAATTATTGACGTAGAGAAGACTAATCAGAGACGAGATAACAACCTTCGGTGATGTAAAGTGATGCTATTAAAAAAAAGTATTCCATGTCCTCATGGACAGAACACAAAACGGTATTTAAATTTAAGAAAAAGAGGGTTAGGTTCAGTACACAGAAAAATAATCTTGACTATTAGTTTAGCTAAGTAAGGAGGGAGAAGTGGGAATGAGAAACATTTAAAAAAAAATCCAGAAAATTCCCTCCTAAACTTGTTATGAAAGAGGAATACAGGCAATATTACACATACCTGACTGCCTGAATTACAGTTCTTGCTCAAGGTCTTATTATCCCTCATACATACATTAGATATCATGCTATCCACCTTCCAGGAACAGTTTTACAGCCTGTCCAACACAAACCTGAGTCCTGGATTACAGATCCCAGGATAACAGATGTTACTATTTCATCAAATTTAGACTGGGATTTCCCTCTGAAAATCTGTGAAACTATCTTATCAAAATTGCTTTAAAACAACATCTTCAAAAGAAGGTATTATTTATTTTTCCATCTATTGGTTCAAAGCATGTTCTTGTCAGCTTCTTCTGATTCATCCTGTGTGGCCTGGCTGACCTCACAGCACTTGATATGACCCTTCTTCAAATAGATCACTGATTTTTGATGTTCCTCTTTTTAGTCTTGACTAAACAGCTTGTTTCCAAGGCTGAATCATAGAGCAAAACTGGGCAGGTTCCCATTGATAGGCTACCTGTAACAGACAAAAGCATTTTCTTAGGTTAGGATGAACCCAATTTTTTTTTAGCTTTTCTTGCTGGGAGGGCAGTGTCAAAGATGTCCAGAGACACCAGTAATGAAAGTAGCAAACACCCCTGCAGAAACAGCCTTAGTGAAACATTTTCTAGTTTGTAACACTTTTTTATTAATGTATTATCAAAGCTCTTGAGATGTCCTTCAAAACTACACGTGTTGCCTTTCAGGATACTTGTGACTGGATCATTATTTTACTTTTCTTCTTCTGTTTCTAACAATGTTTTCATACTCCTTTAGAGTAAAAGTTACGAAAGCTGGTGGGCATCAACATGAAAGACAGAGAGAATCAGACATGGTATTCATAAAATAAAATTCAGAACTTTTCCAAGTTCATGGCAGACACTGAAAAAACTAGTTCTATTTTATTAGAGTGAGATTTTTTTTTGTCTCTTCCTTCCAAAATAACAGAAATTAATTTAAATCTTTGAGAGTGTAAATTTTTTCACAAGGGAAAAATTTAAAAGTCCCAGAATCATTTGCGATTGAAAAATCTTTCTAATGCTGCCAGTGGAAAAAGGCAGAGACAACAGAATTTTAAGATCGGAAGCAACCAGAACTTAAGGGTCAGAGAGGGGAGTATGATGAAGAGCTTGAGATGATGATGAGCAGGAGGAAGGGGAAGACATTACTTAAATTTGAGTCATCAAATTGAGAAGAGGAAGAAGTTGCTTCTAGTTTCGTAGAATCACAGAATCACCCGAGCTGGAAGGGACCCAAAAGGATCATGGAGTCCAAGTCCTATCCCTACACAGGACACTCCCAACACTCACACCGCGTGACTGAGGGAATTGTCCAAATGCTTTTGAATGCTGGCAGACTCAGTTCCATGACTACTACCCTGGGGAGCTGTTCCAGTGCTCCACCACCTGCTGGATGAAGAACCTCTTCCAACCTAAACCTCCCCTGGTACATTTTCCTGCCATTACCTCTAGTCCTATCAGTTTCTTTGATGGAGTGTAGCATTTCTCTTTGGAGTGCTTTAACTTGCTGAGGACACTGCAGAAGCAGCATACCACGAACTGATCGTCTGGAGATCGTGTGTAATATGGTTCCTTCACTCTATATTTTGATAACTAGGAGTTATCAAATTGAATATAAGATGAAATTTTAAAAGATTGTTAATCATATTGGATTTTTACAAGGAACCATTTTATTTGGATCTTTTATTATTTCCTGTCCTTAAGAAATAAGGACTTTCACCTGGATGATTTAAATTAAGCAGAAATCTTTTTTCCTCTTCTTCTTTTTTACTATATCAGAATGTAATAGGCTTTTAGAAAACCTCCCAGTCTTGATTTGAAGCTATCAAGCTACGCAAAAACCTGTCAGTAGCATTGATAGATTTGCTTCCATAATTGATGAAAATGCACAACTTATTTTCAACATGAACATCTAGTTTCAATTTCCCACTATTGGTTCTTGTTATGATGTCTTCCGCTAGATAAAAGAGCTCTGTAGTACTTTTTTTTTTCCCTGTGAAGGCACTTACACACTATAATCCAATCACCTTACAATCTTCTTTTTGATGTGTTCTGTATTTCACTTTAAGGTACTTTCTCCAACATTTCCATCATTTTTGCTAATTTTTTTTATGATCTTTCTCTAACTTTTATCCTTCTTTTAAAATATACAGAGACCAGAATTATAGGGAATACCCTGATTATACTTCCAGCAAAAGTAAACTCCACTGTACACTCTAATCAACATTTTTATTCCTTCTCCAAGAAGCAGATTATTTGTTATTGCTACAACATTTTTATCTGACCATTATGAGTCAGATCTTTTCAATATTTTCAGGAAAAAATCCTATTCTGCAGCTATAAATGCCATTATTAAATTAATAGATTTCTATCTGACTGCATCAGAAATCCTTCTTGTATATAACCAGTTTATCAAGCTATCCAGATTACTTTATGGCATCTTCATTCTCATTATTGTTTACCATTGTGATAAATTGTATGCCTTCTACATGTTTTATTTCTGGTGATGAGATAATAACTTCCTTATTATGTCTCACTGGGCAGTGTCTTGTTCCCTTTGGAACTTCATTCTCCTGCATAGTGATAATCAGCCACTGATGGTTTATTTTTAAGGAGTCAATTAACCAGTTCTTGATCCATTCAACACGCTATGCTTTATGATATTGTACTGTGTCTACTGCCTAGATTTATTAAACAGTCAAAATTAATAGCCTAGAAATCTTCTTAAAAGTTCTTTCAGCTTCAGATTTCTCTAGCCTGCCTTCAGCAGGCACTGTCTCTTCATTAAAGAGACATCAGAAATCATGCTTATAGTCTCCTTCTGCATTACAAGGTAATCTATCATTACACCTCCATGACTTTTTTTCAGCCAAACAAGGTTGACACTAGCAACACCAAGGACAATTTACATTTAGGCTTTCACACTTTTACCTTCATGGAATGAAAACAACTGTTAAGAAAATTTTCTACCTAAAAATTATTCCAGCATCTTGAATATCCAAAACTGTATCTGCATTCTGATGCATATATACCTTTTAGGTGTTCCAACTAGTGATTTTCTAGACCACCTTTTAATTCTTACTCATTTTGTAGTTGCATCTCCTCTGTTTTCGATTGAGGAAGACAATGTACCATGATGAATGTACCAGAGAGCTCGTGTCTCTCAGCAACAAGGATGCATTGAAGACAGGATCCCACCCCATCTTCAAGGTCTTTTATATCAACTGTACTCCTACAAGTGGTAATGTATAGCATAAGAAAAATCACTTACCAATATAATCTCTAAGAAATACAGTGTCATTCAACTTTCTGAGTGAAGAAAACACAATTTCAAAAAATTAAGAATTAAGAAATAATAAAATTAAGAATTTCAAAAATCTTCTAGCAATATACTAGCTGCAGAGTTCTGTTTTCAAAAAATGGTGACAAAAATCAAATAGTATTTTTAAGATATTTTGAAAAGAATATCTGGGATAATTTTAACTTCTGGAGAAAATGACAGTGTCCTGTTGATATCAAGAGAAAAAAAATCATATACTGAGAGGATGGATGATATTTTTAGACTTAAACTTGTTCAGATACTAGAGGGAATGATATGAAGATCACTGAGTTTTAGAACCCCCTCTCATCAAAGCAAGAATAGCCATGCTAGGTTACAGCACAGTCCAACTAGTCATCACTCCACGTGATTGCTGTGCTGCAAGACTCACAAAGATTGTCCAATAACAGGACAAGGTACATTTACTGGTGAATTTTACAGCCTCCAGTGATTTGTACTTCATTCAATGACTGAGCTAGAGGCGGTAGTTTTGACCAATCACCTTATTGGATTGCCTCCTATGTGAGGACAGGTGAGAGAATTGGGTTTGTTTAGCCTAAAGAGAAGGCTCCAGGAAGACCATATAGTGGCAGTTTAGTACTTAAAAGGGGCCTACAGGAAAGTTAGGAAGGGGATTTTTATCAGGGAGTGAAGTGATAGGATGAGGGGTATGAGTTTTAAACTGAAATAAGGTAGATTTAAATTAGCTATGAGGAACAAATCTACGCTGTAAGGGTGGTGAGACTCTTGCCCGGAGATGTTGTGGCTGTCCAGCCCCTGGGGATGTTCAAGGCCAGTTTGGATGGGGCTTTGAGAAACATGGTCTAGTGGAAGGTGTCCTGCCCATGGTAGGTAATATCTGAAAGTTCCTTCCAACCCAAATCATTCTGTGATTCTATGATGAATCTACGATTCATTCTTGCACTTGTTACTGCCTTTGACATCAGGATCATGAATGCAATTCCAGTGCCTTGCATAGTTCTTGAGTTACAGTGGTGTGCCCTGTCCCCTGCCCTTTCCAGTTTTCAATCATTTCAGAATGATTGAAAACTCCTTTTTCTGTTTTAGTTAACTGTTGTTGTAACATTACATCCTTGAAAAATGCTTCTGTATCACAGCAACTCTCTCCATGAAAAGCTCAATAGAAGGAGTTCTCTTCTATACAATCTGATTATGCTCAAACCAGAACAGACCATAATTTGAAAATGTGAAAGGCAGAAGCTCATATTTAATTTACCCCATTGTCTGATACAAGTCTTTTTCTTATGTGTAGATAGAAATGAAGAAAAAGAATGACGTTTTTATGGAATCATAGAATCAGAGAATCATTTAAATTATAAAAGACCCTCAAGATCAGGGAGTCCAACCTAACAGTGCCAAGTCCACCACTAAACCATATCCCTAAGTGCCACATCTGCACAACCTTAAAATATGGCCTTCTTGGCCTCCTAGGCACGTTGCCAGCTCATATTCAACTGGTTATTGACCAACACATCTAGGTCCTTTTCTGCCAGGCATCTTTCCAACGACACTTCCCCAGTCCTGTAGCATTGCATGGGGTCGTTGTGACTCACATGCAGAAATTTCACACGGTTGGCTTCAGAACAAATGAGGAATGGAAACAGAGCCAGAGCCACTTGGTGCTAATATGTAGAAGATACCAAAAAATTAAAGGGTTCCCAGACACTTAAGGTTTAAGAGTAGAGAAAAGTAAGGAAATAAGGCAGAGATAATTAATAAAAGCGTGAAGTTTTCTATGTACATGTATCACCAAACAAAGCATCATGATTCTCTTAATGAAAGACCACAGATATATAATAACAACTGGCCTTTGCCTCAGTTATTATTAAAAAAACTCTGAGGTTCCTGGGGAAGTAGCATGCATAACAGGCCATTACTATATGACATCTTGCATTTCTATAAACATATACAGTACAAAGATTAAGCAAACAGTGACATTCTTTGGACAGTAAGAAAGCTCCACCATTAGTACTAGAACGGTGTTATTTCTAAGATTTCATAGATTTTATTTATTTCCAAGAGAGAAATAGAGGCAGTTGCAATGAGATTCTATTATAATGTATAAAGTATCTGTCTTTTGCTTTAGGTATTAAATATTTTTC
This sequence comes from Dromococcyx pavoninus, assembly GCA_033558185.1. NCBI lineage: Eukaryota > Metazoa > Chordata > Aves > Cuculiformes > Neomorphidae > Dromococcyx > Dromococcyx pavoninus. Next base: position 2,968,071 of record JAUMJL010000199.1, on the reverse strand, counting down.
ACTATAACTTATTTCAGGAGCCTTCCTTCTGGAAAACAGTAAGACATCTATTAATTCAAAAAGCCTCAATTTTCAGCAAGGTGGTTTTCTTTATAATAACATTTCACCTGAAGTAGAATATATTAACATTTCCAGCTGTCTCTTCTTTCTCTTCATAAGCATCAGGAAAATGTTGTCATGGAATATTTAAAACAGACCAGTTTACTGTGGGTTCTTTTCAGTTCATCTCCAGGCAAGAGCTATTCTCCTGGAAGTTCAGAAGCATCCTGAACATTAAATAGAAGCAGGAGTTGAGAGAAAAAGAAATTTGGGTTAATATCCCGTTGTTCTTCTATTCTTTCCTACCAAGAGTGGAGAGACTTGAAGGCTAAAAGAGAGGGAGCATAGATCTTTCAAAGTGAAGGTAAAAAAGTTTAAATAAGTATTTACTTTCAGTATGCTTTCCATCCAGACTCAGGCTGTCCTCTCTGTGCTTTTAATATCATCATTACAATTATTATTATTCACTTGAGTATTTAATGAGCAGTGGTTTCCTGGTCCCGAAATAACCGCTTATGTCTTATACTTACTAGCTTGGTCCCACGCATGCAATGTTAAGTGCAGTAGTTCTCATGAAAGACTTTTTATCTTTTTTTCCTTCTTTTCTGTTTTTAGAAAACTCTTAATAAAGAAGTTATGTCCTCAAGAGGTTGTCTTTTTCTAAACATTAGTGAAGAATCAGACAGTTCATTTGAACTACAATTTAATTGTGTGAATTTTCTACACAGTACGAAGAAATCTTTCCCATATTTATCTTGCAAATATGTTAAGAAAATCTGGTCAGTTTTGTATAATAAAGTGGACATGAGGACATAAATGTCTCAGTATCTCTTAATTCATATCTGCTTCCGTTTCACCATAAAGCTTCTTTAAAATTTTAATGTGTGAAATAAACCCATAACTCACTGTTCATTATCTATTGAAAGCAAACCTGCTTTTACTTCTGAGGCCATTTAAATGTTAATTGTAGGTTTGAAAAAATTTTATATAGGTTTTTTCCCCCCCAAAAAAAAATTCTGGTTTTCATTGCTTTAATGTCATGAAATGATATCTGACTGGGTATTTACAATGAGATTAATAGCTTGAAATTTAAGTCTCCATTTCATTACTTGCTTATAAAAAGTTTTCTGAACAGTGAGAAAGAAAAAGTAATACGGTAAATTCACCCTTTCTTAAAAAGGTATTGAAATTAAAAAGGAACCTTTATTAAGTGTATTATATTACACTCAGTGCAGTCTCTGGAACGTAAAGGACACTGTTTCATTAATGAAAATAACATTTTACAAACTGAAATATTTAGAATTGCTTTTAATGTCAGGAACTAAAACAACAGTAGCTAGTTGTTATAGTAATAGTTATGATGTAGCTGTTCCTGCCTGCAAACAGGTAGTTCATATAAAATGTAAATGGAATCACATATACAGTGTATTTATCTAGAACGAGCGAGAAATAAAAATCTCTGTGTAGAGATTTTATTATTTTTGCTATTAATAATAATAATTTGAGTAAGATTTGCCCTTTATACTAGTAGATTCTATAGCTTTAAAACAGCTTCATACTGTTCTAACTTGCAGACATGCATCCTGAATGCTCCTAACATATTTTGTAAAGGATATTTAACATGTAACGGGTAGATCACAAAGTACCTTGCATGCTAGGGAGAATCATAAGCAGTGTTTTGCAGACAGAGAAATGGAGTAATTTTACTTCTACTCTGCTTGCTCCATGAACAAGAAGTATGCTCATAGCAGTGGCATTGTACTTTATGCTTGTCATCTTATCCTTCCCCTCACCCACAAGCAATAGCAATATTAGAAGAAGAGGAACTTTATGCAGACTGTTTTCTTGGGTGACCATGCTTTATTTTGTGCTCTGGAAGACCATGCAACTACAAACTACACTTGTAAGTCGGAAGACAGAAAGTAGGCAGTATTTGTGAGGCTGTGACACAAGCAGAGAATAACAAGTTTTCTGGATGCTGGAGTTATGATCATCTAAGAGACAAGTCTAAAAACCATACTTGAAGCCGTATGGAGTTGGTTGCAAAGTGTGTTTTGGGGCAGCACAGTCTTGGTGAATTTAGTAGCCACCCCAGTCTGATAACTCCCCTGACAATCATCATGAATATCACAGAACACATAAAATTATAAGAATCCACATTTTCTTAGCAAATCACATTAAGAGTAGAACTAAGTCTATGGCCTGGGATCTATTTTAATTCGAGCTTCCAAGATATCACCATATGACATACCTGATAGTAGTGACTCTTTCTAATGTTGGAACACAGTGACTGTGAGATGGGATCTATTTGCTTGCTGTTATTTTGTTGTTTGCAGGTAGTTTGTGGTTAAAGAACTTCCCATTTTTTTAAACTAAGTACTTAAATAAACGGGAGCATAATAGTTCAGTTGAAGTTGATTGCTTTTCTTTAAAGTGCAAATGATTTGAAATGCAGCTATAGGCAAGAAATTAAGACAAAATTGTATCACAGCATCTCTCTCCATGAAAAGCTCAATTGTTGTTCAAATATGCGTCAGTTGGCTAAAGTTGTTGCTACATTTGGAAAATTGTGCTTACAAAATTCATCCAGTCTGACCTGAAAAAAACCCACAACTGCTGATTCTTTTGTCCAATTCTTATTATGAATTCTTAAAATAATCTCTACTGAGAACTTTAGCCTCTGTATGCTGTTATGAACTTCTATTGCCATAAGCCACGGTATTCTCCTAAAACCAGCTATCAATGTTGATCCTAGCTATAAAGTACCTAAGTCTGCTCTTGCCATTCTTAGCTAAGAACACATTTTCTCAAATTACTTTTTATAAACATAAAAAGAAGTATATGAAGATTATGCTGAAGAACACTTCTAAAATCACGTGTGAGCAGGTATATGTATTGAAGTCAAGAGGAAAAGAGATAACATCTCTAATAAAAAATCTTTAGAAAGTTGTGATATGTAGCATTGGCTTGGAGTAAGGTGGTTGACAATAATTTTTGGGACACTAATTAAGTGATTTTTTTTTATCAAGTTGTGAAAACTCAGGTAAGTTTAAAACCTTTGAAAATAAAGTTGAAGGAATCTCCAACATTTAAAGTTAATTTATGCATAGTATCAGACCTCATAATGTTGATCATATGACAGATTTTGAAATACTTATTTTACATTTCTGTAGCTCTACGTAACAAATTATGGGTGTATTTGATAAACATATTTATTGACAAGCTTTTAATGTCTACTTCATACAAGTTTCAGTTCATCCCAAAGTTGCTAAAATATGCATTTTCTTTACAGTATTTTTTATGAAACATTTTTTATGAAATAATATTCTTTTTTTTCCTCTGTCTCTAAAAATGTCACTTCTCCAGTTAAAAGGTACTACGTTTCTGGTCAGAAAAAAATTGCATAATCTAGGCTAATGTCTGGTAACATAGAATCCTACTTAAGAAATATCAGGAGCCCTGCGACAAGCAGTGAAAATGACTAAGGAACGCTCGTACTTTCTCATATGCTGGAAGACTGTGAAATATTAGACTCAAAATTTTGACACAGCAAATTTTTTCCAGCTCATAGTTATGACGTGTTTTCAAATTTGCTGATATATATGAAATCTACATTGCATGATGATTTTTTCCAAATGTGAAAAACTACAAGATATTCTAGCTTAATGATGTCACAAGTATCAGACTGAACAATTCCTTTCAGAGCTTCTGGACAAGACATGAAAGAAATATTTCTTAAGCGATAGTTTAAATCTAATTCTAGTTTAAAAGAACCCTTGGAAGTAACTGAAAGGGCCAGATATATCTGTTGTGGAGAGAGAATTAACTGCCTCAGAACTAAACAACTGCATTACAGGCTGGGGAGACATGAGGAAACATTTTTCATGTGGTATAGAATTATGTATATGAACTGGCAAGTCTTTGAAAAATAAGGCATTTTATGACATTAATAGAAGCCACACATTTCTTGACATAAACTCAGCATATTTATAATTTAAAGCCTGCAATTTAAAAGTTTTGTTTAAAAAAACAAACTTATCATTAAACATACTTAGGATGGAGACAAAGACCCACAGATTTTGTATGAGCTGTATCATGCTTGAATTTCTTTTTCACTTCGCACTATGTATTCAAATAAATGAGAAAAAAAGGTTGTTTAAATGCTTATGAGCTAAGTGGTCCTAAAAGTCTTTGGTTTTGTATGAATCAAACTAATAAGGGAGCCTTTTCTCTTTAAGGCAACCTGTCACAGCTGATACATCTTATGAGAAAGTCATCTATGACTAGTGTTCTATTCCGCTCCTGGTAAGACATAATAATGTCATATGCAGAAAATCTCACTTCTAGCACCAAAATTATTATTGTTTTTAATTTTCCAGTTCAGTTCACTGCTCTCTTAACCCTACCACATGCAAAAGACTTCTTCACACTGCAGCCTTTTCTTCTTTTCCTTCCTTTCACATTGGCAAGCTCCTTTCCTATTAGCAGACTTTAACTAACAATTTTAATCATAAATCAGACTGAAGAAAAACCAGATCTGCAATGTTCAAACTGTGGAGAAACGAACCTTCTTATGTTAAGGACTAGATCTTGTAAGTGAGAGTTTATGCATGAGAGACAGGAGATACTCAAAACATCTTGATTGTGTTGAATTTTCTATGCATCTGACTGGGCTGATTTATAGTGGGTTGCTTGGGACAAAGTTTTCATGGAAAACAGAAAATTCCCAAAGGAAATGAGAGGATTATGACAAACTGCACACAGTCAGAGTTAACTAACTCTTAAGAAAAATATATTTCAGGATACGTTGTGTTGAATGAGGACTGCTTCTTTCTGTCTAGACAGCCTTTTGCAGACTGTTGAGGTGCTTAATAATATAATGTCTTTTCCTCCCACAAAATCTGCCAGTCCCATACTTCTGACATTCTCAGTTTCTTTGGCAAGTAGTAAGTATAATAGGGAAATTTTTCAATTCCTATTTTCTGAAAACTGAATATGAAAAAGACATGAAGAAAATATCCCAACTTTTTCTATATTATTCATTTTAAGACAAAGTGAGATTGTAAAGTGATTTCATAACGTTCAGTTCACAGAACTATCCATATACTTTCTTGAAGACTGAAATACTACCCACTTTATCTTTTCTTCCCATAATGGAATTCATTTCACAAGCAAAAGCGTTACAGATTGTCTGTGAATCTAGTTATTTACTTTGAAATGTTTCTGAGCATTAATTAGTACTTCTGTCAACATATTCATTTGTGCCATTCAGAAGACATGCAAACCACCCACACTTGTTCCATGGCCCCAGCTCCCAGAAGGTTTGGATGTGAACAATACAATAAGGTGCTTTTGAAAAGGATTTCAATTACACTTTTTTCCCCTATATGATTTATAAAGTAGAACTTGGGAATTACTTTTCCTAAAGGAACATTTTGCAAACTATATGAGTGAATATCTACTGTAAAAATCCTACAAAATCACTTATTCCCTATACGTTTTTCTTGTGACACTTTTAGAGAAATTCTTGTAGCAAGAAAACAGCTGTAAGAAGGAAAGGGTACAGACATAAATTCATAATGGGATGGTAAACAGACTTTCATCAGTACTCAAAAGTACAGAATGATTACTAAATGAAACCTGGCAAATTTCCAAATTCAGCTTTTGAAATGTTGAGAACCAGTAGAATGGTAGAAAGCACACTATTGGAAAAACAAAAAGCGCAGAGTTGGCTAAAATTTTCACCTCTAGAATGTATTTTACTGAATTTCTTAAAGAGGTTCAATAAACTGTTATATGAAATAAATAAATTCAGATTTTTTTTTTCTTTTTGCACATAAAGAGTGAGAAAATACCTTGTTAGAAGATTTCTGTTTCTATTTTTATTGAGCACAGAATTTTGCTGACAACTCTTCTACTGTATTTCCTTAATCCTCATAGCTCTATGTTGATATGACTACTCTTTCTTGTAAGAACTAGCACAGCCTATGGCAGAAGAGCTGGTCCCGCACAACTGCCCTGAAGAGCCATACAGTAACAGATATATAACAAAAGAGTGGCACCTACTCTAAACCTCTGAATATTACATTCTGAGAGAAAGATGGCAGACATCCTTTAGCATGTGCAATGTCACAAGCAGGAGATAGAGCAAGACTGTACATCCCATACTAATGGGTAACATCTTCAGCCAAAGTAGGTTTCAGGTCAGGTCAAAATAAGCACGAAAGGAGGCATGACTGTCCAGAAAATATTATAAATTTAAATAGAGTTTCAGTCAGATTAAATATCTCTATTTGAAGACAGGAGGAAAATATGGACAATTTTAAGCTCTTGATAGTCCATCCATTGCTTTTGAAAAAATTAGATTTCACTTTTTGCATATTTTTCTGATTTTGGGAGGTATATATTTCTTTAGAAATACTCCACTTTTAACATTTATAGTTCTCCTTTGTCCTTTTCTTCTTTCATCTTGTAACTCCTTCGTTTGGCCGGAGAAAAAGCCCAATGAGACCTTGAGGCTAACAGTAGATTCTGGGAAGATAAATATTTAGGAAAATAATGATGAAAGAATAGAAAGAGGAAAAAGGAAGTAGAAGAAATTAGTTGTCCTAATCTTGGAATCCGTTCCCCTATTTTTACAATGAAGTCCTAATATATATTTGTTTTTAATTTTTTTTCCTACTTGGACCAGCTCTCATCATAACTAGTGTTTGCTTTCTTCAGGTACAACAATTGTACAAAACCTGCTCCTCTTCTCTGTAACCTCAGCTCAAATAACACTTCAGGCATCCATGGATTGTTTTATTTTTTTTCACTCCTGGACTCCTGGATGAAGTAATTTGTGGCTCTATGATAACATTTTCATTGTGCTGTTATGTCCCCTTTCCATATCTTCTCAAGCAACACCCATTCCTTGTTGAAAACACAACAGCATCTCCCATTCACTCGTCTCTTCTTCTCTCATTTGCACCTTTCTTTTTACTGGAAAAGTGAGTTTTAAATTGTAATTTTATTGGATTTTTTTGTTCCGTCTCACTCTCTCTCTCTTTTTTTTAATGCCAGCAGCTCTCTTCCCACTATGACTCCCTGAGTATAATAACCAGGTAGACCCAAGGTGAGTCTGTATTCTCTGTGATCACACTGCGCACACTGGGCTCAGGAAACCCTAGAATTAAGTACTTTAAATACTCACATGTCACAGGAATCACAATTGTAATGCTGTGATGCAGCATGTACATAGCTTTTAGATTTTGGCTTCAGTTTGTTCAATACATTCTTTGTCATCAGAGTTGAGCTGGTCAATGAACTACATGGGGTTCCTTCCTTGGACTCTGGATAATTTTAAACTGCGTAATATTGAGGAGCACAAAATAAATCACAAGTACATGTCTTATCTGATTTGTGATTCATGGCAAAATGGAAGAAACACTCAGGATTTGCAAGACTCGGAGTGTGATGTCAAGCCATTGACTGGTTATTCATATTTACAAGTACTTTACAAGTACAGTGGTTGTAAATTTTGGCAAGCCAGATTTGGGAAGTATTTGATGCAATATATAAAGATTAGGATTTGCATATGTTTTGGGCTTAGGTTGGTTTAATAGGTCACTCACAGGTGAATCAAAGGTAAAGATGTAATTTAAACAGTGTTGTGTCATGACATTTTCAATTCCGCACAACTTTCAAAAGTCTGATACTTCAAGCTTACTTAAAGTTTTAACCCATCCTCAGTTTTCATTCCCTTTTTTTTGTCTTTTATATTGGGATAGACAGTGAAAACTCTTAAATTATTTGAGTATATACACATGTATCTCCAAAACCCAAAAGATAAATAAATAGTTTTCTTTATGTTCATTTTTTTTTAGCATAATGAAGAAGGCTGCAATTCTCAAAAGCATGAAGACATCTAAAGCCAACCAGATTTTCACAAATGTGAGGAGACTGAGAGGTTGTGTTTTTTAGGCCAAGTGACTAAAGGGACAAATGAGATCATGACAGACTTTCTCTAAAATACTTAAACTAATCATAGTCTTCAAACCACTCAAAAATACAGATCTGAACCGAGATGAATAAGTATTAAAGAGTATATTTATACTTCCTGAGAAAATAGCTCTTCACACGTGCTGGTATAATATTTTAGAATATATCTTATTTTATATGACTGAATTTTAGAATTATTGCCTTTGTGTCAAATTCATCAGAGGGGAGCATTATAAGTAGTTACCTCAATTTTAACCACGGTGAAGGCAAACAGCACTGCAGAAGTTTGGTTATATCCATATCAATTGCATGAATGTTGATTTGAATTGTGCTGAGTTGTGTGACAGATACAGTAGTCTAGGTGTGCACAAGAACCTAGTAGGGGACACAGCCAGCACAACTGACCCCAACTGACCAAAGGGATAGCCCGGACAATGTGACACCATGCTCAGCATTTTAAGTGGGGGAAGAAGAAGGAAGGGCAGACATTTTTCGCAACTAACAGTTATGCATGATGGAGCATTGCTTTCCAGAAGATGACTGAACACCCGCCTGCCAGTGGGAACTAGTGAATGAATTCCTTGTTTTGCTTTGCTTGTACATGTAGTTCTTGCTTTACCTGTTAAACTATCTTTCTAGCAATGCACAGTTTTTCTTTTGCTCTTCTAATTCTTTCCCCTATCCCATCGGGGGGAGCGAGCAAGTGGCTGTGTGGTGCTTAGCTGCTGGCTGGGGTTAAACCATGACGACGTACAAGTACAGTCCACTAATTTTTAATGTTAGATGTCAGCTTCTAACTGATATAGAACTATACTGTACTTGAGATCTTCATCATAGTCAGAATAATAGGATACCTTAGAAAATCAGTGGAAAAAGCACCTTTTATTTAGGTGTCATTTCATTTTAAGTGTGGGGTTTTCTAAGTAACTTCTTCCATCCTTGTTACTCTGATGGCAGAATTTCACCAGGGGCACAATTTAGCAATTTAAATCTTCTTTGGACTTGCTGTCATTCCTACAGTGTGGTTAGCCCAAATAACAGACTTTAAAATTTTCTGTCCTCTGGTATATTGCAAAAATTAAGAAACTGTAGAAATCCATAAAAAAATGATAAGATTTGATTCAAATCTTGGTAACTTCTTCACAGGTTTGGACAGTTCTCTACCACCAAGTCTTCATTCCAGATGAGAAAACATCACAGGAAAGGTGATATTCACAAACCTTAAGAGACACATAACTGTTTGTACTGTGAACAGAAAGGGATATTAGAAGGTAGTAGGAACTGTACTACTAGCTGTCTTTTCTGAGTACTTGCTCTGTTCAAATCCTCTTTCTACTATATCTTGATTTGTTCTTTTCTCTCAGTAGAACATAAATCCTTAGAAATACCCTGAGGTATGTTAGAGTTTTTATTTCATCTTAGGTGAGATTATTTCATTACAAGTGATTTCTTTTCAGACAGTTTCCTCTCCATTCATGTCACAGTGTGACTCACAGATTCATACTTCTTTTAATAAGTTGAATAGGTAACAAAAGAAAACTAATTTATTTCTTTCCTTCCTCCTTGAGGAAATGCACAGGACAGGACTGTTTCAGAAATCAGGTGAGGAAATTTAATTCCAAGTAGTGAAGCCTAGAACAGTTTATAGTACTTTTGATAAATTACTTTGATTTAATGTCTCTTTTTCAGATGTCCTTCGGTTATTTTCTTAGTACTAAAGAGAACAGACAGACAAAATAATATACCACAGCAGTACATAAACAATAGAGATGAGGAATATTAACTCCATATTGTAGTGCATTTGGGGTGTCAGGAAACATCTTGGTGTTTGTGTCACTCATGTTGCAGTTCTTGCCATCACCTCTCTTGATCACTGTGAGCAGTGCCCAAGTGCCATGAGAGTGTTCAAGATGATACTGTTACCCTCTAATGCTGATGATGCCAAGTATGTAAAGACTTTTACACGGTTTTCTTTTTCTTCTTTTCTTCCTCATCAGCCATACAACAGCTATTTAACTTCATGGTGAAGAAAGGCTTTTAAGCATCATACAAAAACATAGTGATATTTTCAAATCATGACCATGCAATTTGGCAAACATTATTATTAAGATATCCACTACAGTGAAAATAATATCCTTTTTATTAAAATAGGATAAGATATTCATATTCTAAGCTTAAATTCTTCAACTTGCTCAAACTGGACTGCTAGCAATGTTTATGTGTGCATTAAAACTTCCTCAATTTATAATCCATTACACATTTAAACTGTAGGAGATGGTTAGTGACAATCCAACAGTTAACAGTTGCAAAAATAAAGTATGATTGGCAGCAGGCATCCACCACTGAATCTCTACTATCCGCTCTGGGAAATCTAGGTGTAAACACAAAAAAATTTCTAAAATGAAGAATATATAACCCATCTCTGTGGTAAGAATGCTTCAAAAAGAAAAGTGTAATCAGCCAGGAGAAATATTTCTTCTATTTTTTTTTGTATTGCCATTTGATTCTGTTGACTGGAAGTAGGTGAGAAACATCTGTTTCTTCCAATTTGCATTCAAAATTGAGGCACGGTGTTGGCTTACACTGAGAAATAACCATGAGCAGGAATTTGGCCTCAGCAGATCTCAATTTTTTACAGGCAATTCTCAGAGTAAAAGGATGGAAGAATGAGAACTTACCATTGTAAGAAACACTCTCTGCTCTCTTCCCACCTCCTAGCTTCTCATTAACTCCTATTCCTGAGCTGCAATGGGAGTATCCTTTTGTTGAGAAAGCCAACTACTTCATCTATTCATGAAAACATGAATTTTACCTCACTCATTCCTCATAGTTCTTTTAATAATTCCTCCTTAAAAATAACAATAAAAATACTGAAAATTTTTATCCATTGATGCATGTGAGAGCTCTTCTACATACCATCATGCCCCTCAACAGAAATTGGCAGCACTATTTTCAGATTTTTGTAGCAAGATCCTTCTTATCTTTTTTTACATAAGCAATCACTGGAGTAACTGAAAGTCCCGTTCAAAAACTAATAAGTACAGGCAATAACAGCAATATCATACACCAAATTGTAAAGATCTTACTAGTATATCTCTACAGTCAAATTCAGAACTGTCTTCAGTGGTTACTTCCAAACTACTACCAGAACTCCAGGACAGGACACCAGGTCATTCACACTCTAAAACTTCTGTGGGCTAATGAAACTCTTCTTATATTTAAGACAATAACTTATTGTTAGCTTAATGAAAGAATAGATGACCTATTCCTTGAGTTACAGTGACAGTAACCAAACTGGACAGTTATTGCTGGGAAAAAAATTCTCCTTAGTAAAGCATGTAATGCTGACACATATAAACTTGTTAGCACCTAATACTTTCTTTAGTGATATACTCACTTTTTCAGTACTTCTGTGGGTCCTAAGGCTGATGCTGTTGGTCTTCCTAGAAAGCAGGTGGTATAACTTTAAGGGAAGTCATCAACATCCCAAGACCTTGACCAGAAACATGACATTTCTATTATGTTCTTTTCATTCTTCCTAGGATTCATTTAGTGCTATTTTTATGTTTTCCATATCATAACCATATTTCTATTTATGGTATAGTTAATACATGTTGGATACTTGTTATCTTTGTTTTCTCTAAAGCCAGTTTTCACTAGGCTTCCAAAAACATGTTCTTCAAATGATAAGAAATTCTTCACTGAAGGTCTGCCTGAAGTCTTATAGCTTGAAGCCTACACTTCCATCCTGTCCCCACTGTCAAGATCTCTGATGTGATGCCTGGTTTGCGCAGTTCTGTGCTACATCTTCTTTCTGGCATTACACATAGTTCAGTCTACAAATGGTATCTGTCCCTTACAGCTATATATCTAAATGACTGTGACAATAGGCATTACACCAATCATATAAAGCTAATCTAAAGGCTAAACAAGTTAAGTAATAGCTGCTTCGCTTATTACATAATTGTTGTTATTAATAAATGAATAAATCATCATATAAACTGTTGTCTTCTCACTGTGACCAAAAAAACAGTTTTAAAAAAGAGATAGCTCTTCATTTGCCTCTTACTTGGCTGAGCTCAAGCAGAACACTATTACTTTTAGTTAGGGAACTTTAGATTCATTATCAAGTTCAAGGTATAAAGAGAAGTTTGGTAATGTGATGAGAAAAATATCTGAGAAGGAATTACAACACAAAACTTTAACTGAGATGGATGAAGAAATAGATGAAATTGAAGATAACTTATCCATAAGTTTCATTCAGTAATAAACTACATGGAAGTCTATATAAAATTGAAAGATTCTCTGTCATTTAATACTACCTTGAATGTTATTACATCAGACAAGAGCAGTAAACGATAATTTTTTTCTTTTCATCAAAAATAGGAATAAAAAATGTTACCTCATGTATTTCTATTGATCTTCTTCAAGAACATCATGTTTCTACATAGGCAATAAAGCAGATCATACACTGTATTTAATGAAAAGCTGTGTAATAAAAAAACAAGCAAAGGAGAAAAGAAAAAAAACAACAAACCAAGGCCATAACTTGGAATAGTTTTTGCCTAGATTCATAGTAACAGAGTGCCCCTTTAAAGTAGTAGTTGATACCTAAATATATCTGAAATCAGACTACATTAGGCAGATTTTCCTAAACATCTTTCCTCTGTTTGCCTTTCAGTGTCCTGACTGCATTTTCACTGACATTTCTGTGTGGTTTATTCCTTATCAGGCCTTCTTTCTTACCCACTGACATTTCATGATGTTCAAACCATGGATTGGACTCATTGTAGGTAGTTAAAGAGTAATATCAGGTCCATGTTAAGAAGTGCTTAAAAAAGCCCCAAATGCAGTATTTGGAATAACTCGGAAAGTAACAAAAAAAACAAAATAAAGAGTCTATTCATGGCAATGAATAATCACATTGCAGTTCTGTCTCTCTTTCTAGTCTCAAGTAGAACACGGTGAAATTAGAATATGTAAAAAAATAATGAAGCATATGGAGTAGTTTTTGTGCAAATAGTCTATATAAATAGAAAACCAGCTAACTGTGGAATAAGTTAGAGGTCAAAAAATTCATGAATGGCTTAGAAAATGTGAAAAAACACATCAAATGATCTTCCTGAGAAGCAGATCTTAAGAAAATAAAAGACAATATTTTTTTACACAAAGCAAATAAATTGTGAATCTTATTGCTACGGTACGATATAGATGACAAAAATACAAATAAGTTCCATAAAATAGACAAACCCATGAAAGAAAAATGCATGCAAAACAATCTATTTATATTGATTTTCACCAGCAGAAGTCTGCCTGGTCCTTTTTGAGTAAAGTTTTCATTTCCCTTACTGGTGGAAGATTTAGAACTCTTTGCCTTAAATTTGGTACATTGTATAAAAATTCAGAATGGTTTTCGAGATATGTTAGAACAATTTCTACACTGACTAGAGTTGGAAATCAAAACCCAGAACAAAAGCTTTTGTTGATCCATTGGGCATTAATCAAATGCCTAAATTCGATGCCAGAGAACTAGACAAAGATCAGTACTTATGGTAAAATATATTATAGAAATTTTAGAATAAGATTTAGAATTGAGCACATATACCTCCATGTATCCACTGCACAAACTGGTTCCAGCATAAGAAAGAAAGATTTCCGTGTGATGTGTTACTCAATGCACAATTAATTGTGTAGGATTGTTATCAATATTTGAAAAAATTTTTCAAAATCTTGTGTTACTGACCTAACATGGGGCAATGTATATGTCTAGTTAATGCCATTGTACAATGTATTTCTGAACAAATACACTGCTAAAAAAAAGGTATTCTTGTTAAAAATTGCAGTCACCTTCACTTGTAAGGAAAGTGATGAATTTTAAATGTGAATTTCAAATGAAGTTCTCATTTATGATGATGATACTGTCCAGTATTCAAAGCCAGGCAAGATCTCTTATGTTACTGGTGAAAGAAAAAGTCGAGTCAAGTATCTAGAGATAGCAGCGAAAGTTTTGAAGGAGGAAACCGTGGGGTTTTTTTCTGATGGGACAAATATAAAAAAAGTGTAAGAAGGACCAATGAAAGACTGGGAAATGTAGTCTTTTGTAATTACTCATAGAGACAGTGTTGATTGTAAATGATTGCAAGCGATTACAAAATTATGATTTTTTTTTTATCTCTCTGTGGCATCATGGTCTGTGTTTCAGCTAACTAGAGAAATTTTTTTTGTAACATGAGATGAAAAGTATGTGTTACATGTCCTGATATACACATGGTGACATGTGAAAGCGTGAAGTCAACTGGAATAATGCTGGAGGAGCGTGCATTGTGCAGTTTCATCCGTATTGCCTTTGGGAGCAGTCCTGGAGCGAACTATACCAGAATAATATCCTTTGTAGAATAGTAATAAGTGAAGAGTCAGCTGTGTGGATCAAAAACCTGAACTGTCTCAGTACAGAAATGAGGCAGATCAGGTACTAGGGCCAAGCTGATGGATTTGGTATTGCTATTTCTAGCATGGAAGGCTTGTGCATTCTGATTTGTAAAACCCAGACAAAAATCGACCATGAGATAAAGCCATTAGAATAATTACAAAGTACCATCACAGAGATAATTGAACTTATCACTGTTTCTAACCTGACCTACCTTCAACGTGGCATTCATATTCCTACATCACTTTTCTAAGTCCTCCTTTCCCAACTATTACTTATGCCAAAAAGGAGAATAACACATATCTGTTCTTGCGTGTGGAAATAGGGCTATCCTCAGCTGTTCCAAGAGACAAGGCATGGTAAATACTTGATAAATTTTACTGCAATGTTTAGTATGCAAACACATAAGCTTTCTGTTCTACATTATCTATTTCTCATAACAATCTGTTTCAATGTAAAAATAGCAAAGACGATTCCGCATATTTGAGCTGTGACCCCCCCCCCCAAGGCAGCACATGAAGACTGTCTGTTCATAAATAATTAGACCCAACTTTCTGGCACAAATCCTTAGTGTGAAATTAGCAGACAAAAAGAGAATAGTGATTTGTATATGAATTTTATGTAAATTATAATTCATGTATTGAATAAACTGTGTCTTTTCTTGCAAACCTTAAATAATTTAAACTGTTGGGCACTACTCGCTTATCCTTAGACTTCAGTTAAGGGATGTTCCCAATTATGAAATTCCTAGAAAATATAGAATAAATATATTGCTATTTGGCTCTTGTAAATGTTGTCATCTTACTTTCAAAACAGACAATAATATTTCTACAAATGTGTAATAGTTCTTGTAAAAAGATGTCTAATCTTGTTTATACTTTATTATACTGTAGATTCCTTTATAGTCTTCATCACCATGGCATTTCTGGGCTTCCACAATTATATTTTCTGTAAATTAAGTCCTTTCTTTTAGCACATGTCAGTTGATAGCACAGCTTCACTGAGAGAGAGATGAGGATTTTTAAGAGATAATTGAAAATACCTTTGCAAAATAAAAGGACTCATTTTACACAGCTCAGACTACAAGCTATTAGTAGCATGAAGGATTTGTCTAGATATGCATTTTTTAACAATACATAAAAAAAATCAGAGTCTAACCTGTACTGTGTAGTGCAAAACATGTGCATCGTACAACATTAATGTCACCATCTTCAGACCATCTTACTCTCTTATATTCTCTGCACAGCAGCATGAATAGCTCATTAAAGAGGTTTGTTTTCTTCTTTCATGTGCTCTGGATTATGACTGAAATGTACAATATTATTATTACCATTTTTAGGGGGAAAATTGTATTTTCCTGTAGATTTCTAAGGGTTAAAATCCTCATATATCCACTGATTGTGCATGAGAGAACTTGTTACTTCCTTTTAAAGAATCTTTTGGTGTCTTACCTTCCTCAGCTTCATTTCTCTCCATTGCCCTTTTTAATGGTGAGGTAAGCATAAACGTTATTTTTCACACATGTATGTTTGCACATATGACCATAATCATAATTTACTTTTGTCCTGCTATGCTACTCTAAATGAAACAATGAATTAAAATTTTCAGGTTATCTGCAGAAACACTGAGGACAGATTTATTTTTTTGTAACTTAAAAGGTGTCGGCATATCTAAATTTACTATTATTGAAGAAAAATGGGATATCTACCTTTTCACACAACTTCATGAAAGACTCTTTGGATTATAATAATTTAATAACATAATGCTTGTAATTTTGCAAGAAGACAAAGCTTAGCAGGTAAAGTCAAAATATAGCTTTCGTATGCAGTGCATGATATATACTTTTGTGAAAGAACCACAATATATGGATCATACTGTTTCATTTTAGTAGGTTTTTCAGTCAGCAAATTTCTTACCTGTATGTAAGAATGACAAAAATGTCAGATTCTCTTATTAAATACTTACTCCCATTTACTTCAAAAAGCATCTTATTATTCAAACGCTTTTATCATTTTCACCTTTTCTATTATGTTGGACTGCTTTTTAAACATGCATGGGAAAAATCCTTTTTTGATATCAGCAGATGCAGGCAAACCCATTGTCACATTTGTTGCAATGCTTCTTCAGACTATCTGCATCCAAGTCTATTTGTAACCAGAAATATCAGTAGTTCAAGGAAAACATCAAATTATTAATGTTATTGTTGTTGTTGTTGTTATTATTATTATTATTAATTTCACTTTCCACAGTTGGAATAGAGCTCTTGCCAGAAATATCTTTGACTCCGACACCCGAGTAGAAATTCCATCAAGTTATTTCTTCGCTGTAATCCAGCTGTCCATTTCATTTTGCCTTATATGTGGAGTCCCATATTGTCTACCTTGTCTCCTACATCAGCGGTCCATGGAAGAAAGTACCCCAGTGTGAGGTGTGATATTTGGCCAATCAAGGTGTAATGGACCAAGTGAAACATTTTCTGGGCCAGTTCTTACTTGCAGTGATAGCTTTTTGACTTTCCTGACTTTTCTGAATTTCTTCTAGACTACAAATAAGACTTTTGTCAGACAGTCAGGTGCAACGGTAATATAATGTGCTTAGGTTGATTACACATGTCAATTACCAGGGGACAATAGCCTCTAAGATTGTATTATTCCACTAGGAGTTACATTTCTTTAAACGATCATTGGAAATATTATAGTGCCTTTATTCTTTGGAGCTGAATCACACATAGTGAGTCTGCCCAAGATTCTCAAAATTTCAAGAAATTTGATCTTCGTTGGAACTTTTGTGAAGGTTGAAGTGCAATATTTTCTTAATTTTCTGCAACTGTGAATGATTATAAAATTTTATATTGCATTAAATTCCCATACAGAGTGAAATTAAATTTCAGAAAGGACAGGAAAATATGATTTACGGACCATTTCTTATGCCTGGGAAACTGGCAGAGTTCATTGATGACATATATAAGTACAACTCTGTGGTTTCTTTTCTTCTTCTTTTTTTCTTTGAAACTAAATGAAGTGTGTTGTTCAGGTCTAACCTTTAAAAGTGCTTAAAAGCTTTGTATGAAATTTGTGAAAGGTTTAAATAATATTTTTCAGAAGTTCGTTCAATACAGCTGAAAACCAAGAAACAAACAAAACTCAATTGGCAAATGAAAGTATTCAGAGTGAAATAATTTTCATGAATTTCTCAGAATATCTTATAAAGAGCCTCCAAACACTCTCTGCATGTATTCAGTTAAAAAAATGGCCAAAAGACAGGGTGGAGGTTGCATTACAGATGCTCTGATCATCACCTTTATAAACATTTCATTTTTATTTTCGTAGAAGAAGAAGAAAATTAATAGAGCAAAGATTTATGTCATTGAATGTCATAGCTGATTACCTCTAGAAATGAGAAGAATGCAATTTTTATGACTTTATTTAAAGCTGAGCTATTTTTCATAAGCAAATATAGCCAGGCCAAAGAGCTTTAATTTTTAATAATGTATAGTACACACTGGTATAAATTTGTAAATTATGATATGGTTTTAGAATCAGTGTTTTCCTAAATAAAACATTCAGCACAATGCATAATATTTCTGCTGTAATTTGCAATGATATTATTTTTCTTAGTTAGATCCAGGCACTATGAACCATTTGAAAATACCATTCACTGATAATTTACTTCCAGGCATGACTTATGGTTACTGTATGAAGCCAAAATATAGTTACTATGAAATTTCAATAAACTAGCTTCTTTTTACCAGCCAGTGGAAAGAAGTTGCATGGAGAGTGAGATATGCAAAGAATGGGTAAAAAAATCTAATGAAATTCGAGGATCAATGTTAAAACAACATGGAATAGTTGTGTTCCTGGCATTCACTTTTATATTTATTTTTGTAGTACCTGTACAAATAGTCATATTTGTGTTATATAAACTACCTATGCATGGTCAATACAGGTAATGATTCTGAAGACCTGTCAGTTCCCTGTAACCTGCTAGTTACAGTCAATTTCACAATCCCAACTGAAGTCCCTAGGAAAATTTTTTTAATGCCTCCTCACTGTGTACACCACACGAGTGCCAGTCTTTCTTCTCTAAGACAGGATTCCTGCTTACAATTTTTTTCCCTCAGTTTCTCTCTGTGCTGTCCTGCTTTAGGAAAGTTTCTCTCTCATGGATGGTTTTTGCCTCTAAAGAAGAGGAAATCTTCTGCTCTCTACCATCAAAACTTTCCAAAAGGCTGGTAGCAACTGCCACCCACTGAACAAGCACTCTCCTGTTGTCCAGCCCTGCCTTCTTCATGTAGTAACAAGTATGATTAGCAAGCAAAACAGACACCATTCTCTGCAGCCTTCTTTTTTTGTCCACTGCAGTGTAGCTAAAATGCATCCTTTAAAAAAAAAACTGAGAAGGCTTTTCTTAGGCAAATTGGTAGGGTTTCCGTGCATCTCCTACTAATAATTAGGAGCCTGAAATAGTGAAATTCGGGTTTTTTTCATGATGTGAACACTCAGCCAATCAAAACTGCCACACGATAGAGAAATAAAAAGTACTTCAATGTTAAATTGCATACATTTTATCCAATTGATCTTGATACAAGATGACTTTTAGTCTGTCACACAAACCCTCATTTAACAAATTCTGGTAAATAGAAATAATTTAAACATACCTATTTCTCACTCACAGACCAGCTATTCATAGAACATAATCTATTCAGGCAGAAAGGTAGGCATTCAAGTATAATAATTGTTGGTTATTTTTAGACATCATCCTGTATTCCTGCTAGAACCTGAGAGCTGTATTTACCTTAATTGGATATGATTTTTCTGGTTACTGATATTCTGAGCAGGATGGTGCCTTCAGCATTATCTGTCTTGCCGTGCTACTAACATGTTATAAGAACAACAGAATGGATAGTACAGATAGGGGTTGAGACAATGGCGAGTGAAGAGATTCAAACTGAGCTACTAATGCCAAAAAACACAGGTGGCAGTGGAACATACAAGGTCCTAAAAGTTTTTACACCATGAGAACAGGACCAGTTGAAAACGGTTCCTCTTGAAGATACTTTTCTTCACTTTTATATTCTCAGATTATAATGAGCATAGTAACTCTATCAACCAAAACCCAACTACTAAGGAATAAAGATTCCATCTTACAGGTTTATAAGGTGAAAACACTTATCATGGAGATGAAATTTATGGAAAAAATAGCAGTCTATTAATTCTGTAATTGGAAAAACACAGTTGTATTGGGTACTTCAACAGGTGTGGAAGTATGTGTGAAGGATTCTACCAGCCAGAACTATGTGGCTGTGATGTTTCACTAGTATAAATTTTTGCATTTGTATACTCCTAGAGCTTGTTTGTTTGTTTTTTTCTGTGAAAAACATGAATATTTCCATTCAGTTCTATATTAATACATTTAATGTCTTCCTTTAGTATTAATCAACCATAGATAGAAGTCAATACAACTCTGAAATATATTTATGCAATTCCGAAAATAAGCATGAAAAAATGCTAATCTATCTAGTGTATTTCTAAATGTTTTTGAGGATCATACAAGCATTGCAAAGAACAAGAATTTTTTCCTCTGTAGACACCTAAGTTAGTATTCCCTTAACATTACTATTAAAGTCCTAAGAGTGGATTCTGATCACAGACACTGTGGTGAACAACTGGCACAACTCAGCAGAGAATCTTTGGAGTTATTCTTATTTATATTGGTGTCACTTGTTGTCACATTGATGAAAATTTGGTCCTATAATCCTCTTCTCCACAAGTTGTTTATTTTTGCATCTTTGTGGCTAACGAATTTTATGCTGATAAGTATTTTTTCCCCAATTCTGAATTTATCAGCAAAATCTTGACTTTGTAAGGACATATGGGAAGGTTTTATTTATATCAGGAAAAGAGTAACTCTGGAGAAACTCTAAGCATAATGAAGAAATAGAAGTGGTACTGCACAGTATTTTCTGGTATAATTGCACATTTTAACCAGTTATTTATAGTAGACCACAGTCCTATTGATAATCTCTTTGTTTTAACTAAATGCAATTAATCAAGGACACCTTCTGTTGAAACACGGGAAAATCTCAGAGTACATTCTCAGTAATCAAGTAAGATTGAGTAAATAAGTTAAGAATAAAAAGAATATCCAGAGTTTACTTGGAAGTATGAGCTAGCTGTCAGTTTTAAGGTTTTATTTCTGCAGATATTGTTTAATTTCTAGATTTTTTTTCTGGAGGTTACACCCCACTGATTATTATACTATGGCTTATACTAGCCACAATTGCAATTAATTTTGTAGGTTATTATTGGTAACTCAGATAGATTCTGCTTGCTTCTCTAGAGGATTATGGACAAAAGTCTTTGTGATTGAGCACCAAACACCTACAATGGATGAAAACTCTGAGGAGGGGCATAGAACATATGCTCATGAGGCTGAGTTCAAGCAAGAACAGCACAGGTGGTGATCAGAGATACTGTAGGGAAAGATGGAATTAGCTCAAAACAAAGGGAACCAGAGGGTGGCCTTTGTTTTAGATAAAGGGCTGTATCGGTTAACTGGATCAACTAGCTATATCAACTGGATTTACCAGTTGTTTAAATTGTTTTCCCATTGTTAATCAAAAGGCTGTGAATGTCTTCTTGACCTAGCCAGAACAATATGGGGGAAGTATATAGTGATGCAGCCCAGCCCATTGTAAAAAGCGAACAAGTAGAATGAACTTTGAAGAGCACAATATGCTTAAGCTGGCTGTGGACTTCTGCTGTTATGACCATGAGCATACAGCAACCATTAAGAGGAACCACATTTGTATCGTGACTCAACTCTGTATTGCAACTGCCATATTATGCTAAGTGACTTGAGTATATTGATGTATCTCTCTAATAAGCCAAAATTCTATGTAGTATCAACTATCTACAAGTAAGTGAATTAGGTATTAAACATTAAACCCTCATTATGAGGAGTATCTGAAAACAACCTGATCAAGTAGTATTGAGATCTGAAAATCTGTTGCCAGAAAAGTGGGAGTTTTCTGATTATTTTAATGTTCTTTTGCATATTCAAAAAACTTGACCAGAAAAGTTTCTTGATTGAGTACTTTCTTCTCTAGTCATCTGCTACTGTCCACACAAGACAGTTTCTAAATGCTGCATGAACAAACAATTTTACCTGTTATATGAAAGGTTAATTTTAAACAATGCTTCTTTTTGGCCAAGTAAAGCAGAAAATTACAAGGTTTTTTATTTTCAAATATCAACCATGCAATTCTGATCTTTGCAAAGCAGATAAAAAGATCTCTCTGAGCTTACAGCTCTGTCAGAAAGCAAATATTTTTCCATGAAAGTATGATGTTTCTTGACATTTTCAATTTGTTTTCTAATCCTAATATCTATATAATTTTTTAAACACTGACTAATTAATCCTCTTAGCATTGCTGAAATTAAGTTCTGATCTCATAAGAAGGAAACCACACTGCCAAATCTTGCAGGTTTTCTGCAAATTATACAATATTTGATGTGTATTTTTATCTATAAAAACATCATTTCTGTAACTTAAATTACTAGTTATGCATAAAAGTACTTTCTCAAATGCCATAGTCTTCAAGAAATTAATGAAGTGAGTTTTAAAAACTATCCTGTAGTAAAACAGTACACATATCTGTGATGTCACATGTTCCATACAAAGGAGCTAAACCAAAATGGTATTCGGAGTTTTTATTTACATACATTAATTTGTTTTTCTCTTTTCCTTTTCAGAAAGTGCTTGATTAATATTTAAGCAATTTACAGTCTGCTACAGTGAGATGCAATATTTCTGATACAATGGTGTGCATAGAATATTATTTGAAAATTTGTTTACTATAATCTGTGAGGAAAAGCTATTTATTCATATAGACAAAAGATTGCTTACCATTTCGGAAATAAAAGCTAAGAACATATAATGCCACTTGTACATATGCCTTCAAAATTAAAAATAACAAGTCCTTGCAATTTCAAGAAGGTCAAGCTACATTAGCTATGGAACAATTTAGCATAAATTCTCTTGTTTGGAAGCTAAATGATCTCCACAGGTTTCCACTTAAAAGTTAAACTGTTACTTTCTTCTATTTAGAAAGATGCTAAACTGATAGAGATAAAATAAGAAATTTATAGAAATGTTCTTTCCAGTAATCACAGTTTTCATGGGCTGTGTGAGTTGAAAGACAAACCCCTTTTAGGAAGCCCAATTGATTTAGTTGTGATACTTTCTTTTATCACTTTTCATTAAGAAAATCACTGTTTCAAACTATCACATTTCTTAATAATAAGCAAAGTTAAATTAATCTCAGGAAATGTAAAATTAACATAGCTTTCCTGTCTGAAATTATGTAAGTATTTTTACATCTGAAGTTATAGAAACATTCTTAATTTGCTATAATTTATAAATTATTAAATTCTTGCCAAAATTTTGACATGTCTGCTGTGGGAATTTATAGTGTAGAGTGAGATTTATTTCTTTAAAAGGAGACATAAATTATGAAGCGAACAATGCCTGAGCCAGGTGTTTAAATTTGTTCTTATAGTCAATGAAGAAATATAGGTTGTTTCATCAGAAAAAAATCTTTCCATCTTCTCACGCTCTACAAATACCTAAAAGGCAGCTGTAGTGAGATGGGTGTCAGTCTCTTTTCCCAAATAATAAGTGATAGTACCAGAGGAAATTGTCTCAAGTCGCTTCAGAGGAGGTTTAAATTGGGTATTAAGAAAAATTTCTTCACCAAAAGGGTTGTCAAGTGTTGGAACAGGCTGCCTAGGAAAGCAGTGGAGACATCATCCCTGGAGATACTGAGAAGATGGGTAGATGTGATGCTCAGGGACATGGTTTAGTGGTGAGCTTGGTAGTGCTGGGTCAATGGTTAGACTCAATGATCCCAAGGGTCTTTTCTCTAAATGATTCTATGATTCTGTGCTTCTAAACGTCCTCAGATGAATCATATTCTGAAACTAACATTGTTTTCTCTGTTGAGTATAAAGTAAGCTCTAGGTGATTATCTCATCTATAAATGTCTACACCATGAACTTCAAACATTGAATAAGGTGTGTTCCCACTCTAATGTACTGAGGAACCATCAGATATCATAACATCCCAACCCTCTCAGGAGCTAGTAAATATTGCAATCTCTTCCAGAATGGCATTTGGAACCGTAAACGAATATTCAGGAAAAAGCTTCTAATAATTTATAACTATAAATTACAAAGCATTTGTTTCCCGGTCACCACATATTTCTAATGGTATTGCATATCAAATGGTTTAAATATCCTTTGACATCTTAATATTTGAAACCAAACAAGGAAAAGACAATTTTAGCAATACAAAAGAGAGATATTCCACCTTTCTGTCTAAAATTCTCTACATAGTAGTGTTGAAATTACCTTTCTGAAAGGAACTGAGGCTCAGGTGATTCAGACAACTTGTCCAATTATGAAAGGTAAAAAACCTGCTAAAATGAATGCAGGTCTTTTCTTACAAAGTGTCTGTAAATTTTATTTGTTAGGGTCAAATTGGGTTATTGACATTCGTTTCTTAATTCAGCTGATATTTTTCAGTATTTGTATTTTATTCTGAACCCTTAAAATGCTATTCTCATTGAATTTAGAAGCAGAATAAAAATCTCTGTTATTGACATATTTCTATGTGAGAGTATCACAGCTTATGATATGGCTATTACCAATTTTTGTTGTACAGCTGTTTCACCAGGGCAAAGTGAGTCCCAGGTCATATCACTCATTACTCAGAGATTGTGTGAAATGCAGAAGGGATGTCGTCCTCCCTCTAGTTGACATGGGGATTTGGGCTGATGCAAAGAACCACAGTCTCAACATTCGATCCCTGATTACTACATTGACCTGGCACATCTATAAATAATAGAGCACACCAAGTTTAGTTGGAAGCAACAAGCCTGGAACATGTCTGCGCAACTGTAAGGAAGTTCAAAAGTAAGCTTTATGTTATCTTTAGGCTTGAGTCTGCTGCTTTGTGTAAGCTCGTCAGATGCTAATGAGGAGCTATTCTTCAATATTTATGCTACTACTTCTACTGTATTTTGTATATACAAAGAACTCCTTGAAGATATAGGTATCTAATTTCCTTTCATTTCCTTTAAAGGATATTTATTTAGTACATATTTTCCTTATAATTTTTGGCTCATCCAAAATTTTTTTCCCCTTTCAGATGCTTTACATTTTTGTCTTTCTTCGAGTAAAGTTACTATTGCATCAAATTTGATTACTTAGTGGTATGATAGACAGGAGAGTCTTCTTATGAACAGAAACCTGCTTTTTTAAAACAAAACCGGCAAAATGATATTGCAACTAAAATACTGATCTCGCAAAAGAACACAACTTTACTATAGGAAAGTGCCTCTACTACACAAATTTATTGGATGGAAGATTGTGGGATGCAATTGGATTATGATAGCAATTTGGAGCTGTACTGACCCTCATTCATCATGCCTCACGGAGCAGTAATATCAGATTTTATCATGCAATCCAGTCTCAGCCTGGTCAGTTCTTGCATAACATTCCTTCAAGGAAAGCGTAAGATTGTATGGAAACTGATGCTGTTGATTTATCTAGATATTCTTCACTCTGAGACATTAACAAATTTACAGACTAGCAGAGCATACACAATGGACTAGTTAAAAAAATTTCTTTCAGAAGTGATGGACTAGTGTTTACTGACTATTAGAAGAAATAAAGTTCTATTGGCAAAATTTTAAGCCATATAGTAACTTGTATTTATTTCATCACTGACTTGGAAACTTCTAGTGTATGGAACAAACAGCAAGAGCATAGGCAATAGAACAACAATTAATTAGTGTACAACACAGTTTGCTTCAAACGATTGTAAAATAAACTCTGTTCCAAAAGGATCTCATTTTACAATTTAATGATTTTAAATGGGCACATTGCATAATTCTACCAATGCTTTCTTGATACATCATTCTTAATACAATTCTATAGTAAAGAATTCTTTATAGTTTGTTTGTTTGGCTTTTAAGTCTACAAATAGTTTAAATTACAAACTTACCCTGTCCTCGGATATGAAGTATTTCTAGGGAGACTTGCTTATCTTGTAGTCAAGACTCCTAGAGTTATAGCGAACACATTTTTTGGCATCTTGTTTAGGAATCTTATCCCCTTGTGTACTCTGTGAACTTTCTTTGCAACTGCATATTCACTAACAAGTGGTTTTTATCAATACCTTGAGTTGGGAACTCTTTTCAAAGAAAGTAGAATATGCTGTCAGTGACAGGGCACAGTGTTATAATGTGACTTAATGCTGTTTCCTTTAAGATGAAGATATAAGTCTATCCCAGCACGAGGGTGAGTTATATCAAGTTTATATAGGATTCTTGCTTTGTCAGACATAAAAAGTGCAGGGGGTAATCTAATGTAAACAAAGGTTTCTTCTTAGCTAACCTTAGTTACCCAAGTTCCTCGTATAATCAGCCCTCTCTGGAAAGCAGGTCATGACAACCTAAGAAATGAGGTCAAGATGAAAGAAATAATGAGCTCTCTGGAGCTGTCAATATGCACTTACAAAAGAGGACCAATAGTTTTAGATGCTTGTTTTAAAAAATTAACTCCTACATATCCAAAGCCTGAAGAGGTGATTTCTTCCTGACTCAAAAGTAGCAAACTATTTTTCTCCCCTTTTTTAGGCCCATATTTTCTTTAATTTCCTTTTCTAATTCTCTATTAAGAATATTTTTCATCATCTGTTTAGAGTCTGACTTTTCCTTTTTGATGAACATTGAAGCTACAGCCCTGGAAACCAGCCGTATTCTGGCCTGCATGAAAAGAAACATGGCCAGCAGGTCCAGGGATATGACTGTCGGCTATCGGTCTGTTTTCATGAGAACCCAACTGGAGCACTATATCCAGATCTGGGGCCCCAAGTGCAAGAAAGACATGGACCTGTTCAAGTGGGTCCAGAGTAGGACCACAAAAATAAGCAGAGGGCTGGAAAAACTCTTGCATTGTTTTTTTTCTGTCAGTGTTTCCTTGCAGTATATCATCAATACAACCTTAGCTGGTATCTGTCTCAGCAAGGATAGGTGCATTAGGTTAAATAGATTGTTATGTACAGGAAAAAAAATACATATAAATGTGTAACTTTCCTTTTCAAATGTTGAGTGTCCTCTTGATTGACAACAATATGTCTCCCTAACCTATATTCATGCATTTAAAAACCACATTTCATATAAAATTGTGGTACAATGGACTTGCCTGGACTTGACAAAGCTGATCTTGCAAGAGGGAGCAAACACTGAAGTCACTTTGTGACTTTGCAAAAGGGAGCAATTCAGCTTGAATAACTTTATCTGTTAAGATATATGAATCGGTCGTGATCTCTCAAATATACTGAGTAACACCTGGGGTGAGGCAGAGGCCTCACAGCCTGATGTTGCTTCAGCTAAGAACAGACGACCCCCCAAAAGCACATACTGATCTCCTCACCCCAAGGGTGTGACAAATAAATGAGTCCCACTTCTGATGGCATGGCAGACCTTGCCAAGAGCCAATCAACACATACTAATTGACTTAGTCCCACCTCACCAAAAGGTGCCAGAAAGTTTTCAAAAGTATAAAATTGGCACCCAAACCCACTTATTTGTGTGTAGGAGAACTACGTTACCTGACAGATGGGTCATTGGGTCTGCACCTGTCTTCATCCTCAAGAAGGAATGCCTTCTTGGTAAGAGCCGTGCCTCTGACTTAGACAGTTGTTCCCTGGAAGATAACTACTAACTCAAGTTCCAATTGCTTCTTCTTGTATATATATATATCTATGATCATTGTAAACCAGTTATACTTATCCAGTGCTAAAGCAGTGAATTAATTAAAAAGGACAATTCCAAACTTTTTTTAACCTGTCACTTACCTACTGTTTCAGCATTGTGAAATTGTCTGACAGGCATTGTGAAAATGTTTGACTTCTCTTGTGACAGCCCATTTGACTCTCTGGTAGCAAGTATTAACCCTGTGGATGACAGTACTCTCTCAAGTAACACTAACTCTGACTGGTGGCTATTTCGTATATGTTTCATAAACCATTGACTAAGTCTGAGACTTGGGATGGATCCAGCCACATGTAGGCTTGCCCTCTGAGGAGGAGTACAGAAAGCAAGAGGGTCTGTCCTGAACGTCGTGACTCAACGGGAGGTGACCCCTCAGCCATGTCTCAGAGCTGTATTTATTCACACAACAAAACTGATGGCTTGTTTCCCTTAATGTTAAATTGTCCTTTGCCCCATAGTTGACAAAAATCTGCCCGGCACAGGTTCTGTCTCAAAGGAATCTTTTTAAACATCCTCTTGAACATGCAGCAAATTCTCCAATTAGATATCTGTCTCTAAATCAGAATACTAATGTATAAGCGTACCCTTACTTTAATGAGATGTAAAGTGTTGGTTTTACTGGTGATTCACCTAGTTTATGCCTTCATATTAGATGTTTAATAAAAAGTAGTTAAATTAGATAAAGTACTCTTTATTTATTTATACTCTTTCATGAGAGAAAATGTTAACATTTCATATTTTTGAAATGTTTTCTATACAGTAGAGCAGAGAACATGTTTCTTTTGCCCTATAGTTTCAGTTATAACTAATTTATTTCTCAGTGTGTTCTCAGAAAATACCCATAGCATTCATCATATTCATCAACATATTTAACAGAAGAATGTAAGAAATGCAATTATCACGTTGCTTCTCATTTCTTTATCTGAGGAGAGTTTTATAGAAACAAAGTATAATACTGGCAATCATCCATAAAGTATTATGAAATCATACGTTAGCACTGAATGTTTCTATCTTATTAATTGAATTTCTGTTCCATTATTGCTTGTGAACTCATGAAATCAGTGCAAGAGGAACAAGAGAACACAATCTGAAAAAAGAAACACAAAATAAACCAACTTAAATGTGTGACAGTATCAAACAACATGTCCATCTAAAACCATTATTTTCAAATAGAAATATTATTACATTTCCAGGAAAAAATTAATTAACCTAATTCTGAAAGTCACAATAAATAGGCATTTTCTCGTCTACCCATGCAATGTCTCAGTCATTTGATTGCCTCCATTTTCCCCTTTTCAAGATATACATAAATATAATATTATATTTCTATCATACTATTTATTTTGAATTTGACTTTTTTAAAGGTTTTTTGTCAGGCCTATATATTGCCCTGAAACCCTTTTCCCCCAATTTCTTATCATATTTCTATGTTCTTTCTTGTAATGGGTTTTATATCAGACTGTGACTTACCTTTCTTTTCTAATGATCTCCTACATTGACTTTAGAAAGGAAAACATTAAAATCACAAGCTCAAAGATCACTAGATCAGTACATGTAAGTGTCATCACTGGTGGTGACTTACAGTGAGTATTAGTGAGTTATTAATTGCAAACTGATTCCAGATCACTTGTTCAATTATCTACATCACCAGGGCTTGCTCTGCATTTGTATTCATGGCTTTATGACTGTAAGTATTCAACAAAAAGCCCTGCTTTTCTGAGTGCAGAAAAATAGATTATTTGAAAATTTTTCTTTGCAGATTAAGGTAGTTTATTCTCCTGACTCCAGCGAAAAATACAAGGGCACCTACTGCCTTAGCCAGCAGCTGAAAGCAGTGTGTTTGGACCATAGATTTGGTACTTAGAATCTGTAAATGTCCCACATCAAGCATTTAAATTATTTGTACATCTATCCCTATGTCTGCAAAATAGAACATATTGAAACAAAATTGTGGTTACCACTGAATGTCCCTGCAAGTGACAGTGTCCTGCTCTTAAGATGCTAGGTGTTGCACTTATTCTCACATGAAACTTCACAGCTCCTTACATTAACTGAAATGCTTTTATCCACAAGAGGGATAATTTTGTATTCTGCATGTATTCTTGGTCATTAATGCTGGAATGCCCTAATTGTTTCAAGAAGTCTCCTCTGAACATAACAAATCAGCAAAAGTCACTTAACTCTAAATTATATTTTTCCTTCCAAATCAATGAGAATAACAAAACAAAACAAATAAAGAAACAAACAAATCCCACTCTTTGTTGCATATATAAATTGTGTTTTGTGTGGAAGAGTATTTTGTGGAATATGCTAAGTGTGGAAGGATGGTTAATGTCAATATTGACTGCTACCTGTGTGTTGACCATTTGTAAACCACGAGGCATTTTGGTCAAGCAGCCGTATTTTTTCCTTCATCCTTTGGCATGTTTTTCCTTGTTTTCCAGAGAAATTGAAAGGTTTTTGCTTTCACTGCCTTTTCTTGACAGAGATGCCACAAGGTATCTATACATCTCAAATGCTAACACAAAATCAATCTGTGTGATTATGCAATTTAACTGCATTTGCAGTGCTAATTTATCTTCTAGCATCTGTAAATTACTTTATTATAAAAAATTCAAAGGCTTAGCTGAAAGCCAAATTAGATCTGGTAGCAACACAAAAACATTATCAACAGGGGAAATCTCTAAAAGCACTAGCAGACAACAAAACATCGACTGATGTGTAGAAAGACATAAAATGTGATATAAATTCATTAAGTGCTGACTATTGTTGTTTTTATTAGATATCTGAGTAAAAGTATATTACTGCAAGGGTTTGCCAAGTTGCCCTACAGGGATCCAATTTGCCATTTTCTTTTAATCCATACTATTCCTGTACTTTAGACGTGTATTTTTGTTTATCAATAAATTTCAGTTTCCCAATTAAAGTGGGAGGGGCAGAAGGTTACAGGGCCTTTGATAAATTAAGGCAAAAATTGCCCTCCCATTAGGTGAATTTGATAGCTGAAAGTGTTTCCTCCAGTTGTTAAACTATAGGAACTGAATTAAATGTTAAGAATTTTTTCCTCGATGAGAAAGCAACCTATGAATTCAAGGTCAAAAATTTACGTAAAAAGGCAGCTTGGAAATAGTAGAAACTTAAAAGGAAACTAATGACCTTTAAACTTCAAAGGCAAATTTTCTGTCAGTGTGCTAATGTAGCACAAAACTGCACTGACATTGTTCTTCGTGTCACATCTGATACTGAAGGAAACTCTGATCTTGCTCAAAAAACCTTTACCCTACTAAAGGGAAAACATTTCAAAAAACTCTCTCTTTTGTAATTTCAAGTAATATTTGATGTTTACTTTGTTTCAGTTCTGGAAGAATTTGACATAAGACTTGACATTTTTATTAAGCTGAAAATCTGGCAAAGACAAATCTACTTAATATTTGAGTATCAAACAGGTAGTAAAAGCAATGCCTTGACACAATAAAGACACACAGAAGGAGTCCAATGTTCTCACACATTCTTTTTACCACATTTTCTGACTCAAACACCATAAACAAGATATCTGTTTATAAAGTTCGAGATTGGAAAGTTCCTTCTGCAGACAGTATGATAATCTTTATGAATGGAGGTGTAGGATGAATTTGCTAGTTAGTCTCACACTACTGGAAGATTTTGAACAACAATCCAAAATCCATCTAATATAATTCTTACAAGATTATAATATTTTTGGATGACTTTTTGTCTTTAATAATTGCATATGATACTTGGTAACAGAAATGTTGGGAAAAGAAAAAAATCCCACAATATGAAGTGTTTCATCTGAAAGAAGATAAGCAGCCATTTATAGACCTACTGAAATCTTAAAGTAATATGACTGTCATGATTTTGCCTTAGGAAGTATCCCATGTCTTTTTATATCATATATTTATGTTCTACCTTTTAAGGCTCTTAATTAGGAACATATAGGCATATATGTTGATGAATGAGAAAAAAATTTAGACACTTAAAAAAGTCAACATGTCCTTGATAATATCTCTTCACTCTTAACTATAAATGCACAACTGAAATATGACTGATTTGCCTGCATCTCTTCAGAAAACGTACTTCTTAACCAAGTGAATCTTTTTCCAAATGCCTGACTGCATAGCCTATATAGCCAAGAGAGACTGATTTACAGCTGGGGTTATTTTATCATGATTTTTCTCTAGTTCATATTCTATAATCATAAACGAACTAAATCCTTTTTGAGCTCAGAAAATAAAGTAAACCTGAGAAACAAAATTTTGGAGGCAGTTTCCAATCCTAGCCACTCACACGAGAAACAAAATATTTGTTAAACAATGAGTCACCCAAATTTTGGCAAATAAAAATACAACTATTCTGTGGGCTACTGCAGACACTGATTACAAACACTTAAGGTCTGTCTGTCAGTTGTGTATGTACCAGATGACAGAATTTGTGCATCCCATTTGGCATCATTGGAGCTAGTTTACATAACACGATTCACAAAGCTGTTTCATAGTCCATTAATTTTTACTATTACAAAGTACAAATGTAAAAAAAAGCAGATTCCTTTGTACCAACAATATACCAAAAAAATTGTTTTTTTTTAAAAAAAGAGGGAAAAGATATTATGGTAAGAATACTAGAGGAAGAAAGAAAATAATTGGAAATTGACCTGTAATAGCAGAACGTGCTCAAGTTGTAACAACGTCGCCTCAATCATAGTAAACAGTAGATTTACCTTAAGTAAATCCAAACCTCAAAAAAAATCCAGAGATGCAGCCCTGCCCTACACATAGCCTGAAAGAATGAATATTCTCTCTTGTTACTAAAAGATATGCTCCATTAGATGGAAGTGTATGCTTTAAGCTCCGAGAGAGGAGAAGAGAAAGTTAAAAGAAAAAAAGTAGAGAGAGATATGTGTTCAGCTCTGGGGTACCCAACATTAGAAGGACATGGACCTGTTTGAGCGAGCCACTGAAAGATTTATGTTAGACATAAGAAATAAATATTTTACATTGAGGGTGGTGAGGCACTGGAACAGATTGCCCAGAGAAGTCGTGAATGCCCCATCCCTGTCAGATTGGAGGAGGCTTTGAGCAAGACATATACCAATATGAGAATTACAACATTTAGGGAATAGTAACTGTAGGAAACTAGTTAATATTGGAGTGCAGGAAAAGAAATAAAACTTGGAAAAAGGAAATATTGTGTGGTCACTGGGGATACATAGATGTACTGAGGGAAGAGAAAACACAAATTGAGCAAGATGGGAGAAGGAGTGATGGGAATAGTGGAGAATAAGAAGGGAAAGGAATCAGAGAAAGCTTTTAGTTCGGTAGATCCATTCTTTTACATTTCCCCAAGAAACATTAAATCCATATGGAAGGGCATGATGGAATACTTGTTTCTTAGGGGATTTAGAGGTGAAGCATAAATATAAACCATAGCAGAAAAATTGTAGGGCAGACAGCTTAAATAACCAAGGTAACAGGGGAATACAGAGTGTCTGTATTTTTAAAACAGACTTTCTTCTTCAGCAAATCTTGAAGTATAACTTATATAAATCTTCAATTTCTCTTTTTATAGACTATCTTGTGTGCTTTTCTCTGGAAGTGCTATACACTCACCTTGGCATAAGTAAGCCCCCTAGCCATTTCCCTCTCGATCAAAGAAAACATTCAGCAGAGCAAGAGTCTTTTGACAGAAGGACTTCTCTAGGAGCAGAGATCTGTTCACACATCCTTTACTGCTCTACAGTCTCCAGTAGGAACGGCAAAGAGTTATAAATCCCTTGCAGATACAGGATATTAAGAGAATTTTTTTCTTTCCTCAGGTACAATTCTACGGTTTTATCTTTTAGTTGACTGTGTTGTCTTGTCAATTGTCCTGTGTTTTTTCTTCCTTTTCACCTTCCTTCTTTCATTAGAATAAGTTTTTCTTACTTCATATTCTACTTTTTAATTGCAGATTTTTTTTGGGGGGGGGTTGTTTTGGTTTGGTTTGGTTTGGTTTGGTTTGGTTTGTTTTTTCTTGTCTGCACTGTGCTTATCCTTCATAATGCAAATGCGAAGAAAAGGAAAACACAATGTGAAAAAAATGCTATGTAACTATACTCCCAGTTAGATCAGTTTTGGAAAATGAATACGGAACCAGCGGATATAAGCGTAACTATTTACGCTAATGGCCCATTATTAGCATTAGTATTTTCATAAATCTCTACCATGTTCAGACAAGGGGAGGTAGCAGGACCCTACTGTGTTCCCATGAATGCCAATGATGTTTTCTGAGATTCCTCTTTTTGCTCTCATTTTACATTGGAGCATTTGGTTTCTTGAGGTAAGTACAATTTGTTTTAGCTCCACCAAGATACAAGTCTGTAACAATTGCACTTGTATTACTGAAGGAAGGAAAATAAGGACCACTCTCTAGCTCTGAGAGCAAGTGCCACGTCCAGATGGTTAAATCTCTTATCCTTCAAAACAGAGTGTCATCAGCCTACCTTTTGGGATTGACTTGATCAGTGCTGTCTCCTAAACTACATCCGGGAACTGTCTGTGCAAACACTAGCTGACCCTAGTGACAACCATATTAAAAAGGTAAGAGTAGCAATGACTGTGGAGCAGTGTCTGTTCCCATATCACTGTGCAGATTAATTTACTAGTACAGGCATTGCCAACAAAGCTTTTAAGTGCTTCTGTAAAGCAAATAATAAAATTAAACTGGCAGTTTTCCCAGCGTTATGTTAATCTTTTTGGGTGTATTTGAACATAATTTTAAAATCCAATAAATGCTAAAAATAAAGAAAAACATTAAAGTATATTTGTTTTCTCATTTTGGAGAATGGTAACCCTAATAAGGTGAAATCTTAGGTTGCTTTATTTTGTCACACATTAAAGGGATTCAGAAAAGGTTTGCAGATGGAAGCACTGGCTTGGACTTTCTCTGTGAGACACATAAAGGTCTCCATAAACAAGTTAGCACAATAAAAATTGGAACCCTGGATAGATTGTATATGAAAAATACACACTTAAATATTTCTAGCTTTAAGACTCAAATTGGAATATATCTGAGCTGTACAAAATGATATGAATATGTAAACATGGTTTACATGAATGTGAGAATTTCTGAACACTGGGGCTGAACACCAAGGTCCAACATAACTTTTCATATATGGCTTGCATAGACTTCTTGCTATTATTGCTATTATGGTTTACCATACTGACAATGTGCTCTCTTTCCTCTTAATGAAATTTTTGCTTCTTTGTTTTGTATATAGATGCAAAGGGGAATGAACATTCTGAAGAAGGGTGTTCTTTAGTAATCTTGACATTTTAACAGCATTGACATACGCTATTAAAAAAAGAATCCTTTACTATTTGAGCCCATTCCATGATACTATTAACAACAGAAAAAGGATTTTATGCATGCAAAACCCCAGAATAAAATGGAAACTGCACTGTCATTTCTTGTCTTCTTGCTAATTTACTCAGGAATTTGCACTCTTTATTGGACTTTTAAAATAAAGGTAGTCAAGTGAAAAATCCCTTATAGATCTGAATTCATAAATTCATGTTAGAAAAGAAGCCAAACAGGCTATCAGATTCTGACACAGACCTCTGTTTCTTAAAATAATGAAGATATTAGAGTCAAGAACCCAAATCTAAGGTTGTTTATATAACAGGCTTTTCAGTGAAAGATTAATCCAAAAAGAAGATGGTGAGCCACTAAAACTGTCTTCTTCTACAAGCCTCTGTTACAGTCAAAGACATTACAAAATGCCTGAAATTACTTTTGTGCTAAAAACCAGTTAAGCCTCTCTCTCTGAAGACTCTAGCACGAAAGCCAAAAGAAAGAAACCATTTAGAGGCTATCTAGAACTGCTATGTTTGACAAATATTTTTGATGAAGAAGAGCTTTCTGAAATGTAAAAGGAGGATATAAATCACACAAGAAAACCAGGAATAACATTAGGAAAGATTGATTCTGTCCTAGTTACCTGAGACATTCCTTACTCTTTCGTTTTCAAAATATGTATTTATGTCTTGGGCTGCTTCAGCTTATCCTGCTGACTGTAGTTCAGGAAGGGGGGAAAGTTGTGACTTTCACCCAAGGGTGAAATTCTCTCTACCTCATAGCACAATCCACTGTTTCAGATGGTGTCAACCCAATTCAATGGAAACTTTCTCTCATAATGGCATTTGCTCCTGCTGCATTTTAATATAGCCCTTGGAGGCTGTCATTTTAAGTTGGATAAGAGAATAGCATTGCATGGAAATGAGGATTGTGCTACGAGGTAGAGAGAGTTTCACAGCAGCTAGGAATTTCTTTGCCTAACTATGGCAGCATTGTATCTTTACAGAATATTGCTTCAAACTATTAAAGTTCTTGTATTACAGTCAGAATTGGAAACAGATCCTGTATTTCCTCATTTGAATTTAGAAAAGGATACATCTGAAGTAGCAACAAAGTTCTGACATGACCAATATGCAGAGCCTGAGACATTTTAAAGCTTTTACCGTTTCCCTTGACTAAGGATAATGTCTCACACTTTGTAGGCTGGTTAAAGTCTTCAGAAAAAAATACTCAAAATTGGTAAATAAAGAATATTCAAAATAATTGAAAGCATTTTAGAGGATTATCAGTATAGAAGATTTTTTATTTAAAAACAATACATTTGAAGCTATAAAATTAAGATTTGAATGCTAAGATTTTTTTTAGATTGCCACTAAATTGAAAATCTCTGTGGAAGGAAGGACAGATGGATAATCCAGGCAAATGACCTAAAAATGTCACTAATAACAAAAAAGGATAACATTGACTTTTCATAGGTCTTACCCGCTTATTTCAATTATATAATTTGCTGTTCCAATTGTTATAGTAATCATATTTGAAAAGCTAAACCAGGAATTTTAATTTAGGACATAGAATCATACAATGGTTTGGGTTGGAAGACACCTTAAAAATCATCTAGTTCCAAGCCCCTGCCATGGGCAGGGACACCTTCCACTAGCTCAGGTTGCTCATAGTCTCATCCAACCTGGTCTTGAACATCTCTAGAGATGGGACATCCATGACTTCTCTGAACAACCTATACCAGTGTCTCACCACCCTCAGAGTAAAAAATTTTTTCTTTGTATCTAACCTAAATCTCAGGTCTTCCAGTTTAAAACCGCTATGTCTTGCCTTAACACTTCACAACCTGATAAAGAACCCCTCCCTGTCTTTCCTATAGGTTCCCTTTTCATTCTGGAAGGCTGCTATAAGTTTCCCCTGAGCCTTTTCTCTAGGCTGAACAACACTATTTGTCTCAGTCTGTCCTCATAGGGGAGGTGCTCCAGTCCTCTAATCATTTTCATGGCCCACTGGACTTGCTCTAACGGATCCATGTCCTTCCTGTGTTGGCGACTCCAGAACTGATCACGTATCCCAGGTGAGGTCTCACAAGAGTGGAGTAGAGAGGAAGAAGAATCACCTCCCTCAACCTGCTGCATACTATGAAGATTACATACCATGAAGATTATCAGTTTCATCTGCGAAAATTTGAGCCCAAATCCAGGATTAATTTTGGAAGGTTTATGTAACAAGAAATCTTGTCACTGTTGAGATTTTCAGTCAAACCATATCTACATTTTTGTGCATATTCCGTCATTTTTTTGTCTGCTGAAATAACAGACTAAATGATCAAACATTTGCCATGGAAATGCTATCAACTGATTTAATTTAAATACAGAATACTCTCAGAGACCTAAGCCAATTCAAATTCTCCTCTATGTACTTCTCAGGAACAGCGCATGGATGGAGTGCTTCTGCTGTCCGTTAGCTGACGTATGGTTTAGTCATTGCATGTCAAAAATGTGGTTTACTTTTTCCAGTGGGAGCAAAATTTTAACTTGGCCAGGGAAATGCACTTATCTGCACTGTGTTAATTATGGCTGCTGCTGGGAATGTAAGATTTACATGCTATTTTTTTGTCATAAATACTGATTTCAGTGTTATAAAATAATGAAACAGGTTTTCTTTCAAAGGCATTTGTCATTATTGCAAAACTGTATTGGCATGATTTTGCTGTGGGAGGTGAGAAATATACTCCATATATTTTAAGGGAGAAAAGCAAATATTCAGCCATGCCATGGAGGGAATATCATTCCTCATGTGCATTTCTGTGTTTACTCAGGCTCATTTGTTCTGTTCTATATCGGTTCTGTGGTAGATTTCTGGTGTAAAATGATTTGTAGATGCTTAAACTGTATTTGTGCAAATACTACTATACCAATCTGATCCTTGGAGATAATGCTGAAATAGTACAATAGCTCTTATCAAATATCACTAGGAGAGAGCAAACTTCAAGATCCCAAGACAGAACTGATTATAAATATTTTATAAGATAGATGTCTAATGGATGGATCAGATTTACTGTGAACAAGAGGCCTTTATTTTTCTCCTCTTTTTTTTTTCCTTTTCTTTATCTCTATAGCTCAACACAGGTAATGAAGAATCAGTGTGAGATCATTTGGCTTTGAAAATTTCCCTCACCAGTCAGACTGTACATAAAATAAGATTTTCTAGGCTAACTCTGCCTTTGTTTTCTTAGCTATTTATACATACTGACAAAGTTTGTTTATTCTTTTCAAAAGAACACTTGTATCTTATCTCTTTATAAAGCATCTATCCTATTTTTACAGCTTTAGTACAGTAAAGGGAAAAAAATAGAAGAAAGAACTATTTGAAGATGTCAAGATTTTTTTCTTCTCTCATATTTCCTCTAAAAAAATACCATTAGTGTTATTTAGTAAGATTAAGTTTTCCCAAAGGAAGGAAATATAATATGAGATACTGTACCTTGCTTGCATGATTTATAGGGTTCTTCAGTTCATTATCAAATGGTTATGAGTTCAGAAATTACACATTATGTCCTATTTCTCAGTTTTCTCATTTATGATGTAAAAAAATGTGCATATAATGTCTATTGCAGATAAGTAGTGTATTATTAATTTTGCAGGGTAACTAGTAGAGTTCTTTCACTTTCATATCTATTTTTAGATTGAAGTGACATGAGATCTACTACAATTACACCAAACAACAGCAACATTTTATAATAGCATTTATTCTATATGAGGAGTGGTGAAGAGATGGCTTTATTGGCATACAACCTAACAGATGCATTGGATATTGTTATTTCTCCAGCATATAGTACTGCAGTAGATAAAATGAATAATCATCTCTAAAGTGATTTCATTTTGAGAATTGTTGCACTTGTACTGGATTGAACAATTTTTGTTACTTTGCCCTGTAGACTGGACTGTGGTTCGTGCAGATATTGGGTTTCTATCTGAAATGAATATCCATAATAAAAGTTTGTCAATAGGCAAATATTAGGTAGTTAGCATTAGATAAAACTTTATTAACTGAGATAACCAGGTCAGATCTTTGGGGCTGTTCCCCTTTTCAGACTTAACATATACTCTTTGAGTATTCCTAGTTTTCTGAGGATGTTCCAGGGAGATCTAGAGGTTTTCTTGCATTGTATTTCTTCCATTCTGAAATAGAGGGCTGAAAAATAACACTCTAAATAAAAGAATAAATAAGGCATTTCAGGGCAACTTTGCTTTTCTGTTTTGACATGCAAATAATGTTACCTCTCCTAGAGCAAAGATAACCAACATCAGAAAAGATAAAACATTCTATGCTCAATGAAACATGACTGGACCATAAATGTTATTTCGTATTATACAATAGGAGTCACATTCTTAGCATTACTAAATGGAATAAAAATTTGTCTTGAGAAAGAGAATGTATTTTAAAAAAAGAAATCTTTGTAAACATTTTGGTTAGTGAAAGAAAACTCTAGAACTTAACTTTTGGTAGCTGCTTCCCTTTGTTGAACAGAAGCTGTTTTCAGTACACTAGAGAAAGTCAACTACTGAGAGAGGAGACGACATTGAAATT
This sequence comes from Dromococcyx pavoninus, assembly GCA_033558185.1. Classification (NCBI taxonomy): domain Eukaryota; kingdom Metazoa; phylum Chordata; class Aves; order Cuculiformes; family Neomorphidae; genus Dromococcyx; species Dromococcyx pavoninus. The sequence continues at coordinate 2,928,841 of JAUMJL010000199.1, read as the reverse complement.
CTTCAGCGACATTTTTTGTTAAACTTCATTAAAGTGGATGAAATGGGATCAATTTCAGAAGAGTGATGGGGCACTAATGAAGAGAGGCCCAATGCTATTTAGAGCAGCACACATCTGATGTTTTTATTCTGAGATCTGTTCCAGGGGAGCAACCTTACTCCTTAGTTTCTGTTCTTTGTGTAATTATCACCTTCACTGCTAAGGACAGACTTCACATCATTTAATCACTCCATCGGCAAAGTCCTTGTCTGTGACATCCAAAAGCAGGCAGGAATGTGTTACTGAAAGAGAAAAGGACACAGAACAATTTTTTTAATATTGGAAAACAGAGAACTCAAGCTTTTATGTTTGATCTAGGATAACATATGATAAACAAACACAATAGAGAAGGTAACTACAGTCACTCATACTTCTTCATGTCAGGCTTTTTTTAAAATCCAGATTGTATTCAACATCGATGCTTTTGAATTTCTCAGATACTACTACAAAACTTCCAATTCTATTAAGCCATTAGATAATGTAGTCTGCTCAGTTGTTGTTTACAGTCAACAAGAGACTACTATACCGAGGTTAGTGACCTGAATCAGGTGACAAAAAAATAGGCTGACTCTATGTTCGTGCTTTTGATCTTGGTTAGTCATAATTCCCCTACCAGCCTTTTCTTTATCTGCTTAATTGTATTCTATCTGGGGCAGGGAAACTTTATAATACTGTTTCCTAGGGTGTCTTGAAATTGAAGATGTTCAGGAATTCAGTTTGGTTCTGTATGAATGTAAGTATTGCCAAATGAAATTGTTAAACCACAATATGCTTCGCTGTATTTCCCTAACATGATCCAGCAGTTAAGAATAAAATAATCAATATCAGTCATGCTATGTGGTTACTGTCTAATACCCATAAACACCTCCTGAAACACTTCCCACACAGATATTATTAAAACAGTTCCTTTATGATAGCGTTCTTGAAAATTCCAACAATATTCTTCAGAACGAGATCATCAAAATTTTTTATTCTAAATGTAACGTGCCATATCTCTCCTTAGTTTGTTATTCCTGCCTTGCACTCTCCATACAGAGCTTCCCTGAGTCAATTCTAACATCCTGGATGCAGTGATTTATGACACCAAAGTAAGCAGATATTTACTACCTACCTTCTTACTACAGACTTCAGTATTATGAGTCAGTTATTCTACCTTCAAAGAGCTCCCTACTCCTGTGTTTTCAGCTTGAAATAACATTTTGTACTAAGCAATTCACTTTTGTTCAGAGGAACAGAAACAGCTTCCATGCCCACATAACTTATTTTAATGTATAATATAACATGATCCATAAGTATGTCTAATCCAGGCTCCCCAGCACATACAAAAAAACCTAGGGACTAATTGAAGTGAGTCCAGTGAAAGACATAATAAACCACTTTTTTTACAGTGAAGATGGTCAAACCAGAGATGTTGTGGAGTCCCCATCTGTGAAAATAATCAAGATCTGAACACAGTCCTGGGCAAAATTTTCTAGGGGAGCAGGGTTTTGGGCTAGGTGATCTTCAGTGGTGTCTTCCAACCTCAGCTATGCCGTGAATCCTAATATCCAATATAAACTTCCCCTGGCACAACTTCCAGCCATTACCCCTAGTCCTATCACAGGTTGCAAGAGAGAAACAATCAGCACCTGTTTCACCTCCATCCCTTGTGAGAAGGCAGTAAACAGCTATGAGATCCCCTCTCAGTTTTTTCTTTTCCAGGCTGAACAGACCAAGTGACTTCAGCTGCTCCTCATACGACATTCCCTCTAAACACTTCACCAGACTTGTGGCCCTTCTCTACGTGTAGCACATCATTAAAGTTCTGCTGTTTAGTCATTTCAGGCCAAATTCACCCATAGAAAGCATTTCTGCCTTCAGCAATATCTTCCCACATAGAAAGGTAAAAGGTGATCATGTAAATAACCTCAGAGAACAATAAAATTCAGGAAAAAAACAGTTGAAATTACATAGCTTCTCCAAAATCTTGTCATGTATGAATAGCTAACTCAGAATCCAGAAGAGTGGTACTTTCTATGATTTTATCTGAAAAATTTATATAATTTAGTGAAATTCAATATTAGTGGTTTTTCAATTTAAACTAAAATTGATAATAAGTCTATCAATGGAAAAATTTCCAACAGAATTCTCTAGCTTTTTCCAATTTTCTTCTAAAATCAACACATATTTTAAATCTGGTTTGGCTTATTTTTTGGTATTTTTTTTGTTTTTCCCAAATCTAGCTTTAAGGTAAATCCTTCTTGTAAAACTAATTTCTTAGATCATCACCACTAGTCAATATGTTATGTTCCTATTCTTATCCTAATAAATTTTTTTTTTAAAAAGAAACATTATCTTTAATGCATTCAATTCTGTTTCACAAATTCTGTAAGTTTGTGGAAACAGACAAACACAATAAATGCTAAATATTTCACAGGCAGAATTCAGAGCCATAAGCAGGGAATCAGACCTATTAGTCTAGCTTGGTTTAGGGTATTACAGGTTTCTAAAATCTCATGGAAGTGTGTATTTGTTATTAGCAAAATGAGTTTGAATTTCTCTTATTTTTTTTCCTCATAATACATTGTATATTAAGAACAAGCTTTTCAAAAGTGACAGTTAGGATCATTTTCAGAAACAACTGAGCATCTGCTCTCTGAAATTAGATCTTTTAATGGTGCAAAATTGATCCAAGAAACTTCATAAACCTTTTCCAAGGGCCAGAAATTCACCCTTCATATGCGGTGATTTTAAGAACAAATTAACTTTGACTTAGAACTGGTAGGCAACTTCTATAAATGACTTATTGGTAAAATTACTTCCAGAGCTTCAGAAGTATTAATTGTACACATTCTGAAAAGCAGAAAGAATAATAATGCAATGATTAGTTTATTAGTGCAATGGAAAAGAGGGAAGAATGGAAGAAACAAATGGTACCCCTCTTCCTAAGAATCTGTTCACCCTAGAAGTGGAAGTTGCAGCCTGGTATGTGGGGAGTATTAGAAAAGATAAATATGTTGTGACATTTTCCAGTTTGTTGCTTTCTCTGTCTTCAATCTTAAATATATAGCTGTTGTTCTCCTAATGTGACAAAATCCCATTGCTCTCAGCTTAGTAATTAAAGTGCAGTAATATTTCAGGTGATAAAAATATGAAGACATCTGTTAACATTCCTGAAGTTACCCCATCCCTTCATTTTATTCAAAGATGCAAATAAGTGTATGTAGTTAGCTTGGAAAAATACAATGATTATGGAATAACATGACTATGGTAGACACATTTAAATTAAAGGTCACTGCCAAAAGAACTGTCATCTCGAATACCATTAAACATAGCAGAAAATACATGTCAGAGTGCCTAGAAAGTCTATTGGGGCTAAATCACATTCAGATAGTTGGATCAGATGGTTGTTTATTTAAGATAGGTAATGCATATGCATTAGGGAACTGGGGTGGCTGATAGTTTTGCAGAGAATTTCATGTAATTCTACTGAATCTCGTGGCAGAAAACAATTAAAACCTTATTTCATATTTTTTACTACATACATATTTTAAACACATTTCTTTCATTATAGGCTACCTCAAAATATCTTCATTCATGTTTTATTGGACTTTCCCTCCCCTTCCTTCTTACAGCTGTTAGGAGAGTATCCACTCAGCATTCAATTTATGACTTTTAATCCAGACTCTCCAGGTTTTCTGTTTAATTGCTTGTTTCCGAATCTTTGTATTCAAGAAAAGTCCTATGATTTAAATCAATTTAACTGGTGACTGGACAATGTGACCAGAAGGGCTCATTAAGTCCTTTCTTCTGACATTGCAGACAGCTGTTTGAACCAGAAAAAGTAACAGAATACTTTAATCACACAGCAGACATCTTTCAGAATCCCATAGAAAATTCAGACTCCAAAGAACATACCAATATGCGGCACAGTAGCCACAGCCATATTATGCAACAGGAAAACCACAGGACAGATTAAGGACACAGACAGTACTCCGTTTTACTAGAATGAAGAAATTCTACTTTTGATAGGTCCCTTATCAGGCCATAAAGTTATTTTATAAAAATACTTTCAACTCTAATTTAAATCTCTTATAGCAGAATCAAAACCCAAATACAGAAAATAATCAATAGACCAGCAGAGGAAAAGCAGAATGTTACTTGATGTCACAATGGGAAACCTGATGAGAACCAGTACTTATCACCTATAACGGAAGGTAAAAAGCAAATTTTTTCATGCCATGAAGTTGTTTTCAATTCATTTCCCCAAACTACACCAAGAAAATGGAATAAATATCCAGAAAGTTTTATGGTAAACAAAATATTTGTTTATCATAAACAGATTTTATTTGTTAATTTAGAAATACTGTTTATCTTATTGGTGTATTACTACATAGAATGGTAGAGTTTCTGTACCAAAGATTTTCTGAACTTTAGTTATCATTTTCATCACTTCTAATTTGAGTGGACAAGTAGAAAAAAAGTTAACTGTTATCACTTGTATTAAAGATACTTGTTATAAAGGTCGCTTGCTGATGTTTATAGTAGTCCTCTAAGAGACGTTTCAAATCAAGGCAACTCTTTCAAGTTTAAAGTTGTGGAGCATCTGTTAAAGTATAAACTTTTGTGTTATATCACTTGCATCAGCAATGTCTTTGCTAATGTTACGTATGCACTGCCTAGACATTCATGAGTATTAGGAGTTTCATAGCATCACAGAATAATTTAGGTCAGAAAAGACCCTTAAGGTCAAATTCAACTGTAAATCTAACACTGCCAAGTCCACCAAGGTGTTTCACAAGTGCATTTGAAATTGCAGAAAAAAAAATGTTATTCAAATATGTGGTGAAAAGACAGATGATTAAAAATTACATTCATTCTTGCACTGTGGTAGAACAAGTATTAGAGATAAAAGTTTGTCGATGACACAACAGTATAAATTCTGTGGAGTTGAATATGAGACAATCTGTTAAAATTTCTGCCAAAAGTGCTGCTTTAGGTGAGGGTGAGACTAACCTAAGTCCTGTTTTTTTTACATTTCCTTTTCCAAAAATAATTCAGAGATTTTAACTGTTCTCAGATACCTTTTCCTTCTAGGTTAACATTTGCCGCAACACCTTTTCTACTTGTGAGAGTACCAGAAAGTACCAGAAAGAAATGCAAACACAAACAGAAAACAGGGATGATATGCCCTAAAAGATGAAATTGGTACAAACCTTCAGGTAAGGTCTATCCATAAACTAGCACCAGAAAGAGAAGACTTGAAGTCAAAGATGATTTATCAGCATTCTCACTCCTGTTGTGGTTTTGCCTGTAAAATGGTTCTGTTGGTTCTCTGCGGCTTAAGTGTTTGGAAAAACATGCATCTACAGGAATGATGGGGGTGTGTGTGGGTGGGTGTGAGTGTGTGGGTGTGTATGTGTGTGTTAAATATGTTCTGAGCTGTATGGATATGCTGTCAACATTGCCACCTGAATTCTTTGAGGAGTATTTTTCCTGGCCTATGTATTTTTGTCTTCTGAATATCTGCAACTGTATTATTCCCCCAGTGAAAAAGTAAGTATCACACAGAGATTCTCTGTTAATCTGAAGAACAAATCTTCTAAATACAATTTAGATAGAAGCTGTCTTGGATGCAGATTAGGAACATTGACTGAACCAACCTCATAAGAAAATCTGGGTTCTTCAAGTGTAAATGTGTTTTAAGTGATAAAAGGCTTCCAAGTTCAAGGCTGGCAGAAACAGTTAGATTATGTCCAATAAAGTTACAACTAGAAACTTTAGATGTTTTTGGGAGCATTTAAGAAATGATTTATTGTTAGTAATTTCTCTCTCTCTGCTGTATCTCTATGAGATAATGCACTTATCCTCCGATTATCCTCCTCTTTAGGCACGAGTTGTCTAGACTTGTGAGGAGAGAGAGAGGGCATTAATGGTTTTTATTCAGGCATCCAGCGAGGCGGCACAGAAAAGGAAATGATTATTTTTTAACTGAATGCACTGGTAGTGATGCACCCAAATGCCCCAAATTAGCCTTATTTTTCAAAGTTTCTAGAGGAGCAGAATGCAGGATCCGTAGCATACATATTAACAGTACCAATTATCCATGTGACTGCTACTCTTCTTGAGCTCTATATGTTTCAGAAGATACATTTTCTTTCTTTATGCTTTGTGCTCGAAGTGTGAAATCCAATAAACTAAACCAGAGAAGTATTGCTGATATAATGGGCTTTTTTAGTACTTCCCATTGGAGCCACCAGGCTAATTAATTCCTGTGAGATAACCATGTATATTCTGCAAGTGGTTCTTGGAAACATGTGGGTAGAAGAAGGTTTCAGGGCATTTATTGGTTTTAATTTATATTTTTCCCAGCTTTTTCCCTTAATTCTTGTCGCAAGAAGAAATAATTCCTGCTCGATGTCTTTGTGCTCTTCATTTCCCAACAGCTGCTGGTTCTGAGTTTCATTGACAATAACTTTGCAGCATGTTGCTGAAGGCATTTCTTCTCTCAGACAGAAGTGAGAGTATATTTTATTTAATCACTTTTTCATATGTCTTTAGAGACAATAAAAATGGAAAATTATTTAAAAAACTAACAATTAAGGAAATGCTTGCCCAAGGATATTTGGGATGGAAGAGTTTAGTTGTCTCCTTGGAAGGATTTTAAGTTAGGGATTGAATGGAACAGTGCTGGATTGTATTTGCACTCATCTTCAATGGTCATAGTCAGCGTGACATCACAAAATTTGATGAGAAGTATGTTTTGGACATAAGTGTTTTTTCTAAATATTCACTCACACTGCAGGAACCTATATAGAGCAAGGATTTGTTTCCCTTTGAGCTCAAATTTTGGATGGCCATGAAGAAAAAATCTTTGAACACTGGTCTGTCAGACCTTCACTGACCTTTACAGTAAAGAGAGCTCACCTATGTACCATCAATTTTGTTATCAGCAATGCCTGGGAAACAAAGACTGCAGAAACATTTTGATTTTTTTGGTTCAAATAAAATGTTTGATATTTCTCTTCAGGTTTGCAGTTTGGCTCTCTGTCCAACTTTGAAATGATTATATGAAATATTTTTGTCTGTGTACATTTCTGAAAGCAAACATTCCATGTTCATCTTCTTAGTCTCAAAAACTGTATCATTCTGTATTTATTATCCATAAATAACCAATTACCAATTTGTTGTGAAAACATTTATTTATTCAAATGCACTGTGTAACAGTGGACGTGTATCTAAATTGATATCCAATACCCTACCTGGAGTATTGTGTCCAGTTTTGGAATCCCCAACATAAGGATATGGAACTGTTGAAACAGGTCCAGAGGAGGGCTACAAAGATGATCAGAGGGCTGGAGCACCTCTGCTGTGGGGACAGGATGAGAGAGTCAGGGTTGTTCAACCAGGAAAAGAGAAGGCTCTGGGGAGACCTTGTAGTGCCCTTCTACTACCTGAAGGGGGTGCAAGAAAGCTGGGGAGGAACTTTTTACAACAACATGGAGAGGGACTGGCTTTAAATTGGAAGGGGGAAGATTTAGGTTAGACATTAAGAAGACATTCTTCATGATGAGGGTGGTGAGACACTGGTACAGGTTGCCCAGGAAGCTGTAAATGCCCTGTCCCTGGAGGTGTTCAAGGCCAGGTTGAATGGACTCTTGAGCAGCCTGGTCTGGTGGGAGGTGTCCCTTCCCATGGCAGGGGGGTTAGAACTAGATGATCTTTAAGTTCCCGTTCCAACCCAAACCATTCTACGATTCTACTATAAATTAACAAACAAAGTTAAATTTAGAGCAATCAAAACCATATTTAGGACAATGCATTTAATAGGTCATAACAATTTTTGCTAGGAAAATCCTATAGAGACTTGGTATCATACTCTTATTGTTATCCTGAGGTAGTGAGAGTTAGTTAAAATTTCATTATAGGAACACTAAATACTAAAGAATTTTTACATGATGCTCCACAATGCATTACATGCTGTAGCCTAATCAATTACATATTTGTTTTTTAAATCTGATCATTGTATCAAGCAGCTTAAGAAATTTAGGGAATTTATTTTGAGATTATGTTCCTGCATATGCAAAGAATCTCTACTTTATTTCCATTTTAATTGGAGGAAAATAAAGCTGTATTTCATTAGGAAAATTTCACCCACCATTACTTGGTCTCAGTTTTAAACAAATGAGCATTTTTGATGCATTTGAACACTTGCAAGAGAGAGATACTTCTTTGGTTTCTAACTGCCCTTCATTTTTGTAAACACTTCAGTAAAGTTCACCATTTCATGTTCCTATTATCATCATTATCCACACTGAAATTATATCAAATATATTTGCCCTTATGTTAAGAATGTAGCTTGGTGGACCTAAATACTTACGCGGTTTTGTTCCCTGAGTTTCATTTAGAAAGTGTTCAAGGATAAAGCGATATTTTTTCTTGATGAGTGCTTCTAAGTAGCTTTTTCAACAAAGGCATTTTTTTCCAACTAGCTCACTTAAGTTAAAATAAAAATCTCTGTGAGAAATGACTTTCAATTATAAGAATATAACTGTGATTATAACTAAGTAAAAATAATTGTAACCATTAATTTATCTAAAATCTCTCTCATCTGCTCATTGCAGGTAATAGTTGGCTTAAGCTTCTCTGCTTGCAAAATTTCAACAGTAGTAATACCTCCAAACTGGTAATGTATTCACTGCAGCAGCAAAAATGTGCTTCTACTGTCTAGCTCTAAAAATTTGTGTAATTTCGATTAAGTTTGACCAGGCAGTAGCAAAAGGAAGAATGTCAGCAGTTCAATTCTTGTTTTTATATCTCGGAGGAAGTTAGAAAGATGATGCCTTGAATCTTCTGATCCCTCAGTCATGGGACAGGAGAATGTGTGCAAATGTGTCTGACGAGATTACTGTGGGAGAGAATCCAGATCCTCTTGGGCTGAAGAGAATTTAAAAGCCTAGTCTTACTCCTAGGTTGTAATTTAAAGTTGCGTACCATTATGACTGTTTCACTAGTTAAATTTTGACAATTTTTCAGTTTTCTCAGAAAAAAGACTTATTAATGCATTCCAGAATGTATGCTCTGTCACTTTTACATAGCAAAACAAATTTTAGAACTCAGAGTCACAGGTTTACACTCTGGAGAAAACTAGTATTCCAGAAGCATATTTCCATTTGAAATTTTGGAATAATTACTGTCCAAATTTTCATATATTTCTCTTGGTTTTTTACCTTCTCTCTTCACAAATACCTCATGAAACCCATGCACTTAACTCTCAGCAGTAGGTTCTGCCAGAGAGTGGAAAAGGCTAAAATTGAAGAGTTCAACCACTAAAGCCTGGACTTTTATAGTCTCCCTTCTTCCTGGCCCAGACAAGAAGTGAGAAAAAAAGTCTGCCAAGCTGACATTTTTAGATTCAAGTTTATATATATGTATACATCTATGCATTTATATATACACACAATTACAAAAGCATGCCTCAAAACCTAGGCCTTCACTTTCACAAATACATTATGCTTAGCATTTGGAAGTTCTTGATATTGTACTTTCTTGGATGTTTCTTTCCTTTTGTAAAGTGAATCCGTTCATGGCATTTAAGATAGATGAAACCTCTCTGAAAGATGTTCATTTTACCTGGCCTTGTGAGTGTCTGATTACTTTGCTATTGGACATCAATACATTTCTTTCAACTTTGCTGACACCTCATTAATCGTGAGTAAATTCATGCCAGGTCCTTGTGAGAATTGTAATTGATGCCCAGTGGCATCCAACTATGCTCTTAAATTGTTCGTCAATAAAGCAACATGTAAATTCTGTCCTTGAGGAACAATGAATCTACTTTATTTGGACCCCAACAGAGAATTCAAAACACATTTTCAAAATCTCCAGTTACTATGTTCCTAAAAACTACACTTAACAGTGAGGAAAAAAAAAGCACAGGAAAAAAAAGCACAGAAAAAAAGAGTATATGGAAATGTACTTAATGAGAAACAAATTTGAGCACAACACTGTACTGTAACATAGCTGTAATACATGATTCTCTGACCTGAAATTACTTCAAGGAGAGTGTAGTGGTGAATAGTGAAGGGAAGACCCCATTAACTATTGCATTGTTGTCCACATTACTCTTTCACGTTTACCTAGCTCCTCATATCACATACATATATGCACTGTTAAATTCTTGATTGTACCTTAAAATTCTGTAACGCAAATATAAAACTTTGGAATTCCAATAGTAAATTTTCTTCAGTATGCGGATATACTTATACTAACAATATCAATTATAATTTCTAAGCCATGGTTTTCATATTGTACAATATACCTCATTTAAACAAGCATGAATGCATTGTATTTTGAGAAAATATGATTTAAATGTAATTTATACTCTACATACAATTTTTCCAAAAAGGGAAAATATATACCATAATATGAATTATTAAATTTTAGGAGCAAGGCAACTGCTAGAAAAGAAAAGCAGATATAAACTTATATAACTTGAATATTTTTCAAAGTAACTTGTTGATGAAGAATTAAATTTTTGTCTAAGAAAATATTGATTATATTGACTTATATAATGATATAAATTAATAGTTTAATTTTAATAATTTTGCCATGTTGAAATTTATGACAATTGTTTGTTTCGTTTTTGGTAAGCTGGACAGCTGTCATTGTAAAGACTTCTATTAACATCCCTTTCGAACCCATTTTTTTTTCTGCTGAGACAGCCAAGAGCTATCCTGCATAAAGTATCTCACATTTCACACCAGAAAAATACATGGGTTTCCTTTTTAAGGTACTTGTCTTAGAAGAAATGTCCGGACAGTGTGACTAGCTACATTTTTTCTTTTCATTTTCTTATTAAGTTCCTCATGAGAGAGAAATATCAGTCTGAGAGTAACATCACAAATTATAATGATTTTAATCCTTACACGAACAAAATATTTAATGGAAAAATGTTAAACCAAGTGCTAATTCTTTGGAATTGCTGGGCGAGACTTCTGTTGATCTCACTTCAGTAAGCAGAAACAGTATTCATGTGTGTGTATGTTTATAATTACAGTATTGTACTACCAATTTCTAATGAGCTCCAGCTCACAATTCAATCATCAAAATGGTTAATGTACTTTGATGGGGCTTTTCCATAGTAGATAAGGGAGGACATTAAATTTACTTGTATTTTTAGGATCTAAATTTAGCATGTACATGAACACTTCCATGAATCTGCGCATAATATTCAAAAGCAACATTAAGAGCTGATTCAATTAGATTGCTGTGTATATCCGTTTCAGTCTACATATAATCATTATCAGTTAAAACCAACATATTTTACGGGGGAAAGTATTAATAAAAAGAAAGAATAAAAAAATCAACCTTCATAAGAAAAGAATACCCTTAAAACCACCCCAGAAACAAACAAAAGCCCAACAAACCACAAAACAATGAAAGACTTTCTAAGCAGCATATAACTAAGTGAAATACCGTGGCATACAACTGCTGTTGCTGGTCGTTGCTGATTTTTTCTTCTGGGTTATAGAAGTGTTCACTAGCTTAACTTTACCCAAGAGCAATACTGATACAAATGAAAGGAAGAAGAGCCTTTGACACATTAAACTAAAATTTGTACTTTGCTTCACCCAAAACCATGATCTTCAGCTCTAAGCAGATTGGGTTTTCATATTCACAGGAAATTATTAGGCTTTTTAGAAAACTGTGGAATTAAACAAAGGGACTGAAAAAGTCTCTCCCTTGTAAATGACAAGCATTTGTACTGGTATTGCTCTTCACATCTTCATGCTCTCTTCAAATAAAGACAATGTAGAACAACTTAGGGAATCAGTACAGGTAGAGAAGTGATTGACAGGGCAGTAGCTTTGCTTGAAAGGACCTGGGGATTACAGTGAATGCAGGTTGAATTTATATTCAGCAATACGCTTCCATGGCAAACAAGCAAAACATCACACTGAGCTACAATAGAAGCAGCATGACTGGCAAATCCAGTGAAGTAATCATCCCTCTGCTCAGAGCTAGTAAGCCTGCACTTTGAATGTTGAGTCCAGTTTTCATATCCCAGAGGTCTGTGAAGACAGTGAAAAAAAGGCTGTCTTGCTGATTGGGGCACATGATCTTCACTCTTTAGGAGTGGTTGAGGTAGCTGGGTTTGATTAGTCTGGCAGTGCTCTGTCTAAGACATTATTCAGTAGCAGTCTAAAGTTACCTGAAAGTTATTTCAGAACTGAGGCAGACAGCCTTTTCTCAGTTGAGCTAAACAACACAATGACGGGCAAGAGCCACATTGCTTCTTGGGAAGTTTAGATTGGACTATAAGGAAATGTTCTTCACTGGGAAGTCAGTGCAGGCTATAACCACAAAAGGTTTCTCTGTTTCTCAGAGAGGGTGTGGATCTCTGGTTTTAGAGGCTCCAACATTCATCTAGATAAAGCCACAGCTGACTGGTCCAGAACCAGAGACAGTCTTGAACTGATTAAGAACGTAGACTAGACGGTCTCCACAGGTGCTTCCAAATCAACAATCCTATAATGTTACTGAGCTCTTACTATGCAGGAAAGATCTTTCATGTTCCAGGAATCTCTAAGTCTGATTGAGCCTCATTGATCCCTTTACTACTGTCACAGAAAACTTCCTCAAATCTGAGTCTCTAAAGGAATCTCCTCCAGAAGAGACATTGTTCTGTTAATAAATTCCACTGGCAAAGACATTGATTCTCTATACAAGTAGCTACTACATTATTTAATATCTTCATATTTGTATTGACTTATTTAAAGTGTCCAGCCCTCAGTTATTTTTTCTTCTGGCCGACTGACTGTTGCCAGTGACACAAACAAATAAGTCAACAGTGCCTCTTAAACAGGTGTTGATACTTTTATGAAGAACAAATTCTAAAGATAATGTCCTTCATATCCTTCCCTCTTCACTGTATGAACCTTCAAAACTGTTGAAGCGAGGTTCCCACAATTTTTGTACTTCAGTGTAAATTCTGTATATTAAATTCTGTTATAAAAACCTGTATCACAGTGTATCAGATAAGAATTATTCAATGACCTAGAATTACTTTTCTCATGGTTCTGGTTCTTTATCACCATTAAAAAAAAAGAAGTGAAAACATTTTTTGACATGTATATGAGAAGAGAAATATTAAACGAGATTAATGACTTTATTTCCACAAACTCTTGGATGGCTTGCCAAGAAAAAAAATATTTCTCATGCATATGTGGTAGCATTCTCATTGCGGTGCTCAGTTTTGGCTCATGATCAATAGAATAAATTTAGACATAACTGGACTACTGCTTCCACTTACTCCTGTTGCTGTTCTACTTAGATTATTCCTGAAAATAGGACTAATGGGCTTTTACAAAGATTTATGCAAACATATAACCCTTTCTATGAAGAACGCTATTGCCAGTGCTAAAATGCAGTTCACCTCTAGCTAAGGCTGGAAAATTGCAAAAGACTTCATATAACCCTACTTTTGGCAAACATGTAGTTCCTTTAAGGCTATATTGGTCTCTTCTATATAACTTAAAGAAAATCTCTGCTAAATTCTTCTAGACAATGTAAATACTGACTTTTACTTACACAAAAAAGCACTCTACCACAGAAGTTGTCAGAAATTCTGTGATTTCAACAAAGTAATATTAATTAATAATAAGAATATCAAGATCTGTTATTGAGAAAGTATTGCATTTCAATTAGGAAGCCAATACTTTAAAAGTATTCCATAATAATGCATATCATAATATTCCTCAACACTTTGAGTCTGGCAGTCAGCTGTGGGATGAATAACAGATGCAGAGTGGAATGCCTCAGTCATCTGAAGAACACCAAGACACTGAATAACATGTATTATTCTCATTCACCTAGCACATGAAGCTATAAATTTACGTGGTTATGCAATTCGAAGAATGCATAAGCTACATACTGAGACTTGGATCTTGCCTCCTCAGCAAATGAGAGTATTTCTTTCACAATGGATCAATGATTAGAGTTAAGTGCCAGTATGGTCATTGACTCATTGACAGCTTCTTTCGTATTCCAGAAAAGAGGATGTTTCACCCGCTAATCTGGAAGGATATAGTGGAACAGTCAATAATTCACAGAATAACAGAATTATTCAGGTTGGAAAAGACGTTTAAGATCATCCAGCCCAACCATAAACCTAGCATTTTCAAGTCCATCACTAAACTATGTCCCTAAATAACACATCTACAAGTCTTTTAAATACCTTCAGGGATGGTAACTCTACCACTTCCCTTGGGTAACCTGTTCCAGTGCTTGACAACCCTTTCAGTGAAGTAATATTTTCTAATATTTAGTTGTAACCTCATCTGATGCAACTTGAGGCCATTTTCTCCCATCCTATCACTTACTACTTGGGAGAAGAGTCCAACACACCCTTCACTACAACCTCCTTTCAGGTAGTGGTAGAGAGTGATGAGGTCTCCCCTCAGGTTCCTTTTTTCTAGACAGAACAAACTCAGTTCCCTCAGCTGCTTTTCCTAAGACTTTTGTTCTAGATGCTTCACCAGGTTTGTTGCCCTTCTCTGGACACACTCCAGCACCTCAGTGTGTTTCTTGTACTGAGGGGCCCAAAACAGAACACAGTATTTGAGTTGTGGCCTCACCAGCACTGAGTACAGGGGGATGACCACTTCCCCAGGCCTGTATCATTGCATGCTGTTGTTGTGACTCAGGTGCAGGATTAGACATTTAGCCTGGTTGAACATCATACAGTCAGCCTCAGCCCATTGATTCACCCTGTCCAGATCCCTGTGTAGACCCTTTCTTCCCTCAAGCAGCTAAACACTCACCCAACTCAGTGTCATATGCAAATGTACTTGAGGGAACACTCAGTACCCTATTCCAGATCATTGATATTGAACAGGAGCAGGTCAACACTGAGCCCTGGGGAATGCCACTTGTGACCAGCAGACAACTGGATTTAACTCCATTCCCATTCACCAGAACTCTCGGGGGCCTGGCCATCCAGCCAGTTTTTACCTAGTGAAGAGTATGCCCATTCAAGCCACACACAACCAGTTTCTCACTGTGGGAGACAGTGCCAAAGGCTTTACTGAAGTCTAGGTAGACAACATCCACATGTTTTCCCTCATCTACTAAGTGGGTCACACTGTTACAGAAGCAAGATCTGGTTAGTAAAAGGACTTGCCTTTCCTAAACCCATGCTGATGGGGCCTGATCACCTAGTCATTCTGTAAGTGCCATGTATTGGCACTCAAGAGCATCTGTTCTGCAACCTTTCTTGGCACCAAGGTCAGGCTGACAAGCCTGTAGTTCCCCACATCCTCCTTCTGGCCCTTCTTGTAGCTAGGTATCACAATAGCCAAATCACTAGTCAAGTAGGACACCTACTCAATTAGCCAAGACTACTGATAAATGATGAAAAGTGGCTTACAGAATACTTTTGCCAATTCCTTATGTACTCTCAAGTAGTTCTCATCCAGCCACCATAGACTTCCAGATTAAAAGCATTAAAACAGATCTCCTGTTTAGGTTGTGGAGAACAGAAAACTCTGGCAGAACTGTCTGAATCTGAAAAAACACCACAGGAAGAGTTTCAAATGTAAGGTTGCATATATCATTACACTATGATCCCCTTTGACAATAGTAACTAGCATGAAGGTTTTGGATCAAGCTGTACAACCACCTTCACAGCTGCTAGTTGAAACAGGAAAGAACTTTCTTGAGCTGATAGACAGCAGGTGTGATTTATATTTTGCTTTTCATAAATACTTTTTCTTTCTACTTATTTTTTGTTTTATTGCTAACATTGAACTACAGTAAAGCAATCAGAGTGACTATCAGAATACAATGTATCCTAGTTCCAAGACCTCAACAAGCAATAAACCCAGATACTGAACCATTCTCACACACTCGTCAGCACATGAGAGTTTTAAGGTATCCAGTATGCAGCAGGTTTTAAAGTTAGCTGCATGGTATACTTAATTTGGTTTAGGGCTCATAACATGAGATAATGCTATGGAAAAACTATGAGCAAATATCAACTAGCTTACTCCTGACTCTCAGCTGAGTGCTGGAGAAGAGTTCTTGCTCTTCCAGAGGTCTCTCAGAATTCGTTACAGTGACCAACACAATCTTTTCAAACTGTATAGTTTCATATAAATTGAACAGGAGTAAGTTGTAGTAAGCTTAGAAATATGTATTTTTAAAAAATTAACATTGACTTGCAATGCGTGGAGGAATGTTCAGTGCAACACAATATTTTGATACATTTCTTCTTCTCTTTACAACTTCTTTCCTTGCATTCAACTTGTCATTGTTTTTTCCATCAAAAAAATACCTGTGGATGCAGGAATACTTTTTATTTTCATTATTTCAAAACTCACTACCTGCCTTCATCCCAGAAACCTTCATGAGGTGCAGCTAGTTATATTCAATAGATAGGTACCTCTAACTAGAGTACTTAATATTTTTAATGCATTAGTGAGGAGTAATAAAGCTGAAATAAGTTTAAATATTTTGTCTGATTTTTTGTTTGTACACAAACTATTCCTAATGTAATACCTACAGATGTGAAAATCAAACCTGAGACTGCCTGAGATGGGCTTCTGTAGTGTATTCTTAAACTCCTTTGGTCATAGGCATAGTGGGGAACTGTGTGTGAAAAACCAGGCACATATGCAAGTCCTTTTGCATGTTTTTGAGGGGAATGTAATTGTATTGAAATATACATCAGCTAAATTGGTGAAAATTTAACTAAAAGTATTCTTGTTTAATAGTTTTATACCACTTTTATTTATAAAATAAATTTTTAAAATAACATATGTATTCATAATTTAATATTTTTGCTGTTATGTATAATTCCAAAGGTGGATAGCTTGAAATAGAAGTTATTTTACTTTCTTTTAAAAGGCAGTTGAGCCTTCTTGTTATGTGAATAAGTCAAAATATACAATTGAGAGATTCCATTGCACATTTTTCGCTCTACCTGCAGGGAGAGAACTTGATGTGAAATAACAGTGGATAGAAGAATTTTATTACTATGAAAATCCATTTCAATAATGTATCTCACAGTTCTACAAATTGATAACATCTTGGAAGCAGAACTACCACAACAGTACACTGATGAGAAGCTAGTTTTATCACATTGGGATCAAAAGTTTTGTGAATAATTATAGAGTTCTATAAATTTATACCCTCATTCAAGTTTACATATTGAGTTACAAAGATTTATTTAATGTTTAGTTCAGTTTTGCAATAAATAAATGTATTGCGTTTAGTACACTCAGTATTTATATTCATCATAACTATACTAAAATAATACTTTCTACAACATTATTTTCTTATAATTGTATAAATAAAATGTAATACATTATCCAATATAATGTAATCTTATGCTGTCATAGTATATTTACATGTATTATGCCATACTGAAGATTATATTTAAAATATGTTATAAGTAATATCTATGTATTTCCTATGCATATGTCTAAAAATGTATACTTATATTTAAATATATATGTAGGTAGGTATGTAAATTTTTGCATCTTACCAAGAATGCTAGCTACTGATTTGAGGAGTCTTAGAATTAAAGACTGTTAATATTCTCCAAGATGGTCCGGTAGCGGAAAGCAGAATATTATGTATTCAACAGAAAAGAAGTGAGATGAAATAAGACATAACGTTACAGAAGTATTAGTTGTAGTCATTACGCTCATTATATATTCTGTTCCAAAATCAGGACCTTCTATAACACAGGAAAAATGATACATAAGGTGACAGATACAAAATACTTGGACTACTTTCTACCCAAATATAATTAAATGATTAATAATAATAATAAAAAAATCTATAAAAATTGCATCCAATAGGAACCCTTAAAATTCAAAATATAATTAGCCTACATTTTTTCATCTACTGATCTTCTCAGCATGAATAGGTGGCTTGTTAACCTTTACTGAAATAGGTGTCTAGCTTGATTCCTTTAAGAAAAAACATAAAAGAGAACGATCAATTTCACGATTCCATTCCAGAAGTGAAAAAAAATAGATTCTAAAACAAGTTCAGGACTTAAGAAGAAATAGTCTATGCAGATAAGTTGCTATATGTGACCAGTCCCTGATGAAGTCCAAGTGCAATTTCTAACACCATTTCTATTCAACAGGCATTTTAAGATATGCACGATATTACTATTCATAAAAAATATGATATGACTTTCAGAATTCAGCAAAATATTTAAACTCAGCAGGTATATGCATAAAATCCAACACACAGGACAAAATAAAATACTGTATAGGATTTTATTTATTTATTTATTTATGTCTCTATCTATCTGCTTTGGCAAATTTCCTTTAAACACTATACCCCATAATATTCTGGTTATACATTTCAAATTTACTGTGGGTTGTTCTTTTGTTGGTTTGCTTACTTGTTTCAAATACCAGCATATATCTGTTGCGCAGACATGGAATTCCATTTTGCATATGGATACTACTAAAAATTCTATCATAAAATTCTAATCTTAAATTATGACATCAGAACTAATGTTCATAAATAATTTTTATGACACTTACAGAAAATATCACAATGGATCAGTTAATTTGTAAGTTATAAGACCATGTTTATTACCAGTTCTGACATGGAAGAACTGAATTGTGCCATTTTTTCTTCTATCATGCTTCATACAAAAGAATAAATTGCAAGTGTCCGTTTCTAGATTTCAACTTTATTTTAGGTGTTGCAATGCATTCATCAGGTAGATCAATACAGTAATATTTTGTGTTTTATTAATGCATAAATATTTCAAATCTCTCACATTCATCAATTGAAATATTAAACTACTAATAATTACTATGATAATCAAGTTTATACACTGTGCTTAGATTATTAAGAAATAATAAAATATTTAGAGAGATCCTTTATTAATTTCACTTTGTAAAGTGATTGTTAGTCAACGACAGCATCAGCACCCATCCTACGTTTTATATATATTACATAAAGAGGTAAAAGAACTCATATAATAACAGAAGCTCTGGAAGTACAGAATTAAGGGTGACAGAATTAATATTGTTTTGAATTCTCATATTACAATATTCCTTGTTCTACAATGAAATATTGGCATTTGTCCTAAAGGTCTTGTAACTGATTCATTGAGCTAAGTAGGGCAATGTTCAGATAATGAATGACTCTTCAATATATTCCTTTCCTCTTGTTCAGTGTAAGGTTCTGTGTCTTGTTTATTGTATACTATACAAATCCTTTCCTCAAGAAAAAAACTATTAATTTTCTTGTAGCCAAAGGCTTTTCATTACTGTACTATCTGAACTCTCTGCTGACAGTTATAAACTTATTTCAGCAACATATCCGTGAGGTACATTTACCCACGAGTTGTTTTCAGTATAAGAATATCCAGTTCTATTTTCTCACGTACAACATTATGAGGTTGGCCCATGTCTGCCAAAATGTATTTGGTTAACATAAATCTTGATGACAACAGTGGGTGTAACAGCAATTCTACTGTCTGATTGAGACAGATAATATACCCTACTGGAATGCCTTTGCAACTGCTCAGGAAACCTCTGGTAACATGGCCTTTGCAGCATTTAGAAGGGTCTTTAAATTCCACTTCAACAGCCCTATGCTTTGGGGTAATTTCCCCTCAATGTGAATACATTTACTCCACCATGTGTCCACCAATGGCTTTGTAAACCCTTCTGTCTGGCAGTGAATTAATGTTACATTTTGCATATTCAGTCTCATAAGAATAAATTTGATTGGCATCTGTGACATTGTATGAAAGAAAAATTAGAGAAGTTGAGAACAGCATGAACTGAGAGACATTCTGATTTTATTCCTAATCTGAGGTATTCCTCAGAGAAGATGCCTGTACTGTTGTACTGTTATGGAGCATATAAGATTAAGCAAGACTCAGCTGGGCTGGTATTGCACCTGTTTGATTTAGAACTTTAACAAGTAGATGTAGCATTTAGAAATGTATTGGATGCCAATTTATATACAGGGAAAAAAGACAGAATAATCTAGGTTGGTATAAGGCACTGTCATTCTCTGTCCCTTTCTGATTTGGTTGGTATTTTGAGGTCTATATACAGAAATTGTTTTTCCCTCATCAGGTTGTTAGGTATAGCATAGCACTAGCTGGGGACATCTGTCTGCCTTACACAAGCACAAAGCCTTTACATGTGATATGGTAACTATTTCTTCTCTTCTCTGTTTCAGAAGACAAGCCTTAGAGATTCTTCTGACAAAATTAATTTATATATCTAGTGCCGGGTATTTCCAGAATCCTTCAGGTTTGTAGATTGCAATGAGGATAAAATATTGTATGATAAATTTGCTGGTTTGAAATTTTAATCTATTTTGGTTGCAGAAATTATTTATAAACAAATTTGTCACATTAAAAACGTAAACCCAAGGTTTTCTGATTTTACGGGGGAAAAAAAGCCAGCCAAAGCCTATTTATTTTTCTTTTTAAATTTACTTTTGATTCAAATAAAAAAGGAGAAATTAGAAAATTTCTGGCTAACTTGGGCCAAGTCAGTGTATGATTTTAGGGCTACTTTTAGAATACTGTGCCTTCATGTTTCTTTCTCTAAAGGCAAAAAACCCAAAACACTCCCTCCCCAAAGAAACCCAGATCAATGTTGCCATCTTGAAAAAACAGAAGAAGTTTCAGTTGCATTACAATGAGTTTCTGACTCACAGAAAGAACGATGTTAACTTTTATCAGTTTTTTAGATAAAAGCTGCACCCTTTTGGGTTTTCAAATAGAAAAGTAAGTGAGAAATTTATTAAATTCTGGTCTATTCTGTTCTACATTTATATTATGCTACATTACATTTTCCAGACTACGAGTTCTGGTATGGACATCAAGATATTGACACAAAAAAAATAAAATAAAAAATAGGTGTGCCATCTGACACTGCCACATCATAATACAGCTGGCAGTGGTATACCACAGATGTAAAGAGCAAGGCTGACATGCTTTTCAAGTTGTTGAAAGACTAACGCAAGATTTCATCTCGATAACAGTAGCTTTGTATTTAAACTTCAATTTCACTTTAGGCAGCATAGATTAAAATGCTCTTAAAATATTTGTTTGTGTATATGTATATGTGGAAAATACTCACTGAGAAAAGTTACAATGTTATTTTGTTTAAATCAAGATACACAGAAATGACACGTGAATAAGGATAGAGCAAGATACAGTGAAGTCCATGGTAGTAGCATTCAATGTTCTGTCGTGTTAGATGTTTGTTGAAGATCCCTTGTCCTGGAGGCAAAGCATTACTTCCTCAGAAGAGCTGAAGAAATAAGACCAAAAAGTGTTTTCTTAGTACATACTTTGTACTTATTAATGGATATGTGACTTCACAGCCAGGAGAAAATGTGTTTGTCCCAAAATCTGACTTGTCTATCACAAAAATTTAGGGGTGTATTACTGCATCACATTCATTTTTAATTGCTCCCTGTTGCCTTTTCTCCTCATTGCCTACATTATATACAAACAAGATTGTTTCTGGGATCCCCCTGCAAAAGCCAAAAAGTCTCACTATGGTAAAACCCTCTGAGCAGTCCAGTGCCCACCTCACCCAGCTGGGGCCATGTGTAACCTGTCCAGCTCCTAAAACCTCCAGCATGGCAGAAGGCCCATACTGAGCCCATCTGTATTCAGTACATGGTCTAAGCATCATAATGTCTAATAGGATGTAACAAGGCAATGTCAAAGTAAGGAGCTGTGCCGTAGTCACATGAGAGGTGCAAAGCAGAAATTATTGCAGCGTATAGGCCAGTATGTACCCAGGTAGGCCTGTGAGCTCATAGCGTGGTGAAGCTGGGGTGCGAAATGGCTGATCTTCTTTAAAGGAAGCCTCCAGCAGAGCAGGCAGAAGACGCTTGAGTACTGTAAATTGCAAAGACAGTATAGATGTCATACTTTCTCCCTACCTTAATTATAGAGGGAACTAAAGACAGAAATAGTGAACCGAGCAAGTGCTTCAGCTGCATATAAAAAGATAAATGGAATAAATTTGAGTATCTTTTCTTTCTAAACAAAATTTTTTCTAAATGAATATTTTTTGTCTTTTTGATTTGGTTTCATTTTCCTTTTAAATGATTCACATTTACTGATGAGTTGTATGAAATTTGGGTAAGTTTCAAATTGTTCTGCATCCCACAGACATATTTGAAGTTTTTTTAGAAAAAATCTCAGCTGTGAAACTGTCTGTATAACAGCCAGATTATGAAGTAAATATTTTATGAAGGTCTCTTTGCTTATAACTCTTAATCTATGCTTCTACTGTATGATTCCTACTGTGTTTAGAGAAAAGCTCCTCAGGAATTCTTTGTAAGAAACTAAAAACTCCATTACCAGTTTGCCCTAACCAGAGTAATCTCAAGTTTCCTTTGCTAACTGCTCAGGTCAAAGGGCACTTCTATCTCTTAACTAAAACCTTTATATTGTTTTTTTCTTTCTCTCTCTCTCTCTCTGGGTAACTTCTCAGAAAGTCCATGTGACAGTTTTGTCATTGCAAGGTGTCTGATGAATTGCAAAGGCAACTGACAGGTAGTAAAGTTGTGAACTTGCTCCCTTGTGAAATTAAAAAGACAAGATTCAGCTCTGTGAATTCTTGTCTTTTCCAGTTTTAGAAGGGTAGCAACCCTTACCTTGAGCTGTTTTGCTTTCTTCCACTAGTGTTTCATGCTGCTGTCACTTGGAAGGATACTTCAAAGTAGCTGAGGGCTTAAAATTTAACCTATGTTTAAAACAGTTGCCGTCCTGCAGGGAATGGTCACTACATTGACCCTACATTAAGCAAACAGAAAAAAAAAAGTCCAGGGATGCAAAACAACAGACATTCTGTAAGGAAGCAGATGCAGTTTGTGTATGATTTCTAAAGCTATGTGAATTTCTTCAATATCTAGGTGAAATAAATTAATGCTAAACACATTTTTCCCACACTCCCCTCACCCAAGCTGAATGTAACTTTACCAACTCTGACTCAGATCGCGAAAATCCAGGTGAATGTAAAGATCCAATTCACACAAAAAAAAGCCCCAACTCTGCTGTTTCTATGGCGTTTCTGTCTACGAAGTCTTCAACAATGAGCTGAATTACTTGAGAGGGCAGAGAGATGACAGGAAAGACATTATACCCCACCTGGATCTATGGAAAAGTGGGAGACAGCCTAGGTCAACCATATTTCTTTTTAGCAGAGTAGAAGAATAGTCCCTATTAAAGAATGAAAAAAACAAAGGAATTTGGAAATATCCTCTTGGTAAAGTGTGCATTACTAGAGCAGTTTTGACTCAAGGCTTGGGAGCTAAGCATCTGTGTGAACACAAATTCTTCTTACCCAAATAATTTTGATTTTTCCCTTTCCATTCCTAAATATCCCATAATGGGACCTCTGCAACCTTTAATATTCTTCTCTGCTACCCAGAGCAAGCCTTATACTCCTTGGCAATGATCCTTGTGTGTAGGGTGACCCAGAGAGCCTCCTCATTGACTCCTGGTGCTCAGTTACACTTTCTGTGGGTCTGAACTTCCCCTAGAACAGCCCTGGTGCTGTGGGAGTGGCTTCTTTTTCTGACTGCAGTATTGAGGGTACACTGCCCTCTATGATCTTTCTAAAAGTGCCTTATTCATCGGTATTTCACCACTGAATAACTCTGCTTATTTTAACAAGATACACTATTCTAAACCAGCAGTGATACAGTAGAGGAATGGCTCAAGAATAGCTGGTTTTTAAGTAAAATAACGGACATATGACAGTAATCATGTCTGTTGAATTTATTCCTTACTTTTTGGTTAAAATTAAGGGACATATCAAAAGTTAGGACAAGCTAATATATTTTATAGCTTATATTAACACCTTTTAAAATACATTATTCTGACAACACAGTCATTGATTTTGCTCTTATTTTCTATAGCAAACTATATTAACTTTTGCTGAGATATCCTTTCTACATTGACGTTTGAGAGTCTCTATAGTCTGAATTCATTTATAAAAAGTGAAAACCAGACACTGCATAAAAAATCCCGATTGTGGTAGGAGTTATTTATTTTGTAATTCAGTCTTGAAATTGTGCTGAGTATCCAAATAATGATAAGAACTTACTTTCATTTCATTTAAATTTCTTCAGAAATTTTAAGTTTTGACCTTCAAGTCCACTAGAAGCCAAACAAATGATTTACTCTGCTGTTCTATTTGAAATTAATTATTCCACTTCATCTCATGAGTAACATGGGGAAGAGCAGATGGACCAGCTTTGGGATGATTGAGGTGTTAGTGAACTGAAAGGTAATTAAGGACATACACTGGTTAAACAAACTTGTGAAAGTCAGAAAACATTCCATCATAAAGTAAAAGGTCAAATTATTGTCTATCTGATAAAAATGTGGTCTCTATTAAATGTCTAAAATTCCCAGAAGGAAAATTATAATATTATTTTTATTTCTTTCCGTTTGGATTTTGTGCAGTAATCATTGAAAGACTGAAAAATTAATTCACCTCCAGTGTTAGCTCCATGCAGTACAGCGCATATGACCAAAATGTCAAAAGAAGTCTCTAGTTTTCTTCAAAGCACAATTTGTTCCCATTTATCTACTACCACCTGTAGATGACTGAAGGTCCAGGTATCTGTTCTGCAGCCTTAATTACGATCATTAGAAGTCCGTGTGCCAGATTTAATTGTTGATTCCAGTTTTGAAGCCGTTTCATCAGCTGTATGGTTAATGTCACAGCTCTGCTGACGTTAATGCAAATTCTGCTATCCTAAAAAGGTCACTCAAGTGCACTTGGAATGGGCTGCACTAGAACTCTCCAAAAGCAAAGATTCTAATTGAAGCTGGCCAGCTAGCCTTAGTCTGTAATCAGTGAAAGATCATCACTTACGAAGAGTAATTTTCCCAGCTATTTTGGAGGAACTATCATTCTAAGCTGGTTTTGATTGAATATTCTCTCCATTAATCTTCTGTTAACCTCAACTATTTTCTCCCATGGACCACTCTCAGCTCCCTGGGGTAAATTGGTACACTAGGTCCACCATCTGCCCTCTATAATGATTCTCTTCTATTGTAGCATGCATTGTCCTATTGATTATCAATTTAAACATAATTTTAATTTGTTACTTTCACTTCATCCATATGCACATAAACGTTTGCAATTAGTAGCACAACACATTTTGCTCACACTCTATTATATCTTTTAAGATCTTCTATGTACATTACTGGTTCTGTGCGTCTTTCTACTTATAATGCTACAGCACAGATGTTTGAGTAGACATTTGCAGACCTCTGATGAGCTGGAAACACCTTGCTTTTTAGTCTATTTTCTGTCAGCTTGTCAGTCACATTCTCAGGTTCTTTGTTATGTCACTTGCACAGCTACATTAATTAGATTTTGTATTTTTTCCAGCTTTCATATGACTGGTTTAGCTTGCACTTATCTCTCTCTGACAGCTACAGAGGGAGCAGGATGACTGCTTCAAACTAGATATTTAGCTTTTTAGCAGCTAAACTTGGAAAAAGATAGTTCTCATCCCTAACACTTTTGATTCCCAAATAATGACTCTAAGGAAGGTTTGAGTGTTAGGAAAGAGAGAGCCTACATCTTCTGCATATGAGGTCAAGATAAATTAAATATTCAGAAGCTTAAGTACTTAGAATCACCAAATATTTTTTAACAGCATTGATTAATGAAATACAGATTCAAAGAAATTCTTCGTGCATAAAATATTCTCTCAACAAGTACTATCTTTAAAATGCACATAAACGTTCTTCATGCCTGTTGCAAGCTAACATACCCTGCAGTTTACTTTCCAACCGGACTCTCCTCTCCTCAACATGACTGAAACCTTATGAAACCATTTCTGGTTTAGATGCATATTTATATACAAATATGTATCACAGACCATATAGTTGAGGGAAAGCAGTGAATTGTAAACAAAAGTCTGTGTTGTTAGAATATCAGCTCTTACTCTTGGTTATGTTAGAGGATTAGTTGTATCCTCTACAAAGGTCAATGTAGCAGGGAAAGATTGCAAAGAAACTGCTTTAGAGATGGCTATCTCCTGGATAAATTAACTGGTGCTTTATCTTGATTATGGTTTATTCTGTATTCCAAAGAAGCTTAAGTAGGTGAATGCCACAGTCAATAAATACAGATTACTCAGCTTTCATTGAAAACTGATCTTCTCTACAAGGGAAATCTATGGTAGACTTGTTCCTTAAACACGACGAAAAAGTTTCACTTCACAGTGCAGACAAATGGGGCCTAGGTTTGATACTTCATCAAGCTGGACAGCTAATGCAGTGAAATAACTCATGCTCCTAAAGCACTGATTCTGCTTTCCTCTTTGTAGTGTATCTAGACTCATATAATTAAATAAATTAGTGGGTCATTCTTACTTTGGTTTCTCTTTTTTCTTGCCCTTAAGAAAAAATATACATAGAATTACGCTCTACTAAATTCTAAATAAGAAATAACTAGAGCCAGAAAGAGGAATTGATCTCTAAAAGGAATTTACTATGTTTACTTGTTCAAACCCTTTGGCACAATGACAACAGGATATGACTATGGAGACAAACATATATTTTAAGAAATTTGGGTGAAGAATCTATTCCATGCTTATGAAATTTTTTGCGTGGAAAAGTACTTATATTGTGAAGAATAACAACTGGTTTTTTTTCTGTAAAATATTGACATGTCAAAATCAGGTTTGAGTAAGATATTCTCAGCCACCAAGACTGTTCATAGTGTATTAGTAGCAGTTACTGTTACTATCGTTATTACTGAGGTTGAAAAGTGAGGGAAGAAAAAGAAATATAGCCCTCTCCAGAATACAACTGATAAGGAAAAACAGAAATCGTATTTGAACACAGAGTGACTAGAAAATTAATGTCTAAGCATGCATTTGGGAATATTGGACAGGAAATGGGCTGTATATGTGACTAGTCAAATGGAAGATAGGACAGAAACCACCATAAAACCACTTCTGACAGATAGACGAAAATGAGCTATTCTGTGCTACTGCATATCTGGTCAATACAGAAGTAGTGTAGAACAATAATCTTACTCCTTTTTACTCAATTTATGCTTATAAAGCATAGATGGAACTGGGTTAGTGAGCCACAGACTTCCCATTGAAGGTCTATTAGCTTTTACTCATAAAGTAATTGAAGTCATTAATATCAAAGAACTCGAGTAAAGCAAATATATATGTAAATCCATCCTGGGTTATGGCTGAATTAATAAAGAATTTAATTTTAAATTTTTTTACAAAACAACACAAACCAAAAAAACAGAGCTCAACAAACCAGCTCCCTAAAACTATTCTTCCATTTACAACCTTGAAGAAAAGTTTTTTATTACTGCAAGGGGTATCCCAGAAGATCAAAGTGTTTCTATCAGAAAGGATATTTTTGAGAGTATAGAATTTATAATTTTAAACTACATTAAGAAATAAAAAATAAAAATCAGTCACTTCTACTCCAAATCTGTGACATCAGTGAGGCAGAGTAATGAATATAGATTGATGCCTGAGCATGCTTTCAGAAAAAAATTATCTATATCCCTGGAGCAGGAAGCCTAAGTCAAAATTCTTAGAAAACATTGAGGTTGCATCTCAGAAAAGAGAGAGGCTAAGGGAATGACAACAAAAACAAGACAAAAATGTTCAAGATAAATGAAAGCTGAGGAACTTAAACAGTCATGCAAGAAAAACACATTACTACAGTCTAGGAAAATTAGTAAAAGAAAACAGAAACACAAACAGAGAAAACTCTCGCAGCCCAATCAGAACATTAAAAAAAAAAAACCAAACCCCAAACTCAGAGCTATGGAAGATTAGTAAAAACATGCATATTACTTTAGGGTACAGAAGACAATTTTCTAGAGGAAAAATCTAATGTAGTCTGACAAAACACACTAATTTTTTTGCATGAATTAAATAAAATGAAAAAAATTATTCAGTGACAGAATTAGGAAAGAGAACTCTGAAAAAAGGAGGAAGACTGGATGCATCTTGCACAAAAGATAAGCATAACATCTTCACATGATTTTACCAGGAGAAACCACATAGTAATACAACGTTAATCACAAAAATAGCTTAGATCTTCAGAAATTTTCTAGCTATTGACTGATCATGTTTCCCAGTGAGGTACATCTGGCTGTTTGGGGGATTGGAGGTTTTTTTGTTTCTCTGTTTTTTTTAAATTCTAATTTAAAATCTATAAATGCTATAGAGAACAGGTCAGTAATACCTCAACTGACTAGCTGAGTCTAGCTATAATGACCTATGACTCTGTTATAGCCATATTTCAATAAGAGAAGTAAAAATTATTTTCCAACAGGGTGAAAATGCCAGTGGATTTGAATGCCTTCCTGAAACATGGTAACTGAGAGATCCCAGAGTGCACATTTCCTCTTTCTTAACAATGTTTTTGATCTTAGAACAATTGTAGCAAGAAATGAGCTCCATCTTCTTTTCTATCAAACTCTTTGGATGAATGCCAAATGTGCACTCAAAGTGTTCTATCAGACTGGGTTACTCTGACATCTTACATACATGAAACAGGCATATACGTCCTTAAGCATTGTAGCAGACCTGAAACAAGTACCTATCTTGATACAGATCTTTCCACACAAAGAGTGTCAAAAAATTAATGTCCTTAATATTAGAAACTTACAAAATCTTTCAGGAAGGAAGTTACTCAGTGTGATAAGGTACCTAGATAGTCCAATAGTGTTGTGAAGATGGCACCTAAATTCTACTGAAGTTCTCTGCTGGTGGTCTGGAGTTTACCCTAAATCTTTCACTGAATCAAGCCCAAAGTTAATCAGGAAAGACATTTTCCTGACCCTGTAACATATGTTGTTTTATATGAGCAGTTATGGTGTTGTTCAGGAATGTGGAGAAATTCAGGAAAAATTTTGGCCTAAAGAAGTTAGAATTGATTTGACAATGATTTCAGAATGACAGATTCATCAATGCACAATTTTTGCTTTTTTACCTGGACTCCCAACAGATTACTGTGCTAAGATCTGATTATTTTTGTTTGTTCAGATAGTAATCTGGAACATGAAAAGAATTTCTTATCTAAAATGAAGAAACCTGGTTCAATAAAGTTTCATTAGGATTGTTCTTGTACTTGATGAGACTTTCTGCACTTGACAGGCTGCAAAGTCCTAACAGCTAACATTAGCTTTCTAAGCAGAGCTTTACTAGATTGCTTGTCTCTGTGGGACTACTCCTTACTCCACAAAATCTTGTCCCTCTTGTCACAAAGGTAAGAGAAGTGGAAAGGGCAGTCAAAATCTTTTGCTTATAGAGTAAGAAATTGCTTAATTTCTTTTCTTCCCTCTTGGTTTGGTTCGTTTTTATTCTTTTCTTCTACCCTGGTTTGTGGTTATTTCATGTTTTTAAGTTTTCTTCATAATCACGAAAACTAGAAACTGTTTGTCTTAAAGATTTTAGATATGAATGAAGAGAAAATCTTCTAAAAGAGGATTTGTTTTCCAATATGATGTAATTTCTTCTGAATTCTGTAGTTTATGTGCTGATGTCTCCTGGCAATTCTTGCATGTATTTTGCTAATTAAAAACTCTTCATGTTAATCTGAACATAGAATTTTTCATTGCTTTCTTGTTACCATTTTCTGCATTGCTCTACTCATATCTTAAGGACTGCAATAGCGTCTGGTATTTCTACTCAAAACCTTAAGACAGAAATAAATCCTCCATTGGTGTATGAGCAGAGAACAACCTGAGCACAGAACTGTTGCAGGTATTCTTAAATGAAAGCAGTGAGAAGTCAGTCCAGACAGAATGATATTAAAAGAATGAAGTGAAATACAATATGTCAAAAATTTACTGAGATAAAAAATATGCTTCTCTTACAGCGAAAGCAACATAGCATTCATCTCACATTTGGAGTTAGAATACCACTGTTATCCCTGTTAAGAAGAACATATTGAGACACGCTTTATAGAATCCCATCAAGAAAAAAAGGATAGATTGAATTGTGCAGAAAAAGTCCGCTTGGAAATGTCATTTCAATAAACAAATAAATAAAGTGTCAATATTTAAAAGCTCATACTATGTCATTCAGCAGCTACTTCTAATAACGTGGTCATGGTAAATTTTCCAGAATTATCACATTGAACAAAACTGTACAGTTGCTTACACTGTGCAGGATGACAGCTGATTTGGGGCTTTGGTGACCCGACCCTGGAAAGAAGCTGTGCTTCTGTGTAGCCACCTGGCTTACAAACTGGTGTCTTCTTTGAAAGATGACATTGTGATATTTGTGGGCCTCTGTGAGCAGTATGTGGCTGAATACAACCCCTATGATCTACTGAGAAAGCACTAATACTCTACAAGAAGAAATTATTCCCAGGTGAAACCACCGAAGTCATTTACCTCACATCTACTGATAATGTCATGTAGTGATTACTTCATTTGTCTTGGGAGTTTGGGATATTCCAGGAAACTTATTCAGTATCTATGGCCTCTGACTGACATTTATATCAAATGCAAAGCTATTTCATTCAGATGGAACAAGATGAGTGTTGTTGAATGTTGTTTTTCATTATCTGCATTTTTCAATACGTATTTTGTCATGCTTCATTAAAGATATTCAGCATCTATTCTCAATAACCAGCTTTGAGATCTGACTGTACTGTTCATCAAAAGAAATTATTGAATTTTCTTTGGTATTGTTTGTGATTTGGGATGTCTAGCTTAGGCTAATCTTTCACTATTTCAACCCCAAACACTCAAATTATTTTCCTCAATGAATTTTCAATATATTTTAAATTAACTCCTAAAGTTTTACAAAGGAATATTTTTATTAGGAATATGTCACCTGAATTTCTGCCACACTATTTGCCTCCACCAAAGATTCCTTTCAGGATATTGCACAGAAACATAAAACCACTCCTGGCAGATCGAGGTACCAAGTTTTACATGCTGCTGTATTAAGTGATCAGACCAAAACTCCCTGATATCATGGCACAACAAAGTAATGCAGAGGCTCAGAATCAGGAAGCAGATGTTCCCATTCTGTGTAGGTATACTCACTGAGGAAAATCAAGCCATACTGCTTTACAGCTTTTTCAGGATCCTTATATTTCTTCTTGTGATCTGTTCATATATTACTGCAAGGCTTATTCCTTCTCTCCTGTGATATATACACTCAAAGACTTAGAGGCTTAGGTAAAGTTTAGATCCCAATTAGGGCTATATGTGGCTTGTAAGCATCATCAGTAATTTTGACTTTTCCTTTTTTTACGTTCAAGGCTGTGATACCTCTGTAATCGATGCACTTGGCAGGAATAATACTTTATAATGCTCTAAAAGCAGATACAAGTAAAACAACCCAAACACATCTATTGTTAATAATTGATGTTCATTTGACATTGGCAAGCATTGATTATAGGCTTAAATGGAAGTTCTTTGCAATATTAATTTGGATGCTTTTGACTTGAAACTTAAAGCTGAGTGCACTTAATGGAAGTTGGTTGCATTTCTTAAAAATTAAGCAGTTATTAAGTTTGTGTGATTCACTGCATTGTTTTTGTGGGATAGACTGTATGTCCTTGAGGAAACATCAAAAATGTGTTAAATGTTGCAGCTTTTAAAAATAGGTTAGGATAAAAAGTAGTCACAAAAACATGCAATACGTTCTGAAATTCTTTTTTGTAATATGTTGAAAAAGAGCACTGATTTGCTGAAGAACCAGCTTTTTAAAACAAAAAAGGAAAGGAATGAAAGGGAGGTAAGGGAGGGAGAGAGAAAAGAATTACTTGCTACTTAGTAGGCAAGATATGGTGTCAATAGGTTTTTGCTGTTGATTCTACTGTTTTATACTAGTGTCACAGGTGTTCTGAATCCTTGGCTTAAAAATACAGAGTTACAAACATGCCTAAAAACAGACCCATAAGATTCTCTAATGAAGTTTCAAATGTGTAAGGGTCAAAAAATAAATTTTACTTATTTTTAGCCCAGAAAATAAACTGTTATACATATCCTGTAGGGTATTTGCAAATGACATAGAGGTTGGATGCATTGTTTAATAAAAAGATGTACCTTCTGTTGTTTTATAAGACTCTTTCACTTGAAAAAATAAAAAATACTAACCCAATACCTAAGAATTTCCCTAATAACCATAGTATGACAGACAAAATTGAAAACAATATTAATATGCATTAATCAAACTTCATCTAATTTAAATCTAATATGAAAAGCACTTTTATTTCCTTGTCATTCATGATTCAGTTCTGTAAATTTCACCTAAGTAGGACTCTAAATATTAAAGATCCATTAAATGCCATTGATGTTGAATGCAAGAAAGTTGCCACAAATCTGCCTATAAGTTTGAAGGATCCTTTTTTCTCTCCCAAAATTTTGTAGAACAGCATCTTGGCTCCTATGAGAAGCAGTCAACTAGACCACTGAGACCAAGAGAAAAGTGACATTTAAGCCTGTATCAGTTTTGCTGAGGGTGTGAGTTGCCTGTAAATAGGCCAGAGTTGTTGAGGTTTTGACTGTTTGCTTGTCAATAAAAGCCTGCTGCTAAAACCTCTAATACAAGAAAAAGTGATGCCTTTATTGGTTTATTTTCCATACTACTATGACAGGATGATTAAGATTCCCAACATAAAAAGTATCATCTCTTAAAGGGCTGAACAGTTTCTCCTGTGATAACACTTGAAACATGTACAAAGGAAGGCAGAAAGCTGAGAAACTGAGAGTTTGGTCCACCCTCGGTTTAATTGCTGATCACTTCTGATTGTTTCATTTTCTCAGTGGTTAAAGAGTTGTCCTGTGAATCCAAAGCCTAAGTCAGACTTTGAGTAAAACAGGATTAAGGCAGGTTTATGTAATGGGACTGTTCTTTCTTTTCTCTAAGATTTAAAACCTATCCAGCAGTAACTATGTGTTCATTATCGGCTCATATCTGATCTGGGGCCTGATTCATAGTAGGGACAAAACCAGTCAAATCTGGAGCTGAAATGAGTTTGGAGCATTAATTTTGATGATACAGTGTTTCTGAAAAGTTAATTTTTTTACAAAAGTACCCACATTTAACAGACAAATTTTCTGGAAAGCTTAGCATCTTTCAATCCATGCCTTAGTTCCTCAGTTTAAGACACAAATAATATTTGTGCCTAATATATACACAGGGTAAATACTTTTTTTTGCATAAGGATGTGACTGCTGTGAGAGAAATCATCACAGAGGATTCACATTAAGCAACAATAGTTCCCAGACCTCCTATCCTTGCTGTTTTCTGCTGTAATCATTATTCTTCTCATTAAAATAGTTACTTTGTGACTCTGATTCTATATCTGCTAATAGAAAGGTTACTTCAGGACTCCTAACTACGAGCTCAAAATGCACCTAGCAGAGTTTTTGTAAGCATCAGTTCTTATTAATTTCCCTTCAGCAGTTTTAAATGTCTATGCATTCTAGAAATGCTGAGCCTGTGTCCAGAAATGAGAATAAAAAACCTCAGTTCTCCCTGCTCTTGTGGATAGTATTATGAAGTAGTCACAAGTAAGAAGAAGCATTTGATATATACAGCTTTTTTTCTCTCCATTCTTTACCCTGGAGGGTGACAGAATGGACAATAGACTGGTCCTCTCTCACTGAACAGAGAGATGACCCAATACAAATAATGTTACAGCCTTAACATCCTGAGATTAGTATGTGCCAGTCCAGTCCCTCCTACAACCTTAGGCTTCATGCAAGCTCTTGTGAATGTCACCAGCTGTACATAGCCCTGAGGTACAACTCTTTCTTAATCACTTCAATGCAATTTGCTTAGGACAATATTGAGAACAGCATTCATAAAATCCTGAAACCTTGTTTGCAGAGGCCACAGGGTAGATAAGAAAAGAAATGGGGATCTTTATGCCTGCCTTGGGCTTCTGAAGGATTGCTTTCCTAGAGGACATTTCCATGTAAATTCTAGAGCACTGAAAATCTGGTCTATGTGCCCACAGGCTAGGAATGAAGCGAACTAGAGAAAATTGCTTATAAGGAATTCTTCTTCTTTCTTCCTTCCTCTGTTCATTTGGTTGCCGTTAAAGATTGACTATGTTGTTTGAATGCAGAAGTCTGGACTTAGCTGGACTTAGATGAATACAACATTTATGCACAATGTAATCTTTCAGCTTATCTCGCTTTTCAGCCATTCAGAAATGTCCTGCAATGACCATTCTGCAGACGCTGCCATTATGTGTTTATGAAAATGTGCTAAGTTCATGAAGTGGACATATCATCAACAAAGTTTATATTTTTTCTAGTAATATGAAGAGTCTATGATGAGCTTATGTGCATTCAAGGGTAGACCATTTATGTTGGTTTTTCCTCTTGAATACAAATAACTTTTAGTCTGAAAGCCACATAAGATGACTCTGATTTTGAGTAAATAATACACTCAAGAGGTCATGTAGGGTCAGGTAGACATAGAAGGACATGAGGAATTATATAAAGTGCAGATAGACCTGTAAGGGAAATAAAGAAAGACCCACTAGGCCTCAAATTACTATTTCTCCAGTAGATTTGTAACTACTGCCTTATCTATGAGCATGTTTGATTAACTGAGTTAAATATTTTTCCAGTTTTCAGTCTTTCCGTGTTCAGAGCATCCAATTCAGATTAGACAGAGAAATGCAGAGTTGTCTTCATCCATCCATACAGTAACGTCCTAGACTATTTTCATGGAAAGAGTTAGTTCAACATTAGAAGTAAGACTATCCAAATAGATTACCCTGCAATTTTATACTTCCAATGACAATTAGTCCAATGACAATTGCTTTTAACAATGACAGTGACGTTTAGTCTCCACAATGGCTTGCATAGATGACTTTTCATTACCCAAAGTCCTTGATTCTTCTATGCTAGAAGGTAGCTAAATGGATCACCTTCTAACACCGTATCTCCACAAAAATACATTTATTTTCCCAATATATAAGGCTACTAACCAATGTAGATTTGTATTAGATTACCTAATGACCAGTAATTATTTGCAACAGCATAAATCCTACCTAGTCTTCAGACTATTACTCACAAAACTGAAGCCTGAAATGTCACTACTATTATGTAACTTCAAGCAAGCTCAAGTGAGACTCCATCAAACCCGTTTACATCATGATAGAAAATATGTTATCTTTGTACTAATGATTACGACATTCCTTAAGAAGGAAATTGTATTTTCTCTGTGAAATGACTTCTCTTTTGTTACTTTTTTCAAACTGATATCCTAACTGAAAACTGCTATGTTTATACTTTCGTAGGTCTTTGGAATAAGTCCTGTCCAAAATACTGCATGTATCTGATTTCAAAACATTTTCCAAAGATGACATTCTCTTCCTGTGGATTTAGGAAGGACTGATTAACCTTTTCAGACTACATGAGATTTCATTGAATTACTAAACTAATAATTGTATCTGTATCAGGTTGGACTTCAGGATAAAGTTGGCTGTTGAAGGACCTTGACCCTAAAGCCTCATTTATTTTTCAACTCCCATTTTTAATGAACATGCTCAAACTTCATTGCTTTATTGCATCACACATCAATTAATTTTGCATTTTGATTAGGTAATAATTCTCTGGATCTCTTAAGGATACACCTATGAAACAGCTAAACCACGCTGATGAGTTTCAAGAGGGGCATAGAGGTATGTTTTAAATTCGTTAACATTTGTTTCCTATTTACCCAGAGGTCTTTGTATTTCATTTTATGGTAATAGAGCCATTTATATTATTGGTCACTTCTCATGCTCTACAGTATGCTTTATACTTCTCAAACATCATTTAATCTCTCTCACTACGCAATAGCAACCACAGCACAGCTGTATCAGGCTGATGAAACTTCGTAAGAGGACAGGGAGATACTGGTCTTATGTGTCCCAATGTTTTTATTTTCTTTAGAAAACAAGACATTCAACGAACTTGGGTAGTCCTCTCTGTTACCTTGTTCTTAGCTGAAGGGCTGTTTTTCCTCAGATCTGGGCCATCACGTTTCTTGAAGACATTGTCCTTCCTGGATATTTCTGTTCTTTTCATGTTGTTCTATGTGTTAATCACACATTATTTATTTGATAATTATTGGTATGCAGAAGGTCCTCAATGTAAAATTTTCAGTGAAGAAACAGTGAAATGCATCAAAACAGTGGAATACTACTTAACTGGATTTTTTCATCATAGAAAGAGTAACAGCTAAAGAAGAAAAATGAGATATGTAGAATGTAGATGAACACTGGAAAACTGAGGTAACATGGACAAAACTTAAGTTGTAAAGAATGCTCAAGTATGAGATACAGATGGTAGGCTGTGGACACTTTTTTCGTAAAGGTCATATGCAGGAGTAGCTTAAGCAGGAAGAATTTCCCGTAAAGATCAATATAGTCAATCATATTTCACAGATTTTCATAAGTTTAAAAAAGCTGTGAGGCCTAAAAGGGCATTCTAAATCTTGTACTATAAAGCTCCCTTTCAGGAAAAACAGTATCTGACATCTCATACTGAGAACAGACATTTCCGGCCAGCAAAGCAAATGAAATTGAAACCCAATGGAAATAAATTGCATTTGATTTCTTATAATTTAGATAGTTCATAGAAATTGTCTATCAAATACTGCTACAAATTTTCCTACTTTAAAGAAGATATTCGATTACCTCATATCTGCATTTACAGTGGAATCAAATTTTATAACACTTTCTTTTCTATCATAGGGACTGGTGTTTTACTTTATTGACTAGACTGTTTTTACACATATAATCTATTTTTTGCAATGTATCTTCAGGCTACCACAGTACCTTGGAGGATGTCAAGCTCTGTAATTAGAGAATCTCTTAACTGAAGAGCACTAATGGCAGTCATTGCAACTGTCAGCAGTTTTTCACTTTTCACATGAGGACACTGTTTGCTAATTGTATTAAGCCTGGTTCTGGCTGCAATCTCTGCAAGCAGTAGTTAAAGAACTGCCATGTCACACCTGGTTTGTGGACTGAAAGGTGATGAACACAGCTAATAAACTGTAATTTAAAACACAACCCATGCACGTAATTAACTATGCTTTATTTCCTTGATTAAAAATCTACTTATCAATGATAATGGCTCAACTAAAATGCGAGGTAATATTTTAAGGTAGAATAGATACTTACATTACCTGAATGCGATACTGTTTAAATGTGCTGAGTGAGTGTTTTTAATGTGGCATTGCTGTCCCTGTTGACTGGACAGTCCGATAATATTCGGGGCCTTGCAAGTTGTTTGGTGTTCTTTTTTTGTACAGAGGAAAACTTGAGCAGACTGAGATTCTGTTCTAATACAAACCAACCTAACTCTAAAGATTCTTTTTCTCAGAGCAGTGTCATCAAATACCAACATGTAGCTCCTCTGGCAACCTAAGACTGACAGAACCTTGTACAGAAATTTTTAGGTTTTTTTCACTTGCTCTCAAGACCTCATTGCCAATATTTAGCATCTCTTGATTTCTGTTCATTTGAAAATTTCCTGTCTCAGTCCTTTTTTTCCCATGCATAAATGCTGATAAGTAGATAAGACTAAGTCAATTCTCGTGCCTTTGCATTTGCAGTAAGAACAGCCTCTCCTCATGGTTACTGTTGTTTCAGTCATCATTAACATTTAACTCCACCCTTACTTAGCCTGAGGTGAAAGACAGCATAAATAAGGGTTATGACAGCTCAGCAATCAAAGACAAGATTTCCGTGAGCTATACAACCTCTCGCACAACAGCACAGCTACACTGTTGGGTGATTTCTTGAATCTTTATAGCTCCTAATAAGACATGGATTCAAGGCTTATGTTCAATAGTACTGCAAGGGAGAATAATCAAGAACTGATGACTCTGCAGAGGTTTGGAAATTCAATCTAAAAGAAATTCAATCTAAAGAACATTGACCTGACAAGGATAGAGAAAAAGGAAACAGATGACAGAGCCTAGAAGCTGTAAAAAGTATTTTGGTACATTATGCAGAGGGAGTAGTGGAAGAATTTCAAGATGTGTTGAGAGGTTACATACAGTAAAAGAATAGCTAAGCTTTATTTTTAACTCTCATTGTATCAGGTAAATTCTTGAGGGAGCCATAAAAGAGCTAAAGGACAGGAACGTACAACTCCCTTTTCCAAACACTAAAGAAAAAAAACTGTTTTGGTGTTTACTATCATCTAAAGCATTTTGAAAGAGTAGCTGTATAGTTTAAAATATTACTTTATATATTCCTTAACCCATCCAGCTCCCAAAGGGCTAAAGGCAAATCAACTAAAGCTGGTTGCTTGTCGAACAATAGTTGAAGAAGCGGAAGATGAAAGAAATGGCTGCTCAAGAGCTTGAGAGCCACTGCGAGAAGCTCATCAGCAGTTATTCAGTAAAGTCACTCTGGGAGAAGTTGTGAGGATCTGGAAAGAGCTTGTCTGGTGTGTAAAAGACTAAAATAATTTTCTGTTTCCTATTGCATTGCAGAGAAATCACTTTGAGTCACTTATGGAAAGACTATGATGTAGAAAGCAAATGCAAAACTGGTTCTTAAAGAGAGTAGTGTGCTCTCTCTGACCATATGTGGAGCTTAACAGTTCTTGTGTAAGGGACAGATTCTGTTAAGATAAGGTATGTTAGTGAGTTAGAACGAATCTTCAGTATTTGGAAATCTATGAGTGTGTTATATTAATAAGATCGTCTGACAGAAACACGCTGCCCTGTGATCTCCCGTATTTTTGTAATGTAAGTGCAGTCAAAGCCAATAAATATCCTTTCAAGCTTCCTAAACAAGACCAGCGAGTAAAGCCCAACAAGCATTTGCATCCAATTGCTGTGCTCCAGGGTTTAATGCTATGGATACAGGTTATTCTGTATCATTTGCCCTCAGAGAATGAGATTCATTCCAGGCGCATTCAGTTTACTGATATGGTTATGAACCCACATCTTCTTATTAGTCAAAATCATTTATTATCAATCATAAACCTCTAAATCTTCAAAGTTGATCTCTTAAGGAACGCTGGGATGTTTGCCTTTCAAAAGTTTCTCTGGAAGTACTAGTGTGTTAACACAGAAGAATTGCAATATATTGTTAGATTTACATATATAATATGATCTCATGCAAGATACATACGGACTGTGTCAGTCAGATTGCTTGAGACATTTTGTCCCTAATTTTCCACTTTAAATGCTAACGTTGCTTTCTGCAATGCTCATCCCTGTACCTCCTGAGTAGCTTCTGCCCTATTATAGATTTGAATTCTGTGTATTTTAATAACTTTGACCTGTGATTCCTTGCAAATAATTTTTTTCTTCTTTTTTCTTTGTTGCCCATAAAATAAGAAAATGTCTTTTTAAAGCTTTGGACTAAGTCCTTTTGATAAGTCAACTGTTACAAATGTTTGTCTGTAGACCATGACTTGTAATTTGCAAGCAGCAGTTTTACAGGTAATTATCAATCTATCTATTTCACTATATTGCTTGCCCTTGTTATGTTTTGTCTTTCACTGGCTGTATTTTCTTTTTCATATTAGTTTTATTTTAACTACCAATGTTCTCTCCACTCTTTATTTAAGAAAAGAGGAGATTTTACCTATTAAACAGATTAAAGGGTTTCATAGGCCATTATTACACACATCATGAATTCTACTAGACCATAAGAATGCTGAAAGCTGCTAATTTTGTTGTAA
Source organism: Dromococcyx pavoninus (assembly GCA_033558185.1). Taxonomy (NCBI): domain Eukaryota; kingdom Metazoa; phylum Chordata; class Aves; order Cuculiformes; family Neomorphidae; genus Dromococcyx; species Dromococcyx pavoninus. The sequence goes on along the minus strand of JAUMJL010000199.1, from coordinate 2,889,107 downwards.
TTTTATCACTGCAATAAAAGATCATCCAGAGTTAGACTATTAAAGTACTAGTGTAGAAAAGTCCTTATGTAACTTTATAGGATAACATGTATGATGTGCTTGGAGTGTACAGTTTTTCTTAATATACTGAGATATTGGCATTACATGGGGTACAATTATATATATGTATCTACACATGCAAATATACAAATATTTATATAATCAAAGTTCAGTATTTATTTGATATATAAGTCTCTGGTAGAATACTCTGTATTTAAAGGACCACCGTTCCATAAGAGTATGCTATCCTCAGTCAACATATATCCTTTTCATATTTCAGAAGATTTGAAGTGCTCCTACACAGCAGGGTAAGAACTAAAAAAAAAGTCATATGACAAATTATTTTTAGTATCGGGGACGGGGGGGGGGTTGAAGGGGAAATGTTTCACGGAATCTTGACATTTGGCTTGGGTGGCAGTAGTCAAAATCCGTTTTAAAATAAAAAGCTCTCCCAGATACACAAGGACTATACTTTGATATTGTATTTTAGGTAGACAGATAATAAACTTGCAAAAGCAGAGAGGCAGGACATGCAAATCTCTTGCATTTTATATTTCAATAGCAAAATAGCTGCAGCAGAAGAATTTAATGAATTCTGAAAATTGTCAGTGAAGTGTTTTGACATTTTCTGAGAAGGAATCAATTTGTGTAGAAATTATATTTTTGTTATTTCTTATGACTGAAACACTTCATGTTGATATACAAATTTATATTTTTTTTCTTCTGTAAGAAGAAAAAGCATTTAACAATTTGTTTTTCTGTTCCAGGGAGAACTTGCCAAAAAGAATATAATCTTTTTATCAACCAGTTTTAGTGAAGCAGAAAAACTTCCTGATATACTGAATAATGTAAAGCTACGCTTTGATGAAATAAGTAGTGTGTAGGGGGTAGCCTGTCATTACACTCTGCGATACTCTCTACTTATAGTTACATACATATTAAGTACAAAAATTATTTAGAATAAAGAAGAAAAGTCAGTCTTGTGATAAGTCAGAACAGTCAGTGACATTGTACCTTTATATTTTCCACAGAAAGAGGTCCAAAAACGTAGCATTTAGGAGATACAATCCCACTGAAAATGATGGAAAACACCCTGTTTCTGTCCCATAACAAGCTAACTAGAAGTCTAAGAGTTCACAAAACACTTAAAGAGCCTGGAAGGCAAGGAATAGCCTGTATATCTCTGATTTTAGCGTTCAGTTTGGCCAAACATTTGATAGAATGCATTTTAACTGTAACATTCTATGTTAGCTGATGTATCAGAGGTACTGGTCACACAAGATGAGGAAATACGGCACTCGAAGTGTTGGTTGTTCACCTGCAAAACAGCAAAGAGGTATTTTAAGTTTATCTCCAGAACATCTATCATTTGCATTTCTTATCAATGTAATAAAAATGAGAAACAACTGAATAGTAAGAAAAAGTCTCCCCAAACCACAGATTTGGACATGGGAAGACATAAATGGGTTTCATGACAATTTGCTGGAGTTTTCAAAAGGTATAAATTTCATCATTGAATGATACAAAATGCATTTTTTTGTGCATCTATATTATTCCATCTGATATATCAAGGAAAAGACTGGCAGTTATACAAAAATCTTCAGCTATTTTCAGATACGCTGTTCAGGCATGCTTAGAAAATGTTAAGTGACTAAACATTGTCTGTTGTTCAATTGTTTCTTCTGTTTTCTTCCCAACAGTACTCTGCTTTCTACCTTTTTTACATTTTTTTACATTTTCTATATAAATCATCATTAAAAGTCACTTCACAAAAGAATCACTATGACCGTGTTTCAGTTTTTAAAGTATAAATTCTTCAAAATATGCTCTTCAGATACAATATTTTTTCTTATTTTATCTCATAATGAGTTTCCTTCAAAACGGTCTGAAACTTTCCATACCTGAAAATCATGAAGGAAAGCTGATGAAGAGTGAATTCTCATCTTAGTCATCCCCTCTTTCTCCTCATCTTCCAGTTACCTGTCCTGAAAAATTTCTAATAAAATCAGACTCTAGGTCAGCTCTGTAATGGCCCAGCTAGTTCTTTAACTCCAGTGAAGCACAATTTTTTGCTTGGAAAAATACTGGGATTCAAAGATATCCATCTTTTGGAAACTGGAACTTATCTGGAGGTTTCCAGCCTTGAGCTATGGCAGACTTGTGTGTCGGTTCTCTCTTTCTTTCTCTGTTATGAAAATTCCTGCAGTATGCAAAGTCTAACCCTTTCCCCAGCACTTGCATGGTGTGACTTGGTGAGCACTAAGAAATGTGAAACTTGGTGGGGTAGGAAGATGCCCTGAGAGTAAATTCAGTGCCAAGCACTGCTGGTTCTATCTCTCTTTCTGTCTGTGTGTGTATGATGGGTTGAAATGCAGGGAATAATTCTATTCTCTGTTTAATATAATAACATGTTTTCACAGTATTTTGCATGCTTTAATTGTAAAGAAATGTTCCTAAGGCAACGTTGTAAGTGGTTTCTTTACCTAAAAAATGTGTCTGTGCTTTTCGCATGCAAAAAAGTTTCCCACAAACAACAGAAACCATTAATTATTCTCAATTCTAATGAAATGATGATCCCTATTTAACAGTGATTAAGTTGCAAGAGGTAGTTAAATTGAGACAAAAACGTTTAGTTTAATTTAATTAGGTACAGTATTACTTCTTACTACCACTGTGTATGACTAACACAAAGGAAATATAAATTTCTTTGTTTCATCATTTTTCATTTCTTTGTGCATGTAAATGTACTTTATCATTAAAAAAATTAACAGGACTACATCATATATTTTGTAAAAAATATTCTTCATTGAATTTCAAAATATTTTCATATCTGAAAGAAAGTTACTTAACATTTTTAATCTCTTATCCAGGAGCCCTAAATTTTGTCAAGATACTCTTAAACAAGAGTATCACATACCTTTTAAAAAGTATTAATCTGTTCTTTTTGGTTCCAAATTATTCAAAAGTATTTTAGTTTAGAACGAACTTTATGTTTTAAAATTGAACTTCAGAAAACTTAGCTTTAATTGTTTCTTAAAATTCTGCTTTTCTTTCTGATAGCAGGAATGCTGTACTTCAAATTCACATTTCACTGAGACTTTTTTCTCAGAGATTACAGCTGAACAAATAATACGTAATCTTGTTTGTGTATGTTCACGATATACGTTTCTTAATGAAGAGACAAGTGGGAAAACACTTCAGTAAGAGAAGAGAAATTAAAGGAGCACAAAGAAGAATTATGTTCTTATTTGCAATTTTATTACGCAAAGATAAGATACATTCAACAAATTTGAAGGCCAAATTTAAATTATTTTCTTTTCTTCAGCAATTTAGTGCTTTTAAGAAAAACATGCAAGATTTTTACAACCACGAGTTAATGTGGAAATAAAGGTATGGGATTTTAGAAAGAAAATCCATTAGGAATAATTATTCAGAATAACAACAGTTGTTACACCATTAAAAAAAAGAGGTGCTTATCTTCACTGACAAGATGAGTAGAGTGCTCAGCCTGTGTGTTTTTTCTTTCACTTGCCTTTTCCAAGTTTGGTCATTTTCAGAGATATAGCACTAGACTAGACAAATCACTGAAGTGAGATGGCAGTGTAATTTTCATTTTCAAAAGTTTTTGGTTTTCTCTTTCATTTTCTCCTGAAGGTCCTTTCTGTTTCAAGTTCTATTCAGATGCCTTTCAAAAAATGTTATTTCTTTAGCAGCTTCCCAGACACCAGAGTAATTACACAATGGTGGAAGAACATGATTGATATGTATTTTTTGCCAGAGGACACATCTAGGTGTTGTCACAGAGGACACATCTAGGTGGTCTTCCTCAAAGAAAGAGGTTTCAGGTATCAATTTTCTACCTTTTGCAAACCTTTTGGCACCTCTTGGCAAAGTAGGACTAAGTCAATTAGTATGTGTTGATTAGCCCTAGGCAAGGCCACTTCTTGTCAAAATCGGGGACGATGGTTCACCATGCCTTCAAAGCAGGGAGTCTAATATGTGTTTTTCAGAGTGTTTCTGCTCTTAACTGAAGCAACACCAGGCAATGACGCCTCTGTCTCACTTCAGGTGTCACTAACCCGATATGAGCATTAGAGCACCACCCATTCTATCTGATCTACCACGTGCATTTTCTGTTGCTGGTCACTCCCTCTTGCTTATCACTCTGTTTTGCAAAAACAGCTCTTTACCATCTACAGTGATGAGCAATTCCGTTATACCACACTTTCACATGTAAACAAACCATAATCAAGTCTTTTCTGGCAACGATAGAAATGTTAAGCAATTTTTTTTCAGTTTGTTTCAGGTTTTTTTAATGAACTGAGTAGAGAAATGTCTAAGACATTTTTACAAGGTAAAACTCAATTTTCCTGATAGGTAGACTGTAATAATGACTACTCCAAGCTTTCTTACTATCAACAATAGAAGAATAAGCTATAGTGTTAAATATAGGTTTTAAAAATTCAATAAATAAATGGATGCAATAACAAAATGAACTTCATTTAAAAACCAACAGCATCCAATCAATGCCCCTACCCTCCCCAGTTTCATTTCTAGAAATGGTATGAAATGAAACTTGAAACCCAATTTCATTTCATAGTTATTTAATTTTTTATTCCAAATTTTTTATCAAGAATGTATTTACATCTGAAAACAGATTTCTTTAAAAGCAGAAAAAGTAATTCACGCCAAAATATGTTCTATCGGAAGTATAGAACTTATTTAATTCCTCTAGACAAGGCAAAAAACCAGTAGGTATTAAGTCCAGTTTTGGTCTCTCCTTCTTGACCTGGATGTTATTCACATTTTTGGCAATAACTGTAACACCTTTCTGATGTAAACTGTTTTTAGCTTCTATTTATTGAGTCATTTTATATGACATAATACAGCTTTAATATTATTCTGACTTGTCTTACTACAAAGAACTCCCATTCTTGCAATGTTCTGTTCTATAATTTGTTTGACTAAGTTTGATTTTGATCCTGAAGTTGAAACTGAGTAAACAATAGTCATCAGTATTTGAGTCAAATTTGAATTTGATACAGTATGGTTAAAGGTTGCATTAGGTAGCCATAATGGTCAGCTTCCCACAAGTTTTTTGAAAATAGGTAACCAGAAAGATGAAACATTTCAGTTTCTCTGTGCAAAGAAGAGGGCTGGTGGTTAGTTCCTTCCTGCCCTGCAAAGGGTTGTCTGGATATTAGAACCTATAAGGGCTGTAACCAGGTAAAGGTATCTTTCATAGAGCTGTTGTCATTAGATACAACAACTAATTTATCATGGGATTGAAATCATTTGGATACTGTGCTTCATTAATTTTGATGTCCATTTGCATATTCATTCATGAGAAGCTTGTTCCAACTAGTTCACAAAATGATAACAGGCATCTTTGGTGATGTATGAACCTGCGGTTAGAGGACTTCCTATGACTTTTATGTAATAGTGTTTTTGTTAGAACTTATAGACAAGGATTTATCAGTTTAGGTTGTATTCTTTTCTCAGGATTTAATTTGATTGCCAAGCTCAAAGAAAATTTATATAACACATTCTATATTTGATTCCAAAGCAAAAAAAAAAAGTATCTTGATCCTGAAAAGAAGCTCTCTTTGTCACAGGAATTATTTCTTTCATCACATACAATTCTTTCATCATATACATTTATTTTTTCAACAACTGCAAAACCTAGAATTATTTACCACTTAAATATTTGATCTTGCTCACCTGTATTACTTTTAAATACATAGTGGAAATGTTTACTTTAGGTGTAGTCCATGTGTTTAGATGCTTTTAGGTTTGTATGTTGTTTTTTAATTACTTCAGTGTTTGGCTTTAAAAGAACAAGGGAAATAGTTTCAGTAAAGCTGAAGAAAAAGGATATTATTTTGGTCAAGCGTTTTTACACCTAACAGATAAAGGTTCTTTAAACACTTTTAAAGTTGCAAAAGAAACCAGTATCAATATTCTCCTCAGCACAGCTGAACTCTGATAAAAGAAAGGAAAGTGTGTGTGCATTAAATCAGGGACTAGACAAAGCAAGTTTCAGAAGTGGAACTTAATTCATGACTTAGAGTTCTGAAATCACTAGAAGTCTCATTATATATTGTTCTTCATTAAGAATCCTAGTTGGTTTATCTAGCTGTAAAGAAAACACCTATTCCTTGCTTCCTGGTCATAGACATTAAAAAAACGTTGAAGATACACAATGAAAAATTTTGAAGAATTACCTGCTTTTTGAAGGTCACAGTCTTCCTTGAGTATCTAGGGCAGTGTGCGACACCACATGTCAAACAGATTCTCAAATTAGAAATTAAACAAAGCACCTCTGTTCCTGTTGAAGCAAGATGTGTTGAAATGAGAAGTCATAGCCTCTGCAGGCTACAACCTTCTGAATTAACCACGTATTACAGTGCCTAATGGACATCCTGCTCCAAATAATGCCAGTCACTTTACCCTATGGGACTGTAACTAAAACAAAAAAGAGAGAAATGTTATTTCTGTCATTTGCTGAGCAAGCATAAAATCAGCTAAAACAGCTTTCAAGAAATGTGAATGCTACAAATTCACAAAACCTGCATTTTGAGCTATAGCATTGAACAGAACACGTCTAGTCCCTCACATATCCCTTTTCATAAAACATCCCAATAAAATATTCCTGTTCTTTGGAAGAAGAGTTTTTCCTCCAAAAAATGCAAACTGAGCTAAGTTAGTCTGTAGACTTTTGCATGTTCAGGATATGTTTGGAAGGATTATTTCAGTACGATGCTACAATGGACTGGGATAATGGATACAGGATTTTCTAAAGGCAAAAGAGTATGAAGTGTTAATGTCACTTACTGCCTACTTTCTTTTTATTTAAGTAAAAATTACCATCAGCCTTGTGAAAGCACAAATTATATGAACTAGCAAAACTGCTTTAATAGGCCATTGGCTAGCGTTGTGCAGCTGGCACTGCTCTTCGTAGACAGAAAAAAATCATAAGGCAATACTGAATTGTATTCTTACTTTGAAGATGACAATGAATGTGTCATTTTAGAGTACTCTGCAGTGGGAAAGCAAAGTTGTAAGGTAATAAAATAAAGACATGTACTTAGTGTATACATACTTGAAACCAACATATAGTTCGTTCTACCATATATCCATTGGGTAATACATTTCCAGATATAATCCTTTTTTACAGCAACTTTGTGTGGTGTTCTGTGTGTCTACTGAGAAACAGGCGGCTGGATATCTTGCTAAAGGAATAAAATTTTAACCAGATCTTGAGAGATATGTGTGTCCCTATGCAGTATTTAAAAAAAAAACCAAACAAATAAACAACAAGAACACCAAAAATCCCACACACAACAAACAAACAAAACACCCTGAACCGAAGAAACAATACTCTTGTGTGGATTAAATTTAGCTGAAAAATAAAAAAAATGAGAACTAAAGAATAAGAATTTAACAGTTCTTAAGATGGTTACTATTATAATTTAAAAAAAATATAATCTTTATAGTAAAAACTCAAAGAATACTTGATCTTGAGAATAATTTCAGAGTAACAGACCTAATCAATCAAGCCTGATTGTAGCAGTGGCAGTAGAAACAAATAATTATTTCTGCGGGTGTAACTGCTAGGATCAAACCAAAAGCTCTCGACTCTATGAAGGTCTGAATTGGGCTCCAGATTCTTGACTGAATACTGACTTGACTAGAGAAACTTTACAAAAGGTAGCTTAAAAATTATATGTCCCTATGATATATGACACTGTTTGTGTAGCTTAAAGGAATAATCACAAAAATCTAACACAATTGTGTTTATTCAGCCACAAATTGCTTACTCAGAAGATCACATTTGTTGTCAGTTTCCCCTCATTTCTGTGTTTACCTAAAGTTCCTAACAAACTCCGATTTCTAGGAGGAAAAAACAAACATTGGGATTTCTTTCTCCTTTGCTCCTTGAAATAATTCTAAACTTTCAACAAGAACACGTTACAGTTCACCTTTAACTCTCATGATGAATCTTCTGACACCTAATTGTGTAAAAGATATTGGTTTCTGTTTGAATGTGTCTCTGTAACATTTAGCAGTGCTGTGAAGGCATAAAGAAGACGCCCCCCCCCAAAAAAAAAAAGGAAAGAATAAAGCACAGTGCATATTCAGAATTGAATTTTTTTATTCTTTATATAGTTACGTGAAAAAAATGTGTTTAAACAAAGAAATTCAAGACGTATGAAGTTGTAAGGTTTTATGACTTAGTAGTTAAAAGTTGTCATAATTTCTTGAACAGATAGATGGAGGACACAGAGCATCCTGAAAATAAACTTCATCCTCAATACAATATCTGACAGGAGGCAAGTTCAGCAGGTGAGCAGCAAAATAAATATGGAAGTTTAGCACTGTAAATATAGATTGCACAGCTGCTGCCTGAAGACATAACACGTGCTACGATCCTCTTCCATTATGCAAAATAAGCAAGGTTGTATGTGGATAATCCTGTGCTGTAAAAGACCTCTGCAGGAAATACTGTTTTTGACTGACAAGATGGTGTCCTTTACTGCAAGTCAGAATCAAATCATCATCTCTACATGGTTTTGAAGTACTTTATATTTGTAGGGTATGTAATCTATTGTATAGAAATTTAATTATTCTTAAGGATAAGATAGGATTAGAGTGCTCCCAAGTAGAAGAGGATAATAGACTGTTGATCCAAGATTAAAACATTACAATTGATCATAGCCTATCTTCTCACAGATCTTTTTAAGCTCACCTTGTCCTTGTCTTACTTCACTCACAGACTCCACAGAGTAAATTTCAAATGCACTGAAATGACTGAGCTCTCTGCTGGAGTTACTGAGCCAGACCACCCACTTCCATGCAAGAGTCCTAAACTACTGCCACTGTTTTTTCTAATGTAGTTGGCTTCTGCTACAGAAGCCTTGGCGCCAGGTGAGCACAGCTCTAAGGTAAACCAGCTCAATAAGCCTAGCGTACAGACCTTGTGAGTACCTACATGGCTTTACTGAAACTGAGTTTTCATATGCCCAGTACAGTTTTAACAATCCTTCCTTCCCTCCTACTTCCATCCTGACTGCACTCTTTGTAGCCCATCACAACAGCCACTCAGAGATAACGCAACATACGTGGCTTTGGCAAGAAGTTTAGATGCTGATCACAGAGCACCTTCTATCTGGGAGGAAATTACTTTCAAACAAAGCATTCTTGAGAAGAAGGAAAAATATTTTTTTTGGTCAAAAGTCTATTTTCAGCTCAGGGTTTATTTTGGGTTTTTTATTTTTATTATTATTTTTCATCCAAACAGTCATTTCCTTTGAACCCACCCTTCCCTCCATTATCTAGTTCTTTCAGACCTCTCCAGCCTTACAGCTGCGTCCATCTCCATTACATTCATATTGCCAAAGATGGTAATAACAACTGCCTCGCAGCTGCCTTTCCCTGGTGGGTCTCTGACCTTGCCACTTCCCAGCAATTATTGCATGGAAAATTTACGTTGTTGAGAATATAATCCTGATAAATTTCCTGGTCTTTTAAAAAATTATAAAGTGTTCCTGTAGCTTAAACTATGCTTAGTAAATAGCTTTTTTCCCTTTTCTTGCATGTACAGTTCAAGCAGCCACAATGTACAATTCAAGCAGAACAAGAATGATGACTTCATGTCTTAGCAACAAAATTTATCATAAATGGACTTTCTTAGAGCATACTTTAAAAATTCCATTTGTGCTATATTTCTCGAGAGAAAATGAGAGGATCATTTGTTTCTAAAGACCAATAAATTAGCTCTCAACAATCAGCAATATTATTATATGGACCTGCAATTTTAATAGTAATTTCTATTGAATTTTCATGGTAATAGTGTTTACAAAGAAAACACTGAAGACAGAAGCTAATGGAAATACAGAAGTTATGCTGAACAGATTCGAAAATACTTTGACTCTCTTTGACTCCTTTTTTAAAATGTAAATGTATATCAAACATTTAAAATCTATATTTTCGTGATTAAAATTATGTCTAATTGCTAGGTAGAAAAGATGCACAGAGGAGAAGAGCTTTTATTATAAACGTTGCAAGTCAGCATAACTGCGATATAAAACTGAGTCTCAGAGTTGCTTAAGATAATAAACATTCGGATTATCTTGTTTCATAAATTTGTTCTTAAAACTCAGCAAATTTTAAGAGGGAAAGACAGAACTATTACATGGAAAGTGTCAATTATTATCCAGGGAATAAACGAGTCTGAAATGAGAAATAGATCAAATTGTCATGAAGAAAATGTAGTCACACTGGTGAACATAATAAGAAAAGTGTAGGTAACCCCTGCTGCCAGGACACTGGCCCTACCATTGATACCTGGTAGGTGATAGCTGAAAAGCTGTCTAGAATACACTGACCACATAAGCTCAATCTCCTCTAACACTGATGGGGATGGAGACACTTAACTCACAAGTACACAAGCAAACTTAGGGGTCTCAGGGTCAAACAAAATCTTAGCTATGCTTACGAGAAGGTCGTTGAAACACTTTTATCAACTACTTCCTCCCCCCAGACAACCAATAATTTTATACACTTGGGCTTACTGCTGCTTCATATTTTTTGCTCTAGAACTTATTTCTACCTTTTTGTTCCTTATCTTGTAAACAGCCTTTCTTTGAGGAAATGTAACTAGAGTGCGTCTGTGACAACAACATCCACTGCAACATCCATGGCCACAACTTCAGCCTATCTTAACTGACTTTTTTACATACTCCTACTAACTATCATCACTAATGATAGTTGATATCAACCTAAACCATCAAATAAGTTTCTCTTTTCTTACCATAGTCGTCTTTAAGTAATAAAGGGGGGAAATTGAATGCTGTTAAAGTCTTAATATTCCATACTTCATATACTTTACTACCTTCATTTTATCATTAATCACTAGTAAAGAAAATTATATATTTTGGAATTCATAAATGACAGCTGTTTGATCTGCTCACTACTTAAAAATCCAAATAAACTTTAAATGTTAATACTATAAAGTATTTGGTCTAGTTAACATCTTTACCTGTGCAAGTTTATTTATACCATAAAAACTAGCTCTTTATTGTACTTATTATATAATATTTAATGTATTATTAAAATTATCAAGTATTTATGATTAAAACCAGCTCATACTCAATAGATATTTTGGATGATGTTGCTAAAAGGAATTAAAATATTGATAACCTATTTTATATCTGATTTGTTAAGCTGTATTTCATGTGTATAATTTTATAATATCTTCATTATAAACATAGTGACTCAGAACCAGAATATGTATTTGAAAACAAAAATACATGCATATTGTGTATTAGTGTGTTAATATCCCTATGGATGTCACTAGATTCAGGCAAAAGGAACCAGTATTTTCCAGATTTTGGGAATATCCTAAAGGGTTTTTTTTCCCATTTTTTATCACTAGATTTTATGTATGTGGATGTTACATGTTTTTAAATGGTAAGTCATTTATAAGCCAACAAATAGACATACTGGTGTTGTCCTAGGCCAAAGATGCTACAGTGTCTCTGAACCAATCTTTTCAGTGGCCTACAGTGTTGTACTAATGAGGAAAGTGTTCGTATGTATATTGTATTCCACTCTGACATTGATCATACAAAAAAATGAAAGACTACCAGTAGGATTGTAAGGTTTCTGAAAGAATCAGACATTGCTAAACATTGCTGTTTTGCAAATTTCTAAGGAAAAATTACTCAAACATAAGTAAAGGAGGGACTTGATCAAGTTTTAGGTCTGTATCCTGATCACCACTCAGTAAGTGTATGAAAGAGTTTGTCTATATCTGTTTCATTCTTCTTCCTCTGCATGTTCCCTGTGAAAGCTTCAGCCACACACAGTCCAGATAAACAAGCTTTATAGTTATTCATTTAACAGACCTTTTTATTTTAGGAGTGTGATGTGCAGTATATTAAGGTTCTTAGGAGGTTTATTATTCCACTATAACATTTTTTAGTATAAAAAAATTAAATGTGTTCTTCAAAGATTTGCCTATTTTTTTTGTTATGAACCATATAATTCTTGCAATAATGTTGAATGAATTCATAATGACTGGATATTTAAAATAATGAGAAACAATTAGTTTTAAGTTTTAATCCTTAGTTATTCATTATGAATCAGTTCTAATAATACTGGCAATGTATTCAGCAGATATTCCTGTTGGTGTCATATACAATGAATTTGTGGTAGATCTCAGTATAATAGACACTTTCTTTAACTTAGTTCTGATGAAAAAATATTACTTTAAAAAGAATCCAAGAAATATTTGCAAAACTCCTTTTCAAATTATGCATTTCTCAACTCTTCAAGAAGTTCAGAGGAGTCCACAGTTAATATACATTAGGAGTCCTTAGGAGACTTTTACCGTATTTAATTGTAATTAGGTCTACCAATTCTTGACTTCAATGTCAAAGTAGGGACAGGAATTTTAGCTTAATCTAGCTGCCAGACCGATTACTTCCATTCAGAATATAAACTCCAATTGACTTCATCGGAGCAAGTTCAAGACCTTTATGGGTAAGTAAATACCCATGAATAAGAAGCTCTCTGATGTAAAAATTTACCACACTGCTTCCTTGGCAAGTGACACAAGGTCTTACCCAAGAACTGCGTACTCAAAACCCACTTTCTTTGTTTAAATAACTGCAGTCCTAGACTACACTAGCAGGTTCTTAAAACTGTACCTAAATAATGAAGGAGTGTTGAGTGTTAAAGCATAATTACATTGTGATTTGATTTACCAGACCTTTATGTTGGTGTACTCAGAATGTTGTTGTTGCATGTAGGTAGCAATCTTATTTATCTGATAATCTAGAGAGGATTAAAGGGCAGTTTTAGGAATCTTGGTAATTAAAAATGTTAAATAGGACCATGCCTTGGATGCATCCTGTATGTATGTGTTAATATTTCATATTGATTATGTGAATATGGGATAAAACAAGTTCAGCTGACTATATATGACCTACAGCTGTACCAAAACAGCAATAACTGAACCAGAAATTATGAAAAAGAGTGCACTGAGACTGAAGAGGGATTTCTGGGAAAAGTGGTAATTCTATGTGCTCTTCCTGACAGTATATTTAAAGAAAGAATGATAGCACTTTCACAACAGAAATCAAAACAATTGCTCTAAAATAAATCAGTAACCTCTAATTTTGTCAATTCAGCCACTCATTGTTTTAACAGAATAAGCTTTTGACACAAGATATAATGTTGATAGCTTCCACTTTAGAGGAAGGCATCATGTGCATGAATTCACTTAGCACAAGATTACAGTAATTCAGTAGGGCTGAATAAATGTTTAGCTGATTAACAGATATAGAATCCAGTCCAGGAAGACTGTGCTAAACAGTATTATTTACAGCAGCAGGTGGCTGGGTTTGTCTTTGTGAATCTGAAAGATTTGGATAGATCCTATTTAGATCTTATTTTTTGCTTATATTGAATGGAGACAAACCAACAAATATATCCTATGCTCTAAAAAATCTCCATCATTTGATAAAAAATAATATAATTATTATATATATATGTTGTTTTGAGAAGTATCTGCAAGCATGTATGCATTGTCTGTGTAGTGTACATATACTACTTATTTTATTATACATATATACAGAATTAGTAGTGTTCTAAAAAGTGATAAGGTTTCAGTTTCTCAAGATTTTTACATGAATGCTTTATACCATATAATCCACAGAGCTAGAATTAAGAATACATGGTACTGAAAGGATTCAAGAAAGAAAATATTAACTTGAAGTAGCATAGAGAAGTTGTTACACTTGTAAATTTTAAAATATTTTTTTTAAATAAACTAGATTATATTATATTACTACAGAGCTAATTATCTATAGGCTATGTCTCTTCTAATGAAACTACTTACTTTAATTTTTTTTCTAAAGTACAGAGAGCAGTGTTTATAGCGAAACACAAACCTTTGATTCCACATGCCTCTCAGCATTTACCTCTTAACTTGACAGTTCATTTGTGACAATACCTGATTGACCAGCATTTCTTCCCAGTGTCATTCATAATACAAGACAAACATCAATAACCTCACCTAATGAAGCTTTCTGTTTTCAAATTGTCCTTTTAAAGGGGAGGTAAATGCTCATATCTAATATGATGCCTTTACAACTTTTCAAGGCATAGAATATGTGAGCCAAGTTCACCGCTGGCTTGTATTCATGACTCCATTAGGTTCAACACTGTCACATAAAATGTCATCTTCTGTCCTTTTGTGCAGATGCACAATTGCATGTATTTTCAGAAAGCCTCTCTAAGTGCAAAACTGGTATCAGCTGAAGTTAAGTCTTTGCGAGTGATTATTGCCCCCTCACAGCGAGGTTAAATAAGATTTTTGTGCACTGCGCTGAATATCCTGAAACAATAACTTTCTTAAATCAAATAGGTCAAACACACAAAGCAAAGTAACTTGTGTTGAATTTGCAATTCTGGATCTGCTGGTTTATAAACACCATAAAGTAGTGTTAAAATACCCCACTGAGTTACTCTAGCTTATACTACAAAGACCATAATAAAAACCTATCATTAAATTGTCAGAGCAGTAAAAGTATTTGTGGTCTCATTACCAACAAAACTGCCAAAAGCTCTAACCTCTCTGTAGCAAAGACATTGTCAGCTAAATTAATTCACACAGAGTTTAAAGTACATACTTCAGCCACAACTGATCATATCTGTTATTCTGAAACTTGTTATCCTTGCCAAACTATAGCTGATTACTTTCAATGTTATGTAAGATAAGGCAAGTTATTTGCAAATCAAGTGGTAATGATAAATATTTTCTTGCTTTACCCTGTGAATATCCAAGACACATACACACAGATATAACGATCTCTCTCCATACCTATATATTTACTGTATGTTCAAATAATTAGAAGGATATTTTGTCATAGATACGTATACTCTCCCCCCCCAATCAGATATATCCGTGATTTTAATTTAAAACTCCATTTTTTTCAAGTTGTAGAACTATTTTTTTAACATATGTCCACTTCTCTTAGAATAAATCTTGATTTATAGTAAGAATTAAAAATAGAGACAAGAAAAACTAAATTTTAGTTATTTCTTCCATATTATTCTCTTCATGACTCTTATAACTCTACCTATACCCCATCGCTAACAGCAATGAGAGCTACTTCTGCCACACAGAACTGAACAGTGTCAGCTAGAACCTCCTTTTCTGTATAATACTGGCTTCTTTGAAGGCACACTGTAAATATGGATATAGATCCTTGTTGTTTCTTGAGGGAAATGTCTGGTTTTATTCCTCACATTTTAAAACAGGTGATGGGACATCATTGAGATAGATGACTATGGGAGAATAAAGAAACAGAAAGAAGATCAAGAAATTTTAAAGAATCTTCCACAGGGGCATGTAGAAATCCTTTTCTAGTGTCAGCGGCTAGCACACATAACCACACAGGTGAGCGCCTTTCTGTAGGTCTAATAGAAGTGTGTGTTGTTGTCACTGAGATGTAGTTGGGTGCTCTGACTGGGCATATCATAACCACTGAATTAATAATAGATTCTCAACACTTTGATAAATTTATAATAAGTGAACGGACACTGCAATCGTATGTTTTCACAGTTCTGCAAGAAGTGCTTTCTGAAAATGCTCTTTGTTCTAAAGTAAGAAAATTGATTGTCAACGTGTGTTTTACTGTGAATCTTGTATTAATGTTTTCTTTTCTGTTTTGCTTATGCTAAAAAGTTTTCCCTGCATACTATCTTTGAAGGCTGTTTACCTGTGATAAGTATTAAATTCAGAACAAAAGAAATGTTTACTGATGACAACTATTTGGTGTACTTTTCACGCAGTACTAAAAATGGATAAGAGAACTTTATTGAACGGGTTTGGATCTTTTCCCAATGATACCTCAT
This sequence comes from Dromococcyx pavoninus, assembly GCA_033558185.1. Lineage (NCBI taxonomy): Eukaryota > Metazoa > Chordata > Aves > Cuculiformes > Neomorphidae > Dromococcyx > Dromococcyx pavoninus. The sequence goes on along the minus strand of JAUMJL010000199.1, from coordinate 2,873,141 downwards.
GCTCCACCCCAGCATATAGGCATTATACCATTATATCATGGGTAAGAAACAAGAATATTTTAGGTCTGTTGAACATCGTGAATATTTCACAGTTGAGTACATTGAAATGCCAAAATGCAGGTATTTTGTATGCTGAGCTAACCCAGTGTTTAGTAGTCCTCAAATTCCTACTTTCACCTGTGCAGCGTGCTCATCCAGTGAATAAAATAAACCACACCAGTTAGCATATGGCCTGCTAATATGTGGTATCACTAAGTTTATGCTGCTTTGATTATAAAATAATTTCTTCTTTTTTTTTTTAGGAAACCATGTATTAAATAGCTTGGATAGGTAGCTTTTAACAAGAGGAATCCCATACTACACATATAAACAAAAAAAATGTGCAACTAGTAGCTGTGATTATTGTCTAAAAGTAAGGAATACATTTAAGAAATAAGCTGAATAGATCAAAATAAATTTTTCACAGTCAATTCACAGAATTATCAGCAAAGAAACAATCTCTCCAAATGTCTTTGAAGAGAAGCTAAGTTTCTAAGGAAAAAATCCACAGATAAATTTGGGGTTTTAGGTTTCAGTTTTTACAGAGTCCTACAGTTCTGAACTAATGGTCAGCAACATGACAGAAGAAAACTTGCCTTTTCATCGAGTTTTGTATAGAAGTAATCAAAATAATTTTAAGTGTACTAGTTTTGGTCTCTACTGTAATATCAGTTTCTTCTAGAAGAAGTTTCTATAGTCATAAATCTAAGACCAAAGGAGCCAGAAGGAAAACAAGTGATACCGATTCTGGGAGAAAACCAACTAGTTTGCCACATCCTACTATGAGGAATATCCAACTATTTTTGATGATCATTGGATGATGAAAAAGCGTCAAGCAGAAAAAAGTGGGCTTTGGGGGGTGTTGTTTTTCCACTTTTTTTTCCTTCTTTTTTTTCCTGAAACTTCTGACCTTTTGAGGTGGGTAATAAATGGGCTTGGATTCAAATTTTTGGGGCTTAAAAATATTTAGATTCTTTCAATTGTGTCCTTAGTCATTCTGTTCTCATATCTGAAGAATATGTCTTTAATACTTACATGCTTAAGTATATTAATTTCTGTCTCATACATGTTTGTAAAGCATAGTTTTTAATATGAAGATGGAAGCACAAGAATGTAAAGTGTATAAATAATACTAAAATTGAAAGAAACAAAGATTACCTCACCCATTTTGCAAATAGGGAGAGCGGAGACAACACTATTACAATGTTTTAATTTTGCAAGTTTGTTTACTTCTGTTTAGACTTAAGCTCTCATCACCATTAAATACACATTAATACTTGACTGAAAAAGCAGGTGAACATGACTGGTCTGAAAGATAGTTAAGAAGAAATATAAGACCATATATTTTTTAAAAAGATGAAATATTCTGTAAGGGTGAAAACCATTGTGAATAGGCTCAGATGTCCTTTTCAGTAGTATTGTTTCAGGTGTTATAAAAGCTCAAAAAACTAATAATGCATCAATCTCTTTATTCTTATTCATTCTAGGTGTGTTGCTGTAAGTTTTTATAGATATGAAAACAAATCTATTTATACATCTGGAAATGTTGCTTCATATAATTGGGGTAAATATCTCAAAAGGAAAAATTTTTTATTGCTTGTTTCACCCAAAAATTCTTGAACAATATTTGTTACAGTGCTGAGTTATTGTATGCAGTAATACTGCCCAAAAATTATTTTGGGGTGAGAGAGGCTAATACATTGTGTAAAGAATTCTTTTAGACAGTTTTAAACATTGTTACTAAATGCCATGGAAATCTAAATCCCTTTTCTGTTACACATGTCAGTGTCCAAATGGCAGGATTATAAATAAAATTTATACCTTATTTCTGATAAAATACAGCGACACTTGCAATAGATTGACTACTCTTTCATCAGTCCAGTGATCAGTCTTGAGCTACAGGTTGAAGTTGAAATTGTTTTATATTTGGCTAAATCAATGAAGAATATTTTAAGTCATATATATTAATTTCTTGCCGTACTTGGACACTATAGTGTTTAGAAATCACTTTCGGCTTTTGCATAAACTCCAAATATTGCATTCAGCATCCGCTACTGTAGTAACTGTGTTTTGTACATCATCTGTATCACTACGCTCCTGCCACTTAGACATTTATTTTTATTTTTCATTTTTTAAGAAAAACTTGAATTAGCTGTTAATATTCCCAGAGGACTCCATTTTAAACCCAGGAGCTTGCTGTTAGCAAGTTCTGCCTTGAGGAAAAACAAATAGTCAAGTTGGACTGTTCAATTATTTCAGGCTTGAAAGCACAATAATTCACTTGAGGTTTTGGGAGTAGACTTTGGCGGAAAAGATGTTAACTCCATGCTTGAATATGCATTTTGTTTTGATCCTAGGAAAGAGAACATAAGGTGTGACGAAAAAAATAAAAGCAACTTATCTCATGGAGAGTTTTACAAATAAATTATTGTAAAATAATATTTATTTTACATAGATATACCAACCAGATGAATACCTTATCCTGGCCTTCTGCCAGTGTGTTAGACAGAATATGAAGTTTATCGAGGTAATTTATTTCCATTATACACCAAAATCTACTGATCAGAAAAAACATTAATTTACTGCTTAACACCATGTTAAGGCATGTTCTTAGCTGAAGATTTGGTTGGGTTTCAGGACCAATTAGAAGCTCACATTCGATTTACGGTTGCACTGAAATTTTAACTCTGGTTAAAGTTGTACTATGTTGTTTTTTCTAATGGATTAATTTAATTAGATTAAACAAATTGAAGGGGGTTTTGTGTGGTGCATATAACTTTACTTCAAATCTTGTCCATAAGTCAGAACAGAGAAAATAATCTGGAGAAAACAAAATTTAAAAAATTCTGCTTCATTTGAATGAACCCAGAGCAAAGCCTACTTCAAGGTACATAAGTGTACATTAACTATGTGTGGAGACGTTGGAGGGGAAATATTTCCAAAAACAAAATGTTTGTGTAAAATTCTGATCAATACAAGTGTTAATTGTTATCGTTGTAATGAGGCAATAGGTATAGAGAAATACAGGGGGCATTGCTAGGGTCAACTGGGCCTCATATTCACAATCGCTGAATAAAATTTTTCCAAACATATAATGTTGACATCACCAATGTATTTTCTTGTGAATTTTGTTTAAACGCTTTCTTGGGATGTGAATGTACTGAAAGTAAAAAATCGCAATCTTTTTAGGATATTCTGACATGGAAAGAAAAAAAGTTTTTTAAAATGTAATGTTTTTTGGCACCAGACCAAAAGCTAGAAGTATCTATGTTCTAATGACATGAAAACCAGCTGAACAGCTCTTTTTTAATAGGACATGGAGTTACTCTTGGGTATATGTTGACAAATGTGTACTTCATAAACTCTCCTTTGCACTCACAATCTTTGTTATATACGTGTTCAGAATCACCATCTAAAATGAAATGTATGAGCTATGGTAAACCACCAGAAAGGACAAGGTGTTAAAAATGTTTTGTGGGTGTTGGTGTTATTAATGATACGACTATTCGTGGCAGATATTTTCCAGTTTGCTTAAGATAAGAATCTCTCTCCAGCTGGCACTTGTCAGAGGCCCACAGACCTAACTTGTGAATTTGCTGCTTACAAATGACAGTTTTAAGATGTATATATAATTTTAGCTCTTCCTTCAACATGTAAATCATGCTAACTCTCTGAGGATGATACACGAGTTAATTAAATTTAACAATGGCAGTCAATCTAATTCAGTTCTTTATAAATTCTGTCCTGTATGCAAAACCTGGATAGTTATCATGCAGTTCTGCTCCCTGAACTGTTTCGTTGCAAGGCTGGATAAGCACCCAGGTAGTCCTTAAAAGTCCCATTGTAAGTGAGGGACAGGATAACCCAACTAAAGAAGAGGTGAAAGCAGCAATGACAATCTAGATTAACTTTTCAACTTTGCTCATGGAAAATTTAGAATCATAGAATGGTTTGGGATGAAAGGCATCTATAAAGGTTGTCTAATCCAACACCATTGCAATGAGCAGGAACATCTTCAACTAGAGCAGTTTGCTCAGAATCGCCTCTGGCTTGACTTTGAATGTTTCCAGGGATAGAAGCATCTAATACCTCTCTGGGCAACCTGCTCAGTGTTCCAGTGTTTTGGGGTTTTTTTAAGATCGTTTTAAGGGCAATCAAAAGGTTTAATTTTTAGAAAAACAAAGTATCTTGTTTTTATTTGAATCCTACTGCAGAAAAAAAAAAAAGAAATATATAGATTTAATTTGAAAAGACATGTCAAGATAAAGCATCCAAATAATTCCCCCCAAAAAAATAAAAAAGGAGAGGATAGGGAAACTGAAACTTGAAGAAGTGATATGTTCAAGGGCATATCCAGAAGATAACAGAATAATGAAGAACAGAGCAATTTTCCCCAGCTCCTCAATATGAAATCAGTTACCTGTCCACTTCAAATGGTACTTCGTTACACTGCTAACTTCAATAACTCCAACTTTCGATGTTTTCAAGCTCTAGTTACAGCTTATTTATGCATTAGGAGATTTTAAAATGTTCTGTTACTGATAGAAAGATCTTGATGGCTGATATATATCATTTTTAGCTGCTTTCATTCATCATAGCAAAGATAAATCCCAAAACTATGCTTTCAACACCCTTCCAAATGACAATTCACTGTAATTAGGTTTCCCTTGCAAGATTTCGAGATTTACTCCTTTTTTTTCAACTCTATGGATTAAGATTCCTGTTGAACTACATGAAAAATACTGAGTATCATCACTGTTTCTATTTGAAAATACAGCTAATTATATGAGTAAAAGTGTTGTCCATGTATTCTTTCACTTCTTCAATGCAAACAGCAACAACACAATACAAAGTAACCCTGATATACTATTTTTTAAATGGAAAATAGTCAGACTTATTTTTCAATTTACTTTGAATAAGTATAATCAAATATTTACTAATGTCTAAAGCCATAAAATATGTTGGCACTTCTATTAAATGACTAAATCCTCACGAGCAGACCAGAGATGTAGTTTATGTGTCTGACACAGTTATTGTCTTCTTTCCATATTTTAACGAATATATATTTTTAGAAGCCCACTCTCTTTTTGTCTTCCTATATTTATAGTTATATGGAGAGGAACTGAAAAGAAAAATAATAATTTGTTTTGAAGCACAATGGTATGTTCACAAAAAGAGGTTCTATTTTTAAGATTGACACCGGTTTTGTGAATAACCTAACCAGAACAGAATTGACATTTAATAAACGTAAAAATGATTGGTAATTCATGCTCAGCATAACCTGTCAGAAGAAACAGCCCCCACCACAGTCCCTTGCAATCTGACTTGTTATCTTCTTACCACATTAGGATACTGGCAATATATCTATTGTTGCTCAAACTCCCACTTAAATCTGCGTACATGCTGGCTTGCACATTTACAGGCAAATCCTGGTGAATAAATTCACTTATGACCTTGAAAATGGCTTAAAGTCAAGTCTCTGTCCTCTCTCTGCCTTGTTGTGCTCTTACCTATCACTCAGGAGAATAAAAGTCAACAGGATTGTGTTGGTCATCACTAGCCCAGAGAATGTGCAAATTATTTCTCTAGACTTATGATTAAATGAGGCTTTAGAATACAGAAATTATGTCTGGGCTGTCACTGTTAAACGTGAGGAAACCAGAGAATTATTGAAGAAAACTCTGTATTGGTTTTACATTTGTGGTGGGTCAAAACTGTGAAAGCAATCAATGCTTTAATGGTTTTGACTTAAATGTGATTCAGAAACAACTAATACCTTACTTTTGTGCTGCAGGTTTATATTGACTTCATACTGCCTTTCTGCTGTGGTGTAAGAGTAAATGGCAGTGAGGAGACTAAAGAGTCTTGGATGTCAAAGCACTTTAAACAGAGATATATCCAGTTTTACTCATCACAAAATATCCCTGTCTCATGCAGGAGATGGTGTAGTGAGGGAGAGAAGTCAGGTGGATTAGCATGATAGCTTCCTATATGACCACTCTGTAACCTGGGAGAGATGGTACAGTTCCAGAAAGAGACTGGACATTGTAGTGGTTCCTGCCAAGATGCACCAGGTCCATAAGCTGGATCTTGAGATATCTCTGCGCTCTTTTCCACTCCCTGAGCCACCTTGAGACTGGAGAGTGAGCCTTAAGCTGCGTTGCAGGGTCATGGCTCTTCCCTCCTCTGAGTCTTTCCACAAACTCTCGATCACCTGAGTAGGTATGTTTCCTTTGTTATAAAGACTAGGTATACATACTTTGCTAGTGTTTAGTCTGTTCAAATCACAGAACTGTTTTCTGATTTGCTGTTGTCCATGTTGGTGTTTACAACCTTTTTGATGATGAATAAAACAAGAGTTTATACCCTTCTGGGCTCATAAATCCAATAGTGTGAATATTAAGTTGCCATACAATAGCATAATCGTGAAAATGCTGATGTTTCTGACATGAATTGCATTCAGATCAGTGTCTACCGATTAACGTTTCAATGCTGATCAGCTGGTTCTGAACACATATTATTAGCAGAGTTCATTATTTAAGTTTTCCCTACAACAAGCCTCATAAACTGCAAAATCTTAAACAATCAAAATGTCCAGGTGTAATAAATAGTTTCATAGAACAATGAGGTTGAGTTCTAATTAAAATTACTCTTTGTCCACATCACTGTTCTTTTAGTCTGTTCAGAGCTATTTCTTATGTAGTAAAACTAATTTAAGGTGGGTTTCCGTAATAGATGGGATGCTTATTCTTTGCATAGAATGTAAAGACAGTATCAATAGATTTGACAGCTTCCTATCACTGAAAGTGGATTAATACAGTGATCTCGCTTTTTTCTATTGATGGAGATAAATTTCCCACCCTGAAAATCCTTTCCATTGTCATTTTCACCACAAAAAGAATGGTTTTCTTTTTTCTGTTGTTTATGTATCTACTTATTACGGGACACAGAGTTTCTGAAAGCTCAGTAGGATATCACAGATGCAGGCAAGGTAACCTGTGCAGTCTCTTCAAACACAACACCATATGTAGAATAATCCATTCATATTCTGTAAATAAGAGCAAGCTTTACTAGTGCTTATATTCATACCAATTCTGTCCGTTTGATGTTTAGAGTGAGCTCCCAAGCACTAATAATAAAGACTTTAAAATTGACATTCGGTACCCAAAACTTATAATACGGCTACAAAGTGTTAAAATCTGAAAAGACCTTTTTGAAAAATTGCACTGAGTAATGAAAACACAACTCCTTTTCTGAACATCCAAGAGTTCTTGACTTATTAAAATATGCAAATTACTCTAGTACTTTGTTTAATTGCTGTTTCCTTAAACCCATCAAATCTTCTTAATTCTTCTCTTCTTTGTCCTTAATTAACACCCATTCCCTATTGGCTAAAGTGTAACCCAGAAGACCTAAGCTTGTGAAATTCCCAACTTATTAAACCTAATTGCTATAATAATTAGCAACCATTGGCAAAATATTCATCATACAGAAAGCACGAAGACATCTAATTAACACTTTCAAAATGCTAAGCATTTACGTCTTGATATTTTACTTGCCATTTCATGCCTTCGTTTCTGGAGACTGACATGATATGTAGTCCTAAGGAGAAATGGGATAGGATTTTTTTCATAAAAATCTGAATTTGCGAAAACTGAAACTTTTCACTACTACAACAAAACATTGTTTTAAAGCTTTGTTTAATTTCTCGACTTCAAATATAATTCCCTGACAAAGGAGAAATTCCAAAAGAGAGACCAGCTCAGTAGCTCAGATACTCTTCATGACATAGGAGATGGACAGCTTAGGACACTGAACAGGAGAACCCATATAAGAATCTTCTTCAACAAACTACTGTTCAGTTTCAAGTTTTCTTTTGGGGTTTGTGTCATTTGCTCTATTCTGAACGACAAGGTAGAATTCTATTTTAATACTGGTATGAAATTGCTGATTTTATCTGGCAGGGAACAGAAACATCCTGGAAATTTCAGTGATGTGAGTATGTTAGAATAAAAAATGTTTTCCAGTGTTCTCAAATCTATGGTTTGATACAGTTAAAACCACTGGCATCCATTTGTTGCATACTTATACAGAATGCATTTAATTCTATAATATACTGTGACATACATAAGGTGCTGAGAAGGCATTATATATAACTTCCATGTGACAGAAATTCTTTCAAGCGTAGAAACAACCATAGATGGTGTTATATTTACATTTATTTTTCTGTCTTTAAGCTTTAAGAAACAAGAACTTTAATTTTTAATTTGATATTCTTATAGATCATAGATTTTAGTAGCAAAAGCAGGTTTTAGAACCAATAAATCACGACCTGCTGATGGCCATCAGGGCTGCCATAATGCAAGAACTAATTTATATGGTGTCATAGTGGATAATGTAACAGTATTTGATAGTGTCTGTACAGATTGTCCTGGATGAGTCTAACATGGTTTCTTCCACTTCAGACTAAACTTATGTCTATAACATGCACATATGTACATATGCATACTTACACAAACTCTGCTCTTTAAAATGTACTAAATTCTTAGAGACTGTGAAGTGCCTTAACTGCATATTATTATGCTTACTCAGGTTTTATCTAACATAGGAGCATATGCAAAAATAGGTACACTTAAATTCAGTTCAGTATCCTAAAGTGATTGCAAAGAGATATTCAAGTAATCTTACTAGGGGATAATTTCAAAGTAAACTTTTATGTTTCCTTTCAGTTAAAAAAAATACATCTATTCTATAGCTTGAAGCAAATAGCAACAAATAAGAGAACAAACCTTTCTACAATGTAAAAGAATGTTCTCATTGTAAACGTTTTTTGATTTCCTGTGAGTAATGTTGACTTAGCAATCAGATTACTTAGAGCAACAATGGAAAAATATTTTTCCTTGTTTCTTTTTTAAGATTTTTTGGGGGGGGGGGGGGTTTGTTGTTTTTTTGTTGGTGACTTGTTTTGGTTTTTTTGGATTTTTTGAGGAGGGGGTTTCTATATTATGGATTCTACCTTATGTTGAATCAAATAAACTTATGGCTTCAACTGACTCTTTTTTGATATAGAATTTAGAAAATTTTGAAGATTTTGGAAACCAAACTAAGGCTGGAGGGAAGGGAAATTATATCAATTGTCTTTTACTCTGTATTACTCTTAGCTTAAATTCCATGCATAATCCAAGATACAATGTCATGTTGATACCTTAAGCTTACTTATTTTGATTTCAACAGATCTTCCAGACTTACAGAGCTCATAAAAACTTTCAGTTTCGCAATATTGGATTATATTCATCATTTTTAATACGTGATACTCTCTCAAGGATTTAGATCTCAACAGATTGCTATGCATTCCTCACATCATGCCGTTCCCTCACCTTTCCAGCTTTAAGAATTTACACAGATATCCACAACACTTTATTTTTTCATCACCTGCTCTCAAAGATTTTTCTTTACATCTGATTCCCTGGGCAGACACGGAAGATTGGAAGTTGTATGCTAAATAACAGCTCCATTCTGTGTCATATAAATGAATTATTATTATTCTTGTATCATTGTAAGATTACATCATTACCATATATCTTATTTCAATACATCAATCATTATGTGACAGAAATCCATTGGGTAATGGGAGAATAACTAGACATCTGTAACTAGATATTCTTTGTCAGGTAGGAACAGTTCTGATGACTTCAGTGGGCCAGTGCTCCACTTGCATTTTTGACTCTGAATCCTCAAGTTCAAATTCTTTATATCACAACTGTTTCAACAATGGTCTTATTTTATGAGACTCGCTTGCTACAGACTCTTATTTCAAAAGAGTTTTCATTCATATATATTCAGTGAGAAGAGCTGGAGAAGTTTAGTTTGATAAATTGCTTTTACAGTTATAACCCTACAAAAAGTAGCAAATCCCTTAAGAAAATCTATTTTAAAGAGTGTGCTTAAAATTCTAAAATTAACTACCTAAATTGAGTTTGAAAAGATTCAATTTAACAGTCCATCTTCATTTGATTGCTACACAACAGATGTTGAGTTCCTTTTTTAACAACCTCTTTTACCTTATCTTATCTGGATACTGTCTGCAGTTAACAAGATTTTCAAATCACTGTCGAAAGAAATGGACTACTGAATATTTCTTTAAAGCAAATATTAAAATAATGTTTTGTAACAAAAGAATCAGCTCTAAAATGGTACTGACAAAAGTGAATATATATATTGTAACAAGAGTATTTCGTGAACAATATTGAAAAGAGGACATTTTGTGTATCTGATAAGCAGCACCTTGTTATACACATGAGAATGATGCAACTCTCAGCCAAACTGAAGTCAAAAATAAAAAATATTTCTGACTATTTATGCAGCTACAGCTTTATTTGCAGACTTAGCCCAGCAGTAATGGCTAAAAGAAATTCTTATAATGGCTTTAATTTAATAGGGTAATGCTACTGTATTTGTCACATCATCAACTCTGAGTAATTTACAGTACATTGGGTTAGGTCTTGAATTTAGGAACCTGTACATCCTATCAAATTAAGTCAGTTATTGCTTAAAAAAATCAGGTAACTGGATAACACCTTTATGTCAAGTATATTAATATAGTAACAAATCTTGGAGATTACAAATTAAAAATTTCAGAAATAGTGACAGTCAGACTTAAAATACATTAAGTGGTAGTGGTAGAAAGATCGTATTTCTTTTGTGTCTGTTATGATACATACCACATGGAAATTCTGCCACATCAAGAAAAGAAATTAATGCAACAAATCCTAAACACTCTCTGCAGTGTAATTTCATACAACATTTATGTGCTGAAGAGTAAAATAATATAAGTGTCCACAAGTGTACTATTTAAAAGGAAAAAATATTTCATGCATAGACCTCAAGGCTATTGGTAGTTACTTTCAATCTCCCTTTAAATATTGAATACACAGTAAGAATAGCCATAACTAAAACAGCACTCACAAAGTTAAGTTATATCATTGATTGCTAGAAATAATAAAACAAACTCACTACTAGTCACACAGGCCATCTGCTGTCACAGTAACTGTTGCTACTTCTTTCTTTTGTGAGGCTGAGGCACTAACAAATATAATAAAACTTTTGTTCCATTTAGAAAGATGCAGTTACAGTACTGTTGCCATAGGCAGAATAATAATAAAGCCACCTTCCCTCTCTCCAGTTGCTCTTTATCTACTCACAAAGTAATTTCTATGCATGTGTTACCATTTCAAAAGTCATAGTTGAAAAATTCAGACTCCAACTGGTCTTCTTTAGTTCTGAATCCCATTTATCATAAATAATATTTTATAAATAATCATTTATACATAAATTATCACATTTCTGTCATAGCAAGTGAAAATGTCTTCTGCTGACTTAGCGGATCAACGGGGAGATGCTTAATCAGAGAAAGACATAAAAGAAGTACCACAGGTCCTTATAGAGTCAAGATGGTGTGAAATAGAAATGTATTGCCTTATCAGATAAAATTTAAAGACATATAAATTTTATGGAAACCAAAATTGTTTTTTATTTTCAATGAATCATCTTCATTATGGAAAGCAAATAATATCTCCTTTAAGGCCATTTTGTAATACCTAATTTTAAGATTCTTTGAAAATTGATTCTGTTTTACATTTGCCTTTCACAGACCTTTTGTCAGTAGTTCTATGTTCCCTCCTGGAACTGAGAATTTGAATATTAGTTGCCTGACTTGAGAGACATCTTCTCTGTCATCTCAACTCACTATTCCTTTTCTCTCTAAGTTCTGCCACCTCCTCACAGATGAAACCACTGATACAAGTGCTGGCTTGTGGAGTGGAAGGGAGATGTGTCAGAATACCTCTGAGGTCAACATAGAAGCGGAGCACACCTGTATCAGTGAGACACTTCAACCGAAAGAAGGAAAAGAGAGCTCTTTCTTTTACAGTTAAGCAAAATGTAAATCCCCCAAGATATCATTCCACATGACTGACAGTCTGTCTAGATAAAATGAATGTTGAAACGAAAATAATTGTAAGAGGAAGATTAAAGCATCAGACTCGTGGGGTTCTTTGAAAAGGTGGCTTTGAAACTATGTTGTGTCTTACTGTTAAATACTATCATATAAATTACATTGATACTAATATCACACTTATGCTTATATGAACTAAATTGTGGTTCTATCATCTCAGAAGAAATCAGGGAAATTTTGGATAGATGGCAGGGTCATAGCAAAACTATACAAATAATGTCTTTATGCCCAGGGTGCATGATCTCAGTAAAGAATTAAATAACCACTTGTAAGATTTAAAAATCATCTTTCATTCTGATTCACCCAAACATCACTCTGTAAGATACCTAGAGAACAGATCACAAAACCAGTATGTCTACATTTTGTTTAATAACACAATGGCAAATTTTATCTATGTGATTAATAGATGCATGTCATAGATGGCTTGATAGATTATTTTGCGATTGCCTGTGATTTTGGAAAGACAGAATGTGATTATCAGTGACACAGCTGCTCAGTCCATTAAAATTATTTGGTGATAACTAATGAGTTCATGACTTCAGGCTGATGACTTCATATTTATGACTATTTGCTGCTTCATATTGCACATTGCTGGAGAAGTGGCCTTTAGTGATGTGTGATAAAAATGTCAAATGTCATATTTCTCCTGATCTACAGTCAAAAGTCCATGCTTAGTGAATGTTCTAAATTTCAAGACAGCAGCTCAAAATGGGTGCTCAAACAGGGGAAATATAAGAAGGGAGACTAAAGATCTCTTGATAACCTCTGATAGAATGGTCAAAGGCAGGAACTGTTAATTTCTGTGTAGTGGTTCATAATGATTGGGATTTTTGCTGTGTAAGAGTTACTGTAAGAAAATTAAATTAGTTCATTTAGTGATTTACAGTTCTTACAAATGAGAACATCTAATTCTTGTCAAAAAGACAATCCACATCCTCCCTCATTATACTTTTAACTTTTTTAAAATCTGCGATTTCCTTTGGTCATCTATCTTTCTGACAAATACCTGTGGTCATACTCTGATATTAAAAGCAGACTTGAATTAAAAGACGAATCTTGTGTTTTAAAAATGCCAGGATTTCGGCACGTTATTATCACCAAGGAAAGGAATTTACATAGTTGTAAAACTTCAGATAAAATATCATTCAAATCTAACTCACTGAGAAAGGCTCTGATGGAGGAGGTGGAACTGCTAAAGCACATGTGAAAACCCCAGTAGAAATAACGGTTCCAGAACACAGTACTGTTTATCTTATTTGTTAAATGGTACTTGCCAGATAAGACTGTTTGTGCTCCCTTTTCCAAGATAGACAACACAACCAAAGGTCATTGGAGAACCTGAAGTATGTAGGAGGCAGAAAAGGGAACTTTGTTTTGTCCATCGAGACCAAATTATTACAGCGCATATAGCAAAGTTCAGTTGTTAAATTTTTCCTTTGAGCTCCCCATCTCTGACACCCAGAGCATGCACTTCTGACAGGACAGAGCTGACAACTCCATTTGTATTCCATGTCTTGAAATTACAAGCATGCCACCTGGAAAGACCTTGAGTGCTCCAGAGTATCTCAGACTATTTATTTCTATGTCAGTCTATCAAACTCTTATTATCTGCAGCATTCATGTTTGCCTCGGTTCTTTGTCAGTCTTAGTGGAATCTGAAGCACTGAATTCACATTTAGTTTCTTTTTTATTTTGCTTTCAGAATTATGTCATGTATGTGGTTTAGCATTTTATTGACCAAGAAAATGTATATTATCCCTAACAAAGACACACTGAGAAGTGAGATTTATCAGTGTCTAATGAGTACAACTGCAGAGGTAGAGGAGAAGGTTAAGGAAAAAAATTGACTATAAAAGGAGAATAAATTCATATTAAGTCTATGACAACTCTGAAATATTCCTATAACAAGACAATTTAAAATTAAAATTGAAAAAATAAAATTAAAAATTTATCCAACCAAATCAAAAGATAAAGTTTACAAAGGAGCAAAAGTGTGCAGGGGGAAAGTACTGGAACTCAAATATCTCCTGAAAAAACATAATTTCTTTTTGTATCACAAGAACCTTATAGCATCATAAAACAATATGTACAATAGAGGTAAAAGATCCATCCACTCACTACTAAAGAAGAGTAACTCTGGTGAGAAACCGCTCAGCTGTGTATATAACGTAATGCTACAGAAAAGATTTATTCTGGAAAAATACTATAGTAAAGTGAGATAATAAAAATACTTTTTTTGATGAATGGTCATTTGTTGTCTAGATTCATATTCTGTCAGTATTTAACATACTACTTTAAACCAGAAGACGTCTGAGAATATTTTATGATTCCAGTAATGAATGGCTGACTAAGAGAGTATTTTTGCATTAATTTTCAATTTTTCAAGGCTTTCACAGCAGTGTCCTGGGTGATTGATCCACTGCTTTCACCGTCCTGGGTGATTGATCAACTGCCATTGTAGATGGAAAGTTATTTCAAAAACTAGTGTTGTAGTTTTTGGGGGTAATTTTTCACCTTGAAGATATTTCAACTAATTATTGACAGACAAACTGTGAGTAGCTTGGAAGATCTGATGCTTTAAGACCACAGCAGTGTGGTTTGTGTTTTGTCCATAGTCTCACTTACTTTTATAAGCATCTGTTGTCCATCACTCTTCAGATTGGAACTTCAGAGTATATTGAAAGTCCAATTCAGTGAAATACAGAAGCCTTCTCTTTCCTAGAACCTTCAATATGAAAATCCATGACTGATGTTTAATTTTCTAGAAGCAGAAGGTCTGAGGAGTTGCAAGAAAGGAAACTAGCCAAAAAGTATTGTTTTGAAGGAAATAGTCCTTAGGGAGAATGCAGAAATCTGCATTAAATAGAAAGAAAACCCAAGAGATGTAGACGAGAACAACAATTAAAAAAAACAATTAAATTAATGTCCTATTTCAGTAATGCAGATCGTAGAGAGATATTCTTTGAGGTATATGTCTTTAATCTCTTGATTACTGAAGCAATGGATGAAGGTCTCATGGATATGTATGACCAGCTGATGAGCTCTGTAGTATCCCTGGCATGACCACATTTCTATCCACTCCAAATAGGCTTTTCCACCTCACAACACATCCTGTCACAACAGACACAGCTTAATTGCCATTATTTTTCAGGGACTTGAAATAAAAGTCAAAGGGAAGGAGAAAGGCAGTTCAGAGCCTTCCTCTCTAGAATAGCAGGCTTTCATAAGCTTTCTTCAGCATCTGTCCCCAAAATTGCAATTATGGCAGGCAAAAACTAAAGCAGGGAAAAAAAGTAGTCATAACTCATAGAGGAAAATCTGTACACTAGTAAAGATAATTCTTTGTTGATATTTCTGTATGTAAACATCTAAATTTTCAATGTTTCTCTGTATTTCAAAATAACTCTTTCATAAATATCTATCAAGACCAGCTTTTGTTATGTGTACATATACAGTTTTGATGTAGCTGGTTCCTTGTACTGCTTGGCCACCTCTGTGTCTCACTTAGTTTGCAGATGGAAGATGAGGACTTCCATTATATGGGAAAAAACAAGACACAGAAAAAAAGTGGGCTTTGTTTTGCATCCATCTCCTTACACGTGAGAAGCTTTCCATTTGCTTATACGAACACAAACCACATCTGCTTGATTGGAATTTACTGCTGCTGTAGCATTCTTAGCTGCAGCAATTCACGTGGATCGAAATGTCTAGTGTATAAAATACAATGATTACAAGAGTACAGAGATGTTCCATCAAACATACTAGAGAATAAAATAATGTATTATTAGAAGGTGGTTAATTTTTAGTTCTGAGATGATTTACTACTATAAGAATAAGTGAAACAGGTAGAATTGCCTGTTATTCAATGTACTCAGAGGTTTAACTTGAAAAGGTCTTTCCTGTTGATATATATTGTTATGTCAGTTTGGAGTCCTAAACTCTGTTATCCCAGAAACTAGATTGGTTTTAGCTCTTAGTTTGACTGTGGGTTAAAGTAAAGCAACTACTTAATTGCCAGCTTCAGTCTAGGATTCTACACTTGAGAAGAGCAAAGCCTGAACAGACAATTAATCCCTGCTCCAAGAACCCTCCATAGCAGAATCCCCGGATTAATGGTATGTTTGATTTCATATTTAAGTGTCTTGTGAATACTGATGGAAGAAGAGACACCGAAACTGATGCAAACACAATGCTAATGATCAAACGGAGTCTTATATAAAATATATGAAGAGACAAAGATAAATATTTTTGTGGTTCTGAGATCTTAATTCATATAGTCTAAGTCTGTTTCACTGTTTTTTAACAGGACCCATAACAGCTGATTAAATTTACATTTACATTTATTTATATGTTTACACTCATCATAAACCATGTGAATGTGTTACATCAAATGGACACATTAAAAAGAGTCTGACTTTACGGTTGTTTCATTTCCTCTGACCAGGCTAATGAATCTCTACAGCCATCCACCCTAACTGTCATTCATTTTAAAAGAATTATAACATTATATTTTTATGCAATTTTATATCAATATGGGTTCTTTAGCTGCAGTCAGAACCCAGTTTCTGTCACGTCTGGGTAATAATCCAGAGGAACGAGGAACCTCAAAGTCTTCCATCTCTAGTAAATTTTTAAACTGTGATGGCAGCTTTCATTTTACTTGTGTAAAGAAATTACTGCTAACAGCACAGCATGCCTCCCAGCAACAACACCTATCCAGAAAACTACCAAAGGATATGTGTGGCTTTAATTACTCCTGCAAGTCAGAATTGTTTTGAAGGGTAAGAACACACCCTGAGTGTGAAATGATGTTTCTAATAACACTATCTTTTTCTGGCTTCCTTTTCCTTTTTTTTTTTTTGTGTTGTACTCCCAGATCTATCAATGGAACAGATTATTTTATCTGTCTTTCCCTCAATAAAACTCTCTGACATGGAGTTGTCTACAAGAGTCTTTCTAATTTTCCTGTATCAGCCTTACCTCATGGGCGTCAGCAGCCTGGATGTGCACGGCCTACTGTTTTAAAACTAAAGCAAAGATGCCTGACTCTGACCTCTTAATATGTTTTATGCAAAGAGCTTTCAATGTACCTAACATGCATTGCAACACCTTTATTAATCATTCATGTGAAATTACCAGGCTCAGGTAAGCACTATGGGTAAAGACACAGCTGTGTGTCATTACAGATCTTAGCTGAAGGCTTTAGATGAATGACACATGTTGTCATGGTTTCTGGAACCTGCACGTTGCTTGAATTCTTCTTGATACTGGTTCCTGAGATCTCCTTGTTAAATTATGGTCTTCAATTCTCATTTATTGTTTATCTGTTTGACTGAAAATTCAAGAGGTGGTAATACTGTAATATTACCTGAGAGCAACAATAAGGGCATTTAAACCCCAATGAGACTGTCTTCACAAAGCGCCTTTCATGTGGAGCAAACAAATTCTTTAAAGTCAAATAAATTGAATATTGGTATAGAAGATAAGATAGAAACCAACATATAGTAGGGAAAATAATTGCCATTGGGTTAGAGAGAACAAAATTATTCTAAAAGATTATTTGTGATGTCTCAGCTCTTGGAGAAAACAGCCAGGCAGAAGATCCACATTTCTATAGTGTACCTAAAAGGTAGTGGCTGTAATTAGTGTTTTAGTGTTAATGTTTGGAAGTCTTGGAGAGATTAGAACAACATTTGTGGCTTAATCTCAACTTCCATAAGTTTCTGCGAAGGTAAAACATACCTAGATTTCAACATTATTCAGCCAAGTATTCCTTCTTTTCAAGTAAAGGATTGATAAATATCATGTATTTCAGAGTTTATTTAGAGGAACAAAAATACCCTCATCTGCATTTCTCAGACAAAAGTACTAATCAATAAGCCATTGTGAAAATTCTGGAATAGACTCCAAGAGGATATGGACATTAAAGAATACATATTGCTTCCCTTCTCAGTCAAGATAGAGACAGGGTAGACTGGATTTTAAAAGGAAATATGTAAAGTACTTTTTGTCCCACACAGTTGTTTATTTTTTTCTCCATCCCTTTTAAATTAATTCAGTCTTACCTCGGGAAATTTTAATGTGGAAACTCTTACATAGAATATTTTTCCTAGCTCAGCCAGTTATCATGATTCTTTGCTTTATTGAAGGGGAAAAATTTGCAGTTAATATATTTTGGTCTTAGAAATGGATACTATTGTACAGGAAGACGTCAAAAAAACTTCTAAAAAAGCTATTAAATTATCTGATATCTGTTCTTAGAGCAAACTTTTCTTTTTCATAGTGGTTTTCACTAATAAAACCAAACATTTTTATGTGTTAATCCTAGGAAGAATGCAGCAATATTCTGGGCAATCCCACTTTTTTACAAGAATTTGAAATTCAAATCCATTCTGACAAGAATTAGGACTTTTATCAAGGTTTCTCCCCATAAAAGATTGCTCCAATCACTTAACCCTGGGCATCCTGAGACTGGATTCTCGCTAGATGAAGAGGTTAAAATTTGTATTTAAAATACTAACTGGTGACAGTAAAAAGTGTAAGCTTGACTCTACAGTAGGGCAAATAGAGCACACTTTTAGAATAGTGGGATACTGATTTCCAGTGTCGTGAATACACTTTAAGAAAAATATGGAAGAGTTTTAAAATTGTGCTATGAGAAAACCTTAGATCATAGGAACTTTCATGCTGATGGTCTAGTAATGAATTAAATCTGACTCACTTAATCAGTATCTAACCCACTTTTCTTTCATTTCTTTACTCAAACTCACACATGCTGTGAGTTGGTCAAAACTGCACATTTCTTTAAAATTCGCCTATTCTGGTAATATTTGGGCAACTGGAGCTGAACTTGGATGAGTTCAGTATATAAAATTCAAACAACTGTTGAATAGAAACATAAGAAAATTATTTTGAAATGGAATTTATAGCAAATGTGTGGTAGTACTGTATGATCTGAGACAGAATTATTTTCCACTATGCAATTACTTGCACTAATTTGCAGATTTTTGCTCCAACTAGTTATCGGGATCTGTACTGTTGGTATGGAAAGCATCAACCAGAAAGCATGTTTTTTCTACTGTTTTTTCTACTTTTACTTCACTGTTGTGGGTCTTCATTTTGTGCAGCAGGTTATGTGTGTGGAACAGCAAAATCTCAATTTCCTCTATTACAATGCAATGGAAGGGTAATAAAAAAAAAAAAAAGAGAAAAGTGACAACTTGTTGAAGAGCAAATGGGGTTTTCAAAATGCTAAAAAGGCAACTGACAATTTTCCTGATTTTTAGCTAAGATGTTTTTCCAAACTTGGTATCAGTGTTTGCATACAAGAAAGAAAGCCAAGGCTTATATATTTCCCCTACCTGTCCAGGTTAAAGTAGTTCATATTCAGTTAAGCAAAGGAAAAAATCCTTGCTGAGATGTGAGTCAAAAAAAAAAAAGAGGTGGGTAGGGGAAAGCATGACAAAAAGTGAAAACTAAAGGATGACTTGAAAAGGCCAGCTTTTCTGCAACAGATTAAGATCCTCTATTGACT
Source organism: Dromococcyx pavoninus (assembly GCA_033558185.1). Lineage (NCBI taxonomy): Eukaryota > Metazoa > Chordata > Aves > Cuculiformes > Neomorphidae > Dromococcyx > Dromococcyx pavoninus. The sequence continues at coordinate 2,853,555 of JAUMJL010000199.1, read as the reverse complement.
ACCATCACATCTTCTCAATCTGTTAAAAATTTTCTTTATATTATCAGCAGGGATGTGTGGTATTCCTGCAGATTGTAGTTCTGATCTAATGAGATTGGACCCAATTATAAACTTATTCGTGGTAACTGGTCAACTACATCAAAAAGATGACTTCAGGGAAGTTGATCTAAAAGTTGTGGAAGGCAATGTTAGAATTAGAAAATGAAATGGGGACTTTTTTTATCTTCTATGCATAAAGTTAAGAATAATGGAGAAGAGGGGTGGCAGGTTTTTATTTCAAGGAGTGTTGCAAGAGAAGGAATAATAGACATAAAGAAATACAGACTGAAGAAGTGCCAGGTCTGCTACGGCATTCAAGAGAAGTACCTTAATCATTTGAAGTTTCTGCTATTGCCAAATAATTTTATCTTTGTTCCTGTGATGGTACATTCACACAAATTTATCCTTTATTTTAAATATTAGTCTTCATTGAAATCTGAGAAGACAATATAGAGGTAGGGAAATTAGTTGATCAAATAAAATATAAGGCTATTTAATAAACTGACATGCCATCTTAAATTCTAGTCTTTCACTGTACCCCAGTGCTAAAAATCTGACTACAATGAATTAAGTTTTGAGCAGCTTCTTAATAAGAATCAGAATTAGAAATAATCTTTACTTCCAAAATTTTAGTTCTAGTTGGCTTTTCTGGCTGAGAAAGACATAACATAACATAACTTTTTCATGAGCTAAGTACTTCTTATAATGATAATAATTCCTTTTATTAATATCTTAGTTAAATTTTAATCTGTCTAGTTTTGCCTTCTGGTTAAGATTTCTTTATATTCAAATAACATCAGATATTCTGTAAATAAAAGGTATAAGACTGACAACTGGCAAGAGGAAATTTCTCTATCTGCAAAACAGATACTCCACAGCAGCAGGAAAATGTTTTCACCTAAATGACTTTCTGTCTCTAGTGACAAACATATATATCTGGAGATTGATTTTTTTTTTTTATTTTTATAATTATTGCTTTCTCATTCTAAGCCTGCCTGGGAAGAAGTGATAATGACTTTTTATTAGAAAACAGATCTGAAGTTTATAAAACCACAATGCTGAAAAAGAAAACGAAAAAAAAGCATTTTACAGGAGCTGTCTTACAGTGAAGATTGTAAAGTCCGCTCTTACTTTTTGTTTTTTTTATGTAGGTTTGTTTCATTTTTGGAGGAATATGCAGTACAACTTTTTGGATAGCCAAATAAATAGTGTTTCTGTCCACGCAGATTGTGCTATTTCAGGTTTAAAAAAAAGATTGTTAAAAATCTCTTCTGTCCAGAAACTCTAACCACTTCCTTCACTATAATTTTTCAGGAACTGTGTCATACAGTACCCTGAATTGCTGAACCACTTCATCTTGATTTTTTTTCCTTTATAAACCAAAATATTTTAAGATTTCAAGTGTGGTTTGGGTTTTTTTTCCTGCTTTTCCAATATAGGGATAAGATAATTCCCTCTGTCTCAGAGATTGTTAGTCATTATGATTCTACCCTGCAAATAAAGTGGACACTAGTGTTTTAATAAGTAGAGATCTGAATACACTGGAGGGGTTGAAAGGAAGCCAGAAAGCTGTAGCTCAATCATTAGCAGCTAAGGATGCCACATTGCTGCTCCTGCCAGTATTTAAACAATGTACCTGAAGATCATATTATCTTCTTGACTGATATTTTAATTGCAATTACTTTTATAACATTTCTTTAACAATAGTGGCTACTTTGAAAAATCTGTTTGCTTGGGACTTCAAGAAACATAAAACATTTAATTTTTGTTTGGATATTTTTGTTAGTTGCCTTTCTACCTATTTTCTGTATTGAATTAATTCAGCAAAATTCTTTGTATATTCTTAGATTTTGTCCAGGTACAAAAGGCAAAAAAAAAATTGAAATCTCAAAACATGTTGGAGTTTGTAAAGATTTCCTTTTTTGGAACACCTATACTCCCTTAGTGTCTTCTCTTTAATTTTGGCTTTTGCACATTGTCTGATGTACTGTTATGAAACATTTACGGATGAACAATCTTTCCTGCAAGCAATAAGGTGATAGAGAACTTCCATTGCTTAAACTGTTTTCTCATCTCCTACAAAAGTGAAAACACTGAGCTCATGTTTCTGAAAGAATTGTATAGTTACAGCGCCATTGAAAATGGATCTATCTGGTTAAGAAATACGTAAATTCAAGCAAAATATAGAGATTTTTGAGATTCTGTTGAAATATGATCTTAACAATATGATACATAATAAATTTGCAAGAGGGGGCAATATGCAAACCCTCACAGTAATCTTAATTAAATTGTGGTTTACAAAACCTAAAGATAGAATCATAGAATCGTAAGGTTGCAAAAGACCTCTGAGGTCATCAAATCCAACCTTACCTGTTCCCTTGCTAAACTATACCCCTAAGAAACTCATCTACTCAGCTTTTAAGCACCTCCAGGGAAGGCGACTCAGCCACTTCCCTAGGCAGCCCCTTCCAGTGCCTGACCACCGTTTCAGTGAAGAAAATTTTCCTGACATTCAGTCTAAATCCCCTGGTGCCACTCACAGCCATTTCCTTTTGTTCTATCACTTCTCACTTGGGAGAAGAGACCAGCACCCACCTCTCCACAACCTCCTTTCAGGTAGTTGTTGACAGTGATGAGGTCTCTCCTCAGATACTCCATTTGGCGGCTAGCATATAGTAGTTTCTAAATAATTGAACAAAGGACATACCTGTGGTTGAAATAAATAGAGAATAACTGATGACTGACAGCCTATGAATATTGACTTATTACTGTCATTTACTGGGATATTGCATTGTGATACTGCTTTTATCAGTGCTATTTTCCAAAAATGAGGATATTTTACTAATGACATTAAAGAAGCAGTGAATCTGTGTTTCTGCTCCTGGCAATGTTGTTCAAACATATTTTAAAAAGCTTGGAACCTTTTCTTGTCATTCAAATATGTCTTATTCTATTTCATTTTTTTTTTCAATATTTTAAATTAATGTGCTATTAAAAGATTTGGTGTGCTCAGAAGTGTTGGGTATTACGATAGAGTTAATTTTAAACATTCATGGCCAACATAATTGCAATTACTTCAGTAATTAAGAAGTTCACACTGCCAGTAAACATTAGTCAAAGTAGTTATTTTAATTGTAATGATTGCTAATATAAAATATTCTGTATGCAATTAAAAGATATTTTCAAATTGAAGTTATATCTTCAAAAATTTCATTGGTATTTGAATAATAAAAACAATCTACACAAAGTACGTTCATAGCTATCTCTTAAGCAAAATCTAAGATATTATTTAGTAAGTAGTGTGTTGAAATTTACATTTAGTTTCATTCTCTACTTTTCTTCCTCTTCCTCTAATTTCTTATCTATGCCTAGGAATATTAGATTTGTTGTCCTGATGTAGCAATTTACAAGCAAATTAGTACTGAAAAAGAGAAACACCTGTAGAATTAGTGAGTTATAGATACCAATTGTTTCAGGCAGTAGGACTCTATTTTTTACAGTAAACTTAACTGGATAGAGTCTTCAGAATTATTATTTTTCCATTATTAATGCAGAAAAATACAGTGAAGGACTCATATAATAGTCAGACATATCATCATATGTATTAAGACTTTTGGATATTGCTTATATTTTTAGATATATTCATGAGAATAAAAAAGGAAAATTAGATTATGTTCATGGTAAAGTGGGATAGAAAAACTGTTTTCCATATTGTAAAGGGAGACAAAGATTTCAAGCAACATTCTTCACAGAACAAAGAGCCCTTTCTAAAGAAGAAACATGAATGTCAGGAGATATTTCTAGAAGACATTATGAGAAGGCTGCAATTCAGACAAATGAGTTAGCTATGTATGAGATCTATATGTAAGTTGCAGTATCCAAGGGGGGTCATAATCTGAGTCTTTTGTCTATTCTAGGAGCACAAAGGAAATAGTGTCACTATGTGTTGAAAGCTTAGGTTTAGAAAGCTTCATTCAAGTAATTTCCTGATGACAAATTTGATTCATATAAGAGTTGAATCATGCTTTGGGATACACTTTTTTATTTATGGAAAAATTAGGACTACACTTTGCTAATCTAGCTACTACGTGATTTAAACTAGTGCAATGAATCTGAGTCTATCTGCCAAGGAAGACTTCCAGGTCAACCGCAAAAAAGCCTTTCTAGATTATAGTGAGTTCAAAAGTTTGCAGTTTTGACACGGTGAGATTGGATTACAGCAATCTGGTTATTTGTCTTTGACAAAAATGGGTTATCATGCGCAATGATAAATTCTTAGGGATAAGACCTGGGGAGAGGCATCCCCTTTCATATATGTGGGATCCAATTTGTGTTTCTGCAAAATATACACATCCTTCCTCACTAACCATTTAACCTTAAAATTCTAAAACCAGTAAGCATTTTCATTAAAATCTTGTTTCAAAAATCAGTCACAACATAAATAAAACTGAGTACTATTGATTTTAATTTGGATTAATAATGTCTGGCTGTTTATTGTTCTTTTGTTTTAAACTGGAACTTGTTAGTTTTCCTAATTATTCTTGCACTAATATTCAATCCTTTACATAGACACTCTTGAAACCTTTTATCCTCCAGAGAACAGTAAATAACTTAGTCTTGTTGCTCTGAAAATAAAAAAAAATTCTTATCACAAAAGTAAGAGAAGAGAAAGTATATTTACCTTATGTAGGTGGCTGAAAAGAGATTAAAAAAATTAATCTTCTCCTCAAATTCTAATTCTAGATGACTGTTCAGCCAGTTGTATTTTATAGTTTCATTATTATTAAGCACTTTAAAAAAAAAACAACTCCAATATTTGATCCGAGTATGACTTTCACATAATTCTTTAGGAGGGAAAGATCTTGCACTTGTACAGCTTTGACACTATTCCAGGAAGACTATAAGAGGATTGCCCTGCTTTTCTGTAGTACTTTAATTGATAAGGTTTCCTAAAGTTGCTCTCATCCTAAATTCTCAAAATATTTCTAAGGGTTTTTTAAATTTTGTTTTGTTCTAAAGTCTTTACTTCTATTAAGAATACAGTTGTCACTTTAGTGAAGTCCTATCAAGCTGGGTTACATTTAGACACTTTTAGAGCGGGATTAGTCTCATCTAAGTTTAATTTCCAGAATAAGCTTCACTCCATAAATCCTTGTAAGAATATGGAAACTTAACATTCAGTGGACTGCTGTTTGAAAACCACTAGCCAACGTGAACAAACAAAATGCGATTTACAAATATGGTATATCCCTGCTTAGTAACAAGACTGCTATATTCAAATTATTCCAATTTGATTCCAACTTGAATAAGTTAAAACCATGGTGTTATTCATTCCACAAACTTATAGCTAATTTATAAACCAAAACAAATTGAGCCAAGTGGAATTTAAAATATTAATTCATTTTTTGAAACTGAACTCTTGACACTACAAGAGGCACAGATCTGTTAGAGAGAGTCCAGAGGAGGACGACTATCGGAGGGCTGAAGTACCTCTTCTATGAGGACAGGTTAAAGGAGTAGGGGTTGTTCAGCCTAGAGAATAAAAGGCTGCAGGGAGACCCTATAGCAGCCTTCCAGTACATAAAAAGGGCCTAAAAGAATACTGGGGAGGAAGTATTTATTAAGGAGTGCAGTGATAAAATGAGGGATAATAGTTTTAAGCTGGAAGAAGGTAGATTTAGATTAGATATTAGGAAGAAATATTTTACTGTGAGGCACTGGAATAGGTTACCCAGAGAAGTCGTGGATATCCCATCCCTAGAAGTGTTCAGTGCCTAGTTGGATGAGTCTTTGAGCAACCTGATCTAGTGGAAGGTGTGCCTGCCAAAGGTAGAGGGATTGGAACTAGGTGATCTTTAAGGTACCTTCCTACCCAAATCATTCTACAATTCTATGATTTTATGATTCCAATAAATGAATCTGTAGCCCTTGGTTAACACGTATTCCACAGCCAGGTCTTCTTACAAGTAATTTCTCCATAGATTAAAATATGCCAAAATTCCCATTTCCTCCCATATGTTTGAATGGACCATGTGAATTAATAGAGAAAAAAACAGCAGCTGCATTGAGAGCTCTCTTGTTGCTCCAAGATGTGCTAAAGGAAATATCACTTCAAGTAGAACTGTAACCATCTGTTACATAGTCTACTTTTAGAAGGTCATCATTTACAGTTGCTTGAAACGTAAGTCACAAATGATGATATTACCTTTTTTATTTAATGTAACATGCATCTGTATTATCCAACAATCTCAAAGGAAACTTTTCCCTCTGGGTATATCTTCCATGGGAAATATTTTCTAAGAAGAATTTCATTAAACATTAAAGAATGTCAATGTTTATTAAAAATAATTATATTTTGGGGTGTTGAATAAAACGCTTCCAATGTTTCCAAATTTAGGGATAGAAGTAATATTTTGAGGCATATAAATTATAAATAATGAATTGATTATCCTTAATGATTGACTGCTTACAGTTTGTGCTGGTAAGCAACATTTTGTAACATTTCTATCTAGCAGTAAACACTCTTGGAAAGTTTCATGCGCACTCATTTAGCATATGTTTACTGTATAATCAGCATCATGGGTTTTTTTCTCCCCCTAGAAGACAGAAGAGAGCTTGGAAGTAATGGTAGTTATCTGACTGACCAGGGATGGGACTGTACAGATCACTTTATATTGCAAGCAAAAAAAGATGAAATTTTATCTCTTACACAGTCAGAGACCATTGACCCACCCTTTCCACTGAGCCTGTGTTTAATGCCATGTCCCAGTAAGGTCTAAGGTTTACAATTTATTTCTTTGGCAATTTGAGGAGTAAATTTAGGGGGAAGAAAACCTAGCTGAGTCTGAAAATGAGCTTGATATTTTATGCATGATACTCTATAATACGAGTGTCTGGAATAGGCCTTATTTGAATGACACAGAAACTCTCTTTGCCGTATATATTTTTATTCTAATGTAGCATACTCAGTCAACACAGAGTGTTGCATTGCTAAATACCTTCTTCACACAGATGCCAGCTACCAGGTTGGTAGCTGCACACTAAACCAGGCTGAGCACCTGAAATACCTAGAAGCAGGTACTTCTTGCACAGTACCTTATAGTTATCTAATCCAAGCACAGCATAAACAACAAACAAATCATTATAGCCTCTCTTAAAAGACGACGTGTATGAAGTGAGAAAGTGAATATAATGCAACATGGCTATACCTTATTAGCTCCTCCATAATCAAAATGTGATTGTCTTTTATGCAGTTTAAATGACTGTGCTACAGTGCTGGATTAACTAAACTGTAAAGAGTGTTTTTGTTTCAGAATGAGTGCACTTGGCACAGGATATACATTAGAAATGCTACTGGCCAGCTGCGTAGTTTCAAAGTATGTGGACTGAGGATCGCTGCCAACCTGCCTGCTTTTCAGCAGATGATTTATATCAGCTGACAGATAAACTGATGAGGATGACATTTACCGTAATATAGGTCCTAGACTGGGATCCATTGTCCATGACTTTCTAGACCACTCTTTGTCTGCCATTTAGCATTTGTCACAAGACTGGGGGGCTGTTTTGATTTCTTTTTCTTAATAAACTGTTCTTTGTATCCATATGCCAAATCATTGTCTGGGAGCATCTTCATTAAACACCTTTTTTTCTTTCTGAAGTGAATAACAGAAAGCACTAAATCAGAGAAGCTGATAGACTCTATACTGTAATTCTGTGAATTTTTATTGTCTTTACTTCTTACTTTTAACCTCTTCCTTAGAACAGATTCTTATTATAACTGGTTCAACTGACTTCAGAACTAGACTGAAAAACTTTATTGGTATTTTAATATTCTATTCAAATACAACCTATGAGCTTCCAAAGTTTATTAACTTTTCAGATGAGGCAAAACCTGGCTCAAGCCAACTGTTGATTAACAGAAAAAACCTCTCTATGGAAATAATTATTGTAATACATCCTGTAATCCACAAATGAAGATTGTTTCTTCATCTCAGAGAATAAGAAATAATTTCTCCATTATTCTGAATTTCTGCTGGTTTAGGTCATCATAGTATGATGTTAGAAATATGGTTTCTGATTTAATGAGGTCTGGCAGTATAAAAAGTCAAGGAGTTAGACACTACAAGCAGTAAGACACTCATCGGAAAGCTCAGAAATAATTAGAACGTTACAGTAAGAAAAAAATTTGATAAAAAGAGGAAATTCATAGAATAGTAAAGAAAATCTGTCTTCAGAAGAGTGGGAAGTAACTGAAACAGAAATAAGCCAGGTAATTTTTTCTCCCGTGTAAAAGGCATATATGGTGAGGTAAAGCAGTAATCTCACAAGTATAACTCTTACACCTTTTTCAATATTCTACTATTCAGGTCTATTCCAGAGAGTGAAAGAATTAATCATTAAACCTGGAAATGGTATATGTTTGTGCTGACTGAAATATTGTTGGATATAATAAGAGGCAAATAAAGTGAAAGTTTTAGTTTTAAAGGTTTTGGGCTTGAAATACGCATATGTATATGAATGAATGATGCATATTACAGTATCACACTATCACAGTATCATAAGGTTGGAAAGGACCTCTGAGATCATCAAGTCCAACCTATAACCCAACATTTACACCAACACTAACACCATCATCTAAACCATGGCACTCTGTGCCTCATCCAGTCTCCCCTTAAACACCTCCAGGGTCGGCGACTCCACCACCTCTCTGGGCAGCACATTCCAATGACCAATCACGCTTTCAGTGAAGAACTTCTTCCTAACATCAAGTCTAAACTTTCCCTGACGAAGCTTGAGTCCATGCCCTCTAGTTCTGTCACTGGTCACCTGAGAGAAGAGACCAACCCCTGCCTGACTACAATCTCCTTTTAAGTAGCTGTAGAGAGCAATGAGGTCTCCCCTGAGCCTCCTCTTCTTCAGACTAAACAGCTCAGTCGCTCCTCGTAGGGCTTGTGCTCCAGCCCCTTCACCATCTTTGTTGCCCTCCTCTGAACACGTTCCAGTATCCTGACATCTTTCCCAAATTGAGGAGCCCAGAACTGCACACAGTATTCAAGGTGAGGCCTGACCAGTGCCGAGTACAGGGGGATGATAACTTCTCTGGTCCTGCTCGCCACACTATTCCCGATGCAGGCCAGAATGCCATTGGCCTTCTTGGTCATCTGAGCACACTGCTGGCTCGTGTTGAGCTTCCTGTCAACCAGCACTCCCAGGTCCCTTTCTGCCTGACTACCTTCCAGCCACTCTGTCCCCAGTCTATAGCTATGCATGGGATTGTTGTGTCCAAAATGAAGCACCCGACATTTGGACTTATTAAACATCATCCCATTAGAATTGACCCATCTCTCTAGTCTGTCCAGGTCCCTCTGTAGGGCCATCCTACCCTCTAACAGAACAACCCTTCCTCCCAGCTTGGTATCATCTGCAAACTTGCTGATGATGGACTCAATCCCCTCATCCAAATCATCAATAAAGATATTAAACAGGACCGGACCCAACACCGGTCCCTGGGGAACACCACTGGTGACCGGCCGCCAACTGGATGAGACACCATTCACCACCACTCTCTGGGCTCGGTCATCCAGCCAATTCCTAAGCCAGCACAGAGTGCTCCCATCTAAGCCACGGGCTGCCAGCTTCTCTAGGAGTCTACTGTGGGAGACAGTGTCAAAGGCCTTGCTGAAGTCCAGGTATACCACATCCACAGCCTTCCTCTCATCCACCAGGTGAGTCACATGGTCATAAAAGATCAGGTTGGTCAGGCAGGATCTACCCCTCCTAAACCCATGCTGGCTGGGCCTGATCTCTTGGCCGTTCTGCAGGTGCCACATGATTGCACCCAGTATTATCTGCTCCATCATTTTACCTGGGACCGAGGTCAGGCTGACAGGTCTGTAAGTACCTGGATCATCCTTACGGCCCTTCTTGTGGATGGGCGTCACATTGGCCAACTTCCAGTCTTCCGGGACCTCTCCGGTGAGCCAGGACTGTTGAAAGATGATGGAGAGCGGCTTAGCAAGCTCATCCGCCAGCTCTCTCATCACCCTAGGATGGATCCCATCTGGCCTCATAGACTTGTGAGGATCCAAGTGGCTCAACAGGTCTCTAACTTCCTCCTCATGGATTGCAGGAGGGCCATATTTCACCCTGTCCCCATCAACCACTTCAGAGGACCAACTGTCAAGCGAACAGACATCCTTACTGTTAAAAACTGAGGCAAAGAAGGCATTAAGTACCTCAGCCTTCTCTGCATCTTTGGTTACTATATTTCCCTCCACATCCAATAAGGAGTGGAGGTCGCTGCCGCCCTTCTTTCTACCATTGATATATTTATAAAGACTCTTCTTATTATCCTTAACAGAAGTGGCAAATTTAATCTCCAGCTGGGCTTTTGGTTCCCTGATTTTTTGTCTACACGACTTAACAACATCTTTGAACATGACCTGGCTTACGTCCGCTTCTTTCCAACGGCGATACATCCTCTTTTTCTTACTTAGTTCCTTCGGAAGCTCCTTACTTATCCAGGCTGGCCGTCTGCCCCTACGACTCTTCTTACAACACATGGGGACAGCCCGCTCCTGTGCCTTCAAGATTTCATTCTTGAAGCGCATCCAGCCTTCCTGGACCTCCTTGTCATTAAGAACTATTTCCCAGGGTACTTTCCTGACCAGTTCCTTAAATAATCCAAAATCTGCCTGCCGAAAGTCCAGCATCGATGTCCTGTTCCTACCTTTTCTTGTTACATTGTTTACAGAAAACTCAATTATCTCATGATCACTACACCCCAGACAGCCTCCGACCACAACATCACCCACCAGCCCTTCTTTATTTTTAAACAGCAGGTCAAGGAGAACCTCACCCCTGGTGGGCTCACTCATCAGCTGTGACAGAAAGCAGTCCTCAATACACTCTAAGAACCTCCTGGACTGCCTCCTCTCGGCAGTGTTAAGTTCCCAGCAGATACCCGGAAGATTAAAGTATCCTAAAAGAACAAGGGCAGCCGATCTAGAGGCAGCCTCCAGCTGTTTAAACAATAGAAGATCCATCTTCTCCTCCTGGTCAGGCGGTCTGTAACATACTCCAACCAGGAGGTTGAACTTGACTGCCCCTCTGACCCTTACCCATAGGCACTCAATCTGGTCATCACCGATCTCGACTTCGCCAGCATCCAGGGTTTCCTTAGTATAGAGGGTTACTCCTCCACCCCTCCTCTCACACCTGTCTCTTCTGAAGAGCCTGTAGCCTTCCATGGCAGCACTCCAGTTATGAGAGTCGTTCTACCATATTTCCGTGATAGCAACTATGTCATAACTCTCCCGCTGAACCAGGACTTCCAGCTCCTCCTGCTTGTTCCCTATACTGCGTGCGTTTGTGTATGTGCACTTCAGTTGGGTTACTGATGACACCCTTTGAGATGGCTCATCCTCCACAGCAACATCTTTGGCGAGCCTAGTAACTCCCCCCCCCCCCCCAACCTTCATACCTAGGTTGAAGCCCTCTCTTCAAGCCCTGATAGCTCCTGGGCTAGAATCCTCTTACCCTTTGTAGTTAGATGAGACCCATCTGGGTCAAGCAGGCCAGGTGCCATAAAGGTTTCTCCATGATCATAGAACCCAAAATTCCTCTGCTGGCACCAGCCCCTAAACCATTTATTAAGAGCGTAGATTCTCTTGTTCCTTTCAGTATACATCTCTGCCACCGGAGGAACCGAGCAGAACACCACCTGTGCTCTTGCCCTATCCATTGACCAACCCAGCTCCTGGAATTCCTTTTTAACAACCCTTGACCCACTTTTAGCTAGCTCATCACTGCCAGCCACCAGAAGCGGGTAATAATCTGATGGTTTAATTACGTCCAGGAGTCTCTTAGCGATGTCGCCTAGCCGGGCTTGGGGAAGGCAGCAGACTTCCCTATGAGTTGGATCCATTCTACATATAGGTCCCTCCGTCCCTTTCAGAAGGGAGTCACCCACTGCAACTACCCTCCTTTTCTTTTTCTTGCTTGAAGTCCTGACCTGTCTGACAGGCAATGCGAAGTCATTAACCTCCTCAGGTGAGTTCTCTGTCATACTATCCTCCACCTGAGCATCAAATTCCAGTACCCCAATCCTGTTTTTATGGGCAGCTGGAAAGGTGGCATCTGAAAGGGAGGTCTATAACCCCCACGAGAGCAGACCTGGTCCTAGTTCTCCTCACCAACCAGGTCACTCCCCCTATCCTGTTGATGAGGAATATGGCGTTCCTCTGACTCCTGGGGAGGATTACTGGGAGGAGAGAGGGTTCTACTCCACCAGTCTATCTCCCTTTCACTTTCATGGATGTTCTGCAGCCTCTCTACCTGATCCTTAAGATCTGCAACCATAAAGATATTGATACTCAACTTGTAAGTTCAGGCAGAAAAAATATTTTGTAGATGACCCTATTTACTGAAGAGAAAAAATATGTTGGTCAAGATCCTTCAGACTATTTTTTACCATGACTTGTGTAGACTTAAAAGGCAAATCACAGCTCCATCAAGGATCTCAAGGATTGCATTGCTCTTGTAGTTTTGAGAATCTATAGGCCTTTTGAACTCATGGTCACTGCAAAGATTTTTCTGGCTGCTGAGGAATATTGAAACACTGTTTTCTTCCAGGTGGAGATGGATCTCTAGAGTTGAAAATGGAGTGCAGTGGAACAAGAGGGTGTTGGCATCACACAATGCAGAATATCAACTCTGCCTAGCCATGACAGCATTCTACCTGCACATAAGAGTTAATATAAGGATGAAAGAAAAGCCTATTTGGCAAACTGTTCTCATTTTATAGGAATTGAAATTAACATGGCAAGGCACGTTGGCTGTCTAATGTCTCTAGACTCCTGTGAAATTCTCTCCACAGTGTTCTTCATTTAATTCCTCACACAGAAGACACCAACAATATTTTAAAATTGCTAGGGGATGGAAATCAGGAATGCTCTATATTAAAGTGTAAGGATAAATTTACAAAGTCAAAGTTCACAGAGAAATATAGCAAGTGAAAAACTGTAATGAAGCTATAATCAGACTATAAATAACATTTGTGTGGTGGTTGTGTTTTATCCCCAGCCAGAAACTAAGCAAAACACAGCCGCTCACTCAGTCTCTCCTCCCGCAACAGGATGTGGGGGAAAGAACTGGAAGAATAAAAGTGAGGAGATCTCATGGGATGAGAGATGAGAACAGTTCAATAGTAGGATGATGATGATGATAATAATAATAATTATTAATAATTTTTTCAATGAAAAGGAAAATAACAGAGAGAGAGAAATAATACCTAAAAGAGATAAGTAATGCAAATGAAAACAATTGCTTATCATCAACTGAGCAGTGCCCAGGCAGTCCCCGAGCAGCAGCTCCCTGCCCAACATACATCCTAGTTTTATTGTTGAACCTGATGTCATATCATCTGCAATATCCCTTTCATCAGTTGGGGTCAGCTATCTGTGTCTCCTTACAACTTTTTGTGCACCCACAAACTATTCGTTGGCAGGGTGGTGTGAGTAGCAGAAAAGGCTCTGTGCAAGCAATAACTGGAACATTACTCTGTTATCAACACTGTTTCCAGCACAAATAAAAAACATAGCATCATACTAGGTACCATGAAGAAAATTAACTCCACCCCAGCCAAAACCAGCACAGCGGTGTTAGGTAAATATCTTAGTTACAATTTGCAAGAAAAACCAGAATTTTCAGTAGTCCAAAGGTTGCAAATGTTACAGTTCCTCCCTACCGAATGGTAACATATTCCTCCTTCCAGAAACAAGGCAAATAACAACTCCTCAGTCTCCTCTTTCCCATAGCCCTAATGTCTGAGAAAAAAAAAATAGGACTACCTAGAATCATGTATCAGTACTCCTGTTTGGCTGCAGGATACTGCTGAGAAATGCAAAACTAAACTGTAATTAAGCTATAGCAATCATGCTGATTATGGAAGTTTAGTTAATTGTAAGTTTCCCTTAGGTATTTGCTGATGGAAAATATGTCATCTCTACGGTGTCACCTGCCAAGAGGAGAATATGTCATCTCTGTGGCAAATCCTGAGGAGAAACTGTATCTCAGTATTTATACTCTAAACTATATCACAACGACATTGACTCTTAGAGAGAGTAGAGCAGGAAGAGAATCTAATCCTGTCTAAATAAGCTGAAAATCTTTTTTTTTCAGAAGCTGCACTAGAGAATTTACCAAACTGTAGAACCCACCATTGTGCATTTACTTGACTGAATTGTAATCATTTTTCCAAATCAACAGCTGGAAAAACGTGGAAGTGAACCTTTCATATAAAATGAAAGGGCCCAAAAGAATATAAACATCTACTGAACATTTCACATTAAAAATGGAAAAGAAAAAAAAAATGGTACCAAATCCCCTACATCTTGTATGTATCAAGAAGCCACATTTCTGAGTAACCTCATGAAGTTAACTGACATTAGAAAAGATTTTATATTTTTTTCTTCCATCTCTCTCCTGTCTATCTTTAATTGATAAAATGTCAACACATTGTAAATTCTAACTCCTAACACATTGTAAATTCTAACTCCTGTTTAATTATACAGTTAGAAGACAAGTGACAGTGCATGTGGTGTTTAACTAGACTGGCTCTACAGCTGTTCCATGGCTTTGCTTCCTAAATCTACAGCACTACAAGGCACAAAAGAAAGCTAAAAAGATAGAAAAGGTAATGAAAAATTTAGATTCCCATGGGTACATTATTGTGCCAATCTACAGAGTGCATCAGTGCATTTCCCACTGAAAGACAGGCAGCTGAACATTTTGCACTTAGTTGAACGTATATTTGCTTACCAGAAAGATGAACTAATGATCCAAAGTCAGTCTTAGGTGCCTGAAAATTCTGTAAGAGCCATGAATGAAATGCCCCTGATTTCTAACCAACCTATGTGTGCTTTGTACCCTAAGTAAAAAGTCATTTCAATTCTTGGAGCTACACAACAGATAAGTGCTGAAGACATGAGTGAGTAGTGACCCACTGTTCCCATGTCTTGAAAACTGCCCTGAAAACTCTCTTTTCAAAAGCATTTCTGTTTAAAGGACGTTTGAGGGAAGAAATTTTTTTTTTATAGATTTACCTAGAAGCAACTATTTGCATTTTGGAAAGTTTTGTCAAATAAAGGAATAGGTTTTGTTGCCTGAAAGGAATCAAACACACTTTCCTGTATACTATGAGTGTTCTTTTGTTTGCTTCATGCTGCGATTTGTAGAACCTGGTCTGGTTGCATTTTACATAAGCAGACACTAGTCCAAAAGCAAGGGAAGTGTTAAAGACCAGGAACGAAATTCTGCAGAGCTAGAAGATTCCATCTCAAATAAGCATCTTAATCTATTTACAACAATTCAGCTTCATCTGGGGCCTCCTCCATATGTTGGCTAATGAGTCCTAGACCTCAGCCAGCACAAGGAGCCACAAAATGGCACACAAAAGGCCAGTGGCACCAATATCTTGCTTTATGTACTTGAACATGAGTGACAGAGATTTAAAAATCCCGAGGCATAAGCAGAACTAGATTGTCCTGTGGGCAGAGAGGAACACTGTGTTTTCTCCCCAGGATTACTACAAAAGTAGCACCCACTACTGCAGTATGTAGAATAATATCAAGACCCTGTGCAAAAATCATAGAATCATAGAATCACCTGGTTGGAAAACACCTTTTGAGACCATCGAGTCGAACTGTTCCTGCCCATTACAAAATTTATGTCCCTGAGAAACCCATCTACCTGTCTTTTAAACACCTCCAGGGATGGAGACTCAACCACCTCCCTGGGCAACCCATTCCAGTGCCTGATCACCCTTTCAGTGAAGAATTTTTTCCTAATGTTTAGTCTGAACCTCCCCTGGCACAACTTGTAGCCATTATCTGTCGCTTGGGAGAAGAGACCAACAATCACCTCAATATGACCTCCTTTCAGGCAGCTGTAGACAGCGATGAGGTCTCACCTCAGCCCTTCTTCTCCAAGCTAAACAACCCCAGTTCCCTCAGCCACCTCTCACAGAACTTTTTCTCCAGCCCCTTCACCAGCTTCGTTGCCCTTCTGTGGACATGTTCCAGTACCTCAATGTCCTCCTTATAGTGGAGGGCCCAAAACTGAACACAGGGTTGGAGGTGTGACCTCACCAATGCCAAGTACAGGGGCACAATCACTTCCCTGCTCCTGCTGGTCACACTGTGTCTGATACAGGTGAAGAGGTTTCTTAGACACCTGGGCACACTGCTGGCTCATATTCAGCCGGTTTTCAACCAGCACTCCCAGGTCTTTCTCTGTCAGGCAGATTTTCTGCCACTTTTCCTTAAATCTGTAACACTGCATGGGGTTGTTGTGTCCCAAGTGCAGGACCCGGCACTCAGCCCTCTTGAACCTCATCCTATTGGTCTCAGCCCTCCCTCTCTGGACAGCATCCAGCCTGTCCAGATCCCTCTGCAGAGTCTTCCTACCTTCAAGCAGATCAACACTTCTGCTCAGCTTAGTTTCATCTGCAAACTTGCTAAGGGTACACTCAATCTCCTTGTTCAGATCATTGAAAAAGATATTTAATAGGACTGCACTCAGCACTGAGCCCTGAGGAATGCCACTTGTAACCAGCCTCCAACTGCATTTTGACTCATCAGATTACACCACTCAAGTTACATAGACACTGGGTGGAAATCAAGGGCTCAGTCATGTTAGAACTGTCACGCTCCTGGCATATGTATAGAGACACCTGCCCTCAGTAAAGGCATCTCCATGATACTGCTATTAGATGGATCCAAATTTCTATATGCTGCCTGTAGGGTCTTGCTTCTTGTTCACAAAAAGCACTGTAGTTCATCCAAAACTAAATTCTCAGAGAAATAAGTGAATATTTTTCATCTTGTATCTATTCGGCAACATGAATTGACAATATATAGAGATGTGTTGAGATTTTAGTACTTCAGATGGAAAAAGCAATATAATTGCACCATGATGACACTAACTATTTTTATCCAGTAATATAATGAGTAATGTTGAAAACAATTAATAACTTAGAAAATAAATCATATCTGTTAGATTCAGAACTTTATTTTGGGAAATGGTAAGGAGAAGACTGAAGTTTAATGTAGTCAGTTCTATTAAGTCATGACAACTGAGGAACAATATTTGCTCTTAAACTTTAGGGGACTTTTAAAGAAAATAGTTAAAGTGCATTCCTTTTGCATATCTTTTACCAAATACTATATGATGATTCATTAATCTTGAGTCACTAACCTATAAGGTCAATGTGTGTTCTCATTATTTCCATTGCCCTTTTTCAACAACAATACACTCCGTTGTGCAGAGAATCAGAACCTCCTGGTGAAGCAGTCAGCAGACTTAAAGTCAGTTGTGGCACATGGGCATGATAAATTGGTGTAAAAGACCACAAAACCTTTTAAAAGCAATCTTTTAAATAGAAAACCAAACAATTTCGGATGCATCAGAATTTAAGTCTTTAGCTTGAGTACTTGAGATAAGGATATGTTTTAGCAGTAAATCGTTTGTAGATCAGCTAGAAGTGAATCAAACCATTTAAACTGTTCAAATAAGAGAGTATAAAAAGGATTTTAAATCTGTATGCAGCAATGGTGTTACATGTAAAAGCATGGCCAGCAACAAAAGAACGAAATTTAAAAATGCAACTAATATCATTTATAGTGGCAAAACACTTTTCTTTCCTTGGTATAATATTTTTAGATTCAAACATAAGCACTGGAACAGATCCCTGATAAAAAGTATGCGCAGTTATTTGTCGATCCATTCCTGGCATCAGATTGAAAGGAGAAATCTTTGAACTCTGTTATGTGTACAGTTCAAAAAAAAAAAGAAGAAAAAATATAAAAATAGGCACCAGGAAACTATTGAAGTTATATTTCAAACACTGTGTAGTGTTCCCATTTTTGTGTGTATCATCTTTGTCTACACATAGTTGTACTCACTTTATATCATTCTTAACAGGAGTGAGCTGATATTACAAGCAGGAAAAACTTTTGCCAGACCTGTTCTGTTTTGGTTCTAGTTTATATGAAATATTGTGGAAACACATAGCAAGATTCTCTCAATTTACATTGTAACGGTCAAGAAACGTAATGGAAAACAAGTACTTGATGAGATATAATGTTCTCAAGGTCAATTCAGATTGGCTGATAGACAAACTGGGAACTGAACTCCAGTCACAATACTGTGCCATTTGCATGTGACTATTTTGTCTCCAGAAGTAGTCCAAATCATTCAACAACAGTGTAGATCTCAGCACATTTATATGTGAATCACACTACATTGCACCATGGGGACAGAATTGTAATGAAATGTCTCGGTCATGCTTTCTTGACCACAATGGATTCATTGAACATCAACTGTGAGTTCAGCCGATAGCTTTCACAGTTCTGTAATCCAGACAAATGGGTAGTGGTTTCAATATTTCTGTTTTCTTGCCAAACAGCAGCTCACCAAATGTCAGATATGTTTCAGGCTAACTGAGAAAAAAAGGTAGATTATTACTGGGATGTTCCAATAAACCTTTCGCGGAACTCCCATATTCTGAGAGAAGGTGTAACATATAAAGGCTTATTTTCAAAATCCCAGAGGGCAATTAAACTCCGTAAACAGAAAATGAATCCAACCAGAAAAAAAATCTCACTCCTCATTTTAATCCTCCTAGATTAAGTGATAAGAGACCCCAGTAAAATGTTCTTTTATAAGTAAGGATCTTCTAGCATTTTTATAGAATATGTTGTGTACCCTTTTCTTAACTGTATTTAGGCTTTTCAGGTATCTAAATTCGAATTGGGCACTCCATGCTTTCAACAATTGGTTTCCAACTTATATTGCTACCTAGAATATAGAAGGCCCATGAGCACTTGCTTTTCAGCAGGTCCTCAGTGTGATATTCTTTTAACAAGTTCTGAATGCCTTGCCAGCTCTCTGGATGCACCCATCCTGAACCCTGCAACATCAAAAAGACAAACCTTTGTCATGAATTTTACAAATTTGTTGCAGCTATGTATCAGGAATACCAATGTAGAAGGAAGGAGTGTAGTCAGATCTAGAAGTCTAAACATGTGTACTTTAAAATGAAAAGAATCTTTACAGGCGTATGAAGTATAAAAAAAAGCATAACAAGAACAAGAATCCAACAACCCTAAAATGTAACAACACGTATTAGGTGTTTTCCACACATTTCATAATGTCTGAAATTGTTTTTATGAATAATTGCAATAGTTTTAATATGTCTTCATTTGTTAATATGTTGGGTATTAGCGATGTATTTGCCTTATTGTGATTTTAAAAAGTTTTTAACAGATGTACTGGCTATGACATCTGGCTATACCTTCTGAATCCTGAAAATTAAATATTTATTGCATCATTCTATTGGGAAAAAATTTAAGTACTTATACCAACTGTTTTCCATTTCCTTTCCTTTCCATTGGGCACTTCTCCCAATCTGTGATGCTTGTAATTTATTCACTCCTAGGTTTACAGAGGAAATCATGGTTCTAGTGGACCTCCTGCATGTTGACTCTCATGCAGTTCTATGAAGGAGGGACTTCTCTTTCTTCTTGAATATTGTCTTAAACCCAGCTGTCATACTTGAGCTTTCCACCCAGCATATGTTTGCACCTGATGTAGTGTAGACTAATAATCATCTGCTTTACTATGCTCTAAGCACAGAGCCTGCACAGCTGCTACATTTCATAATGTAATTTCAAAACATAATTTCAGTAAGAAGAGTTTACATGCAAAAAGGGCAAGCAGCATCTTACATATTTCACGTACTTGTGTTGATATGGCCCTTGTATGAACTCTTTCTTTTCAGGAAGACTATGCTCGAACAGATACTTAGATTTCTATCAATATGGAATTTAAGGTTCTGGCTCACCAAATCTATGTCATCCCTTACGTCACTGACATGAAAGGACTCTTATAGAAGTAATATTCTGTTAGCTTTTGCACATCATGTTTATTTATGGCAAATCTGTGTAAGTCTGAAACCTGAGTGTGAAAAATATTGAAGGACAGATGTCAGGGTACAGCCCATTTGTTCAGAGCAGAGCAATGATCTCTGAATGGTTTCCATCATCCAGTTTTGCAGACTGGTGGAAAAAAGATTTATATTAATTTCCTCAAAGAAACTTTAGTATGTGGAAAATTCAGAGTTGTGCTTCTACCTTGGCCTCAAGTCACCAGAAATGGATCTGTTTTCCCCTGACTGATTGTAATTGCACACAATGTTGCTGTTCCAGGAGACAGCTCAAATCAGTAGCATTTAACAAGCAAAATCCTAATGCAACAAACAGTATGCTGCAAAGTGCACTTGCCTCTCCTCTGTTGTATAATTCTGGTCCAAATCTGTAAAAACTTAACTGATTGGAGGCTCAGCTATTTAGAAACCATGTATCTAACTATAACATTTCAAAGCAGTTGCATTTGTTGAGCAATCAAACTCTCCTCTCTTTTCTCATATGATTCTCAGCTGCTCATTTTAAATTAAACTCCAGAAAAAATGTCAGCTTGCTTAATCAAAATTTAAGACACAACTCTTCAGATTTTCTTCCAAATAAATTAAACTACAACAAGAAATCTTCTAACCATGAATCAGAAAAAGAAAAGAAAAAGAAAAAAAAAAGAGAAAAATAAAAAGAAAACTTGTGATTTTATTTTGCTTTCTTCTCACTGCATGTACCTAAGGAAGAAACTTCAACATGTAAGCATCCACAAGTCTTCTCTCAACTTCAGGATAATCCCATAAACATCTGAGTCCCTTTGAGTCTCCATTTCTGCTCTGGGCATGCATTCAGCTGCCTGAGGCAGCCAAGCTCTTCTAATGGCTTGTGGCTGCCAAGAAAAAGAAGGTTTGTTCTTCTCTTGCTTTCTCTTAGTCAATCCCTCTCTCCCCCCTTGCACCTCCCCATTTATTTCTAAGATATATAAATAAGGAATGTGAAACTGAATTTATCAGTTCCTAAGTAACATCTGCTGAGTAGATAAACACCTGCTATCCCTTCCTCACATTTAGAAGAAAAAAGTGTCAGTGTCACATTAGCTGCAGGACAGTTCATGACTGTTTCATGTTGGTTTTCATATACAAATTATCAGCAGTGACGCTGAGTAGCAAGTTCAGTGTGGTTATTTTGTCATGGAACAAAATGGGAGCAACTCTATATCTATCAGAATATTCAGAAAATTGTGGGTCACTTAGTGTATTTAGTGTTTCAAAACACCTGATAAATATAGGAAAATACAGAAAAACACAGAAAAATACAACATTCTTTTTTAAATCAGGAGTATCTGTGTTCCAAGTATCTTCATTAATATAAAACTAGGCCAATGCTTTTTACCTCCTAAGTTTAAAAGTTAGATCCATATTAAATCTGTTGTGGCATTCTTCATCATTTAAGTGCCTTATTAGTTTGTTCTCACATTCTTATAACTAATATGGAACCCTTTATGTCCAAAGGACTTGTAAAGGTTCCATGCCCTTTAGCAAAACTATATTCTTGTGCAGTTCTTACTATCTCTGCTTACTTTCACTGTTAAATTAAAAAATACATTGTTTCTTCATTTTTTTCTGGTTTATCTCTGCTTATTGACCATATGCTGCCCTCAGAGGAATGAGATGAAATAACTTATAAATTGATAGATTTGATAAAAAAACACTATTTTATCTCTGAGGTTTTTCCACTATTTCTGTGAAGAATTAAGGCTTGAAAAATGTAGCGGATGGAGTCTACTTAATGATCATAGATTTGAGTCATTTCAAACAAATGAAAAAGTATGGTCTTGGATGTTTCATTAACTCAATAACGGGGAGCGTTATGTATAGTACATTACATGTACTCACATCCCTGGCCACTTTGCTGAGGGGATGCTGCGCAGGTGCCTCCACAAACATTGTTAAGGAGCAGAAGGAACTCTCTCTCTTCATACTGAGTCTTCTCATTTCCAATCACATGTAAAATTTGTCTTGTGGTGAAAATAACCACAAATTATTTCACTGTATAATTTATGAATAGTGATAAGGCTTCAGTGGTCTCCCAAAGTCATTACAGTATCACAGTATCACAAGGTTGGAAAAGACCTCTGAGATCATCGAGTCCAACCTATGACCCAAAATCAACACCTACTTGTCGTCTAAACCTTGGCCGTAAGCGCCTCATCCAATCTGTTTTTAAACACCTCCAGGGACAATGACTCCACCACCTCCCTGGGCAGCGCATTCCGTTGGCGAATCACCCTTTCAGTGAAAAATTTTTTCCTAATATCAAGCCTAAACCTCCCCTGATGAAGCCTGAGACCATGTCCTCTTGTTCTGTCACTGGTCACCTGAGAGAAGAGACCAACCCCTGCCTGACTACAACCTCCTTTTAGGAAGTTTTAGAGAGCAGTAAGGTTTCCCCTGAGCCTCCTCTTTTCCAGGCTAAACAACCCCAGCTCCCTCAGTCGCTCTTCATACGGCTTGTGCTCCAACCCCTTTACCATCTTCGTTGCTCTCCTCTGGACACACTCCAGCATCTCATCATCTGTCTTAAACTAAGGGGCCCAGAACTGGACACAGTACTCAAGGTGCGGCCTTGACCAGTGCTTCTCTAGTCCTGCTGACCACACCATTCCTGATGCAGGCTGGGATACCATTGGCACTCTTGGCCACTTGGGCACATTAGGTATAAATAGTCTCAGGACAACTGGCATTTTGGAGAAGATGAAGAATTTAAAGTAACTGAAACATTATTTGTAACACTCAGGTAAAGAAGATAACTTTACTGTAGTATTCCAATTAATGAATGCATAATTTTGCATATACATTAATGAAGTTTTTCTCATTAATCTTATCACCATCTCTTAAAAATAATAACATACACTGTACTAGCACACTCTTTTTTCCAGATTTCTCATTTATTGGATTCCATTTTTCTTTCGATTTTGATTAAATACAATAAATTATTCTTTCATCTTGCTCATAGACTTTGCTGCTTTCACTCCTGTCTATTCTTTAGTACAGGCAAGAAATCACAGTTCATTGCTAAAATAAAGGATAAACTTGTGAAGTCCAAAATCAAAAAATAAAAACATAATACAGTTCACAAGGTACATTGGAGTTAAAATTTTGATGATGAGTAAGCATGTTGTTTTAGTTAGAACACACACTGTCACTCAAAAGGAAGGGCTCCATTCTTAACCACTCACTGGAGGTTGATAAAATACAAATAAAAATATATTCTGCATACCAATAATTTTTTTATTAATTCTGATTTTAATTAGGATTCATTTTTATACAACCAAGCACTATTCAGCTATTGGTTTATTTTAAACATATTTCTTATTTCTCATGTTGAAACTCTCTTCTGCTGCTTAGAAATAGGTGTAACTTTTAATATCAATTGCCTTTGGAAATAATTTCCCTTTAATCTCTAAGGTTTTTTATCATTAACCCAGACAGTAGGGTAAGGAACTGAATTCATGCAGCTCATGTTGAAATTACTGCCAGGAATCTATGAGAAACTAAAAGAATTTGTCTTCAGTTTCTCAGTTCAGCTGCCACCACTCTGTAAACTACTCATTCTCTTTATCAATTTCTTTATTCTAAAGGTAAATAAATATTGTTGCTCATTAAATACTTTATTATCAATTTTTAGTTAAGCTACCTATATTGTAATGCAACAGACACCTTAAAAAAATATTTTTTTTACTGTTCTGGACAGAGGCAAGATATAAACTATACCATATGAATTATCATCAGTTACCCATGACATCCATGATGTGTACATTTGATGTTATTAATTCATCAAGAAGGATTGATGAGTTGGATATTTCTTCTATAAACTTTATGAATTCTTTTCTGATATGTTGTAGATGATCATCATTCAGGCAAATACTCCTCCATCCTCAAAAGCACTCAGATTTGAAGGTATCTTTTCTTATTTAATATTCATGTGAGATCATTCTTGGATAATATGTGCAAGACTGGATGATCCTTTTACACTATTTAAACCATGGATTAAATCTTCTTCAAACAAATAGTTATACAGTAGAAACTCGAGAAGGTTCAGGTATTATTCATATAGCATTGGAACTTACAGGAGGAAGCAAACTGGGGAAGGAAATAAAAAACTCCATAGAGATCACTTTCTTTTTTTGCGGTCAGAGTGGAAGTGGTGGTTTGGGAAGAACAATGACTCTATGAATTCTGTAGTTTTGATAATGCCTAGAAGGTGCAGTGAGTTTAAGAAGTGCAAAGAATGCTGGTACATTAGCAAATTTTATAGAACTATATGTATGAGAAACAGATACATGAGATTGGACAGATGTGTGGTGGATCAAGAATATAGACAGAGATCTTTAAGTCACAAAATACTAGTAGGAGAAAATTTCGCAATAGAATAGAAAATTTGATAAAAACAATTTTACAGGAGTACAGAGCAGAAGATGAAGGATCTCCTGACACACCTCTTAAAAATGAGAAAAGGAATAAATGGCAGGAGCAAAAGGGAACATAGAAGTAATAATCAGTGATAAGGGAACTTCAACATCAATAGCAGCTGAGATGGCAGTAATTCTAACCTTTGGCTGGAAGTTCTGATCAGAAGGATGATTGTAGATTGACTGATTAGTAAGACACAGAAACTTTTCTCTAGCTTTCATAGTGATTAGCTCTGCCTATAGGCTGACTCCAAAAGGGAGGCCACATTCAAAGTGCCTATGTGAAGGGTCCCAGTTTTTGCCCAGATCATGCTGAGGCACTGTGTGCAGCTGTGCTAGTTGACATTGGCCAAACCAATACCAGGAGAAATGCTAACAGATAAACCGTACAGGCAATCATGAGCCAGTGTCTGAATCCATGCCTTGTGCCTATTTTATTTAATTTTGAGAAACAGAATTTGTTCCACAGGATTGTTGATACAGAACCCACTTAGAAAGGATATGGTCTGCAACTGGAAAATATAAATTCAGAATAATAACTGTAGTTGGAATATCATTTCTGTGGAGAAGGAAAGGTAAAGTGATAGCTGAAGGAAGATGAAGATTAACATCTGTAAAAAGTATATTAATGGAAAAATGTCTAAAATATGCAAAATTGCAGGAAAAATATAGAAAATAAGTGTGTTTTCCAAATATATCACCTAGTTAACTAACTCATGCAAAACGATGAAAACCTATTACATGAACTGGAACTGGGACATTCCTTTATATTTTGTAGTCTTGTATCTTTTTAAATTTCCTTTGATCAGTCCTGATACTGTGTTGAATTTGTCCTTCCTTAATTCTTCCAAATCCCATGTATGTTTTAAATCCTTACTCTTATCATCCACATACCACATTGAAATATGTTGAAATGTGATTTGAGTTAAGCTTCAAATCTAACACTCAGCACTATGTTGCTGAGTAGTTACTAGCTCATTTGCTCTAAGATAGATTTATTTGAAAATTCAAGTCTGTGGGGAAAGCAAACTTGAACTGTTTGACATTGGTCAATAGGCTGCAATTGCCTGAGTATGTTGGCAGTCATCCACAGAATTAGTCACGATGTCCTGTTGACCCAGTTTGAATCCTGTGTTGAGATTATAAATACTATATTATTTGGATTCGGCTTTGGTTTGGGGAATACCATTTCCAATTTATGCAAGTTTTAATTCTGTTTTCACAGCTGTTGACTAGCTGTCTTCCTACAGCTTTTATCTTGAGGAATTTATCGTGTTCTAGTCCCTTTTGATGCTTTTATTTTGTGTTAGGAATAGGTTTACATTTCTTTGCCAATACCATATTCTAAGCCTCCCACAAAATCCTCTCATAGGTCTTTGGAGAATCCAGCGTAAAGGCTACTGAGACATTTTAGGACCACATCAATCCCCCTTCCAAAACAACAGGTTTATTTTTTTCCTATGTTCTTTAGCCTCCAAATTGGTCTTTCTTTATTTCTTTACCCATCTAAACACCACCTTAGTCAGTCATGGTGTAATTCAACTGCAATTTAGTAGCAGCAGCAGTGACTGACATTCCACTAGGTAATATGTGAAACAAGGGTGTATTCTGTCCTCCAGCTTCCTCAGCACATATTTAAAATCCAGTATAAATTAAGCCCGGTAAGGAAAACTGAAGGATCTGGTAATTTTTTTGATAGACATATTTCACATGTTTACTTTGTACTATAACCATGCAGGCAAAGAATTCTCAGGTTGAAATACAGAGCTATTGAAGAATATGAGCTATTTATGAAAATGGCACAACATGTTTCTTTTGTGTTGAATAAAGATTTTGAGGTGAAATCTAGTAGAAATCCATTAACTCATAAGCAGGAATAAGATTAAAAAAAATGCATCTTTCTGAGGACATGTACCACACTGAAGAAGTTACTGCTAATGTAGTGGAAGAACTAAGACTGACTTAGAAAGATGTAGCCTCTATTAGGCAAATACCAAAAGCAGTGCTTAGCAAAGAACTTCCTAAATTTACCAAACAGTTTCACTGCAAGATTTTTTTTATAGAAATTTATGGATATGATCCAGGGGAAACTAACAAAGATAAAGAAAGTTGGTGATTTTTTAAGCTCTTCTAGACAGAAAATAAATTCAGTTATGCAGGAAAGGCTATTGGAGAAAACCCATAATTGGTTTGTTTAAGCTTATGTACTGTGAAGATATCAAGATATAGACACAGGTCTAACCTAGAAGAAGAAGAAATAAAGTAGTAAAACAAGGGTCAAGACGGGAAAATAAGTTAATAAGTACTGTTACAACTAAGAGAACTATATTTTTGTATAAAAAGATGACAATGATTAACAACAAACTTAAAACCTGCAAAGGTATCATCAGTACAGAGATATGTTTAAATAGTATTTACTCTACCCTGATGTTTTGTGTCCCCAATAATGCAGAGGTAATAATATTTCCGCAGATGCCCAAGGAGTATGTCCAAGAGTTCTATCTACTTACAAGATTGTAAGTATTCTCTTCTGCAGTTCGGAGCTGATGTTTCTAAGCATATGGGCTACATGGTAAAGAACATGAAGAACTATCCTGAACTGATTAGGCTAAAAAAATGTTTAGGACAAACTTGAGAAGTCTTTTTATGAGCAATAAAAGTATTGCTGTTTGGTATGGATTTCTGACAAATTTTCCAGTCATGTTAATTCATTTTTCTGCCTAAATGCATATTGACAACTCAGACACTCTGTTCTCAAAGCCATGCTTCAAGCCCCAATCCCCTTTAGATACTTCCATTTTCTCCCTATCTCTATCTATTCTTTTTGGTCTTTACACTGACCAAGAGACAACGAGTATTAGAGTCACCCAGAAGATACACATTGGCTAATAGTCACCAGTAATGCATGATTAGGCCTTAATAGTAATGTTTAAATTCTTCCAACTTCGGTCCTCAGCAGAGGAAATACAGAAACCTTTCTGCTTTTGGCAAACTACCAATATTCAGGAAAATTTAAGCATTTACTAACTTTGAAATATCCTCTACTAAATTTTGACTGAAACAGGCTGCCCATTAGAAATTAATATCAAGACAGATAAACGCTCATTGTAATAATGAGGTAAACTATGATATTTTACAAATCCAGCCTGAAAATATTCAGATTTTTTAATACAAGTTATTTAGGTATAAAGGTATACCAGTTAAAAATATGCTTCTACTGCTAGTCTTGCACGTCATGACAATAAATAAACCTTTTTTTCAATATGAACCTATTTAAAATTTCTCTGGAATTTTTATACGCCGGAATTCAAGTTAGCTAGCCCACAGTGTTAGTGCAGTGATAGATATCCATAAAACTAGCTCTAATTAACTGAATGTAAATAATGAGGTGATACTATGAGGCAACTGTTCTTCTGACCACGATAAAACTAGAGGTTATTCAACTTTCACTTTTTTCTTGTAGATATCATTTTTATAAACATCTGGAGAAAAGAAACACAAAACATTAATGGACTAAGTTTAGCATAGATCCAAAAACACATTTAAAAATAAGCTGGAAGTATCCTTGACTGTTTCTGAATTGGTGTTTCACTTACTAGAGCTGCTTATATGTAACTGAACTTTGCACTACAATTATATTATTTAAGCATATGAAACACCAGTTCACACTTATTTAATCATAAGACAAGAAGCCCTAAAAGAAAATTGTCTCTACTACTTGGACAGAAGTACTAGTTTACATAACAGAGTGTGAAATGAATGTTTCAGGCATTCTAAACACTTCCTATCTCAAAATCAAATGTGCAACTGGTGTCCAAGGTTTTTTAAACAGTGGAGAGTGAAGTATGAACATTAAAAAATTATTTTTAAAATTATTTCAACAATGTGTCGTAAAAGAAGCCGCTGGAACACAAAATATCTGCCTTCACTAGTGTATTCTACCTCAGCATACTTCTGCTTTCTTGCTGTGTTCATGCCTGAAGCCCTGTGTCTGAGATTTTTGTCTTGCAGATTGACTACAAATACATTACAATCCTGTCTTCATCTGGAGCTGAGAAAGCCTGAAGTCTCACAGGGACAAGCCATTACTTATATTTCAGCTGTCTTTCTTGTTGGGGTGTCTATGAAAGGAGATATTCCTGTGCCATTACTACAATGTAAGTGAGTAAAGCTGGCATGTTTACCAGCAGAGAAATAAGAGAAATAATAAAAATTAGTTAAATTTAGCAGACCATTGCTAGAAAATAAATTTTCAATTTGAATATTATTGCATATTTAAATCACAGTAAGCACAGTCACTAACATCACCTTATTTTAAATCTTTTGTTTGAGTGCACGACAGGGCATGTAAAAGGTGTTTACAGTACCTTAACGGGTCTGACCCAGACTAGTCTTACTCTTACAAATACAGATGTCATTTATATCACGTTATATTTATTTCCAAGACAGGATTTCAGAAATACTTGCCAGGAGATATCACATAACCAATGTTATATCTTGGATCTATTTTCAGCAGACATGATCACTTTCAAATTTATTTACTAAAATATCTTTGGGTGTGCATGAAATTTTTTCTTTAACTATCCTTTGCAAAGTATTTCAGCAATGAATACGGAAACAATGACTGCCGCTGCAGTCTCCTCCTGTCTTACGATTCTTGTTTGACATGGTAAGAATGTAAACGATTAGTTGAAGAGCCATTGGTTACTAAACAAAAGACACTGGCAGTACATAATATGGAAGTAGCTTTGCTGGTGATAGCATTTCAAGCAAAACTCTCCAAACTGAAAAAAAAACAAACCACAAGAAGAGAGCACTTTGCAACTTTAAATGTGTATAATGATTTTGAGTTGAACACATAATAGAAAAATATTATTGATGATTTCATAAATAGACGGTCATTTAGTTTTGAAAATGCTCAGTCTGTTTCACCTGTGTAACCAGCAACACACTGCAAGTTTTGTAATGTCTAGTAATTGAATGACACTCTGAATTGAGTCTTATGATAAAAGACAAAGTAAAAAAGTAGTGTTACATTCCTAGTTATATAAGTAGTTCCATTAATAGAAAATACCTGTACTTTTGGTAAGCAACACTGTGAATTAACAATTACTCAGGAATCAAAAATTACTTGTTTGTTAACAGTCTACAGCCAAAAATATTCAGTGACACAATCTGTGAAAAAATCAAAGAAAATGAGTTCAAAAAAATAAGCTCCAAATCCATTCATCTTTATATATAAATTATTCATGATTAATTATTCACAAAGCTCTGATTTCAGTTAAAATTAAAGGCCAATATTTAATATTAACACCTGAAGGCTTATATTTTATTTTCCAACAAGCCTCGGGAGTTCAGATGCCAAGATTTCATCTCTATAGGTTTAAAGTGCCCCAGTCTCAGAAGCAATCTGAAAAGCCCATTCGTGGATTAACACCAAGTTGAATAAAGAAATGAAGTTGTCTGACAAGCAGAAAAAAATACCTGTGCCTTGTTTGTTGTTGAATTGTGTCCTTTATGCCCTTTGCTCCACTTTCTTTTTGACAGACCTCCCTAGGTATCAGCCATCTTAATGATGAGTCCATTGTAAGGACCTTATGCACCTGTTAATTTATAAAAAAGCAAGTGTCAAAATGAATTGTCTGACTTTTTTAGTACCCCTTCATTCCAGATACATATTTTCATAAAACTTCAATTGTTTTTTCAAATATAGCTGAAATTGGCCAGCCTGCCTAGAAGAGGAATGGGCAGAAAAACAGAGGGAAGACATATGGATGGATCATTGCAAGAAGAACTTGAAAATATTTCTGATATTACTGAAGTTACTTAAAGATGTATGAAGAGCTTGGTAAATTTTTTTCTTGCTTTCATTTTCTTCAATGATCTGCACCTTTGCTAGAAAGCATACTTTACGGGGAGATAAAAACAAGTACTGTTATAGAACGCTTTGGGTTTGAAGGGACCTTACAGATCTTCTAGTTCCAATGACCCTGCCTTGGGCAGAGACACCTTCCACTAGAACAGGTTGCTCAAAGCCTCATCTAACCTGGCCTTGAACACCTCCAGGGATGGGATGTCCACAACTTCTCTGGGCAACCTATTCCAGGGCCTCAGCACCCTCACAGTAAAAAATTTCTTTCAAATGTCCGATATAAATCTCCCCTCTTTCAGCTTAAAACTCTTACCCCTTGTCTTTTCACCATGCTTCCTGATAAGGATCCTCTCCAGGGCTTTCGTGTAGGCCCTCTTCAAGTACTGAAAAGCCAATATAAGGTCTCCCTGCAGCCTTCTCTTCTCTAGGCTGAACAACAGCAACTCTCTCAGCCTGTCCTCCTATGGGAGGTACTCCAGCCCTCTGATCCTTTTCATGGCCCTCTGGACTCCTTCTAGCAGACCCATGTCCTCACAAATCTGGCAGAATAAGTAAAAATCTTTACACTTCTTTCATTTCTCCATGATTGTGAACTTCAGATCACTTGCTTAGTTGACAATAGAGTTCTTTAAGTCTGTGTCTAAAATGGTGGTTCTCATAGCTATAATTCATGAGCATCCCCTAAATCTTAAAGCTATGGATTGGTTGAAGCTCTGAAACATTATATTTTATTCAAAATTGTTATTAGCAGCAATTCTGGGCAGTACTCTGGGACACAGCTCACTGTGTCCCAACAGTCTAACTCTGAACATACTTCCAAGGTTAATGAACTAGTTGATCTTCTGGATGTAAAAGGTAAGATTATATTCAATCTTTCCCCTATGTTTTCAGTATTACAGATGAACACATTTGGATCAGAATGCTATTATACATGCAACAAAATAATTTCTCTTTAAGGAAAAGATTTTTGTGGCTTACAAATCACATGGAACATGAAATCATAAAAGCATCAAATTACAGAATAGTCAAAGTTGGAACACAAGGTCAGCAAACAGACCTAAACCTACAGCATCAGAGCAACACATCTCAGGAGGAATCCTTTCTAGTGGTGTATCATCAGGCATAGTTCTTGTTCTGAGGTCTACTGATGCAGTGTGTCTATCGCAGTACTGGACACGGAATTTTGTTTTATCTGTGCCTTAACTCTTAAGAGATTTATGTGCCTTCTTTACACTATGAAGTCTTCTTGTATACTTTCCCAAACACAAAAGAGAAATATGTTTTCAATGCCTGGTTCTCCCATTGACAAATAGTCAAATATTCAAAGTTTCCTCACAGGCTTGAAGGGACTTCAGTGTTGGTCAATTACTCTAGGGCCACATTTTAAGAACGTTTCAATATTGACTTAATTCGTTTGGACTAGGCAATGGCAGATTCACTGACTGATTTGATACACAAATTATAACCTGGAGCAGGAAAAAATCTTTGTTGTGGGAAGATTTTAAAAAGGAATTATCAAATATTTTCAGTGTCTACAGGATCACACTTTTCTAATGCAAGCTATTTACGTATTTTATGTTACTTGAATCAGTATTGCTAATATTCAACAACAACCTTCTCACCCTTCTAACTAAAGATGAAGCTGAAGAAGAGATGTAAGAGGAAAAGGGAAGGCAAGGAAAACAAAACTGTATTTGAAGACATATTTATATCAAATTTGAGGAATCACAATTGTATGTTTAGAAGTGGTTTTATCAGTTGTAATTAAAGGAATTATTATAGCAAGCCTGGTAAAAGGTAACATATTCAGGATTTGACATTTCCCAACTCAGGAATATTCTTGAGGCCAGCCAGTAGTGTAGCATCCTTCCCTGTGAGGTAGGGCCTAGTTTTTCAACAACTTTCAGTTCCAAATCCTGAGACTTACAAAATATCCACAACAATTAATTTATACTTCTTTACTGGTCTTTCTTCCTTTCTGGCATATATAACACAACAAGCATACAATTATTTGTATCTGGATTTTCTTGTCTCAGGATATTTTACTTTTCATAAAATCTTAGGAAAGAGTAGGCACATCTGATCTTTTCCAAAGTCCTGCTTAAAGCAAGATATTGATGAATTTTGGCATCAG
Source organism: Dromococcyx pavoninus (assembly GCA_033558185.1). NCBI lineage: Eukaryota > Metazoa > Chordata > Aves > Cuculiformes > Neomorphidae > Dromococcyx > Dromococcyx pavoninus. Next base: position 2,821,069 of record JAUMJL010000199.1, on the reverse strand, counting down.
TGGTCACCAAGAAAACCAAAAGACCCAAAAAGAATGTTTGTCCTTCCTTAAGAATCCTAGGTTAAATTTTCCCACAAATATTTACAGAACCTGTTTGTTAGTTATTGAGGAAAAGCACATTAGATCAGGTTCTCTATCTGAAGGTAATTTCTGTCTGCTTGGTGCTGCAACTAGTGTATTCAGCCTTTAGGACTTCTCAGCGATGAATCAGAAAGGCCCCTGCTCAGCTGTCAGTTTCAAGAAAAAAAATTCTCCGCAAAAAAATCTCTTCATCAAAATCATGTGTAGCATCTGCTCTGGAAGGAGTATTAAAGCGGAAGAATTGCAAGAAATTGCCAGTGTTAAGATTCCATGTCCCAGTCTTGACCTTGAAATCTCTCAGCACCATCTCAAGAGATAGCTTGCATTCTTCAAACTGGTGACAGTTTAATGGAAGGTCACCGCAATATGGAGATATAATACTGGTCCATCAGCTATTTTCCTTAAGCCAGAGATGGTAAATTTAAGTGCTCTAATAGTTCATAAAATTTTCTAATATGTGAAAGTAAGACCAACACCAGAAATAGAAAACTCTTAAGAGCATTCTAGACCCATGTAAACGATTTGTTTGAGGACCTTAATATATTAATTTGTAAAAGCTTATAAGAGCATTCATTTCTTCTAACATCAACTCAACTCTTCCCAGAGAATTCTTAAACAATGTAAAAAAAATCATTAAAAAAAAATATATTTTAATGTACCTAACTTGGACCTTTTGACCCCTTCACACCCTCTTTCCATTTCCTCAGAGGACTGAAGGAAATATTCTCTGCTGATAAAAATTTTGACTTGCGTCATTCAGTATTTGAGAGTCCTGAGGCCCAGAGTTTGCAGCTACTGTGTTAGGTAATCTTTTGTTTAACATCATAAAGATACTCTTCCTATTTTCCAATACTTTGTTGAGTACATACACAACCAGCCTGTAACACATCTGAATATCAGGTTATGAACAATAATTGTGAAAATCATTTTGATGATTTGAGGATTTTCTCTATGAATACCAAAATCAGTGAGAGCAACACGAGTGTTTCTTGTGTTATATATTTACCTACTGTCATTCAAGCAGCCCATCGTGGAAGCAACTCACTCTAAGCTGAGTTTCTCAGATAACACTGATTCAGATTCTATCAATCAGCCTTGCCCCTGATGAAGGGTACCTCCTCAGCAAGTACAGCATGACCTAACTTGCTAGTATTCATTAACTATTGTTAAAGGGAAAAGTTATTTCTCTTTTTTTCAATGCTGAAGGCTTTTGCATCCCTTGTTGCCCGAACGTAGTGTCCTGCTTGCCAACATACAAAGTCAATATCACCTTACTCACCAGCTCAGAGTTTCTGTTTATCAGCCTTTTACACTATGGCAAGGTTAGGAAATGCCATTATTTCCTCTTGAAAATCTTTTTAAGCCCTTGTTGTAAATGGCGCTTTGTGCTATGCAAAAGGCAGATCTCCAGAGGAAAGATAAAACTTCTCTATTTGGACTTCTATCAAAGAGCAGGAGAAAACATTCTCAAAAAGAAATGTAATCTTGAGACAAATCAGTACCAGCTGTAATGAATACCCAAGACCCTTCAATCCTATAGAATGAAAATGGTTTTCTACTCCTTCTCAAACAATGTGAAAATAGGGCTTTTGGGGGGTTCTATCTAATTTGATTACAACTGCAGCATACTGATTCACTGGACAGTAAGTCAAAGCTGCACCATGTTATCCTTTAGTTCCTTTCTAGATGTGTTAATGCTAACAGCTGGTTACTAAAGGGTTGTTTTACTTCTTTTTGGTGTGTAAACACCACAGTCTGTTATGAAACCAGTGTATCAATTTCTGGTTTGGGGTTAGATATTTATTTTCATTGCAAGAAAAAAAGTAAATCTTTTCTTTAGGCACTGTATTATTCTTACTTCATTCATTGTGTTAGTATTCACTAATGATCCAGAGTTTTCTTCTTCCTTCTTGTCTGTTTGCCCTACTTCTGTCACTGGCCCTAAAAGACAACACAAAAAAGTGGGATTTGCTACAGGTAACTATACAGTGAAAAATGATTTTTTTTTTTCCCTCTCACTAAATCAACTTGGAGTTACTTCCAATTCATGAAGTATTGTGAGAAATAGAATTTAAGCTTATCCTTTTTTCCTTGAGCTTTGTTGTTAGCCTCACTATGGTTTCAGTACTAGATTAGAGAACAAGAAATAAGCAAACTTAATAGCTAAAGAAAAATTCCTGTACTTCTTAACCATGCTGCAATTACTGACAGTAGGCCAAACATGAAATTTGCTATTATTTCTTTTCCCAGATATTGTAGTGCAGCAGGCACCCATTTTAACCTCTGGAGTAAGAAAGAAGCGTAATAGAAATCATGTGTGACCTGAGGACAGGACTCAGAGCCAAGAATTTATGTCAATAATCACAGATCAGATGTCCTCTAGACTTGCCCTCTGCTAAAAAGAAAGATATTAAATTTACTTATCATTTAGTCATCATGTGCAGTTGCAAGAGAATTTGTGAGGCATCTCAAAAGCTATGCAGTCTTTTGGAGACCAAGGAGAGGAGCCTGACAAGAGAAGAGTGAATATCTTGGTTTGCAGTCTTCCTGATGGTTCTCCATTTTTCTATTTGAGTTGTGTCTAGCCTTTAATTATTTCAATTGAATTTTTGCTAAAGGAAGTTCAATGGGGGAAAGCAGGTCAGTCAGATAGGAGAGAAGAGAAAAAGAAAGGAAAAAAAGAGTAGAGAATGGCATCAGTGAGGGTGAGAGTAAATAAATGGCTCCAGACAGAGTGGTGTGAGCTGGAACAAATAACAAGGTGATACCAAGGGTGTTCAGTCTGAAAATTATACATACCCTGGATAGATTCAATGCACAAATCTCCCTACATCAGCAGTAAGTTCCAGGCAGCTGAATTACATTTCTGATGTCAAGATTTTTTCTATCTTAGAGGCTCTCTGATCAGTATGGAAGGTTAAAGGAAAGTGAAAAGTGAGATATGGCTGCATAGTATTTGCCTTTAAGAATTATTCTCAGACATCACTGAATGTATGGGCTTTACTTTACACTTTGCATAAAGCATAGAAGCCACTACCTCTTAGCTTTCCCTTACTTTTATCTTTTTTTCAATATCACTTATCCATTTTAATAGTTGCAGAGAGAAGGCAAAGCAAAACAAAAGAATGTCTGTGACCTGAGACCAGGATTTGGAGTTAAGGATTAATGACAAAAAATCCAGTTTCAATGCCCTCTAAGACTATTCTTAGAGCTAAATCTTTGCTACAAGGAGTCAACTCTAGAAATACTATCAGAGTAAGCCTGAAAAGGTATCCTTCATCTCAACATCTTCATCTTAATTAAGGCATATCCTGCTCAGCGTCTTTGGCTGGCCATTGTGGATCCTACTTTTTCACTACTTCTCTGAATGTCTTTGAGAATAAACTTTTTATTACTTTTTTTTTGACATGTCTCCTTTGAAGGCCTAGCTCAGATGTATATGCCCATACTCAAATGCAAACATAGTCCTTGGACTGTTTTAAATGTCTCACATATGGGACTATAGTGAACTTCTAGGCAGGAGAGGAAACCATCTTAGTAGGCAGAATTTAAGGAGGACTAAAAGACGGATTTGTTCCAACATACTTGCAACTTTTGCTGTTTTAAAACAGGAGTGTAAAAAATTAAGAACCTTTTACTGGCCTAATTTGCTTATACGTGTCCCTGGGAGATACGTGTACTTCATACACTGAGCTGATTATGTGAACAAAGATGCATTATTTTTGCCCCCAAACATCAATCAAGTACAGATATTTCTCAAGTATGAAAAAGGTATCTCTATGGGTCCTGTAAATAAAATCTTAGAATAGCACAGAATCGTAGAATCATTAAGTTTGGAAAAGACATCTAAGGTCATCGAGTCCAAACATCAGTCCAACACCACCATGCCTACTAAATCCGTGTCCTGAAGTGCCATGTCTAAATATTTTTTGAACACCTCAAGGGATGGTGACTCCACCACTTCCATGGGCAGCCTGCCTCAGTGTTTCACCCCTCTCACTAAAGAATTTTTTCCTAATATACAATCTATACGTCCCCTGACTCAACTTCAGGCCATTTCCTCTCATCCTATTGTTTGTTACTTGGGAGAAGGGACCAACAGCCACCTCACTACAAATTCCTTTCAGGTAGTTGTAGATAACAATAAATTCTCCCCTTAGCCTTCTCTTCTTCTGAACTTAAATTTAGAAAGTTAAAAAAGGCTAGAAATTTCAAAGATAACCGACTTTGTAAATAACACTGGAATCTGAATTCCAAGCCAACTGTAGAGAAAACTGATTCAATGACCAGGCAATTTGATGAAATTTGCTATGTATTTTCTTGCTTCTAACCAGCATTTAAGATTGTCCAACTCCAAGAACCATTTACTTGTTCTTCTTCTTCAACTTTCAAAATTTATAAACTGACTTTTAAAACATAAAATTTGACCATTACAGCCCTGCATCATCTACCAGTAATGCATAAGCAACAAGAATTTGTAATTGTGAAAAATAAAAATCATGCTTGTTTGAAAGTAACAGGCTCCTCAAAACTGAGCAGAATGCAAATTCTGGACCCTTGTGTCCTTTACACCATCTTTTCAAAAAAACAGGATTTGGGAAATGCAAATCAGACTGTAGGAGTGGACCACTGAATCTGAAGTCACAACATTTATGAAATTTGGACAGGTGTGATCTGTTTTAATTTGGTTTTGAATTCTTTTTTCCTGCTGCAGTACTCAGTAAATTCTAAGCAGATATACACCAATGAATAACAGAGTACAACTACATCGACAGCAGAGAGTTTCTGAAAAAATGTATGTGAAAACAGAATAGTAAATGTTTGTTTATGTACTAAGCTGTGTTAGAAAACAATAATCTTTAAGAGAGGGTGCAGATTTTGTTTCCATCATGTTACTTTCAATGTGCTAGTATTTTTGTTACCTCTATAAGAAAATGAAAGCTGAAAATTATAAGGAAAATCAATTTTTTATTTTAGAACAAATTAAATTCTTCTCTCAAGTAATGATTTTTGTCTTAAAACTGTAATAACCATCTTGCTGCTGTGTCAAGTTTCTCACCTTTTCATATAATAACTAGCTTGAATAATCTTCTCACTTTCAAACCATTTCTGATTCATTGTTCTTTGAGTGCTTACATAAACTTGATTGTTCACTTAGGCTTGGCTTTTAATAGTGACAGCATCACTTTGAGGACTGTAAGCAGATTTCACTGAAGAATCAAATTCTTCAGATGTATTAGACCTATTAATTTTTTCCCTATAACTGATATCCGTGTTAAATGCCTTTATGTTACTTCCAAGAGTCTTTAATTTTGTAATTCTAAGTAACACAAAACTCAGTATAAAGAAGAAAATTAGTGGCTTGGAATAGTTTTGCTTAAAAATAAATCAATGCAGTTTGTAAATTTACATTTTAATATTTAATTTTGGATATATAAAGCAAATCTCCTTAGTAAAGTATTTACTTTCATTTTTTATTTTATTACAATTCATCTGACTTCTGATCCTTTTCAGACTTCTACATCTTTAGTCTTGAAACAGATTTACATTGAACTGTTACAACATTTACTAATTTAAAAATCTATTCCAGAAAATTTAAAAAACACTTGAAAAACAATGGGAAAAAAATGAACTAAAGAGAATATATTTTAAAAATCAAATTGCAGAAATGGTTAAAGAGAAAAAAAATGAGCATATGTTTCATAATTCAGCAATATACCCAACTTCCTTTTAAACAAGCTCTAACTGAGGTATCAGAAGGAGTTATAGACCAAGAAAAATTTACTCTCTTGACAGTAGCTAGCATTATGCGTTGCAGATATAGCTAAAATGAGAAAGAAAATATTCCTGCAAAAGATCTACAATATTTCTCACTATCAATGCTAGAAATTTATAGTTGCTAAAAAAAAGTCATGTTTTCTTCCCTTTAAAATACGATCACTTATGAGATTTCAACAAACTTGTTCAGTGCAATGCAAGGGGTAGTTTTCTTCTTCGTTTCAGTGTGAAAGGGAAACAACAATCTAACAGTGAAGACAGTGAAGAATATGACATGTAAAAGCAGTTGTCATGACCATATTTGCTGATCTTTCTGTTTTATTCTCTTCACTCATTCAAAAATCCTCCCAAATGGAAACTTTTAAATAAATGAACCTTTGAAAACCAAATGGAAAAAGAGGTTAGAAAGCAAGATGGAGATTCAGTTTATACTACATATAGAACCCTCTATTAAGAATACCTAAGTTTTAGGAAGGCACATTTGGCCTTTTACCTAATTAATGTATTTTAAGAAATAGTTACACACTAATCACAATTACGTAGGTAGAAGAGTAGCATCAACTGGTAGATAGATGGATTGTTTTAGAACAAATACAAAAAAAAAGAAATCTGCTTTATATCAAACTCTCTTGAGAAAACACAAAAATATACTATGAAAAAAATATTGTGAGGATATATATTGATTTTAGGGCATGAGTTACATCCCTAGGGAGACACTAAATTCTCAGATTGTGAACCAGAACAGTCAGTGTGCTGGAGTAGTCATATATACAATCAATAAGAAACCTGAAGGAGTGGCTGGGAGTTAATTGCATAAGGAAACACTCCTGTTCATTTCATATCCAGAGGCTGGAACCTTCTCCTGAAAGAGAACCTTTCAAAAGCCAAAGGCTTTCTTTTAAAATCACGCTACGATAGGATGTCATCTGCTGTCAAACTCATGTCACTTTTCCCCTGAAGAGTGCTCTGACAAATTTTAGGCCATTTTGATTCAGAAACCTTTTTCATCTGCCAGATGAAGATTCACAACTGTACAAATGAGAATTCAAGACCCATTAGAAACACCCAGCACATAACTCCTTAACCTTGTGGGGTGGACACTCTTTAGGGAAATATTCAATTATGGTTTCTTTTCCAATCTGCTCATCATTTTTCCCCGTAAGATTGGTTACTAAAAAGTATAAAAGAGCCTCTTGAAGCAAAGACAGGATTTATGAACACTATAAATGCTGAATTATAGCATAGTGTACTTTCTAGTGCTTCTTCTCCCACTCCTGACCATTTTTTTCTTTCATCAATTTCTGTATATTCCTATGAATCATAGTATTTCCTATAGAGGAGAATTTTAGCCTACAGTACACACTAGAAGTAAAAAACACCTTCAAAAATGTGTTAATTTTAACCCCTTAACCTGAGGGAGGCATTGAACCTGAGTGTATGAATGTTAGAAATCTTGAACATGTTTTTAGTTCATTAAGAGTTTTACCGTCAACGTCAGTCAGTTGTTCTTAGGAAAAGCATATTAAATGTTCTTTGGATACACTTGGTACTTGGCTGCTCTTAGGTATGTGATAGCTGCTGAGCTGTGCAGACTGCAGCAGTTTTGGTGCACTTGATTGAGAAAGTCATACTAGGCACTGGGGAAGTTTCATTCAAAAGGGGAGATAACTGTGAGGTTTAATCACCTACAGGATTAGACTTTTTATTGTCATTTATAACTTCAGTCCATAAAATCTGCCTATATCCTTCACTTGATTTATGTTTTTCCGTCCTTGGGATACACAGATCTAACAATTTACAATTCACTGCAGCAGTGTAAAGAAAAAAAACAAAACAGAAAAAAGCCTTTGAGGTAGAAGTGAAAACAAAATAAAAATATGATCTGTTTTCTCAAGGCAGAGCAATACATTATTTTTATTCCCTAGCTTAGGAGTAAGTTATTTTGTTTGCCTAAGCTGTTCAATCATTTTTTAGAACAAGCCAGAATTTAACCTGTTTCTTCTGCCTAAGACAAGCAGTCAATTTTAATTAACTCAATGTGGAGGAGTCTTTGGCATTTGTAGAAACTGGGCATACAGCCAATCCCCAAAGCACTTCTGATCAGTTTGCTGGAAGGAAGTAAAGAAAAAGAAGATGCTTGCTTAGAGAGTTTAGAATTATAGTCTGAAATCTCAACAGCTGGAAATAAAATTAATTACACAGTCCTGCCTTTTTACATACCAGTGTAGAACCATTAACATCCCCGAAACTATTCACATAAGTAAGTACAGTGGAACCTCTTCTCTAGAGATACTGTTTATTCTCTGGAAGTGTTGATATACCAGTTAACAACTCGTGTTTCTGTTGAAGTTCAGTTCACTTAGAGTAATTAATGCAATAAGAACAAGAACAACAACAACAGTGTTTTTTACATTCGTGCATGTCTGTGCTCAGCATTTTAAAATCTTTTGTGAAATAATTTTTGAGGTCACAGTGAAAAAATTTCAAAGATTTTACTTTGTACATTTTGCACTAACTCCATGAGACATCATTAACGTGGTAGGAGATGCATATTAAATTTTCAAAGGCCCAGAATGTTTTATTCTTTTCTTGAATCTGAAATATAGACTCCTAAGCATGTGCAACCTTTCCTTCACTCCTATTAAAAAATCAGCATATATATGAATGATAAACCAGCATGTGTGTGAAAATAGGTAATTTATTTTACAATTGACTAAGCCTAGAAATAACCTTTTAAGGTTTACAGTCAGAGTTTCTCAAGAAAAGAAAGATGCATTTTATCTAAATAATCAAATAGTCACATTTAACCCTTTGCAGCACATTCTAGTATAAGAAAATGAAAGTTTGTTTTGCTGTTAAAAAAACAGAAATCACTTGACAACGTACTGTGTATAGAATATTTCTTGCATTATTCAAATCCTTTTTGGACAACAAAATGTTTATTAGTATTGAAATCTAAAGAAAAGATGAAAATGTCCCTTGATACTGTTAACTGCAAACTTTTTTAGAGTATTAAAAAACCCCACCACTCTATGAACTAAACTTTAGCCATTTTTTTTCAATGGTCAGTGTCAAACCCTGCTCCTTAGATGTTTAAACATTTATGTTGATTTTGCAAAACTGCTTTTGATAAAGAAGATTTTCATTAAGATACAAATGGAAAAAATATGAAATGGAAAAATATTAACCTTGTATGTGAACACAGCAAATTCAAACCTTTATAGTCTCTAACATTAGTGACCGTCTTCTGGGCCACGAGTTCATTGTTAAAGAGCCATCTGCAGAGCTTTTTTTATCCTCTAACAGTTGTAAACACTAACTGTAATATTTTTTCTCCATTTTGCTCCAATGTTTTTACCAGACTTCTCTCATTTATAAATCTGAAATGTTCGTAACCCAAGAAAATTTTGCTGCTTCATTTTAAAAAATTATGATCAATTTAATAGTGGTGAAATATGCATTGTAAATTTAAATTATGAACCTTTTTCTTTTTGTGTAATTCTGTAAGAGATACAGTACATTTCTGAATAATATAAAACATAAACACTTACACGTTCTAGTTTTTGTAAAAATCATAGTCTTTTTATGAACTGGTTCTGCTATAGTTTCCAACACTTGTAGATGACAGTGTGAAATATGCAACAGTTTCCATGCCCTGACACATGTCTTGTGTTTTAAAATGATTGGGCTCTACTGACTATTATTTCAGGAGCCATTATGCTATGGACTTACATGAGATTCCAGTTGAAGGCAGTAGTGCAAGTTTTATTATTGAAAGCTACTTATAGAGCCTAACATTCAGTCAGCATTCTTCTGATACCATATGCCAAGTGAAAAATTATCTTTCTCTTTAAATTCAAAATTCATGGAAGTCAAATGTATGTTCTGTTTCAAAACCTTTGGCCACATTACTACTTAATAAACTGTACTGGGAAGACTGTACAATTGTATCTACCTTTGCCTTGTCGCAGCTGACTTTAAACTGGAAGGCTATATTCAGTTTTGAAGTACAAAAGAGTACTGGTAGCAGTATTTTTAGAGGTGGAATATATCAGCAAGGTCACAGAGCGTTACTAACATTGCTAGCAGGGTCAGCACAGCGCAGTCTGGTGAATATCTCACCTATACCTTACTCAGAGCACAGGCAGGGTGAATACATGAATGTATGCATGTGTCCATGTAGATTTTTTTTCTTTCTCCCAGGATATCTTGTCCTATTTCAAAAACATAAGATAAGTTCTCCAGAGTAGCGACTGCCTTTCATAATGCATATTTTGATCATTCTCCACCAGTTGATGAGTTAGACATGAAGAAAGCACATAGACCCATGCAGAGATTTATATCAGGAGATCAATATGATTCACACATATAGCAGCAGAGACCAAAAGGACCCCAGTATCAGTTAACACCTCCAAACTAGCTGTGAGACTCCTCACAACTTAAAGTTACACTGTACACTGAGTCTGATTTGCTCTTTCTTATTGCTTCTCATATATTCTTAAAATGTATATTTACTTTGCAGAAAGAGGTATAAAGTTCAGGGTGCAATAAGTCTGTATCACATTTCCATTCTTATTCAAGGATCAAGACTCTCTTTAAAACACGAAGTACAAGACAAAGCAGGATAAATATACAAGCAGTAATATTCTGCACCATGCACACTAGTCTTTTGAGTGCCTTTCTCTATAAAAACAGTAATTCTGTCTTTTAGACCCAATTAAAAACTAAAAATATTAAGCACTGACCCCCAACTATGCACCATAAAAATTATAACAGTAATTTGTAAAAAGACTGCTAACACAGGACTGAGTTTTTTCAGTTGAGCTCCTGAAAGTTAAATAAAGCAAATAATTTCAAATTGTATAGAGACATTGCCAGTTTAACCATGAGTGTTGTAGAACCCAGTTAACTACGTCTTCACTGTAGGCTTTGTTTTCCTTTTCATGTCCCTTGCAATTATTCCAATAATCTGCTATTGCTAAAGATTTTACAACACGGATTATTTGCTATTTTAATATGGACAGTATAGCTCCTTTTGATACCTGTTTCTCAAGTAACTTTTATGGCACCAAAGCACAGAAACGTAAGAGGAAAACAAATAAATTTCCCAAACTATGTTATTCTGAACAGCCTGGGACATGATTATCTGAGTCCATTTTACTTGAGTTTGTAAACCAACTTTATAACATTTGGTATCTCAGTGTAGAATCAGAATGGAATTTGTTGTAGGGTTAAAAGTGAGGCAGTGTAGAACATAAAACTATTAAGCTCTGCAAAGTTTTAGAGTGGTTTCCATGGAATTCTAATTGCATTTTTATAGATCTCTTTTTGTTGTTTTTAACTCCATTAAGTTCTATGTAATTGTTCAAAAAAATTCTTCTTTTCCTTCTTAACCACATTCCTTCCCTCTGACAGCTTTGTTTAATTTAAACTTCACAGAACTCTCTTCAAATTGAAAGAATTCTCTTTGAAAGAGAAAGAAAATATCCAGGGGCATGGTTTCCATAAAATGTGACAGTCCGACGACAAAAAGGACATACATAGGAAGGAGAACCTTGTGGGAATAAGAATTGGACATTAATGTTAATAATTCATCTGAGAATTTGTAATTGATGTCTACAAGAGCTAGTAAACAATGTAGAAATCCATAACTCATAAATTATTGAATTTCACATTTTCATGGCTCAGTGGGCAATCATACACATGTTCTTGTACAACTCCTAGAGATCACCATGGACAATGATTCTTATATGTGTTATAGTATTGATAAACAAAGTTTAGCAAGACAGAAGCAGAAAAAGATGCTGTACAGTTTTCACGTTAAGTGTCAGAGAGAAAATAAGTCCTGAATCTTACTTGTTAGTAACCACGGAAACAGCATTCTTTTTTCTATTGTCTGATCTAAAATGAGACATCTGATGCAGACACAAATAAGTTACTGAAACCTGAAACTCTTTTCATAAGCTGAGATGATGAAACAACTGTTTTACTTCTTTGCACTAGTGAAGTTTTAGCTTTATTATAAAACAAATAAATTAGAAAAAAAAATGTTGTGTCATTTATTCCTTGTCAAAAGGAAAAATTCCCCTGAAAATGTGGAAAAAGAAAGAAATGGCCTTTTTTTCTAAACAGTGTACGGTACTTATTTTATTAAGCAAGATAATCTTCCTTGTTTCAAATAAAAGCTGGAGAAAATGATCATTTAGAGCAGAACAGTTTCACATGCTCCAAAGTATTTTTGAGATATTACTTATTCCTCCATGTTAATTGTACACAGATCCTCAGGACACCACAAACCAACAAAAGTAACAAAAGTGCATGATGTGCCACCTGCACACCAACTATCTGCAAAAACCAAACATACAAATCTAATTGAGCCTGACAGAGTAAATATCTATCTACATCTGCTTTTGAACACCACCAACATGTTGTTTTAATGCAAAAGCAAGCAGGTCATTACACTATTTCATACAGCAACATTAATTATCAAGCTTACATCTGATGATGATAAAGATTATAAGGATCATTTCCTGCAATAGACTATGATCAATCAGGAGTAATTGGTCTGAAGTATCTGAGTTTTCCTTCCAGTGTATAAAAATTCTATATGTGCAGATGAATTTAAGTATCATACAAAGATGCTTACTCCCTTTAGATACTTGAAATAATATTTAAAACTATCATCTTTTGTACCCTTTCAATTCTAAAACTGTAGATAGTAATAATTTTATTTATTTTGTTTATAGATCTCTAGGTTTCCCAGAACTCTTTTATGATTACATTTATTAGAAAAACAGAACTTTTACACTTAGTATAGCATACTTTTCTTCCCTATTGCTTCCATCTCATGCCACCAGGGTTTTAAAGACATACAAGAACAGAAGTAAGCATGCTACTTCGCTTACCATTCTTCTTTAGGCCTCGATATATTACATATAGTGTTTTCATTTGTACATCAAAAATCAAGCTGGCAAAATTCCTGCCACTCTGCACAAAATTACCTTTCCATAAAGGTTAAAAAAGTACAATTTTTATACAGTTAGGTAAGAAATTAGTCTATTAGTATTCTCTCAGTTAAACAAACATGTTCAACAGTAGATTACTATTTAAAAATATTGGGAAGTTGAAATATTGGGAGTTGAAAAAGCACTAATATCAGCATCTAAACTTCTTGTAATATGAATTATATATAGATGAAAATCTGGACATAAACCAACAATGTATCCTGGGCTGCATCAAAAGAAACGTGGCCAGCAGGTCGAGGGAGGTGATTCTAGTACTCTACTCAGCTCTGGTGAGACCTCACCTGTAGCACTGCATCCAGCTCTGGAGTTGGACTAGATGGCCTGAAAATGTCCCTTTCAACCTGAAACATTCTATGATTCGTGATTCTCAGCTTACTTATAATGAAAAGTTAGCAAAAATTGTTCATTCCAGAACAAATCTTCTTGCCTGTCATCCTCTGCCAAACAGTATGATCGTACTCTATCAGACTCTACCATGCAAGTGATATACTTTCTCCACGTAATGTTTGAAGATACAAACACAATGTTTACAGAGTCAGCACTACATCTTCTCATTTCACTGGAGTCTTCAGAGACTCAAATTCAACCCATTCAAATATTTAAACTCTTGAAGATATAGATAATGTTAACTGAGTAATCTCCAGTTTGTATTTTTATTGTTTTTAGCAAAATTATGTGCAGACGTCCATAACTCTGTCCCCCTGTTCCTAAAATTCCCTTTTTAAATAACTGTTATTGACAGGGACTACTCCCTCTGCCAATGAATATGCTTTTTAAATGGAAAAATATGTATACTGGCTCATCTTAATTAAAGGACAACTAAGAAATATCCTCAAAACTCAGAACATAAATATCAGCCTAATCTTTCACAAGATTTATTTTTTACTCTTTTCACTGCAGATTTCTTTCTTCTGATTCTCTGGAATTCTTTGTCATAAAGAATTCTTCAGCCAGAGGTGAATCTCCTGCTTTTGAATTAGTGAGAAAAAAACTCCATCTGATCCTGTATAGATATGTGCATCTAAAACAGAACAGATGAGCATGACTCAGTAGATATTACCATTTAAAATCAGAAACAAAATCTTAAAAATAACCACTTGATTTTCCTTCTAGAAATTAGTAGTAAATTAGTGCAGCAAATTAGATTTCTATGTAAAAAACCACTATTTTATTGTAGAGGTAAAAGAAACGTGACTTTCAAAAAGCTCTGAGTTTTCAGCAATACAAATGAAAACACAAAGACACCCTATACAGCTTTTACAGAGCATAAGATTCCTAAAAATTTTAGATTAATAGCTTTAGGAATCAACAGTTGGTCATTTTAGTCAATATTATATTTTCAGCCCCCAATCTCTTTACATCTGCCTCATTTGGTATTCTCATTGCTTTACATTCAAGAATAGACTGTTCAGTTTTCTTTATCACACCTGGCATGTTTTGCACATTGCTGGATATTTTGGAAAAAAACAATTATGTATGCTTGGATGCTCAAGAGCAGGATTCAGATCAAACAGCAACTCATAATGCAGCTCAGAGAGGAGTTAAGTTCATTAGCATATACAAGTTCGTACCAGATAAGCACAGGTTGTGTTTGTATCTGATATTCACAGATATATTTGTTGTCCAAATTTTGTTGTGAAGTAAACAATGTAATTTAACAGCAGACCATCTAAAATCAACCACAGAAGTCCCTCTTTCAATTTAAAAGTAAGCAGATATATGTGACAGGTTACATGTTAAAATCCAAGTAGTTTCCATGTTGCCATTGAGCTACAAACTTTGTTTCAATTACTCATTATGGACCAGTAAACATAGAAAAAAATCTCTACTTGACCTTTCCACCAAAAAATCCTCAATTGCTTTCATCCTACTGCATTAATTCAAATGGTCTTACATCTGCTTTTAAATTATCTGAGACCTTCAATCTGCAGAAACAAAGGTAAGATAAATTCTATCTTAAGGTGTTTGGTAAATTTTAGTCAAGAAGAAATGAATGTTATTCATTGCAATTAACATGTTAAGTCATGAGAGGCATACATGAGGCTTCTGAACCAAATTTATATAAACGAAAGGAGTTTCTCTGGTAGTCTTACCAGCTCTTTGCTGGATTATTCAAGAAAGTAGGAAGGAAGATTCCATAAAAATGGGAGAACAATATTGATGGGTCCCACTCCAGCTGGAAACAAGACACCTGCAAGGAGTATGAGTGACTGGAAAAGTTTAAAGCCAAGTAAAAGACATCCCTGTTGGATAGATCATAATAATAGAATAATTGAGCAGGAACTTTTAGTATTAATTTATCATCTACTACGGCACTGTGACACACTGTAGAAAATTCAATCTGTTGTTGATGTTATTTCAGTACAATCCACAATGACAACAACTTAGGCTGACATGTCATGCTGCAACGAGTTTTGTAATTTTTGGCACCATATGGTACCTCCTTAGGATTCCAAAAAGATCTTTGAGTACCAAGGAAAGCACAGACCCCAAGAAAATAAGAGGAATTTTAGAAAAATAAATAGAGATAAGACCAAGCCTAGGAAAGTGAAGTAGAACCACAAACTAGAGCAGGAACTAGAGGCAGGAGCTAAGGCGGAAAATGGTAGGAACAGTAAACTGTATAGACCATTGTGGCATAGCAATAGTCACTGTTGCTGCTGACAGAGGGAAAGGTATCCGGAGAGAAGAACAACAAAAAAAAGGAAAGATAGTCAAGAAAGAAAAAAGTTATACAGCAAAGACTAGAATACACTAAAAAGAACACAAAATTAAAGATACGTAGGCAAAAAATGAAAGATGTTTTATGCCGATCATAATTATACTGTACTATAAGAGTTTTACTGCTATTTTAGTTTAAGTGATGAGATCCACATTTACATTAATCCAGTTGCATTTTGCTTTTGCCGGTATACAACTAACATCTCTAGTGATTAAACCTTGGAAAAAGCACTCACATATCCATGTAAAGACCAAAGATGATTAAAAATAAATGTACCTTATTGGCAGAACATCAAAACTCTGGAAATCAGAGGGTTGTACATTTTCTATCATTTTGTAGTGTTCTGACAAACATTAGGAAATTTCAGCAACATGAAGTTTTATGGTTTGGCCACAGTGACACTGCAAAGAAGTTAACTACAAAAGTTAGGTTTTCCTTAGTTTTAAGTCAATTACAGTCTTCTCAAACTTCCACTTCTTTGCAATGTGTTGTAATATCTAATGCCCCCCATGTATTATATTATGGGTGATTTTCTACAGTGATTAACTTCAAAAATTTAATTAAAATATAATTAATTTTATGCTTTGCTTATTTAGCAGATCTTTGGTGAAAATAAGCTACTAGCTGAAGCTTGGATTTAACTCTTCTTTTTATATTAAAAGCTACTGAATGTTTTATAAGCTGGCACTATGCTCTGACAGTAATAAGCAGGAATCCCATGAACGATCACCATGCCTGTGGGACAGCAGAGATAAAACAGGCTGGTTGAGTCAGTCATGGAGTTGCCAACAGTGACTGAAAGTCTCACACTGAAAAATTATTTGCTATAGTATTTGTGGATACCCTGATCTGTAGTTCCTTATGATCATAATTGTAATCTCATTCATTTATCTGTTTATTTCTATGCACAAGAGGACCAGCATCACATGAAGGCCTGGCTGCTACTTATCTTGTTTTCCACATGAAGTGAAGGTAGCCTTTGTGTTCCGGCAAGACTCCAGCACGGATAATCACTTTCTGATGACTTTGATACTGCAAATGTGCAAGTAGCCAGGCTGACATTGAAGACTTTGAGACATTCCAATAAACTATGTGAATGGAGGCTAAGCGCTTTTCAAAACACAACTGAGTTAGCCATAAACATTAGGGCACCAACTATAGATATTAACATTCACGTTCATCCCATGTACCTTGAACACCTGAGATTATTTTGTTACTAGCTTTGTTATCAGCAGTTCCCTTTTAGTTAGTAAAGAAAATTGGCACTTCCAAAAGATGATACATCCTGCATAAGAACTATGTCACTTTCATCATCTTGTATGTTTTCCTTGCTAAAGATTAGGCAAGATGAGTCCAGGACAACAATTAAGTCACTTCTGTTAGGATGTGTGCTCAAGGCAGTCCCTGATTTTAGCATTTAGACAGACTTGTGATCAAAGTGATGAATTTACCATCTTGTTCTGAGCTACAGTGATCAAGCACAGACCTACAAAAATCCACTTCTGAATAGCTCCAGTTGCACTTGCTCCTTCCCTTTTAATTTATGTTCTTGATCTTCTCCATCAGTACTCTCTTATTCTCCCAGATAAATAGTCTTCTTCTGCTTATCATTTTCCCATTGACTGGTTTATGGCTTTAAACAGCATTCATAATGCGATTACCCTGACTGCTTCCATCTTAATGATCTTCCCTTTTCTAGCAGTTCTCTCTCACCAGATCTGTTGCTCTGTGAACAGTTTTCATTGGCTCTGTTGATAACTTATTTGTATAGCCACATTGGTTACACAGCCATACAACTTCCAGATTACTTAAGAGTGAATACCAGTGCAGGAACCCTCACAAGCAGTCTCTTTCCTTATACTAAATGCAAGTAGCCTTCCTCACTTTTGGCAAAAAGATGTGTTAGTAATAAAGTGCAAAGCAAAAACATAACAGCATTTATCCACATTTCATTCAGATAATATAAAATATACCCCTTTCTAAGAACATTTTGTCGATCAATAAGTGAATTACATATCCATTTTTTATTTACTGCTAGTACCTGGATACATCTTGCACTTCCACTGCAGGAAACCACTCTCCCTTACTGACTTTATGTTTATATCTGAGCTTTTTTCCATGGCAATGTGTTTGATTGTCTCTGAAGGAATGCTAGTAAAGTATACTGACTATGAGGAAAGTGTAACTTTCAAGCACCCAAATATCTTATCCCACTTTTTACTGGCATATCCTCATATACCCTTTTTCTGGATTGGCTGTACAATCTTCAGGATTTCTGAGGAAAAAATTTCCAGTGTTATGACAAAGTCTTGGTTGCTCTGGTAGAACTGAGAGCAATATGAACTATGCAGTTCCCTCAAGTACAGTTTAGAAGACAAGGTCTGTCAAGCTACTGCCAATATTTTTAATAAACAATGTTAAACATCACTTAAAGAAGTTCCAAATGGCACCCTGTTAAAAAGAGGCCTCAAGAGCAAGACCCTAGAATTCCAACAGTAAGGAAAGGCACTTTAGCCAGAGTGAGACTGCCACTGCTGAACAGGGACAAGCAGGTCTCCTCCTGTACTTCATCTCTCATTCATTCTACCTTACCATCTAGTTTTGTCACGTCCCACAACCTTCTTACCCAAACTCCTTATCCTTCCCAATCAATTTTCCCATCTGTTACCAATATAACAGCCACTCCAAAAATATATGCTTGTTCAACAGATAATCTTTTACTATTGTATGATTTTTCTGCTTCACTCAATTGTATTTCCCCCAGATAAAACCCCTTAACAAAAGCTTATTTCACAAAATTTTTTTCTTTCTCTCTGTTTTCTCCCAAGCTAAGAGTGGATGAATGCAAGCTGAATTAAATGCTATTGCATGGCCAGACTGCCATAAATGGCAAATTGAGACCATTTGTATCCTCATCAGTAGCATTGTTTAATTCCCCGGAATGTGTGTTAAAAAATTTTTCAGGCCTTTCTTTTTTTTAAGAAAATCACACTGCAAAAATCTTTGATTAAAAAATCCGCATTTCAGTCACCAGAAACTGGCTCAGACCTCCAAATTTAAATAACTACTTAGATTGGTTTATTTTTTATTAGCTTACCTTTTTTTAAGGAATGTTCCATTATAATCTTAGAACTATCAGACAGCACTAGAATTATTGATATCTAGAAAAAATATATAGAAATCTGGCATTCAAGATAGTAAGAACTAGGGAACTTCTTCCTTGTGAACCTCTGATTTAAGTCATAAAGACTGTTTTCACTGATTGAGAGTATTAGAAATGTAATAAAATATTCCTTTAATCCTTGAACTGCTTATTCTTGCTTTCATTATGCCTCTTAAATATTCCTTTTTATCATTTGAATCAGTTGGTATGATTTTTCACTAGACTGATCTAGATCCCCAAGTGTACTAGCACATGCTTAAAATTTGATTGCGCATTTTAGTTTTGGTAGATGACTATAGAAAGAATTTTGTGGTTGTATGCTAACTCTGATTAAAACTCAAGTTAGTTATGAACTGAGCTCATTTGAAATGCTTGGTTTGAACTTTAGCCGTAGTTTAACCATAATAATCGGGAAGTTTAACTAAATCATCCACAATTTTCATTTAGTGTCGACATTGATAATTTTACTGTGTCTGCACATCAATAAATATTTTAAAACTATTAGTTGTGGTGCATGATAGTTCAGGAAAGACTATTGTCAATTTTCATACACATTTAAATTATGTAGGTCAGAATCTGCTTCTCCTCTGTTTGATCTGACAAGGTTTTCATCATGGTAACAGTCAGAGTTGATAAGGCATTTAAAAGCTGGCATAATGTTAAGTCTAGCAGTCTGATTGAAGTCAAGGACACTTTTCGAATGCTTAAAAATAAGCACATGGTGAACTGTCTTACTCAAACACGGTAATAGTGATTAGAATTATTAGTTTGTAATTTCAAAATAAGGAATCATCTTGATTGAAATTTTTAAACTAAGTCTAGACAAATATCTGAAGAGCATACTGTAAAAAAAAGCAAAAAAACTTTGAACTTGAGAGTGGATGTAGATGATCAAATTAGTTTTCTAATTTTGAAACTTTTGTTGCATACAATAGAAAGCTGTGAAAGAAAGATGATTCTCAAGGAAAGGAAATTCAAAATGTCGAAATATAAGCATTCTGAGGATCTAAAAACACAGTTCTTTTTAAAAAGTCCTTTAAAATGTTTAATTAGTGAATTTGCTTATGTTACAGAAATATATTCTGCTTCTATGAATACACATCCACATTTTCAAGCATATACATTAGTAGTTTAATTGGATGTACTCTGATACTGTGACTTAAAAAATAAACATATTATCAAAAAAAGGAAATATTTTCATCTTTTCATTTCACATCCTCTTGTCTTCTAGAAAATTGATTAATTGATTTATTAAATGTTTTCTAAGCTTCCTGACTATTCCCTTGAATCAGCTGAGTACACTGAATCAACCTTGACCAAAAGCAACTGTGTGTTTGTCTAGATAGTAGCAGTTGCTACACGGGATTTATTAATAAATAAAATACTACAAGCTAAAATCTGAAAAGCTAAACATTTTAGTTAAAAGCTGAAACTCAGTTCATCATAATTTCTACAAAATCTAACATCTTTTTGTCCAGGGGACATGAAGAGAATTTAAAGGCTATAAATGTAATACTTTTTAGAAAAGCTTTTATGGGAAAAAATATTTTCTGATCAACACTTCTTAAAGCTAGTATAAATTTAAAGACAGAAGAAATTCTTTCAACTTCTAAGAACTATGAAATATTGGAATGTGAGAAAGAACATTCAGTAGAGCCAGCATGCTTTGCCTCATTTCTTTAAACCTCAAACATGGGCTAACTCATCCCTTTCGAACATGGAATATACTAGGTAACAAGGATATTTTTAATTCTTTTCTTTTCCCAATGTTTGCATATAAAAATGCAAATTAGTTCTGTAACAGTAAATTCACTCCTTTCCCCACATTACTCTCAAGTTGGATATGAGAATTAATGTTTTTAGCAAACTTTCTTCCTTTTTCTTATCAGTGGTGAAATCTTTCATTATGGACCAGTTGCATATAAATTCGTTTCATGTGGTCTGAATCTCATCCAGTTAAGAGTCTAAACTAGTCTTATATATCTATGCCTGTAGGAAGTAAGCTGGTGCAGTGGAAGATCAAAGCACTTGGTGTTCAGGCCCATATGCTTACACTATATGCAGTTTAGATATTCTTCGGTTTAGATTTATTCTGTAGCATATCTCCATGGATCATGTCTGTGCAACACAAATATCTTGAACCCATCTGTAAGATGAGTCTTCCTTTTGGATCCTTTGCTCCAAAGAAGAGTAGAGGCACCTTCATTTGTGCCCAGATTGCAGAATTGCATTTAGACCTCTCAGAAAATAATCAAGCTTTCACTCACCACTCTGCTCTACAAGTTGAGCCAGTGAAAAGGAAGTGGAGACAAGTAGGTGACTTGCTTCAAAACCTCACTACTGGTCTGCATCAATACTTTCGTGTAGATGCAGTCTATGGCCAACTGCAATTCCCTTAGGATGGGATGTATTACATACCAGTTGTGTCTATCCAGCTTGGCTGAATATCGAGGAAGTAAAAAATATTTTTATACAAAAAAGGTCTAATTTTAAGGTGGTTACATCCAAGCAAAAAGACCTGTGCATTGTAGATATAACTGTATTTAACCTAACAGAAGCTTCATTTTCCATAATTCTGAATGTTTCTAAATCTGATCAAATCAGTCAAAAGAGTCCTACTGACTTCACCTAGCTCAGCATCAAGAGCCTGAAAGCAATTGCATTCAATTCACTTTTACTCACTATCAGTGCTTACCCACTATGTAGTGTTTCTTAACAGATAGCATTGATACTGTACTGCAGTTTTGGAATGGTCACTTGTCCATTCAACCTTTACTTTATCTTCTGCCATGACACATTAATCTTTAATAGCAACAAAAATTTTTCTCTCTAAAGTTAATTTTGAATCCTAGTCAGATGCTTTAACATTTCTAATACACTTGCAAAATTAGTAACCAGTTGGCATATATTTTAAAAATACAATTTATATGATTAAACTCTCCCGTAACTTCTAGGTCCATTGAGGACTAACTTCTTAGCAATATTTAACTTTACTTGAGAGTATATTGTATCATTTGAGAGTTTTTCTCTTTGACTGTCCCTAGTCTAATTAAACATTACTGTCGCTTTGGCAAATCTTCTAGAGCTGAATCAATTCAGGCTATCATCTCCTCTACTAGAATAGATTTGGGCACAAATGAAAATTTTAAACTTCAATTTAAGCCATTAAACTCCTTTTCACTTATTTTTAATGACTAATATATAACTATTTTTACAGCTCTAGAATGATTAATTATAACCTCACTCAGCTTCAGATTTTAATAAACTTTTCATATTTTTTTTGAATGCATTTTACCTACACATTCCTATGCGCCTGCATAGACTACCCAAACCCATGATTTATTTTAGTCTAAGCCTTTCTCTCCTTTCTATGCAATTTGCTTAGTCATTCAGCAATTAGTTCTGTGTTCATAGGTTTTGAATATCAACAAAAAAAAGAGAGGAGAGGAGAGGAGAGGAGAGGAGAGGAGAGGAGAGGAGAGGAGAGGAGAGGAGAGGAGAGGAGAGGAGAGGAGAGGAGAGGAGAGGAGAGGAGAGGAGAGGAGAGGAGAGGAGAGGAGAGGAGAGGAGAGGAGAGGAGAGGAGAGGAGAGGAGAGGAGAGGAGAGGAGAGGAGAGGAGAGGAGAGGAGAGGAGAGAGGAAGACTTTAAAAAGTCTTCTGTTTTCTTGAAGCTGACCCAAAGCACAAGCTCTTCTTGAGAAAGAGAAACTATAGAAAGGAAAGAGTCAACATGTCTTTTTTTATTAAGCAGGAAATAAATTACTCTGCTGTGGACTTTTTATTTTCCTTTTGTTTTTTTCTGAAGAAATAAAAGGTCTATAAAGCATTAGATTTCTTGTTTTCTCACTCACTGTATTTTCTTCTACCTCAAAAACTATTCTGCTCTAGCAAATTCCAAAATCATTCTGTATCTTTTTATTTTTATTTTTATTGAAGAATAAATTGACCCTCAGATGTAGAGTGTGACTGGTCTATAAATTCTTTGACAATAAAATGAACTGAAATAGTCATGGTACAGCCAATTATATGAAATTAAATAATTTACATTTGTTGAATAGGTGTTAACGAATAATCGGAAGACCTGGTACTGAATGCCAAGAAAGGTGGTTTCATCTTACTGTTTCATAAATGTTCTTGATGATATGACAGTCAAAAAACCTTTTTGAATTAGTTACTTCTATGGAGCTTCTTAATGGGACCATAACAAACTTTTGTTTATTAGGCATTGTAACTAAGGCATTGTAACTAAGACCATGTATTAATTCTGAAGTATAATTAAAGGCACATATTAAAACCACTAAAATAACTTATTCATCCTTTTTTATTTCTACTTCAATTAAGGATGACAAAATGTTTAATGAAAAATAGTAAAGTAACTTGACTCTTTAAAATTTGAAAATTTTCAACAAATCTTAATCTATCTCAATTCAGATGCACCTTTATTTGTTGGAACTTAACACAATTTCTGACTTAAAGTAACCACTTCCTTGAGTACAGAAATATGGATGAGGGATGTCATATTCCACTGGTACATTTTGAAGAAATGTTGGGTAATTGGGTTTCTCAATTGATAACTTAGGCTTGCTCAGTTTTCATTGCTTGCTCTAGGACACCAAAAAATTCATTTACTCATTTCTACATTGTCTTCTTATCCTTCTGGTGCATAGATTGCTTAGAGTTTCAGATGGCACCACTTTAGTTCACACATACTGTAAATCGGTCCTGGTCTTCAAGTATAAATTTATTTTAGATAATCATTATATTGATATTATTAATAAATCTCTCACATGACACTGCATTAGACAAAAATATTTGGCTCTAATAACAATCTGGTCTTTAATTTATATGCATGCTTCCTAAACACAATTACTTTAGTGTTACCTGTCATTACCCATAGCCTTTAGTGGTTTCATTTGACTTGAGTATTTGATTTTAAGTTTTCACAGTCTCCTAACCATAAGTCATTTGTTTCTAAACTATTTTCCCCAGCATTTCAAGCTATAATAAAAAGTTAATCTTCTGTTACTAATCTCCGCTGAATATTGTTGATCTACTACTCTTAGTCTGTCGGCTTTGGCTTGGCCTCAGAGGCCTACTGCATTCCGTACCTCCATCGAGAATGTCAACCCCATGTTGAATACGTTATTGAACCAAATATAAACAATCCAAAACAGCTCTGTCTTGGGAGGTCATGCATTAAGATTGACATTTCTGTTGACTGATTAACTGATGCTGGTTTGTTTCTGATGCTGATCATTCCAGGGAATAGGTTTTGTATTTAGGAGCAATAGTCATAAGGATAGTATACATCATATTCCCTTTCACTATGAAACACAGCATGGACCATCAAAATAAATTACTTTCAATATTATCAACGTTTCAGAATAAGTAGGATGACATAATTAATAGTAAATTAAAAACAGGTCAGTTTTGGGACATTGCCATTTCTTTGACTGAAAAATCATGGTCCTACTTAGATTTGCAGCTTATATATACATAATAAACAATACAATTTTTGATCTATCTTTTTTCCTCAAGAGTCTACAATCTAATAAACTGCAAATCTGTCATTTATTGTGCAATGATAGGAGCAAAGTTAGTGAAGTGGACTACAAAAAAAAAAATTAAAAGTCCGAACTCTGATAAGCCCTTTTAACGCTGCATTATTTCTATCATCCTCTTTCATAAATATGCATTATTCACTGGTTCAGTGCCAGCTGACAGGTGGGTTAAACATGCTGCTGAAAAAGCAAGAAGAAGAAATGGTTTTGATGATTTCTGAAAGACAATCCAGTCCTTAATCCTTTTCACAATGTTCACTTTTCATAGGTCTTTCCCAACTATATTATGAGAGGTGTATGTCTGCATAGGTGCAAACATTCAAAGAATCCAATCAAAAGAATGATCAGAAGGCACCTGGAGAAAAATGGGCCAAGTAAATATTCTCACTTAGCTCCATAAATCTGCTATTTTTTATTAGAACAATGGGTACTATCTATTTCCATTTCAAAAGATCATTTTGCAGAGTTTTATCATGAGGGAGTTTTTCCAAAAGTAGCTTGGAATGCACTATTTTAATTTATTAGAAAGTCGATAAGGGCAGGAGGGCAGACATAAAAGTTCAGAGAATAAATAGGTAACCAAAAACTGTAGAACCAACCAGTACTGGAACTGATTCTATTCTGTCTTCTGGTTAATCAAGTAAAAGCAAAAAATAAGATACAACTTGCTCTAAACACAGCATTTACTAGTAGTTAGACCTGCTCCCTCAAGAGCCAGTGCCTGGTCCTGTATTGCTTAGTATATTTGTAAGCAATTTGAAAGATACAGTGTAGACCATGCACTAATGCAATTCATTGTTGATAAAAGTCTGAGGATAGCAGTAAAATGCTTGAAAAATGCATGATTTAAGAAAGGAACACAGTCAATTACATGTGACTCAGTAGCGGTGAATGTAAGTGGTTTTTGTGAGGTGAACCTGTTCCGCCATAGTGTGGAATAACATATCATACTGAAGTCAAAGATAAGAACAGGATGATGAAACTGGATGCTGGAATAAAGAACCTTCTTATTACTATTGCTGATAGCATGTCTTGCTGCTTTTTGTTTGTTTGCTTGCTTGCTTACTTGCTTTTTCATACAGAAATCAATAGGAATGAGGATATGAAGCCTACAGTTGGAGAAATTTTGTGGCTGTCTACAAAATAGTGAAGCATATGAGCCTGCCTGTGCCAGTTTCCTTCTGGAAACTCAGGGAACTCCAACAGACACTCAAGAGTGGCCTGGATTTTGGCATGGAAATTATTGGTTAGGTGCTGTTAGCCCTGGTTAACCCAGTGCTGAGATTTTCTAGGCTAACCTAGATATAAAGTAAGCTAACAGCTATATTGCAGTTTCTCACATAGTATCATTAAGAACTAAGCTTAAAAGGAGAGCTGTAACCGGCAAACTATGAACTTCTGCAGGCACAAATTGCATTTAAAAACAAACAATTCCATTTTTATAGAACATATATGATGAGGACATCAGTGATTGTCTTATTATTTATTTATTTTAGCATACTAAGACTGTCTTCTATAAATATTATTTAGAAAGCACCAGCTTTTAGAAGTAACATATATGCAATATGCGTCTACATGTATATATACACAGATATAAACATATACATACATGCATACAATTAAAAATACATATATAAATATTACATGTACGTATAATGCATATGTACAAAATGCATATTTATGTATATAAACAGAGAGAGAAAGATGCATGAGCCTTGTTCAGCTCTGATATTCAATTACAAAGCAACAATTAAGAGGAGGCAAAAAGAAAGAGTCAAGGACTACCAGGTATATTCTTCCTACAAAGTTACTCATGCATGATAATCAATTCAAATATTTATCTACTGCTTGATAAGATAAGTAGACTGAAATTTATAACTCTCAGCAAAAGGAGTTTTTCCAGACTTCAAATTCTTCTGAAAATCTATTTGCACTTTCAATTTTTTATCTATTCTATAAAAGTTAGGATAAAACAAGAACCTACCCTGTACGAAACAGGAAAGACCATTTGACCCCTACTGACCACTTTATACAGGCATGGACTAAGTTACCTTTTTTGCACAAAGTCCTTTCTTGTAGTTCATATTGTGCTTTCTTTTACTAAGACTTTTAGCAGTTTCTCAGATAGCAAGTCCTGGTTTCTCAGTCTCTTGTCACAAAGTAAGTGTTCCCACTCCAGCTGTCATGGTCACCGTATGCTGAACTGACTCCAGTGCATCAAAGTTTTTCTTGTACCAGGGGCCTAAAAAAAGAGATGCAGAATTCCAGCGTACTCCAGGATACAGTCTCTGATTCTGCAGATACAATTGCAAAGTTCTTACTGCATTTATGATCTTATATTTAACTGTAGTAAAGCCCTTTTTCTTTCAATACAAATAATTCAGTGTACCCTGCACTATTCACCTATCCTTGTATATCACCTGAAGAATAAGTCAGATTTTATTTATTCCCAGTTTATTGTTGAATATTCTTAATCTTAAAACCAGGTGTCCATAAAAGGCTACTTAGAAACTGTCCTTTTGAACAACAATGCAGCTTTATATTGTTTTCAAAATCATCTACTTATCAGTTATTTAACTTTTAAAAAAATTGTTCTACTGTCCTTACACAAAACCATTTGGAAACCAAGATACTGGTCATATGTGGTTCCTCATTAAAAACCACAATACACAGATTTTATTTATTTTCTATAAAATCACACAGCCTAGTAATAATCTTGTCTATGAGCCTGTATTCTTATTTGCCAACATATTAGAAAACAGGCTGGCTTTGAAAATTCATTTCTTTAAACTTCTGATCTTGACCATGATAGTAAACAAATAGCTCTGATTCTATGCTGAAAGCATTTATCTCAAGTTTAGTTTCATAGAAAATGAAATTTACATTAATTATTTTGATCTCTACTGTGCCCCTGTAAAAATATTTATCTGGCAATAAGAACTGAATTTTTGAGTGGCTACACTATACTAGAGTTCACGTTTAAAGTATTTCACTTATAAAACACCTTTAGAAAGAAAATCAAGGAATGCTATTATTATAAAAATCATGCCTGCCTTACAGTTATCTGTAGTTATTTGTCTGATGTGTCTACTGAAAACCATTTTGTGTATTATTTGTGAATGTGCGTGTACATGAAAATACGGTTTACAAAAGCATACTTAAAGCATGATCATGTAACAAGTACATTATTTCCTTTTAAAACAGTTTTAAAATTTACTGTCTTAAAAAGGTAATGTTTTCCTACCCAACACCTATATCTCAAAAATTTTGGGATACATCAAATTAAATTCTGTATAGTGTAATTCTCACACTGGCCCCAGCAAGAACTGGAGTCAACTACTGCTTGAAAAAAGACTGCATTATTTTATTTATAGGGTACGATATGTGTGTCATTCCTTACAAAGATTCTGGGAAGTGTACTGTCATCCTACCTTAAGTTTCTCTTTATTGATTGGTTTTCAGCACTGTCAAGATTAAAAATTAAAATAGAAAATCCAGACATACAGGTTTGAGGTGTTTTCTCTCTTATTTTTAATACTGAAGCATTCAAGGGGTAACAGCCTATCAAAATAGACAGAATCAGTAACAAGAAATATACATTGAACTTCTAAAGCAAGACATACAGATAATTAAAAGTGTCATTCTAGCCGTAGTGCAATGTTTCGAGGATTCAATGTCACCGTATTATATTCACCCATGAGAAGATGTCTTCTTCTCTGTAGAGTCAGGAACAGGGACCTTTAGTAACTTACACACTATGAATCATCAGCAGCATAATTATTCTCACCAAGCACATGCATAACCTGAAAGAGACGCTTGCCTACATTGATTGTCTGTCATCATTATTTGTGGTAGCCTAAGTGCAGGATTAGAAAGTGCTTTGCGTATTTGCAAAAGTGAGTTCACATCATCAAAGCCACCAAAGGTGGAAATCATTCATTAGAGATTATGGTCCTAATGAGACCACCTTGAATGTATTAAAAAGTTTACATTTAACATTCTGTCCACGGGTGTATTCAAGTGCAATGACTAAAACCTCCCAAGCCACACAAGTAGTACTTTGAAATTTTAAATACCCTTTCACATACTTTGAAAAACTCTTTTCTTTCAGCCATTGTTACAAAATAGCACAATGTTTCGCCAATGGAACCAGATGCAGAAGAGCTCAAAAATACAAAATTTCCCCTTTCCATGTTTTGTCTCCCCCTTATAAAACAATTCAGCAATGTGCGTTACTGCTTCATTATCAGTGTTTGGCATGCAGAACCTCTTTAAATAACAATGCTAACATATGTTCAGTAATTCTGCATTTGACAGACTGGTTTCCATTGTTAGAGAATCCATTTCAATAAGGGTTAGACTTGATGATTTTGGAGGTCTCTTCCAACCCAGATAATTCTATGATTCTATGATCACCTGTGATAGACCATAATGCTTGGAATTTATTGAGGACAATGCTAATTCAGTTGACACCTTTTCAAATGCATATGCACAACTACACACTAAGATCTGCAAAAGCTTAGACCTTCATCCAAGTGGAAAATCATCTGGAGCATCCTAATTTAGTGGGAAATATGCAAATATGCATTCATATAGGAGTGGAAACCTTCACAGGAAGCACATCGACAAATACGGAGAAAAGAATCACATTCATTTGCATGTAATACTGAATTTTCTGAACTTCTCCTGTGAGAGCTCAACTTCAGCCTAGTCTATTTTTTTCACCATTGATGAGTAAATGAAGAGAATTGCTTGATCAATGTTAAATATCACAGAGGACAGTTGCTATCAACGCCTTAAAAAAACAACCGGTAAATTGTTCTAAGTTTTGTAATAAGATGAACCCATTAGTCAGCTTTGAGGAGCAAAAAAGAGGATTCTTTCTTCTAACAGGATTTGGGTTTGAGGGGTTTGCTTTCAGTCATCAAACTCTTACCTATATTAGCAGCTGTGATTCAGTTATAATTCTGAAAATTTCTCCTCTACCATAATACAACAGGACTAAGTTTTCCTATGCTCAGGATGGTGGCAGATATTTAGGCAAATGTTCCTGCCCTAAGGAACTAATATTCCAGCTGAGGATTTACCTGAAGTATTTGTGAAAAGAAAATGTAAAATACAAGTTCACTTACCTCTCTGATTATGTTCACCATTTTCTGAAGCATTACAACTGAACTATAAAAGAGCATAGCAATTATTAGTAGAACATCAGCAACTAACCAGGTCTAGTCAATTTATACAGCTGTATTCCAGTATTGAGTAACCTCCCTTTGATTAATTTCAAAAACTTAGATGAAGGAGATACCTTAAGGTCAAATCAAGGCTCTTTGTGCAAAACTTGTATTAAGGTGTCAATTAAACTGATTTGCTGTGCATCTACACATCTTCAAGAAGTTGGAGCATGTCTTTCATGTTATAATACTGTGGTATGTTAATGACGGTTTTTATCCAAATCTCCTTCTTCCGCTGTCTTACATGTTACAGCAGATAAGACAGAGAAGAAGAGAAACTGGAACATTTGCTAATCAGGTATCAATAGAGGCAACAGCCACACAATTTCAGTCTTCACGATCACGTATCAAGTTAAGTTTTGTTTTGCTGTAATGGACCCAGCAGAATCAGAAATGAAGCTTCATTTGAATATTATTTTCTCTGACTTTATTGATGACTTGGAGCTTAAAAAGAGCAATGTATTTTTGTCATATTTTTGAGCAGCTATCTCATATGTGAATAATTTGTTGGTGTGCTGATGCAACTCTGTCATAAACAATTTAAAGCGTAATGTTGCCTTTGCACCTGGGATCTCTCTAATGGCGCTCTTCTATCTAACTTTAAATATGGAAACAAAGATTAGTTTTAATTCCATTATAGTTTCCTTTTTCTCTGTTGTTTGTTTATATATGATATAACACGATAACACTGCAGGGTTTTTCTTTTATTTTACACTAGATATACACACTTTTCAGGAACTGCAGAATTAAACAAGATTAAAACAAACAAACAAAAGCAAACCCCAGAATTAACAAAAAGAAGAAAAAACCCCCCAAAACTACAACCAGAACCAAATCCAAAACTTCCATTCTACTAAAACATTAACGTCAATGAACGGACTTCAATATTTTTCAAGATCATCTCCATACTGACCACACAGGAGAGAAAATAAGAGTTCTACTCCTGATCCCCGCTTCCATAGATCTAAGAATTTTGTTCATTGATTGTTGCTGTATTAAGATTCAGTTTTTCTGTGCACATAGCCATCCTCAGTTAGTAGAATTCAAAATGAATGCAAAATATTGCAGCCCATATAACACATAGAATCTTCATTTAGTTAGAGTAGGAAGTAAAACATAAAAAGCTAGATATATTGTCTTAAATGAAAATCTAAAAATAATATTTTTACTGCAAATCTGTTTTCTGAGAAAAACTTATTTATTATCATTCTAAGAAAACGAAAAGGCACCCACATTCAGAACTATAAGAAACACCTGAATGCACAGTCTTGTTGACTTCATAGCAGACCTAAGGAACTTCTCTGTTTTTAAGGTTATAATTCAATACAGATATCCTCCCAATAAAGAAAGAAATAGTGGAAACATGGTATCCAGAGACTATGAGGGAGTACCCAACACTGAAACTGGGCAAGATGTAACATGGTCTATGCACGTCATGTAACACACAAATGTGTTTATATCCATGCAAACTTTAGGTACCTTTATTTATAGGACCTAAACCAATGTTTCTGTGAATTCTTAAAGACAACTATATGAAGGTCCCTATAGTTGATTGCTTCCAGAGTGAAAAAGCAAACAGTAATAAGAACCTCCACTGAAAAATTTGACTCCAGAAAACTCCTCTCAGATTTTCTTTGTAAATTACAAAGGTAAAAAAGAAAAGGAACAAATCTATTCCTCATCTTCTTAATTTGTTAAAAAGCAAACAGAAGAGATATTTTTCTCCATTCCACAGCAACTCCTGGAGAAGCCAGAAAAGTTGGTATTTTGTTGACGCTTGATAAGTTTTCAGTAGATGCAGTAATACCAGAGGGCAGTTGTTGAGTGATTTACTGTTGTTCACTGATCTGTAAGGCAGCAGTATATTCAATCTGTTATTTTCCAGCAATTAAGAAAAATTGTATTTTAAAGGTTTTTAGTTTAATTGATTTATATCATTTGTTTTAAGTGTTGTGGCTAGCATAAATAGATGATTAAATGTTTTGCTGAATGAAGAACTGTATGTTACATTAAAAAAATAAAGAGTAAAGAGGCAATAGTTCTTGCAAAATTTTAGTTTAATCATTATTACACTCTTCCTATCTTGAATGATAGTTTAGCTTCTGTTGCAATTACAATTTGTTAAGTTTTTGAGTTGGTGTAACAGATGTGTTGTCTACCTCAGAAAACTACAGTTACTGCTACTAAACATTGCAGGTGAGGGTTACTGGCACTATTGCCATGCTGGCACTGTGATTCCTCTACTTTAACACGCTGTCTGTGAGAATGGCCAGCACCAGGTCCTCCTGAAGCAACTGACTACAAGCAGAAAAAACAGTAACTTGTAGAAAGACTCCAAGTGCTTCTGAACAAGTTTTTTTCTAGAAGCGTTACTGTAGCAGTATAATATTGTACCCACCTCACTCATCCCTACAAAGCTCCCAGCTCTATCAGCTGCCGCATGGTAGGTGCATAGTTAACTGCGATGTGAGGCTTAAATTATAAGCTGGAATGGCAGCAAGGTTGAGGATGCAACGACAGGCAAACTGAGAATGGCCCAGAGGGCCTGACTGCTCCGTTGCCCTGTACAGCCAATGCATAAAGCACATACACTTGGAGTTCTCGCTGACACACCCTGATCCAAAACATCAAATACCTCCTGCAAAGTCCAAGTAAAAAGTCATTTTGTGCTCAATGCTGGCACAGCTGCAACTTCCTGTGAGGTATAATGTGTATGAAGGCATGAAGAGACAGTGCTGAGACAAACATAGGTAACTGCTTCTACTTGCAGCCTTTCACAGTTTGACCCCTGAGGTATTGGTCTGTGCTGTGTATCTTGTGATGAGAAGGCACAAGTCCTTCTAACTCCTCTTGTGTCTCATCTCGATTCATTATCACCTCGCTGCAATAGGTACTGCCTCCTGCAAAACTCCTTTTAAACAGATTCTGTC
This sequence comes from Dromococcyx pavoninus, assembly GCA_033558185.1. Taxonomy (NCBI): domain Eukaryota; kingdom Metazoa; phylum Chordata; class Aves; order Cuculiformes; family Neomorphidae; genus Dromococcyx; species Dromococcyx pavoninus. Next base: position 2,788,577 of record JAUMJL010000199.1, on the reverse strand, counting down.
AAAGTGAGCTGTTGTCCTAAATAGTCACAGTCTTTGCAAAGCACTTCCAGAATCTTTGTTTGAAAGAAACCATCTTTATCTGCCACAGAGAACCTTCCATTTGTCCCTTCCATAACAGTTAGTAACTTTTTCAAAGGCAGCCATGAAGCGTAAATGTCTTTTGTGAACATTAAAATGTCATTTTGGTGCTTGTCTGGGTATTATCGATTTCATCTAACAAGTAGGTGAAAGTCTCTGGGGACCAGTGCTATGTAATTTCTGCTGTAACACAGTCAGCAAACTCCACCTCAGCCAAAAGTTTTTGATCATAGTCTACTTCTTTCATGCTCAAATCTCCTTCAATAAAATATGGACATGAGCCATATCAAACAGGCAGGTGATATTATTTTCACTTTGGCAGTCAGATCTTCATATAACCTCATTAGGAAGCTTGAAATTTGAAGTGACATGTACCTCTTCTCCTTTCTGTCATGATCCTCATTTTTTTTTACTCAGCTCTGTCTTTCATCCTGTTTATTTGCTTGATATCCTAAATTGATTTCATCTTCTATTACAGCAAATTCCTTGAGTTCCCATTTCCTATTTGGAAACAATGGGAGAATGCAGTTTCAATAGTAAAATACAAAACTGTAAAATCAGCGGTAGTTTGACTTCTTTCCACAACGAAAAACAAATGAAAGACTATGAATTTCACTTGTACTACGCTAGTAGATAATAGAGAGATATCAATACGAAGGAGAGGGAGTAGTAAGAAGGTATTCCTGAAGTAGTCACATATTTTTGTGCATGTAAGAAGGAGGAAAATTAAGTCTCCAGCCTTTTTTCCACGATAGAAAGACTGGAGTATATGACAGAGAAATTAATCCTGAATTTGCCTCAGTAAATGTCTGCTAAAATTTTTAAATATTCAACAGTCTTTCTCCTTCAGGATTTCCCATTATGTCTCCTGACTCAAACTTGAAATTCAGGCATAAACGCTTGTTTCCAAGAATGCTTTTAGAAGGAAGTTTATGTCTCTGAAAGAAAAGGACCCCATAACATCCTGCCTGGTGATTTCAGAAAGTCAGACTGGAAAGTAACATCGCAGAACACATGACCTAGCAAACTTTAAGGTTTTCATCTGAATCACTCATTCCAGACTGGTTTATGAATCATGGCTTTTGTCTCTGGATTAATCTTGGACATGCCTAAGGCTGAAGTCTAAAGTTAGGAGAACTTTAGCTCCCACTCAGCTCTCACTGAAGTCAATGGAGAGTAATGGAAAGTGGATTGTTCCAGATACGCTGAACACAATCTTGGTTGTCTTGACTAGTAAAGCAGCCTACATTGACGTATACTGTATTTTAGACAGGATCGGTGAATCTAAGTTTTCTATTGCACCAATTGCAAATTTGAGGTGGGGGTAGAGGATGGGATGTGTACCTCAGCCTTGGCTTCACCTAAGCTTAAGAAAAACAAAATTAGGAGTGAATTTACTCCCTCCTTCATCACACATTACTTCCAGCTGTTGAAGAACAGGAAGTTGATTCAAAATCCTCCTCATGAACTATCTTCCAGGCTACTTTACCTTAGCCATGAAAGAAACTTGCAAAACCAGGTATACATTACAGAATCACATTTAAAAGAATAGAAAAGATCCTTAATACCACATTGCAACACTGCAGTTAGGTTATCGAAATAAAAGAAAAATTACATGGTTTCTTTCTTAGCTTCTTTTTGACACGTAAAAATGAGCTTAAAAGGCGTCTTCTTTTTCCCTTTGCTTTTTTTATTTAAGGATCATTAGGCACTTGTATTGCACATTTTGTTACCTGGCTGAGCAAGAATTAATGCTTCTAAAAAGAACCTTTAATTCAGGCAGGAAGAACCATAGCTTTGTGTAAGATTTGATGAGCATCCTACTGAAATAGTATACTTTTTGTCAGCAATGTCAGGATTTCAACAATAGGCACTTATTTTCATGTTTTGTATGCAACTTCAGTTTTTTCTCTCTCTGTGTCTTATGACTTAAAGTCTGGCAAGATGTGAGGCTTGTACTGGACTGCAGAGAAAGCCAATATTCAACCTGGACGTACCTAATAATTTAGTGCCATATTTAGTGCTTAATTTCTGTGAATAGGTGCTAGATTAAAGCCATTTTTGTGGATATAGCATCCTACATATGAAGCATTTATTTATGCTTAAAAAGAACACACAATAAGAAAAGAGAATTTGGATAATTCCTTTAGAAATTTCAAGATTTTGACACAATCAGTTAATGGATTATATATGTACTTTCTCTTTTATGCGTAAAAAAATGAAATTGTGGCTTTTGCTTGTCAAAAATCAAATATTACAAACACTAATACCAATTTGTTGTATGCATAGAAGTCTATGATACTGCTGAAAAGTAATTTCTGATATTTGCAATTCAGTAAACAGTCACAGCGGTTAGAAAGGCCTGGCTGCAATTCTTCTTTTCTTTGATTCAATTTATCTTCTATCTTTACATTTCTTTGTTCAGTATCAGTAAGTGGAAAAAATAACTATATTGTCTCCTCTTCCCAAAAACTCCAGGGAAAGTGGCTCAGAAACTTCAAACTATGTATTGTGTTCCTGCCATCTTCAAATCTAACCCATCCAGCAATGCTATACTGCTCATAATTAAGTACTATTTAGTGCATTAATTCTATTGGGATTTGTTGATAATTATATCCCAGTATGATTTCCTCAAAGATACCATACAGACCACTGATAAACAGCCGAGGAGAAAAATCAGGGGATTAACTGTAATTATAGCAAAGTAGTTTGCTATTAAACTAATTGAATAAAAATTGGATTATGTATGATCTTCAGCAGCTCCTAGACTTTAAACTTTAATTAAATTATCATACTTCTCATTCAAAAATGGAGAGGCTGAATATCAGCTATATTGACACAACCAAAGTAGGGAAAAAAATGCAAAATATTTGCGTTGAATGAAATGCTTAGTGTTAATATAGTATAGTAACAAAAAAATATCTCTCATCCAGTTCAGTCATTATGCTAAACATTTTATTTTTCATTTACTTTCTATTTAAATAATACTAGTTGATTGAAAAAAATCATAACCAGCAAATATTCTCTTCTCCTTAAAAAATTAACCACATTACATTCATTAAACAAAACCTGATTACCTAATTTTGTCCGAAAGTTTGTCAAACAAAAATATGTTATTTCTTAATAGATAGTGCACAAAGCATGTTGGACCAAGTAAGAACAAACAAGCTGATATTTTTGCTATTTTATTACCAAAAAGAAAATCTCAAATAGAGAATGGACTTGAGCATTCAGAGTAGCAAACATTTTGTGTACATACCAAGAAGCTGTCTGTATATATATGGGTACTGAGCTTTGCAAGCACAGTAAATATTCTTTTTGGGTTCATTATACCTTCGTGCGATGCTTTATGGCTATACTTAAATGCTAAATAGTGTATATAGTGGGCTACTTTAAAAAGATCATAACTGTAGAAAATAACCGTCTGTCTTGCATAAAGACTCAATATTTCACATTATGGATGTTGCAAACTGATGTATAATCAGTAAAAGCAAGGGTAAAAGGTAATGTTGTCAATGACACTGTCTAGCAGACAGGGCCATTGAGGCGCTGTTAGAAAACAAAATAAAAGATAAAATGCAATCAAAGCATTGCTCAAAATTTAAATGTTGCAACCTCTGTGTGTTTGGAGGTCTTGAATAAGACTATGAACTGTCTTGGCTGAAGCACTAAATAAAAATTGGTGGAAAGTAAGATCATTAAGCATTTTAGAGGATTAGTCATAAATGGAAGTAGAGGTAATGAGGATTTTCGGACTGAAAAGAAGTCCTTTTTGTCTCTGCCTTGTTCTGAGAGGAAAATGCCTTTTGATGTGGTCTTCTGATGGTTTAAAGCCAGACCCAATGGCTTTCAATGAGATTCGGTTACCTACTTTTGAAAATTTATTTTATTAATCTAAAAGCAAATCTTGTATATATGGTGGGTTCAAGTTCACATTCCAAGATTCTGTGGAGAGATAACTAGCCTTCAATCAACCTATCAACATTTTCATCACATTTATTAAGTGGTATTAAAAAATAATTGAAAAATATCATACTAGGTTATAAAATGAATTCAAATACTTAGTTCACTTTGGCATTACTTTACCTTACTTCATCTTTATCTCTTCTTTGAATCTGTTTGGCAATTTCGTATAAGCCCAGCATCCACCAAGTTCAAAGAAGTTCCTTAGGGAGGATTTCTCAAAGGATCTTCCACAGAAAGATTAGTATGCAGGTATGCTGCACTGCTTAACCAGAACCTGGTACCCTAACAGAATTAAACTGCCTAAACTGTCATCCTACTTTACCCATCCTCTTAAAGCTATAAAATATTTTACAGACAAAATCCATACCATCACCCTTAAGGTACTTCCTTATCATCTCCACACATGACTTCAAGTCCATCCACATCCTTCCAAGCCTTCATCATAGACTATTGACATCTGAGAATTACTGACAGAGGGACTCAATGACTTACAAATTATCAAAAAAATAATAAAAAATAGCTCATAGAAAAGATTGTAGAGATAACAAACAGTGATTAATATCGACTAAGATTTTAATAACAAGAACAGGAGGTAAGGATATGTCATCAGTTCTGAAAAATGGAGTAGCTAAACTCTAAACTAATTTAAGAGTCAATCAGGTTTACCACAGGGATATAAAAAGGTAAGATTTGTCATTGCATGGTACATATAAAGCTTATTTTATCAGTGTAGATGTTTCACTTTTAAGAAAAAAAGTTAATTTTCTTACATCATTTAACTATAGTCTCTGGTCATGTAATTAGTGGGGATCAATTTGGGCCTGTCCTCTAGAGCCAGATTTGCCTAACACTTCTAACATAGGTAGTAAGATTTCAAATTTTGTGCTATGCTCAGAAGGATGTGAATGTAACAAGAGCAAAATTGAAGTATTATGCTCCAATTTTTGTTTTTTTAGCCTTGCAGCTGAGTCCTGAACTAACCAAAGTCTATTGATCAATTTGTCAAGCATACCTGTAGAGAATGTTACAACAGACCAACTGAGACATAATATAAGAATGCATTAACTTTTCAGAAGCATATTTGAAATACAAGGTAAGACCTACACAGTGTTTCTCAGAGAGCAGAAGTTACATTTAACTGTTACATTGATAAAACCAACACACCTGGATAACTCAAAACTCTTCCAGGTGTCAGAAATCATTTATCAAAGTAATTTCCATAAGTAGATACAGTTCCAAGCTAGTTTTTAAAAGCGTCATGGAAGTACTTCACTATTAACTATATTCAATCATCGATAACACTTTTTTTTACTGTGTCTTGATTTATATTAAACAAATCCTCAAATTTAATTTCATTCCACTAACATCATCATTAGGATCTGTTGCAGGACATTTGATGGCTAATCAATGATGTGGATCAAATATCACTTTTAAAACATATCTTCACTATCATTTGCACTATTCCACCTTCACATATGGAAGATTAAACATACAGAAAGACCATGTATTTGGTGACTATCAGGTACAGGCTTATCTTATTCAGCACAAAAAACCTAAGAAATAAAGTCAATATTTTTGATCGGTGTAAATCCAGAGTGTTTTCAGATTTCAAGGGCCAGTAACATGCTGTTTAGTATTTAATACATAGCATGTGGTTTGGTCTATATTATTATGGCTCTTCATTTTATCACTATAAAATGACAAAGGAGTGTAAAATATAGATAAGGTTCTCTTAAAATAGAGATAATTAATGTTGCCTGACCCAAACACTGCACTGTGTATTATGACTTTTAAGCCAATGATTATGAATGCATCAGGAGTAGCTACAAATATGAACAGAAGAAAAATAGTCAATTCAGTAGTTGAAAAATTAAAAAAAAAATCCCTGAAGAGCTGTACTCCGAGGTTCTTGATGTCTGTGGATTTTCAGATGCAATACAGAGACTCACTTTATAACGACAGCTGTAGGCTTTTTACTGTACCTTTTAAACATGCTAAGATCTCTTTATACCGATTCCAGCTAAGCAATTGTAATCTCAAATTTCTAAACTCTTCAGGAAATAAATCTGACACTAACATTTATATGATTACTATGCTGCCTTTTTGCTTACCAAAATAAACTTTACTGCAAAATTTGAGGAATCCATCTTTCCACCTGAGATATAAACAAAAATATTCTTACAATAGTTATATGATTAAGAAAGATAGAGACAGAAATAAGTGCTTCTGTAATTTTGGGTATGTATCACATGCAGTGTATTGAAGTTCTATTTCCTTGTAAGAGACTGCAATAGTGGAGAGATTTTATTCAATAATATACATTCAGGTTAATAAAAAAAATCAGCACTTGTAATCAGATTTTTTTTTTTGCAATCTACACAAAAGGAGAAAATGTTGACAATTCCATTAAATTTTCTTTTTGTCTAATAGGTAAAAGAATACAACGACAAAACTGTTTGACTATTAGGCTTTTAATTTAAAAAAATTCCTTTCCAAATATCCTTTATAGGCCTAAAAGGAAAATAAAACCTGAAAAAAGTAAGGCAATCTGTTTAATCTGCTGCTCATACTCACAAAAAAATGTATTCAAACCAATGTGTGCTAGAAAAAACTGGCAAGTATAATATAATTGAAAAAGAATAGGTAACAATAAAAAATTAGAAATGTCTAAAGCATTATGTAAGCTGGTAAATAGATAATTTGGTATTTAAAGTTGAGTCTTCTTCTCATTTTTTTTCTGTTGTCATTATTTTCTCTGTACTGTCACATTTCTGTACTATATAGCCATTCCTCCTCTGCTTTTTCATGCTACAATGAAAAGTATATGCCATATAAAAACACTCCCAGTTTTGACACCTAAAGATATAGTTCTTCTTCCTCCCTCTTTTCCCTGCTCCTATTTATTAAAAAAAAAAATATCAGATTTTCATATAGTTTCCATACCCTGAAAACAAACAAATCTCTTAGCATCCAACAGTAGGAGAGGCCAAACTTGTTTTCTCAATATGGGAATAAAATGTCTGAGATGTATAATTTCAAGGTCAGTCTTCCCAAAAATATTTGGTTTGTCTATAAATAGTAGTTTCTTTTATAGATATTACCAAATAAGTATTGATCAAATAATTGCACACAGAAAGGACAAGTATGCATTAAGCAGTAGAAGGGAGTGGCCGGAAACAGCTCTGTATTTTCATTTTCAGAGATGATGGAGCAGTGACTACAAGATAATACAGCCCTTGTATACATTAGAGGAAAACAGACTTTAAGGCATTTTGTGGAGTGCCTCCAAGAGTTGTTGATAGATTGCTTTCACAATTCAACAGTGGCTAAGGAAAGCATGCAGACTGCAATGTCTTGTAAATGTATACCTGAGTGCTTGCAGACTTTCAGATTTCTTTGAAAACTGTGGCTTTTGCTCTTCTACGCAATGGAAAAGTGTGATGTCTGTACTCCCCACAATGCACAGTGAGTATTCAGGTAAACACCAGACTGAATTTCTCCTATAAAAGGAAGATATATGATGGCAGGTTCACTACTTCAAAAGCTGTGTCTGAAAACCAGTGGTCCCTTTCCATGCAGAACTGAGGTGGTTTTGTTTTGTTTTGGGGTTGTTTTGTGATAATGCATCAAAGTTATGAAAGACATCTGAAAAGTGATTAGTTCAGAAAATGGAAAAGAAATTAAGTACAATAGGTAATTTTAAATTGAGAACTATATATACCTGTTCCTTATGAATAATTATAAACCTTTATATAATTTGTATTACTCTCTTTAAATTGTCAGGTATTTTGACCATTTGAAAATTGGCTTTTGGACCTATGACCTTGCACACCACATAAGAGCTTATTACAGTTTTTACAGCTCAGTTATCACCCCTTGAAGACTGGCATTATAATGAAAGTGCTAACACAACCTTCACTACAGCAATGCTGCTGTAATAAAATTTTTAAGGGGCAATCAAGTCTCATGGATGTCTCAGGCATTGTCATCTCTTGATGCATTTCTTGGCTCCAAAATAGATCAAAAGATGACAATTCAGGTGATTATATTATTGTAATAGCTTATCAAAGCAGTGCTGGAAAGAACACTGAAGTGACTAAATTTTGAACATCTTTATGTTATTCTTTTGAGAAATACAAAATTATGTAATTTTTGTAGAAAAGTGAAGGTAAAAATTGAACCGAAGAGCTGTGATCCTTGTAGACTACAATTACCATTACCTCTTATTCTTACCAAAATGTGGCATGGCCTAACATATCACAAAAAGATCAAAGCACCAATAGGTTCTTTAAAAAAATAGTAATCAGAAATGCTGTAATACTGAAGTTTGACTTAAAAGGAAGTAGGTACTACAGCACAAAGCAGGGAAATATTAATTATACAGTGATAGCCTATCCTCCCAAATACTTTATTCAATTCATTCTGGAGAAAAAGGTAAGGAATACATAGTAAAGTAATGAAAGCATGAAAAATATGAAATGGGAGGACAAACACTAGTCTTTCTTTTGAAGAGTGCTTGTTAGGAGTTGTAGACTGATCAGTATGTACTTTGAATTAAAGAGCACTATAGCAATAAATGTTAACTGAGAATCTTCCCATTTGCTATTCAGAATCATGTCCAAACATCAGTTAAAACAACTGCAACGTATGTCCAGACAAAGGTTCTATCTAGACCAATATTAGGTAGAAAGGACATCATTTAAACAAAGCTCATGCTGTCCTAGTCAGTCAGCTCTGAATACCCACCCTTACAGACATGTCTCTGTCACAGATACTCAGGTTGAATAATCTGGAGACACTGCTGAGCTTCATATAATACCCTGAAAAGTCCTCAAAATTCAGCCTTGTGCTATGCTTTTCTTTGCTTTATAACAGACCTCCACAAACTACAAATAAGAAATGCTACTGCATTTTCTGGAATGCTTTGTCTGTCACACATTTTTTGGTTTTATATAAGTATACACCTTTTAATCTAGTGTGTTATGTTGCGTGTTTTGTATGTGATGTGGCAGTATCTGTCTCACAAAGCTGCCAAGTAACTGTAATATAATATGTGATCTAAATCAGCGTCATTTCTATTTCTCATTCCACAAATCTTATCACATTCTTAATCATGAAGCAAATCCTGAGGGAAAAACAAAATCGGAACTATACAAATAACATTGTATGTAACTAGTACAGGTTTTATTTCCTTTTTAAATCATTTTCTACAAAGTTGAAAACCTTCATATTAGCAAATTACAAACACCATGCCTAGAAGGTAAGAAGAAAAGAATGACAATTGTAGGGATAAATGAAGAAGCAATAAAATAATCTGAAGTATTGAAAGGAAATAAGAACCATTGTGTGAAGAAGACCCAATCAATGTTACTGATGGCTAGAAAAATATAAGCATTATGGGTTGTTGGTGTTTTGCCTTGCACTGAAAACGTACAACAACAGAGTTTTTTCCTGAAGAAACACGAATATATTTCTTAAATTGTCATTTGTCTTAGTACTTGAATATTTTTAATACTTTCATATTCCAAGGAGTGAATATGTGCTAAGAGTAAAATCCTGAGAGTAATCCTATCCTAAACAGAAACAATATCATAGTTAACTGTCTAACTTGAGCCAAATCACTCCAGAATGTATGTATTTTATTTGTTTTGCAGGGAAGGGAGATGAGTGCAATCAATATTATAGCAATTCCAAAGACTGAACCTGAATGAGGTTTTTAAACTGAGTAGAATTCCATTTATGAAAATTAATTCAGAGAACTGGCAGATGCAGAGGTACAAGATCTAAGATTTTTCTATTGGTATGCTGTCTGTTCTTTAAAGTTGAAAGTTGAATTGAAGTGATTTTTTTTCAACTAATAATGTATTTCAAGGTGCAGCTGAGGTTTCACTTGAAGGCTAACGGCTCAACAAGCACAACAGTTTTCTGCTGCTGAAGAAATAATGTTAAGAAAATGTCACTAAAAGACTTATTCCTAATTGTCATCTTGGTGAACCTTTAAGTTCACATACGGGAAGAACAGTGCAGTAGATAAGTTTTGTACTTGGGCTTCTGTGGCATCTGGGGACTTGGTAGCATTGCCAGGCATAGAGAAGCAAAAGATAGGAACCACCTCTGATTCTGAAATAATTTAGAAATGCTAGTTTACTAGAAACACTCATGCACTAACAGTTTCTAGGATGACCATGTGGGGACTCATTCCCTTTCAGCTCAAAGAATTAATAGCTCTAGCCTGCAATTATCTTACGATATACACATCCAGTGAGAGAGTGGCTGACCTTGCATGGTTTGCATGGTAGTTCATGGTCTTTTTTGTACGACTGGAATCACAGATTACGTACTCCTTGCAAAGCAGACATGAACATTTGACAACAACTATAACATCCTGCCCTTTCCACAGAAAAAGATGATAAGGGCGTCAGTAGGCTGGAACAAAGACTCTGTGTGTAAGCAGCTCATCAGTATCACCTGTTTCAGGAAAGGTTAATACACAAAGTTTTTTCTTTTCTTTTTGTTAGAGTTTTTCCTTTTCTTTTTTTCATAATGTTCCCTCCTGCCCTATCTAAAGGATAAAACAGTTTGAACACAAGTCATGATAACAGGATATCATGTGGGACTCAGCAGTAAGGAACAAGCTACATTTTGCTACTATCAGAAAGGCTGCAAAACAGAAAGTCCTTGTCTTTCGGGACATGAAGTCTCTGGAGTTGAATATAGTTTGTATCCCACTATCTCACAGGAGCTTTCATTACTTTTCATACTTTCATTCTCTTCCAATGCTTTATACTGAAAGGATCCGAATGATCAGGTAGACTAAAAACCCCTGGATTTAACCAATATCTTCAGTTTATTATCTGGCTTTAAAATAGAGACTTAGGGAAGTTTTAGTGTTACGCATTCGTGAGAATTGTATTATAGAAACTGAGAGACTCATCTCGTCCTTTCTAAGTTCATGTGTCAGTTTGTTCATGTTACCTTGCAAGTAAACTACCCGTGATGGTAGTTTTGATTGGAGGTTACACATTTGAATCTGTACTGCTAATGGCATCTGGTCAAAGGATTATTATTATTAACAGTGTACACGGAAAACTTGCATATCTGTCTATTTTTACTAGCATTGTGCAAAGATAAATCTTTTGTGTCTTAGAGGAGGTGGTTGCTGGTCTGTACCTCTGCACACAGAAGCACAACTGTAATCTTATTTCTGAGCCTCAGTCATCAATGAACACTCATCTGTCTTGTTTCACACTCCTGTAAAAGACATGAGAAAGTAGGCAGCAACAGTGACCTACTGAGCAGCACACTTCATTTCCGGAGTTCTGAATTGGGTTGGAACCTGAAATTGTTTAACTCTTTTTTCTTCTCATTTAGCAAATGCTCTCTTACAACAAGACATCGATTTTGCAAAAGAGTTCCTCACATTTTAAGTGGGTTTCATCCTTATCATGTGCTTTAAAGTCTTTTTCTAGTCTGTGTTCAGTTAATATTTAATAATCGCAAGCTCTCACAGACCCTGACGTGGCAAGCAGAGAGTAAAAGTCCTGTCAAGTAAGAGCAACTCACGAACTTTCTGTATGTCTTCAATTACTTTACCTCTCTGTCTTCTCAGAAAAATTGACCTGAGGCTTTCACATGCATTAGATTTAGTATTTATTCTGTTTGCAGAGATGGACTAGAGGAAATCTGTACCAGACTGCCTGAAAGAAAGCCTCAGCAGAGCTTCCAGTGTTTATTATAAGTCTGTTGTTCTCTGCGCCTTCCCTAACAGTGTTCTGGAACTCAGGTCTTCACGGATGAGGCTGACCATCACTGAGTACATTAGCTCTTTCTTTCCCAGTTATAATTCAAATAAAAAAAAGGGGGGGGAGAAAAAAAATATAGTTGTAGGTTTATGTGAGAAAAATTGACTGATTATATATAGAATGAAATACATACAGCTTCTATATAGAAAAGTAAATGTAGTATTTATATCTTGTAAATGGATGCAGTCTTATGCATAAAAAGGGAATGGAATTATTCAGATATAATACGAAAGAGATTATTTTACAGTAGCTGTGTGTGGTTAACTGGTGCTTACAAATAAAGAAGATAAATAGTGTGGGTGTGTCATAGACCAGTATTCTTTTCTCCCTAAATACAGCAAAACTTTAATAATAACTATTTAACAGAAAAATACTATCTACACAATAGAGTCCAATAGAGAATAAAACAGTGTAAACTCTGAACAAAATGCATTGCAGTATTAGCAGTAGGACAACAGCAATAACTGAATAAAATTAGTTAAGATATAGAAAATAAATTTGTGGGCAGCTTAATAATTCTCTCTTCAGTATACTACTCCAGACACTTTCTAGGCTGATGTTTGCCTACCCCTCTGTATTTCCTTCTCCAATAACTTTTGCTGACACATTGAAAATAAACCTAAGAAGGGCATTTAGGTGCCCAAAGATATTAAATTCTATACTTTTCTTTCACAGCACAATGAAAGAAATTAACAGTTACTTTTTCTTCTTAGCCTGCTGGCCGGTATTCCAATAGAACAATTCCTTTGTTAGGAGAAAATTGTACATTGTATCCTTTTAAAATAGTCAGCTGGGCAGGAAAATGTCTTCTCATTTGTCTTAATGAAGGGCATATGGTTCAAGTGGAGGAGATCCCTTCTGGAGGAAATGACTCTCCCTGAGAGCAATTCAATAGCATGAATGGGCAAACCAGAAGTCTGTGACAGGACATAGACTGAGAGAAAAAGAGCAAACATAGGTTCAAATTAACCCTGTCAGAAAAGAGGTGATTTTCCAAAAAACAGACGTGACTGTGAAATGGTTACAACCGTTTTCAAGAACTTTTCAAGGACACGTAAGGACATGGCAGGATTTTTTCTCAAAGCCTTATTTACCTTATCACAACCTTTAAACTGTCTTTGAGTTTTGTGTACGGATTGTCTTCAAATAAAACCTATTCTAACTCCTTTCAGTGTTTTCAGCACTTTCTACAAAAAGCAGCCACAGGGCCGCTGCAGCTATCTGAATTCAGGCCCATTGCAGCTGGTCAGTGAGCAGGTGTAACTCGGCATCAGTGGCACCTGATACAGAACCTCCTAGCATGTGCAAACTTGGTAGCAGACAAGAGACCTGAAGATACTAGAAGTGTTGTAGGGGAGTGGGAAGACAGAGGATTAGCCCCAGTCTAGTTTGATTGGCAGCTAAATGCGAGCAAGTTGTGACCCAATCCCACCCCCCAGGGAAAGGAGAAATGGAAATAAGAGAAAGACACTTCTAGGTTGGAAACTAAACGAGCTTTAATAAAATAATGATAATAGTAATGAAAATACTATTAATAACAAAATAATTTTAAAAATACAAATATAAGAAATTCCACCCTCTCCATTGACTACGTCACCACTGATGCTACTCTGCAGGCATGGGAAAAAGGTCCCAGGCAGGACTCAGTGACAGGAGAGAGCCAGACTCAAGAACTGAATTTCAGATCAAGGGCAAAAAGACAGACAAGGTCTACACTGGACACCGGTTATCTAAGAACAGGGCTTGGCCCTTCTTATTCATCAGTTTTATACCAAGTATGACGTATATGGAATGTAGTACTCCATTGGTCAGTTCACCCTTTTTCACCCCTGTCACTTACAGCATTCCACCAACTTGAGGATGACCTTGATTTCTACAGGAGTAAGCATAAGCAATGGTCCTTTTGCATACAAATACCCCATTTTATCACTTCTAGAGAGAAACAGTCTCTGAAAAACATGCGGTTAACTTTCAGTAAATGAAGTTACTTGGAGGAGACTGAGCTGAAAAGTTAGAAAACTGATTCTACTTTAGCCCAAAGTAGAATAAGGGAATAAGGGTCAGCGTGATGCTAGAGTTACCTGGTCTTTTTCATGACTAAGTCACACAGGTCTAGAAATTAGCCATCAACGGATCCACTTTACAGAACCTGATGATTACTCATGATGGGTTTTTTCTGACATAGAAAGGGGCACAGCTTCCTGTGTGTAGACTCCTTGAAAAAAAAAAATCAAAACAAAAAAAACCAAAAACCCCAACAACAACAAAAAAAAAACCAACAAAAAATCACCTCAGAAAGCAAGAGGTTTATTCAAATATTTAGAAGTTCCTATTCATGTTATTTCAGAGTGAAGGAACCATGAGTTTCCTGGACCTATGTCATCTAATCTTAGTGATGTCCCTGTCTCGAGTTGTTAGCTTTAAAATATCTATGACATACTTCCTCGAGAAAGGTTTTTGGTTAACAAGAAGCACAACAGTATTGACTTTAAATTCACACCTTGATATTTAAGAGTGAATGAGGCCAGAGACACCATGGTTATTACTCAGCTCTCATGCTACTGAGACTTCAGGTAACAAAGGAATCCCAAGAGACCTTACACTCACTCTTTGAAAATACATCAAAAACTTGTAACTTAACAAACTTCTACACTGAGTCTCTGAATTTAAATTATTTGCTTGGAGTATGTTTTCTGGAGTTCTGAAAGGACAGTCAGTATAGTCTTTTCTTCTTCCTTGCAGAGAATCCATTGTTTCCATTCAAATAAGAAAAGAGTGGAAGATGATTAAAATTAGAATATTATTTTAATTGCACTGTTGTCATTACTTTTTAAATAAAGCGAAGATATCTTCTTACCAGTCTCAACCATGAAGAAATATGCATTTGTGTGTTTTTGCTGTACTTGTGGCAGACCAATTGTAAACTCACATGAAAAATACCTTGAAATATGTAAAAGCTGTTTGATGTATTTCGTATTTCTTCACCTTATGTTGCAGAAGGATCTGTCAACTCAGTCCTGGCAGAACAATGGGCAGAATGTTTGGAAATCTATAATATGCAACGTATCAGTTGGTCATACTCACAAAAAAAAAAGATCATTGGCAAATAATTATAATAATTATCTTTCCTTCCAGAACTGTGTTCATTTCTGCTTTAGGCCTATGAGAGCTATCAACACACAGGGAGTAAAATACCTCAATAAAGTATTAAAAAGAGAAATCATGTAGCCTGAAGTAGAGTTTTCTAATAGCTCTTGTAGAGGAGTATGGTTAGTTGTACATGCACTCGTTTCTTTGTACTTCAAAAACAAGTTCCATTCCAAGTAGAAGTGCTTCAGAGAAATAATAGACAGCACATCTCTGTAGGCTATTCTCAGTGCCTTTGACAAGGTGGCAAGATTGATAACAATTCACCTTACCTTGTAGAAAGTTCCCCTCCTGTAATTCCCTTTCAGGTATCTCAGGGGGACTGCAGAGCTCCTATTTGAAGGTGTATTCAGAAGCAGTTTTTTGGATAAAAATATTAGGATTTCACCAGCAGATATAGTGACAATATTTGAGTACTTTTTGAATAGGGTTTTTTTCAGATATAATGGAAAATATAGTTATGATAAAATCTATAACTATTCCTTTCAAGTTCTGAATATAACCTGATGATCATCTACTATCACATTCTTGTCTTTTGGAATCTAATGGAAAGCTTGTAACATTTTACCACAGCAATATTCTTGTACTTAGGCCAGATTTGGACACTTTGAGTTATGTTTTTTCTCAATCAACACAATCAATTTACAGGACTTTTACAACTCAAATTCTGCCTCTAACTCCTCTTTAATTGCCAATCAATTCTTCCTACCAAGACACAGGATTTGACACAAGCTTTATTTCTAACAGCAAGCACCTTGTTCATTCAATCCCATGACCTGACACTGCCATTAGGTCATTATCCTTCTCTTTAGTTCCTTTTTTAACTCATGTCATTCAATCTATTGACATTAGGCTTCACCCTTGGAATTGCTCATGAATTCTAGGGCTTAAACTCCTGATCCAGCTACTGCAGCTTAACTTTGGCTGATACACTGTAACTCTTCGTTTATACACATTTTGTCTGCAGCAATGTAAGTTAATGCATTTGAGGAACTGTAGTATTAATGTTGTTTGGTCTGCTCTCATTGCAAGAGGAATTAAGACACTTTACTCATATTGTTGGTGAACTAATGCTCTGCACATGCTTGTCATATTCCACTGACGTATGACAAATTGTTATGTGTAATAACTGGATGAAAAATATATGCTTTATTAATTTATTTGAATCAAATACCTAAAGTCCTTAACAATGTCATTTAAATGGCAACCTGTATCTCTCCTCCAGACTCTAAGTCTTCCCCATAGGCAAACCTACTTTAGTCAGGCAGACTTATTTGTGCAGGAAGGAAGCAAAATTTTCAGGCCCCAATACCTCATTGTCATTTCCCTTGTGATGAGTGAAACTGAGTTCTAACTTTGGCAAGTGAGATATTTGTCTTTGAATTTTCTGAAGTAGATTCAAAGAAGTTACCGCAAAAATTGTGGTATGTGTGATTTTAGCAACATGAGGACAAAAGTCCCTCTTTTATGAATAGTTCTATTTTATTAATGGTAGTTCATGGTTGGTCTGGCTTCTGACCTCCTGGTTTTCAGTCCTGTCCATTCCTCACAGCTTCCCAAAGGTACAGACCTATTTGTTATCTTTCATAGCTGTCTGACAAATATTGGCTTATAGAAAAACAAAGCAATTGTTCGTTTTAACTCTTCTCACTCTTCTACTCATATTAACATTATTAGCCCTCTTGCTGTGTCATGCTAAACAGGCTCTCTGACATGTCTATGCCAAGGAATGCAGTGCTGCATTAAATCATTAAATTTTTCTTTAAATCATTTAATGTGTGGTTTCAAAGTCTTGTTTTGATCATACATATCACAGGTTAAAATAGTGAAGAAAAGGACAAATAAGGGAAAAGATTTTTTTGACAGCTTTCAACATATACCTCACTTACTTAGACATCTCATATAAAAGAATTTACTTTCCATCTGACAACACCTGCAACGGTAAATTATAGGCAATCAGCCTATACATGGCAAATAAAGTCTTTTTGAGAAAGTTTCATATCCTAAAACTATAATGTCATATTTTTATTTGCCAAGGGCATTAAAAAACAATCTCTACTTTTTCATCTATTTGAATGTGTGACATCATTGGAAAAAAATCACCATTAAGACAGTGGGGAACTACTATTTAAATAATAATCATCATTGCGAGAGTAAAAAAATCCAAAATTAAACATAAACATACACATGGTCTGTAGGAGGCTATAGTTTTTCTTTTGCTTATTCACAGAAAGGAAGTCTCCAGTTCTTTCAAGTTTCAGCCCTATGATATAGCATAAAATGCAAGATAAGACATTTTCTTTCTCGCCTCTGAATTTCTAGAAAGTAGACTTCATTCTGCTTTTGGCTAAAATTACCACTGGACTCACTCACTAAAGTTACATTTCAAACATTTACGTTTAAATCTATGTTCGATGTAGCATGTCTCCTAATCCATTTCAATCTGAGAATTATGTCATAGACTACTCTTTAGCAAGGTGTGTAATAACTCGCTGCTTTTCTCCTGGACTATAGATACATTTCATACATTCATTTCTCTCACTAAGGAACTCAAGTTGAATAAGTTCATTTATAGGGGAGGAACGTCTTCTGTGTTAATTAAATTTGCCTCTTCCATAGACTGCTGGTAATTAACTTGTGACCTGTTTTGTGAGTATCCAAAGGCATTAGCTGATTTCCAAAAACAACAAACACATTAAGCATTATGAGACTAGAAAGATGCACAAAATACCTGTCTTTACAGCAATCATCCACTGTCGTCTTATAATCAGAAGTATTTACATGAAATATATTGTCTGGAAAATAAATATGACCTTGTTATTATCCTAAATGGTCATTAAGTGTCATTATCATTGTTACCTGGGAATATGGTCAGAATTAGTCTCACATGTCTCACAGAAGCTCGTTTGGGATACAAATTCTCTTCTGAAATGCTATGGGTAGGATACTGTCCCATAAAAAATTATGATTTTTGCGTATTTCCAAATATCTGAGCAGATATTCCTTGACTTATATAGACTGTTTAGACAGATATGAGTACAAAAGTGTATTAAAAATATTGTATCTCCCAGCACTGACTATGAAATAATTCCACTGATTTCAGAGCCTTAAAGCACCTTAGCAATTTGTAGATGTGTTTCCAAATGAATAGTCTGTCTCAAAATCTTAACTTGGACCAAATCTGCAACAAGGTAGTTATCCACTGAATCCACTAAAACAAAGACTGGCCTCTCAGTCTTACAACTATATATTACTTCCTGATTTTTAAGAGTATCTTTCTCTTTTAACATTTCATATTTAGCTTATAGACTTGCCTTATGATCACTTTATCTAGAGGGCATAAGAAAAGATATGCTATGGACTGTTCATATACCAAAGATGACTGTGGAATAATTTAACAATTGAAAAAGCCATTGCATGTCCTTTGGTACCCATTGGATATCCTTTGGTACTCACTCGGTTCTTTTTAATCAGATATTTCTTAAGAGACACAAATGATGGAATTGTGTTCTACATGTGCATTTCTTCACACACTTGCCTGTATTGCATTTGGGAGATGTTAGGATGATGAGCTAAAAGGCAAAATAGTTACTGCTGGTGACTGCAGAGACTGTTCTCTAGATTTCCTGCCTATGAGAGAAACCAAATATTTCATGTCAAAGAATTTTATTGCTAACCACTTTCTCATTATTATTCTGTATTTAGAGAAAAGTTTAATGCAACACAAGGCAAAAGATCTAATCTTAGAAGAGTAGTAAAACCCCCAAATTTTGCAGCACAAAGGAATATTTACAACAGACTGAGGGATGAAAGGATTGAGAGCAGCCCTGCAGAGAAGGATTTGGAGGAACTGGTGAAAGAATAGCTGGACATGAGCCACCAGTGTGCACTTGCAGCCCAAAAGGCCAAACATATCCTGGGCTGCATCAAAAGAAGCGTGACCAGTAGGTCAAAGGAGGTGATTCTGCCTCTCTACTCCACGACCCCTCTGAGACCCCAGCTAGAGTATTGTGTCCAGCTCTGGAGCTCTTAGCAGAAGAAGGATATGGACCTGTCCATATGGACAAGTCCAGAGGAGTGCCACAAAAATGATAAGAGGGGTGGAACACTTCTCCTATGGGGATAGTCTAAGAGAGTTAGGGTTGTTCAGCCTAGAGAAGAGAAGACTCCGAGGAGACCTTATTGCAGCCTTCCAGTTCTTAAATGGGACTTATAAAAATGATGGGGAGAGGCATTTCAGTACAACCTGTGGCAATAGGACAAGGCATAATGGTCTTAAACTAGAAGAGGGTAGATTTAGACTAGATATAAAGAGGACATATTTTACTATGGGAGTGGTGAAACTCTGGAATAGGTTGCCAAGAGAGGTGATAGATGTTCCATCCCTGGAAATATTTAAGGTCAGGCTGGACTGGACTCTTAGCAACCTGATCTAGTGGAAGATGTCTCTTCCTATTGCAGGGTGGGTTGGACTACATGAGCTTTTAAAGGTGTCTTTCAACCCAAAATGTTCTATGATTTTATGGTACACAGAGAATAGATTAATTAAAAAAAAATGTAATTGTCATTAATGAAATGTAAAGCTTTACAGTGCTTAGAGGGTATATAGACACCAGTGCTAGTGTCCTGAAGCCACATTCTGCTGAAGCCACATTCTTCCCCAGTTTAGTGATTTCAGGAAATTGTTAGACATCTTCATTGACAGAAGAGTGACATCCACACTGTGATAATTTTAAATGCTTGTCAATACAATAAATAGGTTATTTCTCCAATTATGTCCATAACAAGATTGAAATATTTATTGTATTACTACATCGTTTTTAAATATAACAGTGTTTTAAAGCTGTCCTTAACAAAATTATATAGAGTGAAGTGAATTGTCATGTAAAGCAAAACTGTTAATAGAACAATTTCAATATTTGGTAGTTTCACCCGCATAAAGCCTTTCCTCTCTGTCTAGCCACTCATGCCAAAAGAAAAGTCCATTTTTCCTAGATTGTGGTGTTTTGTAAATCCACACAAACAGAAAAGTACACAAAACTTGTTTTGCGTGGGAAAGTAGAAGGGAAAGAAGTATGATTACAGCTAGTTTCTGTGAAGTTAGCAAACTGAAAGAAAATTGACATAGACATTGTTCTCACTGCTGAATTATTTCATTAAAGAAAGGCTGGGCCCACTGAAGGAATGACAATGGGTCCTGTGGGTTTGGAGCAGATTTCCTGCAAGGTCATTTTGGGACTTTGGGACACTTTACCCTAAACCAGGATTGTCAAACCCATGAATCGTGCCATTCTCCTGCTCCTGCTCCTGCAGCGTAACGCACGTCACACGCTGCTCACGTGACCAGCATGCTTGAAGCAGCATATGGGCAAGGAGATCAGCGCTGCTCCCAGGTAGAAACAAGGTGCTGGGCTGGATAAAACAAGGTGGAGACCCGGATTCTGGGTATTCAGAACTCTTTTCCAAACATTTGGTAGTATTTTCAGATGTGCTATTTTATGGTCCTTAAAATGCACCTAACTTACAGTGTACACTATCTCCACAATTTTTACAGGAGCACAAGCCAACAAACGGGAAAGTAGGTATTCTATTTCCCATATATTCCTGCTTCCAATAAATTGCTATTTCTCTGTCTGTTCAGGAAATAATGTTTTCTACCATTTCCAGGTGATATTATAAAGCCTTTTTTCCTTTCATCGTGTGGCTTTTCACAGGTTTGTTTTTGTTGGGAATTTTCCCCTTTTTTGAGCCTATGTTGTACAATAAATCATATATAAAGCTGGTGATTAATAATGAGACACTTCATAGTAAAACCTCTGCAAAGAAGGAAATTGCACAAACAGGCAGAGTTATTTGTCACCACATGACAAAGTTCAAGTTTAAGAAGATGCTTGTCAAATGCAATTGACTAAACGAATGATAGATTAGGTCTTAATAGCAGTAAAAGCAAGCTATAAAGCGTTGCCTTCCCTTACAATGTGAAAGCCTCTCCCTTTAAACACTCTATGATAAATTCAGTAAAACAAAATAAAAAATGGTGGTTGGAAAACAGAGCTGTTTCTTCCTTATCCAGAGCACAGCGAATTGTGTTAATATTTTTAATGCCTAGTTCCCGTCAAGGTCAATTTAATTTTGTTGTAGTTGTTATGAAAAAGAAACCTAGACAAAAATGCATCTAGCCAATTTCATGATTTCTGTAAGGTTATTAATGTTTCAAAAATCACTCTTTAATTCTGCAGCCTGTAGCATTAGCAGTAATTACCTGATACATCTTTCCTTTAGGGTATTTAAATATTTCTCTGTTTCTGGGGTATGGTATAAAATACATTATCTTCCAGAGGAAAAATGCAGAATACAATTCCATAACTGAATGGTGAGTTTAGAGAAGAATTTGACTTTTATTGTTTAGGAAATTCACATATTTTTATTTTATTCCATTCTGAAATGTAAGAAATGTTTTTCTTCAGAAAAATAAAATCCCCCAAAACACAAGATATCGAATTAAGCA
The DNA here is from genome assembly GCA_033558185.1 of Dromococcyx pavoninus. NCBI lineage: Eukaryota > Metazoa > Chordata > Aves > Cuculiformes > Neomorphidae > Dromococcyx > Dromococcyx pavoninus. The sequence continues at coordinate 2,767,076 of JAUMJL010000199.1, read as the reverse complement.
AAACATTTAATTTGAATCCTCAAAATGGTTCTTCTTAGTTACATACATTATTATTATTTATTACAAATAATATGCAATAAATATATGTATTATTTCTTTACATTATGATGTACTTGATAAACTTGTGAGCAGTCATTTTGTACATTTTATTTCCCCTAGACACTTTTGGTGTACACTTCAAAGGGTACTACTGAAATGTCATGTAAGCATGAGTTCGCAGAAGGTAACTCAATTCCTTCTTATTCTCTTACTATCATTATAATTTTCTCACAAGATTTATTGATGGTGTTATATTATTTACACTCTTTTTACAGTTATTCTTTGATTTCACTGAAACATTAAACTGCTGCTTTTCATGTATTTACCATTAGCTGAAAGCAGAATAAATACATTGAAATTTAGAAGTCTCAAACCTGAGTTTTAAGGAAGATTTTTTAGCCTAGTCTTCCCTTTTGTACTTCACTGTGGCTGTGCAATATCTTCAAGTTTTAGTAGTTAAGTCTAGGAAAACATCTCAAGGCTCTGGCAACATGCTTGACCTTCCTAAATGATCTTTGCAAAATGCAGGAAGTTGCCTGATTTCATTCTTCAATATTATAGCATACTGTTGTGTTGTAGATAAGTATAAATAATGTATTAACTCAAACTGTTAAAGACAGTGCAATATGAAGATTGAAGTGCCAGACTAGTTGTCTTGCTAAATATTCACAGTTTTACTATGGATCTGCTATGTGATACTGAACAAGCCAATTCTTGTGTTCCTACTGCCTTTACACAACAGGAAAAAAAAAAGATATGAAATAACAGCTACTATCTTTGAAAAGCACTCTGAAATCACTGGCTATCAGTTTCAAAATTAGCTTGAATACAACAAAAGATCTGAGGATTGATTTTTTTCGAAGACTTTTTTGAATTTTGTAAAAGTTAACTAAACCTTTGGCCAAGTTGTTTTACCTCTGAGGCTGTCAGGCCCGCCCTCCCAAGCACAAATGTTTTGAGTGATACAACATCCAGATTAGTTTAGTCTGAAACCAGTGATAATTTGTGTGCTTAAGAACTTGTGAGATGCCTTCAGAGGTTTAGAAATGTATAGATCTCTTATAAAATGGAGACAAGGTCTATGTTATACTCTTATCTCTTAAATAAGTTTCTGAGCATCCAGGAAAACATGATAGAACATCTATTGTTTTGCAATGCAATATACAAAGTATTCTGTCCTTATCAGATATCACATAGCAAGGAACATCCTGTTATTTCCACTTCTCTTTTCCTCTATTTCTATGAACATGTCTCCTTTCACTTTTAGAGTATCCTAAAAATATTCCATTAGAATGTAGAAGCAACAGTTTACCTGATCCAGTTTCACATCTTCACTTTCCAACTTCTGTATCCTATTTCAGGCTATTCTAAGGAACATACATTTCTTCCAGTATGTTTAGTGTGTAAGCTTTCTTACACATAAAGTTCATGTTCACAATGAAAGACAGCATAACTACCTACATTTCTGCAAACAAGTAAAGAAAAGGCTGCCTGTCAAATGTGTTTCTGAATTTCTGTACTTTTACTTTTATATACGTTGCTTATTATTTTTTAGATTTCCACTAAATGACCAAAAAAATTCTAAGTGATCTTCACACATCACTTTGGGTAAAGCTTAACATCCACTATGTTCTGCAAATAAACACAATAACCCATAAAGAAAATCTGCATCTGTACATCAAACCTGCTTTAAATGCCTATAGTAACATTCACTAACGAAGCAGAAGAAATTTACTTTCACATGCTGGAGACTACGGTAAAAAATGTGTCACTGAACCATTATTCCATATCTATACCTCTTGCAAGCTCTTGTCAGAAAAATGTCAGGAAGAAGTTCAGGAAGAAAAAAAGAGAGATGAAAAGCCATGTCCATTTGACTCCTAACCAAATTTATTTCTGTATTAAAAGATGCCACACATGAGCTACTGTAGAATACCTAATGATATATCTACTACATTTAATTGAAGCTTAGTAAGGCAAGCTCTTGAGCCACTGATGTTTCAGTGGCTTCCTGGAAAACTGTCATAAATGAAATGTATAGAGCTGGCCACAACTAGTAACAGGAGTATCTTGTGGGGGCATCAAGACACACCATGGCTCTCATCTGGAAACAGCAGAGAGTTGTTATGCTCTTGGACTTCTGGAATGCTTTTTGTTAATTAGTTCATAGGTTGAGTACCACCACTAGTGGAACATACATAGAAATGATCCCAAGAAGAAAAAACTACTCGCATTTCAGTGATCCTGGTGCTTCAAGTTAAGCTTTTGAATGAACTCACAATCCTGTCCTTTTTCCCTACTGCTGTCCTATCTTATTTTTGGCTTTGCACCAGAGAAATACCTACATTTTATGCCAGCACAGAGCACAGCCAGACCCACATCTGATCACTTCTGCTGAAAAAGTTCAATTGGAATGCATAGAGCTCATATGAAAACCTGAAAAATTTCTTAAACATTGGTGAGGGTTGCCAATTTTGTGAAAATCTTTTTCCCAGCTAGACTGGGAGGCAGGATACCAAATAGTTAAAGAAATCGCCGAAGTGGGAAAGTGCTGAAATAATCTGTGCTACATTTACAGAGATCGTGCATAGGCTGGAGTTCCTACATAAGAACAGATCACAGTATCACAGTATCACAAGGTTGGAAAGGACGTCTGAGATCATCAAGTCCAACCTATAACCCAACACAACACCAACCCATCATCTAAACCATGGCACTCTGTGCCTCATCCAGTCTCCCCTTAAACACCTCCAGGGTCGGCGACTCCACCACCTCCCTGGGCAGCGCATTCCAATGGTCAATCACGCTTTCAGTGAAGAACTTTTTCCTAAGATCAAGCCTAAACCTCCCCTGATGAAGCTTGAGTCCATGCCCTCTAGTTCTGTCACTGGTCACTTGAGAGAAGAGACCAACCCCTGCCTGAATACAACCTCCGTTTAGGTAGTTGTAGAGAGCAATGAAGTCTCCCCTGAGCCTCCTCTTCTTCAGACTAAACAGCCCCAACTCCCTCAGTCGCTCCTCATAGGGCTTGTGCTCCAGCCCCTTCACCATCTTCGTTGCCCTCCTCTGGACACACTCCAGCATCCTGACATCTTTCCCAAACTGAGGGGCCCAGAACTGCACACAGTATTCAAGATGAGGCCTGACCAGTGCTGAGAACAAGGGGACGATAACTTCTCTGGTCCTGCTCGCCACACTATTCCTGATGCAGGCCAGAATGCCATTGGCCTTCTTAGTCACCTGGGCACACTGCTGGCTCATGTTGAGCTTCCTGTTAACCAGTACTTCCAGGTCCCTTTCTGCCTGACTACTCTCCAGCCACTCTGTTCCCAGTCTATAGCTATGCATGGGATTGTTGTGTCCAAAATAAAGTACCCGACATTTGGACTTATTAAACATCATCCCATTAGAATCGGCCCATCTCTCCAGTCTGTCCAGGTCCCTCTGTAGGGCCATCCTACCCTCTAACAGATCAACCCTTCCTCCCAGCTTGGTATCGTCTGCAAACTTGCTGATGATGGACTCAATCCCCTCATCCAGATCATCAATAAAGATATTAAACAGGATCGGACCCAACACTGATCCCTGGGGGACACCACTAGTGACCGGCCGCCAACTGGATGAGACACCATTCACCACTACTCTCTGGGCTCGGCCATTCAACCAATTCCTAAACCAGCACAGAGTGCTCCCATCTAAGCCACGGGCTGCCAGCTTCTCTAGGAGTCTATTGTGGGAGACAGTGTCAAAGGTATTCCTGAAGTCCGGATATACCACATCCACAGCCTTCCTCTCATCCACCAGGCGAGTCAAATGGTCATAAAAGGAGATTAGGTTGGTCAGGCAGGACCTACCCCTCCTAAACCCATGCTGGCTGGGCCTGATCTCTTGGCCGTTCTGCAGGTGCCGCATGATTGCACCCAGTATCATCTGCTCCATAATTTTACCTGGGACCGAGGTCAGGCTGACAGATCTGTAAGTACCTAGATCATCCTTACGGCCCTTCTTGTGGATGGGCGTCACATTGGCCAACTTCCAGTCTTCCGGGACCTCTCCGGTGAGCCAGGGCTGTTGAAAGATGATGGAGAGGGGCTTAGCAAGCTCATCCGCCAGCTCTCTCATCACCCCCGGATGGATCCCATCCGGCCCCATAGACTTATGAGGATCCAAGTGACTCAGCAGGTCTCTAACTTCCTCCTCATGGATTGCAGGAGGGCCATATTTCACCCTGCCCCCATCAACTACTTCAGAGGACCAACTGTCAAGCGAACAGACATCCTTACTGTTGAAAACTGAGGCAAAGAAGGCATTAAGTACCTCAGCCTTCTCTGCATCTTTGGTTACTATATTTCCCTCTACATCCAATAAGGAGTGGAGGTCGCTGCTGCCCTTCTTTCTATCATTGATATATTTATAAAAGCTCTTCTTATTATCCTTAACAGAAGTGGCCAATTTAAGCTCCAGCTGGGCTTTTGCTTCCCTGATTTTTTGTCTACACGACTTAACAACATCTTTGAACATGACCTGGCTTACATCCCCTTACATCTCGACTTTGACAGCATCCAGGGTTTCCTTAGTATAGAGGGCTACCCCTCCTCTCATGCCTGTCTCTCCTGAAGAGCCTGTAGCCTTCCATGGCAGCACTCCAGTTATGAGAGTCGTTCTACCACATTTCCGTGATAGCAACTATGTCATAGCTCTCCCGCTGAACCAGGACTTCCAGCTCCTCCTGCTTGTTCCCTATACTGCGTGCGTTTGTGTACGTGCACTTCAGTCAGGTTACTGACGACACCCTTTGAGATGGCTCATCCTCCACAGCAACATCTCTGGTGAGCCTAGTTACTCCTCCCCTCCTCCTTCATACCTAGTTTAAAGCCCTCTCTTCAAGCCCTGCCAGCTCCTGGGCTAGCATCATCTTATCCTTTGTAGTTAGATGAGACCCATCTGGGTCAAGCAGGCCAGGTGCCATAAAGGTTTCTCCATGATCATAGAACCCAAAATTCCTCTGCCGGCACCAGCCCCTAAGCCATCTATTAAGAGCATGGATTCTCTTACTCCTTCTGGTATACATCTCTGCCACCAGAGGGACCGAGCAGAACACCACCTGTGCTCCTGCCCTATCCACTGACCAACCCAGCTCCTGGAATTCCTTTTTAAGGACCCTTGACCCTCTTTTAGCTAGGTCATCACCGCCAGCCTAGACCACCAGAAGCAGGTAATAATCTGATGGTTTAATTAGGTCCGGGAGTCTCTTTGCAATATCCCCTACCCAGGCTTGGGGAAGGCAGCAGACTTCCCTATGAGTTGGGTCTGGTCTACATACAGGTCCCTCCATCCCTTTCAAAAGGGAGTCACCCACTACAACTACCTTCCTTTTCTTTTTTTTACTCGATGTTCTGGCCTGTCTGACAGGCAAAGCGAAGTTAATAACCTCCTCAGGTGAGTTCTCTGCAATACTGTCCTCCATCTGAGTGTCAAATTCCAGCACCCCAAACCTGTTCTGTATGGGTAACACCAGGGACTTTGTCCATAGCACTCCTGGACCTACCAGTGTAGCATGTCCACCTGTATGTTCACCAACACAAGCCTTAAAACACATCTCAGAGAACTCTACTTATCAGTTGCTGTTTCTTTTACTGTTTCTTTTCCAGGAACACGGTGAGACAAAGGCTGCAAATCTCACTCTAGAATAATAAATAAATAGAGAACCAAAAAAGAATTTTCTATATATACTGCAACAGGAAGAGAAGGCAGTGCATGTTTGCAGGGTAAATTAGCAGAATCAAACCATTCCTTTCAGAATCTAGGAAAACTTTAACAAGGAAGGATATCAGCATAGAGAAATCATAGAAGCATGCATGGAAGTAGGTCACATTCTCGAAATCTGTCAGTAAAGTAAAGTAAATCATTCCAGTAAAGGGAGTTTCCTGGAGGAAATCACAAATAGGAACATAGACAGATTAGCCTCTCATATGCATAACTATGCTTTGATAGCAATAGAACAAAGTGTGTGAATCTGAAGTGTGCTGAATAGACTTTTATCTGCTTTTAGAACATCTAATATGATTAGATTATTCACTGGTGGAAAAAACATATTAATATTTAGAATCAGAATAAAATTGTGAAAAGAAATTTAAAAATTCCAGAAGAGCAAATAAAAGGAATAAGAATGAATTAAACCTACACCTTCAGACACGATTAAGACTAAAAAAATATTCATTCTGCTCCGTCAGAGAGGAATGCAAACTTGCGTGCACTAAGAACAAGTTCTTTTTATGGTATTATTTGGTGAGTTTTATAAGAATGCTCCCATGATATCCTGCCATTGAGAGTTTTAGGAGAGGAGACAGCTGTTAGTAGATGCATTAAATTCACCTGCCAAAGCAATGGTTTCATATATCTTGCACTACAGGCAAGAAAACATATAGTATATTAATGACACCTAAACAAATTGCCAGTTGCAATAATTGCGACATATTTTCCTATGCTTTTTTTCTCTTATAATAATGAACACACAATTTGTAACTCTTATAAAATAGCTTAGTAGTTTCTTTCTTGAAAATTTTCCTCAGATAATGTTCTTTATAGTTTGATTTAATGCAAGATTTTATTAGGTCAGAAAGGATATTGCCACTGGAGCAGAGAAAATATGCAAGAAAAGACCTGCTGTTTGCACTACCTTCTTACACCAAACAGGCTCTGACAGAATCACCATTCCTTTCTATATTTTCTAGCCAACCCCTGAGCTCTCCAGCAGACGTAACCTTTTAGAAAACCCAGTGGAGTAATGCAGCAGCTGGTTCTTATCTCTGTCAGAAAGGTTCTCTCATCAGTGTTTCAGCACTGACTTTTGCCTCTCTGTAAAGAGTTAGACCTGGGAAGGTTAACTGGCAGCACTTCAGAACATGGCAAGATTGAGAGCAGGCCTGGACTGGAGAAGTCTAGTGCTACAGAGAAAGTGACTCTACGTCTGCAAAGAGAAAATTATTATCTAGTAAGGCTGCAAAAGAGATCAAAATGATCTGAAAATAGTGCAAAATGTAGCTAAATACATGTCAGAGCAAAGACAGAGATGGCACATGTGAATTGCAGGTTTGCTGTATGTTTGACTAATCAATGAAAAATACCCCAACTTAAAGGAGAGTCTAATAAGCAGGAGCAACAGTAACATAGCCCAGTGAAGGACTTCCTGAGCAGTACTTACACAAAAATAATGCAAGTTATTAGCTCTGGGATTTTCACAACCAGTCTACTCCAACCTCTACAGTCTCTACTCCAGCATGTGGAAATGGTATGGGTTACAGCAAGGTGTGTGTGTGTCTGCAAACTTATTTGGTCACTGCATTAGTCAGTGTTACAAACTAAGTTACAAACTTAGAGCTGCAGATCTTACCTAACCTGTATGTGTAGTAATCACAGCAAGTACAAGCATAGAAGATTGATAATCCCAGTGAATCTCGCAATGGGTTTCCACCATAAAACCTTGACTTAAAACCAAGCAGCAAAGGGCTCTTAAAGAAGTCAAAAGGTATCACATGTACCGTCAATAAACTGCTTTTTTACTTACCAGCTAGTCTCAGGGGATGATAGAGGTGAAAGGGCTTCAGAAAGGAGAGGAAATGAAGGACATGAATAGCTGTACAGGCACAGACAAAGAAGGAACAAAATATATGGAGAAGCAATGAAAATAAATCCACACTGTAAAATAACATCCGAAGAAAACAGGCAGCTGGGAAGAAAGAATAACATAAATATGACATTCAAGAGAAAAAAATGTCTCTAAAAGGAAGGATGTTCAAATTCTGTTTTAAAAAATTCTTCTTCAAGTCTACTCAAGCCTACCTTTTTCAATAAGGTGTGGTGGTTCGTGCATGCCAGTTTCTCCAGCCAATGCTACCCAGATTATCAAAGTAGTTAAGGTTAAGTCTTTGAGTTACAAAGCCATGTCTCTAGGAAATCATTTACATCTGGGAGCTGGAAAGAGAGACTGAATAAGATGAATAGCCACTTTTAAAACATTTATTAGAGTTGTGAAATAGTGTAATGCTTCTAAACACAGAAAACAGTGGGAATATTGCAAAATACTGTCATTTAGAATAGGATATATCATCATTTAGTCTCTGCATGATTTTTAAATAGCAGCATTGTTTTATATAAATTGCTGAAGGATACTTATGTTGAAAAATTTTATATATGATATTTAATGAATGTTATAAAGAGGCGAAATAAGTATATAAATTAAGGGAGAAAAAAAAATCTGAAAATGCAAGAAAAATATCAAAGTCCAAATACAGAGGCCAATTCCAGAATGCAGATCTATGGAGGTCAAATAAAATAGATTACCGGGCGTGGTGGCGCGCGCCTGTAATCCCAGCCAGAAAGGAGGCAGAGCCTGGTACCGGATCGGTTAAGTCGCGAGTTCGAGTTTACCCTGGGGTTGGCTGACCGCGGAAGGAAAGGCGGCAGCACCAGTTGTTAAATGCCCTGGAACAGGGGGCGAGGCATTTGGGCTATAATTTAATATTACATCTCAGTATTTATATCTATTTATGTCTAGACTATTATCCTATTGAATGGAATCAGTAGGAAATGTTTTTGATTATTCAGTCTATGAACTTCATCTTTGCCTTTGAATTTTGTTTTTGATAAGTTAATTGCAAGTTTGCTTGTCGTTATTTCTTGAGATAATACCTGTGTCTCGTATTACAATCAGGTTTGCCATTACCTTAATACTAGAAAAGAGTAGCTGGCTACTACGGCGACGTACACAGCAGGTTAGAGAAATCAACGAGCCAGAGAACTAAAGGGGGAAAAAAAGCATCCAGCTGAGATGGTTGTAAAGATGTATTTCACTTCTTTGCTTGTATGATTTATGACAGCAGACTAAAATAATGTAGAAATTTTGAGGTTTCGCTCTAAGTGTCCCTACATGGGTGAGTCCTCTGCAGTCTTCTAGGTTTTATTTAGTGACATGGAAATACCAATGTGGGGTATGCCTTTTTTAGAATCTCAGAAACTTAATATACAAAATCATACGCATGTCCCCAAATATTGGTTTCTGAAAGTGTTTCCTGAAAAGCCACAGAATGAAGCAAAAAAAGGTTTAAATAGACACGGTATAGGAGGGTTCCTGAGAAAAACGTTGTGGAATCAAAGCATCAATAATAAACCAAAACTAGTCTACAAATTTTCTAGTTATTTTTTTGCTTCTACTGATAGAAATTAAACAGGTCTTAAAGCTTTATTTCTTGACAGTTTAGGAGGTTTGAGAAATAGCCATGAGAACTTCAGTTATTTTACCACATGGAGAAGTACCTGCCATTGATAAATTACTGTAATATATGATAGCATGACCAGATATTATTTATAATGACATGTAACTGGCATACCTATGTATCTTAGACATATGTAAAAGTATACCTATATAAAAATGCACTATGTAATAGTGTGATCTATAAATAATGCAAAGTATATATTGCAAACACTACATTGAAAGAGCTCTTTATGAGAATAACATAAGCCTATACTAGTTTCAAATAACTACTGAGAAATACAATGATAAAAATTATCTGTAGCAACATTTCTATTTTGGCTCCTTTCAACATCAGTAATTAAGTACTTACATTGATAAATAAGTATAGAAGGTCTTAGCAATACAAGACCTGGATGAGCACGCAGCCCTCAATGGACACTCATTGGCACAGGGCCCCAGCATCGCACATCTCCAGTCTCTCAAGTGTAGGGGTGTCAAACTCGCAGCCTGCAGGTTGAATCCAGCCCTCCACCTTGTTTTATCCAGCCTGGCACCTTGTTACTACCCAGTGGCAGTGCCAAGCTCCTTGCCCCTCCACTCCTGCCAGCGCTGTGTGCAGTGTGTGATGCACATTATGCTGCAGGAGCAGGAGGATGGCGGGAGCTGTGAGTTTGACACTTCTGGTCTAGCATTTCCCTGGGACAAAATGCCAACACTTCGCAGACTTCACCTTGGCCTCATAGTTTCCCATCACTGTGACCGCAGACAGACATATTTGGCTGTCTCGCCGCAGTTAAATGCTTCTGAAGAGAGGCATATCTCCCTCTCAAGCACAGATTGGCTTCATCTGCTTCTTCCTTGAAGTCTCATCTAATACCTGTTCACAGTGGATTGTCTTTCATGCTTAGCTTTTTAAAAGTTAGCTATTTAGATAGCCAGATAGGCTCCCTCTGCAGTTCAGGCACAGGCAGGGGCATCTTCAGCATGGTGTATCATAGCTGCCTCAGAGGGCGCAACAATGGAGGTTCCATTCACCCATTCTCTTTCTCTCTTTCTCTTTTCTTACTGACAGTAGACGGAGGCCAGATGACTGGCTGGTAAGAGGTATGCATACCTCACCCTGACCACTTCCTTCCTAAGATTAACTGGTATCCACATACTGTTATCATAGAAATAAAAATATTTCCAAATATGTTTCATACTAAGTATTGATTATTCGCCCAAATTTCTGAGTAGGACACTACTTCTAAATGCTAGACCATCCCAGAGGGTGAGAATACCATTTTCTTTCCAATGATCCTTACTTATAATGTGATGCATAGTGTCCAGCTATAGGAATAACTTGAGGTGAAAATACATAAGACAAACAAAAAAAGATTATAGTAGTACAAAACCAAAAATATTTATCTCATAAAACATCACAGACAGGATTTCTGATTGTCAGTTGTACTACAGTTTTCTGAATGAATTCCTGTGCTATTTGCTTTTTCTTGTAGAAAGAGAAGGAAAAAATTACATGATAGGATAGAGTAGAATGCAAATATAGCCTGACATCCAGTTGACGGCTTACCTGAAAAAACAGTATCCACACATATACAAAAGCTACATAAGTAACCTTTTTTTTTTCAGTGTCCTTTTTTAATACAGTTCATTTTGGCTTTTTATTAGAATGGCAGTGAAAAGAAGATTACCAACAATTGCTTAACACTGATGCAATTAGAGGCTTTGTAACACAAAACTGCTCCAGCTTTACTACTGAATAAAAAAAAAGACAGAAATAGTCAGTAGGTACCTTTACTGTACTGTTTATACACATAAAATATTTTCTTTGACTTGAATAAGGAATCAGTCCTTACTGTATGTGCTGCAATGTGTCAGATAAACAGTGTATCTGTTAGTCATCAGAATGTAAGAAACTCCTGTGAAGGGACAAAAAAAAATCAAAACCAAAATTCTGAAAAAAAAATTCCTAGTAAAATGGAAGTCTTAAAGTGTGGATTAAAATCTCTGATGAGTGATGATTCCCTGAAGAAAATGCTCACTTTTGAGTGAACTATATATATATATATATATATATATGTAAAGTTCTCCACATTGAATGATGCCTTACCTTGTATTGTGTACATGTATGCATGTAGATTTTTATGTGTACACATATATCATTCTAATACTGATAATTTCTTAAAATGGAAGAATTTTTTATACCAGCAATTATAATACATACTGTTCATAGCTATTAAACATATATCTGTAACTATTAAATAGCATACTTTTAAAATACTGCTTGTGGACTAACAAGGAAGACTGACAGATGAAATACATAATTTTATAATTTTCAGTCTTATCCTATTAGGCACTTTCTATTTATATATTTATCATAAACACCAAAAGTTGCATGTTAAGCTTCAAGTACTTGCTGTTTCTTTAGGAAAACCAGTAGTAGCATTGTTGATCATAAGTCTCTATATCTAGTCTTATTAGAGTGATTCCATTTTCTTTGAAATAAGAACTTTCCAGACACGGGTATTTCAGGCACAAGCGAACATCTATTAGCAGCTAGCTCTGTGAAGCTGCAGGCTACGTGGGACCAGAGTAATGAGTCCTGTAATTGGTGCTGTTAATGACTTTTTCCCTGAATTCTTGTTCTGGCTAGTATTCACTACTTTGCTCTGTACTCTCTGGCTTTTTGCACATGACATTGCAGTAGTGGGGGGAAAAAAAGTTTGAATTGCAGAACTCTACTTTTAATCTGATAAATTTCTTTAAATAAGGTACTTTATGAAGTCATGGGATTTATTTTCTAAACAAACCTGCTGACCACACAAAGAAATGTCTCAGTGTTGAACTAGAGGCAATGCATCATGAAAACTTAACTCCATAGGAAAACAAAGAAATTCTTTCCTTTTTTTTTGAATGAGTACTTATGCAAAATGAAAGGTCTAGAGATATTAGTCTCTTTCTAACAACAGAGGTTCACAGTTAAATTGCACTTGAAGTTACAAAACTCCTTCTGAAATTGGTATTGCTATGTTTACAAAAGATCGAGTGTCATTACAAAAGAGTCACCATTTTCTCTACTTCTAGCCATTCAATAGGTAGTCAGTTTGTAAAATAAACAATTTACAGAGTTAGTGGAAAGAGTCAAACACTTTCAGAGCGGAGGGGGCCCTCCTCTGTAGTTGTCTAAACAATGGAGATAAATTACTGGCTAGAGATGCCTTGCTGTTTTGAGTGACAAGAGTAAGAAATAAATTAAATAACTTAGACTAGATGCCAAATCTTAGACAACTAAAGTGAAGTAAATCTCACACAGAGTACCTGCACTAAATAGTAAAAACTAAGTAGAAGATTAAGTGTTACTATGACCGAATTTGTTTAAATTTTTTGGGAGCTTTTTCCTTTTCCACATATCTCAAATGATGGAAAGGTGAACATGACATTTATTGCATTGTACCCCTTCTGTTTCATCTGTTACTTCTTATAAAAATAAAGTTAGAATTATATAGTTATACGGGCACTCTGTTTTTAGAGTTGCCCACATTTCTTCACTGAGAAAATAAGATTTTGCTTTGGCCAAACTCCTTTTTTTACTCATTAATCTTATTCACATATTAGGCAGGGTTTGCAAAAGCCCAGCATTATACTTCAGAACTGCAGAATAAAGTCTGGAGACTTTGAAGATTTGAAGAATCTTTGAAAATACGGTCTGGTGACCCCTTTCCAGAGCTCACTTGGGGTCACTGGAAACCTTTGCATGTATTTCAAAAGGCTCTGGATCAAATCACACATACTCCACCTCTCATATACATAACTATGCTCATTTCAAAAAGAGTTTTGTAGTATCAGAAATGAAGGAAAATTTAAATTGACTGCACAGAGACACTAAATCTCCCCAGACCATCCACTTAAACTGAGAATATGTGAGCTCCATTATGTTTCCATATTGAAATTGTCTTTGCTATTCCATACTAGAAAAAATGTATGTTTAACATTCTGCAGCTGTCTATGCAGTGCTGATCTGCAGCCAGGATGAATAATTCTAAAAGGATGATGTTTGAACACATACTACAGCACAGCAGAATTAAAGGCTAAAGTTCAAGTGCTGCAATTTCAAACTATTGATCAATGGTAATTTTTGGCACCCCTGGGTTACTCATGCTGGCATATGGCAAGCAAGCAAACCACGAAGGTTAAGTATGAATCATCAGTACCAACGTAACTCACCTTCTTTAGTTCTCTGAGATTTACAAAACTGTTACTGTTAGTTTTTCTTTCTCTTTGTACTTGCCATGTGAACCATAGCAAGGCATATCTTGAAGATAGTGTCTTCTGAACACATCAAATTACAGATAAAATTGAAAAGGAGATCTGCTTGTCTCTGTTCTTACCAATTTGTTGGATACTTTACAAAAAATCCTGTGCAGATTACTGCTACACTTTATTACATCAGGGAAACCTCAGAGTATCTTCCATCCACCTTCAACCTTTCAAAGTTTTCATCAAAAGATGCTTTTACAGAAAGAATACTGTGTCTCATCGGATGTGTACTTACTAGACCTTGTTTATTATACACACTTTGGTTGATACTCATGTTTAAGGAGGATATTGCGTATGTTATGCTAAACAGTGCTACTACATCACTTTAATATTCAATACTGATCCATTCACTATAATGATACCTAGGATTACTCCTTTCTCCAAAATTCCTGTCCTTTGGGACAGCATATAAGATACGGGTCAAGTTCATTTGTAAGAATTTCAAGCATGATTCTACCGTTTTCTATAACAAACATATTAGGAGGAAGAAAGTGTTCTGCCTTTCTATAGTCACTCTGTAGTTTCATTACAATTGGTTATTCTATTCACTTTGTACTCTGAGTGATTTATGCACATTATAAGACATTTGCTGATTTTTACACTAAATCCAGATACTATTCATTTTATAACAATATAGAGTGTAATAAAGTATTATCATAGCTAAAAATAGGCCATAAGTTTGAACTGAATTTGCAGGGCTCCAGGAGAGTGACTTGCCAGGTTTTCTCTGTCTAAGCTTTTCCTGACCTGACTGCAACTTTGTTTTACTTGTTTTACCCGTAAGTCTATTTTCTCTAACTGAGCATGTGTCTATGGCTAATTTGTTTTACTTCTGTTTATATTCGTATGGTGCAATCATCATTTCATATAGTTAGCAATAACAAGCTATATACATGCCACGTATAATGAAATATTTATGACTCCCACATGATGTTATAGTGTAGAGAAATACAGACTTGTATTACCAGGAACCTCTAGAAGTGGAGGTGCAGGATGCAGCACAGAAGAGTACAGACATGGGCCGGTAAGAGATAGGAAAGGCACAGGCTGGCACTGGAGACCACACGGCTATAAGAACTCACCAATGTCCAGTTAAAGAAAAGCAGACCTGGAGCTTCACAAAACTGCATTTAGGATTTAGAAGGGGAATACAAAAGCAAAGTCAAACTTACTAAAATCACCATATACAGTAAATCTGAATGTAATATGGAGCTGCAGACTGAAGAAAAAAAGGTAAGGAGTCAGAGTGTACAGGCGAATGTACAAAAATGACCACGTGTGAATTCTAGAGTGATGAGAGAGTATTCATCAACAAGAATATCATATTCCTCCTACTGAAAGGCTCCAGATGCCAGTGACTCACTTTAAAACCCCACAAACAGGATTAAACCTCCAGCCTTACAGCACAGAGGGGAAAGGGAAGGGTGAGCTCATGAGGAAAAGAGGCGAAAACTAAACGTGTGTATAGCAATTTTAAGTATATTTACTCCAAAACAATTCAGTCTAGACTAAGAATGATTAGATTCTTAAGATTTCCACTGTAGCAACAATAAATTGTTGTCTATCCTTAAATAAATAAGGTGTTCTACCTCTTTGCCTATAAACAAAATTTTGTGGATAAAACAATGCCTTTAATAAAGCTTAAGATAAATAACTTCTTACTTACCCATTACTAAAAAAGAATGAGATATATGTACATTAGTTATATGACTTGGTTTCTAGGAAATTAATTTCACCTTAGAAATATCTCAGTGATTTTTTGATCATCTTTTCCAGTTTCCTACAATTGTCATGCTTTAGAGAAAAGATTTGCTGTCTCACTCAACATAAACATCCAAACATAATCTGAGAGGAAAATATCTTTAAACTTATATTGAGTTACTTTATTTCAGAGCTGCAAATAAAAATGGGAAGTTTCATTACACCTAAACAAGGGCAATGCACAGTTTATAGTTACAAAGCAAGACAAGCAGATCTAATATGTGTCTAGGAGAACTCTTCAACTGTATTTTATATTTCAGATCCCACCTTGTAAGCTTTAGGGTAGTTTTTTGTAGTTTCGATTCATTCTTAAAGCATTTTATGTGCTATCAGCAAAGAACAGTTAGTGATTATAGAAGTGAATCAAACCTGAGATAAACAATGTTATACATGGAAAAAAAAATGTTTTTTATATAGCTTCACTGGAGAAGGGGGGAAAGGGAGAGAGAAAAAGAAAAATCAAGTCACTTTTCATACATACAAACAGAACTTTCTTGCACAGTCTTTACACTGTAAGTAAAACAACACCTGTGATAGCAAAGAATGGACTTTACTGGATAAAAGTTACAATTGATCATGTAATAGGGAATGTGTGGACATTTGAAAGTCAAAGCTCAAGTTTGAATGTTGTCAAAAAAACGATGCTTTCATCATAATTACATGGATTTCTACTGAAGTCTTTGGTGTCACATGTGCAGTACCTGAACAGTGTTCTTTTCTACAACAAGATACTAGGATTTCTCCTATGCATAGTTTAAGTCTGCATTTCCTTAACTTACACACTCAATTCAAAGATAATCACAACTCTGTGGTACTTTTATCTAATGAATGTGTCGACCTGGCATTGACATGGTACAGCTTTATCTGGAAACATATCAATAAAATATAATAATTTTAAAAAAAAGTAAAATACAATGCAAAAAGCTCCAAAATTTTCCAAAGACTCTTTCCTTTCAAAATTCTAAAGAGGTATACCTAACATAACACTATACCTACCTAACATTGGCCTTAACGTAAGCGTGTGGAACTAAATTAGAAGATGTTTTTCATCTCTATGAAGTTGTTTAAGATAATATTCTCCTAGCTCTTGGGGAAAAGTTCCTAACAGCTTTCTATTTCTGCTTTAACTCTTTTGCCATTTGAAGGAAAAATTTATTTTTCTTTCCTTTCATTAAAATCTTTATCCTTGAGGAATCCAGCACCACAGTTCTGCTCTCTTTGAAGAGCGCCTTCATTACCAGGTTATAAAACTCTCTAAGCTTAGAGACTGAAGAGACACCTATTCCTACATTACCACATGTTCCACTATGAAGTGCACAATGGGATAAAACTAAATTCAGATAGTGTCTTTTGCCAAAGGAGGACCGTGCCCATTGAATATTAGTTACATACACTTGCCTCCCTCCCACTCTCGTTCAGTTACTTTTCTCATGCAACATAGAACAAAATCACCTGGGGCGGTCTTCCCCACTCCTGAAAGCCTAAAGGTTGACATATACTGGTAAAAAAAGTTAATTAAATGGTCTGTGAAGGATATTAACCCCTGCAGTCTTGCAGGGTGGATATGCATTGTAGCTTGAGAATATTATACCGCTAAAGAAGATGTAAATAGTTATGTGCAGGCAACAATTTAAGGATTGAGATGTAACCCTCAGAGAAGTACATAAAATGATAAAAGTCCATATCTCCTACTCCATTGACTTTAGTTTTGTGAATTCTTCTTTCACACCTAGGTAAGTACTTAAGGTCCTACTCAGTGCAAGGCATGAATCCTTAAATCTCCGCACAAGATTCTACCTGAACAGCATTGTAGTTCCTTAAAACACTTTTTCAACAAACCTGCAATACTTAAGCAGGATCTTTAAAGTAATGGCTAAGCTACTACTGGATTCAATTCATAAAAGTCTGCTTTCCCATTTATCTGTGCTATCTTCCCCATACATATAAAGAATCCAAAGAAATAGATTAAATACAGAAGGAGTTACCAAAGTTAATAGCAATCATCTCACACCGTGTGGTATGACTGTTGAAACTATATGTTTTATTGCAACTGATATCAACATCTTTCATTGTCCTGCAGTCAACCAAACAGTTCTGTCAAAAAAGTTTCCTGTTTTTTTCACTCTCCCACTGGGAAACAGCTGCAACCAACTATCTCTTCCATTTCAGTCCAAAGAAATCAATAGAGAGAACATAGCCTCCAGTCTTCCTAGACATTTGGAAGTTTATATTCATTGCAACTGTCAAAGTCTTCAGAAGTTAAAGCAGGCACTGAACAAGCACAGACTATAATCTGGAATACGTTTGACATATTGCTGTATTTAAAGTATCCTGGAAAATTGTGATTTAAAAGAAAATAAAAGGGCAAAATGATAAAAAAAAAAGAAAAAAAAAGGCAGGAGAAGAAGAAAATAAAAACAACAAAACTTCAGTATCACTATTTTTCTTTACTCTGAAGCAAGAATATTCTTAGGAGTACAATGGGAATATTTCTGCCTGCTGTACTTTACAGTCATCCAGAAACTGAAAGTTTTTATAATAAAAGATGACTCCATAGCCTTAGTTGATGAATGGTAATAATTTTCTATTGGACATCCTGAATCATGTAGCTTGCCACAGCAGAGAAGCTCTCTAACTCTGAATTGAAGGTATAATTCTGAAACATGACTCCACTGCAGAAGGGCAACACATTGGTCGTGAATCCTTGACTTTCAAGCACTGTTGAGGAAAAAAAACCTGGAGTTATTTATGTAGAGAGAAGAGGATTCTGGAGTGAACTTAGTCACATTAATATAGAGCATAAAATCATAATTGGGATCCAAAAGAAGATATACAACAGGAAAAATCAGAACCCAGGAATGAGCAGTTCCACAGATATCAAATGCAAAATCATTATCAAGCGTATACAGCACTGAGCAGGTCAAGATATATTGACACATATTCATAACACAGGATCAAGTTTATAGGGCTCTAAAGCCCAGGTAAGGAAATTGTTACTCAATGTCTGATAGACAGAGGCCCCTATATTTCTGTAGCTGTTATATAGACATTCTTTCTTGCCATTCTTCCCCAGAAATAGGAATTTGGAAGAAAAGAAGCAGAAATAAAAGGGGACATTGGTTACTAAAGTGATATCAACATAACTCTGACTTCTCTGGATGAAAAAGTAACTAATGGTTTATGTATAAAACACTGCAAAACTCTGGCATCAGCAGAACAAAATAATATGAAAAATATTATTATCCCTGACTGAAACTGGTTTGGGAGATCACAGTGGGACATACAGTTGCAACTCAGTGACAGTAACCAAACTAATGTCTTACAAAGAACAATAATGGCAATATTTTGTAAGATGGAAAATAAAAGTGAAGACTACTGTACCAAGAAAGTAACAAGAGCAAATGTGTAATCAAGATAACGTTCTGAGAAGAGGGAGGTGTGATATAATTAGGGTACTGGACTACCTTGTTTAAGATCTCAGTTTTACTGCTGGATTAGGACAGGCTAAATCCCCTGTCCCTTGACAGTTGCTGAAGGCCACGATCAATGTCCTGTGAATCTGAAGGATGCAGCGCAAGTGCCAAAGGCTTTCAGTACTTCTGTTCCTACCTCTGGAGAAAAAAGCTCCCAGTCTGTGACCACATGTGTGCCTCTGGGATACAGGTTCATGTTTATTGCTGATCAGACCTGCAAATGGGAGTGTGACAGCCGTATTCCTTAGTCTGGACAGAGGCCCTAGGTACTAGGGCAGTGGGCTGGGCTCCAGCATCTGGTCAGGAGTGCCCTGGGCCAGAGCGGCTGGAAAAGGCAGCCATGCTTTTACATCACTTAGCACTCTCCTCCCGACAAGATTTGAACTAGCAAATTTGTCTATATGAGGTAGTTTAATGCAGAGGACTGTATTCTTCACCTTCATTATTCCAGTATACCTTTTAGATCTAATCCTTACACTACAGCTGGAAGCCAGATTATTTTTTTTTCCAATACCAGTCAAAAGGTTTGGAAGACTTTAGATTCCGCACAGAGTATTTTCAAACTAGTCAGTCATTAGGAAAAAAGGGTTTTTTTCCTAAGAAATTGAAAGCCATGTACATGGGAAATCCTGAACTTGGTAAAGTCAATGACGGTGATCGTATCTTGTGGGCAGGATCAGGATATCATGATCCATGTGCAACAATCATCTCATACATTTTCTAATAATTTAAAGATCTTGAGACCCACATACAACTAATAGAGAACAAAACTCTCCGGATTTAAGTGGATGTGAGTTGTTTCTTACCAAGTAGAAGGACAGTCTTTTTGACTACTAGCCAGCTAGTCAGATGTTTATTGATTCTCAAAGTAAATGCCAGCTTCAACTTGGTGAGCACTGAATGTCCCAAAGTCCTGGCAAGTGAGCTGGTTTGAGCTAGCTTTCCCAAGCTCTCCAGCCTCTCAGTCTGCCTCTCTCCCAAAACTTCTCCCCCTCTCAAAGGAGAAAAAAAACTATAGAAAAAACAAAATCACACAATATATATATATTTCTATATTTTCCTACATACAAAGAAATACACTGCAAGGATAACATGCAAAACTCCCAAGAAAGACAAAAGGGTAAAGGGAAAATGGGAAAAAGGACAAAAAGGAACTATATAACACCAGGCATAAAACTATAACACCCAGTAACTAACAAAATAAAGAACTAATGAAGACTCACCACTTCCCTTGAGGAAAGCAGAACAGCTAAATCCGACCCAGGACTCTTCTCCCACACGTGGGCAGGCCACAGCAGCCGCTACAGGCCTCAGCTCCAGACAGGACCAGCAGCAACGGAGCTCCTACTCTCCAGCCTCCCAGAAGAAGCAGAGCGCATATCCCCTTATCTACACTTTATTTATATGTTGTGTTACGTTAAAGGAAGATATGGAATACTCCCATGGATCCTGACCTCCATTGTTAAGGAAGACCTGTAAAGGCCATTTTATTTAAGGAAGATCTGAAAAATCCAAAAGTCGATCCACTACGCAAGCCAGTCACATTTGGCAGATTTTCATACTTATTTGTCAAGCTCAAATCAGATAAGTGATAAAGCAAACACTAAGCTTGATTTTTCCAAGTAGTAAACAGATTTTTTAGGAGGGGGAAGACGTTATTATAAATTACGAGTCCCTTATCTTGCATGTGGGTGAACTGGTAAGCACTTATTCAGTTTCCATTTGAGGGCAATAAGAAAATCCTTTTTTTCCTAAGGGTCAATAAACTCATGGATAGCTCTATAAATAAGCACCAAATGTATTTTGTGGGATGATTTCATCTCCATTATATTCCATCTTCAAATATTACTGATGTTTGATTTTCTTGTTTTTATTTCCAACTGCTATGAAAGGTAGACTTGTGAGAGTGCTGCATTTTAAATGAAAAATTAACTGAAGGCAAAACCCTAAGAGCAGTTTTCAGATTTTAGGTCGCATTCAAAGTTGCAGTCTAGGAAGGATCGTTTTAGCTGCACTGCTGTAGCAGGGACTAAAGCTGATATTCAGTTTTTCTGAACATAGCATTTCAAAACAGTTTAAATGCAACAATAATTTATTTGAATATTTTATGTTAGGTAAATCCAGAAAAAAGAGTTAGCACAGTATTTTCATATCTCTCTTGGATTGCCATTTGGACAAAACTGTGGGTTTACACTGGAAGCAGCTATGCAAAAATCTAAATAATATTTTATGTGTTTTTAGGCCCATGTTTAGTGTACTGAATAGAATATCATGACTTATTTTTTACCTCTCACATCTGCAGATAATACTGTGAAGAGTAACCTCAAATTTTTCTCTTGCCTTTTTTTTATTTTATCCACCATAAACAGAATTATTTGGTACATTTCAGTGTTGTACTACTGTGCTCACAATATTATTACGCTGATAAAAATCTCAGATCTTGAAGTTAAGTTCACTTAGTCCTGGTCTGAGCAAGGAGCCAAAATGAAAAATACCTTGTGATGTATTTCCTAATAGAGCAAGAAGATGTCTTAAAGCTGTTGATGGAAAAAGGTCACTTACCATCAAATCCACTGGATACTGTTGCTTTTAGAAGTTTATGGGTGGGGAAACAAGCAACTAGGTAGTACACGTAGCTTTCTGTACACCTGCCACAGTAGAGGAATGTTCATGTTTCTAGAAACTCAACCACAGTGAAAAAAATACCAAAACACCTATGGCACATGTGGAAATGCAGATCTTACACAGATATGGCTCCAGAGCTTTCGCATCTTGAGTTCCTGAAACGGTTAATGGTAAAACATGAAAGAAATTCCAAGAACACAAAGCTTTCTAACTTTTTTATTTCCAGATTGAACTCCCCTGACTGGAAACAGAGTTTGTATATAATGAAGGATACAGAAGCTGAAGAAAGTGCAAACACAGGGAAATAACTCATACGTGGGAACGTGTACAAGTCTTTGTTGCTTCTGTAATAGCAGTACTTTTAAAGTTACTTTCATTTTTAATGCAAATCTAAACAGAAACTGGTAGCAAGTATATTGATCGATTGTTACCAGGGAGGTATGATACTTTCTTATAATAGCTGCCTGACTAAAATTGTTTTTTCTGTGTACTGTCACATACAAATTTTTTATTCTTTTTTTAATTAATCCACTTCTTTACCTACACATCCATTAGTATTCCTACATCTGTGCACGATCTTATTGACTACATTGTGAAAGAGCAGTTTCATGCAGGTGAATTCTTCGAGAAAAGAGATAATATATTTTTGTAGTGCATGTTCTGCATGCTACATATGTGCAAAATACTTATATGTGCTATGGAAAAAAAATCCTGTAATTTAGGTTTTTCAGAAAACTAATAAATATGTGCAAAATCGCAATTTCACTGATTACATATATGTACAGATATATGTACATGAACACATATGCAAACTTGCTAACAGAATCAATGTTGTTATTCTAGTCATCAAGCTTAGTTTTTATTTCATTTGGGAAAAAAAAATTGTTGTGTCCAAAATAATTCACTCAGGGACGGATGCTTCTTAAATGAACTAAGTTATTCTATAAAAGTAGGGTGTGAAGACCATATTGCAGGAAATTTAAATTCGGTTCAGATTTCATAAATTTACACTTGTATGACAGAATTGGATCTCAGTAGATGGATTAAGCATATATTCAAAGTAATTTATGCCAAAGATTCTGTAATAACTATGATTTTTTTTTTATTTCAAGAAAGGAAGTGGAGAAGACGTAATAACTAGAAAAAGGCTTTGTATATAGCAATGTGAGATTTTGTATACACTGGTTAGGTGCATAAAATAGAGCATGAACCCTTCATTCTTATTATTAAGATCAGTTTTTAATTTGCTACTTTCTACGGCAAGCAGAAAAAAATTGAGCCTGGGATACATAGCATCTTCAGGCAAGCAAGTTGTTAAAACAAAAATTAAAACCAGATAAACTACAGAACTATCAAATAAAACAACATATGATAATCACTGGCAAGTTCTATTTAAATACCCTAAAATCTGAAAGTAACAATTTTTTCATTCTGAAAATTAAGTAGGTTAGCATAGTGGTGCTGTTAAAATGACATCTATGTTTTATGGAACAACAGTTCAAATTTTGAAACTCAGGAGATGCAAAATACTTTATTATTATGTGCTAGTGATAACTCCCAGTCAGAGAAAAGAAAAACTCTAAAGAGTAGACCAAATCTGACATATGCTTATTGACTTGACTAATACATGGGAAATTTATATTAGAAAGCTAATACTGGAAACATAAGAAGGCTTGTCTGAGGTGTATGTTCTGTTGAATATTACAGCACTTCTCACTGCACGCATTTTAGTGCATTGAGATCAGCCTAACTGCTTTACAGGTGTTTGGACAACAGACTTCACAGATCTAAATTCTAGATATGAATCACTATCTTGTGTAGATAACAAGAAACTGAAATGTTCCTCCAGTCAAGTAAGAAATGTATAGTAAAAGAATATGGGAGTTTCATTGTCATCTCTGTTGCATGTATTCATAGCTCTTAATTTCCCTGTGCAAAGATTGCATCATTTTTTTAATGTGGTAAATCCTCAGAGTCTATAGGAACCTTAAAATTATTTATTTTTTAGTCGGTGTCAGAGCAAAGTGGAGAGAAGATATGATAAGTGTCAGATATGAAGAAACTGGATGAAAATAACTGAAACAAAACATGACTCAACGCATAAATAGCACACTTCCAGGTATTACAACAGTATTTTGGAAATGAATATAATCAACCCTACCAACAGAAAAAATCTATGTTCAGTCTAAATTGTGTTACTGTGTTACAGCACAGTTACAAGAGTCTTGGAAACACATGAAAAGGAGAAGTTTAAATACTACTTTTCCACATTGTACAAACAAGTCTACAGCTGTCTGTATGGAAACATCATATGGCCAACATTTTGTGTACAAAAAAACCCTGCCATATTTAGCTAAGACATTTCAGATTCATGTTGGTGTTATATGAGAACAGTATATGACTCTTTAAGGAGCCTGATTAGGGTAGATGTTCTTATTCCGAGAATAATCTATTGAAGAAAAGTTATCATATTCATCAGTTTGTTATACTTACAAATGATGACTCTTAACCTGATTTTAAAATTCTGTAAACATTTGATAACAATTACAAGTTCTGTTGTATCAACTGTTGAAAATATAGATTCTTGTTAGTGAAAATCAAGAATATATACATATTCAGCTGAAGGTATTTCTGTAGTCTGTTAAATGTTTACTTGTGTTTCAATGTAGTATGAATAACATTGCAAATGTTCACTGTGACTGAAGTTAAATAACGAATATTTTTGTCCTTAAAGAGTCGAAATCTCACTGTCATCACTAACAGTATAAAGACAATGACCAAAAAAAAAAAAGAAATAAAAGCCATACATAAAGCCAAAGAAGTCTGAAAAGTCTTTCGCAAATAGAATTCCAAATCCATGTCTAACAATTTATTTCTCAGACCTGAATCTTGTATGAATATGGTTTTGCCCAGTTGAAGAAAAGTTATTTTGAAATCAAAGGAATACCATATTTTGGGGGTAATATGTGAGTCACAATGACAACTAATTTCAAGGCTTACTTTGTAGTATATTCAAAGCTGTAAAGACCATGGGACTGAAAAACGTGACCAATCCAGTCTTGAGGACAATATTAAGTCCATTTTGTTAGAGGGCTATGAACTCAGTCTCTAACAATATCTCTCATTTTTATGAATATATGTCAGCAATTTCTCTTGAAGACTGAGATAAGAGAATAATTCAATTCTTAATGAATACAAATAATGTGTTGAAATATTTGATGCTCATATTGACACATTAATATGTGTAATGATGATACTATAGTATTTCTTTAAGTGCTCCAATATTTACTATGAAAGCATTAGTTTTTATAGATGATACCGTCTTCTGTTTAATTCTGAATTCTCTCTTTCTCACACAACAAGGTGTTTTGATTTATTGAATTGTATCTTATAAATAGATTCAACCATCTCATGAAAACATATTCCCAGTTTAAACTCATCAAGGCAAACCACTGTGCATGCATGTTCAGCAGTATTCCTCACCATTGACTATGTGAGTGGATATAGCTATCATATTCATAACTATTCACAGCCAATGGCTTTGCCTATGCAAGCAATGCTAAATTTTATAGACCATTATTTGAATAATTTATGTTTCAGTTTTCTGGCCCATCTGAAATGTGGAGAAAAAACAGAAAAGAATTATATTTCTGGAGGACAGTAGGAGCAGATGCCTGATAGAATGTTTCTTCTATACAGAAGTAAAGACAATATATGGCATGACTAAAAGTTAGGATGCTATTATATGTTTCTGCCTCACATTGGAGAATTTATGTTATTTAGGTTATTAACAGTAATGCGGTGTCTTGATTTATTATGTATCTATTCCTTACTATTATTCATTTTTCAGTGTAAAATAGATTAAAACTTGGCAGAGCTCTGGGATATAGTAATCATCAGAAACCTAGTCATGGAACTGCCACAGCAGTGCATTGGGTTCTTTCCAGTAAAATTTGTATGTTCTTGATATTTCTCCCATGCATCTCAACATGCTTTCTCAGCCAATCAGTTTTTTTTTCTTTTGAACTGCCACAGAAAACCTCATTTTTAATGTGATTATGAGAGTATTAAAGCCCTTATGTTTTAGAGACATCAGTTCAAAGACCACTTGGGCAAGCCAATACTGAGACGCAGTTGATGTAAATTCTTGTTTCTTCATATCACAGAATCAAAACACAGTTCAGGACATCTGGTGATCTCTGCTCCATGGAGGAGCAAGAAAAGATAGCAGGTTGCAATCAAGGGCTGTGAAGAAGCTTGGACAGAGATTGTCTCTGATATTCATGATCCAGATTAATCTGTTCCCCTTATACACTTGGGAGAGTACATTCGTTAAAGAGTAATTTAAGAATAAACTCTGTGCTTGTCTCCCTCTCAGTGCTGTATATGCAGATAGCTTGTCCGTGGCCAGCTTAAATGGGATTGTAATATATCCCTTATTGTTTGTATTTGATACCTAAGGATGCTACGAAATATTTCTAAACCTGTGAATCTGAAAGTCTGATTCACAGAATGGATATGTTATTTTTAATACCAGAACGGATATGTTATTTTTAATATCAGTAACTTAAATATGAAAAAGTTGATAAAAATCTTATTTTCCATTGTTAAAAAAAATCCAGCATCCTTGTGGGAGAAAGGAGTGCAAAAATATTCAGTTCAGAAGAAAAACTATAAGAATTTCCAGCAAAAGTAAAGCTGGAGTTGATAGAAAAACACCATGATGATTTGATAATTTTTTTTGCCTTCCTCCTCCCCTCCTTTCTAAAAATGGAAATCAAGCATGGGTACCTTCATTTTCAAGATCCATCTTACAACCACATTGTCAGGTCTTCTAAACCTCTGCCTTCTACTTCTTTCCAGTCTTTCTGAGCTCTTCCCAGACTATTGATCTTCTCATAAATTTGCACTTTTTGTATGTTTGAGGGGATTTTTTTTTTGTGGGATCTGGTGAATGGAAAAAACTTTCTCTTCTTTACTCTGTATAGAATCAATTCAATTTTTTTGGTATATTCTTATCTATCATTCTTGAATGATACTTCACAAGAGTCAAACAAGGAAATTATATCCAAATTTGTTCTTCCTTGTATACATAAAACTTTTATGTCTTTAATAGGGATATATATTTCAGGTAATACTTGAAAAATAAAATCAAATCAAGAAACTAAATATTGTTTCTATTGGAAAATTCAATATCAATATTGAATTGTCCATATCTTTGCCTCAGAAGACTTACCTACACAAACACAGTTGTTTGGACAGATACATGAACTATTTCTAACAGTTATAATCTCCTTTCTGCTGATATGTTTTATATCACTTTTTTTCTCTGTTTTTTCACTAGCAGGAAGAGGTGCCATCCAGAGAGACTCTGACAGGCTTAAGGAGTGTTCCCATGTGAACACAATTAAGTGCAAAGTCATCTATCGGGCTAGTGGCAACCCAACTATCAATACAAACTTGCCGACGAACTCATTGAGAACAACCTTGTGAAGGCCTTTTCGATGTTGGTGAATGAAAAACTGGACATGAGCTGATGATGAGTGCTTGCAGCTCAGAAAGCCAATCATATGCTGGGCTATGTAGCAAACAGATCAAGGGAGGTGATTGTCCCCCTCTGCTCTGCATTGGTGAGATCTCACTTGAAATACTGCATCAGGCTCTGCAGCCCTCGGCACAGGAGAGAGATGGAACATATGTCCTGTGAAGGAAGGCTGAGGGACCTGGAGTTGTTCAGCCTGAAGAAGGTTCTGGGAATACCTTATTCCAGTTTTCAGTATATATGGTTATCTAACAGCCTAAAGTTTCTGTTGTTAACAGCATCCATCCTTAGTGGAAAGAGGGCCAGTATTCTCTGCCACATAGCTTTCCTTTCCTACCACCCTTTAGAACATATGATTTCTCTTAGGTTATGCTAAAAGACGTAAAAGTGCTTTAGGGCTAAGGTTTGGAAAATCTTGTCCTGATAAGTTTGAGTGTCAGGAAAATATAAAAATTATAACTACGATTAATGTTTTGCATTATTCAGTTTATTCCAAGTCAACAAGTTAAGAAAAATAAAAAAAAAACAGGAAAAATTCTCACTCAAAAAACCACAAACCCATCCAACTCTGTAGTAGTGGCATGTTTTCAAGAATGAATCTTGCTGAATAAATTTTTGGAAGGCAGTTTTCTGGGAGCTGGACTGTTCCACTGAGAAGAAGAGGTTTTTTAACTGAAAATCTTAAGACTTGAAAATCAGATAGAAATCATTAGAACAGGAAAGTCTTCACTGATCTTCAGTGTAGTCTTGAACTTTTACCCTTTCTTTTTGTTGATTAAATAAACAGTTGAGTAATAACAAAAGAAAAAAGGGAAAGAGAGAACACATGAGAAAAAATATCTTTTTTTATTACGTAGTATAGCTGCTCCCTTCAGCTGAGTAATAATAAAAAATTAAAAATCCCTGCAAATCACTTGCTTGGTATTGTGATTTATATTCAGTCATAATAGAAACTGAAATCAACATAGGAACTGTCTGCCTCAGATTTGTATCTTTTTTACTAACTCATTTATAGATAAAAACTCTGATATCTATATATGCGTATTATGATTTTTGAAACCAAGGAAGAGACCATACAATGGTTCAAAAGCAACAACAATGTGAGCTAAAACATCAAAGTAATTCAAAGTATCCACTGTGACCCTATCCGGCAGTTGGGCCACTGTAAAATACACAGATGTAAAGTCGCATTAATGAATCAAGGGGGTTCTCTTGCTAGATATCATAAAAAAGAAAGGAAAAATTCAGCCCTGTTCAACACCGTTTGACTGTTAGCCTTGCTCAACACAGTCCTCTTTTGCACAATGCCTTACTTGAAAAAAAATTTTTAATAAATGATCCTATTACTTTAATAGTCTCCATTTACATACTGAATTTTTGTTGTGTCAGTTACCCAACCCCATTTAAATAGCGAAATTTGTGGGCCTCATGGCTATTTAAATGTGATGCCTTTCATGCCATAATTGAGAAGAGTCTCCGATGAATAAAATAAATGCTTTCAGAGGAATCTGAAGCCCTCAACAGACATCAGCTAAAATGCTAAGAGTGCCTTAAAGTCCCTCTGGTACTATATTTTCTAACCATGAAAGAAATGTCATTATTGTAAATTCTCAGCCTTTGTCTGAAAATCTTGTACTAGTTCCCTTGAGCGTCAGTTCAGTTAATTAATTCAAACAATTTCCCGTCTAATCTCTAAAATATTTTCATATTTAAGACAATAAATGAGATACTTAAGGGGCTCATTCGTTGTTGGTCATTAATATGCCATGGTATTAAAAGAATTATTGCTGGTCTTTGGTGACATGAATAATTTTCATATGATTTAGACCTGTACAAGGTTAAAATTATGACCTCTCATTGCTCTGAGTAAGTGAATATAATGGAAACCTTTGAATATGACTTGCTACTCCTTTGTCTTTCTTGATACATAATTTGATACTTAACCACATGATTTACGCCAATTTTGTAATCATATTGTTTAATGATAACTTTAAAATTAGTAATTAATTTAGCAGTGGATGGATTGCATTTCTCTTGAACCAGGGCGTAAGGTTAATGTAATAAGAGTCTGATGGGTCTGGTAACTTTGACAGTAATTGGTTATTATGTTACATGTTAAGATAAGGAGTCAGCAGTTGAGAACCCCCGTGAGATTTCCAGGAGACAGAGCTATGCGTTTGCAAACCTTTCTTCCTCCCTTCAAAAACTTCGTTTAAATTCATAACAGAGATCTTTTTGACCATGAGGATGATGTTTCATAAGGCTTAGTAAAAACTAAAGTATAATATCAGATTATAGCAATGCAGCAAAATAATTCTCTTACAGGAAGAACAACAAATCAACCATAGATTTCCTTTTTGTGCACTCAAATGTAGTAAAAACCATGCTGCTACAATAGAAAGCTATCAACTTCTTGACACTGTCTGATGTTCAGATTAAAAATCTTACACTACAGTCTGAAATATATTACATTTTTTGTCATTATTTATTGTGGTCATTTGTCATTATTTAGTGGAAGTTTTCCTATAATTTGAAATTTTAATAATCATAATTATAAAAAACATGAATAAATAAATATCAAAGACTAAACTTAAGAACTCAGAATTTGTGTGCTTGTTAGCTCATTTAATGCATTACTTATACCTATTGATAACTTTACGTAAAATGTCAGCCCATGGTTTAAAATAGTTGAGAATACAAAATATTGAGAAGATAATAGATAAGGACAACACAGTTGAACCAAATACATTATCCAAGACTCTTTTCATTAATTTTCCTTTGGAAGCCAAATCATTTGAAAGCTTTTACAGCTTATGAATTAATTTACCACACTCACTTATCTCTTTAAAGATATAATACCTTATAAGTATATATGAAAGAAAACCATGTGCAGAACACATTTGTATTTTGATGGTTATATGATCATAATTTATCACATCTAAACTCTTACGATTTCAAAAATAAAATTAAGAATTCTACTTGCAAATTTCTGAAATATTCATAGATAAGCAGTTCAGGTGACTGCAAGATAGGAAAAAACATTGAAATCCTGGTCCAAATGTTGTGTAAATTAACAGAGGTATCTGAAAAGGAGCAACATCAAATACATTGTCACAAGGGACAAGCCCATGAGAAAAGTCTGCAGTCAGGTTGATAGAAATTAAAGGAAAGGGTATATGAAAATATTGGGTGACATATATCTCAAAGTACATCTTCTGAAAGTCATATTTTCATGAATTAGATGAGGCATTGTCAGTTACTTCTATTTCTGAGGCATAGAATCAGTCACATTGTGTTAGACAATGTGATACAAAATGGTTTGACATGATGCACTAGATTACATGGCACTTCAACAGGGAGATTTAGAAATAGCATTTGGGCATTTTGCACCTGTCTGAACAACCAAACACACAAAAATGATTGCCAGTCTTTTCTTAAAGATGGTCACGAGTCTTTGAATATCATGGAAACAAGAAATTTGGACTGATTTTTTTTTTTGTCAGAGCTATGTGAGGAAAATTGCATTCTACCTGTTCTTTCCTCTTGGCCAGAACCAGCCATGCGTCTTTCTACTACCATCCAATTGCACAGCTAAATTTCCAATATACGTAAGATTAGGGGCTTACATACTTATTTGGGTATTTTTCCCTTTTCCTTTTCTATTAAAATTATTCTGTGACTGAATACTGGTGAATACATGTAGAAGTGGGTAGGGAAATTTTATTTTCCCTAGAATAGAAATTGCAGCATGGTTGAAGGTAAAAGCCACAGTTCAATTCTTTTAGAAATATCCTCAAGTGGATCTGAACTCACTCCTTACTTCTGTCATGAGCACCTTGCATTGAAATGAACAAATGCAATATTAGTGTGAAACAAAAGACAAAAAAAAATCAATCCAGAGTGGGACTCTTTGCCAGTTCAAAGTATGTTTCTCATGCACATATGTATTATAAACTCATAAACATAAGAGAAACACATGACCAACCTATGTTAAACATGACTTATTGCCTCATAGTGAATCTAAATTAAATAGTTCTATTTTATATAATATATATAGTTCAAAAACTATCTCCTTTTCTAAACAAAAGTTCAATCCAAATATTATTTCCAAGACCAAGACAATTGAAAAAAATATCTAAGTATTTTAAAAAAATTCAGGACCGTTTTCAATGAAAGCTGCACTCATATTTTGACACCTCTTTATCAAGGCCTGCCAGCATGACAGACACTTAACCGTCTCTTGACTTCATTTTGGAAAATCCTAGCAGCATTGAGCAAAATGAAAACGGATTAAAAGAGCTATTTTAAGTACAAAAGGCTTTATTAATCTCTCTTAAATTATGCTAGTGCTTTTTCTTAGATCAGGATTTATTCTAAATGCATAGATATCTCACCATGTTCCAGAATATCTATACTCTTTTGGAAGCAAATGCATTCTTTAGATCTTATACTCCCTATAGTATTACATTTTATTTCCTGGCTTATGCCACATGCTTTTTCGTAAAGGCATAAAATAGGATTTCCAGTCTCAGATGACATTTGATAATCCAGAGTGCTGCAGTCAAATCATGGCAAACAAGCAATTACTGATGCTACTCAGAAATGTTTCAGAGGAATTTGTTACCACTAATTCTCTGAGACTGTAGGTAACAGATCCCCATAAAGTATATTTTTCCTTTTTCCTCTTCTGCCTCTGTTGGATGGTAATTTATGGGATTTGTAAGACTCGGATTTGTAAGATTGGTGCAAAAGTTAGTGCCACTGGGTTATCTTAGACTTTCAAAGTGAAACTGGATGTAGAAAACCTAGACTAAATATCATGGAAAAAAAAAACCAAAATGTCCAGGCTATTAAACAGAGAACATTATTTTAAAGATGCAGTTAAAGTCGCTATTAAAGGAATCATTTATTTTGCATTTAGTATTAAACACAAGAACACAGAAACAATTCTAAATAGGAAAAGATAGATCTACTATTGTAGATCTTATCCATTTCACACTTACAATGATTTTCTTATTTATGACTTATAGTTAATTGAAAATTCAAGTACACCATGATTAATAATAATCCACTAAATTTTGAAAAGGATGAATTGCATCTTCATAGTCATTCCTAGGATGAATTTGTAGTTATATATTTTTGTGTTATAAACTGAAGTCAATCCTCTTGGGCAAAATCAACACTCTTTTCCCACCCCCCTCCCTCCCCATTAGTGCATGAACCATCAACCTTTTGAGGGCAAACCATCAACATTTGTATTCAGCAATCTAGCTTCTCTCACTCTTTTGATTGGTATCTTTACCATTTTCTCTTAAATTTTCTGCATCACAGCACTCAAGCATTTGCAATCTTCCTTTTTTCCTATGACATTCCAAAATTGACCTTCTGAAAGACATCTGGGTAATTTTAAGGAAGATGGTCAACTTCTTTTAAGGTTGAGTGGAGAAGAGCAAAACTGCTTGTTTATTCACCTGTATTAGTAACTAGGTAGGATTACTAATTCCACAGGGAGAACTGGTTCTGACATAACAAACAGAAACTGGAAGTACGAATAATAGGTCAAACCTATTCACTGAAATGCTGCTTTAGCTCATCAAAGAAGTGTGGCTCAATCTAGCTAAGTAACGGTAGACACCAGAAACAGCTGTGTGTCCCTCATCAGCTGAAAGGTTAGGTAAAATAGCATTAGCCTGTTGATCACAGAGGAGATAAGAAAAAGATGAAAACACTTGTGAAGAGAGGATCAGATTTATCAATGATGTCTAGGTACTGAAATCAAATGCAATCATCAATTATCTCGTCTCTATGACTCCATAGCTGCATACCTGTCCTCTCTGCCTGCCTGTGTTCCAACAAAGAAAGCTGTTCTGTAGCAGAGGACTCACACAGGTGAGTGATGAGGCCACTTCAGATCTTTTGGATTGACCTTGTTTGGAGTAGTGGTCTGAAAGGCTTTCCCACCTTCCCAGAGAGTCAAACAGCCACTGGGATACCCAAGATATTCCAGAAAGAATTTTCTGTTCCTTTCCTGTGAACGTCCGGATTTGTATTTCAAAAACCAAATATGTTACTTGAAATGGGAGTGGAGCCCAACCCACACGACTGCACTAACCACCATTGTCCCCAGCTCTACGATTTTTAAATGACACAACTTTTATCATGTGTTTCAATCAGAAAAGCAAGTTTTGTTATGAACATAGCTTAAGATCAGTGGTCATAATTGTGAATATAAACCTGAGATATTCCAGATATTCTACTTTATTCTAGTTTAATTACTAACTCTTGTGTCATTTCTGTGTCTTTTCTTGTGTACTTTTTACTAGACCCTGCTGCTTTCGTTGTAATGAAAATTTGTGTTGCTTCTCATGTTACTATTACTTTGCCAAAAGTACCAAAGATTTCTTGCATAATGCAAAGGAGGAAGAAATTACTATTTACAGTTCAGTAACTAAGCATGTACTTTTCAGGACAACTCAAAAGCTATCATTGGCCTCAAGTCTTTCTTCCGTAAGTGTCAACATCTACTGTCCAGCTGAGGACATTACTTTCTTGCCAATAGTTCCAAACCTCTTTCTACAGTGAAAATGTTTACCCAATTTATGTGTAAGAAAGTGAGCATTTCCTCTTTAGTAAAGATATTCTCTCTAGCTTATTATGATTTTTATTGTTAGTTAGTTCTTTAGTTTCCCTGCTACTCCTGATGGCCCCTAGCAAATACCCAGGTCTAAATGATAAGAGAAGGAATTCTTATCCTCATTCTTGGAACTTCACTAATACTCTGCATTTTTGTTCTGTGTCTCACTGATATTTTAATTTCTAGCATGTAAATCTAATTTTCTGCCTTTCCTTAAATTTCTTCTTTCTATATGGATTTTGGTATAACAAAACATGATTACTGGATTACCACTCTTTTTCTGACATTAGAATCATAATTAGTATTATCTAATGCTATAGTTATTTTCCTTTTTCATACTTCTGTGTACAAATGCTTCAGTGTCTTGTCTCTCTAAACCCAATGCTAGTTTCCTAAATTCTCTACATTCTCCTTTGCATTGTACATTAAACACAGCTTTAAGGGTTTCTTTTAATTCACATAATACGCTCTTACCTCTTTCCCTCAGCAGCTTTAAGGCCCCATGCTGATGCTACTCTTTTTGTAAGTCCTGTAAAGATATGCACAACTTCTTAGAGGGAGGCTGTTGAAAACAAAAATGCTAAGCTATTGTCTGGGAAATGTTTGCTGCGTTCCTTGAAGAAGAATTTTTTTTTTTACTCTACAACATTGGTATAAGTACCAAAAAGAAGTCTCATATCACTCTCCTTTGTTTTTCTTAAATATCACAAGCGTCTTTGTGAAACTCACTTGTATTGCCCTTAACATGAAATGCCTTTTGTATTCCAGAAGAGATTTTTAATCACACCAGGTAATTTTGCTTGGCTCATTCACTCACATTAAAATTATTTTCTTTCAGATATCCAGCAGCATTACTCTGACATCATTTTGCTAATATGCAGAGAGCAGTGTATTATTCTGTCCTTAATCCAAGACTCACACATCTAGCTGTTGTGAAGTCATCATAGTTACTTTTTTTATTTCTTTCCTTCACTTTCTCCCTTTAAACAATTCAGCTTGTGGTCAGTTATTTTCTTGATTTCACTTTATTCTCTTCTTAAATTTATTCTTTTATTTGTTTTCTGGAATAAAACAGGGTTTGTGAATATCAAGGCTAAATATTTCTCTCTTTACTCTTTTTCCTACCTCTTTGTTATAACATTCTAATGCCTTACATCCCTAGGATTCTTCTGTCTTCAGTGATTTCATATGCCATTCAAACCTCTGTATCTTCTCTTACCAAGTAGAAAGCATTTGACATTAATTCTTGTGTTTTCTTCAGAGTCTGCTTCCATAAATAGGAAATATATATACATTCCAGATGAAACTGTCTTACAGTTTTCAATAGCACACTTAGCAGTTCATGTGTTTTTCTGCATATTAGAAAGCTGTTAGGAAAACAGTTTGGTAAAATAAGCTCTCCTGTAGTTTTAATCTAAAACTCACTGTTAGGTCATATTGATATTATTCATGGAACAAAACTTGAAGGACACTCCTGTTTCTCAGGATGCATCTCTTGATGGCACAGCTGTAGGTAACCATAAAGATATTCATGTCCCACCACACATCTCTGCAAGAGTTTGAATTCTCTAATCCCAAACTATAACACTAAGTAGCTTAGACCCAGAAGTATATAGGAAAACATGAATTTAATACCATCCCACCTACTGGAATATAACATCCCCAGTAAATTCTTCCTTTTACTTCCAATTGATCAACATTTACGGATTTCTATTCAGGTTGTAGTCTTTTGTGAATTCTCATTTTAGATATATAACCCCTTCAGGGCAATTTGCAGTTACTTTTTGCAGAAAAACACGTTGAAGTTAAGCATCACAACACTCCTGTGCATTTACCCCACTATCAGTTTTCTTGATATACTGGAGTATGAACCATGACATAATTTCTACCCAGAGACAAACTCTTTGGAAAAGAGAAATGGCTAAAATTTTCCTTATTGTAGGAAATATTATGAACCAGCATGTCAAAGAGTCCTGTATCATAAAATATTATCTTATTATGTGTACTACATCAACACTGTATCTCTATAACACTGTGGCGTAATAGCATGAGCTCTTAAGAAGATGAAAATTTCGACCTTTATGTTTCCTTTGAGAAAATAAGTGATATTACAGTTCTCTTTGCCTAAGGCAATATGGGACAAACCAGAGAAATTAAACAGAGGACCAGAGAATTACTGATAATGGAATGTAACATGACTGTTACTTTTTCATTATTTTAAATTATTTGGCTGATCATGCAAATCTCATGATAGTGTGGTTCAGTTTTCATAGAAGAATTTTCACACACTGAGTTCTCCAATGCTACTAGTTTATTCGAGTTAAAAATGACAACTGAAAATATTTCTATCATCTAAGTAACTGTAAAGGGAGGAGATAATGTTGTACTTTCACAAAGATTAGCTAACACTTCTCCAGTAATATTTAATTACTTTCCTTCAGGTGGTCTTTAAAATTGATCCTACTCTCATATAACAAGCAATACATATAAGAAATAAGCTTTATGATGGCACCGCAGCAATGCATTCTACATTCTGTGAACATATTTTTTCTTGCAATACAATTATTCCATCAATTGCCTTCATTAATAGGAATAGGATACATTATGTTTGGAGGATAAGGGGAACCGGAGGGCAAATGCTCATAACTACTGGAGTAGATTGTGTATTTATGAATCAGGGTGCATAATATATGTTTACATATAATTTTTAATATAGTTCTATTACCCATAAGAAGCATCTGACATGTGAGAGTAGAGCTCAAGATTAAATGCAAAGGTATCTCTAAGCAAAATACACAGTGAAATACTAATGACACATGTTCAGTAAGATGAAATAACTGGTCAAGATCTGTGCCACAATTTAAAAATTTATGTGTTGATTCATTTCTCAAGAACAAGGGTAGTGGCCAGTTCTAGAACATCAGCCTTTACAAATGGTTACTCTACAGCAGCATATATAAGGAGATACTGCCACGCCTCCTGTTGTGATCAACTGAAGACAAACATAGTATCACACTTACAGTAAAGAAGAATGTCGGCTGAGAGTCGGAAGAAGCCAGACTGACCTTTTACCTGGGACTGTAGTGAGGTTAGTCTGTCATCTGTAATGAAACTATTACATTGAAAAGCAAGCACTGAAGAATTGTCTCCAGATTCTGGGTAAGTGTATCTAAAGTGTACACTGAAGTGTTCTGAGAGGGCAGTGTCATGTTTTGATGGTTTAATCATTCTTTATATGTGCAGTTGTAATACATATAAATTTCTTCTACCATCCTGGTCAAACTTAATGGCAGAAAATCATGGTCCATATCTGTCTTTCTGAGGACAAGGAACAAGTTAACCACGCTATACTCATTCTTCCGTCATTAAAGAGCTGACTCAATCATTACAGATTACTTCTTTCATCAAAATTCTTAGAATGCACGGCCAGGACTTCAACTTTCTGTCTAAAACAAAGGATTTGGGCTAAGTATAAAGTCCTACTTAATACCATATAGAAAAAAGGATTAAAATTATATTTATGAAATTCTAGCATGGAGAATTCCTGGCCTGGAGACAACTGCACACACCAAAATGGGCAAAAACCTTCTTTTCTCAAATACACTTGTTAAAGACTGCTGAATTTTTGAAACTAAAGGTAGGATAGTTGCCCACATTCCTGACCAGGCCATCTTGCTATTGTACCAGACCCAACCACATTCCTTGTCCTTCCTACACCACCATGGCATTGTACCAGACCCAACCACATTCCTTGTCCTTCCTACACCACCATGGCATCCAGGTCTGAGCTCAGTCACACTCGAACCCTGTCCCTGTGGCCTCATGGGGCACAAAACAGCCCACCCCCAAACTCCAGTATGGGTGCTCCGGGCCTGTGTCCACACCTGAGGACATCCCCTGCCTTTGGCCCAGAAGAAGCACCTGGCCCCATGCCACTTCTTTCCCCTGTTTCACTGCAACAGACCCTCAGCACTCAGGTATGGCAGCCCTCGTGAGCCAACAGCATCCTGGATGTGTAGGCAGGGACCAAAGGCCCTATTTAAGCATCCCTGTAGTCAGCCTGGCATGACAAGATGGGGTTTTTTTGGATTACTAAAGTATATTCTGCTTAGCTATCTCCATTTCAAAGTTCTGCTATTATATGTCAATTAGGTATTATTCATAAATATATGCTGTTATCCCACGGTGGTATTATAAACTTATTTTTAATTTTTGTATTTTAAATCAATTCTCAAATGATGTTAATATTAAGTTTGGATTTATTAATTTGTGGATTTCTCTTCACTTTTTGTCTTTGATAACATTTCATTCCAGGAGTTTTGTAGGATTCAGGATCCTTTTAAAATAACCGCAATTATTGCCCTGAGAGCATTTTACCTGGTTTATTGCCTTTAATTGAGGGAAAGTTATCATAATTTTTTTCACCAGAGCATAGTAGCTAATGCTTTGGTGATTTCATAAAATCAATCCAAATAACCAAATGTATCAAAAAAGTAAGGCACAGAAGATTTGGTTCAACAACAACAACAAAAAAAGAGCACGTGCATTAACTAAATAAGGCATTTGAAGGCAGTTCTGCCATAATTATAATTATAGATTAAATAATTTCCATGGCTTTACCCAGCTGGAAGCTGCTTCATGTCTGTTGATACCTCAACAGAAGCCTAAGATCATAGCCAACTTGTTCTTTAAAAATGTACAGAATTAAGACTTGTTTTGCCTGGTTTCATAAATCTATGATGAATTTGAATTAGCTGTGAATATTTCTTTCTGACATTGTAAAGAATTAGACCTATCTGAGTTACAATTAATTTCAGTTTAATATCTTGTGTACTTGATCGTAAAGGGCTGCTATCACAACTAGCACAAAAGCAGGTACTTACAGCATAAACATCTAAGGTTAGTTAAGATAAATTATATGCAGAGTCTAAATGAAGATTGTAGAAATCAGGTAAATGTTGTATTAGTACCATCAGTTTGTACACGGACAAATAACAGCGTGAACATTTCACTTTAATGCTGAGTTTACTTGCATGAATGCTGGTGCATTTAGTGTACTCATAGAGCACATTGATAAACACTTTTCAAGGATGTTTTCTCCTCTACACACTTTTCCTATAGCCATACCTTCCAAGCACTGAAATGGTCCATAAAGACAACTTCTTGTGGAAAACCTTTTTTATTTCATAGACTCATAGAATCATAGAATGGTTTGGGTTGGAAAGGACCATGGAGGTCATCTAGTCCAACCCCGCTGAAGTGAGCAGGGACATCTTCAATTAGATCAGATTGCTCAGAGCCCATCTAACCTGACCTTGAATGTTTCCGGGGATAGGAAACATCACCTCTCTGGGAAACCTGTTCCAGTGTTTCACCATCCTCATTGTAAAAAATTTCCTCCTTATATCTAGTCTAAATATACCCTCTTTTAGTTTAAAACTATTACACCTTGTCCTATTGCTACAGATCCCATCTTTATTAAAGGGCCCCTTTATTTATTGAAAGGCCTCAATAAGGTCTCCTCAGAGTCTTCTCTAAGCTGAACAATCCCAACTCTCTCAGCCTCTCTTCATAGGGAAGGTGTTCCAGGCCTTTGATCATTTAAATGGCCTTCCTCTGGACCCAGTCCAACAGGTCCATGTCTTTCCTGTGCTGGGGGCTCCA
This sequence comes from Dromococcyx pavoninus, assembly GCA_033558185.1. Taxonomy (NCBI): domain Eukaryota; kingdom Metazoa; phylum Chordata; class Aves; order Cuculiformes; family Neomorphidae; genus Dromococcyx; species Dromococcyx pavoninus. The sequence goes on along the minus strand of JAUMJL010000199.1, from coordinate 2,727,768 downwards.
CAGCTGGATGCAATATTCTAGATGTGGTCTCACCAGAGCTGAGTAGAGGGGCAGAACCACCTTCCTTAATCTGCTAGCAATACCAGGATATGGTTGGCCTTCTGGGCTGCAAGAGCACACTGCCAACTCATGTCCAGCTTCTCATCCATCAGAACCCCCGAGTTGTTCTCCGCAGGGGTGCTCTCAATCTCTTCATCCCTTGCCTGTATCTATATCGAGGGTTGCCCTGACCCAGGTGTAGGAACTTGCACTTTACTTTGTTGAACCTCATGAGGTTTTGACATTTTGAACTTGACATATTTCTTAATAATAATGAACGTATCACAACTTAACTTAAGGTCCAGAACTTTTGGAAGATGCAGAGTATGCACATTTCCAAGCAGAGTCTATGGCATTAGTGTGATCACCCTGGCATAGCACTAAAACCAAGCTTGTAAGTTTTGTTGAATAGGATTATCTTCCTTCCAAACACATGAATGTAGTTCTCCATGACTATCTCCTTTTATTTAGGTCAATTTTAATTTAGAAATCATACTGCGGCACCACAGATTTTTTCACATTCTTTTGTATCCTTTTACATTAAGCTAAGAGAAAAATATAGCATTAATGCTCTTGTTCATACTTACAATTACTCTCATTAAAACATCAATACTTTTTAAAATCTGTCTTCTTCAGAAAGTGCTTCAGTCTGGATATTTAACTTTAGTTGTTTATTGAGATTTGAATGTAAACAATGTCCACTCACCCCTACTTAATTCTGAGGTGGAACCAGACAAGTTCATTCTCCTATTTTTAAAGACATGTTTATAATGCTTCTTTATAACATTCAAGGATATGAAATGAAATAAGGAATTATAGTCATCTCCAGAGACAGTCCCCAAAAGTGATACCCAAATCCAGATTCCTATCCACTGTTGAATAATTCCTAAAAATTGAGGTTTAAATTCTGCCTGCTTACCAATCCAGTATATTTTTTCCCATGTTGATTACAACTCTCTGTAGGGATGATGTGAAATAAATCCTAAGAATCTGTATATTTCCTGGTTTAATACAGTTAGTTCTCCTTACATATGTGTTTTAATTTGGATTTATATATGCTTAAATTTTTGATGACCTTGTCCTCATCCAAAACATTACGTATCATAGTGGTATGTTTTCAAATTCTTGTAAATTTCTCTGTAGATTGAGAACCAACTTGAAAATTATGTGCAAGTAGTAGAGAGGTTGCACACATTTATCCAGTGATGGTTGCTTTCTCAAACAAACAGGCAAAAAAATTTCCAAAGCACAGACTGGAAACTGAGGAGGGCTTTTCTGCTCCTAGTGCATGTGACAAAAATCACTGCCCCTGAGGTATGTGATGGTGCCAAGTAAGCAAATACTTTGTGTTACACATATATAGGAAAAGTGATCTGTGATGCTATATGGGAACCTATACCATTGCTAATCCCTGAATTCAATTTATCACAAGCCTCCTTTGAATGACCTAACAATTTACTCCTACCTTTTGTTTATTATCTTTTACTATCATATACACAAGCAGGCTCATAATTAAAACTCACTGCTCCCTCAGTCCTGCTTAAGTTTCCTAAACGCTTCTGATCATGGAATTTAGCAAACCCCTGTTTGAAATTCAAGTATACAAAGAAGATCAAATTTTCTTATCACTTAAAAAAATACCCCAAGAAGTCTGGAAAGCAGGAATTTTCTTTACAGGCCTTTATGGTAATTCATATCTTATCCAGGTGTCCACCTATTCTGTCTTTTTCCAGTTTCTGCTAAATTACTTTTACAGGTCTTTTCCACAGATGCTCTGTAGAGGACCTCTTAATATCTGTGTACACATTTGCCAGCAGGCAGTCACTAGATACTAAGGAAGTTTGCTGTTGTTATTAAACCAGTTACTTTCCTCTTGGGTGTTTTTACTAAAACCCACCTAAAAATCTTTAGCTTTTATTATATTAATTTTTGCTGTAGTCAGAAATTTTCTTTTGTTAAACTCTCCAAAGTAAGGATCTCTGGTAAGGCAACATACATTATTCTCAAGGTATCTCTCATCTAACTACTATCAGTAAGTTAAATAAGTTAAGTAATATATACCTGACGAAAATGTGTTTGGTTCCTGTATTATGGAATATATCCTTAGAAATACCCCATCGAAACACCAGAAAAAGGTTGACTACCTTATCAATGGCACAAATTTAGGTATTTTAGATAATTAACAGCTGAAAAAAAGGTTTTAGGCACCACTGTCAGCATTTTTTCCAGTAAAAACATACAGTACTTAAATTAAACCTTCACAAAAGTATCTAAAATAAAAACTTGGAAGCTGTTTTCATAAGCAATTTCTTAGTTTAGGTCATGAAATTGAAAATTAATTTTTTTTTTGACAGGTATCTAAAAAGCTCAAAGAAATCTAAAACTATGATTTCCACATCCGCTTTCTTGTAAACACATGGAGAAAATTTTCATATTAGAGATGTCAAAGACACGTGAATTTCTCTGCTATCCTGTAAATCTGACTAGACTTAAGGTTCTACAAACATTTACAACAACAGATTGTTAGTGTTAGTGTTGATCCAGCTACATAAATTATTTTCCTTCATGAACTTGGTCCTTTCTTCTGCATATCTATTGTAGTTGCCTGACAGGAATATTTCATAATTAAATAATGTATGCCTATGCTTAAAAGGATCATTTGTGAGCAACTGAAACAGAGTAAAGGCCAATCATAAAACATCCTCTCTATGATATTTGGGATCTCACAGTTCCAGTAGAGAGAAGTGAAACTAAAGGCAATTAACAATACCTTAAATGCTCTTCCAGCAAACCTTTACCTCTGCAATTGTTCACAGAATTCAATAAAGTTAGAAAGTACTCATCAGAGTACATCAGAATGAGTTAAAGGTTGACAATCTGCCCTTACATAAGAAGGTTGTTGACCCCTCTTAAGGAATATGAATGACTCAATTAATCCTAGTTGTACAATGAGTAAGTGGCCATGATATATACTAGCAAAACATTTATGTTCAGGTCAGGGTCAGCCCCCACTGGCTTTGCACTTAATCATATATCTCTCTCCAGATTTTGCTGAGTGCAAAAATATCTAAAGATCTGTATTGCTCCAGTTGACCAGATACTTCTCTATCATAAGAAGAAGAGAAAATCTCCCTGAGCAGTGGCTCAAGTGTGTATTCAGAACACAATTAACCTCACTGCTATTCTGAGGCCAGCACAGAGTGCATTCAATTCAAGATTTCTTCAGGTTATAAGATCCCTTCCCTTCACTAAATTATTCAAGAGGAAATAATTTGCCTGATTTCGTAATCATAATTCAGTTAATCTATGGAAAAAAACGCTTACTGAATAATTTTTTTAATTAATTTTTAAGTTAGTAGGGTGAAAACATTTTATGTCCCTGAGATTTTCTGTACATTGCCACTGTAGCTTCTTGTTCTTATGCTTTCCTAAGCATAGATTATGCTACTTGTTAGTGTTAACTTCTTATGCTAACAAAAAGCCTCAATTGGCAAACAGTGGAGAACAGGTGGAATCAATAGGCATGAGTAATATACACTAGAATCAATAACATATTCTTTACAAGATCATGAAACACTCAAGAGTATCATGCTGTATATGTGTTAGGACATAATGAAATAAATATCTTCCAAGCCAACTACTGAAAGAGAAGCTGGCAAATGTCATGTTTTGACTGAAAACAGCTTCATTTTAGAAAAATTACTGTATAGACTCATGATTCCAGTCAAAATGTAATAAAGAGAATAATTGTCTAAACATAGTATTGTGGTTATGTTCTAAAAAGTTTTCAAAACTACACAATATTCACTACATTAAGAAAGTTCCTCCATGAAATTATATTTTGAAACCATACTGATATAAACTAATTTCTTTCTTCAAGAATTTATTTCTTTAAGCCGTTTATGTTTCTGTCTCTAAAAAGAAAGGAAGCTTCAGAGAATCCAAATCAACAATTGTGTTTGAAAAAGTGACTTGTTCTGAGGCACTTGCATTCCCACTGAATTCACTATGTGATGTCACAAATTGCACACTCAACTGTAAATCTTACAAAATGATCGTGCTTATTTTGCTGAAATAGAACAACTGTTCGTTCCTAGTCATCTTAAATTCTCACTCCCAAAAGAACTTCTCAATTAGAGGGATCTAGTGAGTGAGAAACAAGTTAAAGTGATCAAAGACAGATGACTGGACTCCACTACCATAAAGAGCCACTTTCCAAAGAGATATATACAAAAATTTTCATATATGTCCTGGTGAACCTATCATCTCTTGCACTCATGCAGTCATCAGATCCCAGAAATATTGATTGTAAGGGACCCTTGAAAATCATCTAGTCCAGCTTCCTTTGACCCTTACACTCCAAGACTTTCTAGAGAAAGCCATGAGGCTGATCAGGTTCTCCAAGTCCAAATCCTAGTATTTTTAAAAATGAATGTAGAGTTACCCCTTTTTTTTTCAACCTGGAATCTCTCTCAAGGCTTATGCCTTTCCACAAATAACTGATACTGGCCTCACAATCATAATAGTCAACTTTTTCAGTGCCCACATCTGGATTTGAATTGAGCCAACAAAATCTTCTCACCTCCTCCATAGGCAGTGCATGATAAAAAGTTTATCTGTGCCTTGCATATGGGTACAGATGTAAATTCAAACAGGGATTGGTGTACGTGTGAGTTTCCTCTACAGGCAAATATGTTAGATTGTAAAAACTTCAAAAAACCCTGTAGCATAGTTATACGCATCCAATGCAAAGAAAGAGAAAAAAATAAACCAAAAACAAAACCAAAAAACTCACCCATAATTGATATAAAGCCTGGCAAAATTTTCCAGATAACTGATTGCAATATGTCTTGTGTGCCAAAACTCTGTCCCCTACAAATCTGCTCCCTTTGCTAAATAACTGCTGTTGTTGGTGTCTTTCAACTACTTTCCCCATAAATGAATTTCAGCTGGCAACAAGGAAAAATGCTTGGGGTTTTTTTATGAAACTGATGACATCTTTAGTTCAATTATATACACAGCTGCTGTGGATAAGTGATGTTGTGCCAAGTGCATCCCATGCTGCTGTGTTTCCCTTTTTCATGCACACTGTTTCCTTTCCATTCTCTCTGCAATAATAAAAAAGAAATCACCAAAGCTGAATAGAAAGGACTTGTTTGTTCTCATTTTTTGCTTAGGGACGAAGACAGAATGAGCCCACAACTGAGAAGGTTTGGCTAGAGGGACACAGCTTTCCTTAGAAGAGCCTATTCAGGGAAGAGAATGAAAATAATGGGCTCATACTCTTTAATGCAAAGTCTGGTGAAGATATTCAGGAAATGATGGCATTGTGGTAGACTTCATAGGGAACTGTATACAACAGAAGACTGCAGCCATCACCAGTTTGCTGCCACTTTAAGATTTGTTCTATTAAGTCAAAACCTGAAACAATTTGAATGTTGATATAATTGTAAGAGATGCTTAGGACTGGGTTTTGAACTTCTGAGTAAGGCAAGGGAGGTCTGTACAGATAGTGATGAAGACAAGTATCAGTTATGCAATAACCTCATTTAAGTCAGCATTTCCTATAAAGTTCTTGATAAAACCACCTTTCCCTTTATAAAACCGCTTCCAGTTTCTTTTCTTTGTTTAGCTTTCCCGGTCTAGCATTTTGTGTCAATTCCGCATTTTGGTAATGTCATTTTATATTATCATTGGTTTACCAGGGAATAATGTGAATCATCAGTTTAGTCACCTCTAATATTGGCCTCTTACTGAGCAATAAATTAAAAAAAAGTAATGAAACAAAAAAAACCCAACCCTCATTATTTTAAATCCGATGCAATAGGCCATGTACGTTCAGGCATTTAAACATTTTTTTGAGAAACTTCAATAAATAGACTACAGAACATCAATACTAAAATATTTTACCTAGTTAAAAGCTGTTACATTAGTTTGCTAATGTTCTCCAAACCAATACTAGTAGGGAGGAAATTTTCATTTTCTACTCATAGAGTATGTATATCATTTCTATCTTGTTCCAAACCCGTGAATGGCAGATGAACCTAGAAGAAGAAGTGGGAAAAAATTAATTCCAAACTAAGAAAATATTTTTATTTCTTTTTTTCTTTTGATGAAGTTGATACATAGTTGATACACAACCCGCGCTACTGTACATGACTTTCGCAATACTTAAATTTCCATCTGAACCAGAATTAAATTTTCAATTTCATATATCAAATATTTTAAGAGAAATAATGATTTCACAAATCACAAGAAATGTGCTTTGTACTTTGGACTGTGTAAAAGCTGAGTGATTAAGAAAATGTTCTCCATTCACTCAAGCTCTAGAAAACCCAACTTTCTTTAGTTCTTTTGTCTGAGACAATTTGAGCTCATCTTGTTCTCTCAAAATCTCACAATATTTATCAGCAAGGAGTGGAACGATCAGCAAGTATATAATTTCCTGTAAGGGTAATTTGAATAACAAGCTGGATAACCAGTCTGTTAAAATATTTTACACAAATTACACATATTTCCTGTCAAGATACCTTATATTTCAGTGATTACAGCATTTACCAAAGCTCTAAAACATGCAGATCCAAAAATTCTCAGGAAGTAGAAAATTAAATTATTGCTCTCTTAGTTCTTCTCAGAGCGCAAAACCAGTATTAATCACTAATTTAAAGAAGGTAACTTCTCTTTCATTATATCTGAGATTCCAGGCTTGGATAGTTTTGCAGTCAGTGCCATTCACACCTTCAATCTGACTTGGCACATACATTCAGAATGAGTGAAAATTCATATTAGAGTGAAAAAAACAAATGTCCAGTTCCAGAAAAGGTAGCTTGCAGAGGCTTGGAGTCCATACCCCCAGGGAACATTTAATGTATGTGGAAACTGAAATGGGTTGGGGGAAACTTTAATAGAGCAAGCACGCGAAAACTTGGCAGCAAGTAATTTTCATATTCAATTTCATTAACGCCAATATATGTCTATATGCACCCAGGTGTGCACAGATACATAAAAAAGGGTGCTACTGTTATTCTGAGATCATGCGAGCAGGTCAATTCATATTTCATAAAATGCAGAAGGGGGATTCATAACTTTACATAACATACAGATTTTTTTTTTAGTAAGACAGAAGTACATACTCATTTTCTATATTGAGAATTTAAAATAAATAAGTGACAAAACTATTCCCTTAGGCTCATTCAGAAAATACAAACATGATTATATAGAACAGAACGTGGCCCTCTGCTGAGTTTCCATGTGCTTCTCAGAAGCGCGTATTTAATTATTCAAATGAACCATTATGTAATTAAAAAAGAAATCCTGTGGTTATAGTTATGCATGATCTTTCCTAAAAAATCCTATGATATTAGTTGCTTTGGAGCTGAATTCTGACATTCCTCTCTTGCATAATTTGCACAAATCAAGTAAGTTTGTTCCATAAACCTATTCATGTCTTTAATCAAAGGCTTCTTCACACTCTACTTAATTTCTAGTAGAGCTTTGGGAAGTTTTCAGGTAAAGGCATATTTATTTCAGGGAGTTGTGGTAAGAATATAAGCTCAAACATTCAAACAACAAACAGCCAACCTAGGAGAAAATTGACTTTTAATGTCCATAATTCACAGGACTGGAAAGCCAGAAAGTGTGTTATGCAATGACTGCAGGAAAGGTTTACATGGGTTTTAAATCGTTGTAATAACTATACATATTACTGTTCCAAGGGATATAAAATGTGGTGCTTTAAAGTAAAACTTCCTTCCGTTGCAGCTTTCTAGTCTAAACAGCTGTCCATATTGACTCTTCTCCATGGGGTCTTAAAAGTGATGGTAGAATCATCAACAAGCACTGTCTCCACGTATAAAAATAGTAGATAACAAAGGCTGATTACTGCCTCCTAGAATATCTACACATCTACTTGAAAAAAAAAATATCTGATGCTTTCTATATTATGCTCCAGAACTGTCCCATTGTGATATATGTGAGAATTGCATGAACATAAAGTAATCTAAGCATATTTCCATTTACAATCTCTTATTGAAGATATCTTCAAATTAAGTTAGATAGTCAGCAATGTAGATTTCATATGCTACTTCTGATTTGTTGTAGGGATATGGGACATTCAGATCATTAGAGCTCAAGTCAGTTCTTTCATTTGGGAATATTCTAGCATTAGCCTATAATATATATATATATATAAATAATAATATTTAACCTCTGTGGATTTCATCAAATGTCCCATTAAGTGTAAAGTTTAAGAGACAGAAAAGAGATTGTCTGCGTACTCCTAGTGTTATTTGAAGTACAGTTTCCCAGATAATTAACAAAAGAAGGGGTCAGGAAAGATTCAGTGTTTGAACCTTATCTAGGATGCAATTTTCCAGCCAAGCAATGAGGCATGTTTTTCTTGTTTATATTCAATCCCTATATATTTACCCAAGCAGTTTTTCCTCAGGAGGTCCACAGAGGGATTTTTGAGACTGGGTTATAAAGGATAGGGATACAACAATTGTATTTTATTCACTAAATCACTACCATATTTTGGAATTTAGATAACTTGCCATGTATATGCCAAAATGATAAGAAATTTAAGATAATGTCAAATATCTTGCTATATGCCAAGTGCATCATTGTTGGGCTGAAAAAGATTTACTGGCTAACTATTGCATTAATTTGCAACAATAGCAGATTTTTTTCCCATTGCAATTTAAAATGTATTATATTTAGTATATACAAAGATGGTTGTCTAAATATCAGTTTGATTTTTATACAATAATAAAAGAGAATCGGCCAGATTTACATCCCTATTTCAGCAAAGAACCTCAAAGGACACTGAAATGAAGAATGAGATTGTTTCCATTCACACAACCATATTTCACTTCAACAAGTTGCTGACACAGCACTAAAAATGTACAAAAACTGAATTCCAACTTTGTGCTGACAAACAATTTAAAAGGTGTACTTCACTGAAGTGCATGGTGGCCAATGGTGTTTTGCAAAGAGTGCAGGCCTTGTTGTGGCCATTTCACATCTTCATTAAATTTCCAACAATATTAAAAATTTTCTGTAGCTCATTAATGCAACTTTTGTATGATCAGGTGAAATGTATATTCTTGTCTTCCCACCACCTCTCACCACCACTACTTTTTGCAGGAATTTTTTTTTGTTTATTGCTTGTTTATTACAAATTAAATTATTATTGTAACAATATTTTAGTAATATTTATTACATAAGATATTTTAACAGGATCTCATTGTCTGTCTGCAAACAGAACAAAATTAGTACTTCAGGTCATTGGAAATCCTACATTCTTAATATTGGAAAGAATGCCAGATCTGGATTCGTATGAACCAAGTAGTGAGCACAGGCCTACAATATGATGATAATGATTGTCATCACAATCGTCAGCAAATCAGCATGGGAAGGGTTTTAATACTTTGTCAAAGGACAGACTATTAAGGAGAAAAATTATGAATAACACAGTATTGTCTTTGTGAGTATCTGTGACCATCTCTTTCCAAGTTTTTGAAGCATTTCTACAGAAAATACAAACCTATTTGCTTGATCAGAGTGGAATCTCAGAAAGTAAAAGTAGAAGCTGTCACAAAAAAGAAAAAGCAAACAATTCTGGCTCAGGTTACTTGCCGAAATCCTTCCTAGTTGTTTCTTTTAAATACAAGTTTGTTAAAGAGAGCACAAATTCTGGACACTGACTGTGGCTTGATTTTTCCCGTTCTTATTTAGGAAATGCTCCCCCTTCTCCCTTCCCACTCCCCTCTCCCTTAATGGAAGGGAGAAGACTTAACTATTTGAATTAAATTTTGTATTCAAGCTTGATATAATTTTCTTATGATCACAGGAACTCAGACTAATGTTTAAAGGACTCCTTATAGCCTTATTATGCATGGAATTGTAAAACACATCAATTGTTGTATGTATTTATCTCTTCTGAAGAAAAGGAGTGCTGCGGGCCTCCACTCTCAGTTTATTCATCATTACAAAAATTGAGATTTAGGCATGTCGATTTATATTTCCTCTGAAGAGTGAGAAATATAAGAACCATTGATTTTTGTCTGAAATTATCTCACGAAACCATTTGCCGTTTGACAACAATTCTTTAATGCTTGACCTCATACCTCTCCAGCTATTTCTCTGGCTCAAAACCTGAGCTATATGATGAGCAACCCCTTATTTCAGTACATCTACTTCTTTCAGACAGAATAAGATTGCTTTGAGCACATTGTTCTTCTTTCAACCATCAAAACTCCTGCTTGATTAAAAAGTAGGAAATGTTAGCCATCATAACAGGTTTCCTGTCACTTTTGATTTTTATTCGTCTCCTTCAGCCTGAAATTCAGAAATCTACTTTTGACCTCTGTTGCACACCCACTATCTGTACCAGCTCTGGATTGCTGGCAGAGTTTCTGCACTCCACTCCTCTGATAGCACGGTGATCTTCACCCCATCTACCATGACAACAGCTTTATGGAATGTGTGAACAGTTCCTCATCACTGAAATTCTCACTAGATTCCTTTGCTGCATTTACTGGTCTAAGTCTCCTGGACTGAATGACAAAATTACCGTAAAGCAGTCATCTTTTGCTATTCTATTCAAATAGCTATATCCATTTTCCCACCCTGCAGGATCAAGAGGGCTCTGTATTTCAGCATTCTGTCACTCTACTCCTCTCCATTCCTATTTCTCTTTTCCTTTATATTCTCTGATCATTTGATACATATTCCATGGCTTGATGGTTATCTTCCATCATTACCTGGCTTTTCATTTTACATATATGTTAAATAAATTTGTATAAGAAACTAATAAAAGGAAAGAAATATTTTCAAAAACTTCTTTCAAAAAAGACTAGAAATCTTTCACTGGTATTGTTTCATACAAGCAGACATTGTCAGATAATATCTTGTTTCAATGGATTTCAAAATAAAATGCATTGTGAGATTTTAGGACAATACTATAATTATTGACACGATCATGTTAACATTTATTAAGGTGCAAGATGCTTCCAAGAAATAATCTTTGTCTGTTTTGTATTCACCAGAGAAGTTTATTGAGTATATTGCAACCCCAATGAACAGCAACGCATGGGCAAGTGCTGCACCAGGGATAACATGACCCATCTATACCTCTAAAGCAGACCTGATCAGGCAGTTCTCCTGTGCCCATGATGCTGCCAACACTGACCAGAATTTGTAAGATACAACAAAAATCAGAGTTTAGGGAATAAATATGCATACATGCTCTAACTTTGTGGCCAAAACAAGACTACAAGGAGACAACACATCTGTATTCATTATAGATGAGGTATAATGAACAAAATGCTGTATGAGGTGATTTGTATAGTTGTTTTAAAGGGTTAAGAGGGCAATTGCTACACATTCACATAATATTTATTGGTGGGATATAGATTCTTATTAATGCATTTAGCAAAATTCATGTTAGTCATCATCCAAATATTCTCTAGCTAAAATTATAGAATCACAGAATCATTTAGGTCAGAAAAGACCTTTATAATCAAAGAGTCCAACCACAAACCTAACACTGCCAAGTCCATTAATAAACCATGTTCCTAAGCACCACATCTACACGTCTTTTTAATACCTCCAGGGACAGTGATGATGGTAGGTTCTTAAAATCTGTTCTTTTATTTCACATAAGAAATGAAAGGTTAGTTGTGACTACCTAGAAATACAAGGTAATAGTCGTTAGACTAGTTATATAAATCAGGGATTCTTTATAAATTCCATAGGCCTTGACATTCACATTTCTTTCCCATAGTTTTTAATGCTTAATATCATAAGTATCGGTAAAATTACTTTCTGCTTATGTAGATGATAAGGTCTTTTCCCTGAGGGTCTAAAACTGAATTATTCAGTGCTCTCTGACAACACTCAAGACAAATTAAATAAAATCAAAATGAATCCTGATGACTTTCCCCTTATATCCACATTTTAAAATCATACGCCCTGACAAGAAAGGCATTACCCTCTCATATGGCCCAATTAGGAGAACTAAAGACTTGAGGTCATATTATTTGCTATGGCAATTTCCTGTTGAACTACATTGGAATGATCTGCCAAAAGTCTGGCTGTATTCCCAGCCTTAAAGCTCATGCACAGGGATTTGATAGTATGAGAATAAAAAAGGACTTTGATGTAAAAAAAATTACATGATTCAGAAATAATTAATGATAAAAATTGGGGGAAGGAGTTGTCACATTTATCACACAGAGCAATAAAAGTAGACATTTCTGTCTTATTTACTTGGAAGGTAAGATTAGTTACAGAACTGGTATAAGGAAGTTCACTCTTTTCGAAGGTCACAGACACCCAAAAATCACCTAGAATTAAACTGAAAATATTTTGGATTTATTAATTTTTTAGTCTGATTTTGTTTATAATACTTTTCAAAATCTTTATCTGAAGCTCCAGTTCAATACTTACAAAAATTTTCCAATTTTACACGAAATAAGAACAAAAGAACAGCTTAACCTTTGAAAGATTTCCTATAGAAAGATAGCTGTCACATTTGGATTACTGACATTAATCAGTCAGAATAAACATACTACTAAAAGGCCTTGCCAATAATAAGATTGCTTACATACCAGATAATTAATCATATACTTACATACCAGTCTTTTAATCAATCTAATCCTCTATAAATACTCATCAATAAAAACAAGGGAAGAGTCCCATCTAACTTTATTTCTTTGCCTTTTAAACTGCTATGACGGAAAACATAACTTCCAGCCAAGTTATCAGAAACATTTTTTTAACAGCATTTTAATCATAAAATGAAAAAAAATATTTTTTCATATTACTCTCATTCACATATCTCACCATTTGGTATGAAAATGAAAAAATAACTTCAGAGAATTTGCACTGAATAAGTCAGTGAATCTAAACTGCCATTATAAAACTTCGTCACAGAAATATCAGGTATTCTGGTTATGTATGTGACATAAATGAATGCTTTTAAGTTAGAGAGAAAAACTGAAACAACAAGGTGTATATGGTGCTATTTGGGGTATTATTTCTAAAAAAGTAAAAAAGATGTTGCCTTCAATAATTATTCTGGGGTTTTTTTGACAAGTTTATATCTTAAAACGTTCACCTAGTTGAATGCTGACAATAGATATTATTACATTATTTGTTACTTATCCTGTTACAGAATCATCACGATTTTGATTACTGTGTAAAATTATAAGCACAATTTTTATCCCAGAGACTTTAAAAACTAGAAAGGAAAACCACAAACAAAGAGTGAAAACAAAAGGTGCACCAGAAATGCAGCAGAAAGCATGAAAAAACCTCACGTTTGTATACTTTACTGTGCAGATGTCTCGAAAAAATAAACACTAGGTTTCCTCCCTTTCATTTCCAACATATATTGTTACAGAGTTTACCATTTCACTGGAATTGTGGGGCAAATTTCTATGTATCAACAGCAAACTGATTGTCAGTATGGAATTAAAATCCTCTTAACTCAAAAATATTGTTCACAATTACAAGGAACCCAGTAAGATGAAATTTGCATTCTTTGGGCTGTGTTTAACCCTCACTAAAATTCTAAAATGGAGAAGAGGTATAAACTTATTTTAATAGGATCACTCCACAGTATTTTATGTGTCGTACCACAATCCCAACACTGACAACAGTAAAATGAAACTGTTTAAGAAACTATAACAATGTGATACAGAGGAACAGTTTAAAGAAGCAGTTATTTAATTAGTTTGAGTATTAAAAATAATTACTTAAATAAAATTAAAATAAGTATAATAATTGCGTATAAAAATAAAATTTTCCTTTTCTATTTTCCTAAGAAAGAATGGACAATGTTTCAAAATTTATCAAGTTGAAAGCTGAGGAGTCAAGATAAACAAGTATAGGTCAGTGTTAAAAAAAAGGGACTTGATGGCATTATTTAGCCTTCCGTTACATATAATAGAGGAAAAAAAATTATATTCAAATGTATACTGAAGTCCAGAAAAACTGACTTGGAAATTGTTCCTTAGACTATCTGGATCACTGTGAATGGAGACAAATAATAGACTTCATGTTTGCTTCCTTTTTCAGCATTATGCCCTGACAGTTTACTTCACCATTAATTTTCTAGGTAATTTTGTGCCTGTAGCACTAGCAGTAGCGCTAATGGTAGTGCTAGCACAAACAGCAACTTTCTAGTCCTATTAACAGACTAAGATTTTGATATATTTCACTTTACATACAAATAGTCAAAGAAAACTCTAGTGTCTTGTATCTGTATGTGTTAGACAGTACTGTGTCAGCCTGTCCATTAGGAACCATGTGCTCTCCAGGTAGATCAGACCTGGACTTAATACAGTAATAATACTACACATCTTCTGTACGCATTCAAAAATTCATTTTGATGCTGTTTTAAAATGACCAGATAGGTACTCCAAACATTTCACTTCCGTTTTCATTACATTACTTCAGCTTAACAATGGGCTGAGGAAAACAACAGAAAGCAAGCCTGTCCCTCCACTCCCCACCCAACAGTGCCTTACCACTAATTAAGCACATAGAACAAAATCTACAGTCAAACCTCATGCCTTGAAGAACACCTTGTCAAGCCTTGCCCTTCTTAAATAAATGATCTGCATACATAGATGTAGCAATAAACTCTGAATTTGGCCCCTGTTACTGAACATTGAAAACAATGGAGTAAATTGATAGGCGAGCGTCTCCCAGACCTATCCTGCTTGATAAACGTAAAAAATGTATGGGCAAAGTCAACATATGACATCCTAAAACTCTTTAATGTAAAGATCCCAATAACAAAAGACATGGGAAAGTGGAGAAGGCTGCTTAGAATACTAATTTAATGACAAACTTATACTAAATTGCTTTAAAGTAATCATCTCACAGATTTCCTATTTCTTTATCATCTGATGAGATCCATAAAGGGCAACCTTTGTTTAATAGCAACATCTGACATTTACTACTATGCCTCAGATAGACAGTGTCCCTTTCAATTTATGAAGTCATAACTGCATTGTATCTCTTTTCAGGAGAACAAAGTGTGGTAACTGAGTTTATTTTCCAAATACCAAAATTATGTTTATGCCACACAAGAATAGCTCCACAGTGACCAGCAGAGGAGATTTTTCATATAGTGGACAGACTTTTCAGTATAACGTATGTGATTTTGAAAAGAATAAAGTACTGTCTGCAAAATAAATATAAGTGATGAAAGAATGTAATCAAGGCCTTTCATAAAGGTAAATACCCAATTGCTGTATGGATTCCACTAGGGTCTGTTGGAGTCAATTGTATCTAAACCATAAAACTCTGGATGGGCTATCATCATAGAGTTCTTGATTTTAGTTTTTATCAGAGAACTGTTTGAAAGCAAAATTTCATCTAGTGTTTCTATACAATATTGAATGTTCCAGGCATTCAGAAGTAATAAGCAGGCTTATAACTGTCTTAAAAAGTCATAAGATTTTATAAAATGGTACAATTTGCATTTGAATTACTTTGTGATTTCTGCATTCAGAGGGTACATTCATATATTGTTTTCAACATTTTCATGGAAGGAGTCTTTTCTCCAAACTCATTAATACTTTAATATTTCTAAATTATCTGGCTCAGATACGTCAGCAGCACTGCTGTCTTTGCCTTGTTCCTGACACAGATGTCACGTAGGACAGGTGTTAGGCAGATGTAAATGTAAATGTGATCACAGCAGGCCCCGACCTGCATAACTTTCTAAGACATCTGGCACACACAAGTCTTCAGCAGCAGACCTTGTTCTGCACAGCTTCTGCCTTCAGCCACCCCCGCTGTTACAGTCATGGAAGAGACTCCCAGTAACACAACTATTTCAGCCATTTTTTTTCTGAATTATGTTAAGTGTATTTATTTTTACAAAATAGGCATAATTTTACATTGTCTTTCACAGTACCATCCTTTTCATAGTCCAGATCTTATTTGTGCAGATTTAAGCTTACTTATTCAATGTAATTGTCTTTTTGGGTTTTATAATGACCTCTGGAAGATGAAATCACTGTTAATAAACAGTCCTTTTTCTCTTAGTTTTGTTTTTACAGAATTCAGAAATAAGCTGAAACTAAAATGAAACTTTTGGTTTAGCAACTATTTCAAATTACACAGTATCTCATGCCAAAATAATCTTTGAGTGAATGTTCATCAGACTCAACAAGATCAGCACAGCTATGGAAATCTGCTGAGCCACTTGGACCCTCAGAAGTCTATGGGGCTGGATGGGATCCATCCTAGGGTGATGAGAGAGCTGGCGGATGAGCTTGCTAAGCCGCTCTCCATCATCTTTCAACAGTCCTCACCGGAGAGGTCCTGGAAGATTGGAAGTTGGCCAATGTGACGCCCATCCACAAGAAGGGCCGTAAGGATGATCCAGGTAATTACAGACCTGTCAGCCTGACCTCGGTCCCAGGTAAAATTATGGAGCAGATAATACTGGGTGCAATCATGCAGTACCTGCAGAACGACCAAGAGATCAGGCCCAGCCAGCATGGGTTTAGGAGGGGTAGGTCCTGCCTGACCAACCTGATCTCCTTTTATGACCATTTGACTCGCCTGGTGGATGAGAGGAAGGCTGTGGATGTGGTATATCCGGACTTCAGGAAGACCTTTGACACTGTCTCCCACAGTAGACTCCTAGAGAAGCTGGCAGCCCGTGGCTTAGATGGGAGCACTCTGTGCTGGCTTAGGAATTGGTTGGATGGCCGAGCCCAGAGAGTGGTGGTGAATGGTGTCTCATCCAGTTGGCGGCCGGTCACTAGTGGTGTCCCCCAGGGATCAGTGTTGGGTTCGATCCTGTTTAATATCTTTATTGATGATCTGGATGAGGGGATTGAGTCCATCATCAGCAATTTTGCAGACAATACCAAGCTGGGAGGAAGGGTTGATCTGTTAGAGGGTAGGATGGCCCTACAGAGGGACCTGGACAGATTGGAGAGATGGGCTGATTCTAATGGGATGATGTTTAATAAGTCCAAATGTCGAGTACTTCATTTTGGACACAACAATCCCATGCATAGCTATAGACTGGGGACAGAGTGGCTGGAGAGTAGTCAGGCAGAAAAGGACCTGGGAGTGCTGGTTGACAGGAAGCTCAACATGAGCCAGCAATGTGCCCCGGTGGTCAAGAAGGCCAATGGCATTCTGGCCTGCATCAGGAATAGTGTGGCGAGCAGGACCAGAGAAGTTATCATCCCCCTGTACTCGGCACTGGTCAGGCCTCACCTTGAATACTGTGTGCAGTTCTGGGCCCCTCAGTTTGGGAAAGATGTTAGGATGCTGGAGTGTGTCCAGAGGAGGGCAACGAAGATGGTGAAGGGGCTGGAGCACAAGCCCTACGAGGAGCGACTGAGGGAGTTGGGGCTGTTTAGTCTGAAGAAGAGGAGGCTCAGGGAAGACCTCATTGCTCTCTACAACTACCTAAAAGGAGGTTGTAGTCAGGCAGGAGTTGGTCTCTTCTCTCAGGTGACCAGTCACAGAACTAGATGGCATGGACTCAAGCTTCGTCAGGGGAGGTTTAGGCTTGATCTTAGGAAAAAGTTTTTCACTGAAAGCGTGATTGGCCATTGGAATGCGCTGCCCAGGGAGGTGGTGGAGTCGCCGACCCTGGAGGTGTTTAAGGGGAGACTGGATGAGGCACAGAGTGCCATGGTTTAGACGATGGGTTGGTGTTGTGTTGGGTTATAGGTTGGATTTGATGATCTCAGATGTCCTTTCCAACCTTGTGATACTGTGATACTGTGATACTGTGATATTGTGACAGATCAGCAATGCTATGGGAACATTGCCTTCAGATAATCGCAACTTGCTGTGAGCAGACAGAGCATAAAACATTGCCCATGCAAGGCTGAGAGACACAATTAGTGTTCTGTCTAGTGTCTTTCTCTAAGCAATGCATAGAGATAAATATATCAGAAAATGGCTACGGGAGTTTGGAGATGACTGTATGCAGCAAGTGCAAAACTCACACTGATATAGACAGGCACAGAAACACAGCAGAGCTGTGACACTTGAGTTCACTTCAGTGTATACTTCAGGTCAAGTATCTGTATTTTTAGTGATATAAGCTGCATTCTAATTTAGTTGCCTTAAATCAATCATAAATACAGTGACAGACAGAATCCTGTGTTTTAAATGGAGGTAAACTTAGGTATATAAGTTTAGCTAAGTGACTAACTCCCAAAATGCAAATTCTAGAACAGAATCTATCACCTTATTTTATCTGATATTAAGAAATGCACATTATGTTTCTGTAGGAGTTGAAGACCACAGAATATACTTTTACCCTGTTCACCGATTCTGCAAATGACATTCATGATTATACTTAACATAGCTGTTTTTCTTCTGATTTGGTCCTCATTCTTCTGATTTTCTCCTCATAATTATTTTCTTACATATGTATGCCATCGATATTACCACATACAAGCATTTTCTGACCTAGCTTTTCAAAACCAATTTGGGTATCTGTGTGATGTATGTATACATGTATGTAGTCACAGTGGTTACAGTACAACAATACCCTCCATGCATGGGGCAGCTATTTGCTCTTTGATTTTTTTTGCTGCTAATCTCACTATCATCACTTTCATTTGATCTCATCTTCCTTCTACCTCATCATGCCCTTAAAAAATCAATCCTTTGAATGAGAACAAATGTATTTCTTGGAAGTCTTTCAAATTTCTTCATTACTTCTGCCTGCTACTAGTTTCAGTTTCTTTCAACCTCGCTTAGTTGTATTACCTTGGAATAGCAATTACTTTCTAAAATATTTTAGTATCTTTGGTATATGTTCTTAGTAAGGCATTTAATACTGCAAAAGTATTCACTGTATCAGATGTGAAAATGGATAATAGACTAAAAAGGGCTACTGTCAATTTTTGTAAGATTTACAGTGTGTTTACACTGTTATAGCCTAAATCACTTAAAAGTGCATGAACCAGTGGTTTTTCTTGTTTGTCTGTTTTGCACATTTTTTTGGTTTTTATGTGCCATCCTGAAGTCAGAGAGAAAAGGCTGAGATATGAACATATACTACATCAGGCAACAGTCTTAAAATGCTTTTCCTATACTGTGTGGGTGCAACATCATAAATAATGAGAAGGGATGATGGGGAGGGGAACAACTCAACAACAAAATCCATGAGATTCTAAATTTGTATTTAATGGATCGATTAATATTTAGTTTTTCAGTTAGAATTTCCAAGAAAGCTGGTAGCAGAAATATGGTTCCACAATGTTACCATCTGCTCCATCCAACTGGAGCATACACTCCACAGTCCTAAGTCAGTCTAGATTCTGGATTCTATGTACATGATATTTGTGATATTTTAGGGAAGAAACAGCTCTGTCATTATAGAGTGTTTCCTTCTCTTCTTCCCTGAAAAGGTCAGTAATGACAGGTCGGCCTCCAATTGCATAGTCTATTTCCCCCCTTGCCCTTTTCAGAGGCAGAACCCATGCAAAACTTCCAAAATACCATGTAAGCTCAAAAGAAAGGGTTTGAATAGTTTTCGGAGAAAGTGCTTGTTATCAAAGTCTTTCAAGTGAAACATCATTGTAAGACAAAGGTTATTACAAAATCTTTTCAGTGAATATGTTTACTCTCTGCTTCTAATCCACAGCATAATTTCCTTTTAAACATGAGTCAGATTTTCAATGCATGTAAATCACCAGAGAACTAGTCAGAGAAGCAAGATTTGTTTCCAACTTTTGATTTATTTTTGGTTATGTCTAATAATTTCATATAAGCAGACCTGTTAAATAATGATTTTAAATTAATATTCATGATGGGAGGGGAAGCAAGAAAACCTCAACAGGAAGGAAATTACATATCAACATATGGTTTAGGTTTTGTAAATACAGTGTTAATAGTAGAGTAGAGAGTAAAATTATAAGTTAAACACAGGAGGGGAGTTCTGAAGTAACTATTGTCAAAAACTTGCAACTGTAACTTTAGACTTTGCCTTAAGGCCATTAGTTATCCTGAGAATATTTACAAATCACTGAAGTGAAAATCTGCACGCGTTAAGCTTGTAGAAAAAAAGCCTTTTTGTTTGCCACATTTATTTTAAGGTATTCATTAGCAGTCAAGCCCCCCTCAAAAAGGTATGAATGAATATGAAAAAAAAAAAGGAATGAACAGCAAGTATTCAAAGCAACATGATCCATGCATAAAGATTGCATATAAAAAGTTTTCAATATGCATGTGAGACTGGCAAGATTAACGACTAAAGACAGGAATAAAGAAGGCATTGATAAAAAAGCTGCAAAGCATTTTAAAGAACTTCTTATTGCCCAAAAATATAAGGAAGGAAACAAGGAGAATATTAAGACAGGCAGATCTAAAGAAAATCTTTTTTTATTTCCTCATCCTCAGTTACCATCTAAAGGAGAGAAATATGAACCACGAATTAGCAAGCTCTTACAAAAAGAACATTTGCCAAATGCTACTAAAATCTTCCTATTTTTACCATTGACAACATTGATTTCTTTGTCAGATAAGCCTACAACTTGGGAAAAATATCTTCAAATCCTTTCATGCCTTTGAATTTGCTGTACCTAGATATTGTGTTTCTGGTCCATAATAGCTGGAAATAATAGTTGATCTTCGGTTTCTGCAGCTGTAATCATCTGGATTTTTATTCATAGCCTTCTCTTATCTCTCATGCAGACACACCTACACTTTCCTCCCTCTGGGCTGTGCAACACATAAGTACTGTCACCCCATTTATTCACCATTGATGCTGTTACTCTGACACTGTAATCTGAGTTTCTTTGGTATTTTCCCTTTTATTTTCAAACAACTTTCATTTCCTTCTTAGGTCCTTTTACAGTACCTCATAAAACTTTCCATTTATTCACTTTGCTCTTATTAGTTGTGTTTTAACAAGTAGCTATCATTTTTCAAAGTTACTTCCTAAAGTCAGACTGAGCTGTACTAAATACAGGGCATACATATTAACTGGGAGGTTTTCAATATGGAGCACAAACTTTGGACATCTTGCATAACTTTGTAGAAAAGTCTGTACTCCTCAAGAGGACAGAAATCTTTAGGTATAGAGGACTCATATTTTCTGTTATATATCTGATCTATATCTTTTTTATTCACCTGATATTTACCTTCTCTGTCTTATATTTGACTTATACATCAATTTCCTGCATCATCATCTTTTTGTAGAATATGTATAACCCATAACCTTATTGATTTATCTTTAAAAATATTTACCCAATGTCATTAGATTTGCTTCACCTCTAGAAAGAAAAGTGAGATAACTTTATCACATTTTTTTCCTGTGTGACCCTGTAGAATTTTTTAGTTATCCCTAAGACACAAATCAGAAAAACAGAAAAATTTTCTTCACAAATCTATGACTGGTCCTTCTTCATCACTGTCTTTATTTCTTTACAAGCACTCAAAGAGTTCTTCCATTCTCATATCTTTTCTCCTCTGATTTTTTAATCTTATTTTTTTGTTTGCAGGATCTTCTGAGGGAAATATTTTCAATGTTGATGTTTTAGAACGTGCATATCTCCCACCTTTATCCCACTTAACTTCTCCCAATAAATCCATTCATAGCTGATGCTGTAAACACAGCAGCTGGATTTATGACCTTTGCAGCACCTATGTTGGATTAGGATTTATGGCGTAAGTTCTGATGTCCAGTCTACTTTAATAAACATTGTCTGCCTTTGTGAGCATTTCCTGTGCTTCGGGAAATGTCTCATTTATTTTGCTAATGAAGTTTTTATAGGTACCTGACAACTATTCAGGTCTACTAGTGCAAGTCCCTCACTTTTTGGGCAAACATTAAATCCCCAGATATATCCAGCTCCTGCAAGGATAAATCCTGAAGGATTTTTATTGAACTGTTTAATGCTAAAATGAGTTACATCATATTGATTCTAACAGTACATGGATTGACACAACATTCCATAACCTAGTGTAACCCTTGGATTGGAATGAAGGATTTATATATTCTTACATCTTCATTATTAAGATAGTGAGGATTGTTGGTAGATAAGAAACTTTTAAAATTTTAAAAAGAAGAAAGCTTATGAAATATTAAGTGCAATTTTAATTGTACATTTACTCTCAGGCTAGCATTACATACCCCACTACTCTGCAATTCTCAAAAGGTAGTCATAAGTCTGAAACCCAACATTCAACATATTTGCTTTGTGTGTGTGTGTGTGCTTAGTGCCATTTCACAGTACAATATTTACTTTCCTATTATCAAATGGAACAGGTCTTGTGAGATCAATGGTCCACACTTTCTGGTCCATACTGACCCTGTCGAGTTATTTCAAGTTGAGGACCACAAAAGCAAGGCACTTGACTGTCAGTTGTTTTCTCTGAAAGACAGCCTCAGCTGTACATAGCGTAAGCAGAGCAACCACACTGTTAAATCTCATATCACTACTGCTCCAGAAACCCACTGCCTAACTTGAAATATTGGATATAACTTGTGCAGTAGTTGTATGGCAGGTAAAGGCTTTTTGAAGTGGCAAGGGTGGCTGCAGGAGAAAGGTAAGGTTTGAAGGAGGGGTCTTTTTTTGCCTGTCAAGTGGTGTTAAATACTTTGTCTGACTGATAAAGGGATAGCTTTTATTAGTTGTAAGACAGAATTTACAGAGAAAGCTTTTAAAGAAGACCCAGTTGCTCTTTGCACCTTGAGTTCTGCCTAATAATGACCCTTGACTCACGTCAGCTGCCACTTATAGATAGAATGTAGATTTCAGCAATCAAAACCTGAGAATAGCACACGGATTACCCCACATTTCTGGTCAAAGCAGCAACAATTAAAGATGATGGATTTGAATACCTAGGGCTGCATCAGTAAGGAAACCCAAAGATACTCTGAGGACAGGTAGAATTTGGAAGAACCTTAATTTTCTTTTAAGTCAGTGTATCATAGGCTTCTGATGAATTTGACTAGAGTTCATGATGCACAGAAACTGAAGAAGAGCTATACAAAAATCGTAAAGACAGCATCTTTATAATATGAAGCTGACAGGCCATGAAAATACCTTACCCCTGCAAGGTAAGATACAAAGAACAAGACAAACTTATGCTGTCCTACAGCTACACGCTGTATGAAAGAGTATTAAAATTAACAGTTTCATGTATTTTAAAGGCAGAAGAGATTATTCTAACAATCTAATCTGAACTCCTGAATAATAGAAGCCGTATAATTTCATTTTATTCTAGAATTACTGTTCTCTGGTCTGTTCTCAGCTTCATAATGAGAGATTTAAGTAGAAGGCATTTATTAGCAAGTCATTCTTTGGTGAATCTGACATGCTTACTTTAATGGGCATTTTTTCTACTTATTTACAATAAAAGACTAGAATAAAATTCAAGTGAATAACTCACCTTTTAGTGGCATTGTTATTTTGGCTGGTATTTGGTCTGGGCCAAGATACCTAGGTCAGACAAGTTAGGTCTCTTAGCTGTCTGGAGCAAGACTCACGCTAGCAGTGTATAATCTGACCATAGACAAATGAAGCTCAGTTCCTCAGTGAATGACCTCAGGGGTGAAATCCAGGACTATACACTATCTTTCAGCAGAACAAAGACTTGGCAGGCTATTTGGATTGTCTATAACAAAGATATTCAAAAGCATGCTACATTAGAAAGACCTCACGACTCTTAGAAACAGCAAGTTTGTCTTTCATTTTGGTGGAAAGAAAAGAGAAGATAACTTCTATATATTTTCATGTGGTTGGGGTCTTGTTGTTATTTAATATATTTTGCTTTGTGGATCTTGAAAGCCTGAATATAAATAAGTAGCCAAAAATCACCATGTGAACACAAAACCTTACCATAAATCAGTTATTTGTATACATTTGTAACCTTCCAGTTATTTCTGTTACGGAAACAATGCATACTGTTTCAGATTACACTTATTACTATTCTATAAATTTCTAACATTTTTTATATAATTCTTTGAGTAATGTTATATTCTGTTATATTTAAAAAAATACTAATTTATTAAATAATAGCTTTTATACGCTGAGCTATCTTCATTTATTTTAGTCTGTTGGCTATGTAGTTGTTCTCTGCGTGTCATTTATCCAACTTTATGACAGGTCATGAGGTAAGGAGACGTGGAGATAAATGACAATAATGGAAAAAAGCAGATAGTGACAAATTCACCTCACATAGATCTCTTAATCATGTTTAAATATTTAGCACCTCTGTCGGTTTCTCTGCGTTATATGTCCTAAACAGTTCAATAATTTACCTTATACGCAACTACAGAATAGACAAATAGTAATTATTTTTGGTTTTCTCTTCAGTATTGGAAATGAAAAATCTGCTGAGAAATAATACCGCAACTGTTTGGATGAAATAAAAAAACAGGTTCTCCTTCAATTATCAGCTAAATTTTTTTAGCTTACTTTCTTGACCTTGCAACCTCTGATATGATTAGAGGTGACTGTGCTGTGCTGGTATCCAGGCAGATGGCAGAGTGCTAGGAGCTACAGTCGCTTGGGTGATAGAGAGTCAATTAGATGACCCTAAAGACATCAGTACTGCACAGTGCCCTCCCTTTCTTAAGTGAAACAAAGCAACACTGCATAGATAGGGAGAGTACTGTGTTGGGATTGTCTATGTTTGTCAACATTCACTTCCCATGTCATACTGGAATTAGTTTCAAAAGAAAACAACAGGGCATAAGGCTAGATAGCTCATTTTTACTTGCCTGTACTACATCATATTTTCTTTTCAGTTATTTGGTAGGTAAAAGATTAACATCCAGATTTCAGAGTGGCTCAGAAAAAAACATACAAAGTGTGAGGAATGGTCTATTCCAAGAAGTAGCTTAATAATTAAACATTAGCTACTGTTTAAATCCCATATCATGAAATAAATTTGACATGTTTTCCTAGCAATTTGGAAAAAAAATAGATATCACCATGGAAATGTCATAGAGATGGCAATTTACTCCCGCTTCTCCACCGCCCTTCCCAAAAGAAAAAATGCGGTCTTCTGAAGTATTTTACTGAAACACTGTGGCGTGGTGGAAGGAAATGTTCTTTAATTAATACGGTAAATAGAATACTGGCTTCCCAATGCAATGCAATCAAAACGTGTGGGAAATGCTCATTATACTTTGACAACTCCTTTTATTTCAAATGAAATTATTTGCTATTAGAAACATTAAGCAGAGGCTTAGGACATTTTATAGTGGCTATCAGTCCTTGTCAGACAATTTTGTATTACCAGGTGAAAGAGGGGATAAAATCTTCCAGGCATATCTAGCATTATGGAAAGTGAGTTGAAAAATCGGAGTTCCTGTAATAGACAGCCTATTAAAATTTTTCATTGTTCTATGTACACTGTCACACACTCATTGCTTACAGCAATCTCTTGTTTTCAATTTTGTTTCAAAAACTAATTTATATTTAAATGACAGCCTCTTTCCTCTTCCTATAACCCATGGAAACGCTGAAGAACACCTACATGAGAGCCAGAAAGCCAGACTTACTACATAACCCTTAAACCTCAGGGCTGAATTTGTTTTAAAATCATAGTTCCAAAACAAAAGTGAAGTTGATAGAGGCAAGCCCTCTTCTGCATCCCAGAGACTCTCTTTATAAATCAAGGAGAAAAGAGGCCTTCAGGAAAGATTAGCTCAGACATATCCAGGCATACCCCCCATGAGAGGCAGAGAGAGTCCTGGTGGCATCTGGGGAGCAGCAAACACATGTCCCTACTCACTTAACATAGGTAAGTTGTCAAGACTCCTCAGTGGGCAGGGTGCAGTGCTGGCTTCTCACCTGCACCCTCTTAATCACACTCTGAAGGACAATCCACCCCTTCCTTCGCCAAGGGCAGCCAAAGGAGTCAATGGGGATTCTGTGCCCTGTGCCTGGAGGTGGGGCTGCAGTCTGGGTCTCCTGCACCCTGACAGAAGCCGAGGAGGGAGAGGTTCACTCTGGTGTGACCTTACTTCCTGTGGCCTGATACCAGCTGCAATGACCATATCCCAGAACTGGATTTTACTCCTTTGGTTATCTTTCTTGAACCGGTAGCAAATATATCCACCACTGTATTCCTTCCCAGAGTTCATAAATATGGTGGTTTGACTTTGACTGGATGCCAGGTACCCACCAAGCCACTCTATCACTCCCCCTACTCAGCTGGACAAGGGAGAGAAAATATAATGAAAGGTTCGTGGATTGAGATAAGGACAGGGAGCAATCACTCAGCAGTTACTTACAGGCAAAACAGACTCAACTTAAGTAAATTAGTTTAATTTATTACCAATCATATCAGGGTAGGGTAATGAGAAATAAAAACTAAATCTTAAAACACCCTTCCTTCAATTCCTTTCTTCTTCCTGGGCTCATCTTCACTCTTAAATTCTCTACCTCCTCTCCCTAGCACTGCAGAGGGACAGAGAATGGGGGTTACTGTCAGTTGATTGCATCTTATTTCTGTCCCTTCATACTCCTCAGGGGGAGGACTCCTCACACTCTTCCCCTGCTCCAGCATGGGATCCTTCCCATGGGAAATAATAGTTCTCCATGAATTTCTCCAATGTGTGTCCTTCTCATGGGCTGCAGTTCCTCCAAACTTCTCCAGTGTTTTCCTTCCACAGAGTGTCCTTCAGGAATAAACTGCTCCAGCAATAACTTCTCTCTCCATGGGTTCACAGGTCCCACCAGGAGCCTGCTGCAACATGGGCTTCCCATGGGCTCCGAGAGTCCTTTGGGAATCCACCTGCTCAATGGGTGTATATGGAGGTGGATATGTGCTCCACCATTAATCTCCATGGGCTGCAGGGGTACAATTTGCCTCACCATGATCTTCACCATAGGCTGCAGGGGAATCTATGCTCTGGCACCTGGAGCGCCTCCTCCCCATCTTTCTTTACTGATACTGGTGTCTACAGGGTTTTTCCACTCACATATTTCAAAACCTCCCTGCAGGTGCTGTTCTGCAGGGATATTTTCCCATCTTAATTATGTTACCATAGAGTTGCTGCTACTTCAGCCTCAGCCAACAGCAAGTCCACCTTGGAGCCAGCTGGCAGCGGTTTTATTCGACATGGGGGAAGGTTCTAACAGCTTTTCACAGAAACCACCCCATATAGCCCACTCTACCAAAAGTTTGCCATGCAAACGCAATATAATCTTCTTTCCTTCCTTCCTTCCTTCCTTCCTTCCTTCCTTCCTTCCTTCCTTCCTTCCTTCCTTCCTTCCTTCCTTCCTTCCTTCCTTCCTTCCTTCCTTCCTTCCTTCCTTCCTTCCTTCCTTCCTTCCTTCCTTCCTTCCTTCCTTCCTTCCTTCCTTCCTTCCTTCCTTCCTTCCTTCCTTCCTTCCTTCCTTCCTTCCTTCCTTCCTTCCTTCCTTCCTTCCTTCCTTCCTTCCTTCCTTCCTTCCTTTTCCTTCCTTCCTTCCTTCCTTCCTTCCTTCCTTCCTTCCTTCCTTCCTTCCTTCCTTCCTTCCTTCCTTCCTTCCTTCCTTCCTTCCTTCCTTCCTTCCTTCCTTCCTTCCTTCCTTCCTTCCTTCCTTCCTTCCTTCCTTCCTTCCTTCCTTCCTTCCTTCCTTCCTTCCTTCCTTCCTTCCTTCCTTCCTTCCTTCCTTCCTTCCTTCCTTCCTTCCTTCCTTCCTTCCTTCCTTCCTTCCTTCCTTCCTTCCTTCCTTCCTTCCTTCCTTCCTTCCTTTTCCTTCCTTCCTTCCTTCCTTCCTTCCTTCCTTCCTTCCTTCCTTCCTTCCTTCCTTCCTTCCTTCCTTCCTTCCTTCCTTCCTTCCTTCCTTCCTTCCTTCCTTTTCCTTCCTTCCTTCCTTCCTTCCTTCCTTCCTTCCTTCCTTCCTTCCTTCCTTCCTTCCTTCCTTCCTTCCTTCCTTCCTTCCTTCCTTCCTTCCTTCCTTCCTTCCTTCCTTCCTTCCTTCCTTCCTTCCTTCCTTCCTTCCTTCCTTCCTTCCTTCCTTCCTCTCTTTCTTCCTTCCTTCCTCTCTTTCTTCCTTCCTTCCTCTCTTCCTTCCTCTCTTTCTTCTTTCCTTCCTCTCTTCCTTCCTCTCTTCTTCTTCCTTCCTCTCTTTCTTCCTTCCTTTCTTTCTTCCTTTCTTCCTTTTTTTTCCTGTCATTCTTTCTCTCCTCTCTCCACCTTCCTATTTCTTCTTGCTCCTCTCATTCTTTCGATCTGTCCCTCTATCTCTACTATGAGACAAATGGAAATTGCAAAAAGAACCTCAGGAATCTGAGGTACAATCTGAGGTACAAATCAGGCACTGAGGTACAAGAAGAAAATTCAAGTTATGATAACTCTCTCTCTCCATTTTACATCTATATATTATTATTTAGTTTTCCATCACAGGACCGGACACTATGTGTTTGCTTTACACATGACTTGAGAAGAAACATAGTAAAAGATAGACACATTCAATACAAATTTCAGATTTTCTATAATCTGGTTTGTGGTAGATGAAATATATCAGCATAACACTCTTACATATTCAGTATGGGAGAAATTCTGATCCTATTTGAGATATTTTTGATTGACATCATGGTTTCATCAAAAGTGTACAATATTTTGAGTTATTATTTATCAAAAAGAGGTATGAGATTCAGAAGAGGGTTTGCTTCAGATTTTTTGTTATCTGGGTTTTCTTAATTAAAGGTATATTATAACACTAATTCACTTTGTATTCTTCTCAGCCCTAGGATATATACATAGGCAGAACTAGATCTAATGTGTGGGAAATGTGATTGAACGGTGAAAAAATTAAATTAAAGGAAACTCCAATTCTCACAGGAGACAAGAAAATTATAACCTGAGGAAAGACTGTAGTTTACTGTGGAAGATGTATAGTATGTCAGTTTATCACTGTAAATCAAGAAAGACTAGAGGGTGTTTTTGTGTAAAAATAACTATTTGTTGTTGTTACTTGAAAAAGAATAGGGATACCAGTAAAACTATTGATTTATGTTCTGTAGCCTTTACACTACTAAACAGATTTTTTTTCCTGAAGAAAATATTAATCTTCTTTTTAAAATCATAGAAAAGGAAGTACTATGCTCTTTTGGATCACCTTTGCAAGCAGACATTTAGACAACTATCCTTAAACTCTTATTTTGCTCAGCGAACTCAATGGTAGAGTTTTTTCAGCCCCAGGAGCCTTAAGAAAAGGTACTTGAGGAACCTTGCATGTGGAAAAGCAGGTAGCAATGAAATGTGTAGAGATCAAGAGTAGCAGAATTCACAAAACTACTAACATAATTTCAATGGTTTCATAAAGATTCACTCAGAAAGTTAATGTGACCTTTGGCAGTCTTGTACTTGTAAGAAGGAGGATTTGAGCTTGTAAAAGCAAAAGAAAACCTTGTGGGAGTGGCACTGCCAGAACGTGTTACAAGTAATATTTTTTGCTACATAACTGCCTTCAGACTTAAGTTTAGGATATGAGGAATTATCAGAAATTACAGGATTTCTGGTACTCTAGCAAAACATTAGCATTTCAGGACTGTGTCAGTACTCAGGTTCAGAAAAATTGAAGTCCCAATTTCATTTATACTCTTCCTCATGTTTCTACCTCTCAAGGATGCAGAAAAGACTTGTAAATGTGAACTGTATGACTAATTTATGTTGCCTTCTCTTGAGAGTCTGAAATCCTCAAAGACTGACAAACTGTCCCATCTTTCAGAACTCCTAAACTGTGTGCAACCCAATGAATACTGTATCTATAGAATAGACCTACCGTGCTCTCTTAATTCACATTTGTTAGTTTTGCATAGAGCTAAAGCACTTTTTATATGTTAGTTCAAGAGGTAGAAATCCCTAGGAGGGTAGGAAGTATATGAACAATTTAGCAAAATAACTATGCATTTAATATCAACAGAACAATTTCACTAAAATGAAAAGGCTATTAAAAATGTAGCACACAAGTACTTTTGCTTAAACGGGACAGAAAGAAAGCTTCTGCCTTGGAGATAAATGGAGTAAACCCCTGAGACATTTAGGTTCCTTAAGTAACACATTTAGTGCTGTAGGATATTTAAGAAGTAACAAGCTCTTTTAACTTTCACTTTAAAAAAATAAAATTCTATAAAATACAATTTATATGATGAAATTTTTAAAACTAATTTTTTCTATGCACTCATGAAAATTACCAAGCAGTAATGAGTGACTAGTGATTGCACTAATAATTTATTGCTCTAATTCCGTTCAAATACAAATAAGTAGTGTGCTATGCATTTTTATGAGAAAACATAAGATAGCAAGACATAGTATTTGTTTGATAATGTTTAACAGGTTTACTGAAAGACTCTACAACTTTCTCTTCCTATTGCAGATACACTTATCCTTAGCCCAGGCTGTTAATACGAAGTGCAACGTTTTAATAATACAAGTAGCTGTATATTCTGGTTGATTATGAAAGAGTGTCTGATCTCAAATAATAATTAAAAAAATAACTTTCAAATATTAAGATAAAGCAGCCATCAGCGTCTCATTGCTCTTTAATTAGGGCTTAGGTTAGTTAATATTCACTCACTTGCTCTATTGATTTGTATGCAAGCCGTAAAATAAAATCACTTAATTTAATGCATTAATGTAGTTGTATCACAATGGGTGGCAAGCAGATTGTGGAGATTAAATAACATGCTTTATGCAGCAAGGCTTCATTTAATTTGTTTGACGGCTGAGTTTTTGTACTTGTAATTGCAGATATTGCAAGTAGAGCTAAACAACGTTGTGCTGTCATCCGTGTATATGAAACCCAAAACTGATGTGCAATTTCAAGGCCTTCAGACTCTGAAAACTGTCATGTTGACTTTTTTTAACTTCGTAAATAGGATTACATTTGGATATAGTAATTAAGACTGAATACTACAGAAACAAATCACATGCACTTCCTCAAATGGGTTCCTCTGTTTCTTTCACAAAATTTGTATTAAAATGGATTTGCACCTACATGATCTAGTCCTAATAACTTTACAATCAGTAATAAATAATATTTTACGAATTGAACTATGCAGAAACCACTGTAGGGGGAGTCTTCCTTACAGAATTATTTTTCACTTATTGCAGCTGTGTTAGAAACTACTCTGAGACTACGGGCAAACAATTGCTGAAGGTTGAGTTTCCAGTGGTTTAAATAAGAAATGTGGTGTGCTAAACTGTGATCCTCACATCAGCAAGAAATTAATGATTTCTGTCATAGGCAGCTAGTGAGTTACTCTGTAAGGAAACCCAGGCTCAAATTTAAATGTGTACAGTACGTCTCCTGAAGATCCTGTAGAAAACAAGGAAGTAGCAAGCTAAAGTGACAATGGCGACACACAATGGGAAACAGATCTGCAGCTTTGCATGGAAAGGTACAGAAGCTCCAGGAAGCAAAAATTACCAACCTGGGCTGTCTTTCTTAGGCACTGCAGAGATTTACTATTAAGCAGCTGAACACTAAAAACTTGCTCCTTTTCACAGTCACCTGTTCTTAGAAAACTTACACTTCCTAAAGATCCCTGCTTGAAACGCATCAACAGGGAGTTGAGGAAGGCAAGCAGAGAAATATTTATTCCTCTTGTCATTTTTACTGGACAAGAATTGGTTTTTTTAATGAAAAGAGCAGCGGCAGGGAATGCTGCCACTTAGTGTCCCATTCAGAGGTTAGATAGCATGTAGCTTTAGCTCTTTGCATGTCATAGCTCTGAATAAAGACTACAGACAATCTTTCTCATCTTCTTGCAGGTCACTGAGAGGTTTCTGATATCCCTACTGTCTTTTCAGTTCATTAGGCATAAAGAAGGTATTAGGAACATGTCTCTCCACATCAGCATAGCACTAGTGATAGGAACAGTCAGCTCTAAATGTTTGCTTGTTGCCTGTTCGCAGTCATACCTCTACTGAGAAGAATTTGTGATTTTGCTCTTGCTGTGTTAGATCAGTACACATGACTCATTCACGGTGAATATTACAAATATTTTAGCACAGAAATATTAAATGTGATCTGGGAAGATTCTTCAACCACAATGCAAAGAAAGAAAAAAGGAATCAGCGGTTAAGTGTTTGCTAGAAGTTAGGAAAACACAGTTAAATTCCTTCTTCTACATGGTCAAATACAGGCTTCCAGATATTTAGGTGCTTTCTAAAGTCACTGAAGAATAAATTTCCCACTGGGAGTAAAATCTACTCACTATAAAGGGAGTCCAGCTGACTAGCTTAAACCAATTTTCTATGTCTTAAGGTCAGGTGAGGCGGCCACCTGCAAGGATTTAAAGACTTCTACAATGAGGTATGAAATTTCAATGCAAGTAATAGCAGCTAAAGTTCACGACATAAGAATGTCTCTATGAATTCAAAAGATGTTTAAAAATTAATGTGATGTGATTCAATAAATGTAGTGCCAGGACTGTCCAAAGTGCTTTAATTATTCAGGCTATTGGGATAAAAAAAAACCACAAAAAAGGTAGTCAATGATTATAGAAAGGTGTCTTCAATTATCCAGTACAACAAATATGTAAGAATAATGGCGGGGGGGGGGGGGAACGTATTCATTTTTGTGTGCCTCTGTCAGCTCTTTACTCTTCAAATGAACAAAGGTGCAGTGTCCTACCAAAGTAAGTATCAGAGATTCAGAGATGCTGAAGATAGTTTATTCTCCTTGGCTTCCTCTGACACAGATGAAGAACTTCTTCAAGTTAAATTTTATTGTCACGTTTGAAAGACCCTGTGTGACTCAATAAATAGGCAGCTATAGGGGGCTGAATAATACAACAGATGTGACTGCAGCAAAACTGTGGAATTATATCAGGAAAACAATAGATCCTGTACATGTCTGTGCTAAATCACAACACATGTACTTTGGTTTAATTGGTCCTCTCTTGCTGCTGGTATTTTACAGATTGCCATGGTTGAATGAGCTGCAAACAACCCTCTGAGGGCAAAGCTTTCATTTTTGTTTAGAATTCTCCACTCAAGTTAAGAATAAGCCTCAAGACAGAAGCTAAACACAAAGAGACAGAAGGGAGAAATAACTGATGAGATAGTTTTTTGGATTCGCTTTTATTTTAATTAAACATTTTTTTTTCTTTTTCACTTGAAAGTGATGTACAACATCCTGGCTTATTCCCTGGTTGCAAAGTACAACATTTTAAGTTCTTCTTTTCTGTGTCTTTAGACATAAATGTGACATTTCCTTCTTTCCCTTGCTGAAGCCAAGACCGTAGTCCATAAGTAGTCTCACAAATTGAAAGCACCCACCTCATTTTTAGAAGCTTTTTTACTGGCAGCCTGCAAATAATCTGCCTAGACGGCCATCGGCCTTTGGGTGTGCCCAGCAGGATCCTTCTGACTCCGGAGCTTGTGGTGACCTATTGTTGCCCCGACTAAAATTAGTCCAGTCCTTAAGACATCATTAGATTGTGCTGTGACTTCAGTTTCGCAAGTGTTGCTGGGCACTGTTGTGGGATATCTTCAACACATACTGCCTTATACAAGGGCCAGTATAAATCCAAGCATATCGATATAAACTAGAGCAAAATATTTGCAAAGATAAGTTTGTAGCTCTATGATGCTCTACAGTGCTACCTCAGAAGCGATCACAACTGGATAATTAATAGAGAAAAATAGATCATGTGTAATTTTTATACCAAGAATAAAAAAGCAGGAAAAAATATTACAGAAGTATTATTTCTGAACTGATATGACTAAAAGTCTTTGAACTCCTCGTTTTTTCCCTCTGTATACTCCCATCTAAAGCTTATTATGTATTACACTCATCTACAGGACAAATTTTTTTCTGTAACTTACAGGAAATAATGGTTAGCCTGTGCAGCACCTTAACAAGGCCAATCAGTCTTTTTTTAATCTTCCTTTGGAAACAAGAAAAAAATCTTCATGAATGCTTACCTGATAAAATATTATGGTTTCTACAGCTACTTAGCTTCTGATTCAAAGTTAGGTATCTAGTCTAAGTAAGCCATTTAGATTATTTTTATATAACATAGTTTACTGTGTTATTGATTACCTTACAATAATTATTTTGTTCTTTTTATTCTATTTCACATTAAACTTCTTCCTGTTCCAATCCACAGTTAACATCTTTGCCTATATGCTGATTTTATCCTTGATGTGTTTAGTCCTTGCATTATACTAATATCAATTTACTCTGCCAGGGTGACCTATTAATGCAACTAATAAATCTTCCCTAGAAAAAAGTATTCCTTGAAGCTCTTGCAAGAGAATTAGTTTTTCATAAGCAATGAGGAAAGAAAATTTCCAGAAATCTTTCAGCTCTTCAAGTCTTTAAAATGAAGTTGACAATGATAGTAGGCAACAAAGGTAGGCATAAGCGGATTTTGCAATGTAGTTTTCTTCTGTTGCACCAAATTTACAGAAAGCAATTTTAAGGCAACCAGGCTCCCATGCAGCCACATGAGAATAACAGTTTTGGCAGGTAAACTAGTAGAGATTTTTCAATGTAGAAATAAAAGAACTGAAGCCATTCTGAAGAGATCAAAAGTGATGTAAACCATTCTTATAGACCAGTGCTTCCCAAAGGGTTGTCATGGGATAGTAACACTCCAAGAGGGTGGTGAATATGGGAACCTTCCTCCTGCTCCACCTGTTTGCTCTGAGCAGCCAGCCCTTGCAGCATGACTTGGAGCTGTGTATGAGCCAGGATGAGCCCGTGTGGCTAGGCTAATAGATAACCCTACAAACACTGGTGGCTGCGACTGTCTTTTTCTTGCTTGCTCCCTTGTTTTTCATGCTAAAAAAACGCTTGAAGATTCTGGGTATATATATCTTAGCTCTTACTTCACTTTTGTGTTGGTTTGGCTGTGAAAGAGCTCATTTTCTACATAGTAGCTAGTATGGTGCTGTGTTTTGGATTTGTTCTGATAACAGTGTTAATAGTACAAGGATGTTTTTGTTTCCACTGAGCAGTGCTTACACACAGTAAAGGCCTTTTCTACTTCTCACACCACAACGGTGGCAAATAGGCTGGGGGTGCACATGAAGGTGGGAGGGGCTATAGCTGGGACAGGTGACTCCAACTGACCAAAGGAATATCCCATACCTTATGACATCATGTTCAGCATATAAAGCTGGGGGAAAAAGAAAGAAGGGCAGATGTTCGAAGTGGTGGTGTTTTGTCTTTCCAAGAAACCATTATGTGTGATGGAGCCCTGCTTTCCTGGAGATGTCTGAACACCTACAAGCCAATGGGAAGCAGTGAATGAATTCTTTATTTTGCTTTGCTTCATGAGGGAATTTTGATTTACCTATTAAACTGTCTTTGTCTCAACCCACGAGTTTTCTGACTTCTGCTCTTCAAGTTCTCTCCCCCACACCAGCTAGGAGAGAGTGAGGGAGTAGCTGTGTTGTGCTCAGTTGCCAGCTGGTGTTAAACCATGACAATTTTTTAAACAGCATTTTTTAAAAGTCTTTTTATAGGAAATAATTTGGTATCACTGAGAGGAGGGAAAAGAACTAAACTTTCAATTAAAACCTAAATCAAGCTTTACTGGTTTTGAAGTCATCTAAATTGATCCCTTTATAGTACAGGGCTTTGATGCCATTTTAAATAACTTCATAGAAAAGTGAATTTGAAAAAAACTAACGTGCTTAGGGTAATTTAATGTACCTAAGGCATTAACTGGTCTGAGGAAGGATTTTCATTGAGTTTCAACAGAGCAGAAACACTTTCGTGCCTTCCAAGTGCTTGCCTATTTTTTAAATTTGTGATGTAATATCAGGAAG
Source organism: Dromococcyx pavoninus (assembly GCA_033558185.1). Taxonomy (NCBI): domain Eukaryota; kingdom Metazoa; phylum Chordata; class Aves; order Cuculiformes; family Neomorphidae; genus Dromococcyx; species Dromococcyx pavoninus. The sequence goes on along the minus strand of JAUMJL010000199.1, from coordinate 2,691,983 downwards.
CTGTGTTTTCAGGTCATCTTCCATTAGAATATACTGCTTCATATTGTGTAAGCAGTACAAAAAAATGAAAACTAAGGAGTTGACTATGTGCTCCTCAACACTGTGACCTACCAAACTGTGAGCTACCAAAAGACAAAATCCTGGAAAATATTAACTTTGGCCACTGTATCCAAAGGAAAATTTTCTTAGATCACAAAATACTGTGCCAGAATGAGCTAATTCTTTGAACAGAGAAGATTCCATTTTGGGGGATGAGGAGGATTTAAAAATTCGGAAAAAACTTTCCCATCCACTCTGTCTTTGAAAGAGTAGACCCTTTGATGTGGTTTTACTCTCAGTACAGCAATTTTCAGAGGCTGCTTGAGTAGAAGCAAACTATGCCATAGCTATAAAAGGGAAATTCCCTTCTTTCTATCTTATCTAAAGCTTGCCTACTCGTTTTTGTGTTCTCATAGACTCCATTCATACCTCAAGATCTCATTATCTTTACTCACTGTGTAGTAGCTGTCTAAGACAAGTAGTAAAAAAAAAAATCTAACAGTCAAATCCTTTGTTAAAGGAGACCGGGTAGTTCATGCTGAATAGCTGTTTCTCTCCAGGCTCTGGCAATTCAGGCTGCTTAAATGTGAGATAAGGAGGAGGAGTTCAAATGTTTTGGATCTGTAGGAAGATGCTCAATTGAAACCACAGTAATAGTTCTGTAATGTTTTCTCCTGCTATATTTAAACACAGCCTTACTCCCCTGATCATCATAAAAAATAACAAACAATTAGAGAACAAGCTTAGATAATTGTTAGCGTTTTACTGCTTGCAATACAATCTTTTGTTTGCTACCTTGCTAGAGGTGTTTATCATGTCCAAATCTCTATATAAGATGATTTAAAACCGCACTAATAAGTAAATTCCTTTTAATGTTATATCTTCTATACAGCTTTATATTCACAAGGCTTAGTGCACCAGGGTTCATCAGGAGTTCTGAAAGCCAAGTCACAAAAAAAATTTAAAACCCTTTTTATATTCAGGAAGCCAAAATCTTTTTAAAAACGTACATTGTACTAGAAAAAATATTTAAATACAAAGATTTTTGTTTAAAAATGTAGAAAAACTTATTTAAGCTAATAATATATGCATAAAAAATCTCAATCTGAGAAATTAAATACAAAGAAGAATTAATAAAAAAGAAATATAATAATAGGTTCATCATATCGAACATTTTCAAAAGAGTTTTTTTCAGTTTCTTAAGTGAATTATATGGCAAAAGAGGATCTGATGCAAAATGGTAACGTGTAGCGTCTTTATCTTTCTCCAAGAAAACTTTTGTCAAAAGGCAGTCTGTCCTTTGTTCTCAGATTTCAAAAGAATTACTAAAATATCTATAACAACCTACTAAAAGAAAACCATACTACAGCACAGCATTTAGGGTTTTTTTCACATCTGAGCTTTTTAGCAAGAAAAATCTTGCTGTCTGACTCAGTACATCATAATATAAAATTATTTTATAAATTTATATTAATCTGAAAGGATCTTCCTCATTGAAACACATCCATCATTACTTCTTCGTAGTGCGAGGCCTACGCTGTAGGGCAGGAAGTTGTGTAACTGTATTTTTTTCCTTAGTAGCAAGGGATAATAATTCAGGAGATGCAGGCAAGTACATTGATCTTTGCTGCCATCCAGAAATGAAATGTCATGTAGAGCAACTTCGTCATTGCTATTCCAACATACTGCCTTTTAGATTTTAACATAGAAATATTTGGTGATCTCTGCAAGAATTTCAATTGCTATAGATCTCAAAAACCCATCTTTGCAATGAATTTTCATTATTCTATTCCTTCATGACAATCCATAGATTAACTCCTATAAGAGACGTGGTAGAAATCTGTCTTCAGTTTCCCGCAGAAACCTGCTGCAGATGAAAGAGATAAAGGGTAAGACAGGAGGTGATATGGAAAACATCAATAATAAAAATTAATATTAGTAATGAACTATTACTATAATATATAATCTTATATATTGGATTATATATTATAATAATTACAATATTATTATAATAATCAAGAAAATTATAATCAGCATTTGTTCCATCTAAATTCAGCTGTCTGTGTTAATGTCTGTCTATACTTGATATTCTCTGAAGGAATAAAAAAATAAATGTTTAAGACAAATGGGATGAAGCACCTTCTGGAAGATATATTCTTTTTCAAACATAGAAGGAACCTTTATGAACAACTTTCAATAAATACCTAGCTAGAAGTTAGGATGGAAGGGGGACTCTAAAATTAAAATTAAAAATATGATCTACTATCTATGAAGTTTAAAAATTTACCTCATACATGTATACATGCCTTCCAGTGCTCACATTCAAAATATTCCACATTGTTTTCTTGCACCAACACATAGAAACATAGAATAGTTTGGGTTGGAAGAAAACTTAAAGCCCATCCAGTTCCAACCCCCCTACCACGGGCAGGGACACCTCCCACCACACCATGCTGCTCAAGGCCCCATCCAACCTGGCCTTGAACACCTCCAGGGAGGGACATCCACAGCTTCCCTGGGCAACCTGTGCCACCGTCTTACCCCCCTCATCCTGAAGAATTTCTTATTAACATCTAATCTAAATCTTCTCCCTTCCAGTTTAAAGCCATTCACCCTCATCCTAGCACTGCTTGCCCTTGTAAAAAGTCCCTTCCCAGCTTTTCTGTAGATCCCCTTCAGGTACTGGAAGGCCACTCTTAGGTCTCCCTGCAGGCTTCTCTTCTCCAGGCTGAACAAGCTCAACTCTCTCAGCCTGTCCTCATAGCAGAGGTGCTCTAACCCTCTGATCATCTTCGTGGCCCTCCTCTGGATCCATTCCAACAGTTCCATACCTTTCTTATGTTGGGATTACAAAACTGGACACAGTGCTTCAGATGGGGCCTCATGAGAGCAGAGCAGAGGGTGAGAATCACCTCCCTGGACCTGCTGGTCACGCTTCTTGTGATGCAGCCCAGGGCACGGTTGGCCTTCTGGGCTCCAGGCACACATTGCTGGCTCATTTTGAACTTCTCATCAATCAGCACCCCAAGTCGTACACTGCAGGGCTGTTCTCAACCACATCGTCCTCTAATCTGTATTGTAACCATGGACTGCCCTGACCGAGATGTAGGACCTTGCACTTGGCCTTGTTGAACCTCATGAAATTCCTACACGTCCACTTCTCCAGCTACAACTATGACTCATCTTTTCTTCCTTGTGGCAGCTGTAGTATTATGGGGGTGTATATCATTTTGGTCCTTGCTCCTCCTCTGGTGCAGATGGATAACCACCCACATACATGGTCAGACTTCCAAATTTTATCTTAGGTACCTGGATCATCCTCACTATCCTGCTTTTTTTGTAGTCTGGTACAGAGGAACTTCCACCCATGAGCTGTCACAGTCACCAGCTTAGCCATCAAAACTTCCAACAATGTAAACTTTACAAAACCACATTCTGCTTTTGTTTGTGCAGACCAACCTGAGTATCTACCTCTCTCTTACACGTGTGCTCTAAACCTTTCAAACCTGTCCATACATTGAAATCAGAATTTCAAAAATACTATACTCCAATGAATTATTTGAAACTGTGTGTTTCTTATTAGCATATCCACTGATGAAAACATTGCACTCTGAACTCACTTCTCACGACATACAAGGAAAAGCTCAGGAAAAGTTAGACTGAAGGCACATATTTAAGGAACATGACAGAGACACTTGTTCCAAACATGATGGGATAGTTTCCTAGCAGAAGAGGATACTGTTAAAGTATGTTCCATAACTCTACATCAGTGGAAATTAAATAATTTAATTAATGATTTGGTGATAACATTTTCAGTAATTTCAATAATTATGAATATATTTCTGAAGTTCTTCATAGCAGGGGGCCAGATAAGGTACGTCAGATAGATAAGATGAATAATGGGTCCTAACAACATGATCAGAACAACAGCTGTCAAAAGTAATCTTATATCTCATACATTAAGGTGAAAGAATTAGAGCAGAGGAAGGGATGAATGAACTAGTCAATGTGAATACTTGTGACTACTTGGAGTTAGGCATTAGCTTTCTAAACACATTTCAAATTGCCTGGTGGTGCAGTCAGAGTCTCAAGAGAAAAAAAAAAAGAAGTGCATAAGGTAAAGCAGTGTTTGTCTTCCACCTACTCCATATAAACAAAGAGCAAGCAGCTTTTTCCTTCCATTATTTCAATACAGGGAATAAAAATAATAAATTACAACTAACCACACACACATATCAATCCTGGAAGTACGAATACTGAATAAACCAGAGAGAATCCCAGTCAGCTCACTGATATTTCACAAGCTAAGGAGGCCAAACTTGTTCAGTGTACCATTTAATGCAAATTACTCCCCAAGTCATACTAGGGAGGCAATAATCCAAAATAATTCCTATGCTTAAACAGAAACAGCACTTATGAATCAAGTATTTCTGTAGTTTTCTATATGAACTGACTTTAGAAATCTTGTACAATTTTATGTAGAGTTTAAATCAGAAATTTTCTTAGATAATCATTTAAGTTATAGCTTTTCATAGAGAATGTTTTATTTCTCTTTTCTTTTTATTTATCTTTTTTAATAACAGTTAGTGACATCTAATTGTTGTCCTGATACAAAACCAGCTCAAAAGTAATTTATTGTTTCTGTAGCAAGGTATTGTTCTGCTAAATTTCATAAGCTTAATCCCTAGGAGATTCTGCATAATTCACTGCACTATGGTCAGGTATGTCTGACCCAGGTGATATGCTAGGCTGTAGAACAGCAAGAAGAGCATCCAAAAATGATTATACAGTACAGGACAAAGCATTTCCAGGCACCAAGCTAGCTAATAAGTATGCAGAAAAGGCAATCATTGTGGCAGAATGTAGCTTTCTAGTAGTGTAACTGTGCAAAGCAGCTTGAATTAGAATTAGATAGCCAGGAGGATCGCTTTTGTCTGTTTGCATATCTGAATTTGATGAGCCTGCAAGCTTTTTACAGGGAGGAGGGAGGAGAAAAATGGAATAAACCCCTGTGTCTTGCTTTACAATAAAAGTGTGGAAGTGAAATACTATTCTCACTTAGTGTTGCATCACCTGAAATACATTAATAGAGAATTATATTTGTTCTCTAGTACTTTGTTGACTAGTTTAAAATACAATCTATTAAATCTTCATGTGTTTCTTGGTTAATTTTTATGCAACCTGATTATACTGCTACAAAAGTTCAGAATAATCCTTATAATGATTGCAAATACAAGCATAAATCCCATTTCTACTAAGCAAGATAGTTAGTTATGTACTTAAGCTTTTGCTTAAGGGCCTTAAGTACTCTAGAGAACAAGCATCCACTTCACACATCTACAGCTGAGCATATCATAAACCTTCTGGGGTAGATTCATGTAATTTTTTTTTTTTAAATAAAAGCTTTTTAAAAAAAGATGTAAAAAAGAAAAACAAATCACATAGGATCCTTCTTTCAGATGTCTTCAGACAGGTTCCAAAGCTAGTCTTAAACCCACTTTAAGCTAACTGCTCAACTTTTAGCTAAATCCTCTCTGGGATATAACTGTACAGTACTCCATTGTATGAATAAAAGCTTCTAAAAGATGTAGTAAACCAGAAAATGCTTGGATAACACATGTATTCTAACAAGCATTGATTTCTCTCTTACATATCATACTTTGTTGCCTAAGGAACAGAAAATATTTTTATTTTATTTAATCATAAATTATGCACATGAGATTATTAAGATGCATTTAAATATGTATAGCACTCCTCTGAACATTTGCTTTTCAGTTCTCAAGTGCTTTTTTCCCTCAGGCATGCCTAATTAGAAGCATCAATATGTCCCTACACACTTGGAAAACAATTTTTCTAACAAAACGATGTCAGATTTGGACAGTAGCTGAGCTTCTGCTGGTGGCAGTCTTCATTTTTTGACCCATATCCATGATCTGATGCTTTATCAAAGTTTTTTAAACCAGAAAAAGAGAAGACTGTGTACAGATACTAAAAAAATCTACCTTTTCCAAAACAACCAGTAGTTGTTATTGTATAAATACCAATTTAGAATTGCAGTAATTCTAGCTAAGTTCTGTCTGGAGATCCAGACAAATAAAAGACAGTTAGTTCCTCATACTATATGATGAGCGTGATAACCAACACCATTATCCGAAAGACAGGCATTTGCTTATTAAACACAGTTCTGGAGCATTTCTGAACTGTAAAAAAGCTGATGAAGGAGGCAGGTGTCCTGCTATTCAGGAAGGGATGTATCCAACCTGTGTGGACATTTGTTTTATTTGAAACAAAAAATGCTTTGTGAAATGGGAGTCCTATGAGAGGACTGACTACGGTTAAAAGAGTTTAGATATTTCTTTTTGATCTGGGTGTCTAAATTCTACTTTTTTTCCATCATAAGTGCTAATGAAGGTAACCTCATGAGAAAAAGAAATACTAAATTATATGAAAAACCCAAGTAATATAGGACAAATAAATTAGTTTTCCAACTTCTCAGAATGCAAGATACAAGCTTTCATTCAACTGAAAGACAGCTATGTAAAATGGATAAAACTAAATAATTTATATAATAACATACATATAAAATTTATGTATGTACTGGAATAATTTAGGGGTAACAAATATTTTTGAAAAATATTAAAAACACACAAAATACATAACAGAATTATGGAGCAGCTATATAGAGGCTGTTTAGTATGAAATGTAATAGGATGATTTCCACAAGTTTCATGCTTTAGAGGAAATCTAGGCGTTATGTCAGGTAGAAATATCTGTCAGAGAGGGCTGTCTTTAACCCTAAGGAAGAGAATAGTCTTTATTTCTACACCATCTTATGTTGATCTTTGGTAGAAGAGTTCTGCCTTTGATAGAATACCAATTTGATATAAAAATCCCAATTATTGAGCTTATACGTCTATGTAGTCTCCATGTGTGCTGAAATTACACGGTAGAAAGTTCAAATTTATGGACATTTTAAGTAAAAAAGAAATAAAAACCAAAAATCCCTAGTGAAATAAGTAAAAAGTCTCTTCTACGCCGATATTTCTCTCTCACTTTGTGTTTTGCTATATTTTGATTAAGTTTTGTGATTTGCTTATTTTCTTTGTTAGTTTTAATGTTGCTTTTCTAATGTTTATTGGATTACATAATCAATATGGAAAAAAAATCACCCTGGAATATGTGGGTTTTGAATAACTCTCTGGAGAACTTTTGTATAATCAAAGCCTTCTCCCTTGCTTGTTACAAAAAGGGTTAATTTGGTTTAGTTTAGGCATTTCAAAGATGAAAATCTCTTCTAACAAAACAGAAATCTGTTCCCTATATTACCATCCGTGCAGGTATTTTTATATGAAGGGATATATTTTCAAAGCACTGCAAGGGAAGTAAGTGCTAAAATCTGTTCATATATAACAGGATTTGTGCTAATACCGCCTCTGCACTACTTTGAAACTATACCCCTCTCTGTTTTTAATAGTTTGTAGCCACAGAAGGGACTCTGATTTGGAAGCAGCTGACATTTGTGGAATAAAAATCTCACTAAGAAAACAAAACTACAATCATACGACTAAATTTCAAATAAAAGGTACAGTATGATTATCACCATTATAATAATAAAACACTTAACTTACAGAGGTATCTTTTATCTAAAGATCAGAGCAGTTTAAAAAGCTTTTCCTGTTTTATCACCTTCTTTGCACATGTATCAAATCAGGCTTGTGTCATTTGTTATAGAATATTATACAGATTTTCAGTCTATGGGAAGCAAGATAACAGTATTGAATTTGATGAAACTACATGGATTTAGGAGAATTTCAGATTTGGTCCATAGTCTTAACAGCATCTACTTTCATGACTGTTCAGAAGGAAAAAAATAGTTGATTTTTAGCCCACACTGTATAACAGAACAAACAAGACCCTCCAAAGATCTTTCTGCCTTCTATTTTCTGGTGTTATTCTGGATGCCTAACATCTTAAGGCTATAAAATGATGAGATTATAGAAGATAAGCCATATATGTGCATATATTTTAATGCATATCTTACCTATAAAATATGCTTTTGTGTAGATGACTGTAGTGCTATCAGTGATGGTCTCTTCATTTTGACTGCTGCAAGGCACTGAAAGTCACCACTGTCTTAGGAAAGAAAACAGTGTCTCCTTCTATATGGCAGTTGCTATGCAGAACTAGGATTTTGGTCTGCAGCTCAGCCAGGAAGATGGGTGGAAGAACCTCAGCACACTTAAAGCAGAAGCTCAACCAAGTCTTTGATTTTTGTCCACAAAAAGAGAGAGCCTTGGGCAAAGGTCAATTAGAGCAAGCAGCTTTTTGAATATTTCTTTTATATCCTTTTGAATGTGGGGCGGATTTCATAGAAGAGAGAGTCTTCCGTTTATAACAATTTAAAGGCAAAGATGGTTCAGGGAGCATCACTGAACAACACATCCACTGTCGTCCCATATCTAATCCTTTGTTAAATCTGGCCATTCAAAGACATGCAGGTGTAAAAATCAATATAACAAGAATACTGAATCCCATGCAAAAGCATCACCAGAAATGTCACATCAGATGGCTGGCTGGAACACAGTGCTAATAAAATATGTATTTTATGGATTGTAACTTATGTATTCAACAGAAAATTAAAGATACTTTGAAATAAAAAAATGTATTTACATGGAAAATGAAAGATTTTCATTGTAAGAAGGAAATTTGTTTATCACATACAACACATCACTACAACTTACAGCATCAAAAACTCATCACTTGTTTATGTTGAGCAATGACTATCAGTTACCTGGGGGAACTATTAAAGTATTTCTTCTAATATAATCTGGGAAGAAACCGTACACTTTTAAAAATCTTTGCTGTTGTTGTTAAGTTAATAAAGCTTTTATGCTCAAATCCGTTGTAAAATCTGTCAAGCCTGTATATCCCTTCAGGGAAAATCTCTAGAAATTTTTACTCTCTCTTTAGTTCTGTACGTACCCTTCTCATATTTCTCCTTCTTATATCCCAAAATCGTCAGCATTTTTAACTCCATTGCCCCAGTGAAATATCTGTGCTTTTTTTTTTTTTTTTCTAAGCAGCTTCCTCTGGAAAGTAACACACTTCTCTCAAGTTCTTCTTCCAGTACACAGAATGTGTAAGACATGTGCCAGGTCACATGGTGGGTAAGGATTTATAATGTTATGCTAGATGAGTGTGTGCTTATAGCAGGATACCAACCACTTCTGCTTGTTACTTCCAGTCTGAAAGTGAAGCAGTGACATATTATGCTAAAGACGTGGGTAGGATATGTTTCATTGCTGGAGGGCATGTGGGAAAAGCCATTAAAGTGACATAAGAGCCTTGCATAAGATCCTTGCTTAACACCACATTTGCAAAAATCTGCCAATGCAATAGCTGTAGAATGACTACCAAATGATAAAATGATTTTTTTTCCCTTCTGTATTTGGTATGAAGAATAGCCATGGCATACAAAGTCAGGTGGTAACAGGAACAGCAGAGACTGAGAGAGGGAGAGAAGACCTCATTCCCTCCACTCAAGGAAATTCTGGTGCAATCTGCTGTGTTCTGTGAAGTAAAATTCAAATGGAACTAAAAATCTGTTATGACAATGTGCAAGTGTTATCCAGAGCTCTTCTGTTTGAAATTTTTAACACACATATGTATGCCTTTCCAAAGAGACACAACCCAGTTCAACAACAAAATGTTGGCCTTGATGGCATAACCTCAGTTGTGTGCATATATGTAGCATTTCATAATCATGTTACATAATATGAGGTGATCATAAAGGCTCCAAATTTCCATGGAACAAACAAGAAAAAAAAACCAACACTGCAGACAAAACTTTGTCCACAGCATACTCATTAAGTTTTACATTACCTTCCCTTTCCTTTGAAAGGAGGAAAGTTATAGAATTACCATTTCAGATGTCACAAATATCTGTTCATTACTGTTTTGATATTAAACCACAGAAATTTATTGCTAATAAAGCCTTACAAATTATCTATATTATCAACACAGTTTGTGCTGTTATGCACATATATTATTGTGCTAAGGTTAATTTCAAAGCTGAGTTATTACAAGATTTCCTACTTACAATAAATGGAACTGTCCAGAAAAAACTTGTGCCAAACCTCTCAGAAATCAGCAAGATGCTAAACACACCATATTTACTGTCATCACACACTGACATACTTGTATCTTGATTAGGGACTAGATTGTTGATCCTCATTTTGCAAGCATGTTATGGTTAAAAGTTATCCATTACCTACCTTTAAAATTACACTTTTTTCACTATCTGAGAATGGCATAGTCTGTTTCTAAATTTAAATTGTCATTTTTTTGAAAATTAAGAAGATTAGATTGCTAGTTATCTAGTACAAATTAGTGATCTGAGCTCCCCTTATAATCAATAAGGAGAGACAGGCACACAGCGAGAATTTCCACCTGTGTTAAATACTGCTTTATAACATGACGACAATATAAGACATGGTTATTTAAGTTCTAGAGGCCTGAGAAATAGTTGTGTGAACCAAATCTAACAGCAACAGAGAGTCCCCAAGAAAAAACATGGAAGTGTACGTAGTTAAGCCTTGCTCATGAATGTAAGCTTGCTTCACAATGAAACTTTAGAACCTATTTGGTTTTAAAGCAGTGTAGAAACAGTCTGATTTTTGCAACCCATTTTGGAACCTTGTAAATTCTTATGAATAATATATGAGACCATCTAGAATTCAGCCCACTTTCAAATTTGCCAAGAAAAATCTTAAAACAAAATGTTAAACCTATGTTGAAAGCCTAATTTCTGGACTTGTCGTATTAGTTTATATATTTGTTTCAAGTCCTTGATTCATTTTTTAATGAAGTAAAACCTCATTTAGATGATGCATTTAAGCATCAAGCTTGCTGACATGATTATCAATATTTCCTTCAATACAATTAGTTAAACTACATTAAGTCACAATGAAATAATGTCAATTCCGTCACACCGCTATGGCTCATACTATCAGCATTGTCAAAAAATTTCAATCTTACCTACTTTTATTAAAAACTAGAATAGAAGGGAGATTGCATTTTTAAATATCAGTGATCCTCATTTGTGTGTCCCATTTTTATCATGTATTAACAGTGCATGAGGTTCTGATACTGTGTTAAATGAGAGTAAGACTGTCACACACCAAACCCACAATATCACACAATTTACAGCAGCCAAAATATCATGTTGAGTTTTTTGTTGTGTTTTCTACTACACGAGCTACTCTGTCCCTTTGCATACAATAAAACTGAAAAAAAGGGGCATGGGAACAGATGGGAAGCTTTCAACGCCTCCTGGCTTCTGACTACAAACCTTCAAGAGTATTCTGATTTAAATTCAATCAGTTCTTATTTGCACTAAACTCATCTTCTGAAATTTTAAAGATGGAAAAAAAATGCATAGCTGATGGACTGGCGATGTACAATGATGATATACTAAGGCAAAATCCAGAGATCTCAAAATTTCGGTCAGCTCCCTTTTTTTTTTTTACCACATCTTGGGTGTTCTACAGAATCTGTCCTTTATATAATTCTTTGTTTCCAACTAAAAGCAGAGATATGACCTTTTTCACAAGAGTAGTAACCAAGATAAATACAAATGATGATATAGAGGGAAAGAAGATACAGAAATATGCAGATGGCAGCATCTATTTTTCTATCCGTTGAAACAAAATCTTGTGTATATTTAAATGAAATCCTTATTAGAAGAGAGTAAGGAGTTATTTTTCAAGTTTAATCCAATCAAAATGGCTTTGGGAATGGGGAAATAAACCCACTAGTACACTGACAAAGGTCCGCATAAATTTGGTGAAGATTGCGGAAATAGTTGTTAGAACACAAAGTCTAAGATGCATTTGTTCACTTCTACAGATATCCAAAGCATCTTGCTTTCTTTCCACATAGAAGTGCACATTATTACAATAAATTTTTGGAAATCAATAGCTGGACACTTCCACAGCAGCTCTGACATATTCCAGTCCTATTAACTTACCCAATACTTTCAAAGAGCAGTACCTCTAGGCCAAATATTTTTACTCAATTTTTTTTAAGGCGAAACCTTAATAAACACATGCAACATTACACTATCTTCCCTCCAGTATCAGCTAACATTGTTCAGGGAGGTTTTTATCAATACTTTTAAATGGCTCGATTTTGACACTGCTATGTTCTCAGTCCCCGTTGAAACGAACAGGACACAAAGTCAATCAGCTTTTTTTTAAGTTTGAATCTACACAGCTGGATTTTGTAAGGCATTATAATTGAATTAAAGACACTGTTTGGCATCAGTGTAGATGATGGGAAAGAAGAAACAAACAGGAGATAAGACAAGAGAGCTGACAATAGACATAGAGAAATGATGAAGAAGAGGAAGGCATCCTGATTTTTGTTGCTCCAATTTACACATTGCTCACAGCAGCACAAACTGAACTTCAAAGCAGTGAAAGTAGTGAAGACAAGCATCAATTTAATGTGGTGTATCTGACTGACTTACAGAAAAAGAACAAATCTCATTTGGAATTTGTACTGAAGCTCTCAGATTGACTTCTCATTTTCAATATACCGCAGTGTTCTTAAAGAAGAAAAAAGTGATTATTTTGACTCATATGGGGAATTTTTAAAATAATTTTAAATTATTTTTTTAATTTCAGTGGAAAAAGTGAACTGATCTTCAATCCCAATTAGCCTCACAGAGGAAATACAGACAAGCATGATGTTCACAGAACTATATAACACATTCAACTCATCTCTATCAATAATTCTTTTGTTTTAAACAGGCATTTCATGATTATTATGACATAACCTCTTGAACTATAAACCTAAAAGGAAAAAAATCTTTTCTAAACTACTCCCACAAACACAAATTAGAATTAAAGTTAATGCAGTTATCTTCCAGGAAGCCTTGCTGCCAAGCTTTATGCTTTGTGATCATAAAACATCTCAGTAAACTGAATTTTAAGTAGCTGAATTCTAGTCAAGAATTTTTTGTCCTACTTAGGAATTGGTTCATAGTGACAGAATTTATTTCCCTTGTGAACTCAGATATTGTCAGAAAGGAAAAGCATTTTAATTTCTGCTGATCCAGGTTTGAATATAAAAAGACAAAGGCATTTACTAAAAACTTATCTGAGTCATTTAAGATATATAGTCTTTACTACTAGAACTTTCTTTGGCTTTCCCTCTAAGTGAGAACAATTGGAGAGCTGCTTTAGTCCCAGCAAATCCTTAAATGTTTCTGGCAAAAACAAAGCTTAGAAAAAATGAGGGGGAAGACAGGTTTATTGTTTTTTGGATGGCAAAAAATGAACATTCAGGGCAGAAACTTTAAATATTCTCTTCTTTTCCCTGGAGAAGGGAAGTCTAAAAGTCTTTCCTCATATGATTCCCTTTTGCATTGTTTCTAAGGCTGATAAAAATACTTACAAGCACTATTTTGTTAAGATTTCCTTCCATATAAAACTTCACCAAAGATGTAAATAAACCTCTAAGTAAATATGTTTTACAAAAATGAATTAAAAAAAAGGAACAAAAAATGGAATGAAATGGAGGGAGTATGAATAAACCTCTCAGGGCTACCAATTTATCACTTCGTTTTCCTGCTACAAAAACCTCAGAAGTGTATTGCAATTTACAAGCTTGGGAGTAATTTATTTATTGTCGACAGCTAGACCTGAGCAAAGAACTAGCCCAAATAACAACTTTAACCAGTACTAAATAAAGATAACAGGGATATTACATCTTCCTACATGTACCTGAGGGTCACTAGTCAGGAAAGTAACGTGTAATGTTTTGCGCTGGAGGAACCTGCCAACAACACTAAGTGTAATGAGCTTCCTCATGGTTCTCACACAGCCTTGACTTTCAGACAAGAAATAACTGGTGCTCAACTCCTTCGGCACAAGCCTATGGCAGCTGGCAGGAAGGAAAATGGCTCTTTGGGATGATAGAGGAAAATGTTGAGAATGTGGTCATAATTAAATCTCAATGTAAAGTAAACCTACATGCAATCAGAGAAAATACAATTAATGTCATTCAAATGAAAAATATTTTCTCCTTCACGCTTTTTTCTTTTTGCTGCTTTCCTTCATTTTCCTTTTTTCCCACTTGGCCTAAAACATAATTCCTATAAAACAAGGTCAAGTTTTGCTGCACTGATAACCCTGAAGCAAGCCTGGCTGGGAGCCCTCAGTCATGGCTTTTTTTCTGTTGTGTAGCAGGATATCAGAAAAGAAACTTCTGAGAAGAAAAACTATTCTGATTGTCAGGACTGATACCTTTTTATTACCTGCATCCTTATTTTGGGGCATATTCTCTATGTATATAGACTATAATCGACATGGGTATTTCTTTTACTTACGGGTTTTTCAATGTGTACATGCATGGTATCGTCTGCAAACCTGCTGATGATGGACTCAATCCCCTCATCCAGATCATCAATAAAGATATTAAACAGGATCAGACCCAACACCAATCCCTGGGGGACACGACTGGTGACCAGCCGCCAACTGGATGAGACACCATTCACCACCACTCTCTGGGCTCGGCCAACCAACCAATTCCTAAGCCAGCACAGAGTGCTCCCATCTAAGCCACGGGCTGCCAGCTTCTCTAGGAGTCTATTGTGGGAGACAGTGTCAAAGGCCTTGCTGAAGTCCAGGTATACCACATCCACAGCCTTCCTCTCATCCACCAGGCGAGTCACATGGTCATAAAAGGAGATCAGGTTGGTCAGGCAGGACCTACCCCTCCTAAACCCATGCTGGCTGGGCCTGATCTCTTGGCCGTTCTGCAGGTGCCGCATGATTGCACCCAGTATTATCTGCTCCATAATTTTACCTGGGACTGAGTTCAGGCTGACAGGTCTGTAATTACCTGGATCATCCTTATGGCCCTTCTTGTGGATGGGCGTCACATTGGCCAACTTCCAGTCTTCCAGGACCTCACCGGTGAGCCAGGACTGTTGAAAGATGATAGAGAGCAACTTAGTAAGCTCATCCGCCAGCTCTCTCATCACCCTAGGATGGATCCCATCCAGCCCCATAGACTTATGAGGATCCAAGTGGCTCAGCAGGTCTCTAACTTCCTCCTCATGGATTGCAGGAGGGCCATA
Source organism: Dromococcyx pavoninus (assembly GCA_033558185.1). Classification (NCBI taxonomy): domain Eukaryota; kingdom Metazoa; phylum Chordata; class Aves; order Cuculiformes; family Neomorphidae; genus Dromococcyx; species Dromococcyx pavoninus. The sequence goes on along the minus strand of JAUMJL010000199.1, from coordinate 2,676,799 downwards.
TTTCACCCTGCCCCCATCAACCACTTCAGAGGACAAACTGTCAAGCGAACAGACTTCCTTACTGTTGAAACTGAGGCAAAGAAGGCATTAAGTACCTCAGCCTTCTCTGCATCTTTGGTCATCCAATAAGGAGTGGAGGTCGCTGCCGCCCTTCTTTCTGCCATTGATATATTTATAAAAACTCTTCTTATTGTCCTTAACAGAAGTGGCCAATTTGAGCTCCAGCTGGGCTTTTGCTTCCCTGATTTTCCTCCTACACGACTTAACAACATCTTTGAACATGACCTGGCTTACGTCCCCTTCTTTCCAACGGCGATACATCCTCTTTTTCTTACTTAGTTCCTTCAGAAGCTCCTTACTCATCCAGGCCGGCCGTCTGCCCCTTCAACTCTTCTTACAACACATGGGGACAGCCCGCTCCTGCGCCTTCAAGATTTCATTCTTGAAGTGCATCCAGCCTTCCTGGACCCCCTTGCCACTAAAAACTATTTCCCAGTGTACTTTCCTGTCCATTTCCTTAAATAATCCAAAATCTGCCCGCCGAAAGTCCAGAATCAATGTCCTGTTCCTGGCTTTTCTTGTTACATTGTTTAGAGAGAACTCAATTATCTCATGATCACTATACCCCAGACAGCCTCCGACAATGATATCACCGACCAGCCCTCCTTTGTAAACAGCAGGTCAAGAAGAGCCTCACCCCTGGTAGGCTCACTCATCAGCTGTGACAGAAAGCAGTCCTCAGTACACAATAAGAACCTCCTGGACTGCCTCCTCTCAGCAGTGTTAAGTTCCCAGCAGATATCTGGAAAAGTAAAGTCTCCTAAAAGAACAAGTTGCTTAATTAAAGTGACCATGCTTAGCTACTTAGCATAAAATGTGGTTCTGTAAAAAATGTGATCATTATTCTTAACAGATGCTTCAAAGTCTGTGTTATCATCAAATCCAAACTATGATCTTGTTCTTGAGTCTTTTAAGCAGTTCTGAAACTTTATAGAAATCTCAGATGAGGAATGGATGTCAAGAATATTTCTTATCTTTTAACATCAGATTTCTAATAAAATTACTTAGTACTTCAGTCACTTTGTCTTCTTGAGTTGTCCACCAAAGGACCAAAGTCCGAGAAATGGAATGTGTGTTTGACACTGGAAAATTTATTTGAACATTAATGCAGCAGATTCATTCAGATCCCCTCCCTGTATTTGCTGAGGGCGAATGATGAGTCTTCAACCCCCAAATAAACCCCAAATAACATATTAGTTGCTGCTGAATGACATCAGGTCTACATGGTGTCTCCAGTGAATGAATCATTGGACTTCAAAACCAGGATGAAGATATGCACATCTATGCAACTTACTGCTTATTGGTGTCATCTAAGAGTTCTTTCTCTTCAGAAATGACAAGAGGTAATTTCTCTTTTGAAACGATAAGAGGCAGACAAGACCAGTCTATAATCATCACTGTCTATCATAGAGATAATTAAAAGTTCCCTCTACAGGGCGTTGTTTGTTTTCTTTGACATGGACATAGAAATACCTTATGTCACCTGCACCTAGTGGATTTGAATCTTCATCAATATCCAGGAAGTAAAGTACCTTTCTGCTTTTTGACAGGTTCTTTTTATAAGCTTTCATCTTTATCCATATATACTTCGCAGAATGTATTTTAATTAGAAGTGAACCCCTCACATATTTCCTTTTTGGTACATGTAAATGAAAATTACCAGTCTATATCAGAAATCACTTTATTTTATGTCAGTGTTTGTCCAAAAGAAAAAAAAAATTTGAATTCATAAAAAGAAAATACTCAGTGCAACTAAGCCCAAGGAATGAGCATATCAGAATGTCATTAAAAAAAGGTAGAAAACAGTCCTTGAAGCATAATTAATGCTTTGGAACCTGGTGAATCATTTGTAGGCCAATTGGAAGCACCAATGACAAGGAAGACCGCAGCTGTTGATATGGTGGTGATCCTCTACTAAAGGTGAGTATAATGGGCCCTAGGTAGCAGGGAATAAGTTAAAGTATCAATGAAACTGGCAATTGATGCCAAGGTCTGCACAAAGTCACTTTAAACACATTTCAATTCCTGCTTCTGCTTTTGACATCAGTACAGAATTAGAAGAAAAAAAAACCAGTGAGCTCTGTGGTTTCAGCCCAAACAAACAAACAAAAAGAAACAATTGTCTTTCTAAATGATCAGAAACAGTTAAATTCTCTCATACCAGAACACACACACCTCCCTTAGGCTTTTGGGGGCAGTAGATTATTCAATCTGAAATCACAGTGGCTGTGGCTAGAGATTTGATGGTGAATTTATTAAAAACAACTTTGGATTTTATTCCTTCATTTAGATTTATCAGAATCAATAACTGAACTTTTCAGACTGTTACCAGTTACTGCCCTGTTATCCCCAGCAAACAAAGGCATATACAAAAAGAAAAAAGTTTTCTTATCTATCCACATAGAACCAGAAGCAGGAAAAGCAAAGCATCAGCACATCCCCCCCCAACAGAGCTTAGTCGACTACTTTGCCAAAGCTGGTTTGGAAAAAATAAATAAAATTCACAGAACCTACAACTATTTATTTTTTTTTAATCTGTGTGAATAACGAGCCTTTTTGGATCTTCAGTTGATCAACTAAGTTCCAAGAGCTACAAAAGCAACTCGTAACAGGTGTGGGGTAATCAAAGGAGTTACATAGCTATTCTTCCATAAAATATATACTTTAACTTGTGGAGTACCAATTGTGTTCTCACTGTTTGGTTCTTTGGAATTTTTTTTTGCCTAGGAAACCTTTTATCACTGCAAGAGGCTGTGAGTTGAACAAAATAAAATAGCTTTGCCTATCCATTTTCTGTGACTCTTCAAACAAAGAGAAACGCTTCAAAAGAGTGCTTCAGACAATTACACAGAGGAAGTGTGATGTAGATGATTAAGAATTAATATTCCTCCTGGAAATCTAAGTGAATAGTATCATTGTACGGGGACTCTGGCAGCAATTACAGCCTTGTTTCTTGTGTCTGTGTATCACGTTTGCATAAGGTGGGGGGGGGGGTAGGGGCACCACGACGGTGCCTTCTATAAGAAACTGCTAGAAGCTTCCCTCATGTCTGAACATGAACCGACAGCCAACTCCCAGACAGACCCACTACTGGCCAAAGCTAAGTCCACCAGCAACAGCGGGAGTGCCTCTGTGATAACATATTTAAGATGAGGGAAAAAAAACCTGAAGAACTGAAACTGCATCCAGAGAGAGGAGTGAGAATATGTGGGAGGAAGAACCCTGTAGACACTGAGATCAGCGAAGAAGGAGGGGGAGGAGGTGCTCCAGGTGCCACAGCAGAGATTCCCCTGCAGCCTGTGTAAAGACCATGGTGAGGTAGGCTGTCTCCCTGCAGCCCATGGAGGTCAATGGTGGAGTAGATATTCACTGCAGCCCATGAAGACTGCGTGTAGAGCAGGTGGATGCGCCTGAAGGAGACTGTGACCCATGGGAAGCCCATGCTGGAACAGTCTGTTCCTGAAGAGCCTCGCCCTGTGGAAATGACACATACTGGAGCAGTCTGTGAAGAAATGCAGCCTATGGAAAGGATGCATGTTGGACAAATTCATGAAGAACTGTCTCTCATGGGAAGGCACCCATGCTGAAGCAGGGGAATAATCCGATGAGTCCTCCCTTCAAGAAGAAAGGAGTCACAGGAACAATGTGTGATGTAGTGATGACAATCCCCATTTTCTGTCCCCCTGAGCTGCTGCAGGTGGAGGAGGTAGAGAAAATGTCGAGTCAGGTTGAGCCTGGGAAGAAGCTGTGGCAGGAAGGCATTTTAAGATCTGTTTTTATTTCTCATTATCTTACTCTGATTTTATTGGTAATAATTTAAGTTTATTTTCCCCAAGTCAAGTCTATTTTGATTTTAACAGTGGGTGATCTCTCCCTGTCATTATCTAAACCCACAAACCTTTAATTGTATTTTCTCTCCCCTGTCCAGCTGAGAAGGGGAGTGATAGAGTGGCTTGCTGGGCACCTGGTGGGTGTCCAGCCAGGGTCAACCCATCACAGTTCTACTGCCCGTGTCTCTCCCAGGGTGTGGTGCCAGTGTGTCCTTATCCCAAAACAATCTTAGAGGGGAAGGCAGGGGAAAAGATAGGGGGGAAGAGGTGTGGGGAGGGGTAGCATCAAACTCCAGGAGGTTTAGCTGATATGGGCTCGAAAAGAACTTCCACACCTGCAAAAAAAATGAAGATACAACTACCTAGGGAATAGTGCAACCTCAAGTGAAAGAACCAGTGGAATAGGAGACCCTTATAGTTTTAATGAAACTCTGGCTTAATATGACAGGGAAGGAGTGAGAGAAGGAAAAGAGAGAAATCTTTCTACAGAAATCCTTTTATTCTGCTCTCATCAGTGGATGAGAGTGGATGGTGTGATCAGTCTCATAATATGCAGACAAAGAGCAGTAGATAACTAATTGAAGTACTATGATTAATTGCCTGGTTCTGAAATTGAATTACCATCATTTGCTACATTTTATTACATAAATTTATGCTGTTCTTCACATTTTCTTGCATTTTACAACAATTCTTAAATTAAATTAAGATTTTTTTTGCAAGTACATAGTGTACATGACTCAATACAGTATTTCCAGCACATAAATTACAACAGCAAACAAATTACGGTGATACTTAACCAAGAAAAAGAGATTTCTAGTACAATAATTTGTAGATTTACAGTATATCACAGCAGAAGAGAAATATATACGTCATTAACTAAAGCAAACAGAAAACTTTTGAATTTTCCATATCCATCAGTTATTAAAGAAAAAAAACTTACTGAGTTCAGTATTCTATCTGAGTGACAAGACTTGTACCAATAAAAAGAAAAGTTAAAATATTTATGCTTACTTTCAAGATCAATCATGGTATCAATGACTGAAGATTAGTAGTGACAAGGATGATTTTCCTATTAAGAGAATCCATCACATTAGCTTAAGTCAGACAACAGCCTCAAGGCTTTCTGGTTTTTAACTCCGTATTTTAGAACAATTTTTGAAAATATCGCTGGTAGTTTTAATAAACTATATGTTATCAAGGTCAACCGCTATGTTCGTCTTTGCAGTGTTAGTAGATTTACTGGCTGGAGCCAGTTTCATTCAAAATACCATTTGGTCTTTAAACTCTTAACTCATTCTTAAAAAAAGTAATAAAATAATTTTTAAGACTTTATATTTATCAACTTTCTTTTGTAATGCTTTAGTTAAATTAAACACATCTCTTGCTTCCATTAATTTGAGCACATTCTACTCACTTTCATTTCTTTCTTAGTATCTATATACCTATATCTACTGCCTACATGCACGGAAGTATTTTGTAATATCATATTTGTATTTGAACCCTGAGGTTCTAAATATTCTATGAAAAAGATCTAACTCAAATTCCGGATATTAATGACATGAAACTTTTAACACAGTTAGATGTGGATCTATTTGAGAACAGGCTGACTCTATGTCAATTTTTCTATTTGGGAGAAATGGCTGGAATTTTGTGTCAGCTTCATTCAGCCCTGGCCAGAAATCATACTCATTACATCAGGCACAGTACAAAATGAGACTAAAATGTGTTGGGTGCTGAACAAGGTTCTGTTTTCCTCTCCTGAACCACAGAATTTGTAGTCTTAAAGTCAAATATCAAATATGTAAAAGTGTAATTGTAAAAAAAGAGATTAATTCATTTTTTAAAGCCACAACATTTAACAAAGCAGGAACCAAAGTGATAAATTGCTCACAAGGACTGTCAGCAGGTGACTTCACACACCATAACCGCTTTGCTACAGAGTGATTAATACTTATCATGAGGGAAAATAATATGCCATCCTTTCTTGCTAAGAACATTAAAAAAAAGCTGTTCAGGTCAACAGGAGCAAAGCTGTGAACATGGCCACAGTTGCAGCCTACACTGAGAAATGCTCAGGTCAGGGATAGGACATGATTATTCAAAATGCTAGACAAAAAGTTATGCTCAAAGGCTATATGGATGTTAGTAAACAAATAATCAGCCATTAAATATGAAGTTCATACTGATTAGAATGCAAATGTCAGTTGGAATTAGACTGCATGAGGATTTTTTTCATGCATCTGTCATGCAAATGTCACCTTGACAAGTCATTTAAATAGTTGTCCAGTGTCTGGGCAGCTGTGTTCACTCATCAAAGCAAGTACTGGATCACCTTTTCCTAGCTCCCAGTAGCTGTGATAGCTCTTGGGAGACCTCAATAGAGAAACACTGGATCTACATTTACATTGTTCTAATTTGAACCAAGGACCATGCTAAATGCAGCCATGGTACACTACTTTATGGCTGACCTTCTAGATCATGCAGAGAAACAGAATCCCCCAGCAACAAAATTTCCTTCCTTTCTTTAGTTCAATTAATATTTATATACCTCTTCTTATCATAACATCTAACCTGCCTTACAGTCGTTGTATTATTAACCTTGATACTGGATGGTCTCTCCTCTTTTAACAGGTAAGCAAATTGAAGGACTTTCAGCAAAATTTGGGGATTTAGATACTGGGAATCCGGCAAAGATAGGGGAGGACGATTCTATACCAAAAAGTGGGAAGCAAAGGCCAATATAACGAACAAAAGCAATCTGTTAGCCTCCACCGCTGTTTCGGCCAGTCCTCTAACAACTAAGCAGATAGTTCCCTCAAACAAACCTGTTGTAGATCCTATTCACCTGTTTAAGAGCCAAAATAATTGCCTGTTTAGTAAGCCATTTTTTGATGTGTTAGATGCCACCTTTTTGTCATTGAATCAGTCAAACCCAAACCTTACACGTTCTTGTTGGTTATGTTATGATGTGAATCCACCTTTTTATGAAGGCATTGCTCTCAATGCTCCTTTTAGTTATTCATTAGATAGTAATCCGAGTCAGTGTAATTGGACCACTCCGCGGAGAGCAATTGTCGTAAACCAAGTTAGAGATGAAGGAGTATGTTTAGGTAATACAGTGAGCCAAGACACTAGTGTTTGTGTGCAGACCTTTGCAATTGATGAAACCTATAAATGGGCAATCCCATCTGAGCCTGGGATGTGAGTCTGCCAACAAACAGGAATAACACCCTGTGTGTCTCTTAAGTTTTTAAGAGATGCTGCTGACTTGTGTGTGCAAATTTTGATTGTTCCTAGGTTCCTGTACCATCCAGAAGAAGAATTTTACGATCAGTGGGAAAGAATGAACAATAGACTTCAACGAAGGGAAGTATTAACAGCTGTAACAATAGCAACACTGCTTGGCCTGGGAGCAGCCGGTACAGCCACAGGAGTGACATCCCTGGTAACCCAACGCCGGGGCCTAAATCAATTACAAACCGTCATCGATGAAGACCTGCTAAGAATCGAGAAATCTGTGTCTGCTCTAGAACAATCTCTCTCTTCACTTTCAGAAGTAGTCCTACAGAACAGGCGAGGATTAGACCTCCTGTTTATGCATGAGGGAGGCATCTGTGCAGCCTTAGGAGAGGAATGTTGCTTTTATACTGATCATACCGGGGTGGTTAGAGATTCTATGGCAAAATTGAGAGAAAGGTTAGCTGAAAGAAAAAGACAAAGAGATGCCCAACAAGGACAATTTGCATCATGGTTTAACTATTCACCATGGCTAACCACCCTAATGTCTTCTTTGATAGGACCAGTTGTAATGATCGTAATTGCACTGATCTTTGGACCCTGCATACTAAACAAGCTCATATCATTTATCAAGAGTCAGGTAGAAAAATATCTGGCTGCTTAAAAAAGGGATAGGTATGGATATATATGGCAAGTCAAAAGTCAAAAACAGCCTTCAGCAGAGCACAAACTAAATCAAGGTCCACAAATACTAATTCTAGGACATGTTTTCTTCTTTGTTGCATTCTGAAAGGAAGGTTCTGCAACAGTATCTGAACAGCCACCCTGCTGCACCATCACTATTTATCCTAAATTAAGGCTGTTACTTGTATTGTTACTGCCTGCACAGAATAAAGACAAATCCTATTATCAAATCCATCTCTATATGGATATCAAACTTGGACTATTTTCTAGACACATCGATACTTTTGTCTGTCATCTAATAGGTCCATATTATCTTGATTTCTCTGTTGTAATTAAATGTAATGATTGTATATTTATTTTTATTTACCAAAGCAGTTGCTTGTACAATAAAATTTGATTTAATCAATTGAAGACTCATTTAAAGAGCTTTTGAGGACAAAATGTATTTAAACAGTGCTCTAATCAGATATCAAAACATGCATAAATCAAAGTAATAAATCAATGGAACTAGGAAAATTGTGAACCAAACATATATTTTTTAAAATAAGCAATAATAGCTTTTATTTGAGATCTCAATTATCAGAATAGCAACATTAAAGATGGCTGTATCCATTGTTCCTCTCATAGCTGCCCCTGATCAGTCTTGTGCTCTAGATTTCATAATAAGAGGCTGAGCAGAAAAATGTCCTCCCTTTAAAATATTTCCTATATAAAATGGAGAATACTGTGGAGGAATTCAGCAATACTTATCATGGTGGAAAATTATAATGTAGTTGTATGTTCAGAATAATTTGAATATTAAAATCATAAACATTTCCTACATTGTACACATGATATAAAGACAAGTAGTTAAAAGTTCAGATTCTCAGCTAGGACTACTTGTGCAAGGTTTACCATCTTCTTCCATGTCTGCTTAATGATAGTGCTTATTTTATATTTTTGTGTAATTAAATTGAAGATCTATTATCTCCTCATTTTTTCAACATTTTACCTCTTGCATATATTCTCACACAAGACGGAAGTAAAAATATATGCTTTTCTCACAGTTATTTCTATGCTCTTCTCACCAACTTAGCCACTTGCTTCATAGCTGCTGGGTTATGTTTATGTAAACTCTGCATCCAGTTGGCGCCAGACATGGGCAGTGTCTGGAACCAAGCTCAGCTATGTAAGTGCTCATTAACACATACAAAACCTAAAAAATTCCAGCTTCAGAAATACACAGTAATGATGGTTTCTCCCACTAGAGACTCGTGGAGGCTGGCTCCTCACAACACAGTTTCACATGTATTGCAACTTCTCAGTACTTGTGCAGAGCAGGTAAGAAGAAATTTCTGCTGATCACACAGACAGAAGGAAACACGGCATCCAGGGAGGACATTTCTTTATTTGCTGCAAATGTGCCTAAAGGTTTATCCACATGAATTTCTGTCGTTCTTTCCCTGTCAGTGTGCCAGCACCCAATCTTTTCTCTTCTCTTCTCTGCACTTTTTTTCACTCCTTTCTGACTTTTGACATAACACAGAAACAAGGCTATACAACAGAAGCATCATTTGACATGAATATGAATTTCACATATAGGCAGTTAAGCAATCCATCAGTTCACAATAGTGAAACTAAGATAAAATTCTGTTTTGGAATAAACCTACATAGCTTGGTTGATATCAAAGATGAGAATGTAGACTTTTATTAGGTTAAAAATGAAAGTTTAGCAGATGGCTCACTGAAAGTCATCTTATTAGAGGCAGAACAGCAGTATATTGTCATGGATCCTTAATATAAACCAAAGATTCCCAGAAATCTTTGCAGGTATTTGCCAAAATAACATCAGGGGTTTTGTGTATTTTCAGGTTTTCTACTTCCCAGACATGGAAAAATACAGATAATCTGAGTGTCTGTCAGAAGTTAAAACAACAGAGAAACACTTTTTAGCAAGCGACTTCTCTTACCATCAGTAAAACATGGAGAGATTCTGCACCTGAAACCATTAAATGCTTTTATGGAAGCATAAATTAACTTCAGGTGTTCATCAACAACAATTTCTAAAACTGGTATGGAGAAGATCCATCAAAACTAAATCAAACTTTTCTTTACTTGTGCCACAAGAAGTGCATATAATAGAGAGTTATTAAGACCAAAACTGCTTGCTGCATTGCCTCAGAACAATGTCCAATTGCCAAAGCATTCTCCAATCAATCATCTGTCAGCCTCATTTCTTCTTGCCAGCAATGATGAAAGTCATCATCTGGCTGCAGATTATGAGATGAAAAGCGTTAGTAGCTTTGGTTTCTTCTTTATCAAATTATTTGCACCACTTTTTTCTCCCTTCCAGGCAGGTATGAGCTGATAAAGAAAACCTACACTTTATGGAAAATTATTTCAAAACCTAGATCAAAATTTAGTCTGATGTCTAGGTAAGGTGTTAATTAAAAATTGGGACTTGAATCACCACATATGTAACAGCCAAAATAATACTGTTCATTATCAGACAAAATCTCATTCTGGAAATACCTACAGGCCTTTCTGTACTTTTATGGAAACTGTGCATCAAAATGTGTTGCTACTTAGTTCTTTTGTCAACTTACTAATATCTATTTCCTATGCACCCTAATTTATAAACACACAAGCCTGTCTCCTCAGACACATTTAGGATGATGAACATTGGCAAACAGGGACAAAACCCCACAATCAGGATTATGGTGCAGCATGTTCCTAGAACAACTGTTCTTTGTCTCTGTGTCAGAGAGATGAAATAGCAGTATAGTGTATAAAAAAAATAGGAATGCACCCTCATTCCTGGTAGTAATATTTAAATACCAATAGCGTAAAACTTGTCAGAATAACCGGTCTATTTAATTTCCACTTCATCATATAAATTTGGAGTCATTCCACAACACAGCACATAGCAAGGTGTGCCTCCAAATTAAAGTGATTGCATATTATCGCCTTCTCTTTCACCTATTAATCCTATAGCCATACCTGCCTGGCACCAACTGATACACCTTTGTTGATTATATGCTCAATCATTTAGCAGTACAACTGGATTATGTGACATGACATGCCAAGATGGCAAACATGTTCAGCCTTCCTGTCTCACTTCTGGTGAAATCAACTATAACTGTGGCTCCATCAAAAGTATTAGTCTTCCACTTGTTCACCTACACAATATCAGGGAAAGGCCTGTGAACACAAAGGCACATACCACCTTTGTTCTGCTGGACTACATTTGTTCCTATTCTCCCATAGAGACATTTAACTTATTTGACATCCTAGACATCTCCAATACTTTTAACTGTTAAAGTGTAATTAAGAGTTTCTCCTAATTTCTCCTAGATTTTTTACCATATGAACTATATCTCCTAGATATTTTACCATATAAAAGTACTTTTCAGTGTTTCTCTGTTTCCTGAGGAAGACTTGAACTAACTTCCATGTAACTAATTTGAAAGTAATAGTGCTCAACATTTCTAAATACAGACTTTGCTTTCATAGGTTTATTATTTTTTTAAAGCTGTATTTTATTTTTTTTTAATGTTACCTGGTCAAAGAGTTCCTCGTGTGCATGAAGAAGCATTCGTATTTATAAAAACATCTCATGAAAATTAGGAGAACAGGATCTACAGTTCATCAGCAAAATGCAGTGATGAGCATAGTTCCACTGATGTACAGTACATACACAGGACTGTTCTTATAAATCAGTAATATTCAGACTCTGTGGAAATCTTTGAAAAACAGGGAGGATGCTTGTTAAAGTATTCTCACTGTCTTTATTTGAAATGCATCAGAAGTTCATGTCAGCTGCTCAGCAGATCCTTATTTAGAGTGGACCTGCCAGCCTTGGCTTAGCATGTCAGAGTGCATCAGTGTGTTCAGAAAAGTGATTTATGGTGGCAGCATGAATGTCTAATTATGTGCATAGCTTACAGATTTTCAATAGGAAAGAGCCCCAAAAAAGTGAAAAGCTGAAATGAGTTTTATGCCTTCTTACTAGCATTTGCTTACATGCTCCCAATGTTTTTCTTTAAATTAGATTGGTTTACAACCTTCTCTCTTCCTGTTATGTCAAAGCTACAACATTACATTACAAAGTCTTCCTCTATTTGATATGTTTTTAAAAATGTCTCCAAAAGTCATTCCCACAAAACATTATACTAATTACTTTCTTACATATGTTGGCTGTCAGTTATTTTCCGTATCTATAGTGGTATTAGTTTCACAGACATTCATGTTAAAGAAAAACTGTTATTAAATCAAGTGATTAGAGCATAGAAAATACCAGGATTAAATTGAGTTTAACCTTTGGTTCTTTCCTTAAACATGCATTTTTCCATTTGACTCTAGTCTTTCCAGTTTTTCAAGAGATCCTCTATCTCGTTCAGTGGGCACTATGTATGGTAGTACATTAATGGGCAGTTCTCCAGCACATTTATTGCTCAGCTTGTAACTCATGGGTTTACGCAGCACATTACTTAAAGCCAGTTTTGAAGACAGAATTATGAGTTCCCACATAGCCTCTTATAGCAGTCCTCATTGCAGTAGTTCTGTGCCACAAATATTAATTCGTATTATTATTTACAGTATTCCTGTAAAATAAGTGATTATTAACACTCCCTTTCTATACAGGAAGGGGGAAAAGTAAAACCAAAGGTTTCACTAAGTTGTTTTATCCAGTTTGAAATATTTAGGATTTCTTTTCTCACTGTATGGAACATTTAAAAAGCCCAGCTATCAGAGAGTCTAGTTGTTGCTGTAAATGCTCAGCAATTATGTAAATCAAGATGAATGATTTTAAGTTGGATGCATAGCTGATGCCCAAACACACAATTAGAGACTGTCTTTTCCTAATAATTCCTGTTTTACTAAATTTTTTTTTCTTAAAAGGTAGTATGCTGGCTTAAAGGTTTTCTATAATACTTGAGAATTGTAAGTATAGTAGAACTTACATAAGCCTAGAGATATCAAGAGGTAGGAAGTGATAACAACAAAAGGGACTCAAGATTGTCTTAGTTTAGAGATCATTCAGGCAATCTTGACACCCACAAATCCATGGAACTTGATAGGATGAACACATGATTACTGAGAGACTTAGCAGTTGTTATTGCTAAACCACTCTCTGCTATCTTTGAAAGATCATAGAGAACAGGAGAGCTGCCTGAGCACTAGAGAAAAGCCATTGTTGTTCCAGTCTCCAAAAAGGGAATGAAGAAAGAGCTAGGAAACTAGAGACCAGTCAGCCTCATTTCCACCCCTGAAAAAGTAATGGAACTGCTCAACCTGGATGTCATCTCTAAGCATCTGGAGGAAAAGAAGGTTATTGGGAGTGGTGAACACAGATTCACCAAGGGGCAATCATGCTTGACCAAATATGCCTTCTGTGATGGCATAATTGGCTGGATATATGGGGTGGATGCTGTCTACTTCCATTTCAGCAAGAATTTTTACACTCATAGGTGAGACTGCCATTCAGTGAGACCTGGACAGGCTGGAAAATTCAGCAGAAAGGAACCTAATGAAGATCAATAAAGGCAAGTGTAGAGTCCCGCACCTAGGCTGAAACAACCCGAGGCACCAGAACTGGTTAGGGGTTGACCTGCTGGAAAGGAGCCCTGTGCAGAAGGACCTAGGAGTCCTGGTGGTCAACAAGCTAACTATGAGCCATCAATGTGCCCTTGTGGCCAAGAAGGCCATTGGTATCCTGGAGTGCATAAAGAAGAGTGTGCTGACAGGTATAGGAAGGTTCTCCTCCTCCTCCACTCTGCCATGGTGAGACTGCATCTTTAGTACTGTCTCCAGTTCTGGGCTCCCCAGATCAAGAAAGAAAAGGAACTACTGGAGAGAGTCCAGCAGAGGGCCATGAAGATGGTTAGGGGACTGAAGCATCTATCTTATGAGGAAAGACTGAGAAACCTGGGTCCGTTTAGCTTGAAGAAGGGAAGACTGAGAGGGGAATCTTACCAAAGCTTATAAATATCTGAAGGGTGGGTGCCAAGAGGATGAGGCCAGACTCACTTCAGTGGTACCCTTCGACAGGACAAGGGGCAATGGAACACAGGAAGTCCCGCCTGAACATGAGGAAAAACTTTTTTACTTTGAGGGTGACAGAGCACTGGAACAGTCTGCCCAGAGAGTCAGTGAAATCTCCTTCTCTGGAGATATTCAAAATCCACCTGGACACAATCCTCTGCAACCTGCTGTAGGTGAATATTCTTTAGCAGGGGGGTTGGACTAGACGATGTCCAGAGGTCCTTTCCAACCCCTACCATTCTGTAATTCTGTGATTCTGTGACTCTAGAATTTATTACCGTATGAATATCAGAATTCTTATATTCAGCAGACTTTGTTGGCAAGTTCAGTTGGAGGCTAGTATAAATATAAGATTCTACAGAGTGAAGGTTTGGTAGCTAAAATTGGTTTCCAGTACAGATAATAGTTTATTGATATTGTATTTCTGAAATTCTTTGTAGCTGCCTTTGTTGTTTCCTGTTGCCCAGTAGTTTCAACCTTGTCCTTTATATGCTGGCTGATTCTTGTACTCAGAACCCCTTTCCTTGTCTTCAAGTCTATTATCTTTTCACGCAGTCTAGCCAGGCCACCTAAGAACTTCTCCATCACTGTGATGTGCACTACCATCATACAGCCAGCAACAGCAGTATGACAGCATTGCCGTTAATCTAAATTAACTATATCCAGAAGTGTCAGTTTATCAGGAATTCTGGAAATAACTATCACAAATTTATCTCAAATCTTCTGTAACATTGGGCATTGATTTGGAGACAAACGTCTTGTCTCAGTAATATCAAGCAGGCAAGGGTGCTATTTGATGTTAAACACTACTTGCCTCCACAGAACTCTTGCTACTGAGAGACTTTAGTGTAGACCTCAGAAATGTCTTTATTATGATGAATTACTTTGCTGTTAGTTAACTGATGTGTAAAGAAAAATAGATAATATTTTAAACAGAATTCTCAGTGTATTCCCCAAGGAAAGATTTCAGTTATGACTGCAGGGTTACTTTGGATTAATTTTGTTTAAAATGATATGTAAATGCTCTATATGAACTCAGAGGATCAGTTCAGTGGTCAGTTTGAGAGTCACCTTTGGACAAGGAGAAGTAAAGGGTCAAAGAGCAGACATTCTGGTCTCTTGGCAAATGGCTCAGCATACAGAAGATATTTATGCATAAACATTTTGCTTTTAATCTTTTCCCCTCTGCTAGTGGTTTTCCCTAATTAGAAGACCATGAAACAAAAAAGGTAAAAAATAAACACACAATTACTGGGTATTTCAAGCTATAGTATGTGCAGTGTTTACTAACATTATGGGAGTTATATGTCTAGTTATCTGTTTTATCTTTCTTTTCCAAATTCTTGCTTTAGTAAAGGGTTCAAACGCATCTCTATTTAGGTGTCTGCTGTGAAAGCCTCAACCAGGAGTTGCAGCTTTGTTGTTCTGCCTAATGTGCAAACACTCGTAGTATTTAATATCTGGGCATTATTTTCAGCCTGCTCAACTTTTGCTGTTTCTAAATGACAAATATCTAGGCAGCAGCTTTGTTCAGTTATTATCAACTTCCTATATCTAGAATCGCATGACATAAATGTCCGTGAAAATGCACACTGCTTATACTTCTTCATATTGAAATCCTCAAGCATCGGTACTTATTTTCCTTCATCTGCCCTTTCATGAGCAGCTTGAGGGTCGTTTTTCTTGAGAACTGGAGGGGAGAACTGTATTATCTGTCCAGTTTATCATTTAATTAGTGTTCTTCTAATATTTTTTTTCTGCCACGAAAAGTGGAAGCCTCAAATTTGTCATTCAAGCCTCTCAGTGAAAGTAGTAGGTAAGAAGAGCTCTGCAGGTCCTTACTACACTCCTCTGTTCACTGGTATGCCATTCAGTCACCATGCTTCTAAAAATCTTTATCTGCAAAAAGATGTCACCTTTCTTGTCTTTTCTAAGGATTTCAAGAAAGTTATGTTTGCAGTCAGTTAGTCAACTTGAAAACAACAAACAGGACTTTATGTTGGTAACAAAGTCTGTAGGATACACACACACACTCGAAAGCCTATTATGATAACTTTATGACAGCTTTATATATTTTCAGCTGGAGTGCAGAATAATCTTCGTGTGAAGTATTGAGTTGTACTCTTTCACGGCTTTCACCTGTTATTTCTAGAAAATTATCTAAGAAATAAAAATATAGAGGCCTACAGAAAAGTGCTAAAACCTGTAAACTGTGACTTTGTGTCAAGAAGTAGGTACTTATCCATTTTTTCATCCAATAAAAATACAATGCTCTCTCTTTCATTTTATTGCCAGGTATTTCAACCCTCATCACACTGCCTGAGTTGACGGTGTACATGAGAGGAGAATGAAAGTAAGCTGAAGAATTAAAAAAAAAGGAAAAGGACTGGAAGGACCTCCAAGCCAGAGGTAGGATAGCAATCTGATAAAGACATTCTTAATTGTGGTACAAGGGTATACACTCATGGTCGGCAGTCTCAGGACAAAACTTCAGTGTTTAGAAATTTCTTAGTTGCTTTGGCAAGAGGCAAACCTAGCAATGGAGTTGAGCAGCTGGTATTTTTACAAACCTCACCCTTCCTATGTAGTGGCGTGAAATATAAGCAAAAACATGCTACCAAAAGAAAGTAGAGCAGATGGAAATAAAACAGTGGATGTTGTTTCCATATAAGGTGTTTACTATTTTACACTGCATTTAATTGGTTCATGTGAAGAGTAGGGGATGTCTTTTTCTGCACTTGTGTCTTAGTGCACACCAATAAATACCTAACTCATATAACTGGTGGTGTTAATGTGGAAGATGCTGACAGAACACATAACACACACACTCTCACACAGGCACTTTCTTTTTAATCACCACACACCTCAAAAGCAAGATCAGAAATATCTATAGTGAATACAAGGCTGATGTGTTTATGACATTTTTTGTTGTTGCTTTTTCCATCTACTACACTTACTATAAACACACTAGCACATAATTAAAGTTAATAAACATTTTTTTTAAAAAAAAGAAAACAATAAACATCATGAGAGAACACATCCATGCATTGTACCACTCTTAATCAGTAAGTGTGGAATGTGGAGTCACCAGAAAGTTCTGATTTTTTCATGTGGCTGTACTTTTTCTACCTGGAATCTCTGGCCAACCTGAAGGGCATGTTTGTCCGGACCACCAACCGACCAGAGTTCTAGATGTGTACTATAAACACTTCTTATGCTCTAAAAGTCTCCTAAAGGATGTAGCATGCCACAACTGGACAATATTTCTTATGTTTTTTCTACTGTCATCTGCATAAAAGCTTTTGTCTTATCCTGTGGGTGTTGGGCACTTCACCAAGTTTTCTATTGTTAAGTCTAGGATATTGGGACACAGTTTTGGAAGCCAGCTGAAGGAAGTAGGGAACATCTCCCAGAATAGGTAGTATGAATAGAGCTATTGATAGCAAAGATTCTAGCAAGGAAAACTTTGTCTATTCTTTTCAGCCAGTAAATATATGATCGTATAATGGCCCAGTATTCTCCACTGTTGCTTGAAGTTTATGAACTCACTTTCTAGTTCTTTGAATGTCCTGGAACATGGACTACTGCCTGTAAAAGATCCAAGGCCATAAGTAAATGTTTATGTAGCTAGCTCATGACACGCTACTGTTACATTAATTTGAATACTTAGATCAACTACTTGTCAAATTGAAATGTCATTGCTGATTTGCAAGTGATTTTTTCTTGAAAATACCCTATATTCTTCATTTATCTGTTAATCAGTATTCATAGTGTTGTTTGGTTTTTAAAAAAATTGACTAATCTATACAACAGTTTAACTAAACTGTTGGAATGGTCTATAGGTATTGGTTAAGAGAGTTTTAAACTAAGTAATAAAAGAGTATAAGATTACCCTAAATTGACCATTCTTTGAACTTGCCAGTCTGTTTGTAACCCCCTTGAATGCATTTTGTAGGTGACTGTATTGAGGTGAATTTAAAAGGAATTGTCAGTGTGCAGTCACAGAATCACAGCATAAAACAGATCTGCACCACTCCACTGTCCAATTACTTTCCCTATCCTGCTGAATTTTAAGTGTAAATTCTTTTCGAAAACACAAAACCTGGTGACACATTCCTTAAACAACTATTTTCATAAACAAGCTCACTTTACCTTATTAACTGCTAATATTTAATACTAAAAGGAAATACAAAACCATTATTAAACAACCTGCACTTGGTGGAAGATGAAAAGCTCTGTCCAAGATACATAGAGTTCTAAATTCTCTATAAGCTTTTTGAATGGTTCTTCCATATATTTACTCACACTACTACAGGTGCAATGCACCTGCAGTCTGTTAATAGCAAAAAAAATGGCAAGTATCTAGAAATACCATAAAGTAATTTATATGTTTCTTCACAGAAACAGTTGTCCAAGAAGTATCAAATTACTGTGTGTTAGTTCTGCTCATGGTCATTTTAAACAGGTGGACTTCGCATGGGTAGAAACCTGTTTATTGACCAACCTTCACTGTACAACAAGTGTCCCTGGCTAACACAGAACAATCACACGTCAGACCATGAAGAAAGCACAGGAGAACCTTGAATAAGAAAAAAAGGATAAGTGAGCTGTACCAGTCACGTCTTTTTCAGGTTGATGTTGTGTCATGTTCTAGAATGAACCCTCTCTGAAATATGGAATCCTGTTGTGCGAGAGCTCTAGGAAAAGCAACAGGGAAATTCTGGCAGCGTGGAGATTTATGAGTAATAGACTGAACAAGGGATTCATGGGTAATAGACTGAATAGTAGTTTCAGCTCCTGACTAGTTTCAGGGTCAGGACAGTAACTCCTGATTCATACATTTTATTTCACTTATTTGTTCTCTAACGAATTGTATTTCTTGTCTGGAAAGACAGAACAGATTATATAACATCAAGAAATGTATTTGAAGCAGTTCTAGAGACAGTCTAGCTGTAATGAAAAACACAATACTCAAATCTTAATTCCTAGATGAAAAGCTAATTCAGTCTTGTTCCAGGTTCAACAGATTGAAATGTATGCCTGTTCTGAATCATTCTGCACACATTTTTATGGGAGATAGAGTGATATTTCTGTGTTCAGGTCGATACACGTGACACTTTTTGGAAAAAAATTTCTACTGCTACTGAATATCCCTTACTGCTATCCACATCAGCCTAATCCCTGACCAACACACTTTAAAAAATTCATAATAAAAAAGCCAGATTTTGTGTATTCCATTGATATCTACCTGTTAAGCTTGTGTAACTGTGAGGCTCATCTATATCTGAAATACCTTAGCACTAAAAATGATATTGCACTGTAGAGTGACTATGCATTAACTAGATGATGGCTAAAGCTTCAAATATAGCCAGAAGCAGTTCACCTCAATCTGTGTACGAAGTGCCTTGAGAAACTGACCCACAGAATTTTTACCAGACTCAGGTTCACATTGTCTCAGTATAACAAAAAATCTTTTTGTATATTATTTTCAGAGCACACAGCTTATAGGAGTTAAACATTCAATGTCTTACTGCAAGAAATCAGTCTAAGACCTAGAACATTCAAATTTATGAATTTGAGATTTTCCTATTTCTTACACATTTTAAATGAATGTATTTCTTTAACACTTGCACAGAATGACCCTACTTGCTGCTTCTTTGCTCTCATCTGGCTGACTACACTTAACCTAAAACAGTGGGTGTGCAGCTGCATTCATTCACAAAGGAGAGCTTAGGTAAGTTAGAGCAAACCCTTAGTTACTGCCACTGTCTGCAGGAAATTTCTTTCCCAGGAGCAGCACAGCAAGCAGGTAGTTAAAAATATGCAGCTGCATGCCTTAAAATCATACAGAGTAGAATTGTAGGGCTCTGTAAAAATTTTAAAGTATTATTTTGGATTTTTAAAAGATGTAAAAGTCAGTATTCCCTTTAAGGCTAAGGAATAAAAAGACTTCCCACTGAATCAATCAATCAATCAATCAATCAATCAATCAATCAATCAATCAATCAATCAATCAATCAATCAATGAATAAATGAATAAATGAATAAATGAATAAATAAATAAATAAATAAATAAATAAATAAATAAATAAATAAATAAATAAGAGAAATTGGTCTGGAAAAACAAGGAGGTGATGGTTTATTTGTTTATGAGGAGCAGAGGATCCGTCTTCCTGATGTACTTGGTAAGCTAAGCTGTAGTGCCTGCTTGTTGGCCACAGCTGTTTCGTAACAAGCTGAAAAGGTATAACATCACTCTGTTATTTCAACAGATACTGTATTCCTGTATTAACTACAATATCAGAAATTTGTATCTGTGTACAATTTTATTGGTATGTCTGTATTTCACATTTTACATGATTTCACAAAAGATATTATAGAATCCTTTGCTTATTCCCACAATCATGGTTTAAAAAAAAAAAATCAAATGTAAGAAGTTAAATGAATGAATTACACAAGATCACTTGGCTGTATTAAGAAAGTACACCGAAGTACAGTCAAGGATGTTGGCTAAAACACTTCGAAGAAGGAGTGTATTCAAATATGTGACGATACCGTGCCATCATCATGGTTATTTACACCACAAAGTAATTTTGGATTTTCATTCTTTGTATTAATGTGTTTTAGGGAATCTCCTGCTTATGGACCTGAGAGAATGATGTTATTGGCTTGAGAAGTGTGTGCAGGCTTTCAATAAATGTCTCCAAGTCCATTTCTGCAAATCCTGCAGCAGTTCAGTTACATTGACCTTCACATCTCTGGAACTAGAAATGGCATTTTAAAAAAAAAAAATGGACAGGCATTTTTCCTCTTTGCTCAAGAAGTAACTTTTGAATTTAGTACCCTAGTGGTATGAATACATTAGTCTGATGGAACAGCCATCTTCGAGTTCTTTTACTGAACAGACCTCAATTAAATTCTAGATGCTACTGTAACAAAGGAGACCTTTTGCTGGCTAACCCCCAGGAAGTCAGAATGCCAGTTGTTCTGACTGTCTCTGCAGAGGCTGGGAGTTGTATAGCATCTAATTAGGTTACCCAAATAGCTACAGCTACCTCAGCTTTGGAGAGGTTGGAAAAAAATGTACCCTTCATGGACAATGAAGGCAATGAGAAAACAAAAGGTGAATATAAGCAACAACACATTGAATCCACAAGTGAATAGGTTCAGAAAAAGTGACAACAAATAAGAGTATTCATTTATGGAAAGACTGAATCCAAAAAAATTAATTAAATTAATTGAAAAGCAGATGATAGAATTAGAAAGCACAATAGACAGATACGGTTTATGCATGCTGACTTCAGATCAAAATGCCTTAAGCTATCCCAGCATAATTTGGAATGTATTGGATAAAACGTGCTCTGTTTTCAGCTACTGAAAAATATGCACATTCATGATCTGGTGAAATGTTCACCCAGGATTACAAGTACAAAACGAAGAACTAAGAAATGAATTAAAATGAACTGTACTGTAATTCTACAGATATCTGTCTTGTTTCATGCTTTAATTTTCATATCACTACTGCCCTTCTGTAAAGAAGGAATACCACACAAAGTGTGAAATAGCACACTCAGAAATAAGATTTTCATATGGTAGTTCTTCTGGGAAGTGAAAATCCCTTTCAAAAGAAATAGCAAAATGTTGCTAGAAAGCATGTGATATCAAGAACTGTTGCATTTTTTCCCTGCTGGTGACTGTAAACTGTACCCTACTAAAGCATGGATTTCATTAGTAATTGAGATTTCATCTTATGTGCCCTGCACAGCATTTATTACATTTCAGAAATGAGTTTTAAGAATTTTGACATCATTTTTTTATTAGATCCCAATTCTCTAAGTATTAACCTTAGAAATTTGTCCAAATATTCTTTCATTTGATATCAGCTGACTGCTTTATGTCATTTGATGTTTGTAGGGCAACAAGCATTGACATATTACAGAATAACTCAAGCAGAGCTCCACTCCCATCCCACATGTCATTTCTGATAGTGCCATCTACATAGTGAAGTTGATTGGAAAGAATATGAGATGCTGTGGCAGTGATTGTCTCAAGAAAACAGCAGGTATAAATGTCTCCTCGAATTGTCAATTGATATCTAAAAAAACCCCAGGAGATAAAGATCCAGAGAGAAGAATAAATACAAAGAAATAAAAAGGTGCTCTACATAAATATGTACATATATGGTATCATTATTCTGCAAGAAAACAGTGTAAATCATGTATATCCATGTCTGCTACACAAGTATATGCATTTTGGAAGACAGAGGGACATATTACATAAATAAAAAGTACTTTTGTTTTATCCTTCATCATTAAAAAAGGCAACAAATAACTAGAAGAATCTTCTTTGGTTCTTTCTCGGTATTGATAACAACACATACTATTAATATTAGGACTTTGATGAAGCATTAAGATTTCAAATTCTACTGTTCATATTCACATTAACTGGTACCTTAGTCTGTGTGCAGCTGAACAGTTATTGGGGCAATTCGCAGCATAAATGGGGAGATAATAGAGACTGGTACCCTTAACTTTAAATCAAGGTTTTGAAGGTTTTGGAGATTTTTGTAGATCATTTGTGTACATGAAGTGGGTTGAATATGACTTGGAAGTTTTATGGGACAAGGTTTTGTTTAAGGCACAGAATGTTGCCTTGAAAACTAAGGTCACATTAAATGATATACAATAATTAACTATGCTGTATTATATATGTTGGTCAATAATGATGGTCAATAACGTAACAATATTGTCTACTGGTATATTTCAACAAGCAAGGTAATGTTAATAAGGCAAAATAATAAATTTCATTAGACCATCTATGCTAGCCAGAAAAAAAGAAAACACTTTCAAGCTGAATACCTTTGAAGAAATGTTGTCTAGCCCATGAAGTGTACATGTACACACACACATATATATCCATGCTACTGACTAAGCCGTGTACTCTTTAGAGCTGTTTTTACTCTTCTCAGCAGTTTTCTGCCTCTTTTTCGACACACAATATTCCACAAGATGAAATCTGTTAGATGCTATACAAATAAAATCAAGTAGTAGCTCTGAGTTTGAGTGAAAGAACATTTTTGTGCCCTTAATTGCGCACAGGGCGTGACTTCCAGTAATTCACAGTGGATGACATAATCTGAGTCCTATTGTGGTAGTTCACGGAAGCTGGAAAATAGTGTGTCTTGACTCCATCTATCAAAAAAAAAAAAATCAATCCAACCTTGTTCTAAAGACATTTCTTATGTCAAGCAGCAGCAGTTGTGCTTTCCAACAAGAAAGATAATAGTATAATAGTAAAAACAATAACAATAAAAACCCCGTAAGAACTGTGAAACCATTCCAAAGCATAATATGACACTCTTGTCCTCTTGTCTGAGTTAAAAACGGGTATTCTGCTTGGTTTTACTGGCTTCCATTTCACTAGATGTACTCAGAAGCTTCAGAGAACTTCTTGCTAACAAATTTAGTGTCATACAGCTCCTACAATATTCTAAGAGGTGCAGTGAGAGCAACTGAAAGCTGGTAGCCTGAACTCACTTTCAACCTTCTGAATGTAAGGCTTCCACCTAGGAAATGCTAAAATGCCAAAATGCCAAGTTATTTCCACATAACAAAGGCAACTACAGAAAAAAAAACAACAATGTGTTAAAAGGAAGACAGACCATAGAATCTGGAACTGTTTTGCCTGAAAAGGTGTTTGCTCCCTGAAGAGCAAGAATTTTTGTTTATCCAAAATTAAGCAAGAAAAATAATTCATTGTCATTGTCAGGAGTTAGAATGCAATCAGTGAGAAAAAAAAAAATCACTGGAGCGAAAAAGGACATCTGGAATTCCGAAAGACATTTTACATACCTTAAAGTAAGCTCAGAAATGTTGAGGATGCTGAGGAAAGGAATTGTTTCTCCATCTCTAGCATAATTTCTTGAATAAAGGATGATCGTTTGATAAAGTTATCTTTAGAAACCATATTAATTGCTTCAACCATAGGGCTTGTTTTAAACAAGCCTCTTCCAACCTGACCTTGAATGTTTCCAGCCATGCACCTCCCTGGGCAACCTGTTCCAATGTCTCACCACCCTCATTGTAAAACTTCTCTTCCTTCTATCTAGTCTAAATCTACCCTCTTTTATTTAAAAACCGTTACCCCTTGTCCTATCACAACATGCTCTACCAAAAAAACTGTCCCAATTTTCTTATAAGTCACCTTTAAATACTGAAAGGTCTTCTTGGAGCCTTCTTTCCTACAGGCTGCACAACTCTCTCAGCCTGTCCTCATAGGAGAGGTGTTTCATCTCTCTGATAATTTTTGTGGCCCTCCTCTGGATCTGCTCCAACAGGTCCATGTCTTTCTTGTGCTGACGACTCCAGTCTTCAGTTACTGGAGTTATTAAAGACACTAGACTAGACTCCTGGAGGCTAGGGAAGCTGGGTTACTGGGGACGGGCTCCTTTCGCACATGTACTAGAAAGGGTAGGATTGAATGATGAAGTAGAGGTGGTGGATGCAGCCTGAAAAAAAAAGAGGACCTCAAGACACCATAGACCAAACCCAGTTGCACAGTGACCATTTCAAAGGTAATCTCATGTAAGGAGGCTGTGACACATAGATACATGCCAAAACAAAACTAATCGTTTTGAGTCTTACGTCATTACTAAATTCGTTGATGATCTTCAGGCATCATCAGGGTACTTGGGATACTTTAATTAAATAATACTTAAAAAAAAACCCCAACCCTTTAATTGTATATCTCCAATTACCTATTCAGAAATGTAGGCACGTAAATCATACTTCTTTGGAATTTATAAGTTTGTATTCATGAAAGCCAAAGGATATCACACTTGTAGGGATAAAGACATTAACCTTTTGTTATCAATTACCTGTGTTTACTGTAAATGTGAACATCAGGGATTTTGTAACCTGTTTTGTTTTCCTTTGGTTTAATACAACACACCAATCAACAACGAGAAAAGTGAGAAATTGTCTCCTTTACAATACAGAAGAAGACAAAGACTTTTAGCAGGGTCAACAATCTGCCACAGGCATCTACTTCAGCTGATAAAAGGGAATCTCCCTTGTGGAATTCTATTAACCTCTTTACCAACCTGCCAATAATGTCACTCTCTGGAAACCTGTTTTTATTCATTTGTAGTCTGCAGAGTGTATTTTCTTCTCTGTCAATTAAATAGAACAGCTCTACCAGTTCAGTCAATGTAAAGGTTTTACATACCATACATATAAAATTTCAGTAAGTTGTCATAAAGGATATCTTTTATGCTCAAAATAAAAGATAATTTTCAATGTAAAAATATACATATTAAATGGAAAAATATAGTTTAAATGCTCTTTCACAGTTGTACATACATAGAAATTTATATATATTGCAAATACAGGGCCAGTTTTGTGTGTAAATATGGGAAGATTTACATGCTTACATTTCTACTTAGTTTTTTTGAATCCTTTCCTTCACTAACAAATACAAGGTATGATTTACCATGATTACCATTTCATTAATACTTAAACTTCAGTATATTTATCCAAATGTAGTTAACGTATACAGTAAATACTTTTTTCTCCTACTTAGACTTTGCAAAATGTTTTCTTGTACCGATGTTGAATTTAATGTATATTTTAATTCAATTTTCTTATTTTTGTTATGTGTACTTAAAGCGAATATTTGCATGTAACTTTAAGAGACCTGAACAGAGGAGGGGAGTGTTCCGACTTTTGCTTCTGTTGATTCCAGCAGGAAAAAGCATTTCGAAGTCAACTAAATTTTAAGGTGAGGGTTCATCTCACTTAACCTGGACCATCTGTACTGGCTTTGGCTGCGATACAATTAAATTCCTTCCCAGTAGCTTGTATGGGGCTATGTTTTGGATTTGTGCTGAAAACAGTCTTGATAGCACAGACATGTTTTAGTTATTGCTGAACTGTGCTTACTCAGGGTCAACACTTTTGGGATTCTCATTCTCTCAGTAGGCTGGGGGTGCACTAGAAGCTGGGAAGGGACACAGCCAGGACAGCTTACCTCATCTGACCAAAAGGATATCCTAAACTATATGACATTGTGCTCAGTAATAAAAGCTGTGGGGAAGAAGGAGGCAGGGGGGTCTTTTGGAGTTTGTCTTCCCAGGTAGCCATTACACTTGATGGAACCCTGTTTTCCTGAAGACAGACGAACACTTGGCTGCTGGTGAGAAGTACCCAGTGAATTCCTTGTTTTGCTTTGCTTGTGAATGCGCCTTTTTCTTCACCTATTAAATGTTCTTTGTCTCAGCCTATGAGCTGTCATATTTTTCACCCTTCCAATTCTCTCCCCATCCCGCCTTGGGGGGAGGAGGTGAGCAAGTAGCTGGGTGGGGCTTAGTTTTCATTAAATCACAACACAAAGGCCAAAGGTTAAGCCTAAGCTGCTTCTATACCCCAATAATTAATGGAGAAAGAGAGAGCATGCACCTGCACAGCATGTACATTTATACATGTCATAACTCCTAGTCAGATAACCTTAGCTTTGTCAGAAGGACCTACTACTTGCTTTGATAGCAAAACAGGAGTAGCACCTGACAGAATTAGTCAGATTAGGCTGACTTGAAGTAGGAGAGGAGAGGGAGAGGGAGAGGGAGAGGGAGAGGGAGAGGGAGAGGGAGAGGGAGAGGGAGAGGCGAGGCGAGGCGAGGCGAGGCGAGGCGAGGCGAGGCGAGGCGATGCGAGGCGAGGCGAGGCGAGGCGAGGCGAGGCGAGGCGAGGCGAGGCGAGGAGAGGAGAGGAGAGGAGAGGAGAGGAGAGGAGAGGAGAGGAGAGGAGAGGAGAGGAGAGGAGAGGAGAGGAGAGGAGAGGAGAGGAGAGGAGAGGAGAGGAGAGGAGAGGAGAGGAGAGGAGAGGAGAGGAGAGGAGAGGAGAGGAGAGGAGAGGAGAAAAAAGCATTAATGAAATATGAAACGTTAATATCACAGTAATTCTTAACTTATTTCATCCCAGATAAGTGTGTATAATGGACACTAACGTGAAAACTAGCACTTTTGAAAGCTAGTAATTTGGGTGACTCTTTTATTTGGCAGTATTCTTAAACACCTTAACACTCCTTGTGCTTATGATTCAGAAGCAAGCATAAGTCAGACTAGACTGTCTTTACTTCATAAAGCTAAATTCAGGGGATCATGCAAACTACCTAATCTTCAGCTATGGATGGAGTAAATACAATGCCCATGAAATTCACAAAGTCTCCCTAACTATCTGCTGTCTTTTGGAAAATGTTGTTAGATGCCTGTATGTTTTATGAACAACCTCTTGAAGCATGTATTACCTATCCAAAATGCCAAAAAACATCTGTATCTTTATTTGACCTTTTTTCCTCTTTCTTCACACATACATCCTTTTCCTTGTTTAATGTATTGGAAACCGATACACACCAACAAGTGCTTTACCCACCACTTTAGATAGGATGAATCATACCCCAAGAACAACAGTGTCTCTGCACTAGACTAGAAAAGCCCTCAGCAATTTCCCCAAATTACCAGCCCTGAGACAAGGCAGAGCAGTTCCACCCTCCAACCTTGCCATTTTTATCACCCTCTGAAAAGGTCCCAGTTCAACTGAATTGTATACTGAACCTCAATAGTCTCAATAAACCTTATCAAATGGGTTTTGAGATGTTATGTCTTTATGGAGTAATGCATTCCTTGTTACACATACTTGCTGAATTAACACAAAGATGTATGACATTAACTCTAGTGGCATATCCAGGGTAATTTACAGCAGAATGATAACATTCCGTACCTTACTGTCAATAGTCATCATGAGTTCAAATTGTTGTGGAAAAAAAACTGTATTATCCATGTCCACATACACCTTAGGAAAATGAACATTAGTTCCAAACCTGTCACAAGACAAGGAACCATACACTCAGTGAATTAAACAACAGTTTTAAAAAAATCAGCAACAATACTTTGGAATTGTCACATTAAAAGCAGTATGATTTTTATGTTAATAAATAGGTTAATAAAGAAACCATAGGTAAATAGACTGGTAACTAAAAACACAGCAGTAATTGTCCAGACCTGTATTATTTCAGATGTGTGGAGGAAGTCTGAGGAAATTCCTGCATGTTATTTGTGGATTTCCACTTGATTTTTCCTGTCCAAGGTCTTGCATTTCACAGAAATAAAACTGTAGACAAGGTTCTGTGCAAGAAGAACTGTATTCTGATCCAGCTACATCTTAAAGTATTAACACTACAGATACATTTTGTCTACTCCTACCAGTCAACATCACATCAAGAGATAATGTTACATGTTTAGTTATGAAAAAGGTCACTGCTTATCTGCCTAAAATTGAGCCCTTTCTGTAATATAGCTCACACCAACCTCAGCTCAGAAAAACATTCCAATTTCTTAGTAAACCTAAGCAGATGTTTGTCTTTAGGCACACACTTTTATACTGCATAGGGCCTTAAGAACCAGTCAGTGTGTAGCATTTGCATCTAACTAAGCATGCTCCCACCAGTGCTAAAAGCATCATAAATAGGAAAAATACAGCGAGTTTGGCCAGATCCTGAGGGTAACTACACGGTATCAGGAAAAAGTATGGCTGAAAAAAACCATCATTGTTAATCTCTCTAGACCCTTTCCTGTTCCTGAGTGGAGGATAATGCTCATCATATTTAAGAATGGGCTACAGATGGACATCAACGTAAGAAAACACTGTAGAAATAACAGCTTACATAGAAACTGCAAATGGAAGGATCACTAGATAACATACTTAAATTGGCATGCCTGTAGGTGAGCTAAGTGGTTTCAGCTGCCGTGGTAGTTGCTAGAGATATAGTCAATACAGACAGCAGAGCTTAAATAATGTGATTAAACTCAGCGTAAAAGTTGATGTCTACTGGCTTGCCAGATGAATAATACTCTGGGCTCCACTGACTGTGTTGACTGTTGACTAGAAAGGGAGTTTACGCAACACAGACATCTAGAGTTAGCTATCTTAATCTCAAATTGAATCTAGTCCCTCCTGTCTCCTCGTGTTGCATATAACGTGAAAAAATAAGTACAAAATATAACATATAATGTTTTATTAAGTATGGCCATTATTATCTATAAATCCAAACTTGTTCCTCTGTGATGCTGTTCTAAATTACATTTCAGAAGAAAAATAACTGTTTGATCTCTGATTGAGAAAGAATGTCCTAAACTAGATGATGAATGAGTACCTATGCTTCCACACCTGTAAACCTGTTTTGAAAGCCCACTGACAATAGGGTCATGAAAAATTTCAGGACACCTTCTTACATATTTTCCATGACAGGAAATACTTTTGCTTTTTAAATATATATGTAAATAACCAGTGCGAACACTGCCGAGAGAAAAACATTTCTTCCAAGACCACTATGCAAAGATGTTTAAAACCGAGCACTTATAAAAAATCCTAAATGGATAAACAAACGTTTTGTCATTGTCTCTTGAAGCCTCATGCTTATGTGACAAGCAGATTATTTTTTTGTTTCCACTGTTTCTGTATGACACTAAACATAATTGGCATACATTCATGTGATGTAGAGTGCAGGATTTGATTATGAGCTAGAATTACACATTGTTTGTGAAGCAGTGTGACACATGATTTGTCCTTGTCTATATTTGCCTTTCAACTCTTTTTAACATTTTTTTCGTTTTATTCAATGCCAATAGCTTTAGTTATCAGCAGATAAGACTAGAGAACTTAACCTCCTAACACTTGAAATCTGGAATAGAAAGGCAGCCAGAAAAAGGCCTTAAACCACTTGAACTCCAACAGTATAAGCTTTTCCCAAGCCTTTACAATGGGGATAGATTTCCACCCTGATGTGATAGGGATGGGATTAAGGAAGAATTTTTTTCAAACAGAAATAATCCTTCTCCTTTTCAATACATAGTACGTTATTTGAAAAGATGAATGATAGTTTGTTAATCATGTTTCTTTCCACAGTTTTTCATGATGCATTTTAAAATTACTTCACAAAATACACTTAGTAAGAAAACTATATACATCTGTATTTTGCCAAATGAAAAAGTGCTTTGAGGTAAAGCTTTCCTCTGGATTTCTCTGCATAGAGGTATGAAATTCACTGATCAAGAATCAACACCATTTCTCACTTGATAGGAGATGCTTAAAACACTCCACTACTGTGTGTCCCTGTAGCTACTGAGTTACAGAGGGTAAGTCTCCAGTTTGCCAGTCATTTATAGCAGTACGAAGGGTGCTTCTGGTACTAATCTATTAAAAATACTGCTGTTTTGTTCATATATATGGATGAGTGATATTTTATTTCTTTTTTTAAAAGAAAGAGGGAAAGCACACGAAGAAATTAAATAGTTCAAATACATCTCAAACTAAAATGAAGGTAACTTAACTGGCTTATTAATAAAAACAGGATAAACGAAGGAAATGTTATTAGAAATATAATTTGTGCAAGAGGATGATTGTTGAAAATTATTTGATTAATAAAATCACTGGTGATTAAAGAGAGGTAGTATACATATCACAGAGTAAGCATTATAAAGGGAGAAATCATTTATTCCATCATCAAATAAAAATGACAAATTGAAAGGACTTATTTAAAGTCCTTTGTTCTACAGTTCTTGAATGACTGCCACGTCTGAGAGCTGAGGTTCCTATAACTCCCTGTTGGTCTTCCATCAGAGGGTTATAGATGCTTGTTGCTATGTGAACCAAAAGAAGTGCAGTGAACTTCTCAAATGCCTACACTCTCCTGTGGTCCTGCTACCTCATCTGGGATTACGCTTGCTGTCTCATCTTTAATACGGGTGATGGCCAGATCACAATCGCAACAGGATACCGATAGCAGGAGTAAGAGCAAAGCAATCCTTCACAGCTGGACAGATGTGTTACCCAGGAAATAAATAAATAAGAGCTTAGGTTTTGACCAGACTTTTCAAAAAAACATGTGAGGAGCTCCTTCTAATGTTTCTCAAAACCTTATGCTAAATGAAAAGTGGCATGCACAGTGCTCCAAGGGCCATCAAACAGCTACTCCTCAAAGTCACAATAACAGAAGCTTCTCAAAGCAAATGAGGCTGATATTTGCCCGTGGTAAGGAACTCAATGCTTGCATGCAAATTAACTTTTAATTTATTTTAAACCTCTCCTGTTTCATCTTGATAATCTAAGAAGGCATGAAAGAAAAAAGGAAGAGAGACAAAATACAAGAAAACTTTGGAAATGCCTTTCATGTTTACATTTTGATTCAGGCTGTTTCTTCTGCACTCCATGGAGACACTCATTCCTGTGTAGTATGAGCACATTTAAAAATAAAATTAAAACCAGCTAGGAGTGTGAAAATAAAGAAGAACAACATTAATTATACAACTCACTCTTTCACTCAAGGAAGGGACTGTCAGGAAGCTCCAATTCATAAAATATGCCACACAGCTTCAAAACCTAAACAAACTACTTTGGCTTGCAGCTCCTAAATAATTTTACTAGAAAAGAAGGCATAGCTGTATAACAGTGAAGTATTTCTCAAATATCAGTTCATCAGAAAAATGGAGCAGTTATTAGCTTTAAGGAAGGATTACCTAGGACTTGTATGTTACTTCTCTGACTCAATTTAGAAAATACTATGGGAAAATACAGTTCAATAGATAATGAAACTAATCTTTTCAGAAAGGTTAAGTAAGGTAATGTAATTCGTCTAATACTAGTGCTATAAAATTAAGGAGAAAATTACTGGAAGAAGTTCACTAGGTATTGAAGAATAAATTTAATTTCCTTTTCTGCAAGATAAATTAGTTTTCAGTAATTTATGAAGAAAGTCGCTCACCTTCTATATTTCAAATAGGAATTACATGTAACACCATAATTCATTACTAGCAAAGGCCACTCATGCTGTCCCCCCCAATTTTTTTCTTCTTTCCCTTCTTTTACTGGGAATCAGAACAAACACTGCTGGCACTTAGGAGAGCAGATGCTTTTTTGTTGTAATCAGCTAAGTTGCTAAAACTACATGCAATCACAGGAGTCTCCAAAAGTAATTCAACTCAGCTATTTTGAAGGACAATTTGAATCCCACCTTTTCTTCTCTATATGCTTATTATGCTAAGAACAGAACTTTGCAAAAACGGTTCTCATGAATTCTCACCTGTGCATATATTCTGAACAGTCAATTTTACACTCAAAAACTGTATCCTGAGTTGCTGAAATGGACATATCCAATTTAATTTCAACATTTATCCCAAAGAAGAATATCCTATTATTTAAGGAACATTATAGACACAACATCTATGCATAAGCACAGTTTAGGTAAACACTACAAACATTACAAATTAATCAGCTCTTCCAAATATGTTTTATTTTAACTGTATTCTGTTTCCCACCTCCTAGTGACTGAATGTAAGTTTTACAGCTTCTGTGCCTGACCATTTAATTGTGCTTAATCCTAAATTCTTAAATTGAGTAAAATGTGGAATCCAGAGCCAGACATGATGGAGCTTAGATTGGACAATGACATGGGTGAAAACAGCAGAAAATATTAGGAATAAAGAGGAAGACTATGGTACTAGAAGGCCAGCAAGGATGATTACAGAGATTCATTTCACCTGGGCCTGGATCAAAATCAAAACTCACTGGCATTTACTCTGTCAGCTGAGAACAGACACCAGGCTC
Source organism: Dromococcyx pavoninus (assembly GCA_033558185.1). Lineage (NCBI taxonomy): Eukaryota > Metazoa > Chordata > Aves > Cuculiformes > Neomorphidae > Dromococcyx > Dromococcyx pavoninus. The sequence goes on along the minus strand of JAUMJL010000199.1, from coordinate 2,644,308 downwards.
CAAGATGTCATCAGGATCAAATGCTTCAGTGCAAAGCACAGAAATCTGGCAGTAACCGAATGTAGGGTAAGTTAGATCTTGTGAAGCCACTTATTTCCATTTAATTAGAAATCAGTTTTAGCTTGATGTATATAGAGTCATACATTCTGTAATCTTTCTAGGCGTATATATTTTTAAAATTTTAACATGATATCATTTTAAAATCATTTAAATAATTTCTAATCTTATTGTTTATGTGATGCTGTGGATTAATTACCCAAAACTGAGACATTAAATTATTGATGATTTAATTAATACTTCATCCCATAGCGCTTAAGAATCCTACAAACTTTAACAATGTTCACCTTTTAACACTTTACCACTGCACAAAGCTAGTGGATGATTTTAAGAATAACATTTAATAGACAAATGCAATTAATATAAAAGTATCTTATAGAAAGAAACTTCAATAATAACCTTGTCCAAAACTCTAGTATAACAACTCCATTCACTCCCCATATTGTTTTCTTACTGAGGACAGAATTAGTGACAAGCTTTCCTCTGGTTGTAATGAGAATCTAATCATCATTAATTAAAAATGCTTGGGAAGTATTTCTCTGAATCATAGGTGGTTCCTATCTCGTCTAAGTTTAGTAGATGAAAAATTAACTCCTTAATTTAAGCCAGTTACCTTTGATCCCCATAGTATAAATGTAGAGGCACATGTCACTGAAGGGCATTGTTATATAGAGGTAGGATTCAGCTGTTGGTTATGACATCTAAATTTAGGTGTCAGCAGGTAAACTGGATGTCCGAGCTGCCATTATACTGGATCATTATTGACTTGTTATCTGAAACCTCAAAGCCATTTTACAAAATCATTATACAAAAAAGTTTCCTGTTAAATTCTCTTTAGATGCCCAATTTTATCTCTGTCTCGTAATGAAGAAGGAAAATTTAAAAAAAAGTCTTTAAAAAGTTGTTTAGCCTAATCTGGATATAGAAGCATTATTACTCATTAATCATAGCCTTGTAGTTAGAGTGTGGTGCTGTTCCAGAGAAAAATGAAAATTGCTTTGTGTTTTCACTTCTTTTCAGTTCAACTCCAGCACTGCATTCCCTGTTTCATAGTACCTAGTTTGGAGATGATTAGAAAAACACTGTGATGTTTTTATGCTTCAGTCGTGAATATATATTTGACCTCTGAACCCTTTAAATTCTATTTTAATTTAAAATAAAAGAGAGTTGCAGGTGAATAGACACATCATGGTATGAATAGTTAAAATGCATTTGTAAAATTAATTCTCTTGCAGATACAAGACATCCATTCCCAATTCCATAGCAAGCTGGTGCAATTTAGTGTAAGATCAATTGAGCCATTGCTCTGCCTTCATGTTTCATGGGTTTAGTGAAATAGATAAGGAATGCTCTCAACCCAGGATTTTCCAGGAAATTTTATTCCACCATACATTACTTTGGTGAGCTCATTTATTTTTCGCATTATTATTTCTGGCTCCTGAAACCATGTAACAGCTTTCCCATTAGCTTAAAGTTTATTCTCCATATAACATCTCTGGGAAATCCAACACATTCTTGTGCCATCAGGTTCTTGTGCCATACCACTTCCAACATAAATAAAAAAATGCTCTGAAGTATAATACTTTGCAATGGATATTCTTTGATAGTCATTAGCTGTACTGGTCAAAACACTTTCCACATTCATTGTTGGAAAAGAAGTTTGCAAAAACTATAACTTGTGACTCAATGGAATATTAGTAAAATGTTTCAGTTATTCATCGCCATTTAAAAATGTCCGTGTTGGTTTGTCAATACAGCTTTTGAAAAGTGACAAATTAATATCCTTACTTTGTCTTAGTTTGTGGAGAGATGGTGTGAAGAGGGCTGAGTGAGGCACAGTGCTGTCCCTCAGCTTGTCAAGACTTATTTACAGCACAGGAACCATCCTCTGATGGCCGATTAGCTGCTTCATTTAGAAGAAGTTAAACTAACCTCTGTTTTCTGTGCTGATGACTCAGCAGGTAGTGCACCAATAACACAAAAAATAGTACCTGAAACAAAAACATTGGTCCTCATCCCTAACAAGGCCCATTAAAGAGCCAAATTGCTTTATTAGACCCAGGAGACAAAAGCAATCATTTCAGTCTACTAACTGGAAATAATAAAATCTGGAAAAAAAGAGAAAGAATGAGTTTCTTTCCATTACAAAAATGCATTATTTCAGGTGATTTTTAAAAAACGTAGTTCTGTGATTTAGTTCATTGCAAACACATTTTTCTACTGAAACTTAAAAGTCGGGAAAGATACGAAAGTTATACATTATTTCAGCTCCTCTGTCTTTCGCTTCCTGTATTGTATTACATGGTACAGAATATTATGCACTGTGTAATTCCAACAGGAGTAATCTCAGTTAAACAGCTTGATGTTAAGTATATCTGAAGTATGATTCTTTTTTCTGGATAATAATACAACAGCAGTAATAAGCCACCCAGAAATGCACATTAAATTCTTTCAAAAACATAACTTCTTTTGAAAGATTCTTCTAATAATAGCATTTATTTGGTCACAATGGAAAATGAGCACAGAAGAAGGCTCACGATGAGCAATATAAACTGTATGTAATTGAATGTGCTGAGAAACACCTGAATCTCAATGGCTATCTGTCAAGAGGAGGAAAGGACTGGTTATTTGAAATTTAATTTACATTACTTCTGCAAGGAAAGAATCTATGGTAGCTCCTTTAGAATTGTATAGCGTTACACCACTTGACACATTGTCTTCATCTGGCAATATTCTTTTAAAGCAGTGTAGGGCATCAGAAGTGTTAAAAAGAGAAAAACTTTTTTTTTTCCATGCTGAACATACACAAAGTGATCCAATTAAAAAGGTATCGATCACCCATGCTTAGTTTTTGAGAGCAGGTATCAAGCAAGAGCAGGTGTCAAGCATGATACTTGCTCATCTTCAGAAGACTAAGTGCTGGGATAAGCACCAGATGAGAGATTTAACAAATATTTTAAAGATTTACTTGAAATATTAAAATATATATATGGAGTACAATGAGGAATTCTTGTTATGGAATTAGTTTACAGATGTTTGTTAAAAGTGTATATATGTCTTTTTAACCCCTCCTGGTCTTTGAAAGCAGAAACACTTTCATTACTGCAGATAATTTTCTAAAGGAAATGTTAATATTTCTATCACATATTTGTCTATTCCTGCATATAAAATTGTCTGTCACTTGTTCCTGGACAGACTGAAATTTATTTGACTCCACCAAACAAATACAACAAGAGCAATCCTTGGGACAGTTAAACTAGGATTAGCACTCAGTGCTTCTTTACAGTAAAGTATTATTGAAAGCTGGAAATACCTTTAAAAACATTAACAGCTGCAGGTATAATAAAAGGCAAAAAACACATGCTTATTCTTGAAGTCAGGACACACTTCCTCCTCTGACACTTCTTGCCCATCTGGAAAAAACTACAAAATTCTTTCCCCTATTGTTTCAATAAAAGCTCCAAGACCAAAAGCTGGTGTTTGCGTTGAGACTCAGGTGTGCAGCACATTTAGGGGAATTTGCTGAGCAATGAATTTTAGGCATCTAAAACAGGGACATGAAAATTTACCTTGCCTTCATAATATGGAAGATTCTCTACTGTAGCTTTTAAGTAATATTCAATTTCTTTAGCATCTTCTGATGGTAAACCCTACATTTGTTCATATTTATCTGTTATAGCAAACTAACAAACTGAAAAGATTTGTTTCGAACTTAGTATCTAGATTATTCCTCACACGCTGCAGCCATGTTCCTTACTATGTAGATTATTTTAACTATCCATACTAACCACTGTCTCATATGATTGAAAGTGAACAGTGCTGCTGTTCTATCAGAAGAACAAAGACTGACAGAATGTGACCACAGATCTGGACCTGGAGGCAATTGTGAGCTTGTGCTGGACTCAGGAGAGCTCCACATCTTGAGCAGTCTCCTCATGGAATTCAAAAGGTATATTATTCATATTTTGTTGAGGAAAGATATGGTACATAACCATTCCATGTAGTCAGACTTTTCCTGGCAGCCAAATACTGCCATACTGCACTGGCTTATTTGTGTTAGATATCTAATATATATTACATTCCCAACATTTTATATCATGTCATCTTACCATGTCGTCTTGACGTTGTTACATCCTTTAGGATTCCTCTACTTAAAGTTTGTCCTAACCCGAGTTTCTTATAATTGAAGAAACTATAACTTTCACACTGAAACTGCATATCTGGTGTGCCATGCCATGCCAGCCACTCTTCACTGAAACATCTCTCTCATCACAGTCCTTCCCAGTTAACAGATCATCTGCTCCAAACTTTTCTTTGGCAGAGTTTCCTGTCTGTCCAACCATCACCTTCTTTTTCTCTTTTCCTGTCCTAATCAGTCCTCTTTTACTTACCCGACTGTTGATTTTCTTCTCAGTCATGTCTTTTGGTGAGTCACTTGCTCTGTTTATATTTAAGAACTTCATTACCCCTACTTCTATAGCATTTAGCCCTGTGATCATCTTCCCTGTTGCTAATCTCTACATTTGTTCATATTTATCTGTTATAACAATCTCCAAGGAACTCATAAATTACTAATTAATTCATTGTACTGTAACAAAGACAATTGGCAAAAGGACGCGAACATATTCAAGTCACATTCTGCAAGTTACACACGAATCTCCTGACTCAGATAGACTGCAGATTCCCTTCCGGCTTTGAACTCCATGTTCCTCTCAGCTAAGAGCAGGAAAGGAATTAAGTCTCAATAATGATTACACATCAACTTCTCGTGGGAGCCTCAAGAGGAAAATCTGTCATTTCACTTTAATGTTTACTGTAGCAATATTGACAAAGTGTCCCTGTGCCACTTGCTCAGAGCACTGGATATATGCGTATATTCACCAGATGTGTGAACAAGAGCGACTCTTGTTCACTGCCACTTCTTTAAGGACAGTATTCTCTTTTTATTCAATCTAATATCAGTATTGTCACATATTCAAATTGAACTGCACTTTGATCCTAGCATAAGAAATGTTTGTTCTTAAAACTTTTGGTTTCCAAATGATAAAATGGTTTTCTACAGTGTTGACTACCTAACCCCATAAAAGCTAATGAAAATCACCCAATGCAATTTAATAAATTCCAGTAATAGTACATATCAGATAAGTTTGAAGCAGTTTGTTTAAACCAAAACATTTGTTTTGTGATGTCCTTTTCCATACAAATATTTTCTACTATTCCCGGTGAGTTTGTTGGTCTTCTCCTGCAATTTATTAATTTTTTTTTAAATACATGATCTGAAAGGATAAATAGAGTGGGATTGTGTCTCCTGGAATCTCTTGCAGAAGCAGCTTACTTAAATTACATCCACTATTTATCAGAGCAAAATTAATTTACTTTAATTTGCTCAGCTTCTTGACAAGGTACTGGTCTCACTGGTATATTTTTAAGGTCACAAAAGCCTTCCCTTTTAGTCGGTTTTATAGCTTCCCACCTATTTCCCACCAAACTCGCTTATCTACAGGGCTAAAGATGCTTTCACTGGCTCTTAGATTCTTACATTTTGATTCTTACACTGGTTCCCTTTACATACATTTTGCCTCTCTCCGGTACAGATTTTGCAATGTTCACTGTACATTGCTTTTGTTCTGGGTCTTCTCCATTGCACTGCCAAACAAAAATACAGCATAATTTTTGAACACTGAACTCCCTAGTAGTACTTTATCTTCACAGAAAGAGTTTAATTGGTACAGAGTAACTTTTCTGTCCTATTTTCTTGTTATTTTTGTGTTTAATAAAATGCATACCAGAAATGTTGCTCTTCAGTTCAGACTGACATTCCCAAACTCCATAGCCACTCATGCCATGGTGACAAGTGGACAAACCATTTTTACCTACCCTCCATACACACAGATGTGAATGTCAATAATTTTTCCACAAACTTATATTTGCCACAGTTTAAAATCAGTTTAAATTAAAGGTATCAGGGGTATAAATTTGGAATAATTTTTTTACTAGATGTCTCGTGCATCATTTTACACTGTAAAGTTTTCTTTGAAAGTATTATGTTAGAGGGTTTTCTAAAATTTTTTCTTATTTTCTCTTTGGTAGTAGGTATTAAATATTAAACGAGTATTGTACATCATACATTCCTGCTGTTTTCATTTTAGTCGAGTGATTTTGTTCCTCATCTACATGAAGAATTTAAGTGCTAATGAAATAAAGACTAAGTCTGTCATTCAGCTGTGTTATAAATCTGAAATAAATCTGTCTCGGACATAAGAGTTTACAGTATCAAATGTGCCTGTTTGACTTGAACTGGTGAGTACTGAGGCACTGGAACACAGTAACACACGAGGCTCAATCATTTTTTTGAAATGAAGCCCACAACATAAGTAATGGTCTTCCAAGTCTATGGTTTGCAAGGTAAATACGTAAATTTCAGCTTTTTAAAATGAAAATTCAGAAATTTTTTTTAGAAGAAATTTTATTTCTGTGAAAGAGAAGTTAAATCTTTCATTTGTAAGAACTCCTGCACTCAAGTCACCTTCAAGCTGGTGTTTCCACATGGAAACCAGGTCTGTGTAGGTACATCTCTGGGATTAGTAAATAATAGCAATTATGACAGTTTGCACATTTATTCTTCTAAGGTGCTTTCAAGATATTAGCAGAATAAAACTATGAAAGACCCCGTGAGTCACGTGAACTTCTGGGCTTCCCTTTAAATAGTTTGGATACGTCCTTCTCTTTGCCTGATTGTCTTATTTCAGTGATGTTACCAGAATTATTCCCACTAAAACTGAGCTTAACTGGGTATGGAAATTATGAAGTAACCTAATACTTCATCTGTTCAGCATACTGATAATCCCCAGTTCAAATGATTATTTGCACAGGCAAGCACTCAAGCTGAAGGAAGAAAAAATGCATGCTTATTACTCCAGATTATGGAAACTTGTTTTGTGAGGATAACTCGGAACTGTAATTTGTGTCTTTCTATGAATTTAAACAGTGTTCTTGTGATATTAGCTAGTTATTCCAAGGACACAATCTAATAACTTCCCCTGTGACTGTAGCATTTGAGATGATAGTGGCAGTGGAGACAGGAATGGGCAGAAGCTGGGCCATGAATTCATTGGTGAGCCTGGTTCAATGGGGCCCATGGCAGGTCAGGGCAAGGTTTTGAGGAGGCAAAGATCAGGCCTGCTGTGGTGTCACTGGGGCAGTGGCTGATGGCTCCAGGGGGCTGGAGTGAGGTTCTGAGACATGGGTGGGGTGGGAGGAGACCCCAGGGAGGAGGTCAGGGACAGCCAGGGCTGTGGGAGCCCTCAGGGCCCAGATATTTAGGCAACAGTCTGCTCTGTCAGATGTTTCTATGAATTAACCTATATAGCTGAAATTCTCTAACACCTTTCCTCTTGAATGAACTCTGCCACAGTAATAAATAAGTGTGAAATCCTGAACCTTCAAGTGAAACAAGTAGTTACCATATCCCTCTAATTTGCTTAAGGAAAATTAAAAAATTCTTTACAAAACATTTTTCTACTGAAAAATACAACTGCTGTCCCCTGAATACATAATTTTTCATAAAGAAGCGTTACATGTCTTAAAAGTTGGAAAAATTACTCAGGTTAAACATGAACTTTCTAATTAAAAAAGATATTAGTGTATATGAAGGAAAGAGAGTGGGAGAGGTTGAGGGATGTATATATAGAGAAAAAATTTGGCTCAGAACAATCAATAAGCCACTAGACAGAGGAGAAAAAGGGAAAAGGTGAACTGTTTTCTGATTTTGTAGGGTTTTACTGTGGTATATTTTTTCTCAACAATAACCCCATCTGTGATGAGAAGGTAATAGTTCAGAGCATTATAAATATCTGCAAAATTTTCATGCGGTAGAAAAGTGGTTTTCACCAGTTTATCAGATGAAATATGCTAGTGCAATATGTTTGCGATTCATGTACACTTCACTTACTTAGGAAAAGTTGGTATTTCTAGAGAATCAAGTCACACATCAAAAGCCCCCATACAAAATCCCAGAAGACCAGTGTCCATCTTAGACAGCCTCTGCAACCTCTTCTGTATCACCTTCATCCATCACCCAACTCAGATCTTCCCAATACTTCAGACAACGGCACCATTTGCAGCCTTCCTCCCTGACTCTGCACATCACATGTCATCACCTTTAGTTCCTAAAAATCTTCTAGCCAGTTAATGTGCTACCCAGAACCCACACACCCAGCACAGGCTAATCCATCCACCAGCTGGTAGTTACTCACCTGGTTAGAAGCTCAGATATGCTTCTGTTTCTCACAAAATTAATCCTTTCAGGAATAACGTGAAAAGAAATTTTCTAAAACAAATATTTGGTTTCCATGTGTTCATTGAACTCTTCAGTCTTCATCGCACATTCTTCAATCATTCTGGCATTTCCATGTATTCGAATTAAATATTGGGATGCTAATTAACTCACTGTTCCACCTCTTTTTCTACACAAATTTGGTGGTTTCTTAATGCAAAAATTACTTTTCACCAGAAATTGTCATGTCTCCTTAGTGTCTTTTCAGGAAAACTGAAGAACTTTTGAATAACTGTCCACTAGGGAACTTTCATATAAATATATACAGTCTGGATATTACAACAGAACTCTGAGTCAATATTAAAAATTTACACTGGTATCTCTGAATGTATTACCAATTCATATTGTAGTGTATTGTTTAATTGTATATTTTTATTGGAAAGCACACTTTTTTATTATGAAAGATATTTCTTATTAGAGTTATTTTTTGCTATTAAGAATAAAAAAAGTAATCTTACATATTGAATGACTAAAAACTATGAAAATCTGTGGCAGACCTGTGTCAATGAAAGGAAAAGGCCCACTAAGCAACTTTCTTGCCAAATGAATGCAAAGACATCTGTGTAAATCTGGAAAACAGAATGTGTGTCCTTACTCCTCCTTAAATACCTCCCTTATTGCTAAACTGATAGGTTAGTGTATACAGAAAACATGAATGGAATATTTGCTAAAATAACCTAATAAATCAGGATTATGGTGTAGAGTAAGATGAGGAATCAAATCTCCTGAGCAGAACTTTCAAATTGTGATTTTGCAGGTTTGCACTGTAAAGATTTTTGCAGCAGCATCTTCAGTCAGACCAAGTACAGTTTCTGTACTGGGTAGATGGAAGTCCAGGAGGTAAATGTAATAGGGTCATCAGTCCTTTTACGTAATTCAAATGATGATAATATGACCTGTTCTAGTTCTAGATTCTTAAATCCATGGATTAAGCAGTTATATTTCTTTTTTTAACAAGTTAGTATAGAACAAAAAACATGCTAACTACTCATGCTAAGAAACTGGCAGCTGCCAGTGTACACTATGGCTTCATTTTGTGCCGTTTAAGCCACACAAGTTCTATCTTCAATTATTTTACTGGTGTGAATAATATTAACAAGCAGACAGGATACACTCTCAGAGAACAAAAGGCAAACTGTAGGGTAGTCAGTTTTTTTTTTCAAAAAGGATTGAATCACGTCAATTTAGAAGAAGTAAAAGGGTAAGGCCAAGTTAAGAAAATCATTGTAGATATCACTTGGGAATCTCTGAGTGCTTAAGTGATGACCTGGCAGCAAGCCCTACTAAGAAGAGGGGAGATGTTACTTTGATGGCGACCTGGCAGCAAGGCTTGGTCTAAGAAAGAAGCTAATTCCCCAGGGTAAGAAAACCTATTTGAGAGCCTGAGCCTATTTGGAATGCTCATCCTATTTATAAAGGAGATAAGGAGGGCTGAAGAGCTGGCCTTAAAGGTTGTATGAACTGTCAGGTAAGCAGGCAGAATGGTGCACTTCCTTTATTCATGCTCCACTAGGCCGATCCTCAGAAAGGATTTGCTTCTCCAGTCCCTGGCAGCCTGCCAAAGCTGCAGGCCCTCTTGCCAGGGTCTGCTTTTTAGTGCTGCTGGGCAGTCATGAGGAGTGGGTGAAGGGAGCTCTAAATGCTTTACTGAAGTCACTTACTGATAAAGGAGGTGAGGAACAAATTAGTAAATCTGAAAAGTGTCACAGTGGTACAAGGAAGATGTAGCAGTTTAGACATATTTTATTTGTCACATACTTTCCAGAAAATAAAAGAGTTTGGGGCATAGCTCATCCTTCCCAAGATAAACAACTCAAACTAAAGAGTTTTTTTCATATCTTCTTTTAAAAATGGGAAATTTGTTTGAAATCAAAAGGCTTAGTGGAGATCCAAAATTAAAACATTATTTTTGCTCAGCTTTCAGCACTGCAGTTGTATTGGGTTGTATTGAATCTCTAAGTCCGTAAACCAGACTAAATCAAGCTGATGACAGAAGAAGAAAGGGTGGATAAAAATTGCTCTTAAGCCCAAATCAGTGGGTTTAGTTGTCATAGTAAAAATGCAGGGTGCAAGAGGGTCAATTCAATTCAAGTAAGGTCAGTTATGACACTGGAATTTACTAGTCTTAAAGACTTGGCAAAATGTAAGGCAGAGAATATCTAAATTACATAACTTTCAAGAGAGGGCTAAACAGGGAAGAACAGAAATACAAATAATGAATTTGTTCTGATGATAATTTTCCTGTTATTTACAAGGCATCATCTTACCAAAGCAGGAGCCAGGCACCATGCCTGATAAACACGAGATGAAGAAAGCATTTCTAAAGGTGATGGATAAAAGATACACATATAAATAATTTATTAGTCTAGATTAAAAAAAAAAAAAGAAATCGCTCCCATTCTGAAACATTTCTGTGTGCATTTATATTGCACTTAATGCACTTAGCATTGTCTGATATTTACTATATTAAAGAGTAACTAAGGAAATATCCAGGTTACGCTGCACACACCTTCTTAGAAATTCACCTTGAAAGTACTAACAAAAACCCAGCATCACACTAGAAAGAATGAGGCCAAGTGGAAATCATTTATGGGCTCAGCAGAGTACTACAGTGTCATAGTAATATCACTAAGCTAATGCCTCTACAAAGTAAAGCAATGCACTACATTAGACGACTGTAGACCCAGCTTATGAACCTCCGCACCCACTCAGATGCAAACATGTGCAAAAGGAATCAAACTCAGTTGTATCATAATGCAAGCACATTGCATTCAGAGGGTCCAATGATCTCCCAGGGATAATTTGTCATAATTTCACAGACTGTTTTAGTAAATGCATTGGACCATTGAAACACTTTTGTAAATGCAAATGGCCCATTTTGGATCATAGCTTCACCTGAGCAAGTACCTCACCTTTGAGTAGTCAGCCCCCAAATCGCTGCATCAAACACATAGGAGACAGTATATTCTCTCTGCCAAGTCATTTACTAATATTATCTTGAGGTGGTATACATGTATGTTGTCCTGATAAAACATTCAGTTCTCAATGTTCGCGTCATTTCATTCCTCACAAAATCAAAGCTGTAGATAAACACAATAGACATAGCATTTTGAGTTAGATCTTGTACCCTTTCTAGCTATGACAAGGCTGAGTAGTTCTTGGCATCTAGGGGGTGAAACTACAAAAAAATAATCAAAGTAAAAATGTCTAGAGAGTTGGAATGTAAATCATTAGATGGCAGCCATTTTGGAATTAGATATATAACTTCTTGGACTTGCTTCTTCATGAACACCATGCCTTAAATGACCATGTCTGAATTCAGGAGTAATTAACTACCTTTGTGAAACAAAATCAAATAACCAAAATGGATATGAATTCAGCAATGTACAGGAATAGACTTTTATAATACACATTCAGACTTGAAAATGTAATTCATGACTAAATGAGAAAGGTGAATATGCTGAAGCATCAATATTGATACATAAAATGGTTTTGCAGATGTCCTGTTGTTCCCTGTGAATATTACTTCCCTGTGAAAATACAAGGTGGAAATCAGCCACTTGGAGCCATTTGGAGCAGTAAACAGTTAAAACATACGTTTTATTTCTAGGGGTTTTTTTTAGGTTGGATCTTCAAAGGAAAAAGTGGACTTTTATGCAGAACAGTTCAAATGAAAAAAACAAGACTAACAATTGTTTGGTAAAAAGAGCTTGAAAAAATGTGAGAAATATGGACCTACAAAGAAAATGAGACAAAAGCAAAATATTATTCCTAGAGAAGGGAAAGCATATGTATTACAAGAACAGAGAAAACAGAATAGACTTGAAAAACTGTAGTTCAAGCTTGGAAAATATTTCACTTATTATTAGTAAACGAAATTATCATGTTTAGCTCTAAATGGTCAAAACAGTATGTTGATCACCACTGTCTCATTATCATTTTATCTTTAATTTCTGTCATCTCCTCAATTTTTAGATCTATTTCTGAAAAAAGAATCATCATAGTAGTATTTTTCACATATATATATATAATTCTCTAGCCATTCAAGTAATCTTCTCATAAAGGCTGTGCAGAGTGACAATTATGTTATTTACATATTTTTCTTTTATGAAAAATACACAGATCCCGCTTTTGCTATTTTAAGCTGAAAAAGAAAGAAAGAATAATGGAAAAATGTGAAAAGCTAGCCCCATGCCAGGAACATACAGGTAAATAATGCAAAAGTAACCCAAGGAACTTGGAACTTGGACTTCATATGTCTTCCTTATGGAAGAATCAGTTTTGGAAAAGGAAAGTAAGTTGTTTTCCCAATGAATTTTCTATTACTCTTCTATCTCTAATAGAAGCATTTCAGTGTTTGCGTCATGCTCCCTGCATTTTTGCTGATAGATTCACAAACACTAAAAGAAATCTGAGTAAGCTGTATATGAAAAAAAATGTAATTTACTGGATTCAGAATCCTACTCTTCTAATAGTCCATGAGAGCTTTTCAGTAGACTATATGAGGATTTTTTTCTACTTAAGATTTCACATCTGGCTTTTGTCTCTAACAACAAAATCAGAAGCGATTCAGTAGCTGTAAATTTCTTCATTTTGGCCTTACTTCTTTGCCAGTTTTAGTAAATATCAAATTCCTTTTTCAAAAAAAATCATTTGATTTTATTCCAGTGTGTAGTATTTATATTTCAGGCACCTAATTTTCTTAATTTTGTGTTTAAATTAGACAAGCAGTTTTCTGTAAGAGACACATAGATACAAGTGGGCACAGTATTTTTGGATCTATCAGCAATAGGTGACAGATGATAGGTAGCAAATGTTGGCAGAATGTGAAACCATGGGTAATTCAGGAGGCAACATATGTTTCTTCCTGACAGGTATTTTCACTTACTTTCACTAATCCACACATATCACCTCAGATTATTTTTAAAACCATGATGTTCTTACTTGAGCCCTCACCATTGTCCATATCTTTAACACCAACTAAAACAATGACACTATTGATCATTAACTCTCTGCTTTTATTTTTTCCTCACATGTAGGCATTTTCAAGTGTTAATATTTCATCTGCGATGTAGAAGATATTCCTATTTTATCAAAGCATTTTTTAAATTTCTAGGAATGATAATAGGAACAGAGAAGAAATGGAAGAGAGTTATGAGAGTTTTGTAAGAATTCTCTTCTGCATTAAGCTAGCTTGGCAGACCTACGCTGACCACACTTCAGAAACAGTAAAATTTGCCTCTTAAATGACACAGCTTAGTATAATTTTGGCTTCCTGATGCAGACATTCAGAATACTTTTCCAAACCAGTAAGTACTTTGAAAGGTTTTTTTTCTTAAATGGAACAAGAATTATTCATTTCAAAATCTGCCATTTCGGAAGTCTACTTCTGTTGAATTTTACCATCATCTGACTTCTGCTTAAAATAAGAAACATTTCTCTATATACAAATTTATTCTGAAGTTCTAAATCATAGAGCGACATTTAAAAAAAAACCAACCTAAACAAACAAATAAAAATAAAACCCAGATCAACTGTATGTCTTGCACCCTATACAGCTTCATATAATACTGAGATGGGGAAAAAAAAAGGTTTTTTGCCTTACCTTGTAGCTCAGAAATGAAAATACTGATTAAAGTTAAGTTGTTTAGACAATTTTTACTGTAGGTAAAAGATTCTAAGGGACAGCTGAAAGATTCTAAAGGACAGCTGAAATCATCTTTAAGCTCTTTCAAAGTCATACAAATAGTAACAATACTTAGAACTTTACAGCTCAAAACCATGCACATTGATTCACAACAGTCCTAAAATAAATGTCTTATGATCATCTGGTAGATAGATTACAGATAGAAGGGAAAAAGCATTCTCTAAAACATAAAAAATATCTATGTGATTTACAAGCCTCAGGACGGCATCCTCACAGATTTAGCTGGCAAGACTGGTCTCCTCAGCATCCCTCTTTATTCTGTGGGGAGGGAAAGTTAACATTCAAAGAGTGATTGAAAGCTTCTAAAATTAGGCTCCAACTGGAAAAACATCTCTGAGAAATCACTTCTTTCTCTGTTAAACATAAAAGAACCTGATGACTGTGCATTTTTTGCAGGCCCTAACCAAGCTCCAACAAAAGAAAATCTGCTATGAGTTAATCTTTGAAGTTTTTAAGGGTATTAGGAACACAAGCAGGTACTGTAGAAAGTGTCCCTCTTTTATCACAAATACTTAAGCTTTGAGAGGTAATTTCAAAGCAACAGGACTCTGAGGAGTCCTATGTGGAACTGCTAGGACTACTGAATGGATTAAGAAGTGACCGTGCAGTAAAATAATTAATGAAAGAAATAAGTATGGAAATCCTACTTACATCGAGACCACCACTCTCTCAATAACAAAACATTTAGGTTGAGGAATGTTTGTGATCTTTCAGTGCAGACATTTACTCATTAAAAAAACCTAAGAAGGATGTTTAAGTAATCATTTCTAATATCTTACTGAAGAGAAAGGTTTAGGGAAAGGATTTTCTTGCTCACCCAGGCTACTGACCTTCCATCTTCTCTCTTGTTTGTCCTAAGATTACATATTCAAGCTTCACCTCTTCCACAAGAATTAGAACTTCCTCTGCAAAAATCAACAAACTAAAAATCTCCTTGCTGATCTAGAGGCAAATAGAAAGAAGGCATCCAAACTGAAAAAAAAAAAGAAGCAAAAACTATCTATACTTTTTGTTGACTTTTTCTGGCCCACTAAATAAATATTATTCTGTTATTAAAAAATAAAAATGTTAACAAGTCTGAGGGTAGTCCACAGCAGAAATTTACTTGTCTGCAGTGAGCTAACGTCATGAGCCACATCAGTCATCTAAAGGTATATCTTTTTAATTGCAACAAGACCTTGGAAAGGTCTGAGAGTTGTCCTGCTGCACAGACACACTTCACATCAGAAAAACACCAGGCATAGATAAAATAGAAACTGCAAGAATTTCTCTGCCTTACAGACATCAGGGATAACTTTCAAATGTTTCAGACAAGATGAGCATCAGAAAAACAATTCCCCTATTAGTATTCCTAGCAGCATTCTCAGCTCCAAGAACACTCATACTCCTCATGCTACAAAACTGGAAGGACTGCAGTTTATTTTATACCAAAGCATCCTAATAAATGGTGCTGAATAAGTTCTCCCAAGGCTACACTAATTTCCATGACTGCGAGCAAATTAAGTGAAAATTGCTGTGAATGTGGGGCAGTCATCTGAGCTAGTTGAGTTTTGAAAATAGTTTTGGTGGAAGAAAAAAGAGAAGCTGTGAAGAAGCATCCCTTGTTTAAGGCAATGCTGTATTAAGACTTCTGAAATTGTTAGCAATTTTGAATAGCCTATTTTGCTATTTGTCAGCAGGAAAAGCTTGGCTGAAATAATAAGGTAGCATCAGTGTCAGAATACCGACGTTGCCTGTAAAGATTTAAATAGGACTGGAGGTGCTGAGCCTTTGCTATTGCTCCAGACGGACAAAGCGCAGTCCACCAATTCCTTCAAATAAAGGAACTCAAGTGGTTCTGAGGAACATATCACAAGCAAAATGCAGGGTGGTAAAAAAGCAGAGTTGGGAGAATAGATTGGCCTAGTTACTCCTTTACGCCATAGAAGAAAAGACTTTATTTTTATAAGTATCCCTGAGTATTTGCCACAAAGTTGTTGCTAAACATCTAGTGCCAGAGTGCACTGTGAAACAGGGAAGTTTAGTACGTTCAGGCTGTTACAGGTTCATTGCCATCTGGCTCAGATACAATGAGATTAGTTTAACACTCTAGTTAATGTGCAGATTTTCTCAGTTCTTAACTTTGGTGGTGCATCCAGCCTTCTCAGGAGCATCTCACTTTTCAGAAGCAGTAGAGGCACTTGGGGAGGATGCCACTTACCTGCTTTTTTTGTGGCTAACCTAGATTGGCCATCCAGGTCCTTCTTACAGTCAGGAAGAGAGGGAGAGGCAACACCCTTGTCCCACCCAAAGTATCTGTAAGATAAACACATTGGTGTGTTTACACCAATGGTCGAACTGTTTACACAGCTCTTAACCGTATCAAAAGTTTAGATTACTGCCCTGAGCAGAAATAATGATTCAAGAAGGACAAGCTCACAGAGGCCATAGCAACTCTTTGAACAGGAATATTGGTGCTTTTCTGATCTACCCTTTGGAAGGGCAAAAACCTGTTTCTGACACATACAATAACCCCTAAATAGAGAAATAATTTATTCCAACACATCTAACACACATATGGAATAAAAATAAACAGAAGTGGATGAATAACAAACTGAAGATAGAATTGCAGCAACCACAGGGCTGAAAAAACCTGCAGAAAGGTATGTAATAAATCTTATTTGCTAAAAATGCAGTGCTTTTCAGGTAAAGAGCTGTTGTCATAAGAGAAATACTCACCAATTTGCATTAACCTAGACATAGCTTGGACAACATCTATGTACAGCAACCCAGTAAAGTAAACCTTAAGAGAGCAGGACTTCACTGTAGCAGATAGTGTCCATCACTGACTTTGTCTCTAACGGTTTACTCTTCCCATTCCCAAGGGAGGACAGTTGTATTCACTAAGGTAGAATAATAACAAGAGGACACAAAAATAATTACAGAAGTCCTAGAAAGATTAGCAGCTACCAGTCAAAAAAAGAAGGTACGCTTTAATACTTCACTATGCTGCATGTAAATTGTGTACGTAAACCATAGCTGCTGTCAGTTATACAGATATGTAAAAGAGGAAAAGATGACAAAATTGACAACAAAGTGACAATTGTCATCCAGTTCCTTGCATCTGATGGGCATTTTAAAGCTTCAACCATGAAAAGAGCTTCAACTGTTTAGCTATATGTATATTACAAACTTCAAAGAAAAAAGTTTCCTGTTGTTGTCATCATCTGGAAGGAAAGACATTAAGACATAAACTAAAGTCCTGAGTTCCTCACTCTGCGATTTTGCTTCAGTAGAGTATTCCCAGAAAAAAACAGAATCTTCCCAGTAAATATCAGCTAAGGGATTGTCTTCATTATGACTACAATGGTGCCCTATTTTTATCCTCACAACATAGTTTCCGTATTCCCCTTTCACTGCACTAAGATTGATTAAATCCAGGCAAATTCTCTATTGTCAGTGCAAGTTTTCTGATATTCTGGAGTAATAAACTTTGTGTAATAAATTCCTCAAGCTGATGGGTGCATTATTGCTAATATAGCCCAGTATATATGATCAGCCACTTTTGCTATTACAGCTAAGAAACTGCAAATTAAGGAGAGTTTTACCTACTAAATACAGGAGAAAAACTCAATCTGAACTTCTGTCAAGGTAGGAAAATAAGAGACTTTTCAAAAATATGATAACTTGATATAAATGTGTTGTTGGTTTTAATAGTTTTAACAGTTTTTAGTGATCTGTACTATCAGTAGTATGTAGGTTAACTCTCAGAAGTTCAGACAGTGCAATATTATCTCCTGCAGGAAAATGAAAATCCTACGAACAAGTACACAAGAGAGTAGGTAGATTTGTATGAGTATTACTTTTGGTTGGAAGTACTTCAAAATGTTATGATGTATGAGGAATCTGTGCAACTGTTTTCTGGTGTAATGGAGAAATAATTCCTTAAGTCACAGTAATTTTCCTGTTATGATGCATATATGAGAAACTATATGCGTGACTAAAACATACTCATTATTTTCTTATTATTTCTTTAAACTATATTGTGTTCACCTGAAATTAATATACATAGATTTTCAAGTAACAAAAGAAACAGGAAAATCCTTGAGCTGCATAAGAAAATTCTCTAGGAATGCATCAATGATGCTTCTTAACAGTAAGTGTTCTCCACAGAAGAGCATTCCCATAGGAACTACTCAACGTCATCTGAGGAGTACTGAAGTATGATACAGTTGCAAGATACAGCCCATTATCTCCAATAATAATTAATATTCTTCACCCTCAGTCATTCTGTAATCATCAGCCATCTTATTTTTAAAACCATCTTTAATTTTAATAAAAATAATTTTAATTGCATATTTTATTCCAAAACAAGAAATAAAAGAAATCAGAAATTAAAAGAATCTTAGTAGATTTCCCACCATAAAGAGATTTAAAGTTTGCTAAAAGAGATTTAATCTACATTTTATGACCAAGTCTGCAAAGATGCTTATCAGAACCAGTCTTATTCCAGCTAATTTCAATACATGAAATTTGCAATACATTTAACACAAGAATGAAACCGTCAAAGATAGTTTTACAAGTTATTTTCTTGAGAAGTACTCTAATCCAGGCAAATAAGAATCTAAAACACCTGGTGCCCAGGAATTAACAGGAGATCCTTCATTTTGGGTATAACCTACATGTACTGATAAGAAAATATAGAGCATTAAAACAGATTAATGTTACATGCTGAATTCAAAGTCAGAGATCCGCTTCGTCTTTCAAAACTTGTCTTTAAAAAGAGTTATGAGCTACATTGTACTTAATATAACATAATGAATCAGTATATTGTAAGTTTATAAAAGTTACTCATCTGCAAAATGTGAAAGGATAATAGTTTTCACAATGAATGAGCATTAATCAATTTTGTGGATCACCAGCAAATAGTACAATAAAAAGTCATAGGATTATCTGCTGAATGTGCCAATCAACAATAGGCAGGTGAACGGTCAGTGTGTCCTGTCTCTCTTCTCTCTGCTTAGGAAGCTCTAATCAGCACACTGCTCCTTGTGTTTATTCTTTTTGATTGTCACATTAGGGAACAAAACCAAAACTATTTGCAAAATATTCAAACACATCAATAACTTTTCACGGCCTCTACTTCACGCTAACACTTCAGTGTGTTAGGGGTGTTTCCAGAACTGTCGTTTTACAGAAGCAGCTTGGACTTTGTTCTTAACTTGAAGGGGAGGATAGCAGACAGAAACTAAAAATTATTATGATCACTGAACTTGTAAACTTTTTAAGATTTGAAGGTTTTTTCTTGGTTTACAACATTCTCCCAATCCTTTAATATAAATTGATGGATTATCCTACAGCCTGACATTGTCATTTCAACCTCCGAACAGAAAGATAAGGAATAATGAGAAACTAGATTTGAAAGCAGTTATTAAGGTTCTCAACACAGAATAAGTCAGCTGAAGAGGTCACTGAACTCTCTGAAAGTTGGTATCCAAGGTAGATTCTTAAGTCTCACAAGAGAACCAGATGATTAAATCATTCAACCATTAAAGTGAACTGTGGCTATCTCAGTTACAATAAATCATACAGTGGTATGCTTGCTTACATGAGCTGGAATCCGGATGATAGACATCCACATATGACATTCATCATTCCTGCAGACAGCTGAGATGTCTTGGGACAGATGTGGCAGAGCTGACTTTGTCTTTAAACCCAAATCTGATGCGGTGACTATTGCAGACCACTGGTTCTAAGATGGGTATATTACATTTGCTGGAAGGCACTTGCATCATAGGTATTCTGTAATTCTTCAGAAGTGAATTCTGAAGTTGAGATCAGATTTGGACTCCATGAAGGCCTGGAAGCAACTCCCTTGGTGAGACTGATCATACTCAGAGCCTTGGTTTTTTACAGTATTTCCATGCCCCTGAAGGTATCACATCAGTCTTCCTTTTTTCACTGGTATGAAGATTAGGTGACATGTCTTTACATTGGTGTGGAATACGTACGCCATTTTCTTATATCTTTTTAACACTGCTAGTATCCATTATAACTGAATCTGTATTTCTATTCACAAATGGTAATTAACACAGAATTACTGTGACAGGTATTGCAGCATTTGTATACATATGTATGTATACATATTAATGCAAACACACAAACATATGTATTTTATATTATATAAATGCACTGTCTGGATTTGTTTATTTAGTTAGCTCGGTAGCTCTCAGGTATTCCAGATGTCTTTTTCCTATGAGCATGATCTATCAATTTTGGCATAAAGAACTCCTGCTGCAAAGGCCAAATTTAAAGGATAAATGCTGCAGGAAATGATGACTCTACAATAATCCTGTTATCCTCCTACAACTCTAATTTCATTTTATTGAGTTGAACACTGTAAGGGTAAAAGGGTAACTACTTTCTCTCTGCTAACACCCGTATAACCAAGTCCCCTGAGCATGGTATTATGTTTAATTACTGCTGTAATTGTATTATTAATAAAAATATATTGTAAAAATTATTATCAGATTTTTGTTTTACTTCATGGGTATCAGCAAAACATGTTGAAGAATTGTTTATTTGGCTCTTTTTTGAGCTTAGAGGGTAGTTTCAGCTGACCAAACAATATAAATAGAAGGCAAACTGCATTGTGAGCAGCAGAGTTTTCATGTTTGTTACCAGACATTCATACTACCAGATGAATAGATGCTCTGCTAAATATTTGCATATACAAGATGGAACAAAATATCCTGACTAAAATTGAGTCTTATTCCTGCAAATGGACTGCATTTATTTTTTTTTAATTTAATAGTTCTACTAATTCAGTACTATTCCTCATTAATTGTGACTATTCTCTAGGTGACATGTGCATACTTCCTGTTCCTGAAATGCTTAAATCATTTCCTGGGTAAAAATCAGCACACGATTGCAAATATTTCAGAAAGCCCTGTCTTTTCTGGAGTGGTTCAAGGATGAAAACAAGGCTGCACTGAGTTTAATCTTAGGACAACGTAATTATGTCAGCAAATGCAGTAGCTTACCACACCAAAGCCAACATGCTATTGTCACCTTTACATTACTTCATCCTTGAGCTACTTAAGAAGCACATCCCCTGCTCTGCACCTTTCTTTCCAAACTATTCTTGTAATTGGAACACAATTCAACAGCTGTCTATGTGATGTGATATCCCCTCTCTCAATTGCTTGACTGATTACAGATAAATCTACATTTCTAAGGGCATGTATCCACTGAAGCTACTGCTGTATAGGCCTGCTCAGTCTGTGATATGAGAAGCACTACCTACAGCAACCTAGCACAGGCTATTTGCCAGTACACAGCTAGCCCATCCTTAGAACAGCTTTGGCATCCTGAGGTAAACAAATAAATTTAAAAGAAACATTATGAGTGGTCTTGAGCACAGACACACTCAGAACAAGTAACTTTAAGAAAAACCGTTTGAATGTATATAGGAAGCCTGAACATTTATTTTTTTATATCTCCAGAGTGGCCAAACAAAATTCCAAGAGGTGCTGCAGAAGCCAAATACAGAGTAGACTAAAACATGAATTAATTTAAGTTGTTAACATGCATTTATAGACTAGTACACTCATTTTCACACTTCTAATCATACCAAGTACATCAGTACTTAGGTGCACTGTTTGCACTGCTTCAAAAAGTCGTCTAGCCCATTGTCTAAATCATGATCAGAAAATGTAAGAAACTTGTAACAACTCACTAGCTAATAATAGTAGGTATTGGATGTGATAAGTAATACTGAAGTTGTAATCTCCTCCAGAATATTTTTTGCTGGGAAATTCCCCAGTGACCATAAAAAAGTGAGGCCACATAACAGGTAGAAACGATAACATATCATTGTCCCATTTTGTTCCAAAATAAGCGAAGTCCATGGGTAAAAGACCCATTTGAATGGTGGTGGTTATTAACTCTTATCTTTTGTGTTTTCATTAGGTGTGAATCTCAGCTGAGTTTCATTGCTATCTTTTGTAGTCTGTGACAGTATATTGAAGAGATGAGTTAACTTCAATATTGAAAACAGAGAAATTTGAAAATGTGTGAAAAATTGTGATGACAAGGTAGGAATTCGTTGCTTCTGATGTAGTGAAATGAAACCCTTGCCCCATGCACCTAATATGTCTGCATAGGCAATAGAATCATGCACAGAGACTGGAGTGATATTTGCTTAAAACTCGTTTTCATCCCTCTATAGACAATACAAGTGTCAGCTTCCTGTGATCTCTTTTGTATGTTTCTGACCTGGCAAAAATGTTGTCCAAGCAAAATCCTTACAATAATTTTGAATTTAAGTTCTCCCCTAAAACCTTCAAGAAGGTCTTTCATTTACAGAGTGTAATCAAGAGCTCCTGAGCTCAGAAAGACTAACACATGGTTTATTAGTAGAGTAATGGAAATAGAACAATAAAGCTATAAAAAGATAGTATCTAGTATCTATATGTGCTCACATTATCAGGTTGTATGAAATGATGTAAATTCACACTTACAGTAACGTCAGCTCAGCTGGCCACAGGAGTCATGGTTGGACAGTCTATACAGTCTCCTTCGGTACTGGCTTGCCAGATTTTTAGGCAAAATCCTTTCTCCCATGCTATCCCTTACACTTCGGAAAAGTTCTCCTTAAACTTAACTAAAGTCATTTCAGTATTACTCTTTAAGTCCTTTCTTAGAAACCCTTTTTGCACTCAATCTACAAAAAACCTTGATTGCAGATTTATTGCAATCTGATTATTTGCTTCTGTGAACAATTAACATTCTCTTGTCCTCTGCCTATACTGGATGCAATGTAGATTTAAAAGGGTTGTGGACTATTTTCTGAAGTGTTCCAGTGACCATAATGCATACAAGTGTCAACGGAAATAAGGAAATCCTAAATTCTAATTATGGTACGTAATCTCGCCCTTGCATGGTTTACTTGTCAATTTTTGTAACTCAGAATTTCCTTTCTGTCTATCAATCTAAGAAAATATTACAATTTTGCCTTATAAGAAAACAATTGCTAACTAGAGGTCAAATCTGCATGCTAGTAGTCAGAGTGAAGTTCCCTTTCATGTTTGAGGGACTTCAGCAACCTCTCCACAGAGGAGAGAAAAAGAAAAAAAAGAAAACCAGAGAGAAAAAGAGAGAGACTTACTTTGTTTTGCTTGAAAAGAAGTTGCTGACAGGAAACTTTTATCTGTAGAAACAGAGCTGGAAAGCACAGTGCAATTGCAATGTCAATTTTTTTAAGAACTGAGCTCAGTTTAATGTTCAGTCTTTTTGCAACACCATTGCAAATTGGATAAAATATTTAACAGTACTCTATTCTGAACTATGTATTTCTGACAATGCATTTCATGCCTTGCATGCCACTGAAGTTATGAGATTGGAGTGAATAATGAAAGAATAACTCAACATTCTTCATGGCACTGCATTCAGATTTGTTATTTTTCATTTACATGCCACTGGCTAAATCAAGTCTTGATAATACATAACTGTTACTTACTTTGTAGGAATTATATTAAGAAATAAGGTCTCAACCCTTTGTATTTTTATATACAATACTAAAACCACTTTAATATTTAAAACCTCAGTATCCATTGCAGCAAATGAAATTTTAAGGAGCATGTACAAATCTGTGCTACAAAAACTTGATTTGAGAATTTTAGTTTTCATACCAGTGTTATCCGTTCCTGCTCATCCAGAAGAAAGAATAGCAGAGCTAGAAAAAGCTTTCAAAATGTTTAACATGGTGTTTGTAGCAATATTGTAATTTTCAAAAGCAAATATATTGGATATATATACATACCTTTTCCATGGTGCTATAAAGAGGCTTATATGAACACATAAGTGGTTTGGAGGATTTCAGTACTACTTGCTTTAAAATTACAAAAGAAAAATGTTGAAAAGAAAGGAAGTTATTGAAGGGAAAAATCTAAATTCAAGGAAAGAAAAATTTGGAAGTGAAGCCGTAATCAAAAAACTAAAATAATATAGAACTATATGTCACCAACAAACAAGAGGTGGGCCATTCATGGCCAACTGGAATGTGCCACTACTCATTTAAACTGGTTTATAAGTTCAGCTATTAAAGCCCCTTTAAAGCAATTGTGGCTGTTGTAGAGTAGTAAAAAAAAAACCAACAAAACAAAAAAACCCACAAAAAATAAACACAAAGCAAGTCAAAGCAATGGTGCTTCTAGCTCAGCCAGGTAATCAAGATGAGCACAAAACTCCCATAGAGACAAAGGCTTTAAAACTTTATGGTCCTGAAATCCATGCAGTGGGTAGATCAACTCTTTATGTAAATCATGTTTTTGCTGTAGCAGCTTGTTTTTCTGGTGAAGAACATCTCAGTCGGGCATTCAAGAAATCAACATTTCACCTAAAGCTGAAGGAGCAGTGCAGATCTCTGAGCAGACAGAGACCATGGGATGGCAAACCATGCTATCCCAGAAGAGGCGAGCTCTGCAGATAGAGGACAGGTGCCTGAGCCCTCTCCACAGGATGGAATGCAGCTTAATTTTGCTGCTGAAGTGTTGTAAAACACCAGCCCCAAAGTCTCTGCTGTCTTCATCTGTAGCTTTCCTTCTACTCTTGGCAACATCTCTGATCATCAAAGAATCATGGAATAATACTATTTATAGAGGACCAGAATGACCTGAAAAATGCTACTAAATCAGTTTGACAGTAACAGAACAAGTGCTGAGTTTCATCACTGAGCATGTAATGCAGTTTTTAAGCATAATACCTATGTTGGACAAAAAAAAGCATCACTGAATCCTACATTGCTAAATTAAGTTAGATATAATTAAAATGATAAAAGGTTATCAACCAGGCAGTGATAAGAGGAAAGGATCATCATTAAGTATTAACAAAAATAATGTAAATGCATTTTAAATGAGAAATAGTACCTCTCCCAAGTTAACAAAGTGATTAAAAACTTTAATTCCAAAAATTGAGAAGTTTTTGCTGCCATTCTTCTATATACTGCGCTAAACAAATTCTATTTATTTTGACCAATATTTAACACCCTGCTAAGATTTGTTTTGCTGACCAAATCATATGCAGACGTTGTGAAGAACAAATAAAATATTAAGGGGAAAAGGTGAAAAATTTCTCTGATCAGCTGCCTTACGTACGTAATTAATCAAACAACAGCTGACATTGATCTAAAGCTGTTAATCTGCTGAGACAAAATCATTAAAAGGTATTCTGTATCCTCATAAATTAAAGACAGCATTTAGCATTGTAGGATATTTACTTGATCGGCTGTAAACCATTGACATCTTAGATAAACTACCAGTATGTGATGCATTCTGATGCTGAAGTCATGATAGTAATCATGGGAACGATGGATTTTAGGCAAATGCATAAAGAAGTACTTAAAACAACAAGTTTCTATGGTATCAGAACTAATGTGAAAAGATTATATGTTGTGACAGTTTAAAAGTATGTCGTAATATGGGGGTTACAATTTTAAAATCATAGATTTTCAGACAATGGATATTCATTACATTTCTGGGCACAGAGGGGAAAGAGAGCGAAATATGAGCTTCATCAAAGGTCTTTCATATGAAGCACCCAAAAGTAGACCCAAGAAATCACTTTTGAAAATCTGCAAGATATTAAACAGAAAAACGCATCAGCAAGATAACATCAAAATGAGGGGAAAGAAATTGAGAATATACTTTAGTTTACTATATTCCACTTTATTTATATAATTTTTATTTTTAATACTGTTCACATTCCATACTGGAGGAATGAAAGCGATATTGTTATTGAAAAAGTGTTTCCAGAAAGTCATTAATGACAAAAAAATTCCGCATTTAATATACAATTGTTTGCAATATTGTGAAAGGGCTTTGCTACCGAGCAAATTATCTTGTTCTGATATACTACATCACTTTAATGGCTTTCTTATTTTCACGTGGTGTGAATATATATCCATTTCATCATATGTATAACCTGAACAACTTTTGTTGCATGATTTATTTTGAAATCAATGTAAAACTATGTGAGAGGTTGTTTCTTGAAAGAAAAAAAATTATAACAAATTGTCAGACACCATGAGGACCAAGAGAGCAATACCTTGTGAATTGCCCTTGGATCTCAGTAGTTAAAGTTAATAATCCCTCCAAATAATGTGATCGAGGATGATAATTTTGCTAAGAAAATAATAGGTAGTAGATAAATAGAATTTCTACTTCAGCAACCTGCCGAGGACACATGCAGCTTAACATCCGAGTGGAAACTATAGATTGGAAAAAGTTATGTTCAAAGGTGTAATAATGTGATGTTTAAATATGTTATCCCTACATTGTACCTTCGTATTCTTCTAAGCGCTGCATTAGACTTGGACTCCTGTTGGGTTGCATAAGACAGTGGCTTTCATTGTGACAGGTCATAAATACTCTCCTGCTGCGCAATGGTTTACAGGGTTGAGGGTAATTGTGTGCAGCTTAAAGACACACTTGTAGCATGACCCCCCAGACCCTATGAGCTCAACAGAGAAAGAAAAAGAAAAAGCTAAGAAGGAATGCTCTCGACTTTATGTATAATTTATAAAAGATGACAAGAATCTTCCAGACATTTAATCGATTTATATCCAGTATGGGCTTGTGAGAAGTGACATACACCTTTTTAAAAGATACCATGAATTCTGTGTATCTGTTTCCCTCTGTCTTGCAGATCATGAGATTACTCCTGTTTGTCCTTATCACCAGAAGTGTTCCCAACAAGAGTGAATGATACTTTATTACAAGTAACTGTAGAGCCCATCTTAAAAAAAAAAAAATGGACCAAAAAAATGAAAAATGAGAGAAATGCATTTTCTTAAACTGCAGTCAGTGGGAATTGTGACTCCATTTTATTTTCCCAGGGCTGTAGATTGCAAGTGGATCATACTTGGCTGACACACAATAAATTGTTAATGTATGTGTATTAGAAATTGCTGAACCCAGTGGTCAGGAGGTCCCAGAAAGTACTCCTAATCCAGCCATGCAGATGTGGGACTGTCATGGTGCGATGTTCCGAGCTGCAGCCAGTGGCATGGCTGAGCCCGACAGTTAAACTTGCATTCATACGCATACACACGCTTTAAGCACATGGCCGGATACACGGACCAACACAGACAGAAAACAGCATCTTTATGGCACCATATATACTAAAACAACACTCACACAATCCTGAACATGATGAACGGCCCAGCCCTAGTCCTCCTCTCCAGCTGATCAGGTTCAAAACTTGCTAGTGGAATATCCACACACTAGGGTTCTCATCAGTACCTGGTCTTAGACACTCCATCTACCCAGTAGCTGTCTTCAAAATCAAGGTTCCCTGTCTTGCTGTCACCTAGGGCCTTTGAGGCTTGCAGCTCCATTCCATCTGTTGGTAATCTCATCTCTTAGTTTATCACAAAGTAGTCCAGGCTGTATTTCCATAGCATTCACATAAACCCACGAAAGTGATGGTTAAGATCTAGTAAAAATGTAGGATAACCTGCAGTAGTAAAGCACAGGATTCAACCAGCCAAGAGTATAGATCGGCCCCTATTGATACTCAGTTGACATCTTTTAAGTTTTCCCTTTTATTTTCCCACACTTCTTCCTCCACAATAAACACTCATCCCTCCTTTTCCTTGCCTTTTGTTCATTCATTAAACATAGAATAGTTTAGGTTGGAAGAGATCCTTAAAGGTTATCTTGTTCAAACCATCTGCAATGAGCAGGGACAATCTGACCTTGAATGTTTCTGGGGATGAGGCACCTACCACTCGTACTGTCACAACAGGTCCTGCTAAGGAATTTGTACCCATCTTTCTCAAAAGCCTATGATGAGTCCTGTAAAGTTCCAAAATTCTCTTTAAAACATCTGATAATGAATTTTATACAATCTCTAAATTCTGTTGTCCTTGCATTCCACGATAGATCCCATCCCCTGTAGGTAACAATCCACTTCAGTCTGCAGGGCATTCAGAGGAAGGAGTTTCATGGGCTGACTTGTTTCCATGGGTTTCCCACAAGGCCCTGGGGCCTGATTGCTCCCCATGGATGGTGCTGGGAGTGCCAGGTTAAGGTACTCCTTTAGCAATGATTAGCTTCTTGGGGTCCCTCCGTCTACCATGGTTCCCCTGGTTCCCAAGGCTTTTTTTGTTTATGGCAATTAGCTTTTGATCATATGATCTAATTCTTTGAACTCTCAGTCTGGAGAAGCTGAATATCAAGAAATTTCAGTACCTTGTCGCAAGTGGAAGCGAAGGCAAATTAGCTTGGGAAAAATTTAGAAAAACATCTCCAGAGGCATTCTGACCTTTCCAAGATACAGAGGGGAAAAAACACTTCGAGGCATAACCCTCGTGAAAGAATTCCTGGTCAGCTTTTGCTGGCACTGACGGAAGACTTTCACCATCAAACCTGTATGTCCGGGAAAAAATGAAGGGAGAGGAGAAGCAGACTTTTCTCCAGGTATGGATTGCCCCTTTCATGATATCTAACAAATCCTTCTGTGAGTATTCCCTCATTTTTGACTGGGAGAGGCTACAGGTTCTGAAAAATTCAGACAATATCCCTGTCATTATTCCAATCTCTCTCAGTTGAACACTGAGGATTAGTCTTCACTTTAAAAAATAAGAATTTTTAACTCCAAATTTATTAATGTACCTTACTATTACCAAAACAGAAGCCTAAGGAGGGGCAAGGAATTGCAGCTTCACTCTGAGGTCAACTTAATAGTGTCAGACTCGCAAGCTAGCATGACTGCTGCTGATGTCATACAGAGGCTTCACGATAAAAACACAAGTACTCAATCTTCATTCAAATCTTTCAATGTACTGTCATGCAGCAGTGTTCTGATTTGTAAAATACACATCTTTTTTTAGGCAGCATTAAACCAGCCTCCAGGTGCCACCCACAACATGCCAAGTACAAATGAACAACAGAAGGGTTTAAATTGGCATTTTGCACATTTTTCTTTGTAGAAGCATGTGCTAAATAACTTATGTTTTGAGAAAAAAATACCAGGGATAACACATGGTAATCTTCCTGGACAAAAATGCCCAATGAGATGAAGATGGATAAAAGGAAATACAGCATATCCCTCAGGAATGTGGATGATTCTGACATAGGTAAAATTTGAAGTAGCAGGGAATACCATAGATGTAGCTCCAGAGGCAAAACAATGAAACAGAGTGAAAGTACAACTTGATGGTACACAAGGACTAGATGTGTTAAAGCCATTCATGCTCTGATGCCTATTCAGAAGAAGACATAGTAAACCTATGGTGAAAAAGAAGGTATAAACAAGTAATTTTTCAGACAAATGAGAAAAAAAAAAGAAAAAAAAAGTTAGGGAGAGACCAGAATTCACTGACAGTAATGAGGAAAAGACTGCACACAGGAATGAGGAGTAGGGCAAGCAAAGAAAGCGTGAAGTGCCACCACCAAAATGAGGCAGTCCTGAAGATACCTGAGTTCTGTATGTCAAGAATTGAAAGAGACACAGATAATATTCACAATCATGAACATTACTATGACCTACCTATAAATAGTAATGTACAATTCTGTCTTGATCAGATTATCTGATATAAAGCAAATAACTTATTGATAGTTCCATCTCAGGAAGCAGAGATCACAACAGTTGAATCCTGATTTTATTTTAATTTTTTTAATACAAAGTTACAACTTCTGAGGTGTGATCTCCATAAACAGGATTCAGTTTATTATTAAAATAGGTACAGCAATCTTTTATGTCTAGGTGGTCTTGCTGTCAGAGACCCCAATATTGGCAATGGACATCTATGTAAATAGTCAATAAACCTAGGGAGTGGACACAAATTATTAGCCAGCAGGTAAGTGATTGTAAGGTCCACGAACTCTGTGAACAAGTTTTGCATTGACTATAATCAGAGTTTATACACCTACTGTACATGCAAACACCTACATTTTTGTGTCTAAATCTGAAGCTGATTCTAATCTAAATTGTCTTCTTGACTTCCTAATTCCTCTCCCTAATTTCTTAAGAGTATATCAATATATAAAGCTGGTTCAGATGATGACTCTGTGGAAGTAGAGTGACTGAAATAATCTGGGTGGGACAAATGAAAGAAACAAGGAGAAAAAGAAAGAGAATATTTAGGAACAGTAGAAGGCTACAGGCTGAAAGCAGTGTCAGAGCATATTTTCCTTCTAATTCTGGAATTGGACCTTACTGTACCAAGTACATACATAGTTATTAGCATTGTCAAATACACGTGCAACATCCACTGACAGAATATAAACTTGTAATTGCAAATCATACAAAAATACGTATGTGCAATGAGGTTAACAAAGTTGTAGGATTTAAAATTTCACTGACAACTTTACTGATTTTTTCCATTTTGAAACAGTCTAATTCTGAAAGGTTGTTATATATTTTGGCCATTTAAAATAGATATCATTGGTTATATAATTTAGTTTTCAAATTATTGTGTTGATTGATTAAAAACACCTGCTTACATAACAAACACAAGATCCCCAGCATGGAAAGAAGGTTCCTGAAATACATTCTTAATTTAGTTAACAATTTTTTCACTGATAACATCTCAAGAACATCAAAGATTACAAAATCATTGGGTTTATAAATATTAAATCGCAACAGCTGAGTATCAGCCTCTGGGGTACACCACTGATGACTGGTCTCCATTTGAAATTTGCACAACTGATTGCAACCCTCCAAGCCTGGCAGTTCAACCAGTTTACAGTCCACCACACTATCTGCATTTTCAACCCATACTTCACCAGTTCATAAGCCTGGATGTTATTAGAGTCAGTGTCAAAAGGCTCCCTAAAGTCAAAATTAACAACATCCACTGTTCTTCTCTGATTCACCACTCTGGTCATCTCATTGCAGAAGGCTATCAGGTTGGTCAAGCATGATTCCCTATTTATAAATCTGTGCTGATTACTCCCAGTCCAAAAAAATCAATCAGAAGATACACTGTTTTCACTTTGGTACACGTACTCAGAAAATTGGAGACTGAGTGGAAATAAGCAGAAAACATATCCTCACATAATAAAGTCAACATCAACAAGAGACATCCAGTCCTATATTTTATTTTCAAAGTAAACCAATTCTATTTCTCGAATTCAGTTTCCAGTCAGCCAGAGTTTGTTTTGTTAAATATAACAGCAACTTTTTCATATTATTATATCTAACCTTTACTGAAAATGAGGTGCTGCTGATCTCACTGTGCTAAATTTGGAGACTGTTGTTTTTACCGAGAATAATTTTGAACTACAACTCAAAGAATCCATTTAAGATTTTCCACTTAACAGGAGGAGCAATTGGGTACTTTCTGAGGTACTGACTACAAGAAGGAAAGTAGAAAATTGAGTTATTCAGTGATACACTCCCACAGAAATTACACTAGTTGCCTGAAAGTAACTGGAGTCACTGTGAGTAAGAGACTAACATTTAAGTATCTTATTCAAGAATGAGAAGGGGTAATGAAAGTGTGGGGTTGGAAAAAAAAGATAGCTTGTAAAGGGATTTTAAAAATATCCTTGCTTCTAGTAACTTTCTGGTAGCATTAAATTCAGTGTGATCTGTTTCAAAAGTTCTACATTACATCCCTCATCCCTCTTTAGTTGAAAAAGAGAAGATGGAGACAGTTTCAATAAAAGGCCCTCTCTAGAACTAGATTATTTAATCAGAAGCACCTAAGTCTTTCTAAATTGTTCTGAAAGTGCTAAGTATTAAGTGATTGAAAAACTCAAAGGTTTTCTTCAATTACCTCTAAGTCCTAAGTGAACATGAGGAACAAACTTTGTTAATAAATGGGTTTATAGTTTTCTTGGCCTTAATAACTTCTCCAGTTGCCCTTCTAGCCTCTATGCCAGGGCTGTCAAACTCATTTTCACAGGGGGCCACGCCAATCTGCTCCTGCAGAATAACACACCCGCTGGTAGGACCAAAGGGGCAAGGAGCTCAGCGCTACTTCTGGATAGAAACAAAGTGCAGGGCCAGATAAAAAAAGATGAAGGGCTTGTGTTTGCCACCCATGCTCTATGCTCTTGATCCACTAAGCATGCAAGAATGTAATAAAAGACAAAACAACCCAAGAAATACTGGGATTAAAACATTAAGATACAAAATGCTGATTTCCATGCACTTTCCTCGAAAGGAATATTTTCCCACTATTTGCTTTACATAAAGGTTTACAGGAGGTAGCATCCTTGCCATGTTTGTTCCAATTTTAAGAAATAATCAATACTGCCAGCAGAAAACTCTAGGATGCCCAAAATATTCTTGCTGAATATCTACTGAACTGAAAACCCATGCAGTGTATTTATTTAAGTATAGAACAAAGTAAACACAACAGGCTGGAGAGTGATCTCTGCTATACATGCATCATGAGAAAAAGAAGAAATGAACAAATGACAGTTAGCAGTTAAGTCAGTCTATTAATATAAACATTTCACCAATTTGTGAGCCACCTACACTTGTTTTATAACTGTTTACTGACATTCATCTCTGCACTACTTTTATTAATAATGCTTACTCTGTAGAATGTCAACACATGATTTGGTTCTTTTAAATCAGTGTCAAAATTCATGCTGTGGTAGTTTTGATAAAACAAATAGATCATATTATATACTAGGTATTACATTATTGTTCTCACTTTAGTTTTACTTCTTCGCATTAATTTACACTATTTACAGAAATATTTCTCATTTGCTATATTAGCATGTGTGTATAGGATAAAAGAGCTCTATTTCTTAGCTCTCACAGGAAAGATTTGACATCTTTAATTGTGTCTGGGTTTAATAATTACTGGACACAGCAGCAAGAATGGGCAACTGACCACTGAAAGTATTTCATCTACTCTGTCAGTGAAGGTTCCTGTGAAAGGGAAAGATGATCCAGGGTCAGAGGGCATAATATATCATAATATATTGTGCAATTGTAACATAATCTTTTTAATTTAAAAAATATTTAAGTATAAATTAAAAACCAGATTTCAAATTAATGTTTTCTTTATGAACACTTACGAACTTGCCCCTTATGCTGAGACCCTTTGTCAATTCAACCAGGTTTTTTATTTTCTTCTAAACACTAAAGTAAGGTAGGGTCCTTAAGAAGTCAAATTTTTTAAAGATGCTTGTTAAAACAAAACAGTAAAGGAAAGTAAAAACGTCAGTTAACTTTTTACTGGTACTAGCATTGATTTATATACTATTTAATGTAGAGACTGTCTTCAGCTCTGCACAGCTTTTTACAATTTTGTCTTACTCCCCAAACATGACTCTTTGATGCTCCAGTTTAGGCAGTGAATAATAAAGTAACTAGTTGCTTGTCATCAACAACTAGGGCATGATAAGGCACAGTCCTTCTGAAAGTAATAAAACTGTTCCTGTTCATTTTCTAATATGAAACTTAATCAATAGTCTCAGGAAATTTTAACAAGAGTTTTGTCTTGTGTATTTTGGGGGGTTTATAGAGGATCATGATTTTTAAAAATTGATATTAATGTTAATGATTGAGAAATAATATTAGGAAAACATAAGGCTATTTTTTCACTACTAAAGCAAACTCTT
Source organism: Dromococcyx pavoninus (assembly GCA_033558185.1). Lineage (NCBI taxonomy): Eukaryota > Metazoa > Chordata > Aves > Cuculiformes > Neomorphidae > Dromococcyx > Dromococcyx pavoninus. The sequence continues at coordinate 2,610,641 of JAUMJL010000199.1, read as the reverse complement.
TGGAAAAATTAAAATTGAGAAGGTATTACTGCGGTCCATAAACCTGTCCTTGACCCTGAAGGCAGAAATATCTACTAGCTGTTGGAAATGAAGTCTACTTAAAAGAAAGTTACCAAATTATCATTATTGCTCTTGCCTAGGGAATGTCTGGAGTCAGTAGCAACTACTACAATAGGTTTCAGAAATAGAAACAATTTTCTTGTTATTGTCACTTGGGTTTGAGCTAGATTTGAACTGTCAGTTTTTAAAACAATAAACAGTATAAATGGTGAAAGCACATACAGGATAAATAACTACTGGAGAAGAGAATTCTTATATACATATATTATTAAATAAAATAAATAATTACAAGACAAGAAGCTTTTTGAAATAGTGTGCCAACTATTCAACAAAAACAAGTGTGATTCAATATTTGTACTGAGTTTAAATGTAGTTTAAAGAGACATTCTAAAGAATAAGACAACTTTTTCTGTAGAGACATCTGAAAAGAGCGCATGTTATCAGTCTGAACAGTTTAAAGGTGTTTTGATATGGGGTTTTGATAGAGTCACCCCAAAGTATAACAATTTTTTTTTCCTTTGTCTTCAACTACCTTTCACAAGATTAAATTTCTTTTAGAAGGACATTTCTGAGCATGCAGGGTAAAACCTCAATAAATATATGTCAAGTAAGGAAATTAATTCCCTAATGGTAACTCTTCACTCATTCACTGACAGAGGTTAAAGGAAGTAATAAACACCAAACAGCAGGTACTATTTATAACTCATAGATATACGTATACTTTTAGAATAAAATATGTCTTGGTTGTGGGTACCACACTCAGTCCATTCCATGACTATGAAAACTTCAAGGTCTAGCAGCTTGGTTAGGGATTGTAACAAAGAGCAGGATTTGGGAGACTGGTGTCTGTTCCACAGTTCAGTTAGCCCAGCATGACTCACATACACACATCTAAACTTTCTTCTTTTGCGAAATGGATTTCCAAACCTGAGCCAAATGCATAACAACTGGAAATAGTGCCTGGTCTGCAGTACACCAGACCGTGTCCGAGTGTCTTCTGGGGTGCTGCTAGCAGGCACAGGAAAAATGTATGCCAGAGAATGTGCTATCAAGGATGATCTCAGCTCGAGTGCACATGCACTTGTGCTTTGGTCCTGTTTGGTAAGCTGATACGGGTCTAAACTGCACTGGTCCTTTGGCCAAAGTGTACCAAAACACTCACTCCAGAAAGCACATCTTTCACCAGCTGGGTATGCTGAATTCATTTATAATCTCTCCCTGATCCACTTGTAATCTCTCCCTTATTTGTGCCTTTCACCAACACACTTCCTTCTACTGTCTAACTCAATAATAGACACTGTGTCTGACAGAAACATGCCATTATCCAAAACAGCTCTGTTTACATGCTTTATCATTTTTCATTATTTGCATGTTAACAGGATGCTACAAAAATATCAACCCACAATTATCCTTTGTTTTTCCTTCCATTCTATTTTTATCAATTAGATTTTATCAAGACATTGTAAACTGTGCTCCAGTAACATCATCTTGTCTCAGATTGAACTGCTTCTGGCACATTATCACACCCCACATAATTCCACTAGCATGTCCAGCTGCTGTTGCAGATGACCTTATTTGTCTGCGATCAAGTTAACGTACAATACTCATTGCATGTCACATGACCCCTACGTGCTAGAAAGCATCTGAAAAGCTTCTGGTAAACCTTGCTAATAGGTCTTTTGTCCAGAGTAATATCTTCTGAGAGTTCTTACATGAAGAGATTTCTGTTCCCATCTCTATCCTACTGCTGTCTTATGCTTGAATTATCTCTTGTACCAGAACCTAATTATGAACTGCAAAGTAGCACTACCATATAGACACCAAAACACCTCAATCATAACACATTTTCTGTGATACATGTTCCACCTTCCCTCCTCGCTGTTCCTCTTCCTCAGATGTTTTTTCTTAGCATTCAATAGGCATGCAGTTGTACATTAGCTTCGCTATTCTCACCTCTGCTGTCATCCAGGTAGCCATCATCATTGCTAATATAAAGGTTATTTCTGCATACAAAACCACCCAGAGTAAAACCAATGGCTGTCATGAATTCACAATCACCACAGCCCCCACTTGAAACTCCACTGAGACAATTTTCAGAAAGTGGTCCCTTGAACAAAGGAAAAAAGGGAGCAACTCACCCAGGATTGTTCACCTCTGCTCTTGAACCATGCTGGGCTATCTTAAAAATCTGCAGCAAACCATAGTATTGACAGTAACCTATCGTTCCTCTTCTACGGAAACCTACGGAAATCTGTTGCTTTAGTCGTGACCACTAAAGAGTTTACACATGATAAACTTTGTTCTAAACTCAGTTACCTGTAAGTCTAGCCATGAAAGCAGAGTGCATTACATAACTAATAACCCAACTGACACCAATTTAAAAGGCTTTTGTGGTCTTGTTCTGTACTGACGCTGCCACCAGTATTTATGTTAGTTGTTATAACTCTGTCTGCATCATATAACAGTGTCTGTAGCATGAGCATAGAATTCAGAAAGGGTCTCAGTCCCATCAAGAGAGCCATTATTCATACTCAAAAAATTACTCTGTTGCTCTTTGACAAAGCTGATTCTGCAGCTGTCACTTTTATGTGCTTTCTTTCATTTCATGTAAAAGAAAAAAAAATTTTCTTGTTCAAAATGTTCTTTGTTATTACAAGGTCAAGCATAATTCTCAATCATTTCTGAAACAACTGCTGAGAACTAACATTCTTTCTTACTCAAGAGTTAATTTTTACTTCTTTGACATGCAGGAAAAATTACTCGTGGAGGGTTTCTTGAAATAAGCAATTCAGATGCAGCATGGCTTATAGAATTATTTCTTTGGCTGCTGATTACTTTAAAACTGAACACAGAAAATTAAATTAATATAAAGAATTCTTTGTTCCTTTAATTCATATTTGTTATCATTCTTTATTTTAAAGAACACTTGATTATATGTATTATATCCAGATCCATGATAAGTTGTACTGCATAATTTTCATTGCTATCATCCTGTGATCTTTTCCTTAAAGTTATCTTTCAATTTATATCTATAAGACGATTTTTTGATGTAACACATAAGGTCAAGACCTGCAGAATCTAGAGCTAGATTAACGTTTAGTAGTAAAAGGTTTCAGTTTCAATTTGGGGATTTTGAAGATTTTTTCTTTATTTATATTTTGCAAGTCACCACTTTCTTCTGTATTTAACAACACAGAAGTTTTCATCATTATATATGACAGATTGGAGTATGACCCATTTTGACTCCAGTAAGAGGCATTTTTGTGTCAGTTTGTGGTCTTTTGCAACAACTCTGAAAGTGCTTCCTTATATTCCACTGTAACTATCTTTCATTATAGGAAAATAGGGAAGGATATTAGGGCGTTAGTTCTAGGTAGGAAGTCAGTTTTAGCTAGGAAAATATTTTCTGGTGGTTTTGTTTCTTTGTAAAACATAACAATGTTATGTGTTACATATTTTCATGTAACAAACAGAAGACATTTAATAGGAGGGATGAGATGTCAGTAAACATACATTTGATCCAGGCAGCAAGTTCTTTAGAAGCAAATATCTCCATTCTGTCATACTTTGAGTGTAAAATTGTCGTCTTCTCACCTCAATGAAAAAATCTTCTACAAATAAATTTTACAAACTAGATTGGATATCAGGCATAATCTGATATTGTAGCAATTTTAACAAAATAATGAAAAAGTAGTAAAGTTTTGTTTTGGTAATTTGAATTTATGTTAACACAGACTATGAGGAACTATTCAAAGACGGCAATAATTGAAGATGTTTCACTTCTAGAAAATCATTAAATATTTCAAAATTAACAGAATTCAGAGTATTGCTTGCATATAATTCCTAAATTTAACATCAAGTAGTAAACATAAAACACAAATGGTAGTAAATTTAGAAATGTTATTATTAAAAAAACCCAACACTATCGTAAGACAAAACTAGAAATCTTAAAACTAGCATAATACTCTTTTTCAGGCTGAAGACTGTTATTCTGTCCAAACTGCCTTCAGAATCAATCCATTCCTTATAAGCATTCCAATTACAGAGAAAAAACATTTTTCATTAGAAAAATGATCCTTCAATTATTTTTAATCGGGTCTTTGTCTAGATCAGTAGCCAGTACAAAGTAATACTTTATAGGCTTTAGCTAAAATGTCAATGTATAATTGCAGTACACCTACACCACACCTGCTGATGTAGTTAGTCATGTTTTACATTCCTGAAATAGCACAGTTTAACAGAAGCACCATACAGAGATTTTTACACTCTAATTTGCCAGTTATTCTTTGATCTTTTATCTTAAAATGTTCCTCTAATATCCACATCTCATCTTATACATCTGTCTTGTTATTATTGATTATTTCTGTAGCTCCACATGGAGATGGTGCATTATGGACAAGGATTATTTGCAAGCATTTTTCCGTAACAGTTTCAGAATTACCAAGGATGCCCTTCTCAGTATCAGAGAACCCTTTTACAGAGATGGGCAAAGTCATGCAAAGGCAAACCAAAGATCTGCATAGCATTTGTGAAGGCTGTTAGTATTACCTCTGATACCTTCATTACTAATCGTCCTTTCTACTAAGCTTATATAATACTAATTATATGAAACCTTTTCAGAAGCACTCTCTCAAGCCATAATGTTTGATCAATACAATTTAACGTCAGCTCATCTAAATTTAGCACAAGGTCTCTCTCTGATCTGTTTCAAACACAGTCTCCCCAATATTTGTCTCCTAGAAAATGGTAAGTTTGTCTTAACTCACTTGGCTTGTTTCTAGGAAGATCAAGGTCAGGATATACGAAATACATAACACTTATGATGAGATAAGAAGGAAGAATTATATATATATAGGAATTTAACTTGATACCTCATATATGCTAATATATAGACCAAGATACCTTGATTCCACAAGAAATTTAATGAATTAAATACTCTACGGATTTCTGTGCATTGGATATGATTGAAGTCATTTGATAGAAGTGGTTCCTACTGTTATAAATAATCAGTTCTAAATGAAGACAGAACTCTACCCATTTACACTACCAGAATGTAGTTTCTTTGCTTGTAGAAAATTTTGGTTAGATTAGGATTTCCCCAGTTAATTATATTCTATTAATCAGAAAAAGATAAAAGTAGTATTTAGATTTTGCCTTACAGGGAAGATTATTTCAGTTTGTATTTTTAAGGTCAGTGGAACAAGAACACAAAACATATTTTCAGTTGTACTTATTAAAGGCTGTCCTTGAAGGAATTTCTGGTTTAAATTTGCAACACTGTTTGTGAAAATGATTATCCGATAACAATAGAAAGGAGATTGGTTACTGAGGACTCAGAACAATGTGGTTTACAATAAAGCTGCTCAGAGACTTGAGGCTCGTTTAGTAGAGTTGCTCAGAGTGGGAAGTTCCTCAGATATCAAGGGTTTTAAGTTAAAAAAATTAGTTAATGGAACAGCATTATTTTGTACCCTGTTAGACACCTTGAATAGCCTGCATTAATTTAGTGGAGCAACAGTAAAGGGTGCAGTATGCAGGGACCCACGTTTTTTTACCTCCACAACTGATGGAGTTCTCCTTGGTCAGTGCATGGATAGCTTGGAGTGACATGAGCAGGCACAAATCTGAAGCGCCCACATCTCCCCAAGGAGCCTGGATTCACTGACAGGGGAAGAGTGCTAGTGACCCATGTGGACCGTGCAGGAGGAGCAGTTAACTATGAATACATGGTGGACAGCATTGGACTTTTACAAACTCATCATACAAGGTATTTACAAAGGTGCTTATTGATATTTTGTGAGTGTCAAATACAGTGTTTTTTCTATTGTAATTCTTATATTGGACCTGAATTAAAGCTTGCTGATTCGCCGTCAATTATGTGTCATTAATAAATCAGTACACCATTTCTCACCTTAGTTTTAAACTACATGAACTGAACAGGTTTATTCCCTGTGCCAACCCTCAAAAAACATTTCTCAAACCTATTTAAAGAAGTAATCACTGTGATAATAAGAGATAGAAGACAAGACTTAATGCAAACAAAAGCCTCCAAAAAGGTGAGTAGAGGGGCAGTTTTGACTCAGTTCCTGCTGAAGGGAAGCTTAGGAAGATTCACAGTAGGTGTTCCTACAGTGTTTGCAGATAGATTGGGCTAAGGGAGCCACAAAGCTCCCATGGAGAGCTATGACTTAAATGGATTCACCAGCAGAACACCCTTTGCTGAGTGCTACAGCTGAGAAAATTTTTGAAGCTTTAGTCTTTTGCAGAGAAGATTTTAAAGGTATACACTGTGCAAAATCAAAAGACACTAAACTCATGGTAGTCAGTTCACAGAGCAAAGCTGAAGAGAAGCAGAATCTCCAGCTCCACACCTGCAAACACTCACTATGCTGCAGCATGCTCTTGTTGCAGGTGATGGATGAGCCTTTTGGCAGCACACAGTCAAGCGCAGAGTTGCTATGATATCCAGCTATGATATCAGAAAGATCCATGTAACATGTCAACTTGTAAAAGAGAAATGTAAAGTTCTTATCCACCTAAAATGTTTGAAAACCTTTGTGTGACATCTCTAGCTGACTGACATATGATTCTCTGACATTCATTTTCGATCAATCTGTGGAAATAAATTTCAAGGCCAATATAGTATCACTCTTGCAATAACAAATACAACTGCATTTTATGCTGTATCATTCAAAGGATTATAGGACTGATCGTAACTAAAAAGCCAAAATAAGTTCCCTCTGAACATCCCTTTTTCATCTCTGAAATGGCGACACCTAAAGAGACCTGAATTAGACCATCATCTTTCTAGTTGAAAAATAAAAGATTTTTTCCAAAATTTTAAAGATCTCTCAAGGCCCTAAACATTCTGTGGACATAACAGAACTTAACAGTTTAAGTCCTGTAAAGCCTATTGTTGTCTTCCACCACGCAAGCCATTTCAAGCTGAAAGCTGAGACTGAGAGTCTCTCTCATTTACAAAAAACAAACACTCATTCCTTCTCCAGGGTATTCCACAACAAGCAGCAAACTCACAGAAAAGCAACTGAGAGGTAAAAAAATGTTGGAAGCATAGTACAGAACCTATAACATAAACAGAGGATTGCAATCAATAAAGGACGCTACACACAAATCTGTTCTCACTATCTCTCTCTCTTCCATGGTTCACTTTAATCTGAAGTCATTCCTTCAAACATCTCTGGGAAAAGTTGCTTAATTATACGAATAGCATTTGTAGCAGAAGAGAATGCTGATAACTGGCAAAGTGTGTTATTTTCAGAGCTGTTGGACTTGCTTAGAAGCAATAATGCAATCTTAGGTGACGAGAGGAAAGAGAAAACTGAAAGAAATCTTTCAAATTAATTTATTCAGATGTTTTGTTTCTTTGATAGGACTTCACCCTCTGGCTACCTCCTCCAAGTACTTAACCTGCCCTTTCTGCCACGGTCTCACTCACAGCACTCCTGTTTCCAGGTGACATTTAGAATGTCTGTAAGCTAAATTTCCACACCTATTTTAATGGGGAAAAAATCAAGCACAACATGTGGGTAATTCAGATAGCATTTACTTCACTGTGGGAAATTCTAACTTCACTCATTACTTTGAAAAACTGGGAATATGCCTCCTTCAAAATACTAGCTGGCTAATATTACAAGCACTATTTTTCTGTGTTTCTGTGTTTAATCTTCATTTTTCCTCATAATGATGTTCATACTGAACTGTATTTAGACTATTTTAACAGAATCATTTGATTAGCTCAGTGCAATAAGGTAATTATTTATTGTACCTTAATATGTCAAGGCCAGACCTAGACCCATTCCATCTCACTTTAAGCACCTAAACAAAGTGACCAATCACCTTATTGCCTACTATCAATACAAAGAAACAGACACCTACACATCGTAATTCAGATCCTAAAGAAGGTGTTTCTCCGACAGTTGTCTAACAGAGAGTCCATCAGACAGCTACGTTCAGACTTTAGATGTCTCAGTTGTGTGCCTAATATAGGCAAGGTGGATGTGAACCTGAGCACATGTGATCTTTTACATGGTTTGGAAGGATATGCTCTGTTCGTGCCCAGAACAAGCATCGTCTGTAAAATGCCAGCAGCCACTGAAGGATCATTTCTGACAAGTAACGAAACAAGAAGAATTTGGAAAAATTCAGAGGAAAAAGCATACCAAAAGCTGCTTCTGGAATAGGTGGTAGGAAATTGTTTGTGACATACCAGGAAAATAACCAAGTCTCAGACAGAGAAAGAGTAGTAAAGATTATAAACTGGATGATACAGTGAGTCCTATATAGGGGATACAGATTTTGTAAGAGATAAGTCAATCAAAGGACTCAAAAAGCATAACTGGAGGGAGAGAGAAATGGAAAAAATTGATGAATCTACATTCTGCAAACAAAGCAATGTGATTTGGCAGGCATTAGTAAGAAGATAAAAAGAGGAGAGGCAAGAGGTAGAATTTGGATGAGGAAAGCGGAAAGGTGAATATAAGCTTTGGGAAAAAGGAATATCACTGTTAACACAGAGAGGGAGGAATATAAGAAGCTGGAGTTTGAGAAACTTCAGGAACATTTAAGAGGGGATTTCTGATATTGGTCATGTACAGTAGAAAGTTGTTACTGAAAATATGGTAAAATTTTTTATTTTATTTTCATTCCTGCCTTTATTTTATAACAATATTTTCCAACTGCTCATTTGTGAACCGATGTTACCTGGGCCCCGTGGCTATTGGAGATGAAAAACAGAAGTGACTGAAACAATAACAACTTTTACAGGAGTCGATCCTGCAGGGAAAACTCTAAACAGCTTTTCCTGATTCACTTAAGGGTATACTGAAATGTAGTGTAAAGGTACTGAATGCACTTAACAAGCTGGTTCATGTACCAGAAATAGGCAAGATCAACCAGAGCTAATTTACTGTGTGAGTGGGGCTTGGGGAAGAAGGGATTTAAAACATAGCCTTAGTTAAAGGGAAATATCAGTGTTAGGAAAAAAAAGTTTTATTAGAGATAATTCTCAATGTTGCAAACTGGTAAATAATTCCTAGCCCCAGGAAAATGGCATTGTGTGCTTCTTTTTTTTGCAGTTGACAAGTGTTCTCTTGCATTGTTTATCAATGATAAAGATTGCTTGTTTAGCTAAGGAATACTTCTGTTAGTAATGGTCTAGTCAGGGACATGGGCTAATTCATCCTGCTTACTTCACTTTCTAGCAAGAAAATAACTCTTAAGTGGTGGAGCAGAGCTCATGATATGTTTCTACTGTGAAATACTGCCTTTGATGAAGGGTCTGGTAATGACCAGAGTCAACATCAGGAGCCTCAAATTCATTCCATTTGTAAAGCAGTAGGGATTCTTACCTCAAATATTTTATTTCTGTTTCAGTACAACCTACATTAGCAAACAACTTTGGATGTGAAGTCAATTTTATATAAAGATACTTATATAAAGATAGTGGGAAATAGGATATCCATTTTTTCATGTTGCTAGCTATTTTGGATTACTAAGTTTACTATGGCAACTCTCTGACAATTTACTTACAAGCAAACTGTTCTGATTAGATCTAAATTATTCCCTGGAAAAGAAGACAATTTATAGGTTTTTTGTTTGGATACTCAATACGTTAATAGATTCCAGGTGCCAGATTGAATGAGAAACATTGGTTTGGGTTTAATTTCTCAGGCAGCAAGCTGAAAAAGCTTCTCTAGATTAGTCTCCCCAGTGCACAGTGTTATGCAGAGAGATACCCAGACCATGCATCCCCTCACCTGTGCATAAGCTAATTTTTCCGGGTGAGAGAAACAAGGCACGATTTCTTGAGCATAGCACCCCATTAAATAGTTGTGAGTCAACAGAGCATTACGGCAGTACTGTGAGTCAACAGAGCATTACGGCAGTACTCAAAGGACTTTTTCCATATAGATACATGTTTTATAAGGTCACATCACACTAGGAAATTTACTGACATATAAACTGAAGAGAATGAGCACTTGCTCATCAATATGATAAAGTCAACTACCAGATGATAAATGGTAACTGCCTTGTGTATTTTGACAGACTGAGTTGGAGAGTATTAGTCAGAAATTTATTTACATCCTGGCCCGTAAACTGTAGACATCCATTTTAAGTTCTTCCTGATCACCCTGAGTTTGTTCTTTTTACATATGATTTTTCTGCATAGTTCATATTTCTTCTTCTGGCTTATATTTCTAATATAATACGTACTTTAATGAAGTTGTTTTCCTGATACTAATATCAACTAAAGAACATTACAAAGAAGAGATTGTTCAGATCTCCCAATTCTAAATCACATAGAACAAACAAATAAAAAAAACTAAGAATCAACTAAAATCTTTTTAAAAAGCTCCAGACTTTTTCATTGTTTAGCTATAAAGAATAACACCTAAATTACTTTCTGATTAAAGGAGTAATGTAGGAGGCTAACAGAAAATCTTGAATGGATCTGCCAGTTCCATCAATTAGATTCAATTTATGATGCCAGCCCAGTAAAACCTAATTTTATTTAACTTATTATGTTAATCATTATTCTGCACATCAAGTAAAAGACTCCCTTTTTTTCTATATAATTCTATCATCTCTACAGTAAAATGTGTACGAATCCAATTCCTTTCGAAAGAAACCAGAATAAATTTGTTTAGCTGAAATTATCACTCCTTTTCAGAGTTTCAAAACTGATAGAGAAAAGAATAAGTAATTATTAATTAAATATGAAATGAGTAGTGGCTTTGACAGTGGCTTTGCTCACTGAGTGCTATAATACTGTAGACAGACTTAAATATTACTGAAACAGTACAATTCAGAAGATCAGCATCCTGGCTTGTTGCTGTAATGTGACAGGAAGACGTCTAACAAACATCAATATTGTATCCTGACAATTCTGACTGTAACAATTTCACATTTTTTTTCTGCAGAATTGTCAGTAATTTGGGACACTGTTTCAGAAATGTAATCTCTAGTCTCTTCAAAGAAGAGATAAAGAAGATTTATCGCGATTTAATTTTGACCTTCTTTTAGAAAGTCGTTTCTTCATTTCTCAAGCTGCAGCACACAATTATTAAGATGCTAACCTCTAAAACTTAAACGTTTTGGAGTGGTTGTTGTTGGGGTTTCTTGTTTGGTTGGGGTTTTTTTGTTTGATTTTTTTTTGGGTTTTTTTGTAATGGCAGATCTCTCTTAGAAAACTCTCATACTGCATGAAGACAGTTTTGGTTATGTATAATCCCCAAAAGGTATTCTTGTAGTAGGAGAATTATGAAGTATTCCACTATATTCATTTTCTAGTGGAATTTTAATTTTAGCATACTGGAATCCTATTTTTTTTCACAGTTTATTCTATTAACGCGTTCAGCTTTAAAAATATTTGTCTGGATTTCGACAGATATATTAAGAGATAAAAACCAAACATTTTAACATTTTTTTCAAAAAAGATAAGTACCTCACTAGGTGAATGCCTGTAAAAATTATTTAAATAAAGGAATTAAGAGAGAGAAACCTGTACCTAAAAGTTAAATTTCCATTTAAAATTGGTTTCAACTTCCATTAAAGCTTGATTCTTCAGTAATTATTTTTCATAGTTTAATGTCTAATATTCAAGTCACTTACTCAGGTAAAGATACTGCCTGAATCCTGAAATAATAACCATTGTAGTACCATTGAACAGTATCAAGCCGTAGTACATAGATGTTTATAGTTCTAGATAAACACTACAGAATTTTTTTGCAAATAATTGTATTTGAATTATTGTGTATTTTCCATTTTATACTGCTACACCTCTATTGCAACCATAGAAAATACTGATGTAAAAAAATTATGCCAACTTTCTGAGGCAGAGTAATCCATTGTGATACCATTGAATTTCCAAGTGAACCACTGTCATAGCAATCAGCAGATTTTGATATGTGGGGTCAAAAGAGTGAGGTCATGGGTTTTGGATGAAATCATTTAAACGTGCACCTTACAACTGAAACTCTGGATACTGACCCCAGAGTTGCAACACAATATAATGTATTTACACCCACCTTCTTCTTTCATAAGCACATTAGGAAGTATATACCTTAATTAGGTATAATAGTACATCAGTTTCAGTGGTAACATTTTCCCTTGCTAGATAAGGTGTTCCCCTCCCTCTTTAAGGCATTGTTTGAAAGTGGTTTCTAGTAGAACCAAGACTGTATATAAGGGAGAGAAGAAGAATTGGTTGAAATTAGTTTCACAGTAAAGGTTTAAACAGACTTTTGAAATTAATCCTGTGCTCTCAGACCCCACATTTCTTATATTATTTACGCAAAATATCAAGAAGCTTATATTACAATGTAAGGGTACTGAGTTGAGCATAGCTGGTGACTTTTGCAAACTGGAACAGAGGAAGACCAGCACAGCTGACATTTAGATAAAAAGAGTGAAAACCCACTGCCAGGGAATAACAAAGCAAAAATGTGAAGAGACAGTGAGACAGAGAACATAAATCAGAGTTGTTTTGAAGACAGTGTTCAGAATCTAAAGAACATAAAGGTAAATTTATCACATAAACCCCCAGAATAAGCAAATAAATCAATAAATGCACATTCTTAAATAGACTGAGCTAGAATATACCTATTGAACAAGCAGAGAAATAATTAAAATGTCAGAAATGGATCTTGAAAGAGTGGCAGAAAGAGGACAGGTGCAAGTTAGAGACAGATCAGGCCCACATGTTTGTATGAAAGGGCCTGAGGAAGCAGCAGGGAGGAAGGCAGGAGAGACTGCAAGTTTCCCATGAGGAGGAGACACAGAAGCCATTCTGCAGCAGAGCAAGGGAGTTTGCACTGAGCACTATTTAGGAGCAGAGTGTGGGTTGTAGAATCTGATGACAGCAGAGACCTTAAATTTGCACATTGGTCCCAGAAGCAGCGTAGGCACTGGCTGATGGGGAGAGAAACTGATTCCAAAGTTCTATTGAAGGGACAAGCAAACATAGCTTCAGGACTGCACTAGGAGTTTGGGAAGATTAGCAACCTTATAACGAACATCAAATGTGTTAATAAGGGAATTCGGGTACGTGTAGGTAGAAGCAGTGTGAGAACATTATATCCTGCCTTTCTCTCCTAGTGCTTTCTAACTTCTGTTCATAACTGGATGAGAAGAAAGAAAATATAATTTTTTAATACTCACTGAATGGACAGATTTTAAGTTTATTTTTTGTTGATTGTTATTGTTTCATGCAACATTTATCCTGCTTGCTTTACAGAAAATGAATACTGTAATCAGTGCTCCGAGAGCTCCAGAGGATTTACAATTATAAACCACTGTGATCTTCATTAGAAAAAACAATATGTGAACTTTTTCATAAAGACAAATTTATTAACTGGCCAGTTTCATATTTTGAAAGTAGAAAAATCATTATCTGGATATAGCGGAGAAATAAAGAGAGAGCTACACAGCAAATCTGATATCAACTGGCAATGAAAAACTGAAGAGTAGGGAAATTCCCACAGTATGTTAGCAAGTGGACATGCAGTTGAATGATTTGACAAACAAAAAAAATGGCTGTACTTATTTTGGCAGACAGAAGGTTCATTATTGAAGATATCAAGGAACTCAACAACTTCAAAGACAAAAACAAGCGGGTGCACAATGAAAGCTGCCAAATAAATATAAAATTATAAATGCATTAATACACAGGAAAGAGAAAAATATTTTTCTTGCTGATTTGAGAAAAGAAAAAATGTACTACTCTGTGTTTTCTGAACTTAATTTCATTTCATCCAATGCCTTGGCTTCCAGTCTCTTAAAAGACTCATTTGGTTGAAGTTTTGAAAGCTGTTGAACATAAGGAATTCTGGAGAATTTCTCAAGAATAAACATAAATCTGAAAATCCAGAGGTTTTGGAAGTTCTTGTTTTAGAGAAACAAGTCTTGCAAAACATACTGGACATTAACTTCCAAGGCAAATCACCTTACACGAATGTGAAGTTGATCTGAATTCTTCTAATTTTCCCAAGAGAAAAAGTTCAGAAACACACAAGGCTGGAGATTCAGTCAGCTAAAAGAACAAAGCATACATTATGAGAAATTAATTGTCTAAACTCGTACTTTTATGTTCTTTAACAGACTAAAAATATAAAGCCTGTTTTTCAATATTATTAGTATGTTTAAATTTGAATTTACAGATTATTAGAAAAATAGCAAAGAAACTGGAAGGGAATACTATCATAGTGTTATCCTGATGAAGACTTAACACAGTCCTTCTAATTTATAAAATTACACTGGTAGCAAATATTACTAGAACAGGGTCATTTTTGACAAAATTTCACAGACAACTTTATTAATCAAAAGTATGTTACACTGTATTATTCCCCTCCCTCTCAAAATCTATTTTGCCAAAGTTTTTTTCATTCTTATAACAAAATAATAATGAATGTATCAAAGCAGAAATAAAGTAAACTATATTCAACATTACATTCTTTGTTGCTTCTAAGTATGTCTTCAAAACAAAGACATACTTCTATTTAGAAGCAACAAAACGAGTGGTATGTTTTTCTATTTTTGACATCTCTGTAGATTAATTACCCATACAATATGCAAAGAAAAAGAGAAGAAAGTAACAAGACTGTAAAATAGAGAAGAAGAGTTAAACTATAATTGGAAAAGAAGAGGCTGAGGGGAGACCTTATGCCTTTCTACAACTACAGGAAAGGAGGTTGAAGCAAGGTGAGTACTGGTCTCTTCTCTCAAGGAACAAGTGATAAGACAAGAGGAAATGGCCTCTAGTTGAATATCGGGAAAAATTTCTTTACTGTAACAGTGGTGAAACATTGGAACAGGCTGCCCTGGAAAGTGGTGGAGTCACAGTCCCTGGAGGTATTCAGAAAGCGTGTAGATGTGGCACTTCAGGACGTGGTTTAGTAGGCATGATGGTGTTCAGCTGATGGTTCGACTGGATGATCTTGAAGGTCCTTTCCAACCTTAATGATTCTACAGTAAAATATTGCAATGTTTTCTTGACATATTGGTCTGGTTTCTATATTTATTCTGGGAAAATCTGCTCACTCAAAGAACACAAAAAATATTTACAAGAAAAAAAACAGAAAGGGACATTAGGATATCCTAGACTTCCTCCTTTATCAGATCTTATCATTGAATTGAGAGTAGAATGGCAAAGAAATGTCTTGTCAATAAAATATTTCAATCCATAAAATTTAAATATACCTTCAGTTTTCGTCACCTAGATGGTATACAGGCACTACAATAGAAAGTGTTGCATTTTATGTTCTCAATATTTCCCAGTATAAGAAAATCTGTGAAAATCTTTGTTTTTCTAGGTCTTAGGTTATACAGTTTTTAGAATAATATTTTACAGTCATCTGGCACTAAGGTTCCTTACCTTCTATTCAGAAGTCTCTGTCTCAGTTAGCATAGTAACCATAGAAGATTACAGTGCACAAGAATATCTTCCTGATACAAGTGAACTCGTTGATTGTACCATCAACTAGAATTTAATTTAGGTTTTCTAAAATAAGCATCAAAAGCTATAATTACAGGGCCACCAGAACGCTTCTTTCTTTTAATGTTCAGCTTTGCTCTTCAGTTACTGTGTGAGGTAAATTAACTCTATCATCTTTCTGAAAGAGTAAAGAAACCTTGTCCTACCTCACATTCCTTTTTCTAAAGGAGAAGGAAAGGTAGGAAGGTGAGAAATTTGCTTATGTTCTCAGAGAGAGTGCTCTTGCAAGACTGAGTCCTGTTCCTTCTGCTACTCCCATCTTCAACCTCAATCTCAAGTGCCAGTAGAGAAGCTGGAAGCTGGAAAATAATTTTTCAGCAAGACAGTCAAACCCTGGTGAACTTGTGGAGTATTCAGTTCAGTCTCAGATTAGGTGTGGAAGTGATCCAGGCTCTCTTATTTCAATTACTTTATTCAGTTCTACTCTTTATGTTGCGCTTTCCTTGTCTTCACTAGATGAGTTTTCAGATCTTCACTGCCCCCTTGCATGAAGAAGTTCCTAAGATAAATACTTATCCAGACAGTAAAGTCTCTCATCTGGATCTTGCAGTCTTTTCTTAGCCTAAATGTAAATAGATTGTCTACTGATTTAATGAGTAGGATTTGTACTTGCAACACAAAAAATAAGGATATTTAAAACAGGAGAATGCTGAATGTCATAAACAAAAATATTGAAAGAAATAAAAATTACCATCAATTTTAATTACCAAGGGGGTCAATGATATTTTTGATGTTTTAGTGTAAGTTATATAACACACTCAAAAAAAAATTTGTCACATTTTCTCCAAATGAAAGCATTAGTAAAATTTCCTGCCAAATACATCTCCTAGTTATAAGCAGAGAGATTATTCACATCACTGCAGTTAGAAAACACCCTTTGCCTAATAATATATAAACCTAAATGTAGAAGTCTTGTGAGATTGATTATGGAGATTGATGATTTTACATTCTTTGCCTACCAGCCACGTGGCCAAACATAACTGATCCTGGTACCTGTGCATTAATAGGGTGGAAGGTAATAATCCTTAATTTTATAGAAGAACAAACAATTTAGTAACAGAAAGCAAATTTTTTTTCAACTGTGGAAGCCCTTATTAATACTCAAGGTATCGTCTCTAAACAACACAAAAGTCCAGAGGCTGTATGTTAGTCCTTGGCTTGGTAAGCAAGTGTGCATCCATCACTGAAAGAAAAGATAAAGGGATTCTACTCCAACATCAAAGCATCCCAACAAGATTCAGAATCCGTTCTAGTGGATGCCTGTTCCTGATATTGGCTTGAAAAGGAGTAAAATGACAGACACTGTAATCACATACTTGTTTTAAGAGCCTAATCATCTCCCTTTCTTAAAGACTAAATGTATGTAAACATCTATCAGATAATTCTTTTTCTTACAATATAATGACACATGTAGAATATGTGATCTTCAAACAGTATCTATTTTTCCTGCTCACTAAATGGATGCCTCAGATGGACAAATTGGGATTTTCACAGGTTCCTGTCCCATTCAACTGACTACTGGAAAGAGATACTTGATCTAAGAAGAACAAGATCATCTTTCCTTCCCTCTGAGAGTGAGATAACCAAAATTCAGGCACAGTAATATCTTCATTAGGCACATGAGAACCAAAATATCTCTCTATTCTAATTGTTCTGAAATTACAGGGGCTGAAGACTTCAAAGATCCACTGAGTTGTCTTTGGAGTAAGAACAAATAAACTGCCCCTTCGGTTGTGTAAGAATTACTAGGAAACTCTTCCTAAAATACTGAAGACTTAACAGAGAACATTGTCTTGAAACCTTTCTCACATAAGCGACCCCAGCTGAAAGCAATGAGATCATTCACTTGAGCAACCTAGGAGACAAACTGATACTTACTTAGATAGAATATCAAAGAAAATACTGTGTTTAAGGCAAATGTTCTCTTCAAAGTTTATACTAACAGGGCAACATAGTTCCCCTTATCTAAGGGATATATGAAAATGAATCAATATGTTTCATCAATTACTGTTCATATAACTACAAGCTTTTCATTTGTTTGTACATTTTTGGTTTTGTCAGGCTTGCAAATCTTACTCCAGTGTTCTGGACCATAAGCAGTTTGTGCCAGTTTGTTCTTAACATCTATTCCCCTACCTGTGGGTTGATGTTCAAATGGAATTTACAGAGAAAGCTGAAAAAGAGCAAGACATTTTGGCTGTTTATTGATAGCTGTAATGAGCTGACTACTGTCAGAAGCTGGGCTTTATGCACTTGTGATTTTTAATATGTAAAGCGTGTTCTAAAAGATTACTCTTAGCATAAATAATGCATATTTTAATAGCCAAAAAGTAGTCTCAGTTGTTTTTGATGGGCTGTTTTGAGAATATCGCAAGAAAGACTTTTTAAAGCAGACTTGGTAGCAGTAGTTAGGCAGGGTTTTTTTTATTTTGCTACAGTTCTTTATCCTTTGGGGGAAAAACATGCACAGGAAAAGACTTATTACACCAGACATAATCATTTCCAAATCTAATAGAAACCATTTGCTCAGACACAGAATTCAGAGTAAAAGTGTTTGATTCTCAAAAGCACTGACATTCTGTTGATAGGGATTTCAATAAACAAACAAGCTTTACTTTTTGATAACCCTCTTCCTATACAGTACTCTTTCACTGCAGAGGCAGAGCTCTTTACAGGCTCACTGCTGTGAATGAAAAAAGATGACAATCAGATAAAAAGCTTCCAAGGAAAACCTGTATTTTATGTCAAAATAAAAGCTAGTGAGTTTTTTATTTTATTTACAGTTCCATGTCCTTATTCAGGGCATTCATATTAAACTGCACATAAGATTAAAAACACTAAAGACCTGAAATAATCACTGCTTTTCATACCTCATCATAACTCTAACTTATATGTATCCTTGAAGATATTCTTAATGTTACAGAACACCATACAGTTAAGACTACTGAAATAATTTTTTTCCTGAAGTAGTATTTTTGGGAAGTTCTATATCTAATACATAAAAAACACGCCCAAGGTTTCAGCTATTTTAAAAAAACCTATAACCTTAACTCTGTGCACTATCTCCCCCCTTCTTTAATCTATAAATGCTTTCACAAATCCAGCTTGTCCACAAGAAACGTCACTTTAAAATGGATCACTTTCTGACCAAATATATATCCAATTTTCACCAGAACATTCTGGGAAGTTGACATAACTTCCTTTTCTACAATTTTTTTCCTTATATTCCCACTCTTTTTGTTCTATTTATTCACAGGCATCTTCAGATTCATTCCATCCTTTATAGTATGAGCAAAAATGGACCAATACACTTTGCTGGTAATCCTTCAAGTACAACAGGTATATGTTGTCACTTTTTGTCCCAAGGAGACAACAGTTAATGGGTTGCAGGAGGAGTTTTTTTCCCAAGACTTCTCAGTTTCAATTTCAAACAGTTAAGCTCTTTTTTAACGTATGGTACCAAGGGCCCCTGCCACATGGTTATAGTTAAATAGAGATAAGCCATTATTGTAGAATAAGACTAAGAAACTCCACAGTTAAACAAACATAAAAACAACTGTGTGGAAGAATATAAAAGTAAATACACTGCGTGTTAGATAGCTTCATGTCCCTTACAATGTGTTTCTGTTACTACTACAGGACAGTGCATAAACATGCATACAGGCAATACAAGTATTGAGAAATTTAGTAATGGGAAAATACTTTCTCCCATTTACGTAAAAAGCAAAATATTTTTTTAAAAGAAATAAATGCTCCTTCTATATTTGTTATTGCAGATTTTATGTGTCCCAGAGGTAGAAAAAAACCTCTTGTCAATGTTTAGAGATACTCTGCTAAGTGCTGTATAACACTTAAGCGGCAAGAGAAGGCTGAAGCTAGTGCTGTGTATTAATCATATTTTGTCAACCATTGGTAACATATGGTATTATAACTCTATCAAATATGACACAAAATATGTGAACAGGTGCCGATGTTGATAGGCCTTAAAAAGATATTCCCTTTTTAAAAAACTCTGTCCCAGAAACAATGCAAGAAAAAGCCTGTAAATTGAGGCAAACTAAGTTTTCCCAGTTACTTAAATTTCTTTCCAAAATTTTCTGAAACTTGTAATTTCAAATCTAATTAAGATAGTAGTCAGAGTTCCACATTATGCATGAAATATCAAAGAGATTTCCAAAGATCACTGTCCTCTTCTGTTTATATGGCAAATGGAGTACACTAGTACTGTTATCACTAATACTAATTATTATTAATATTTTGCCAGATTCTAGAGGCTCTGACAGATGTGACAGTCATGAGGCACCTATCATATGTTCATATACATAAATGACTCTGTCTCCAGAATTTAAAATCTCAGAAGGAAACATAACAGTGGAATACAATGAACAGGGCACATAAGGAAACGATGAGACATCATTTGAAGAGAAACAGCCATTTGTAACAATTTAACCAGGAACGGTAAGTACTCTTTTTTCCTTCTTTAATGCTCTAGATGTTTAAAATATTTATTGAACCAAAGTAGACATGACTTTCCAGTAAGACTGGAAATATTTTGTTCTATTTATTCACATGAAGCCTCATATTCATACCATTCTTTGTAACATGAGCAAAAATTGGCTTTTCCAGTAAGACTTTCCAGTAAGACTCCAAAGATTACCATTCCAAAACATATGAACAAAAGAATGAGTATAACCTTATTTCTGTTTGATCTAGAACAGAAAGTATCAGATATGGCTCAGTAACAACTAACATTTGTTACAAAATGTGTAACTATCCTTTTTAAGAAGAAGATATTATGTGCAACATTGTTTGAGGCTTTTTGGTGTTTTAGTTGTAAACCGCTTAGATATCATGTTGATCGTTACAATAAAAAAAGCAAAGGAATGGCCTAGCTTCAATCCCTTCAGAGAATGTCTTTAACTAAATTGCTGCTGACTTTAAAAAATTTCCTTATTTCATTCTGCAGGTACTGTATTTCTTAGAATCATTACCTCAGAAGCTATATGTGATTGTCCTGTTGTAAAGGAAGCAAGTCAGGTTAAAAAATAAAGTCCTTACTGTAATTAACAGGAAGTGTAAATACTTAATTACTTGTGGTGGCCGTGTAGAGCCCAACACTGATGGTTTGAGCTAGTTGCTGCCTTTCCTTTGTCATCTGTGGTGACTTCGCACTACTACGTACAGCAACACCAAAAGCAGCATAATGCGTAGAGCAACTCTTTCACCCTGCAACTCTTTCACAAAAGGATGCTTAAGCTTTGAGCCAGTGTTAAATTTCAAATTGGAAACTAGATACTAAGGATCTAAATATAAAGCAGGTTGTAATATTTGGTAACATGAAAAAATTCAAATACTTCGTGAAGTACAGAGTTCTTTATCATGACTACATCCATTCTTAAGCTGAGAAGAGATTTAAGTTCCATGTGTTCATGGGAGACCATTGAGACATCA
Source organism: Dromococcyx pavoninus (assembly GCA_033558185.1). Taxonomy (NCBI): domain Eukaryota; kingdom Metazoa; phylum Chordata; class Aves; order Cuculiformes; family Neomorphidae; genus Dromococcyx; species Dromococcyx pavoninus. Next base: position 2,589,619 of record JAUMJL010000199.1, on the reverse strand, counting down.
TTAAAATGCATTTATTCTCTTCTGAAATTGTAAAAATGTCCTTGTTTTTTGAATGCAAGACAAGAAAAGGGGAAATACAATCTACTGTATCTATCTGTGAACTACATAACTTGCCTACATATATATTTCCAATTTTTTCCCCCTTAAGTTCATTTTGCTTTATATTAGAATATTTAATTTTGAGATTAAACTAAAGAACAAACCCAAAAAATTATTTCGCAGTAAAGTGTAAAGTATATATTTAAAAAACTGTTCATTAGAACTCATGTGATGCAAAGTATAACCCCACTCTGCCTTCTAAGATTCCATTTTTGAAAACAGAATAGATTACAGATATATTAACAGATCAGTTCATAAAAAATATTTAAATATTACTTAAATTATTTTAAAGAATACTTAAATTAATTTTAAAAATATCCCCAAAACATTGAAGGAAATGTACTATCAAAACCTGCCCAACCTTATAAAGACAAAGTACATTACCTGTCTTCCTCTCAAGAGCATTAAACATTTTTAGTGGGTGACAGTGTTGTAAAGGGGAGTATGAAAAAAGAAAATAAACAAGACTGAAGACATTAAACTGCAGGATAGATGGTGGAGCAAGTGTTTGGAATACTTAAATGGAGTTGAAAATTCATATCTAGAAACAATCAATAATATTTTGCTGACAGACCCACAAAAATCAAGTATTTGTGTCTAATGCTATTTTTAGAATGAGTAAATTTTTGGCCAGAGTCTTGGGATTCTGATAAACAAAACGCAAACACCGTGTGCTGCATTAGCATATGCTATAGAAGTTCTCTCCTCAACAGAATATTACAACTGAGGAGTACACAGCTTTATGTATAAGCCAGGTATATTCAAAGCTAGTCCTGTTTCAAGCCTGAGTTTTATTCAAGTACTATAAGGGTTTCTCTCTGATTTTTTATTTTTTTTTACAGAAATTGCCTTTAGCTTTTTACTTCTCAGCCTTCACACAGAGAAGTGCTCTCCTTCTCTTTCTCTGTCCTTCCCTCCCTCTTTCATTCTATGTGCATTACAAAACAACTTTTTCAGGCTGATATTCTTTCACCTCTGAGCCCACTACATTAGTAGGTGTCAAATGGGCCAAGTCACAAAGCATTTCTCATATTCCTAATTGGCTGAGTCTAACCTATATGATCAGCCCACATCTGCAGAAGACATTTTCAGAGATGATTTCTCAGACAGGCAGGCTGCATTTAAGCTGATGGTTTTGGTCAACTAGGAAAAAAAAACAGGGAAAAATAAACACTGTGTCTGGCTGCAGCAGACTAGTTGCCTACAGCATTTACTATTTTCTGTTGTTCCTTTGAGAACTGTCTTATTTTATTTTCCTTTTAGCCCGAGATGAGAATTTCCAATTTTTAGAGGTTTTTTCCTACTGAAGTCAAAAGTTTCCTGTGCCAACAGACTCTTTGTACACTGTATTATTTCTGTAAAAATGCTTACAAATACTTTTCCCATATGTCTCAAATAACAAGTTATTATTGCAATTTAATACCTGTCATTATGTAAGTGTATCTTGTTTTTGCAAGAGAAAAATGTCTTTTTTCACTGCTGTCTGAAATCTATTATACTCTCAGACCATAACATAAGATGCTGATCTTAAAAGCCATACACATAATATATTAGTGGTCTACTACTTCCACCTCCCCATCACCTGGCAGGGAGGTGTTATAATATTACGAATTAGCACCTTGCAACAAATAATTGTCTCCTACTTTCACAGTAAAAATTTCTCTTACTGGATTGATTCAATTCCCCCACCAGACTAAGGGATATGAAAATGAGGAGTAAAAGAGGAGCAGAGGACAATCTGGGAATGGCATTAAAAACAAGATATTTTGTCAATGAGTTTTATTTACATGGTCCTTTCAGTTTTCATTCAGGAATGGCCAAATATCCCTTGCCTCTTGTTTTCATGTGGAGAAGTAATGACTACATTTACCTGCTTTCTTTTCCACTGAAATAATTTTCAGGTTGAGCTGGTGGAAGTCAAAGGGTGACAGCAAATGCAGGAACTATACTTGTGCAAACACAGAACTTTTCATTTGCATGAACATAAGAACATAAACAATTTATAAACGTACTGCTCACAATCTAAACGAGAACCAGGCAGATGGGAAACTTTCCAAAACCAAGGGTTAGACAAATTCAGGAGGATAGTACATCTGCAGAATACAGATTTTAACAATACGTCTGGCTTCTTCCTTCTTCAGGTACTCACAGTTTTGATAAAATGTCACTAGAAAAAGTTTAATAGTAGTGGTTCGAAACCAACAAAATGTGTTGTTTTCCTAAAATACTGGACATACATTGAAGAAAAAAAACCAACACCAAACTAACAGAAAACTTTTTCCTGATTAATTAAAAAAATCATTTAAAATTGTAAATTATACTTAGAGATATTGGCATAATTATATGGTCAAATAAAAATGCTCTTAATACAAATTAAATGATTTGGTATATGTTTATATAGGGCTTAAAAAATTGTAATCAATTTATTGGTCCAATTAAAAAAAAATTAGAAACTTTTCTTCAGAATATTTTGAAGTGAAATGTTTTGACTTCTCCAACTCTTCCGTTTTTCATTTTATGCAAATTTCTGGATCTATTTTCATATGTGTTTTCATAAGAATGTAAGAGCAATCTTGATGATGTCAGATCAAAATTCCCTGTAGTTCATATTTTTTCCACTCATGGACAGCACTGTAACATGAAGGAAGACTATTAACAATGTGGGTAATAGTAGAGTAACGCTTCCTTTGCAGCTTCTAGCAATTGGTAGTTTGGAATTTTGAATTGGAGGGTCAGTTTGGACTATTGGACTTAGAAGCCACTGACTGAGCCCCCTTCTATGATATTTGTCATTCCTGTTGTAGTCCCTTTGTAGCTTTGGCCTGTGGATGACTCCATGAAAAGGAGTTCCACAATGCAAATGAAAAATATTTCCTTTTCTTATATCAAAGCGGCTAACTGATAATTTATTCATGGGCAGGCACCTCTTCCTTTCTGCCAATATTTCCTATTCTCTTCCGACGTACCATTTATGATTTCAGTCATAGCTCTTTTCACTGTTCTCCCAGTTCTATTCTGTGTGAGCTCTCTTTGCATAAGAGCTATTCTCTCTAACTTTTCTACTTCTACTGAATCAATTTTGAGATGGACTGACCAATTCATCACTCAATATTTTACATCTGAGTGCATGACTGTCTTATAAACCTATTTTCAGAACTATCCTTTCTCCTTAATTCTCTTCTTAATGATTCCTGGCACTGTGTTAGATTTTTGGGGCACAGCTGGGTCTTGACCTCATGTTTTCAGAGAAGAATTTACAACAACTCTGTTAAATTTGATTTACACAGTAGGATGTATGTAACATTAGTAGTTCAGCACTTTCACAATTGGTTCTTTTTAGCTTTCTAGAAGCATGTAATTGACTCTTAGTGATTTTCTACCCATCATTGTATTGATTTTTTCTACAATCTCTTCTGTGAGATTAATTTGATATTATTCTTCATATCCATTCCCTGTAAATAATGGCTCTAGTGTAGCAGCATCTTAATTTATAGACATCATTTCCCAATAATTTAAAATAATTTCAAGTTATTTTCAAGCTAACTTTTTGGCTTTTTAAGATGCAGCTCAAAATATACCTTGATTTAGCAAAATATGATCTTCTTAACTTATCAAAATTTAAGCCCTTTTAAATTATTTGTCATTTTAATGGTTTCCTTTGCTCTACTGTTAACCCCAGTAAACACTTTCGTTCCTTAAAGAGTCTATTGATTATCTTATATTTTCACCATGTCTATAAAGTCAAATTTGTAAACAAACTTTGTGCTGACTCTCAATATTTTACCCTCTTAGCTCCCTCTTTAACTTGTTCACTTACATTTTTATGCAATTCATATAAATATTTTCCTGGAACTCTCCTTTTTCATGTTATATTTGCTGCCTTCGGTTTATGTGTTTTTCCATTCCTACACAAAGGTTAAATTGGATGTGTTACAACCATGATTCCCCAACAGCTACTTGAAGCAATTCTAGAAGTCAGTCTTGTGCACAACAAAAGAGTAAATCAAGACTCGTGTCTCCTATTGCTTGCTAACTGACCAGTTTATCCAGTAAGTAAGCATTCAGGGGATCTAAAATACATAGTCTGCATCATATATTTTTTTTACTGACTCAGCACAGGAGTTACCAAAGTCTCCTGGTACAACTAGTTTTCTGACTTAACCACACTCTAAAACTCCCTTAGTTTGTCATGGTTACTGTTATTATCAGCCTAATACAGCCTAATACAGCCTAATACTATCCTCTCGTTGCTTTTGTATGGCATTTCAAGACACGGAGATTGTGTTAAATTTTAAAAAACTTACCTCACTTATTTTTCAGTTTCTATATGACGTAATTAGTCTAGATGCTCCAAATACTTCATTGGAACATGTTATCATCTTGCTCGTGGGCCTCATAAATATGCACAGCAGTCTGGCCAAACAAATACATCAACTTCTGCAGCAGAGCATTTTACCTTCTCATTGCTTCAAACTCTACTGTAAACAATTTCCACCCCTCCTCCCAGCTACTCTGAATTCATCTCTAATCTTCTCACATGGCCTTAGATTTCTGAATTGTATGTCTCATCAGGAAAACATTACCTGCCTGGTGTAGTACTTTTCTGTAATTCCCAATAAATCAATTGCTGTAAACCATTAACAGGATTTATGGGAAACAGCAGATCAGCAAAAATAATGGACCTGGATTTAAAGTAATTAGAAAGTAAATATAAAAACCTACAATGTAAAAATAATCAGAAAAACATTTCCTTGGTCACAATCGTCACAGTCAAACTGAAGAATATTGAATAGCTGTCTCCTGGTTTCCAGATAGAGCCATTACTACTGCTTGTGATAGGGGTGGGGGGAGAACAAAACACAACCTTTCTGTGTGAAAAGCCAATCTTATTAATATCATCCATAGTCAGAGATACCTCTTACGCAGGATCTCTGTGAAGCTAGTTACTACTTTGTTGATTTTGTGGATAGAGTCAGGCATTAGATGTTGGCTGGTCATTCGGTTAGCTTCGCAGTTCTACAGCTGTGTGCTGTAGAAATGTAAAAGTCAACTAAACTAGGACTTTCTAATCACAATTTGGGATTTTGATGTTTAAAGTCTCCTAAATCTAAGATCCTTTTCTTCCCTACCCAACCCTACAATTCTGCTCAGCTTCTACCTTTTCCTTAAAGGTTATTATGAATCTCTTAATGGTTGTAGCTGTGACATTTGAGAAGTATTCTGGACTAAACTTTTCAGTCAATTTAAAGGAAAATATTTATATTAACGAATGATTCAAAATGGGATGACCTACTAAGACCAACTACACAGAAACATTTTTTTCTATCCCATAGTAGCAGTGCACTATAGAATCTGATATTTGGTCTTCTACTGAACAGCAGATTCTTTCTTATTTCAAAACTAAACACCAATTAACAAGTATTCATTTCTCACATTCCACAGCAGCTCTTACGCTTAAAAAAAAAAAAACAAACCATACAAAAGAGGTATTTAACTAGTTATAATTTAACAATATACTTCAATCCTGAGACAAACTATTAATTTTCAAGTGGAAATAATAATCTTATTCTTTTTTACAATTAATGAAAAATGCCATATGATTTAAAGGCATAATATAAAACAAATTTTACAGAAAAGGTCAGCTTCCAGCAGATGCCTTCCACATGTATGCAACATTCCAAGTAATTAACATACAGACACTATTATATCTCTAAGTAGCTTTTTCAGCTTCTACTTTCATAATATGCGAATTTTTGCTCGATTCTCAAGAATTTATGACTGCTTAAAAAACACTTATTAAAAACAAGAACAAAATAGATGCACAGTATCACTTCAGGAAAAAACATAACAAAAATTTATTTAAGAAATGATGCTTTGTGCAATCCTTTTCAGTACAGTTTCTGGTTGAACTTTAAAATGTTATCAAAAAATATGTGTTCCAAGTTTCATCTTTTTATTTGACATTAAAAAAGATTATTACCTTTTCAAATTGATTTGCTTTTAATCAGGAAAAGACCTTTCCACACAAAGGTTACAATAAGACTCACATTAGTCAAGCATGCACAAATTTCATGCCCGGTTCTTATTCTGCCAAGGACATAAAAAGGTGAAAAAAAGACCATTCCACACAACCTTTGACATTCATTCCTTTTATTATTTTTTTCCTAACAATAAAAAGTAAATAGTAAAAGAGAAAATAAAAGTGTGCCAAACTGACCTAGTAATTGAAATTATGAGAAGTAAACAAAAGTAACAGTATTTTTAATAAAGAGAGTCGGGGAGGAGGGGAAATCAAGTTCTTAACAAAACATACACTGAACAGATCATTAACAAATTACCTACAGACTATGTCCACGTTTGTTTTCTGCTTTATTGTGATGTATCTCTAAATTCAAGAAGATGCATCATAAGTCCTTCTTCTTCAATAAGGAATATGGACTTGCAATGGCCAGTGACATATAGGTGGTAAGGTTTTTTTCTTTTCTGAGAGTCTAAATTTGGAATGAGAACTTGCAGTACTTGTGTTTGCCAAAGACTTTTAAACATCCGAGGCATTTAGGGTTACCTGCATTCATTCACAAGACTTTTGAACTTCGTAATAAACCAAACGTTTTCTGTTTCGTCTGGCCTATGGAAAATAGAATTACTCCAGATTTGAAAAAGCTATGCTATGCATGGTCTGAAAATTCCATAGCACTTTTCATTAGCTACAATATAATGTATGTATGGTAAATTAAATAAGAAAAATTCTTTATTTTTACTGTTCATTTTAATTAGATGTAATGTTTTCCATCTTAAAACACTGTATTTCTTTTTATATTAAACTATACCGAATATCATACAACTCTTTTCACTTTGTAATAATTTCTGCTACTCAAAAATTACTTCTTTTCTAGTGGATAAAATATTCTGTGTAATGTATAGGTCTAGAATTAATTTTATTTTTACTTGTTAACAGCATAAAAATATTTATAAGTCTGTGGAAGATTTATATCCCTGTAATGGTATGATCTAGCTAGTATTTTATGAAGTGTTTGAGGATCTGTCAGGATGAAGTTAAGTATGTAGGTATAAGTTTTATTTATTTAGATGCTTAAGCATTGAAAGTGTTTAACCGTTTTATCATCTGCACAGTTTGAAGAGGTATTATTCAGCTTCATAAGCTCAGTTGATTGAATAGTGAAAAGTTAAATATCCTGAATAATGCCAATAGTCTAGCTAATTAACAAATGTTCCTTATTGGGATGGGAGATTACTGCTGTGCTTAAAGTATTGCTATTAATTATAATGTTAGCTGAATATTTATAATCACTTCAAAATTAACCTTTGTATCCTCAGGAGATTTTTCTCTGTGAGAGTCACTAAGAACCCGAGAGAGAAACTAATTAGTCAATGAATGATAAGTGCAGAAGGAACACAAATTAGTTCTTTGTTTACTGCCTTATGGCTGTACTGTATAATTTGTATTGTAATTACATTTTTTTTATATTGCAAAACCAAAATTGTATAATTCAGGAATAACAGTATTTTAGAGTGATGCTGACATTTCATTAGTGCTGTCTGTTCCATGATCATACAAAATGAGAGGGAGACTTCAGGTAAGTCTCAAATAAAGAACTTCTCCGCATCTCTTAACAGAGTCCAGATTTTAAACCCAGATATCACAAACCATGGAGAGAAACATTTAAGATGATGGAATAGCTGAGTGCCTCCTTCACCCAACTCTATTTGCCAAAATTTTGTGTACTTGGTATTCACTTGCTGCATCTTGATGAAGAAGGCATTGATCAATAATGTCATCCTCTCAAAAAGATACACAGGGTCATCCCATTAATCTAACAATATTATTATGTTATAAATTCAGTTAAATCTATGAAATGGTTACCATATGTTATGCAATAAACATATATTTATTATTCATTACAACATAGACACAACCTATTTACATATTAATTTAGTATAAGTGATTATGAAATTCTGAATACACAAAGAATAAAAATACACTTAGACTATTTGGATTTAAAGCTCTACGGAGAAGGTCACAAGTTTCTGCTACCGAATATAACCCACAGTCCAGTGCAAGACAAATGAACCCTGCAGTGAAAGCAGTTACATAGATACAAACCTAAATGTGGGACTATCTTTGCAGAGCTTAAAAGATCTCACAGTATCACAGTACCACAGTATCACAAGGTTGGAAAGGACCTCTGAGATCATCAAGTCCAACCTATAACCCAACACTAACACCAACCATCATCTAAACCATGGCACTCAGTGCTCAGTGCCACATCCAATCTCCCCTTAAACACCTCCAGGGTCGGCGACTCCACCACTTCCCTGGGCAACGCATTCCAATGGCCAATCACCCTTTCAGTGAAGAACTTCTTCCTCACATCAAGCCTAAACTTTCCCTGACGAAGCTTGAGTCCATGCCCTCTAGTTCTGTCACTGGTCACCCGAGAGAAGAGACCAACCCCTGCCCGACTACAGCCTCCTTTTAGGTAGTTGTAGAGAGCAATGAGGTCTCCCCTGAGCCTCCTCTTCTTTAGACTAAACAGCCCCAACTCCCTCAGTCGCTCCTCGTAGGGCTTATGCTCCAGCCCCTTCACCATCTTCGTTGCCCTCCTCTGAACACATTCCAGTATCCTAACATCTTTCCCAAACTGGGGGGCCCAGAACTGTACACAATATTCCAGATGAGGCCTGACTAGTGCCGAGTACAGGGGGACAATAATCTCAGTTGACTGTTTCACATTTTGAGTTTCTTACTATGCATCCTACCATTTTAATGTAGTTCATTGGTATCCTAACTATTTCAAAAATTATTTATATATAATAATTTATTTCAAAAACTAACTTTCCAGTTCTGTTAGATCAGCTTACAAAAAAAGACCTGAGCATCTAAGTGATTCTCTAAAACCTTTTCTAATGCTGCCCTTATTCTTCCTTTCTACACTAGACAACACAGATACATACAATTTGATTTTAAATTTCTAATAGATAAGCTAGATAAACAACTAAAAGTTAGAAGGCATAAGATTGTATATTTTCTACCTGGACAGATAATATTTTCACCATGATCTTTCCCAGATATTCACATATTGATATATCTTCACTGAAATCAACTTGGTGGCATGTATTTGTGCTAAATGTTCACAAGAAGACTCCGGCATTTTTTGCATGGTCTCTGGCAGAGTTACACAGCCGTCTTCTCTCCACTCAAAAACTCCCAACTCACAGCTGTGCCTCGGAGAAAACGTGCACCCTGTAGTGGCTCATGTGGGACCAGCAGCTGTTAGCCACTCACAAGGCAAAGCACAACTCATAGCCAATAATTATTAAAAGCTAACTTTCGCAAGCTCTATCAGAATGGACTTACTGCAGCTCTGAAGGAGTTAATAAACAACTAAAGGAGCACACTGCTGATCTTTTCCAAGTGCTGAGCCTGTTCTGCTCCTTTCAGCCTCCTGGCTCAGGCCTTGGCCACTGCACAGGCTTTCAAATTTCATGACAGAACCTCCAATACTTTTGTTTTGGTTTTGCCTGCCTACTTTCATATGCCTTGTTATTTTTCAGTTCCTGCCTCTGTCCTGGACATCAGAATTTATCTACAGCACATTCACAATCAGGGGCCCCATGAGGGCCAGGTGCTTCTTTGGGAGCCAGAAGCAGCCCTGGTGCTGGCTACGTCTTCTCCAACAGTTTACATCCCACAGGTTCCAACTATGGCAGGCAGAGCCAGGGGCTGTCAACAGCCCTAGACAGGGTGAGTGATGAGCCAGGAGCAGAAGATGAGGCAGGAGAGGGGACTGGAGACTGCCTCCCTCTGAGAGTCCCTCCCAGAGGGGAGCCTCCACCTGCCACAAGATGGGATTAGGGCAGAACTGGGAGCCAGAGCTGAGCCAAAACAGGGCCCCAGGGCCATAGGAAAGAGGTCAGGGCCAGCCTGACCTGTAGGTGTCCCCAAGGACCAGCACATTTTACTTTCCACATTGGTGATGTACAAAGGTTTTAATTCTTCATGTCTTATTTCCCTGATTATATTTCCTTAAAACTGATACCTTTCAATAAGAGTATGAAGTTGGGGGGAGGGGAACAGATGGACACACCCTGTTTTTTCTTACAAGAAACTCAAAATTTTTTACAGTTCTTTTTTTTTAATCCAGGACTGAGTTTGTCAGAACTAAACTCAGAAATGTTTATATTTGTAGAGAAATAAAAATGACAAAAATAATCAAGCCCAGTCACATAGTCTCCCTGTACATGAATTGAAAAGTGATCAGATTTTGCAAGGAACCACTTATGCCACTCTGGAAAACGTATGTCAGACAAATGAGGTTATTCATGTTCTGCCTCTGTATCTTCACTGTCTATTAAGGGACTTTAGGGAACTAGCAACATAGATAAATGAATTTTAGATAGCTATAGTTATATGGGATTACTCCCATGCAAATTATTTAAATGGAGTAAAATACCCCAATATTTTCTAAAGGAGAAAGCAGAAAATTATTCCATTTTGTTACAAATGTTTTAAAACTCTCCCTGACCTCATAAAATATTAAATTTCCAATGAAATTCAATTCCTCAGTCCTTTTGAGACAGAATTCATCAGATCTAACATTAACAAAACTTTCGGAACATAAAAATATTGCGTGAAATTATTAAGGTCTTCTTCCTACGTCTGCCTTCATCCCTGCTTTCTTTAGCCTGTAGTTCCTGAATATTTCCTATTTATTACCCCTTTTATAGTGTGAATAAATCCAGACTACAAATTATTTATAAATCTCCTAGATCCAAACAAGACACATAGTAGCAATATAATATTTGATAGTTGTGAGCACCCAGAAGACTTGCAAGTATTTTGTATCTAGTCCCAAATAATTTTGTTTTCTTTTAGCTTGGTTTAGCTAAGTATTTCACTGTTAGAGTGCTGGCCTGGCTATGTAATTTTTGTGGTAGATTTTGAACAGGAACTGCATAGACTACTGGAACCATGAGCCCAGTTCCCCATAGCTGAAGCCCATTTTGAAACAAACATTCAATGCAGAAGGTTTTGCTGAACCTCTACTCTTTGACCTTCAACTGACATCATACCAAAGGACATTTTTCCAAACTCACGTAATAAATTCACCACAAATTTGATAATTAAACCTATAATCATATCTTCCAACAGGAGAGAACTAGGAGAGATCAAAGACTTTAAGAAACAATTCTATCAGGCTACCTGACACCTTGGGTTAGAAACATTCACCTTCCCAAGAATACATCCAAAATAAATCTACTGGAGTTATTTCAATTTGCAGCAGTGAACTGAAGGGAGTTTGGTCACAAGGCCAGAGTTCAGAAACACTGTTAGAATACAGTCTTATTCTTTGAGAAATCAAAGTTTTAAAATGTCTAGTAGCTACAAAATATTAACATTATCTACTTAGCACAGAAAGAGATACCATGCTGATTAATTTCCAGATTTAGTGGACTTTACTATTATACTCATTTTAGCACCTCCTAAAATAACCTTCTTTTTCTAACAGTTTTCAATGTGCCTCTATCCAGCTGGAACAACTTGTCCGTATTTTCTTCTAGTCAAAGCTGCTTTCAAAATATTTTGATTATTCTTTCTTTCCCCACATATTTGATGTTTCTAATTTAGCTTGTTAAACCAGGAATGAAACTAATTGTTAGTGGAATCAACTGTTGTGCAATTTCAAGTAATTTGTGGTTTTATTTTAAGGATATCTTCTAATATATCTCCTGAACCTTAATTGGGCCACTGGAGAGGTTAATTAAAACTTTGTAGATTAATTAAGCAAATTCCATCCACTTTTCTCTAATTTGGTAATTCTCCATTAGTTTCATTTTATCAGTTGCGCTAATATGTCTATGATGTTCCTTTCTTAAAAAAAATACTCAGAAACTTCAGTTGATGCTAGAAAAATGTTCTTTTACTCTGAAGACTGAAATGATAGAGAGCTTGTTTTAGTTTACATTTCATCATCATAAGTGCTGTTGAACTTAATTCTCTCTGTTTCTCTCTGGGATTTGGGGGTTTTCTTTTTTGAGCTACATACATACCTACTAAATAATTCTCAAACTTACAATAAACATTGAAAGTACTTTATTAGGAAGGAGTCCATTGCTGGACTGCCCAAGTGAGAGAAACAGATAAATGCTTCTGGCTACCTGTTTGAAACATGCTTTAAAAAGTGGTAGAAAATAGCTGATTTTTTCTGTCTTTGAGATGAGAGTCAAGCATGCATACAAAGATTTTCACCTAATGATGAAGCTTTGTCTTAAAACTTTTTGAAATATGAAAACTGGAGCCGGCATTGACTGCAATATTATCAGTCCAATGTATAAAAGCATTAAATTCCTATACTACTCTCTCTACTGGAAATACTATGTATATATCATACTTAGAAGTGTATTTGTATTGTTACATTCAATTTGTGGCTTCATAACATATTTATTAATCAATAATATTCAGATCATATTCCCTGCCTTTTTCCACTGCTGTTCATGTTACTGTTAATCCTCCACTAGGATAAGAACCAACATAAGTTGAGACATCTGAAAACACTCTGCAATGAGCCAAAGCTCTTACTTAAAAGGTTAGAACACTTAGTTAACTCCGAAGAGTGATAATGGTCAAAACATGTTCCAAAGACCAAGTCACTCACGAGTAAGAACTGCTAAGAAAAAGGATTTGTTTTTTAAACCTGACAGACTTGATGCAGGGTTGCTGGGAGGAGTTTTTATCCAGCTACAAATCATTGACTTAGATGATGCTTATAACGTTTTTCTACAGGAAAGAAGGGGCCCAAATGCATTGTTCTGCTCGTTCTGAGCAAACTTTGATGCCCATTACTCATCTGCCAGGAGAATGTCATTGCCACCAAGGCCATAACAGAGCTTAATTCAATCTACAACAGTTCTGCAGAGCTGTGCAGCAAAGTGTTTACAGACTCAGAGAGAAAAAATAAGTGGATATTGAAAAGTAAGAATGTTACGCTAAATGTGGTATTCCCCCAGGGAATGAATCCAGGCTCTGCTCCCTGTATGGTTACACTTGATACATAAATTAATAAATAAATGAAGCCATTTTATTCTTTATGTAAATTATTTTTCTTAGTAAGCATTAGCACGTATTAGGTGGGAGGTTCTCAGTAAAGGAACCAATGCGTACGTATCGAATTTAAAGACATTTTTTTGTTTAATGATAAATATTTTGTTTGCTTTTCAGCTCTATTTTTGCAATATACCTTTGCAGTGAGGATATATGCTTCTTCCTAGAGGGTGACAGAAGTGCTTTATTCTTTCATTGCTGCAAAGAATGCCGGTGCTTCTTTCAAAAAGATGCTCAGTGCAGTCAAAATTAAGGCATTTAGGAAATTCTAAGTTCCCAAAATAAAATGATGCAGTAGTTACAGCAGTTCTGGGGTTAGGTACTGGGATTACACCCATTCGCAAAATTAGAGTTGTAGGTTTAGACATTACCTTTCACTTGACTCCCACACTGCGTGCTTAAACAACTGTGTAATTTTTTTTTTTTTACCATTTATTAGCATTATTCTTTTTATTTCCAAGACCAATCCTCAAAGCCATCCACAGGTAACTTCTCTGTATCCTGAGATTTCACCTTTCATCACAGCAAGTGCTGTATTTTCTTCTTCACCACATAATCTTACACTGAGTTCCTATTCTAATATGACTAACATTTTCTAGGGAAGACACAGATCAAACATTCTAATGACAAGCAAATAAATTAGATTTACCACTTCCCTTTATCTAGGAAACTATTTATCTTAATCAAAGAACAATATCCAATTTTTCAGACATGAACTAACTTTGACGAACTGTGCTCAGTTTTACTATATTTTCTTTCCACTTTCATGTCTTCACTTTACCTTCCTCAAAAAGTGTTCTTAAAAAACGCCCAATCTCTTTTGAAAATAAACTACTGAGTCTTTCTAGCTTCCCAAGTCAGTTTCCTTCTCCATCAGATTCAGTGCTATCAGAGATTCTTTGTTAACAAAAGCTATCCCTAAACTCACAGATTTGTTAAGAATTCTAACTGACCTACAATCAGATTCACTCCACGAGCTAGATCCCCAGTTTTTCTTGTATTGAGGTCTCAGACATTTGCTTTTCAGATGTACTACTCACCTTTTCTGTTTTCCATTCTAATTATCTCTGCTTTCACTACCACTCTCAAAGTCAGCAACTGTACTGAAAATAGAAGAAAAGTAGTCATTTTATCATGTGGTTTTACTTTCTCTCCATCTTTAACCTCTGGGGTGTTATCTGTATATTTTTCTTCACCCTCATACCTGTATCATATTATTATTATTTTGGCTAAGAAAGTTTTACTTATTACCTACATTTCCTTTAAGAAAAAGAAAGCCAACTTCCACTGATTTTTTTTTTAATTCTCATTTTATCTCCAAACTCCTAAAAAACAAAATGGAAAGACAGATGATCATTCAGAGACATTTCTCGTTCATGCAGAGTTCTTTCTTAAGTCCTTTTAAGATAACGCTTTCTCTAGTAAAACTGGAGGCTTTTCTTTATGATAGACAATTTTCAAATATTCTGGTAATTTTTACTTTCCTGTGGGAGAATAGAATTTCTTCAGGTGTCTCAAATCGGTGGGTAGTATTTATCTTAATTTCTCAGAGTTTCAATTTAAGTGAGTTATTTTACTATCGAGATGTGTCTTGAACCTCAAAACACTGAGGTTTTTCAGGAAGTTCTGATCTGTCAAAAGTCTGTATCAGAATTGGTTTTGTGTTCCCTGAACAGGTTTAGAAGACAAAAAGTCTTGACAAATGCAAGGTCTCCTTTTCAATGTGTCTAATCCTGGAGATTTCAGTGCTTGATGAAATAAAACTTCCATCAGTGTCAACAATTTTTTTACATAATCATCCAGTATTAGTCCAATATGATTACCTGTCTGCTTAACGTTTTGATGCTAGATTGATAAGCATTTCTTGTTTGTGCAATATCACTCTCTTAGTCACCTGCTGTGTTACATGTAGGCACATGCAAATGTGGTCAAAGTTCACTGGCTGTTGAGATCGCTACTGCCTAAAAGGCATCAGAGCTGCCACTGAGAGACAGTAGGGCACAGCTGGGCAGAGCATGAAATCTGCAGGACTCCTGAGACTCTGTGGTTTGATGTTCAGGGAAGTGAAATCAGAGCACACTGTCTATTCAACAGCAAAAACCATGCACAAAGAAAGATTTAAATCCCCAACCCACATTCTGGAGGCCCACTCATCATGAGTCTTTCAAAGGTAGTTATTACAGGCAAATATTCAAACCCTCCTGGCTCAGCACTGCCCTTGCTGCATTCTTTTACTATCAGTGTACACCCCTGAGAAGCTTCTTCCAGCCCTTTTTGCTCTCTCATCTACAGCAGAAACTTTAGTCACTATTGGATTTTTCGTGGGGGTTATGTCCAATGAAGAGACTCAAGATTGTTCTCTGACCACTCTGACCATTGTTCTCTGAGGGGGGGAGGAGAGTAAGGAAGTGAAAAATTCAAAGTGAAGATTAAAAGCTGGGTTTTTGTGAGTAATTCACTCTCTGACTTTTCTAAGGACTCAGTACTCACATTGGAAATGCTGAATGTCTGTCACTTCTGTTTTGCTCCCTACTGTCTCTTCCTCAAACAGCCATTTTGATGTACATCTCTGAATAGAGGTGATGTAATAGAAAGCAGGTAAACTGAGTTAAATTAAATATACATACAAGCTCATACAGTTCTCACTCTTATCTTGAACTATGATGTGATTTAATTGAGAAAAAGTTTTAAAAACTTGTATTTCAGCTCTATTAGTATGTTACATAAGTAATTGATAAAAATCAACTCCAACTTTGAGGTTATGAAGAGAAAAGAGCTGAGGTAGTAATTGTGCTCCAAAGCATGATTTTCAAACCATCATAAAAACTGAAGGTATATTAAGCAGTGACATGTATAAAAATGGGCTTTTAGAAATTATTCTTCATGACTGCATAATCTTATTTTAGCTGATTTGTTAGTATTTGTTACTTGAATGATTTTTGTACTTCTTTTGAGAAATTTAGTGGTAAAAGTATGTGAAATCTCAGTAGTATTAAAAATCTATATGAAATAAAAGAGAGATGAGTGGTAAATTCTCATTTATAAACCACACACTTGTTCCATGAAGAAACTCAACACAGGCTCTCAGCACAAGATCTCTTTAATATGCATTATTCCAAATCGGTCTTTCCCTGTTTTTAAAACATTTCAACATATTACTTGACTTACGATGCGCAGTATAATTCTGCCACCATGGGAATACAGATTTTGTGGAAATAAGTAGACAATACTGCACAGAACATCTATAGAACAGTATTTTTTAACAGCCTTCTAAATCTCAGTATGAATGAAGGAGATGTTTCTTGGTCTTACTTTGTGTACAGTCCAAGAGTTCTTAATCATGCATAAATCCCATGGCTACATCTCAGACAGCTTTTGTCTGAGAAATTGCCTCTTCGTAAATAGGTCAGTTTGTTGAATCGCTTGTTTATTTCCTTCAACAATCAGATAGGACCCCATATTTCAATTCTGGACATTTTTCTTATGGTCGGATGTGTGTTAGCTCTGCAGCGGCCTATATTTTTAAGCAAATGGGTGATTCATCCTCAATACTTGTTCCTCTATGCAACTCATTTATCTCTGCATGCAGACCTATTCACGCAAATGTTTCAGCTATCATAGCATCAGCTATAGTAGAAAATAAGAACTATCATCAGTTCATGGACAGTTTGAACATACAAAACCAATGCACAGTTTTCCCTTTATTTTCTGTTAGCTCTGGGGCAATTTAAATTTTTTTAATTTAAATTAAATTATTGTCAATATCACCTACAAATGGGTGTACAGACTTTGGATTGACTAAAGACCTCTACTTCTTCAGCTTTAGAAGACACTGCTTTTTTACAATGCTCTGTGTTATTTTCTCAAAATGTCAATATGTTGAGTTGTTGCATCCTATGTTTAGAATATGTAATCCAGCGTACTCCATCCCTTAGAAAATTCATCAAATTAAATGAGGAAAACTCTGAATCTCCACTACTTTTCAGTCCTGCAGTTACTTGGATTAGTAGTTCTTTGAATTCAATCAACTTCAATTCAATTTCTAACTTAAATATCATTATTATTTTCCTATGAAAAAACAACACACTTAGAAGGTTGGACTTGAATGTAACAAGGTGTTTAAAACATGGTGTTTTAAAAGGCTCTTTCTTTAACAATTTGTAAAGCTTATAAGGACTTAAAAAACCAGGAAGGTTTAGTTAAAAAAAATTACAGAGTCTACAGGTGCACAACAGCAAATATTTTTCAATTCTAATTATGTAGTTCAAAGTACTGAAAACTTGGAAAACTCTATGAGAAGTACAACTTTGGATAAGGATGATCATAAATTCCATAATGTAGTTCAAAAATACATTGTAATTCTATAAACTCTGCAAATCACTTCGTTCTGTTCAAGTTTTTTGGAAGTTCTACCATTGAACCTGGTATAGATACTAACATCTATAAACTGAATATTTAGGTCAGCAATGAGCTCACAGAATAATAACATAATCTGTAACACAACAGTAATGCTTGTAACTTAGGAAATTTAACTACTAAACTCATCACTTACAGAAGGGACAAGACAGTTCACTCTTAAAAACATCTATCTTTTTGAATTAAATATCAGCTACTGCTATTTTAGACCTGTAAAACTGGTTGAAATAACTACAGCTACACATCCACTGGCAGTAGTAGTTTCTACACCCTCACACCCCACCTCCCCGCCAAAAAAAAAGAACCCTTTAGGTTCTATTTAATGAACTGATTGAGGAACCTTTTAGCTGAAATACAGTAAAACAAGCTAAAATGCATTCATCTCAGTTCTGGATCTCTCTTCGTTTAGTTTTTCTCAGCTTTTACATGGAGAGATTGTATATTACCCTCCCTCCCACTCCAGATGTCCATTTGTACTAAATGTCACACACTTTATGTGCATTGGTCAGCCTGTTCTTCAGCAAAGCTAGTGAAGAATCTTTTTATAACACTCAGTTCAAAAGTTGTGTGATGAACACAGCATTGGGTTTTTTCAAGGACTAGGATAGTTCTTACTCAAAGCACATCTATTTTTCTGTGGCAATAAATCAAAATCAGTACTGCTTTACTATTATGAGACATCGTGCTGCTCAAAATCTCCTGTAGAACTTGTATAAGGGACAAAATTTAATTATTCTGAAAGTTCAGATAGCTTTTACTTAATGACTTTTTAAAAATGTAGTAGTAATGATTGACTGACTTAGTTAACAACCCTGGCTTTAGAGGTGCTTTGGCCAGCTATGCAGATACCCAGTACAAGGTTTTTAAGATGCTATAAGGGGAACAAAGGAATTGTTTTGGTCACCTGTGTAAAAGTTTTGCGTATATAATATTGACTTGGGATATGTCACCTCCTTGGAGAATTATGGCCTGTATGTTATTGAGTTTGGAAAGTCACTTCTGTGAAGAAATCAACAATCAGACACATATGGGTGTGATGAAAAATGTCCTTCTAAAACACACAGTATGCAGATTAAATTGGAAACAGCACAATTTAATTGTACGAAAAAGCACTTTTAAGTATTTAACTTTAATTGTACACTGGAAAAAAACCCCACAAATATTTAAACATTTGTAGGGTAAAAAGTGAATATTGTTATTCATATTTTCCTCATTTTAGAAAACAGTTTTAGAAAAATAGAAAAATAATAGTTATATTTTCTTTCATACAGTTTGTTCACTACAGGTTCTCTTCCTCCTCTTGATACTTCCTTTATTATTATTATTGTTATTTAGGAGTTATATTATGTAGCCTTTGTACAGTATCCTTACCAGCAGAGCAGTACCTGAATAGATATTATCTTAAAATACAATAGACTTTTTAGTCTAAAGAAACTGGTAAGCAGAGCACAGTAGGTGTCTTACGTGAGAATCAAACTGGGTGACAGTTTTCTGCATTTAAAACTCTTCACAAAACATCACTGGGTTCTAGGAGGGAAGGTACGAACTTTGTATTTTTTCCACTTTGTGTTCCACTAACCCTATTTTACAAAAATATGTATATTTCTCTGAGATCAGAAAAGAAAGCAAATACATGAAGTAAAATTATGTGTCGTTCAAAGGAGGGGAAACAGTAGTTTGTCTTGTAAAGTGCTGATTTCCCTAGCAGAGTTAAACATATACAACTTTTAAATCAGGTGCTTGGAATTTGTAAAATCAATTTCCTGATTCTTTGAAGTGATCCAAAACTCCATTGTCCAGCAGTATTGGAAATCCTAGCTAACATCAACATATATGTCTTTTGAGAATACAAGTACCTTAAGAGTGTCAGTACAAATACCCAGAATGTCAGGCCTTTTGAGTGAAACAGATGTAACACAAGACTCTTGTGATTTGCAAAAAACTGGATGAAGTTCCTGATTATTTCAAGGAGAATGAACCTCTACACAACCACAGCCCTGTCATATTTAGATACTGAAGACTGACTTCCTCATTCAAAAATAGTGGAATTTATATTGTTTGCTTTTGGGCCTTCAAAGCCTTCATTTTGGGAAATCTCAGTATTCTCAGTGTCCGGGTGTTCACTGATTATTTGCTATAAGAGGTGCCTAAAACAAGAAAGAATAAATCAATTTCAAAAGCTCAAGAAATAAAGACTGAAATTAATGAATTAAGGGATTCATCTGTGTCTCTTTGTATAAAACCCCGAATAGAACAAACCTAATACTGTACCTTATAGCTACCACTCTGATGAAAAATCTGCAAGTGAAATTATCTATTAAATAATAGGTGTGACAGTCTTCTTTAGATTTCAATGCACTTTTAGACTGAGTATCTTTACTATCAATATTACAATGCAAACACAAATGGAAATTGGGTGAGAAGCTTTAATAATTCCCAAGTCACACATTACGTAGATCTTGCTTACCTAAGAAGCAGCATTTAGACTCTTCAGAGCTAGGAGCTATAGGTAAGAGACAGATAAATGAGAGAAAAAAAAAGAGGTGCATTATAGATGAAGGAAAAGCATGAGATTGAACTTGATGTACAAGGAAATTGGGAGCTAATGAAGGGATTAAAATAACAGGAAGAGATACAATCTGTATTACAGAAGTGGAGATAATCCTAGAAGCACTGTGTTTGATAGATTAAAATAGGGAAGAATGTTGGACTTCACAGTACAATAGAGCAAAGACTAATGTGAATCAAAATGGCTATTCTAAACTGACTTGTGGAAATTTAGGTATGGTCATTTGGGGTCTCAGTCCTGCAATGAGATTGGTAGATGTCAGCATGTATTTTTCAGAATGAAAAATCTGATTGTGTCTATTGAGAAATTCTCATACAAATATGTGACCTGAGCCTCAGCCCAATCTTTGGTTAAGACATGACATGAACAATTTAGGATCAGAAGTTTACTTTGACTATACTAGGACTATTTATCACCATGTTTCTGAAGAATCAGAGGAGAAAAGCTTTATATTTCATTACCATCAGAATTATTTTCTTTATAATATATACTATTTTTAGCTGTTTATAAGAAACATGTTACCAAACTGTCATTATGAGTGTTCATATGCCATTGGGAAATAGAATCCTTGAAAAACAAAAAAGGTACAAATCTAGGCCTAATTTCTTGAATCAGAATTCCTAGAGATGTCACAGAATAATTGTCTATTTTCTACATAATGTTTAATACTGTGAGCAATTAGAACTACCTCATAAGAAATTCCTTGTACTTCTTTTGAATGAGTTATGCTATTTTCTCTAAATATGTGAGTCAAACACATAACAAGAGTTGTATTTAACTGCCTCATATAGCTTTACAGCAATGAAACCAGACTCAAAAGATTTCTTCCTCTCTTTCACCTGGAGTTCTACTGGCTTTACAGTTACTGTATCAGCATATAAGGAGAAGGTTGCAATAAAAAAAAAAGAGTAACATACAGTGCTGCATGTTGTGTAAGAAAGAAAGAATTCATTACAATGACATTAGGCTGTGAATTAGCTGTGTAGCTGTGCGTGACAGAGTTCTGTAGGGGATCTAGGCTATAATGAGCATTATGAATGTGAGTCTAGTTACAGATGCAGACAAAATGCTAGAAGGAAGAACATGAAGGGTGAAATTCGTCAACACAATCCTCTGAAATGGTGCCCAGCAGCCCAGATATACCTCTTTCATGAGAGGCTGGTAACACTGTGTTCTCCATAGCTCGTCGCTTGCTCTGTGCCATCGAAGTTTTATTTAACTAAATATCCTGAGGACTACAGTGAAGGAGATCACCCTTTCCTTTTCACAAGCTGTAGCAATATTTATTTCAAGGCAATGATCTAGAGCGGATTACGAAAAGTGGCAGTTTCTCACTTCTACCTGTAGTGCGATTATTTTTGGTTTAGGTTTATCATATCTACCTACCTATATATAGTATGAAAATCATGTAAGGTGTAATGGTCTCACTATTAGAAATTATATAGTGACCATTGGCTGATAAATTTAGTCGAATATGAAACTCAGATAAAGTTTTAGATGAATTACAGAAACTGTTAATGCCACACGCATTTTCACAATGCGATTGCAGTGAGCAGATAAATTAAAACAATCTGTTTTCTTTGGTTCTTGAGCACTCATTTATTTTTAGGGATATAGAGATCTTCAGTTGATTGTTGTTATATCTCATGAGTAGGTTCTCATTTCTTCTGGAATATCTCATTGACATTATTAGAGGTAAAATGCTAGAGAGGGTTTTGTTCATTTTTGAAAGAGCAGCTTGTGTAAGGAAAGAATTAATGAATGGTGACTTTGTGAAGGAAGGAGCTGAGAAGGAGCAGTGCAGCTTCCAAGCATATAGCAGCTTTTAAAACTAAATTAAACAAAGAACTACTGAGTTTTTCAACAGAGACTTCATTCCTAATTTTTATGTTGTTTCTTTAAAGAAAAACCAAAAACAATAACAAAACCAAACTAACAGTTTTTTTCTTTCCATAACAGAAGAAAGCCACCATAAATATTAGGAGAAGATATCTTCATTGGATTGAATTTAGAATTATGCAGATTAAAAAAAAAAATAAATCCAACTATTTATTTGGGAAGCAGTCAAAGTCTGAGGAACCCCAGTTTTCACACTGTTCTGTCTATATTTCATGAGGGTAGATAGATCTGAACAGCCGCAAGGGTAGCACTTGTGCTTCTGCTATCGCCTCCACAGCACTTAGAAGAAAGCATAGCTGCTATTGCTCCTGTAACTCCTTTCCCCAGGATACCTTTTCCCTAGACGTGATGGAGGAGGAAATTAATTACAGGTCTTCATGAAAATCCATGATGATGTTTGAGTTATAACAGACCAAAAGCTCCAAAGCAGCTAACAGGTGCTGAAGGATAGGAATCAGAGAGGCAAGGGTTATAAGGAGTTCATGCAGAGAAAGATGAAAACTTTAGTCTAAATCGATTTCTGTAAGACACCTTTTATAGCCAATGAAGCATGCTTCTTCCTCCTCTTTCACCCTCTGTATCCTTCAGTTTTGAATATCATCTCCAAGTCATCATCCCCCACCAGAACCAGACTTGTGGTAAGTGATTGTCTCTCGTGTTGTCCTACTCCCTTCTGCATATGAGTCCTCAGACAAACAGCAGCAATGGAAAACTTTCCAAAAGCATATCTTTCAGGCATCACAACTAATGCAAATGCATCTTTCAATGTTTTTAATGTCATGTTCACCTGTTCAGTAGAGAAACCATGATGGTGAACAATAAAAAATAAAGGAGCAGGAGACATTCAGTGGAAGCCACCCTTGCACCTGCTGGATGCATTAGCTGAAATAGCACTTCATGGGGAGAGCTGTACTTACAAAAATGAGTTCTTAAAGACCATATTGAGCAGTTTAAAAGCAGATGATCAAAATACAACTTTAATTGCAATGAAAAACATCTAGAAGGACCAAATTTATTAGGCCCTAAATGTAGTGCTTATGTACTGCTAATGTGCATTTTCCCAGTCATATTAGAGACTGATAAAAGTCTTAAGTTCATATCCACTTCTGTTATGCATTGAGAAAGCTATTTGGTATTCCAAGATCTCCAGTCTTTAAGTATCAATTTGTGATTATAGACAGTCATTGCCCACAGCTGCTGGAAAGCCAAAGGCAGTTCTAAAATAAGTAAAGGAAACCATTTTGCCAAAGTGTATTGGATTTAAATTAGAGGCTAAGGCATAGTCCTGATTAAAGTCAAGGTTTCTTTTATTTTCTGTACCTTTTTTTTTCATACGATTGCACTGATATGTTCAGTTTATTTTGGGAATCAGTGCAAGAAGGAACAGCTTCTTCTCTTGTGCAAAACTGGCATAGACAACAAAATGACCATTGTAGAAATAAAATATGCTAAATACCATGAACAAAAAAGGAAGAATATTAAAGGTAAGAAGCAAACATAAATGTTTAGAAAAAAAGAGCAGGTTAAAAGATAAGAATAAATTAAGTACAAAGAAAGAACCATGAAACTGATTAACAGATAAAATTAAAGAAAAAAATATAAATCTGACAACTGAAGGAGTAAGGTCATAAAAAAGAAGATAAAACATCTTAGACCAGAATTCAAACTAAAACCAGCAAAAGTTGTATATTAATATTATAGTAGAACAAAACTCATAGGTCTGGGGATTTTTTTTTTCACATGCTTATAGTTATTGATTACATTTTTATCTTGCTCTAAAGTAGAAAAACAAATTACTGTTATTCCACACATCATTTTCATTTTATTCTTTTACCAAAAAATGCTTCACTACCAAGATCTGAAAACAGTTTGCAAGGACTCCCTCAAGAAAGAAAGATTCTCCTGCTTATAAAATGAATCATAAAAAATTTCCCTGCTCATAAAAGTAACTGCCTGCCGTTTTGCCTTATCACTTTTCACGAACTAATAGTGATTACTTCTCATCAGAGAACATTATTGTCTGAATTCCCAAATGTATTTGGTTTGCAGGGCAAGAGTTTGGTAGTGGGTGGGCAACAGAGGTGGCTTCTGTAAGACGCTGTTAGGAGATTCTCCCGTGGTCTGTCAATAGAGCCAATACCACTTGGCTCAAAGGCAGACCTGCTTCTAGCCAAGGCTGAGACCATCAGCAACAGTGGTAATGCTTCTGTGGTAAAATATTTAAGAGGGAAAAAACCCTGTACAACAGCAACTGCAGCCAGAGAGGAGAGTAAGAATATGCGAGAGAAACAACTCTGTAGACACCAAGGTCAGAGGAGAAGGAAGGGGAAGAAGTGCTCCAGATGCTGAAGCAGAGATTCCCCTGCAGGCCGTGGTGAAGACCACAGTGAGGCAAGCTGTTCTCCTCCAGCCCATGGAGGTTAATGGTGGAGCAGATATCCACCTGCAGCCCATGGAGCACCCTACACAGAGCAGGTGGACATCCAATACAGGCCCTTCAGGTAACCCATGCTGGAGCAGGCTCTTGGTATGACCTGTGGACCTCTGGGGAGAGAGGAGCTCACGCTGAAGTAGTTTTGCTGGCAGAACTTGTGACCCCATGAGGGACCCATGGTGACACACTTTGTGAAGAACTGCAGCTCATGGGAAGGACTTATGTTAGAGAATTTCGTGGAGGACTGTCTCCCATGAGAGGGACCCCACACTAGAGCACAGGAAGAGTGTGAGGAGTTCTCCTTCGAGGAGGAAGGAGCAGCAGAGGCAACGTGTGATGAACTGACCAGAACTTCCATTCCCCATCCCCCTGCACTACTCAGGGGAGGAGGTAGTGAATTTGGGAGTAAAGCTGAGCCTGGGAAAAAGAGAGGATTGGGTGGATGGTGTTTTAAGATTTAGGGTTTATTTCTCATTATCCCACTCTGACTTGATTGGTAATAAGTTAAAATCAAGTGTCTTTTGCTCATAATGTTAACTGGTCAATGACCTCCCTGATCTTATCTCAGCCCATGAGCCTTTTGTTATATTTTTCTCTCCACCGTCCAGCTGAGGAGAGCAAGCAACAGAGCACCTTGTGTAGGTATATGGCATCCAGCCAGGGTCAAACTACCACACTAAATCAATGTAATAGGAAAAAGTTGCATATCTGCAAATAAAGAAGACAGAACAGAACAGAGAACTGTAGAAGCATCAGTGATTCTGGGCATATATCAAGGAATTCATTTTGATGGTTAAATGTTACTATAAAAGTCAAGAATATTATGTGTCTTAAGGGAGAAGGGGCAATGAAGAGAAGCTACGTTTCATATTATAGGTTTAAAACATTCTCATCTAAATTGTGATACCAGTAACTCCTTGTTCTCTATGAACGTTTCTGAAACGAAGACATTCAGACAGTAAAATAAGAGAAGCACAACTGAGGTTCACACCAAGGCATGTCAAGCTGCCATGCTCTACTTCAGATTTTCTTTATTGTGGTCCTGTGAACTGAACTCCCCTTAGTGGCTTGAGTGCTGAAAAATTACTCCAAAACAATTAACTTGTGAGGCGCTCAAAAGCCTAATCACTTACAGTCCATACTCTCGACGAAAGAACTTCTCAAAGCTCCAGGATTTCATGGCTTTAAGATTTTCTCTCATGAACAGGAACTCTGTAACTTTCACATCACAAGTTTGGAACAAGCAGCATTTTCACCCATGTTTCACCCAAGCAACCAGAAGTGCATGACACATGGTAACCCTTGGTTTTGTGTCCACATCTCCAGAGACCTGAGATTTGTGTGCACACCTCTAGATTCCCAGGCTCCTACAGATAGCCAGGTGTCAACAATCCAAGACTGGAGTCTTAAAACCATCTTCCTCAGAGTATGCAGGTTTTAAGCTCCATGGGTACCTACAGCTATCCCTCACTTTGGGGAATTTGCCATGAACTTGAAGCAATCCAGTGAGTCTTTGGGGATTTGCTGGCTGTTTAGATATAACAGAAGAAGTTCCACTCTTTTTGTTTATTTTGTTAAAAGGAAAATCCAGGAAAATTCTTGTTTTCTAGTGTTTTTCAATGTCTCTTTTTTTTCTGCTGAAAGCATTGATTGTGATTAAGAACTAAAATAAACATTTTTTCAAAGTCTAGTTTTCCTGCAACATAGAAATTAAGTTTCACCCTCTCCCTACCAGTCAGTTGGCAATTGCAACCCAATGGCACGTGTCTGTCTCATCCTTCACAGTAGCAGCTTATCTGCATCTTATCTGCACTTATCTGCATCACACATTCTTACCAAAGACTAACAAATACTTAATAAATTATCTGAGATCTTCAAGTCATTCTTCAGAGAGAGTGTGCAAGGACAGAATATGCCTAGCTTGAAAGGAACAGAAAGAAACTGTGACATTTTCAATGGAAATCAAAAGCTGCACAGCAGCAGAAAAGAGAAGAAACAACTCATGGGAATATTACATTCATAGAAGATATAACACAATAGTTGTTATTTTAAGCCCAGCAAGGAATTTATGAGAATGTATTAACTAGGAATGATGTTTTTCAACCTTATTTTCTGTTGACAAAAAGAAAAGTTTGTCAGTAGAGCAAGATTTCCCTAGAAAAATTCATTTATTAAAATAATATTTCATATAACTAAGTTCAGCCCTGTAGACTGATTACCAACATTACTTTTTGAGTATCTCATATCTCCACAGAGAAGGCTTAATTGGATGTATCAGTCACTTGGTGCATTCTTCTTCCCTGTCTGGATTATTTTAGCTTTTCTGCTGACAGGTTTATGGTGAGTATGAATAATTTCAGAGAAGAGTTAAAATCGAAGTCAGTGTTGAGAACGAATGAGAACAGAAGGTAGTGTGCCTGTACAGAGAAAGAGAGAGACATACACTGATAATAATGACATTTCATGAACACAGTCCCAGATTCATAGTTTCCTTCCAGTTGGCACAGTCTGCCTCTTGTTCTGCCTCAAAAGAGTCCCAAAGTACTCATGGATTTTCTAAAGTCAGTTGCACAGACACCACTTCTTCCCCTAACCCCCAGTAACCACAGACTGCTAGTTTGGTTCAAGACTAGATCAGTCTCTCAAATTCAGTTATTAGGGCAGGATGGCTAGTGACAAATTAACAATGTGTACGATTAATTAGACAGCAGGTAGGATTATGAAGCCTGGGTTAGGAAGGCAGTCAGACATCAATTATTTGTTATTTCCGACTATTTAGTGACTGAAGCACAGGTTGTTCTGAAAAGGATTATGGGAAAAAAAAGTAGTAAACTTCCAGATAGGAAAACATCCGTATTCCACCCTTATATATGTATTTAACTTAAACTAAAGCAAAAGTTGATCTACTCCGCTGTCTTTCATGCTTTCTCAGTGGCCAAACAATTTATCATTGCACTTGAAAAACGGCATTCTTTCTGCTCCTCTAGCATGTATCAGACTTGTAAAGAGGCTCTACTCACTGTGTAAGAAGAAATAACTCTCATTTCTAGCCTTCTTTGTAAATACAGACCACAGAATGGTAGGGGCTTGAACTGACCTCTGGAGACCATCTAGTTCAACACTCCCCCACTAAAGCAGGTTCCGCTACAGCAGGTCGCCCAGGATTGCACCCAGGAGGGTTTTGAATACCTCCAGAGAAGGAGACTCCGCAACCTCCCTGGGTAGCCTATTGCAATGCTCTGTCACTGTCAAAGTAAAGAAATTTTTCCTCATGCCAAGGTGAAACTTCCTTTGTTCCCATTTGCACCCATTGCCCCTTGCCCTCTCACTGGGCACTGTTGAGAAGAGTCTGGACCCATCCTCTTAAGACCTGTCCCTTAAGTATTTAAAAGTATTCTTAAAGTCCCCTCTCAGTCTTCTCCAGGCTAACCAGCCCAATCTTACTGAACCTCTCCTCACAAGAGATGCTTCAGTCCTCTAATCATCTTCTTGGCTCACCAGGTTATTATAGCACCTCAGTGGGATGGAAATCACCAGGTAACTAAACTTCTGTTGACTTGAGGCATCTACGTTTTCCTAAACATGTATTTGTCTGGCAGCATAGAAAATGCCAGATAGTCAATTAATATTTAGTTTGTTTCTAGAGTTTCAAGGTACAGTTGTAAGAATGATATAAGAAAGTTATGACCAATAATCAAGGTGTGGGGACCCAAAAATATGCTTAATGAAACTTATACATCTGAACTTTGATACTCAGGTGCCTTATGTACTGACCTCCTAAAGGACTTGCATATCAACTTGACAAAACTCAGTGTTTTGTATGAAGCATAAATGAGTCACTGTTAATGACAGCCACAACAAAATAAATCATAATTATATTAGACACTCCTGAGGAGGTCACAGGTGATTATAAACTACTATGGTAAACTCAAATGGCAGATTAAATCAAAGTTTAGCTGTTGAGTGCTATCATCAAGCCTGTTACAGGTCAATTCATGGCTCTGCTGATGACATACTTTCACCCACAGCCCTTAAATTTTCTTTTCAGATTGGCATTGATCCTATTTCTTTAGAACAGCTCTCATGGAAATTGAGTAACTTCTCTTTTGAGGTCTTCCAGCCCTAAAAACTTTGCTGATTCATTTAAGTTTTCCTGATTAAGAAGCTCCCCAGGGGCTTTTCAGAATCAATACCTCACTTCACACCTTGGACAGCAGAAGTCTACTGGTCTTCCAGGAAGATAGGAGGGCTGCAGTGAAAAACCTTAAAAGACCTAACCTAACCTCAGCCTTACCCTATGTGAGGTATTTACATGGACTGAGACAAGCATAGATAACCACAGAAAAGCCTCTAGGACTATAAAAAAAATTTTGTTCAAAATGAAAACAAATAGCTTCCTCCACAAATTTAAAGTGTGATCTACTATAGGATAAACATAAAGGTGAACATAAACTACTTATTATTAGGGTGATTATTTTCTAATAAATTAAGAGAAGTGGAAATATTTAAGATCCCCTTTGGTATCTGACAACTTACCTACCCTACCTGGGGAAAACTAAAATGAAGACACATGGCTCAAGTTCTCTACTTGCCTGAAAACCAATATTCAAGCCATGAATTCTTAGGAGAGCCTTAACAGAGTCAGTCCAGGTCTGTTACTATTGACAGTGAAGTGGATTAAGCTTTCTTGGCAACTGACAGTCTCTGTACTCAAGAATATTTTGTTTTCCCTATTAATCATATACTCTACCTTCCATCAGGAAGCTCTCCCAAATCTGCAGGGTGATTTGGCACTCAGCTCTATTCTGCTAAGCGAGTTAAGAGAAGAGTTCCAATTCCCCACTTAAAAGCTACTGGAGGGAGAACTTACATAGGTTCAGGAGTGATCCTAAGCCCAGGACTGAATTTTATTAAAGGCTGTCGACCACCACCAAGTTCCAATTTGTAGCAGATTTTGGAAGAAAATGCTATTCATTCTGATGAATAAATGTACTAAGCCTTAATACAAGTAAAATCAAGAGCACACAAACACACAACATAGATTTATTAGGATTTTTTAATATATATAAACATAGGATATCTAAGTATATCATAACATTATAAAAACATATGGGCTTGTTGAATTATATAAAATTATTATATATAAAGGAATTATATAAAAGGATTATAGTCTCTCTTCAGTTTCAGATCTGCAATTGGTACTTAACCTTTTAATTCCCTTCTGAAGATATTTAAATAACTAAGTGACTTTTGACTCTGGTTATTCTGCATGAAACAAAACCCACAATATAAAACTTATCCTCACTGATTAATTTTAAGTCTTTTTTTTGAAATATTAGCTAAATACTTCTGTATTTGAACTGCTTAGATATGTACTTTGAGAACAGGTCCCTGCAGCTGGAGTTAGGGACATATTGTTAGGAGAATACTGGGAAATCATGTTCACTAAACCCTCATCGATACATAAATAGAGAATTTCAAAGATGCCAATCTGTCTGCTTTATCTCATAAACAGAATTTTCATGTGCATACAAAGCAGAATGATAGAACCCAAACTCACCGGTTAACCAGTGTGTCAACAAAGCAACGTTTTGATTGCTCCCCGTATACAAGATAAAAGATGCTCTACTACATCAATAAACACAATGTTAAATGTAATAGAGCCACAGAGCTAGGGTTCAAACAAATTTTTTACTAATGAAACTATATGGACTGAATCAGAGGCCCTTTTCAAAAGAAATAACAAGAGCTTTCTGGATGGCTACATCATAGACAAAAAGAAAGAAATTAAATCCTCGCAAAACTGATGGTCAGCGTGTAAAGTTATCATACTGAACAAAATATAGAGCTAATGAAAAAAGTGTTTTTCATTAAAATACCTGATTTTAAAAAAAATATAACTATGGTCACTCGTTTAGTATTCTAGTATTTATTGTGTGCACTCACATACGCTGGCTACTTGAGGACACCTTTTTTGGTTAGGGGGATCCTCCAAATAGAAAAGATCTGGGATCACAGCCACTGTATTTAGTGAGGGAGACACTCGTATGAAGTTCAGGAACTATATAGCCTATGACAGCCAGTGACATCAGCCTGAAGTTAGAACAGATTGCTTTAAGAATACATCCCTTCTCCTGGTGGAGAACTCACCCACCAGATCAATATTCCTAGCAGAGGTTTAGAAAGAGTTTTGAGTCACGTTTCTGAGTTACGCGACATATTTTTATTGGATCTCTTCTCTCTGCCTCCTCCACACACACACCTTCCCATCCCTCCACTCTCTTCTATCTTCTCCTGCTTCTTCCCTTCCTCTCCTTTCTCATATTACAGTTAAAAGGAGCAGCGCAAAAGTGTTCAATTGTCAGTTTGGCTTAATATATCTTATTCAACCTTTAAGTTAACTCATCAACGCTTACATCATTATGAACTCAATTTCTGCCACACTGCTTAATACACACACCCACTTACTTCTCTTAATACCTTGTTTAAAATGACACCCTGCTAAAGGGTACCTTTTAGACAGTAGATACTCTCTTCATCATGCCCTTTTCCATATTGCACTGGTACCTGTTCTCATACGAGACTGTTTAAAGTGATTTTGATTAATAATACCCGATTCATCACTGCACACATCTAATCATAATTGAAGAATGTTATAATTTATGGAAAACCTAAGCTTATAATAAAGATAAA
Source organism: Dromococcyx pavoninus (assembly GCA_033558185.1). Classification (NCBI taxonomy): domain Eukaryota; kingdom Metazoa; phylum Chordata; class Aves; order Cuculiformes; family Neomorphidae; genus Dromococcyx; species Dromococcyx pavoninus. The sequence continues at coordinate 2,558,386 of JAUMJL010000199.1, read as the reverse complement.
ATGTCAAAGATGGCAATATACAGCTTTTGTCTAGGTTAATTATTCCATAGCTAGACAGGGACCCTAGGGGAAAGCGGTGTTTATTTGCATTCTAATAGAGAGAGAATCCTTTTTTTGAAACCTGTCACTATTTCATTCTAAAGTCAGGCATGTCTCAATAGGCCTTTTCAGCATTTCTCAGACATTTCAGTTTCCTGTTGAATTACCATATCCATTTAATTTTCTCAACTGAAACTCCAGCAGCATAGCAGCATATAGCATGGGGTTCACACAGTGGTTTGTTCAGCAAAGAAAATAAGAGCACTGTGGCAATACAGTTCTATTTCAAAGCTCAGAGAGGTATCGCCAGGCAAGATAGTCTCCTTTAGTCTCCTAACTAGTCAGACCTCAGTGTGCTATGATCAGGCTGACCACAGCATCTTCCTCCTGTTTGGGAATGGAAGGGAGGAAGAGGGAGACGGGGAATATTGATTGCATCTGCATCCTTCTGGCTGGTGTATCTGAACTAAAATGAATTGATTCTGTTAAATATTTTAGTTTTAAAAGAGGCTGAGTAAAGAATATTCAAATGCAAAAGTATGCAAACTGTGTAGGCAAAATACTATCTATATAGCACCAGTACCAGAGTTCATAACGATATTCATTCCTGAGAGAAAAAGAAACAGTATACTGAAATTTATTATCAAGTTGCAGAATCATCACATCATTAAGGCTCTAAGGATGCTCACTCCAGATGGTTTTTGGTGCTATCTTCTTTTCTGTCAAAAAACCTGATAGATAGATCTTTTATACTTTCTTTTTCTTTTTTTCCTCAGAATCATGCTGATGATAACTGAATAACCAAATTATGCTTCTTCACAAGACCAAAGGGAGTAATTCCATTCTGTTCCTGTGAACCTTTAGGAGTAATTGCAACAAATACATTAGAGTAATAGGACCCTTTAGTCACTGATCTACTCCATGTCACACATCAAATGCAGTTTTCCTTCATGCCAGTAGGCAAGATGACATTACAATCAGCTACATCAGATGATTTTACAAGAAGCTACATCTCAAGTAGGATGAGTCCTAGGAATTATTTAACATCTAATATTTCTTCCCATTGCAAATCTTTCAGCCTAAGAGAATGCAACTCCAAGGAAAGTTCAAAGGATGATTGGGAGGCATGATTTGATGTCTGTCCCTTGCACATAGAGCAGTGAAGATGAGTACTCACCAGGTCTTCACTCACAGAATGTTACTAACCTAAAGGGACAACCCAGTGATGTGTGCAGGAACAAAATATTCTGAGGACATTTCACAATTTAATAACTCACTGGAGAATAGCTATCTGAAGTCATTTGTGACCTCCAGCATGATGTTAGTAATAGATAGTTAAGTTCAGGTGCTGACTGAAACTAACACAATGTTCTCATTAAAGAAAGACACAAGGACATTGATTAGAATTTAAAAAAATAAAACCTGCATGAATACACTTGATCAGACAACATAGGGAGGAAAAGATGATGTTGTAAATTTAAAACATCTTTCAGTCCCACAGGTTCCAAAATCCATTATAAATCATGTGTCTATCTCATCACTGAAAAGCTGTCCACTGATTCTTAGTAGTTATGATTTATTTTACCATAATTCAGGTTACTCTTATTCTTGAACTAGGATTGTACTCTGTTATGCAATGTGAAATAGAGGTCAGCAAGACAATTACTGTTCTTGTGTCAATCTAAATATAAAGGATAAAAATTAATGTAAACAGGCAGGGATATCACAGCAAACAATGAGATAGCAATGGTCAGGACATTAGGGGGTGACCCTAAATTGCCTTACTTTTGAAGGTATCTATCTTTAGGCATTTTTGGCAAGAGCATTTGTAGGTTTAGAGGCCAATCTGAAAAAAGGTCAGTGGTGGAAACTGCAGAGAACAATAAATACACAGGCTTACAGAACTTAGGTACTAATGTCCGAGAACACTGCTTGGTGTTCAGTAGAACTCAGTACTGGAATTCAGTAGTCAAACCATACGATTCATCACCGAAATCTCATTGTATTGCCTCCTGTTTAATTAGAGCTTTCTAATCAGAAGCCATGATGAACTTACTAGGACTTTTCATTTTTTTAGTTATAAGTGTGAGTAGGTAGAACAGCAAATCTAGTGATTGTAATTAGACACTATCAAAATTTCCTTTAAAAAAAAAATAATCAGAGAGATATTTTGGTGACGTATATGGATATCAGATCTAAAGTCAATCTCTCCTTCCAGCATAAGCAAAATAAAGAAAGTATAAGCTTACTAGAAACTAGTTCTATTGACTTCATGAAGTGCACAGTATTCAACTTTCTCTTGCTGCATTCATGGAAAGTAATTGCATTTTCATATACATGCACAAGACTTTCCACCTCATTTGAGTTCCATTTATTCTGCCTACACACCCTACCTTTATGAAAAATAGCACACTCACAGAGCACTTTATCAAGTGAGGATATGGGCCCTTCTGTAGCTGAGCAGTCCAACCTATAAAGCATTATACAATTCAACCAATGTTATCTCATCCCACTGCTTCAGCTCTTTCATCCGTTTTATCCTCTACCTAAAATTATCATCAGAGGGGAAAAAATCGAGTTTACACATGGTAGTTTTTCAAAGAGCAGAGTGGAGGTTTGGGGAGTACTGTTCATTATGATCCTCTAGGCACTTTAACTGATGTAAGTATTAGTGGAATAAGGAGTCTAAATAACAGCTTTTGAATTGTCCTAGGAAGTCTTAATGGACAATCTCCTATAATAAATAACACAGAGGAAAAAATGTTCACAAATGTCAGAGGAAGTAAACATATAGCAAGGAGTGGAAACACATCACAAAGTAGAAAGACTGATTTTACATATTGGTTTATATACATAATACACACTCAAAAACATTAAAAAATTAGACTTTAATATGCAAGAGCACATTGAAAGTACATGAGGTTTTACACTTTCAGATCTGAAATCTTTTCTTACTTTATTCAAAAAATTAGCAAACAGGCTCTTGATATAAGATAGGAACTTGACTCATTACTAAACTTACACAGTTAAAATCCACCTTTCCCTCAACCTGCTTCTGTCTTCTCCTAATTTCTGGAAATACCTTCCCCACATCAAACAAGCACATGGAAGCAGATTATGGTCAGAGAGGGATATGTTACAACAAGAGAGTGTGATGGGCACCATGCAGAGGTAAGTGGTGTAACTGAATGTGTATAAAGGCACTATTGCAATTCAATCAGTGCCTAATTAAGTCTGAAGGACCATCCAGAGGACTAGACTGTGTCAGTTTCTAGAAACTGTTTGGCACTCCTATTGATTTCTAAGGCTCTGGCTCAGCACATAAGCAGTTGCTAGTTTTAACTCGAACAATATACTCAAGCATACGTACTGCTGTAGCAGGGCTTTTTTCCTTGGGCACATTAGAATTACACTGAAGTTCTACATAGATTTGTGCTTTGTTCCCGTCCAGAAAATATCTGATAAAATGACTGAGCAATTTTGGTGAAAGAAAATATTAGCTTAATGATAGTTCTCCGTTACACATTTTCACTAGGTTAGCCAGACTGTTTTTAAAGGCCACAGGTTCCCATTCATTCCAATGCAGAAGCTGTTAAGTTTTAGTGCATCTGAGATTTTGTAAGATTAATTACAATCTCCTTTTATATTCTCTCATTTTAAGAGAAGTCACAGATGTAGCAAACTGTTGTCCAAGTCTCCCTGTATCTGTGAAATCATATGTATTTTGAGAGTAGACTATTTACATTAATATTAGGTTTTGAGAAACCAAGAATATTTAGATATTTTCATTATGAATGTAATATAGTGAATATCAAGAAGGACACACACAGGAAATGCACAGTGCTGAAAATTTCAGTCCTTTCATATGAATGCACAATATCAGAGCTCAGGTCTTGCAGCTGAATACATTATCATGTATTACACTGTTCACACACACACTGCTAGTTTATGGCAAATGCAATGTAATTCAGCTCAGCCTTCTTTCATTGCAGAGTCTTACACTGATTGTGTTTTAAGACGTGCAGACACTCAGTCCTACTAAGTTCAGTAGATTAGTTTGTTCTTATAATTCTAAAAGTAAGAAAGTCTGGTCTGAGGAAGCACTCTCTTTGGAGCAGCCAGGGTAAAGATCCTGCCTGTGAAAGATGCCTATGTTCTTCTGTCACCTAATGTGACCACATTACTACAAATAACATCCTTAGAAGGCAACATTCTCCTTCAGGGCCTAAGTAATGCAGATTTTATAGAAGTGAATAGAATTACTCTACTCCATATGTGAAATTTCTAACAGACTATTAAGCAAGTCAATGAGGTAACATGACTCATCAACAAGAACAGAGATTAGTCATGAGAGTCCTCTGTAATACTGGAAATCGGAGATAAATATCAATCTGAAAAAAATCAGTTCTTTAATAAAAATCACTCAGTGGAATTCCTTAGGAAGGATTTGTATCACTCTTGAGATTAACTATCTAAAAGAAAAATCACAGAACAGAGGAAGATAAAAGAAAGAAGGTAAAACAGAGAAAATGGAAGGGGATGGTTTGAATCACATCATACAGAGAATGATAACCCCATCAGAAGAAGAAGGAAAAAAAAAAAAACAATGGGAATCACCGGTGATTTTATTTGGTACTAAAACAGACAATATTTTAGATTCATTCTCATGCAGCGTTTAAGACTCTTAAGGTTCCTAAACACCAGTTCTTCAGATAGAGTTCCAAAGGATTTTGAAATATCATTAGAAATTTCCTAGGAGTTTAAAAGCAGTGCTCCAAATATCCCAGATCAGCACTTGTAAATTCAGGTATTTATTTTTGGTTTTAAAACACTGAAGACACTAAGACAGAAACAGTATAACCTAACAGCATTTTCATGCAAGTGCATTATTTTTAAGCATCCTATAAAGGGCTCAAGGGAAGAAAGCATTACCAGCACTTTTAGGATTAAGTAGTAAGTGTCATTCACTAGGGCAACTGGTTTGAATTTCCCTACCTGTTCCCCAACTCAAATTTTAATTTAATGTGATCAGATTGAGATTGATTGGGGCAGGAGATAAGAGAACTGCTTGCATGCACATCTGGTCCAAAGGTCAGTAGACTAGTATGACTCACAAAAGAATTTCACTCACAGTAAAACGAAAATAATTATGCATGCCCACATACACGCCGCCTTTATGACCAGCCTATCCCACAGTATTGGCACTTTTTAATATTATGCAAAAAGGATGCAAACAGAATTAAAAAAAAATCCATCACTGTAGCTGCTCAGCTACTTTCTATATCCAGTCACTGAAGACCTATCAAGGAAACTAACTACAAACTGTATAAATACTTTATGTCCCATGAACCCTCCACAACAGAGCATAATTTTTGGTGGGACCCTATTGGGCAGGTGTGTCAAACTCATGGCCCATGGGTCAAATCTGGCCCTCCCCCTTGTTTTTTTCCTGCCTGGCACCTTGTTTCTACCTGCCAGCAGAGCCAAGCTGCTTGCCCCTACGCTCCTGACAGTGTGCCAGTCACATGTGCAGTGTGTGTGACACATGTTACATTGCAGAAGCAGGAGAATAGCAGGAGCCATGAGTTTGACACCCCTGCTATTGGGCAGCTCACATAGATCTCTGCCATCAACATGCTTTTTGGGGTACAGTCCTCAAATGAAAGCAATGGCCTTCTATAGTCTCTTTCATCAAACCCCTGTTTTAACATAAACCGAGGTCTTGTTTGTATTCGAGCTCTCCTTTCAAGGCCTCTTCCAGAACCTCAAACTTTTGATTAGAAGCCTTCTCATTTTCACCTAAAAGTTAAAATGCTTTGTTCCTAGCTCAAAATCTTGTACATTATTTTAATGCTGGAAGAAAGAATGGTTTCATTCTCATGGAGTTTTGAAAGAAAATATTTATATCCTTTTCAAGCCTCTCTTACAACAGTAAGAAATGGAAGAAGGAAAAACATTCTTATCACTCTCTCTCTTTACATAATAGCTGTTTTCTCTTTTCTTGCCATCCTAACTGTCATTCTTCCCTGTAATCCAGCCATTATTCCTCTTCTGCCAAAGCAGATGATCGGAAGTAGCATGCTGTCCCCAGATCCCAACAGGACAACAGGATTGATACTTCTGTACCTCTCTGGGTGAAAACCTTTGCAATACACACTCTAGGATGACATTTGAAGGAAAGTTTTTGCAGAAGACCTAAGAAGCCAAAAGAAAAAAGCAAAATGTAGGCTTTTGTCTCTAAAAGTTAATACAGAAATTCAGGGTAGTTTCTTGTCTTCTTTCCTCATGATTAAGAATAATAAGCAGAACATCTAGTAATAGATAGTTTGATCACTGATATTTTAAGAAAGAACTACAAAAGTCACCACTGAGTCCAGTTACAGGGTTGAAGAAGGAACATCTAGCATCATTATTCTTGATCTTTGTGGAATTAAGAATCAAAAGCTGATTTTGGAATGAATAAGTAAAAAGCAGACGCTCAAAGGGGTGAATACATTATGTAGATGAAGAATTATGTTAAAGCTGAAAAGATTTTTCAGTACAGCATATTTATTAATCTAAGAGTAACTGTGCTTTGATGACTGCTTTGACTTGTTCACAGTGTAATTTCATAAGCTACCAATCACCTAGTTACAGATGAAATTGAAACTCCTTTTCTAAATTAAGGTAAAAATTAAGCATTATATCATCATAGTCTTTTAAGCACAGATAAAAACAATTTGTGATAGCTGAAACAGCAGGGTCATTAAAAATCAAAAATTATGACAAAATTAAAGAACATGGAGTAATTAACTGAATTTCTACTTCATGAGTTAACATTGCCATCTTCATTGTCTCATACTTGCAACTATGCAATCTATTCACAGCAGGCTCAGTCTGTCGTCAACACAAAGGTAACACCTTAGTCACACTCCATTACTACCAATGATGGACATTTAATATGCAAGAAAATTGCCAATAGCAGCTTTTTTTCCATAGCTGCAGAAATTACTTTTCCTTCATTTATAAAGAAATTTTATTGTGGTTACACTTTACATTTTAAGTTTTAGAATATGCAACTGAAACTATGGGAGAAAAGAATTGTTTCTATAGTTTAGTTACTTTGGAGAATAAGAACTCATAGGCCACTTCCAGTTTGTAGTCTCTGTATTAGGATAGACTTGTCATTGGTTTTAAACTTTTATCCCTTGAAAGAGCAATCCTTCGATAAAAAAATAAACCATTTTTGTAGAACTAAAGAAACCTGCATTCTGGTCTTCAGTTGCTATATAGTCTTCCTTTTGAGTTTTTTTCCTAGATGACTAAAACATCACCAAAATAAGCCTGAACTATTAGAGTGAGTAATCAGAAGTTCAACTATTTTTAAGTATTGAAAAATTCTGTATATTAGAGTAATAAAGATAAATTTTGGATGTTACTATTTGGTTTATATTAATAAATGTCTAAAAGGCTAAAACTAAAATAAGATAAAATTGTACCTTTAAAATTTACACAACATACTGTTTAACTCAATAAACTTTTCTAAACCCATACCTAAGCATAATATATTACAAGTTAATTTTATTATCATTCCAGAGGACCAAGCTTTTAGCCAAATATTAAGTCTGAGGTACTATTCTACATGCCTGAAATTTTAATTGCATATAAACAGATGTTAGCAGGTTTTTTTGAGAAAAGGAAATTAGTTACAGATGGCTGGAGAGTTAGTAGCAGGTATATAATATTAAAATGCTAATTTGAAAAAAACCCATAACATCAAAAATAATGATCTTCAAAATCTGACTGAAGAGACTAAAGGCCATATTTTCTGATACTAATTTCCCTTTTTCCTGTTCCACAAGAGAAATTTACATCACCGGCCTCTTCATCCACCTAGCTTCATATACACCTAGCTCAAAAAGGAGGGGAAAATGTTTTTATTTCTGTTGAAAAATACATGTTTATAATCATTTCTTGGAAGGTTCTTTCCCAGAATGTTCCGAAGTGAGATGAACATGCCACTCAGACAACTTTTTTTTATATTATGTTCAAATAAATCTTTGTACCAGGGAAGCAATAAATATTCCCTCTATTTGATGAAGTTACCTGCTCCATCAAAAATGAATGCTATAGCTGACAGTTTAATACTCTTGCCGTTAACATTAAGAAATATACTACTAACCTGTGATTGGTTTAAAGATTTATTCTTTGTTGGAGAAAATGAAATTTTAAAAATTAAATGTTGGTAAAAAAAAAAGAAACAAAAGGGGAATGAATACTCAATGCAATTTGGAAGGCCCCTCATGAAAATAAAATCTATACTAAAAGTAACACTTGAGATTTCCTAATCATGAAAGGCTACTCGGGAGTCACCCCCCCTGTGCAGAAATAAAAAGCCAACATTTTGGTTCATCATCCTTGTTCTTCACCAGAGAAGAGAAACAGAAGGATCAGAGCAAAGCAGAACAAATGCCAGGATTAATTAAGCTTTTCACATACCCAAGTGATTAGCAAGAGGCAGAAGCCACTGTACATACATATTACAACTCCTTTGCAAGTCTTGCTTCTCTGTTGGTTTCCATTGGTGGTTTTAACTCCTTTAAGTCTACGTATATCAATTTTACAGCTGGTGAATCATTTGTATGTAAAAGGTACTTATATTGAAAATAAGCAAAAATACTACATTATGCTTCTATTGGACTTCTGCTATTTTAAGAATACATGATAAAGGTCTCAGTGCATGAGTTCTGGTGAAAGAAAAAGTTACAGCCGAGTAAATGACCAAAATATAATACTGAATATTAAAAAGTAATGAACAAAAAGATTGTGTTTCAAAACACAGTGCTTCATCAAGCAAACTTACCTGTGTTTGAAAGTCCTGATTACAGGCAGTGCACTGTGCGAAGAGGCTGTACTGGCATGAAAGGTCCCAGGCTCAGCTTCACATCCAAATCTTCTACCTCCTCTCTCTTCCACAAGAAACACAGGGAGACAGAGAATTGGGGTTGTGGTCAGTTCATAACGCTTTGTCTCTGCCACACCTTCCTCCTCATGCTCTCCCCCTGCTCCAGCATGGGTCCTCCCCGCAGGCTTCAGTCTTTCAGGAACAGACTGCTCCAGTGTAGGATCCCCACAGGGTCGCAGCTTCTACCTGCTCATGCATGGAGTCTCGGTAGGCCATGAGGCAGAGTATCTTCTCCATTACGGTCCTCATTGGGCCTCAGAGGGACAACCCTCTTCACCATGGTCTTCTCCATAGGCTGCAGTGCTTGGAGAACCTCCTCTCTGTCCTTGTCTGACCTTGGTGTCTGGAGGGTTATTTCTTTCACATTTTCTCACTCCTTTACTCACAACTGCTGCACAATGTTTTTTACCCTTTCCTTTTTTAAGTTTGTTATCACAGAGGTGCCACCAGAATTGCTGATGGGCTCAGCTTTGGCCAGCAGCAGATCCATTTTGAAGCCAACTCTAACTGGCTCTGTCCATAGGCTTCCAACAGATTTCTTCTCATAGAAGCCACACCTGTAGCCTCCCTGTTACCAAAATCTTCCAGATAAACATAATACACTCAGATTAATAGTGATCAAATTTGAAAATATTTTAGATCAAATGGTGATTGGTCCCCCTATAACTCCAAAGGGGTGAAACTACTAGGGATTAGCAGAATGTCAGAGATGTATGTCTAGGTAATATAGAGTAAAATAAAAGCAATCATGACACGTTGTTTCTTTACACTCTAAATTACATACACCTTACTGATCAGTAGAGGGTTCTTTTAATTTCCCATTCCTATAGAGTGAGACAGCCTTAATAACATTTTCTCTGCAAAGATACCGAAACTTTAAGTTTGTACTACTTTTTCAGAGTAGTGTTCAATTCATGCTATAGACTGGGTCATCTTTGTCCTCTTGGAAGAATCTACTAAAGCTATCTTTCAAGTACTGCACATGTATGTCATCAAAGTACCACCAGGTACTATATTATTTGCTAAATACAAAGAAAGTCTCTATTGTCCTAACTAATGCCTTCTTGTGCATAATGAGTAGCAGCTTTATCTTGTAACTGCTTATGTCAATATATTTCTTTCATTTCTAGTGCTTTGACTTCATTTAAAACTCCCAAAATACACAATACATTTTTCTGAAATATACATTTTTCCTGAAACAATTCTTTCATTCCGATTTTAGTTTTTGAGAGAAATAAGAATAAAAATAAAATCAGTTCATATGGAACAAGACTTTTTTGCATTTCAAAAACTGTTGTCATTCATAGAGTCATATTTGTGAAAAACTTCTGCACTTGGAAGTGTTTGCAGGCCTGAAGAGTAACCTTTTCAACATCCTAGAAAATAAAAAAAAAGCCAGAAACTACCCTCTCTGCCCCCAAACAATTTATAGCCTAAGATACTGTCAACATCAACACAAAAGACACAAGAGCACTGCAGAAGAGCGGACAGTGAGCTACTAACAAGGGAAATAAATGATGTAGGGTAGATTTTAACAAGGACAAGGTCTTAATTAGGGAGGGATTTGGAGAGTGAGAGAGACGAACCTTTCTTGTAATAAGATAATTAGTGGCAGTCATTTACATGAGCACAAAACTAGGACAGGCAGTTGGCAATTAAAAAATACTGCTTTCTTGGTGATGTCAGTCAAATAACAAAGAGCAGCAAACATTTCTTAACACAATAAAATGCCAGATATCAGCTGGAATCACAGCCCTTCCCTCTCCTCGCTATATTTTTGAAACCCTGTAGTACTCTCTTTCTTTTTCTATAAGTGCTTTAAAGTGAAAGAGATTATTCAAACCAAAAATGGGATGCTCCATAAAAAGGAGACAAAAACATGAACAGGCAGGGGGGAGAGTAAAGAGAAGCTGTCAGATTGTCAGTTTGGATAGGCATCAGATGTGGTGCACAGGAGGCACTTTCAGATAACAACAATATGTATGATCAGGATGTGGTTAAGTGAAAAACTACAAAGCTAAAAATAGATTAGTTAGATTATGCATAAAATATTTACCATCTTTCATCTTAGAAGAGTTTAGACAGCTCCTGCATATCTGTCATATTGAGACTTATATACCAACATATTTGCCAAAGAAGTGAAAAGGTAATTTATGACCAGATAAGCATACCCTGTCTGTCTTCTGGCTCCCTTCTGAAATGGCCCCATGGTCTTCAAAATTACAACAAAACATTCTCTTGTCTAACTTGTCAGTGGCAGCAGAAACATTCACTATGGACTGTACTGTTTACTGTCCATCGTTGGCACTGGGTAAACAATAGGTATTACTTTACATTTTTTGTCTGTGGTTCTCAATAATCTCTCTGTCACAAAGACTACCTTGGGTCACAGTGGGTCTATTTTGGCTGAGAGCTCTGGGTGCTCCAAGGTGCATGGTAACTGAAATACTGTACTTTGTCAGATCTTATCAGAAGCCAGTGCCCCAGAGCATCTTGTGGTCCGTCCTACAAGAGTAGTTAACAGCATTGTGATTAGCTGAAAAAAGACATCACAAAAGAAGCATTTCAAATATCTTACTCTCGAGACATCCCCTTTTCCTACTTTCTCAGTGTGCCAAGCTCTCCCCGCAGAAAAACTAAAGGGGTTTTCTCACTACCACTTGTCCATTCCCTCCACCTGCAGCCCATAAATCTCATCTGAGCATAAAACCCTTAAGCAGGGAACATGGGGAACTAGGTGGCTGAAGCTAGCCTTGCAACCAGGATCATCTGGATGTCACTGGTTACAGCTTTTGGGCCTAAGCAATAACTGGGATAAACACTGTCAATAAAAATCTCATACTCCTAGCCTGGCATCTGCACAGAATGTACCTTAGATGCTGACACTGCATGTTTTGGGGCCTTTTTGAACGCTCAGATGTTCCAGCTGTTGGGGTGAAGTAGGAAAAAAGTCACATGGAAATCATGCCCACATGTACAGTAACAGGCTAGCATGGAAAATAATTCATTGATGGCACAACTTGTGTTTGCAAGTGGGTGAATGAGATGGTTCAAGGGTGAAGGGAGGACCAAAGATTATATGCATGAGGAGATCTCTTCAATGTCACATTATTTCTGTCCAGCACAGATTTTATGTTCTCAGTAGTCTGTTTTTGTTGTTTAGGGATCCTGCAGTAGAAAACATACTAAAAAAAGGCATCTAAATCTCCTACTCCCAGAAGTTTTAAGCCTAAAAGCAATTAAATTAGTGAAAGCCAGTGTGACACATTACAGGGAAGGCAGATACTCTCCCAGAAACTCAGCCCAGTTTGGGTAGCAGCAGTTGGGCTTCCTGAAAGTAAGTCATCAAATTCCTAAACACTTCTGAAATTTAGGCCACTGCCTTTAATTTACACTTCTGGGAGCTGTCAGATATTATAGAAGCAGCAAAAAGTTTAACAAAAAAAATTCATTTAATCTGAAAATAGCACAAGGATTTTATCTTAATACTCTTTCCGTTTTCAGTTTCTATTCACAAGGGGATCTGCTGTAGTGTTTCATACACTTGATATCAACAGCACTGGTGATTTCAAGAGCTGAGTCAACTGACATAGCAAACTGCAACCACATCACTTTGTTGGAATGAAGAAAGCATCTGGGACTCAAATATCTGAATGGGCTTTACTTATGGCAACAATAAGTACAGTGCATTAACGTTTCAAATATTGAGTCTATTAAGCTGTTGAAACATAACAGCACACAGAAAAATATTTATTCTGGTATTGCAAGACAATCTTTGAGATTAAAATAAATCCTCACACAGTGTTTCCTTCCCTATATCTGACCTTTCTTTCGGACTATGCCAGGGTTATGCCAGGGAAAAAAGTCTAAAATATATTTACTATTATTATCTGTAGCAGACAGGTTGCAGCAGCACTTATCTGTAAAGCTTACCTAGGATCATGCAAATCATTTAAAACAAAGGTGACATTGTGTTTCTGTTAAAATTTCTTTCCACTTGTAAGGATTATTTTCTGTGTAATAGTTGAGTCGAATTCTTTCTTACAATGAGAGTCAATGGACAATTAGAATGGGGAAAAATAGTATTGTAGGAATAGAGGCGCCTGGGAATTTTAAAGGCAAAAAATTTTTATTAAAAAACTGGGTTCAACAAGCCCAAAATATTTTTTATAAATGCTTTGGTAACAAGTAATTTTCATTGCACCGAAGGCAAGGTTTCAAGGCAACATTTTCAGAATTTACTGTATGCGTGCTGCAAAGCCAAGTGATCAGAAGTGGTGAGTTTCTGACCCTGAGGTCTGCCATGAAGACGTTTCTAATCTAGAAATAAACTCAAAACTTTAGCTTAGTGAAGACATACCCTGTCCAATGTGTCCCAGGCTAGAAGGCTCTAATAGCTCCTGAGTGTTCTGGCTTGGCAAAAAAATGAAAAATCTTCAAAATGTGCAGTGAGCCTCAGAAGTTCCTCAGGTTACAGAGCCTCCCTGTGAAAATAGCACAATGTTGGCTTTAGCACTTAAAAAATCCCGGTAGTTTCCCAGCTGGGGGGGGGGGCAGAGGAAGATTTGAAGGAGTATGAAATTTTTTTGTTTGCTCTAAATCAGAGTAAATAAAAAGAAAAGGAAATCATAGAATTGCTGAATCATAGAATGGTTTCGTTTAGAAGGGACCTTACAGACCATCCAGTTCCAACCCCCCTGCCATGGGCAGGGACACCTCCCACCAAACCAGGCTGCTCAAGACTCCATTCAATATGGCCTTGAACACTTCCAGGAAGGGAGCATCCACAACTTCCCCGGGCAAACTGTGCCAGTGTCTCACCACCCTCATCGTGAAGAATTTCTTCCCAATGTCTAATCTAAATCTCCCCGCCTTCCAGTTTAAAGCCATTAGAGAAAAAATATCTTTGAAAAGTAACTATTCCTTGCTGGCCAAGGGTGTAGGGAAAGAGAGATACAATGTAGTGTAGCAGGCAGCAGACACGGGAAATCTGCAGAGGAACTTCTAACCTCCTCCCTTTCTCTCTCTCTGTCTCTCTGATTTCTGTTGCTTACAGAAGAAAATGGCAATGCACACAACTCCATTTAATTTCCTGCACAACATGCTATAGTCTAATGTTGGTAATAAGGCAACCAATGTTGCTGCAGTCCCAGACACATATCTATTATAGAATATGCTGCCCTATTACACAAGCAAGGGTCACGCTCAAACCCATGTTCAACTCATTTATTACTCATACACTTCATGAGTATGAAGAATGTATTGTCGCGAATAGAATAGAATAGAACAACTGTCTGGCCAATCCATGCCTCTTAATAACTGACAGTCTTGGAGCACCAACCACCTCTCTAGGAAACCTGGTACAATGTTTGACCACCCTCTCAGTAAAGAAATGCTTCCTAATGTTGAGTCTAAACCTCCCTTGATGCAGCTTTGAACCATTCCCAAGTGTCCTGTTACTGGATACTAAGGAGAAGAGATAAGCAGCTTCCTCTCTACTTCCCCTCCTCAGGAAGATGCAGACAGCAATGAAGATTCCTCTCAGCCTCCTTTTTCTCCAAACCACACAATCCCAAAGTCCTTAGCCACTCCTCATAGAACATTCTTTACAGCCACTTCACCATCTTTTTTTCCTTCCTCTGGACATATTCAAGGACATGAACACCCTTCTTAAATTGTGGGGCCCAGAACTGCACACAGTATTCAAGGTGAAGCCAAATAACACTAGATACAGCAGGATAATCATCTCTTTTGACCAGTTGCTTACACCATGTTTGATGCACCAGAGGATGAGGTTTGCCCTCTGGGCTGCCACAGCACACTGCTGGTTCATGTTGAGCCTGCTGTCAACCAGCACCCACAGATCCCTTTCTGCAGGGCTGCTCCCCAGCCACTCCTCTCCCAGTTCACATTAGTCCCTGGCATTACTCAGTACAGGTGCTCAAACCCACATTTTGACATGTTATATTTCATCCCATTAATCATAGTACAATGCTCCATTGTATTGAGATCCTTCTGCAAGGCATCTTGTCCCTGGAGAGATTTAACAGCACCGCCCAGTTTGTTATCATCAGCAAACTTGCTAATGGTGCATTCAATTCCTGCATCAAGGTTCTTGATAAGTATATTGAACAGAACTGGCCCTACTCAGTTCATACTGAAAACAAGGCACGCCCCAGTTCTTTGTAGTAGAAGCTGGCACCAGGAGGACCTGCTATTTCAGACCCTTTGTTCTTGATAATAGTCACGAAGAGTAGGATTCAGTTGCATAAATACAGATGTCTGGTACCATTTCATATGCCCTAATGTGTACAGTCATGCTGCCATCTCCCAATCCAGAGGAAGATTCTTCTGTAGATATTACACAACAGACTTTTGTGGATGCCTTGGTTACCATAGGGCCATCTCTAATGGCCCCAGGACACCTATATTTAGCCAATTGAAACACACAGCCCGGGAGGGCTCGGCTGGTATGGAGTTAATTTTCTTCAGCTTCTCATCAGCCTGTCAACGAGAAGGCAGGTAGTGCACAGAAAGTTGGGAGTGGACACAGTCATGACAACAGGCCTAACCTGGTCAAAGGGATATTCAATATCATGTGACATCATGTTCAGTAAATAAACTTGTGGAGTTGGCCAGCAGGATCACTACTTGGGAATGTGCTAGGCATCAGTTTCTGAGCGGTAAGCAATTGCACTGTGCATTATTTGTTTTATATGTTCTTTTATTACTCTTTTTAATATTATTTTTTTCTCTTCCTTTGCTGTTCTTTTAAACTGCCTTTATCCCAACCCAAAAGTTTTAACCTTTACAATTCTCCTCTCCATCCCACCAGGGAAGGAGATGAGAGCAAGCAGCTATGTGCTATTTAGTTGTCAGCTGAGGCTAAACCACACAAATCCCAATGCTGCATTAACTCCAAACTAAGAGAACCATCCTGCTTTTTTAATTAAGAGGTCTCTCTTACTCCTTTCAAAGTTAGGGAACCACATCAGTTACACAATAGATTAACTGGAACCTGGTATGATCCTCAATCTAATTAAGAGCTTGTTGATTGGACATCCTCAGTTTATTAGAGCAATTTTTAGAATAGAGAAAGCTGCAATAAATGAAAAACAATCAGGATCAGCTACTAAAGAGTCTGCATAAATAAGAAATAAGCAGGCTGAAGTTCAGGCAGCATCTCAGAAACCTCAGAAAGAATTAACTCAAGAACAAGGACTAAAGCAATCTGTACGTTTTAAGGTGAGTTCATGTTTGGGGTTCCCAGAAAGATACGTCTACACTGTAGTGACAAAGAGTCACGAAGGGCGCACTAGCCTTGTGTTACAACTAGAGTATGACACATATTAAAGGCGAGCGCTTTCAAATGTTCCCTTGCTCAACTGAGTTACATGAGAAAGCAGAAAAATACTATTTTTAGCACTTTTCATACATATATCTGTCAGCCTATTTAAAAAAAAAATGCACAAAACCCTAAAAAATCTCTTCCAAATGCTCATCATGCAACACTGATACTATGGCTCACAATGAAGGCTGTGACTTGAGCAGGCCAATAAATATCCCAAACACTGTTCAAAGTAAGAAAAAAAATCAGAATCTGAGCTAAAGAGGGTGGAAGAGAGCACAAAGAGATAGAGGGGAAGACAGAAACAGAAATTGCGCATTTGAAAGCACTTTACCTGCAGCAGATTCTAATGCACAGCTCTTCTCATCTCGTGGAAACACTGAAATAAATCCTTACACAAGAGGCATCTGAGAATAATACATACACACTTTAATAGGACATGTGAGTGACTGCTAATGAAAACTAGTGCTAAATTTGAAAAAAAATTGCTTTCTTGTATGCACCTCTTGACATGAAAAATCCATCTTCAGAAGTCTGAATATGAATCCCCAAAAGAGTGCAAAATAAGCAAGCAAAGCCTTCATGTAACATGTCTATAAATAACTCTTCAGACAGTCTCTGGACAGGGTAACATCACACCTGGGCATGTGTTTTATGATCAGACCGAAAAAAAAAAGATGCCTACAAGAACAATCTACAGCTGGTTTATCTTCTCTTCCTCTGCAGTCCTTTTACACCAGGCAAAAACACAAGCAATTGGTTAGGTAATATAGTCATTTTTATTCTTGGGTAGGAGATTGTGCCTTAGTGCATAAGTAATTCCATGACTAGTATCGCCCTCTGAAATAATTCCTTATCCTTGTCACTTTTAATAGACAGCCTTTTTACCACGCTAGAAAGAGTATCTTTAATTTTGTCCATGATATATAGAATGAACAGATAAGAGTAAGATTGTACCACTTTCAACTTAAATTCTTCTACGCTATTCAGTGCTGTATATGTCAACAAATGTTTCTTTAAGATAATAGGAGTAAAATATGTGGTTCCATTTGGGTGAGCTGGCTATGCATGGTCACACCTGTCACGATGGCAAATTTCTATCCAGTTTGTGCTTGCTTTTTGTCAGCAGCCACATGTGGAATTCATTATAGTAATCTGCCCTAGTTTGAACTTGATGGCTTTAGGATTTGCTGTTTATTTTTTGCCTCTTAGAGATGTTGGTCTGTTTAGTTCGAAAAGACATCACAGAGCTATGTAAGGTTAACCTACACTTTCCAGAATTTTGATGATATGTCTATATTTTAAGTTTATCTGGGCATAGAATCAGTATTTGCCCATCTGGGGGCCGTAGACACTGCCCAAAAACTAGTTTGCAAAGTACTTTAGATAGTGACATTGAAAAATACACCAGGTAACTCACTACAAGCAGAGGATTGCCAAGAGGAAATAATAATCCACTGACCAAGAAATAATCTCAGTTGCTCACTAAACTCTCCAGCTATCCTGGAGGAGTAAGTGTTTGCCCATGAAACCACATCTGGCTGAGGGGCTTCCAGCGCATGCCAGAAAAACTTTGAAGTGCAGATGAACCTGCAAGGTGGCTCATTCTTAGGCTGCTCCTGAGAATCATCCAGCCCTAGGGCAAGCAGGTTTTACTTGGTTTAGATCTTGCAACTCAAATGCCACATCACACCTTGTGGCATATACAAGCAGATGCACTAGCGTTGCCCTCTGCAGCCTGCACAGCAGCTGCTGGGGCCCTCCCCATAGCAGATGTAATAGCAGCATGCTGGATGCACCCAGGGTTTCATTTCAGAAGACAAACAAAAATAGCCCGTCACAGATCTCAAGGCTGCTGCTGTCGGCATATGATTTGCTGGTTTGCCTCAAGGCCAAATTGAGGATGCTCTAAACAGGAGTGCAAATGCAGATGATCAATCCAAAGAGACCTGACCAAGTATGAAAGTGATTTGCTGGTAATATAGACTGAATACAGTCTCACACTACACAGCTTCCCCAAGGGTTACTGTAGCAGAGAAAAGTAGCATGGCTGGAATAAAAAGGGCTTTTTGAAGAAGCCACAGGAGGCTCTTGGGGTTAAACAACCGTATTGCTAACTAGAAACAAGGCTTAGCTACTGCTGCTTTGGTAGAGATTAGATTACTTCTGAAACATAGAAAGTTATATTGTAAAAGGGAGCTTAGATTTTTTTTTCCCTTCTTACTTACTAGATCCTCCTGTTTTGTTTATTGATGGCACACCAAAGATGATCTGTGCCTTCTCTGCAAAATTAGATGAGTTTGTAAATATATTGCCTGAACGCTCTAAGAAACAAACCACTTAAATATTTTAGTTTTCACATGTCTCTGAAGTTATAGGATCTGAAGCTAGAAAACCCTATATCATTGCTCCTATTCAACAGCCCTTACCAGCTCTTCTCAAATCTTTGTTACCAACTCCATTCCTCATTTGTTCTTCCCCCCAAAAACACAATGCAGAGGCTCCAGTCTTTGCATCAAGATAATAGTTTCTCACACCATGCAAAGTAACATGCTCTTCAGTCCTGCACCTGCCACAATGTTTGATATCCAGGCTGAAAATACGTTCCGTTTGGAGAATAGAGACTAGTGACATCTTGAGAGTGAAAGTAAGATTTTCCAGTGCTGAACCCAGTAGGGACCATTTTCCCTCCTGATTTTATCTGCTTTCACCAAGGGCATGAAAATATCTGAATTCTACATCATTATTCTCACACAGATTGATTTTAACAGAGTTCAGAAAACTGAAAGGAATCAATTGCAGTTTTCAGAACCAGACCTGTGCTGTGCCGAAAAGATGGCAAAGGCAAAAGCATGAGAAAGTGGAATAGTTTGAGATTTACCGGAGGAGGAACTCTAGCACATTTCTCTAGCCATTTCCCATTTTACTAACATTCTTACCAGGCACTGGGTTAATAGGTGATATTTTCAATATTATTGCAACTCGCTCTCTGTTGTTGGGTTGACCTCAGCCAGCAGATAAGAACTTACACAGCTGTTCACTCCCTTCCTGTCCTCAGCTGAACAGCAAATCAGAAGAGCAAAAGTAATAAAGCTCATGAGTTGAGATAAAGGCAATTTTATAAGTGAAGGAAAGAGTGAAAAAAAAAACAAGTGATGCAAATGTAATCACTCTCCACATCCCACAAGCAGACCAATGCCCACTAGTCTCAAAACAACAATTACTTTAACAGACAAAACCCCTACATTCTTCTGCTACCTGTTTTATTGCTGATCATGACATTTTATAGCAGGGAATATACTTTTTACTGGCTCAGGTCAACTGTGACAGATGTGTCCCCTAGTTCCTTGGCCCCCTACTCACTGGGAGCAAAGGGGTAGAGAGAAAAACAAGAGAAAGCTTGAAAGCTGTGCAAGTATTGTTCAGCAATAGCCAAAACACAGGCATTATAAACAATCACAAATTCAAAATAGCATAATATAGGCTGCTATGAAGAAAATTCACTCCATCCCAGCCAGACCCATGCCCAGTCTATGAGGATTAGAGACAAAGGAAAGAAATGCTTGTACAACCTCCTGGGTTTAGAGGGAAGTTCCCACACCTGAATAGGAACGATTTGCTTTTCGATCTCTCATTTATTTAACAGTACACCAGCTGCACTTTATCTTCAGACTAACTCACACCAGAGTATCATTTGCAATTAAACTGGCACCCCTTTTCCAAGGTTTCAATCCAATAGAGGACATGTAGTCTTTATTTTTTACACTATGTTTGATTATTAAAGCAGACGTTATTCCTGCTCCCATATTCACTTGCTATTCATCCAGCTCAATTTATAGTCCCTATGATATATTGGAAGGGTTCTAGAAACAAAAATTAAATTACTTTATAGCTCTTTTCATCACCAGCCCGTTCACAAATTAATGTGAAGCCACCAAAAGTCACTCTAAACAATCCTGCTGGAGTGAAAGGAACAGCAGGAAAAATATTTTTCTTCCTATTTTTTCTATAAATTATTCTACTATAGTCTGAGGTTTTATAGTCTCTCCTGGCAATTTGAAATGACCAAACACAAAATGTGGCAAGAGAACTGCATCTCAGGTTTTCAATTGAACTCTTTGCAGAGAGGAGTAAATTACAGCTTTCATCTTCAGATAATTCCAAAACTTTTCAAAAATTGAGGTATTCCTCTAGTTCCCTATTGAAAGTAATAAACATAGAGTTAGATATTATGGTAGACAATGCTAGGGGACAAACCCTACTTGAAAATACAGTACTGAATATGTTTACCTTTCTGGACTCTTTTGCTGTGTCAGACCTTCAGAATTTTATGAACTACTGGACCTTAAATGAATTTGCAGTCAGTGATTCACTTTTACAGCAGCTGAGGAGCTGGACCATTACTACATCGACATTTTTGTTGCTGAATACCAGAGTAACTGTTTCTATGGGAAGAAGTCTTCAACAATAGAAATTAATATGAAATCTCCTCACCTCATTCTATTTATTATATTTCTTTATCACTTTAAATAGGAACTAAACTATCACACTGCTGTGAACCTTTATGGAAAAGCTTTGTGACAGATGCTGCCAAGCAAAGCGCTAAACCTTGGGAAAGTCATTTCAATGAGTTGAATTGTGAATATTTTAAAACTGCTGACAAACACTTTTAAGCTGAAATGCTTATTAGCATATCTAAGTCTGTTCAAAAGGCACATCTTGTGAACTAATTGAAGGGGAAGCTTTAACTGAACAGTCAGGCATGTAGTTTCAGTGGTACTTGATGGTTCCTCAAAATGACCTAATTTCTTCTAATTGACTATCAGATTGTGTTTTCAGTCTTACTTCAGCATTTGTAAAAATCTGCTATTAATCCTTACCTACTGTTCCAAACAGAAGTGTAATTGACATTTCTCTAGTACACGAGTAATCCTGCTTTTCATAGTCTAGTAAATGCTTCTAAACTTTGCAAAAGCTGCTGTTGTGGCTGCTTATGGAAAATAGACAATACTTCTCTTAAGTCATCTAAACAGAAACATACATTTTGAAAATTAAAGCTGCCATAACATGACTCCCTAATATCTGCAACATTGCAAGTGAATTAAAGGACATGACTTTAAAATGACACACCTTCCTCCTACTAAAGAATGGTGATTTTCAATTTATGTTCAGAAACACCTGTAGAACAGTTACACTTACATACATCTTAGATGTTAATAGACCACCTTCACTTCAAAAACCTAATGAGTCATCAACATCAGATGACCTCAATATCAGTAGATATTGATCCCTTCGCATGGTGAAGTTTAATTTCCCAAGGTCCATATAAAACCATTCACCAGAAAAAACGTACTAATGTAAGTGGAGATGCCCATGAACAACCAACAGCAGAGACAATTCCCTTTTTTAACATTTTATTTCATTGATCTATAACATTTTTCCTCATAAATGAAGGTCTGTAAGGCATTTTGACAACAATCTTTATTGCCAGCATCAATGTGACATTTGATTAAACCAGTCTTTCTGGGCTTATCTTTAAAGTTACTGGAACTTAATCCCTTTGTTTCTGACATGATTCCATTTGTAGATGCAACTAACGTTTTCTATTCTCTGGATAATTTTTAGCTCAAGGCCTCCTCACAGTTGGTGAATTCTTACACTTCGTCATAAACTGAAGCTACATAGAAAACACCGTCAGGGTGAGGGAATCAAAAACTACATTTCAAAGTAGAAAGGTTGAACTGCCTTTTAAGTATCTTTCTTGATTTACTCAGTGAGAGAAAATGGACAGCTTGGAAATAGGCATATCTACAAACAAAGCGCAGGAACAGGAATAAAAGAAAATGAGGAAGCAGACAAATTAGCAATTTTATGCAACACACAGTAAATTAATTCCCTATCCTACCAGCAGGTGTTGGAGGACACTTGCAGAAAAGTACAGGTGCTGAGTAATTTGAGACAAAACCAGTACAGAACCAGCATTCAAAAATGAACACACGAGCCTGAGAGTTATTCCCTAGTAAACTTCACTTCAGGTCCAGAAAATCGAGTAGGTAACTTAAAAAAATGCTTGTATTCTAGATATTAACTGAAAAACAAGGAAGAAATACTCTGGCTTTATTCAGAGTTTATTATGGTGGATGAAATTATGGGATAAAAGCATGCAGAGGCAATTCTGAATTTTACAAAAGTTTTAGTATTTTTGGGCCATCTCTTTGTATTCAATCTGTCTGGCCTGGAAATAAAGAGGTGAACATAGGAAAACCAGATGAAGAATTCGTAAAAAGAAGAGTAATAATACAATAATAAATATCAGTAGAATGAGCTTGGGGGTCTTTGGTAAGGTCTGCAAGTGTTGGATTTGTTCTCTTTTAATATAAAATTGATCATCAGCATTAAAGATGGAAAAGTTTTGAGACATTCATCTTCATTAACAATCAGGAAGAGGTTAAACAGCACAATAATTGAATTAGCAGATGATAATAAACTGGGAAGTGCAGTAAACGACCTTTCTACAACAAAAACAAAGAAATACAGTATAAAATATCCTTACTATAGAAATACAGTATAGAATTTCAGCTGAATAGATAGAAGATGAAGAAACATGTTTAAGTTGGTTTTCGGAACATGAGAAAAGAAACTAAAACACCAGTATTATTTCAGGATACTGAACTGTGAATATATATTTGAAAAATAATTTGATTCTACAAAGTTAGTGGAATTTAGAATAAAGTATTTAATTCTAAGTATCATTGTCTGATAGATATTGGAAAACTGAGGAGACAAAAAGCATGAAGGCAGTTTGAGGGTGCAGACAGTATAATTTAACAGGAAAGACTTAGAGCATGAAATATGTATAGATTAAGAGAAAACTCCTGAACTAAATTAAATGGGTATTGAAATGATATTAAGGTCAAATTAGTCAGCATAAGAGGCTGGGTTGTAAATTTTTGAAACAAATTAGATCTTTCATATTGTGGGTTTTGGAAACATTTTTTGAGGTTTAGAAAAAAAATTGTTGGAGATTACCTTTCCTTTGTGATGAAAAATATGTTTATTGCTTGTTACCTCATATGTAAATCCATCTGCACTGAGCAGGTTTTGCCTATCATTCAATGACAAACTAAGAAAAGACAGCCATGCAGAAATACTCAGGGAAAGAAGTGGAAGAAACTGGATGTCAAATCACTACATTTGCACGTATGTAATAACTCCCATTGAACTCAGTGGACTTCAGCTTGTCACCTCTAAAAACCATTTACGTAGCCTGTCTGCTTCTTTAGCCCTTTACACGTTTCTTGGAGATTAAGCCTAAAATGTTCTACTGGTCTTCCTTAAACATGAAACCTAACCTCCTTCATCACTTTTTCCCACCAGCAATTCATATCTAAGTTCAGAACCCCATACCTCAGGCTGACTACCAAAAATGTCACAAACTCATTCTGTTACTCATCGTGTTGATCCAAGACTGCTCTGCAGGCATAGAAATACATTTTTTTCAAATTATCCATAAACTGGTATGTGGACAGAATTGGAGAAGGTTCCTTTTCTTTCAACTTTTCATGAAATCTTGTAAGTTTAAAAGCAACAGAACGTGCTTTTGTTTCCACTTCTCATGATATCTTAGAAATGGTACATTGAATAATAAAACTATTCCATAACTATAGTAATAAACAAGAATTTCTGGTAAGAAGATAACGCTTAGGTACACAGAAACTATAAAACTTGCATTTTATTATGAGTTCCCAGAGAATTATTTATATTGTGCAATATTGCATAGATATTTCAAGGTAAACTAAAATGTTTCCTGTTTAGGAACTAGCAACATCACATTCTGCTGAAAACCTTTAAGGTAAAGCTGAGACATTTATACCAAATACATTGCATGGTTGAGTCTCCTAGACTTCTCATTGCAGTTTAAGATGCAAAGTTAGCAAGAGTTCATTATATTGCTATAAGCAATTAAACATTGATAATCTATGTGAAATAAGGAAATACATGCATGGAAATACCAAAGAGATGCTATCTTTTCAAAAGTTAAACACATTTCAGTCCTTCCTTTCTCCTCTGCTCCTAACCACGTCCACCAAAATGATGACTAAACTTAGCAGGTTTCACTTTACAGGGACAGCAGGTGCGCGTATCAGGCCCACCATTAGTTGCCAAGGCTCAGATGACTCGTTAAGCCATATTAATTCAATCACTTTCAATCACCGTCAACTGCGTTCAGATGTAGACAGGATCTCTGAAGGAAGCACAATGTTTTTCATATCTGTAATAAGAGGCACAGGAGAGCACTCTTTAAGAAAGTGTTAGGCACAAATCACTGAACACTAAGCAAATTAATCATACAGTACTCTTAGGGTAATGCAAACTCTCCATAAGTTTGAAAAGTCTTTCTGTTCCTTGATTTAAACCACAGCAGGGCAGGGGGTGATGGTTCCCATGGAGAACCGGTTGAAGATTGTGTTCCTTTTTTTTTTTATTCTACACTTTTCTCTCCACTTTTGCTGTCTTCCCCTATTTAGAATGGTCCTTCTCATTCAGAATGAAAACTTGAAAATTTGTGTCAGAGTTTAACAATCCACAATATTCATTGCATATAAGTTACAATCCAGTCTCACAAGAAAGTACAAGACCCCACATAATTCAGCAAGCTAAAGAAACATATCTTATATGCAGAACCAAGATTCTATTGCTAAGATGTCTAACTAAATACTAATCAAAGATCTATCCACTTACAATAATACTAAGACAACTCAAATTTTTACAGCTTAGTCTTTGTAATGATAAAGTTGAAATAATCTAAGCAAAATTTCTGGTATAGCCCTCTTCTTCTGGTGTTATGCTCAATCTTTCTTATGTCCCTCACGATATTAGGGCTGATAGTACAAGTCTCTCTCAAGAAGGTGAAAAGATTTCCAGAGATCTGTCAACACCCAACTTTTCACCAGGAGTATGAGACTGATGGGAAATGTGGAGAGCTCTTCTTTGTCACTTTTGGATTTGCTTGGGGTTATTTTTATGTTTGCTAACACAGACTATTTGCTCTAATTCCATGTTATATCTGAGTTTCATTTTGAGTGGTCTGTAGAGACATCTAAGCTCTCTGTCTTTAATCTCTAGAACCAGTTTTACCCAGTTCCCAAAGTTACATTTCTTTAGGGAACTGTAATTGACCCTAATTTGTGTTCATAGCCCAAGGGCCTCTGTTATAAGCCTATGCTTGCGCTTCTAAAGCTCTCACCATCCTCTTTCTCTTGTAGTTCTGCAGGCCTATGTTCCAATCCCATTTCTCTTGAATGGTCTTCAGGATGTGGCTTCCTGATAACACACCTTCAAGTTTTATTAGCGTAACTTAGTTACACATACATCTCTAATCTTGAGGCATTTAACAGTTTACTGCTACAAAAATAATGATCTTTTAAATGTATATACCAACAGACACACATAGACACAATTTTCTGGTATCTACCTATCACTGATACATAGCTTTTTAAGCAATATCACTGACTTGTTATTAAAATAGCTTTATAACTGACTCATTATCAAAATAGCTTTATAACTGACTCAACTGTGTTGAAAAATCATTTAAAGTAAATATGCCTGTTTCTGACACTAACAATTTACACCATGGCTTGAAAGATTAAATTACACTTGAATTAATGTATTATCTTTTAATAAGACGAAGAAACAAGAAGCACAGATTTTGTTTCTTGTCAAAAGATAGATGTTTGGTGAATTAATACAGCATTCCCTTCATTCAAGAGCAAATAAAGTTGGAAGACCCATGAGAACTGCTCTGCTTCTCATATGCTGAGAGAATAATGGTAAACTACATCATAGCTATGCTAAACAGTAGCAGAAGCCTGTAGTGCTTTATATTGTTTAATTGCCATGTTTGAGAAGCACAGATCTACACAGCCCAACCTGCTAGACTGACTAAGGCACACTGGCTTCTGCTGCCACTACATGTTAGATGACCTGCTCCTGTTTGCTTTTAACTACCAAACCCTTTTAACATACATTCACAACTAGGCTGTCTGGAATGATTTTATCACCAATTCATCTCTCCATATCTTTCTCAGGATTCATCAAATGTCAGGGAGTTACATCTACTCAGTGCCACATGCATTTTGGGTAAGAAGCTCGATATTTACTCAGGCCCTCTCCCAATAAGGGCTGCGTTCAGCTGTGTGTACCATTCCAAGATGGAGTTAGCCTGCTACAAAACCCTAAAACACCAGAGGCACAACAGCATTTCTTTACTTCGTATATAATGACTTTGTACAGCTGACAAAGCCTGATACCTTTATAGAAGTCTTCTCCAAAAAGAGAGAATAGATTTTTACATTATATTGAACCTAACAACACCAGGGCAAGAATTTCTCCTCTCTAGATCAAGGATCTCTTGCTGTATAATAAAAGATTTTATATTTGAAAAGTTTCTGACCTTCATGCTTGCTAAGAAAACAGCAAACACATAGAAGAATTGCTCCATTTTTTCCACCTCTGAAATCTGAGGATGGCAATTTAAAATGTCAGCAGTGTTAGCTACTCCACTGCACAAAGTTCTGTAGATTCAAGGATACTAAAGCCAACAGGCATTAATGGACAAATGTAATCTGACCTGCATAATATATGTCACTGAATTCCACCCAACATTTCCTGCGTGAAATCAATAACCCCAGGCAAAATAATGTCTATACCTTTGGAAAAACATTGAGTCTTCATCTGAAATTTTTGCATGATAAACAATCCATCATATTCCATAATTAGATATTTGCCACCAATTCAAAATAAGTCCACTTCTGTTCCCATGAATTTGCCTGTCTTTATTTTCTAATTAGTATCTTAGTTTTCCGCAAGTTTTAAATTACTTCCTCTATAAAGACTTTTTCACCACCCAGAAAGGTACTGAGTATCTTTGCATCATGCAGCAGAGCTCAATGTAAACTTTTCCAGATTAATGAATGTTCAGCAAACCCATATAGTTCATCTCCTCAGTAGGACCTTATAAAATTCAAACCTAGAGCTATGTGAACATAGCACCGAGGCCAGAAACATTCTTCCTTGTAAGTATTTCAAGAGGATTTTGGTCTGTCAGGTTACCCTGTGCAAAAAGCCATTGCTCTCATTTGTTGCACCAATTTCCTCTATTGTTCGTGAAGTTGATGCAATATTGGGAAATTTTTTTTTTTTAAAAACAGAGGGAATCCCATTATCCCAATATGATAGGGCTTGAATCCCAATATTACTGTAATCTTAGCATTCTTCTTTGAACCTTTCATGAACCACTGCACTAAGAATACCATCACAGTCTGTCCCTGCTCCAAATCCAAGGTTTTTTCAACATGCCCAGACGTTTCCACTCCTAGTTATTGTTGTCCTAATCCTTTCTTTGAGCAGTTCAAATACTTTCCTGTTTTGGGTCAGTTCCCCAGGTTTATCTCTCATCTTCTGGTTTCTTGCATACAGTGGAATGAAGTGTTCCACAATCAAGCCTGTTCCTAATTAAGGAATTACAGAGCAGGAGGTTTCAGAGCAGTAGTTAGATATGTCAGAATGCTTAATTCTCTAATGCGTTAACTCATTGTGCTACTTCCTGGTTCCAGATTAAAATAAATGAAAATCAAAGCAACCTCTCTCTCCAGTCTCATTCCAATACACAGATACTGTTATCAGCCTTTTCCACAACAGCAGCATTATCCCTGGCAATGATAACCTGCTTTTTCTCTTTTTTTTAAAAAAATCTTTATTTTCAATGTTCAGTTCTGCAAACTTACACAGTTTTGCTTCCAGTGTTTTAAGATCTTAAATCTTAATCTTTCTGTCCATAAATCTGTCTTTTCCTAAGGATCATTCCTCCAGCTATGCTGGCTTGTTCTGTCTGTAGCAGGGGTTCTCTCTTACACCTCTCTCCTCCCTGCTGTGAGTCTTACTTGACTGACTGTCACCACATTTCATATACATCCAATCTAATCAAAGAAAAGGTCTCCTAAACTAAACTGACTACCTAGCATGACAATGATTTGCTATAATTGCAGGCAGCATTCAAGCCATGCACAAACTTATTAGTTTTCTCTTCCTTTTCCAAAATCATCCTTCTTGAGACGTGTCCTACATTAACTTGCTGCTAACTCAAGAGACATACTTGTCATCTTCTAGTCCACCTTTGTCATAAATTAAAACTATTAAGAGGCAAATAATTTTATTTCAAACAGCCATAATATATTTGAGTTTACCAACGTAACAGAACTAAATTACATTATGCCAACACCAAAATTCTGTCATTCGCAGTTTAACTGTAACAAGGTTTGAACGGTCAATTACCAGAAAAGGGAAATGTTATGGATGCAGCTTGAGCCAGCTGAAAGAAAAATGAGATCAGATAATAGCAGATTTAATAATTCGCTGCCATCTAGGTTCACTTCTTTCAGGAAAACTTTTTCAATGGCATTCAAATTCCATTGGACCATGTGACAGGACTCCAACGGAACCAAAGTTTTGCGATGAGTTTCCTTCATGTTATTCCTAAAGAAAGCACACCTAGGCCCCTTGAAAATATCTGAATTTCAAAAGATACATTTTACTTGAATTCTGATTAGAAATACCTAACATTTTAAATAGAAAAATTCTAATCTGCTGAGTCAGAAAAAATAACTAAATTTCCCTAGTCCTGTTTACTTCATGGATCAGCTTTGTTCTCAGCCCAGCAACTTACAATACCTTTCTACAATAGGTTTTCCTATTAAAAAAAACCCTACTCTCCTTCACAGATTTGGCTGTATTTTGGTCTATCTCACTTCTCAGTAAATTCCCAGTCTGGGTCCCTTCAGAGCATCCTGCAGAATCCCTTTCTATCTGCCAGCTCCCCTCTGCTTTTCTCCATATTGAGATGCTCGGAATAGGACTCTCATCTCCTGTCTGTGAGAGGAGTCCACCTGACAAAGGAATAAGGCAGCCATCCTTTCTTCTCCTAAATCACAATCCTAAATCCTAAGTACCTAATTCAAACATTAGGTATAGCACATGGTGAATGAACAAGTTTAAACACAGGCTGTCACAAACCAAGTAAACGTTATCCCCGGTAAAAGACCTGAAGGGCACATCTGTTCTCATTACTGGAGGATTATACTTGAACCTTTTATAGCAGCACTCAAGGTAAGTCAAGATTAGTTCAAAATAGTCCACTTGCTCAGGCCTTAGTAATACAAGGGCATAAAAATTGCCAGACTAGGTCATTCCTGCTTCCAATAGTGATCTGCTAATATATGCTTTGGGAAAGAGTGTGATAGGAAGAGTAGGAATAGTATGATACAAACATAGCCTCACAGCTTCCAGCAATGAGTGCTTAGAGGTTTCATGAGCAGGACATTGCATCTGGCCATCACATCTAATAGCTACCAAGGGAACTGGCTTCCATTAGTTTGCCTCATCTGTCTTTGAGTCCATTTTTACTTCTTGTCTCCACAGCTTCTTGAGGCTACAAATGCAATAATTTTATTATGAATTATGTGAAAGAATAGTCTATCTTCACCAGGCCCAATTGTTTGCTCCTTGTTTTCTTGTCTGATGAAGTAATTAGCCTCTATTCACCTTCTCCAAACCACTCATGGTTTTATATTCCTCCATAATATCCCTTTTCCAAGCTGGAGTTGTCTTATATTTTCTCCTTATTAAAAAGATTTTTTTTTTTTTTTTGGTTCTTGTTAAGGGATGTTAGGAGCAGCTTCTGTCTCCAGTATCTCTGCCCCAGTATTCCTCCTACCCAACTGCTGGATCCCAGGCCAGTACACCCAGCAGCTCAGGGTTTCTGCTCAGGTTTGCAGGGCCAACCAGCAGTGAAGGTGAGCACATAGTCCAGTCAGGCACACACACAACACTCCACTGACACACTAGTGGAGGCACGCACATGGTACTCCCTGGAGTCTCACACACAGATTTGCAAATCTCCTGAATATCAGTATGGACCCTCTAACTACATGAGGCTGCTCCAGCCTGATGTTTGCTAGCACAAGTCACCTGCACACCACACATGCACACATAGTTTGGTGAAGATGCAGACAGTGGTTCCACAAACAGCCAGCACCAGGCACACAGGCTGTGACAACAATTCCACTCTAGCCAACACTGACCCCTCACTCACTTCACTGACCCGTAGTAGTCATCACCCGTAGTAGTGATTTTTTTCGAACACAAAAGCTTCCCATTTCAGAGGTGAGAGGCAGAAACCACCCACCCATTGCAGCAGCTGATTCTGAGACCCCACTCAACTCCAGAAGCTGACACGACAGACTGCAATGCACCCACACTACCAGTCTGACTCCAGCTACTGCCACCAAATATGCCCACACTGATCCCCCCGAGTAACTGACACATAGACTTTCCAGTATCATGAGATAGTGACTGAGATTACACAGAGAGATACTTAAGAAAGGATTTTATAACAAGACAGGAAGACTACATACTGACTAGCCCCGTTTTACAGGTGACCAGCTCTTTCACATTCTTTTTTGACTGCTCCCCCTTTGTTACTCCGCTACCCCCTTCCTCTGCTTTGTTCCCCCACCAGTTTGTACAGTTTCACCAACACCAACATGCCCCTCAAGCCCCTGGACCTTCAGGTCTGTGTTTTTATGGAATGCAAGTGCCAATTTGCCTGCAGATTATGTACAACACATCAATTAGTGCACCTGAGGAGGTTTGTTCTTCTCTTTGCCTCCTT
Source organism: Dromococcyx pavoninus (assembly GCA_033558185.1). Lineage (NCBI taxonomy): Eukaryota > Metazoa > Chordata > Aves > Cuculiformes > Neomorphidae > Dromococcyx > Dromococcyx pavoninus. The sequence goes on along the minus strand of JAUMJL010000199.1, from coordinate 2,527,327 downwards.
TATTTTTATCTGTTAGGCTTGTGTCTCTGTGTATTCCTTTTATGGCTTCCTACTTTTCTTATTATCCCCTTTTGTATTGACAAGGTCCTTGGCCAGATGATACTCTCAAGGGAGCAGATACTCTCTCTTTCCACATACACTTGTATTTCTTAGCCTGTTCTTTCTTGAACTCCCATTTCTTGTAGGGAGAGTGTACTAAGTTGAAATCCCCGTAAGCTCTTATAAAATTCTGTCATGAATATATTTTCTACTTTGTACTTGCTCTATAATTTCTGAAACTCAACTCATAGATTCGGCGTGACCGGCGGCAGGAACGGTAAGTACTGCAGCTGGGTGCTCAATCTGGGCGGGTGGAGAGTTCCTGGGAAAGGCAAAAGCTCAGGAGAGGACCCCGGCAGGGCGACTCTCTCTAAACCCCAGAAGCGGCAACTGTCACGTAGGCCGACCGCGTGGTAGGGGGGCGGTCCCGGAAGAAGCCGCGGGGCATTTAAACATCTCCCTGGGAGCTACAGCGACCGGAGCGCGGGGAACAGGAGCGGGCAAACAGAGTCACGGAATAGGCAGTTCGCGCAGGCAGGGCAAGCAGGCACTCTCTGACAGGTAGTTGACTTCCCACTCCCCTGCAGCAATGGTGATCAGGCGTGGTAAAGCCTCTGCCACCAGGAGTGTAGGCATCCAAACGGAACCACTATTACGGGACACAGCTGCCCAGACTCGAGACTGCAGGGAGTGTCTCAGCCTACTTGTGGTTCCTGATGACCATACCAAAAATGCTTGTCTGAGGTGCGAACAGATTCAAGATCTGCTCCTTATGGTTGCAGATCTTAAGGTTCAGGTGGAGAGGTTGAGGAGTATTCGAGAAAGTGAAAGGGAGATAGACTGGTGGAGTAGAACCCTCTCTCCTCCCAGTAATCCTCCCCAGGAGGCTGAGGAATGCCATATTCCTCATCAATAGGATAAGGGGAGTGACCTGATTGGTGAGAAGGACTGGGAGCAGGTCTGCTCTCGTGGGGGTTATAGACCTCCCTTTCAAATGCTACCTTTCCCACTGCCCCTACAAAACAGGTTTGGGGTGTTGGAATTTGATGCTTAGGTGGAGGATAGTATGACAGAGAACTTACTCGAGGAGGCTGTTAACCTCACATTGCCCATCAGGCAGGTCAGGACTTCAAGTAAGAAAAAGAAAAGGAGGGTCATTGTAGTGGGAGACTCCCTTCTGAAAGGGACAGAGGGCCCTATTTGTAGGATGAACCCAACTCATAGGGAAGTCTGCTGCCTTCCCCAAGCCCGGATACACAACATCGCCAAGAGACTCCCAGACCTAGTTAAACCCTCAGATTATTACCTGCTTGTGGTGGTACAAACTGGTGGTGATGAGCTAGCGAAAAGAGGGTCAAGGATAGTTAAAAAGAAATTCCAGGAGCTGGGACGGTCAATAGATAGGGCAGGAGCACAGGTGGTGTTCTGCTCGGTTCCTCTGGTGGCAGGGATGTATACAGATATGAACAAGAGAATATATGCAGTTAATAAATGGCTTAGGGGCTGGTGCCGGCGGAGGAATTTTGGGTTCTTTGATCATGGGGAAACCTTTATGGCACCTGGCCTGCTTGACTCAGATGGGTCTCATCTAACTACAAAGGATAAGATGATGCTAGCCCAGGAGCTGGCAGGACTTGTTGAGAGGGCTTTAAACTAGGCATGAGGGGGGAGTTACTAAGCTCACCAAAGATGTTCCTGTGGAGGATGAGCCATCTCAAAGGGTGTCGTCAGTAAACCAACTGAAGTGTATGTACACAAACGCACGCAGTATGGGAAACAAACAGGAGGAGCTAGAAGTCCTGGTCCAGCGGGAGAGCTATGATATAGTTGCTATCACGGAAACGTAGTGGAACGACTGTCATAACTGGAGTGCTGCCATGGAAGGCTATAGGCTCTTCAGGAGAGACAGGCGTGAGAGGAGGGGTGGAGGGGTGGCCCTCTACACTAGGGAAACCCTGGATGCTGTTGAAGTCGAGATCAGTGATGACCAGGTTGAGTGCCTATGGGTAAGGGTCAGAGGGGCAGTCAGGTCTGACCTCCTGGTTGGAGTATGTTACAGATCGCCCGACCAGGAGGAAGAGATGGATCTTCTATTGTTTAAGCAGCTGGAGGCTGCCTCTAGATCGGCTGCCCTTGTTCTTTTAGGAGACTTTAACCTTCCGGATATCTGCTGGGAACTTAACACTGCTGAGAGGAGGCAGTCCAGGAGGTTCTTAGAGTGTATTGAGGACTGCTTTCTGTCACAGCTGGTGAGTGAGCCCACCAGGGGTGAGGCTCTTCTTGACCTGCTGCTTACAAACAAAGAAGGGCTGGTGGGTGATGTTGTTGTCGGAGGCTGTCTGGGGTGTAGTGATCATGAGATAATTGAGTTCTCTCTAAACAATGTAAAAAGAAAAGCCAGGAACAGAACATCGATGCTGGACTTTCGGCGGGCAGATTTTGGATTATTTAAGGAACTGGTCAGGAAAGTACCCTGGGAAATAGCTCTTAGTGGCAAGGGGGTCCAGGAAGGCTGGATACACTTCAAGAATGAAATCTTGAAGGTGCAGGAGCGGGCTGTCCCCATGTGTTGTAAGAAGAGTCGCAGGGGCAGACGTCTGGCCTGGATGAGTAGGGAGATTCTGAAGGAACTAAGTAAGAAAATGAGGATGTATCGTCGTTGGAAAGAAGGGGATGTAAGCCACGTCATGTTCAAAGATGTTGTTAAGTCGTGTAGGAGGAAAATCAGGGAAGCAAAAGCCCAGCTGGAGCTCAAATTGGCCACTTCTGTTAAGGATAATAAGAAGAGTTTTTATAAATATATCAATGGTAGAAAGAAGGGCGGCAGCGACCTCTACTCCTTGTTGGATGTGGAGGGATATATAGTAACCAAAGATGCAGAGAAGGCTGAGGTACTTAATGCCTTCTTTGCCTCAGTTTTCAACAGCAAGGATGTCAGCTCGCTTGACAGTTGGCCCTCTGAAGTGGTTGATGGGGGCAGGGTGAAATATGGCCCTCCTGCAATCCATGAGGAGGAAGTTAGAGACCTGCTGAGCCACTTGGATCCTCATAAGTCTATGGGGCCGGATGGGATCCATCCTAGGGTGTTGAGAGAGCTGGCAGATGAGCTTGCTAAGCCGCTCTCCATCATCTTTCAGCAGTCTTGGCTCACTGGAGAGGTCCCGGAAGACTGGAAGTTGGCCAATGTGACGCCCATCCACAAGAAGGGCCGTAAGAATGATCCAGGTAATTACAGACCTGTCAGCCTGACCTTGGTCCCAGGTAAAATTATGGAGCAGATAATCCTGGGTGAAATCATGCAGCACCTGCAGAACGGCCAAGAGATCAGGCCCAGCCAGCATGGGTTTAGGAGGGGTAGGTCCTGCCTGACCAACCTGATCTCCTTTTATGACCATGTGGCTCGCCTGGTGGATGAGAGGAAGGCTGTGGATGTGGTATACCTGGACTTTAGCAAGGCCTTTGACACTGTCCCCCACAGTAGACTCCTAGGGAAGATGGCAGCCTGTGGCTTAGATGGGAGCACTCTGGGCTGGGTTAGGAATTGGCTGGATGGCCGAGCCCAAAGAGTGGTGGTGAATGGTGTCTCATCCAGTTGGCGGCCGGTCACCAGTGGTGTCCCCCAGGGATCGGTGTTGGGTCCGGTCCTGTTTAATATCTTTATTGATGATCTGGATGAGGGGATTGAGTCCATCATCAGCAAGTTTGCAGATGATACCAAGCTGGGAAGAAGGGTTGATCTGTTAGAGGGTAGGATGGCCCTGCAGAGGGACCTGGACAGATTGGAGAGATGGGCTGATTCTAATGCGATGATGTTTAATAAGTCCAAATGTCAGGTACTTCATTTTGGACACAACAATCCCATGCAGAGCTACAGACTGGGGACAGAGTGGCTGGAGAGTAGTCAGGCAGAAAAGGACCTGGGAGTGCTGGTTGACAGGAAGCTCAACATGAGCCAGCAGTGTGCCCAGGTGGCCAAGAAGGCCAATGGCATTCTGGCCTGCATCAAGAATAGTGTAGTCAGCAGAACCAGAGAAGTTATTGTCCCCCTGTACTCGGCACTAGTCAGGCCTCATCTGGAATATTGTGTACAGTTCTGGGCCCCCCAGTTTGGGAAAGATGTTAGGATACTGGAATGTGTTCAGAGGAGGGCAATGAAGATGGTGAAGGGGCTGGAGCATAAGCCCTATGAGGAGCGACTGAGGGAGTTGGGGCTGTTTAGTCTAAAGAAGAGGAGGCTCAGGGGAGACCTCATTGCTCTCTACAACTACCTAAAAGGAGGTTGTAGTCGGGCAGGGGTTGGTCTCTTCTCTCAGGTGACCAGTGACAGAACTAGAGGGCATGGACTCAAGCTTCGTCAGGGAAAGTTTAGGCTTGATGTGAGGAAGAAGTTCTTCACTGAAAGGGTGATCGGCCATTGGAATGCGTTGCCCAGGGAAGTGGTGGAGTCGCCGACCCTGGAGGTGTAAAGGGGAGATTGGATGTGGCACTGAGTGCCATGGTTTAGATGATGGTTGGTGTTAGTGTTGGGTTATAGGTTGGACTTGATGATCTCAGAGGTCCTGTCCAACCTTGTGATACTCTGAATTTATAATGTTCTGAAACTCCATTTGACTTTTAATTGTCATGAAACTCATTTCTTACAGTTTTGGAGAACTTTATGCTTCACCTCTCTTTATGACTATGACACTTTATATGGTTGACTATCATAATATTGCACCGTTATTGTATAAAATATTATTTTATATTTTATATAATATTTTATGTAGTTTGCATTTTTGCAATTATGATTGCAAATATAGAAATAACTATATTTTTATAGAGTACGTAAAAGATGGCAATTTTAAATAAATATTCTTTTAAAAAATGAAGATTATTTTTGGTAACATTTTCACAGATACTCTTTATTATGTGACTTAGGTCGTTAAAAAAAAGGAAGATTAAACCATTAATGTACTATTTTTGCATTTTAAATGGCATTTTTGCAGGGATACATATCTGACAACCTAAACTAGGCAACATTATTATAATTTAGTGACACTATTTCTGTAAATCACTAAACATTCTATTTTAACTATTTATGAGTAGACATGACTTCTGTGACTTGAGAACAGCCATTTGTTATTGACGAATGAGATGATACTGAGAATTTCAGTTACATAGGCTTTTAACATATACAGACTTTCAGGAGACTGGAAAGACTGGGCAGCAGTGCAAAGATTTAATTACTTTTTCACATTTTCAATAGTAGAATACCAAAACTACTAAACAGCATAACGGCAAAGAACTAGACTAAGAAAAAGATCAGTAAATTATGTTGGTTTAGTTCACGCTTGAGAGAACTAGAAAGCACAGGCATTATGAGACACTTTCAGAGCAGCCAGGACTTTTCATTTCTGTGCTTATTTCTAATTTATTATCAAAGCTATCAATTATTATCACTGCTATCATCCTTCCTAGAGAAGGATGATATTAGGTCAAGCATTTTACATACAAATATCAAGAGAGCTCCTCCCTAAAAGATGTTATAGTTCCAGCAGAAGACTTTGGTTCAGATAGTGGAAGATTTCAGAAATAGTATAAGCAAATGTGTTGATTTGCAGACATCACAATGTTTTCTGCCTTGGTTTCTTGAGTGTCTTAAGGGGGTATCAAGTCTCACACTTTCTGTGGTGAATGCTGTTACTCTCACTTATGTTAACCTACCACACACTGATATTCCACTTCCAGTATCAAGGCACGACAACCTTTTACTCAGCATATATATCTTGCAAAGATATCGTGCTGTGTTGCATTTAGGAAACCTTTCCTAGCACATCTACCACTCTAAGAAAAGCCCTACTAAATGACACATTACCCTTCAGCAGCTGTTTTGGCTGAGAAATGACCAGCTTAGGCTGTTGCCCATGCAGTCCAACAAGTACGATTTCTGACAACAGAGTTCAGAGTTTTAAATCACAGAAAAAACAGAGAAAGGGAGAGGGAAACATCTCAGCAGGCAAGGAGGAAGCAGGAGAGAGAGAGAGAGAGAGAGAGAGAGAAAAGAAAGAATGAGAAAATAAAGATCAGCACAGAAGGCTGTCAAAGACAATTTCAGATAAATGCAATCTGGAAAGGAAGGGATAGCACTTCACCAGCATCATAATTGGTCATTGCTATAAGCATAGTCACCTTGTTTTGGAAGCAGTGTAAAATACTATCTATTTTTACAAAGCAAGATTTTCAAGCGTAAATTATTTGGCCAGTTTGCACAGAGTATTTTTTATATTGCTGCTTTAACAGAAAAACTGTAGTCAAAATGGCAAATTCTTCTAAAAGACATAACAAACTTACATGTGTAATAACAAAGTACTTTCTAATTAACGTCATTGTTTTCATTAAACTTCATATGAAGATCATAATTCAGTGGTGAATTACATATAATTACCAGGCCATAATGAATGTAACTGAAAAGTCAGCAATCTGGAAAAACTGATTTGAAGACTGACTTTAAACATTAGGATTTGTTTCCTTCTAGAAAAATTTCTTATTTGTAATCCAATTCCCTGATATCAATACTTACACAGGTGCATACCTGTAAAGTTGTAATATTTGTTTTCTTTTTGGTAAACTCAAAGAAAAGAACAAGAATGAAAAAAATCTGTCTAGTAATGTATCATAAAAGAAAATTTCTTGCCATTAATAATTAGTATTTTCCATTTCAAATAGAACTTCAGTTTATCTCTAGTCTGTTAATATTAATAGTTACGGAATATTATTCTTTCTTGAAGTTTAGTCAAGTTACTCCATTTGCACTAATAAAATGGTACAGAAGAGTGACAGCACGATATCTTTCCATTACATTTTTGAAGACACCAATGTGTAACATGGACTGTTCACTTACACAGACTGATAAAGATTAAGCTTCATTCAAACAAAAATGTTCTTTTGCACATAAATGCAGCAAAAAGCATAAATGTGTCTGATGCAGATTAAAGTAGCAAAACCCTACTACTTGATTCTGTAATTAAGTGATAAAATAAAATGTTGATATGCACGGTGGAATATACTCAAACAAATGATAAAAAATATACTAAACAATCATTCTATTACTGTCCTTTGGAGAACTGCTTTAATAGTTTATTAATATGTCAGCCACTGGAAACCAACAGATTACTACAGTCAAGCAGAAGAGGGAGTTCGTGTTTATTACCACTTCCTGAAAGAGGGTGCAGTACTTGAAGTTTCACTGGGAAAAGGGAACATGAAAAGACAGTTTCTAAACCAGTTCTATCTTTTTAAAAGTGTTACTGGCCATTTAAGTTTGTCTGGACCTGTTCATCCTAGACATAATTCCTCCAGCATTTCAAAACACTATAAGGTTGCCTTTTTTAAGTCCCCATATCCAGATGTGTTGTTTACTCCATCCTGTTGTAGAAAGCAGCAGCATATGACTTTTGCCTGACCACCGAATAATCTAAATTTCCCTTCTCTATTTTTTTTCAATTTTACAAAATTGAGGGGGAAAGGACAGTGAAACAGAACTTCTTCCAAATTCAAAAGAGGGAACATGGATCATCCAGTCTATTTGGGTGGTTGCTTCTACAACCAGTCTGAGGAGGTATAAAGTAAGACTTGTCCTAAACTACATTCTTCTAAAGACAGGAAAAGAAAAAAAAATGTCTCTGGGAAAAAGAACTATTTCTGCAAAATTAATGTAGACAAGGAACCAGCAGAAATTACTTTACCTGAAGTATAGTGAAAAAGACATCCATTTGGGTACAAAAACTTGTGACATTAATGAAACACGAAAGAAAGCAGTTAATACATGCACAATTTATCAAGCGACATAATAAGGTGGGTTCTTTCCCAAGATGTTATCCAGCAATTATCAGTTTTCAGAAACATGAGTCTAAATTCTGCAAAGAATGAGGCTCTTTCTCAAACCTCTGAGGTAGGAAGGAAGCCTCCTTCCCACTCTGCCACTGAAATCAGGCCTCTGCACTGGGAAGTAAAGAGACATGCATTGCTCAAAGATGAAACACAAAGCACTCAATCATATAGTGCAGAGAAGAAGAAAACAGAACAGTTCATGTTCCCTTCCAAAGCCATAGGCACTGGCACTACTGTGCTGAGGTGAGTGGAGGTGTATTTTTCAGAAAATAATTTGACAGTTGATGACTCAGATTGACTTTGTCAATATCAGCTCAAGTGCTGCGTTTTTCATCTCCCACAAGCTTTACTCAACATCATGCATTTATTAAGCACAGACCACAGACTGCAACAGGCACATCTCAGTGGAAAACATCCAATGAATTTCATTTTTATGATTTAATGATACTCCAGCAAAATCCAACCTGAGCACTGAAAATTCTGAGGGCATGTAACAGAGGGAAAGGAAAAGGATCAGGATCCCCTCCCCTCCCCTAATAACAAATTTTGCTAATCCTCTTCCTGTGAGGAACTTCTTGTTATTTCAAAACACGTCTTACTGCTATGTCTCATGGTTTCCTACAATATCAATTTTGATGATTTGGAAATCATGTAGCAAAGGTACCTGTTTTCCTTTTTTATTAATTTGTCTGTTCTTCAAAGAATACATAGTTGTCCTTCTACAGAAAAGTCTGAGGAAGTGGCTTTCAAGGAAATTTTTTTTAAAAGGCTGAGTAAAACTCTGTTGTGTCAGAAATCTTTGAATCCAGTATCTTTACAATTCACTACAAATAAAAATAGCTTCTGGAATATTTTCCTTGTTTGTGGAGATGGTATAATGGTCGGCACGTTTGTCAGTGTACAATATAGCTTTCTTCTAAAAATTTGTCATTTGTTTTTTTTGCACCAACTTATCAGAATGACCTTCTCCAGAGATATTTAATTTTAAATAATACAGGACAACAAGTTATTTACTTGGTTTGAATGGCTCACATTGGTCATTACCATCGCTGTTCTTGTGTTCCATCTGCTCAGAAGGGAGATAGTATTAAACAAATTTGATACAAAGGAGAAGTAAAATTTTGTTCCCTATTTACCATTTTCCCTCACACACAAATAAGGCAGTCTAGGTTTGCTTCTTATTCTATGGATCTTATTTCACTAAAAATTCCATATCTAGATTGTTTCATTACTTTCTCCCAATTAGTCTGGATATAGATAATAATTGAGAAACCCCCGTGCTCTATTCTACCTCTATTCTACCCAAGATACTAAAGTAGAATTCACAGAGGACATAAGGAAAGAACGTGAAGTGTAGGATGTAACAATGATTCTTATGCTGTAATCTAATGTGGCCTAATAGCTGTGGGTACCAATCCCAAGGGAGGAAACACAGAAAACGGAGTTGTTAATAAGTAACAATTAAATAATAACATATTCTCTGTTTCGTTTACCATATACATATAATGACAATTATTATAATTATATCCTCTGCTAATAAAACTGGGACAGTTCAGAGTTCATGTCTACACCTATGTCTAAGAACTGAACACAACCACATCATACCCCTGGGAAATGCGAGAAAATGTCACTTTCCTTCCCTCAGTTCAAACTTGAGACACTAGAATCCACCCTTTGCACATAACTCATTCTCATGTAACTTGGCTGGCAAAACATGAGCCTGCACTGTCTCCCACCCTTGTCCAGTGAGAAAGACGCAAAGCTGACTGTTCCAGTGCAAACACAGTCATTCCTTGTCTTACCTTTCAAGAAGTAGATCTAAGCACCACCTGGGGAATGCGCACACTCAGAAAAAGCGTTACCACACCCAGACATGCAAAGGAGTGAGGAGGAGGGGCACACAGCACCATCTGACCACATTAGTAAGTGCTCCCAAGTATTGGATCAATTGTCAGTGAACAAGCACCCTCCTGGTCCAAAACTCTGTAACACAGTGGTCCAGCTCTCTGATTATTCGTTCTCTCACAGTCCTTGTCAATCCCAGACAAGGTTTTAAATATATCAGTCTCTGCAGAACAGAAAGAGTTAAATCTTCATCTTACCACTCAGCTATCTTCCTGTGGTGCAATAAAATGAAAAAATTGAACAAGAGACATCATCCTGTTTCAGGTCAGAAAAAGTCAAATCCTCTGATTTCACAGTGTCAGTGTGTTGTGCTAGAATGCACTCTTTTGACCATAAGGTAATATATTAACTCATTAATACTATTCCAAAAAATGGACTTTCTCTGTTGTTTTTTAAAATTTTCCATTTCCAAGATCTAGTATATAGAGTTATCAACAAATGAAGAATTTTATTATTTAAATAGAAGACTATATATAAAAAATAAACAATTTACCAGTTAAGTAGTCATGTATCCGTTAGGTAAATATTTAAACAGATAGGGCATCTCAGAAGACCAGGAACAGAGGGCCCTTGAGTACTCAAACACTGACTCCATTTACAGAGATCAGAGAACTAATTCCTGGAGCTTGCTGAAGACAAGATCTTTAAAATCTGTTCCTGAGGTTGGGTTATCCAAATTTTGATGACTCCAAATCATTACCCAGTAGAAGATTAGATCTATTGAGCCAGTTAAATTTTAATTAAAGAAACTAAATTAAAATGAGAGATCTGGATTCTCAGTATAATTACAATCAGCCGTGCTTAAGAAAGATGCAGTCAAACTAGAATTGTTGCAGAGCATGGTCACTAGGACAATGAGGGAAAAGGAGATTTGTTTAGCCTAGCCTAACAGAGGCTATAAAGATATGCATTAGCAGAACAAAGGGAAAACAAATGAGTATAAAGTGATCGTGACTAAATTCAGGGCAGAAAAAAAAAACCCTATCATGTAGAGTGCTATAGCAAAAAACTGTAGAGTTAATTAAATATATCACGTGGTAGATTGCAATAGCAGGAACTCTTGAATTAATTTACCTGCATCCAGAGACAATTCTTTGTCTTATTTTTCCTAAAGGTGATATCCACCTGGCAGTCAACAGTAACTCCTAAACCTGCAAATCTACAGCAACTAGATCATTCGGATGAAGGACTTTTAGGTCTTACACACTCAGAATTTTTCTGTGTTCACAGGACTAGGAAATATATTCAAAATAATTTTTTATGAGGTGATGTTGTATTGTTCCTGAATTGTCTTTGGAATGTTTTGTTTAGATGAGTTCATGCAACCCTGAGGTTGAGGTAAATTCCTTGGACAAAAGAAGCAGTCATGGGGAGTCTTGTAAAAATCATGGGAGGAAATAATTTAGTTAAGCCTAATTTAGTTTCTACTTCAAAACTCTTAAGTTTGCACTTTCTTTATGACTCCTCTGCTACTTAAATATATGGTGTGTTACTATAAATGTGACAGCATTTCAAAAACGTTCATTTATGGCTGACTGCTTTAGTAGCTTAGCAAAAGTCAAGTGGATTATTTTTTGCAATACGTTCCCTCCTATTAAGCCTTCTGTCCCAGCCTGACAAGAACCAAGACAGTCCCAGAAGAGTGCTCTCTAAACAGTAGTTTGGAGAAGCCACTAAATGTTACTTTGCTTGTTTTTATTAGCCATCTTCACTAGCTAACAGCATTGGCAAGGAACTTGGTTTTTTTGGTCTTGGCTGCAATTCTGTGACAAGCATTTCCAATCTAGAGCATTAATTTTTGACCTGTTAAACCAGAAGGATTCCTCTGGTGGCAAAAGAGAAAATTCAGCCTGACATCTATGAAGTTTCATTTAGTTCTGTCCTAAATGTTGTCCAGACAGAATGCAGGAAGGTCAAGAGAAATCCGGAAAGCAGTGTATTTTTTCCTCGCTTGAAATCTGTATTGTGAGTTCAACAGGCAGCAATAAACTTTCCTCTGTGCTCTGGTTTTAATCAAGCGTCATCAGCGATCCTAGTTTAGGAGGCAGTCTGGGGTGTAACTGGCTGCTTTTGAGGAATGAATGTATCACCTGTGGACCTCAGCTCTAGGCTTCAGGGCATTACTGATGAAGACAGCTGTAACACTGAGGTTTGCTAGCTGCTTTTTTATCACCCTTACAGATATCAGAGAGTTTGCTAAGATATCACAGCCCCAGGTGCAGGCTGACCTACAAGAGCTGTATCAGTTTAGCTTTTCCCATAACAACTTTTTTGCTTCTATCAACTTCCTTTGAAATTGGTAGCAGAAATTTTGAAATCACACAATAAATTTTTAGAACTGAAAGCAAAACTGTCTCAGTCTCCAATTAGGCTAATAGTCGCAAAGAATTAATCCATCAACCAAACAGTGAAGAAACGCCAAAAACCAGTCTCCTAGAAAGACTTCTGTTAGCCAGATGCCCTCCACAAGATTTAGGGACAGTTATCTAGTCTCTTTCCAATTGTGTAATGTTTTCGCGCCTTGGAATCTCCCTCTCAGTTTGGTGCCACTTACTGTTACAGTGAGTTAGTACTTCTCATTAACTCCATGTTGATTGATACAAGCTTTTAACAACCCATCACAGGATACAATTTATTTTTACAAGAATTATTAAAGAAATACATGAAGTAGTAAACAGAAGAGTAGCCATCTTATTCTTGGATGATTTTCACGGCCAAATGCAAGATGAGGTATGATAAAAAATTCCTCAGTAAATGAGGAACCGGGATTTTTCATTCTCCTTAGTGAATATTTTAGAAACTGCAGCATGTGCTAAAATTTCCAGGTCTATTGCTGCAGAAAATAGAGCATAAAATAGAAAATAACCTTAAAAATTGCCTATGACATGACATAGTTCTTCTATCTCACCCTGAGTCAGCACATGTAGGTCCACTGCAAGTAATCAGATTTTGGGAGGCGTTCCATATCCACGCATGTCTGTGAATAACATTCTAAATTCTGACTTTGTAATTATTACCTTCTACTTACATCTTTCATCAATTCAGTCTTAAGACACTGTTAATATAGTTAACATGTTATAAGACATTAATAGATCTTTTATTATCAATTATATTTCAGGATTGCTTTCCATATAAATACCCTATGGTTAAGTGTATGTCATCTCATTGATTCTACTCTAACGTACCCAACACAATAGTTAAAAAACAGTTAATAACTCACTCATATAACGTTATAGGTACATTTGGTACCTTCCTCTCCTCTGAGTATAGACACATCAGCTCATTAAACACTAGTGTAAGAACACTAGCTGAGCCCTTCCTTTTAACAAACTACCAGTGTGAAACTAGAGGCTAAGCCCTTCTCTTTTAATGATTCAGTAGTACTGCCTTTATAATCATAGGAGGCTGGAAAGAGATGGAAGGAGTGCACACAGTGTTTCAATGAGCATTTATAGCTACAGAAGTAGCTATAATAGTAGTACATGATTACTCCATAAAATCATTTAGAATCTGTATAGCACTACAAATATAACAGCAAACTAGTATAACTGGTAAACATGAATATATTAAATAGTATGATATATATGTACAAACATATATCTTGGAAGTCAGACTCTAATGTGGAACCATTAGAGGTCAGGTAGACATATGTTTCCACAGAGAATATGATAGTATTTCCTATGGTTGCCTTAATGAGTAAAATCAGTCATTATTTTTCTCCTAGTCCAATTGCATACTAACTGTAAATTGTTTCATGACTTTAATGGATTAATTCTCCTGAAGCTTTAAAAGGGTAAAAAGGCTTTATCTTCACCCAGAGTTGAACCTGCATCATCTACAAGGCCTTCTACACTTACTGTAGTAAATTTAACCTTCCAGGTATCGACATAGAAGTCCCCTCTTTCCAGGTTTATCCATGAGCAGAAGGAAAAACAGAAGAAGAGCTAAACAGAGAGTGAAACACCTCTCCCTTAGATATTCCCTGGTGGAATTCTCCACACAAAACACGGATCAAGACACAGAGCCCCTCCTCTATCTACAAAAACACACAAAAATACTAGTTACTGCAGCAACGGTTACTTTATACTGTCCTCTGTAGGCACAGATGACTCTCCATGAGCCTGTGCTCTCCTCTGTTTTACTTGCTCAAGTTTTCTCTTTTCCATTTTCTTCCCTTAAATCTGATTTTCTTACTAGTGTGGTGAGGTGGAACTGCTTGATCTCACCACAGCTCAGTAACCCTGTGTTTACAAGTAGCGTGTCTGCCTAACTGTTCACATGGCGCCACTGAGAGATATGAGAAACATTTCAGCAGAAATATTCGTCATAGAAATTTAATAGTGCCCATCTGACTCTTGGCTGATTTTCATCACCAAAGGCAAGATAAGAAGTAATAACTAATTCTACAGTAGATGAGGATTTAAGGTTTCTCATCTTTTCTTTGCTGAATATTTAGATAAAATGTGTTTTATACCTGCCAAGAAAATTATAGCACATACCACAATTTGCAGTTCCATTACCCAAGATAAATTAGTACAGTATGACAAAGTGATTCAACAAACTTGCTCTGTTATTATTACCTGTTTCAGAACTCCCAAATAAAATCAGTCAGCTGCAGTATATGCTGTGTCTCCCAGAGCTCCATCAATTCTCTTGGAACCTTAAACACATTTAAGTGCTAGAAAGCAAAAGTTTATACTAATGCTGCTAAATATCATACCAAATAAGTAAGTTGTCTAAAAAAGAGGTAAAACGCTTACCTTAGGAACTTCCCTATACTAGTAATTTGGTAATATTAGTATTTAATAAGACACACATGCTCAAGAGCTATAAAACTACTTTAAAAATGACAATCCACAAAATGGCATTATTTGCATTTTAAACTGAGGAAACTGAGGAATACCAATGCTATTAGACCAAACATAGCAGGTGAGCCAAATATAAGTAATAAAAGAACAGAAATTGCGACACAGATTCATTTAACAGCCATTAACTGGGTCAAGCTAAGAGCAGAGTCACACCACATTTACTTCATCGAGACAGAGAGCAGCCTAGTAAATACAATTTTACCATTATTGACAAAATACCTCAGGCTTTTTATTGCACTTACAGTGCTGGGTTTGAGGATTTGCCAGGGCTTATCTTGGCATAGCTTAGCCATCGTATCAGTTGCCTAGGAGTGAGGTACATATTGTCAAAATTCACTTTGGCTTAGTTTTAAGTCATAGTAACAAGGAGTTGTTCTGTGTGACCTGAACAATCTAGGATTCTAGAGCAAAAGCTGGAGGGATGAACTGAGCTCCCACTGGTAGCTCCCAGCTACCAGTGACAATTGTCAACAAGCGATCATTACACAAATGCAGCCTCACAAATCATAGAATCATAGAATCATAAGGTTAGAAGAGACTTCTGAGACCATCGAGTCCAACCGTGCCTGTCTCCTTACTAAACCATATCCCTAAGAAACTCATCAACCTGTCTTTTAAACACCTCCAGGGATGGAGACTCCACCACCTCCCTGGGCAATCTGTTGCAAACCCCGACCACTCTCTCAATGAAGAAATTCTTCCTAATGTCCAGTCTAAACCTGCCCTGGCGCAACTTGCGGCCGTTCCCTCTCGTACTGTTGCTCGTCAGTTGCGAGAAGAGAGCAGCACCCACCCCGTCACAACCTCCTTTCAGGTAGTTGTAAACAGTGAGAGGTCTCCCCTCAGCCTCTTCTTCTCTAAGCTAAACAACCCCAGTTCCCTCAGTCTCTCCTTGTAGGGCTTATTCTCCAGCCCCCTCACCAGTCTCATTGCCCTTCTTTGCACACACTCCAGCAGCTCAATGTCTTTCTCGTAGTGAGGGGCCCAAAACTGAACACAGTACTCAAGGTGTGGCCTCACCAGCGCTGAGTACAGCGACACAATCACCTCCCTGGTCCTGCTGGCCATGCTGTTTCTGATACAGGCCAAATAAAGCAACACAAATTGTAAAAAAAAGAAACAAAAAAGAAAAATTGAATAGTCTGGTAACAATTAAAATAAGCAACATATAAGAAGTCTGTGTGAAGAAAACATATAAAAATAAATACAAGCAGATGCAGGATTGAGGAAGAATGACATATTATGAATATCTGACAAAGGACCTCAGGAGTCTGATGTCTTATTACAGGCTTCCCTTCTCCACTCTTCTTCAGAAGTACTGAAGGTTCAGCCTCAGACCCGGAGCGGCATTGAAAGGGTGAACAAATCACTAATGAAGAAGAGGGAGATATTAGGAAAGCTTAGTATAAAAATGTTAAGAATACTGTTGATGAAGATTCTCTGTGGTAGTTTGGATTATTAGACTGTTAAAACATTAACTGGGCTAGTAATAAATTCTTTGCTGCATATATATGATGTCAATCCCTTTTGCTCATAAACAGACATTGCGCATAGTGAGATAGAGAGCCTATAGGATGGTCAGATCCTAAGGCACATGAACTGCCATAAGCTATATGGTTCCCTCTTAACCCCTCAATTCCATTCCCAGAGTGAAGTACTGCGAGTTCTTCAGGAGCTCATACATTCCTTGCCAGCAATAATACCCCTATTTACAGACTCAGTTATGAATTCCCATTCTGGATTTAGAGGAAATGACACTGCCTTCAACTTCTAATTATTATGGTACATTTGAATGAAAAATTAATTTTCTAATATGAATTATCTATAAATAATATCCATTTTCAGAATTAGAAACTGAACTCTTGCTCAGTTTCAAAGATAATAATTGTGAATTGCAAATTACACTTTTTCACAGAAGATATTTCATCCTTCCTGATAATGTCCCTATTGCTTTCAGTCTTAAAATATATGGCATTGTTGCAGACTGCCCTCTCTGGAATGGTTGCATTTCAATAAGAGGAGAAATAATATTCTTCCTAATACATATGCCAAAGAAAACCTACTATGTAAATAGAAAGTCACTTTTATTGTTAGTCTTTGTTGAGATGATTTTTCATAATGTCAAGTTAGCACTTTTCAGCTGACTATCACATTGTAGAATATCCTCTTTCTCTTTTATGTTTCGTACTAAAAAATAACAACCATGGCAGATTAATCCTGTGTGAGTGTGATGCTCCAGCCCCACATGCTGAAAAACAACATGCCCCATATTTTTCAAAACTATGGTTCCTGCAACTGTAGCTTTCATTTCTTTAGAATTCATGATTTCTCAGTAAGCAAAAGTAAGAATAAGAAATTATTTACCCAATACTGAGTTTGGTTTAGGTTCATTGTCAATAAAGTCCTGGGCAAGGGAAAAATGGGAAGAATTATTTTGGGGATTGCAAGCACACCAATTCCAAAATGGAAGTGCAGTAAAACTAATTCAGGCTCACAGGGAACTCCGACTTTTTTGAAATAAAAGGATTGTCTACAAAGTATAAAGAGGAAAAAAATGTGTAGGGTGTTTACAAAAGTAGTATAGATGCACAAACAGACAGAACCAGGAATGAACCAGTGTAAATGTGTAAAATAAAACAACGGATAATAAGATAGTAAAGGATAGTTTAAAAAAAAGGAAATTAAAAAAAAAGAAAGAACAATACATGAAAATATTAAGGGCATGACAAAGCAAAGTAAAATGTCTTGAGTTTTATGTAGCTATTAACAGATGACATAGCAAAGGCAGAAATGTCCCAGGGTTTTTCACTTCCTTTTTCACATAAAGTTTAATACTGATCAGATGCCTTTCAGAATTGACATTAACAACAAAGGGATGTGAGCACAAGCCAGAATAGAATAAGAACACATCAGAGAATACTTAGGTATTCAAGAAAGATATGTATATTTAAGTCACAAGGCTTGAGAATATTTATTGTAAAGTAAAGAATTCTTTGAATTGTTATTGATTATCCTCTATACTTCAGTGAGAATAGATGAAACACGAAAGGGATGGAGAAGGAAAAATTTTGATCTTAACTTTAAGAAATGGAAAAATAAACACCTGGGGAATTAAAGACCAGTAAATATAACTTTGTAATGCAGAACAATACAGAAGAAAATTATTAAATAATCAATTTATAAGCTCTTAAAAGCAATGAAGTAACATTAAGAATCTATCCATTTCTTGAGACAAAACCTTTCCAATGATTAATCTGTTTGCCTTTTCTGGCTGTCTCTCCCCCAGTAAACAGAGAAGAAGCACAAGCTGAGCTGTGTATGGAACTGGGGAACATTTCTGGCATTGTTGTTCTCAGGAGAAAAAGGAAGAGGGAATGATCTGCCATGACGTCATCCCAGCTACTGAAAGAGTTAATGAGAATGATCAGTGTCTTTGATTCTGCCTGAACACAAATGCATAACAGATAAAAGAACCATCTTTAAGTCAATTATCACTGGAAGATCCTATTAGATGGGGATGACACCATACTGCACTACATATTCTAGTCAGTGTCTTCATGAGCAACGTGCATTTTGGAAAAGTTCTTTATATCATTTGTGCATAATTGATCTGGGAGAGGCTGCAAGAACTTTGGAGAGTAAGTTCAGAATTCAAAAAAATCTTGATAAATTGGTGAAATGGGATGACACCTCTACAGCAGAACTCAGTAGCAACGCCTGTGAGTTACTACAGGAGATTCAATTGTACACATTTAATATCAGGGAAAGCGAGTGACTAGGCAGCTACACTGAAAAAAAAAGGGTCTGGGCTATATAAGAGCTGAAAAGTGGATGGAAGTCAACAGTGTGCAGTTGTTGCAAATAAAGTAAATATTTTGGGATGTTTTTGTAGGAGTATGGCATGTAAGAAACAGAAGGCGACAATCCTGCTATACAAGGCACTAGAGTGGCATCCACTGGATTCCTGTTTCAGCAACATACTTTTAGAAAGATGTAAATAAGTCAAAGAAAAAGCAGAAGACTGAAAGAATAATTAAATGGTTTAGAGAACACAAACTGTAACAAGAGGCTGAAAGAACAGGCTATTTTTAGGTTGGAAAAGTCAAAAAGGAAGGCAAGGTTCAGTCCATCATTTCTACTCCATGGTTTGTCACAATCTTGATGACTCAAATGACTCCTCCTGAGTATTTTTATTTTCCTTGCCAGTTGGGAAAAAAAATAAAATAAAAATAGTAATAATAATCATCATCATCATCATCCAGACTAATTTTTTTTCATATTAGCTGCAGACCAATAACTGGGTGAATTCAAATTGAGACAGCTTATTTACTTCTACAAACCAATTGTCCCATCTTTAGATGTCCCCACCTAAATCCAGATTTCTTTCAGCTTTTCATTATAGTACTGTGCCTGTAGTATGTAAATTAATATGCCTTTAAAAAAGCATAAGTAGACATTGCCAACTACATTTAGCTCAATGCAAGATTTATTAATTGGGACATTTTGAGTGTATACTCAATTATGAGTAGAAACTGATTTGCTTTTTTTGGACCAGCTACTTAATAATATCATAATCCTTAAAATATGTAAGATATAGGTAAAAATACTGCCTGTTATCAGGAAACCATTATAAATCAGCTCAAAAATCATATCAATTGAAATTACATTTCTCAGCTGATTTCGACTTCTTTTATACTACCTTCCTCCCATAGCAGCATAAATAAATTATGTGTTTTCACAGAAGGAACTTAGCTAATTTGTGACTGAGCACAACAAAGTTCCTTACAAGACATGAGGTACATGGTAATAACCCTTACTTCTCAACTGGCTTAATAAGTCAAGAGTTTCAACCAGAAGAGTATTGACCCTTCCTTACCCTGGAAGATGAACTGGAGGAATGGAATCATGTTGTGCTGTTCTGTATGCTATAAACTTGATGTAGCATTGAAACCTTAACTTAAGCAGACAGAACGTCAAAAGAAACCTTCAGCTTCTTTTTCAGGTAAGAATCAAATAAATGTTATAAAATTTACAGACCAAGCCCCATGACACATGAACAAGCTACAAAACTGACTGTTCAGTCAGATTATGGTGTTTCTCTTCAGAAATGTTAGGGTAAACTTGTATTTCCTCTTCCTTTTTTTTTTTCTTTGCTAGAGGGAGTGTTGAGATTTCACAACATACTGGAGACCAAGCTTTCTACCTTCCTGACATCTGACTAGCATAGAATGACAGGGTTAGAGTTAGGGCCATTAGGGTAAAGGTTAAGGTGCCATTAGGGTTTGGGTTAGGGTTGGGGTTTACAATTAGGGTTTAGTCTTATGTTACTATAAAGATTAGGGTTAGGGTTTGGGTTAGGGTTATTACTGAGGCTTAGGCTTAGGGTTAGAGTTTAGGATAGGGTTATGGTTTGGGATTAGAGTTAGGGTCATGAGGGTTAAGGTTAGGCTGCCATTAGGGTTAGGGTAAGATTTACGGCCATTAAGGTTAGTTATGGTTATGTCCATTAGGATTAGGGTTAGAGTTAGAGTTAGGACCAGTAAGGTTATTGTTAGGCTTAGTGTTAGGACCATTAGGGTGATGATTAGGGAAAGGGTTAGGGTTTGGGTTAATCAGGGAGGTGAGGCTGCTGGAGCTCCACAGCCTGAGTCCAGTTGGTAGTGAGGTTAGCATGGACACGCAGTATACACACACATAGCATGTGTTTGTATCTTATACACACAGATATTTTCAGCTGGCCATGCGGACAAAATGCACAGCACTCACACAAACACGGGAAGTATAAGTGGCCTCATCCTGCTCCCTTTACTGGCTGAGGAGATTAGAAGGTAACTAGTGAGACTGTCTTTATATATCTCTCTATTTGTATAGGAGTATATATATACATGTGTGTGTGGTCAGTTTTTGCAGATGTATATATAGAGAGAAAGACATGCATGTGCACAGTGGACACCTCCATGTGGGCTCAGACACCGCTTCTGACCAGTAATTTGCCCCTGGATCCCCCATTCTTCCCAGCTGCTGGCACCTGGGGACAGGTGAACGCCTGAGGCCACAGTCCAGCTCCACCTGCTGAAACATACCCATTCACACAGCCACACATACACACACGCCATGTATCCCATAGTCCCCAGCAGCCAGCCCTGCTGTGGTATCACCGTCTGTGCTCCTTTAGGTGTGCAGACCAGCTTTTATCACATAATCCAGCAACAAGAAGGCAGTCAGTGACTGGGAATCATGTTCAGAAATAGGAAGAAGTCAGTTAATTTGGCATAAAAGAAGCCCATTTGGGACTATGCAAGAAGGGGAATCTACAGAAAATCAAGGTAAATTCTGTTCTTCAATAAAAGCAGAAGAAAAGAGATGAGGATTTATGAACTTGGTTTGATTTTGAAAAAAGAGAAAACAAGTATCCCACCGACAACAGTTAGGGATTGCGTACAGGCTTCTTCACTACTGCTGTATCACCAAGCTTTCAAAACTGCAAATGCAACAATGTGCAATACCATGGACACATAATTTTTTTAATAAAAGGATGCCAAAACTTTTAGTGGTCACAAGCTTAAACTAGTGTTTGGGAACATTACTCATCCCAGCTATTTACCCAAATATTTGATTGGGATTGGTAAAACAACATAAGGAAAAAATAAAATTCTCAATCATGACCTGAAAAAAGCCTGCAGGGCTGTGATATTTATACAGTATGAGAGGTTCCCTACAGTTCGCAACAAAGAAAGCCTGCCAGATGTTTGCCAGTTTATGCATGCCTCATGCCGTAGCCCTTTGCAGTATTTTGTATGTAATGGAAGTGAATCCTGCACTAGAGGAAAGCAAACAAAAGAAAAGAGTAATAGGAATGGATGTTTTGAGCAATAAGAGAGGGAAAAGATGTCAAGTCCATTTTGTCAGAAACTTTCTCTATACTCATATTCCCTGCATAAAGGTACAATAACAAGATTTTCCAATTAGACTTCTTATGAAAATACTAGTGGAAGGTTTATTTAAAAGCTGTGCAGTCTCCATCCTTGGAGATTTTTTAAGATTAGTCTGGATGAAGCCCTGAGTAACCTGGCCTAATCTCAGAGACAACCTTGCTTTGTGTCAGAAGTTGAACTAGAGTTCTCCTGAGATTTTTTTTTTGGCCTGGATTGTCCTGTGACTCTGTGATCCTAAAAGACTTTGTACATCAGAAAGTTTATTTGCATATCTGAAAGCAGTCAAGTCAGCAGGCAGGTTCTGAATAGTTTAATACTTGTCATATCTACGGATGTTATTTGTGAAGGCTATCAATTACAATTGTGGGAAGATGTATGGCATAGAAGTTTGAGGGCTTTTTGTCTCAAGAACTTTTGAGTTCAAACCAAAGAGTCCATTGAGCCTGAAACCAAATTATCTGTGAATGTCATTTTTGTGACATCCATCAGTATAAATGTCATCAAACTCTGACACAAGAAGAGGATGAGTTTCAAGGAGGAGCCTGTCATCCTCTTTAGCTTGCAGGGATGAGGCAATAAATCTTGGACCTGGACCAATAGCTCCTCTCTTGACAATTGTCTGTGAGCTGACTCTTGAAGTACTTGCTTTTCTTGGTTGCCATAACAATGTTACTGAAAATTTCATATTTGCATCATTTTCTCCAATTCATTTTGACTTTCTGGGATGGACTTTTCGTCAGCTAAACCTACATTCCACTGTTCTAGCACCATGACGGGTATCAATGATAACCAGCAAAAAAAATATGCCTATGCCAAGGAACTTTCCATTGGTAGAAAGATGGGGAAGGTGGTATTGCCATTTTCCGTGGCATCTAGTTGGGTGTAATGGGTAGGAAGGAAAAGTTGTTTGAACTAAAGCAGAATCTATTTTAAAACATTTTAGTTAAGCCTTGTCTAAGTAACTTTATTTTCTGAAAGTGAACTGAATTTTTTCAGACAGTGTCTTTGTCTAGATGAGACAACATTTAAAATTTACGTTTATCAACAAAGTAATGGGGTACCAGTATGTAGAAAGGCCATTGCTTGGATTTATCCCCATAGAGACCGAGACCACCCTTGAGTTGGTGGAATGTCATAAGTCAATGGGATGAAAAACCTGTAGGGAATAGCAGAGAGGACAGGCAACCCAAATCAGACCAACAGAGTCTTTGGTTCCTTATCAATCATGCTCCATATAAAAGTGATGGATCATGAGGGTCAGACCCTCTTCTTCAATGGCTGGCACAGTACAGACCTCATCTGTCTTTTTGGCTTTTGATCCCAAATCCATGTGTTCCTGAATCCAGTTTGTGAATCCAGCTCCCATCTACTGCTGAGTCCAGTCCAAGACCTTTCCCTATGCCTGCCTTACATTGGCAGTGGTGATGTATAGTCACCAGTGGGTGGTTCAGTTTTGTGTATTTTTATATATTTTACTATTTTCTTATTATTTTTCTTTTATTTTTTTTTTCATTAAAGCTGTTTTAGTTTTAGTGGTTTAGTTTCCAACCTACAAGTCTGTCTCTCTCTCTCATTCCCCTTTCTGTGTGGAACAGAAATTGGGATCACAAGTGCCTACATTTAACTGTTGATCGGGACAGGAGGGAGGCTAAACCATGACAAAGTTCACAGTAATGGTGCTGAAGCAGTGCATAAAGTCAGCTGATAAATATAAACTGTAGGTGCCTCTTGGGAACGGTTTAACCAGCAATAAGAAGCAAAAATTAAAAGCTGTAAACATCTCACTGCACCTGAGTAAAGCTCAGATGTAGATAAAACTCTGCTCCTGCTGTCCCCATCTAATTTGGTTAGCTTATATCACACTGCTTGTAAATGGTTCATATTTTTATTTCGAGTTGCTTCACTTCTACCTTAAAAATTTCTGTAAATGTGAAAAAAAATGTAAAAGACACACAATAATGCAAGAATTGGGAGCAATCGGAACAATTACTGACAAAACAATGTCCCTTCCATAAATATAGCACTATGAGTATTGACAATAACAACAAGAAAACTTACTGTGTACAAGATTCTGATTTCCACTCAGGCAAGAAATTGATGCTCTTTAAAAGCAGTCATAACACTGGGGAAAATTCTCACTATGCTAAACATGCAGCAGCTGGTGGGATGCTCAAATGTCATGCTTTCTCTGTGAGGACATGAAATTATTGAAGAGTAAATACGTTAAAAGTGAAATAGAGTCAAGGAGGATTTTTGGCGTGGGAGATTTGCACTTCTTAAAGTTGTCCTGAGAACAAGGTTGTTCTTTCCATTTAAACTATGTCCATGGCTACAAAGCAGTTGACAGAGCATTTGTTACTGGTGGACATACATGTACCAAGGAAGGATAAATATACTACCTTACTTGGAATGTCATATGAAAGTTGTTTATAGACCCTTTCTTGTCTTATTAGTTGCTATCTCCAAAGCTTTCTTATAATGGTATGGAATGTCTTTATGTTTGTCTATCAAAGAGTGATTCTTATTTCCCTTCTTCCAAGGAAGTATATTATCTATTACTACATATTATAAATTACTATGCTTTTTTTTTTGCAAAGACAAATACAGAATATGGAGTTAAAAATACTAGAAGACATATATACAGAACACTAAACACTGCTGGATGTTGATCATGATTCTATTTTCTGCACTGCTTTCCAGACTTTGAATATTAATTTCCAATCAGAATCTGCGGCATGTTTTTCAAATCCTGTCAAATTAAACAATTTCACACCTCTCTAGAGGGTAATTTTTAGCTAATCTAAAATTTATATTTAATACAAGTAGATCGAATCATAGCACTTTTTGTTATTGCTCAGATGTGATACATGTCAGTATCTTTAGGTAGTATTTTTCTTAAACATAGATTACATGAGGTCACTTCATCTTGTGGACTGAGGAGATTAAATATTGAGGAGGAAAATAAATCCTTTTTGAACGTCATTTCTTATGTTTTCATGAAGGGTAAATTGTAGTGGTGATGTAACCTTAAAAATTGTTACTTGTTTGCTGAGCATTTTAAGCTAAATCTGCCTTAGTGCTTTTGCTTATACAGCTGATTACTAATAGCCCTGGTACCTGAAAATCTCTGCCAATCCACTAAAGATCTAAGAGGCATTTAGTGCTTGAAGGATAGTATCCACAGATACTATTTGTGCTTCTGTCCTACAATAAAGGGTCACCTTGAAAGTGAAGACTGAAGACTTCATGAAGACTTTATGATAAAGCTGCCAGCAAAATATGTTACTTTTGAAATACAAACACTCATCCAATAGAAATGAGTGAAAGAGTGAACAGATTTGCAAGATCCAATGTCCAGTGGGGGAAAAAAGTCCCCATGAAATGGAAACCACTTTCTGATTCAGAGCCAGACTGCAAGGAATTAGTTACTTTTGTAATGGTTATTAGCTCTATAGTAGACTTTTCTCTGGCCCAGAAAAGGTTTACTGGAACTCCACCCAGCACAGAGACAGTGAGAAAAAATACGTCTACCTAATTCTCCTAAATTTGTCTCAAAAGCGTATAACATTTATTACTCACGTTCAAATATCTCTACCGAGTCTCACTTCTGGCACAAGAATGCTTTGATTTAAATCCCAGGTTTACTAGTAATGTATAGAATTGTACAAAGAAAAGATACTTGATGCACAGTGGGGAAGGACTCGTCCTAGTGCGATAGGGATTTTTGTTGGTTAAGCACACTCATCAGTTGTGTGTCCCTGCTGTGAAACTGAAAGCAGGATCCATTGGAAGAGCTTTCTGTAAGTGCCCTCCAACAACCATGATAAAGAACCACCTTTCAGAAGGGCTGCATCAGCCATCATGCAGGAAAGAAACATCTGCCTCACCACAGATAGCAATTTTTCTTGTGGAGTGGGGTCCACGTACTGCAGCATTCTCCACAGCACCATCACAGCACCCAGAAAGCACCCTAGAAACAGCGCAGTCCCAGGGTAAAGGCAGGTAAGAAAACCCTGACATCCCTGTGAATGCTTACATCAATGTCACACATGGCAATTTAAATCAGTCCTTGACAGCAAATATATGTATTTTAATGGAACTACCTTAAAACCTGTTGTATTGATATAAGGTTTTTAAAGGACCATGTGTTTAATTTATTTGCATGGTGAGGGGACTGCTAATCTGCACTTAGTATATTGCATCTGATAAATTTTATGGCTTTGACTGTATAAGGGTTGATTTCTTTGTCAAAGAAAGTATCAATTTAAGCGCAAGCCTCTGATTTCTACTTCAGAGACACAGAGTTCTATTTAATTGGACTGTGTAGATTGCTTGCTGATTTTTGATACTTTAATAAAACCCCATGGCATTGCCATAGTTTCCCATTTCCTTACAATTAAGCAGAAAACAAGTTCTTAATACAAATGCAGAACTTCATTAAACTTACAAATAAAAAAAAAAAAGAATCCAGAACAATGCAGTCCAACCTGCTGATTGCTAACATATAAAAGTACTTTTTTAAATTACCAAACAATGCTTAATCTGGAAAAAAAAATAGGAAAAAAAAGTTAATTAAACTGAAGCACAGACTGTAAACAACATTTTTCAACTTCCTACAGGCAAACTGAATGGCAGTGATCTCTATATTCTTTGCTGAGCCTGTGTTTTCTCTCATGGAGCTCTTCCAGAACTGAACAAACAGGGAGTATTTGCCCCCTTCCTCCTACACTTGAGCTATGCATGCTCTAAAATATATGAATGTAGCTAGTAAATCCCGTGTCTGGATACTTACTTGTTCCCTGCATGATGGATTACCAGTATCATGTGGCACGTTCCCGAATTCATATTTTGAAACTTTGCAAGGAACTCAGAGCCAGGGAAAATCCAATCCATTTGCAATAGCTGGCATTTCATGATCATAGAATCATGGAATGATCTGGTTGGCAAAGACCTCTGAGATCATCAAGTCCAATGGTACCTGTCCCATTACTACACCATGTCCCTAAGAAATTCATGTACCCACCTGCCTTTTAAACACCTCCAGGGATGGCGACTCAACCACTACAGATGATGTACAGATAGAAAGACCACAGCAAAATCTCTCCCTGAAGTGGAAATTAACTGCATTTTTCAGCTGCAGCAAGGTTGTAAGTACATTTGGGCCATTTGGATTAGGCCATTTTTTTAGGCCAGGCAGATTAATCTGAGAGATCTAATTTTGCACTGTCATAGTGAAGGACTCCCACTTCACAGTATCACAGTATCACAGCATCACAAGGTTGGAAAAGACCTCTGATATCATCTAGTCCAACCTATGACCCAACACCAACACCTACTTATCATTTAAACCATGGCACAAAGCGCCTCATCCAATCTGTTTTTAAACACCTCCAGGGATGATGACTCCACCACCTCCCTGGGCAGCACATTTCAATGGCCAATCACCCTTTCGGTGAAAATTTTTTTCCTAATATCAAGCCTAAATCTCCCCTGAGTTCACCGCAAAGTCAGATGGAACAGTCACATGCTTGTTCAATACCTCGTGAAGACTCAACAGCCCTGCAGATGTGGGAGCACCTGGGATCTGGGAGACTAGGGGTCTACATATGCCTGACAACAAAATTTAACAGAGAGAAGGAAGGGATTAGGCGGTCTGTCTTGCATGTGGCTATGTGCATGCTTTGCATGGGTTTAAGTAGGTGCTGATAAAGGCACTATTTTCTTCCTTGTGTTGTATTGTGTATATATTTGTAACTTCAAAGTAGACGCGCTGCCTTGCTACAGCCTGGGACTGGAATCTGGACCAGAGCAGCCATCTCTGGCAGACTAGGTTGAGAAATCCTGCATGTCTTAAATTCCTCATGATAATATCTCCTAGTATTACTGGAAGCTTCAAATACAAGTTCTTCTGGAGGCCAGTTCTTCATGCATGCACCAATGTGACTTTGTGATTAGGAGAAAGCTGGAATTGATGGAAATAGTCTAGCATGAACATGAGTCACCATAAGAGGAGCACGCAATCCACATGCAAACTATCTTTTACCAGCAAGTCTGCGTGTGGCCAGAAATATTCTTCACTGATGGTGAGGCTGGTCATCTGTCCCTGTAGTGGTCAGCTCATAGTAAAGAATGTGAATGTGACCAGAAGTCCTTCCAGTTCTGCTGGTAATATAAGGACACCTTTCCCTTCTCACAGAAAAAAAACCAGTAGAGTCTAGTTTTCTAGAACCACAAATTATACGTAGCCAATTAAAGGTTTATTGCAAAGAAAATACAATTCCTCTATTAAAAACAAAACAAAACAAAACAAAAGCAGAGGAGAGAACAGCACAGAGACAGATCCCAGGGTAGATTTTAAAAAAGCAGGGTTGCCTATTATCATATTATTGATGGGAGTGCAGCATGGCATGGCACTGCAACTCCCCCATCACAGATAACAGACCCCATAACACCCACTCCTTCTCAGATCTCTGAAAAGCAAATCACCTCATGCTGCTGGGCAGACAACTGCTCCCGCTCTCACTAGCTCACTGCAAGCTGGCTCAGGCGTTGCTGCAGTCTGCTGTGTGGATGCCTCAAAGTGCACAGAGATCAGCAGACTCTGCAATATTAAAATCCTCAGCTCATACTCTTAGGCATTCACACAGCATTTTTGTTGTAACTGTGAATGAAGCGTGTTGAAATTCCAGGCTTACAAGCACCAATATTTCAACCAAACTCATTTGTGCACTTAGTGGTTGATCCACAGCCCACTAGAGACAATGGGAAGACTGCCATTAACTTCACTTCAGGCTCATAAAAAATGAGGCAGATAACTTGCATTAATGTTAATGAGAGTCATGTATATAAATCACCTAACTACTGACGGAAAAAGAAACCTTTTTCTGTTCTGCTTTTTACACAGCTTCCACAGTCTGTGATGTTCATCCTCCTCCAATACCATTGTAAAGACAAAAGGGTTTTCTACTACGTCTTTCTGGTGATTCTTCTGTCAACATGAGTCAATCTTCAATTAGACAAAATATGTTTAATCATACAGTCATAAAAATATATGTTTTAAAATGGAAATGAACAGGCTTAAAATTACAGCAAAATTATTTACGAGGAAAATTATTATTTCTCATTTATTGTTAAGAAAGTGTAATAGCAACTCTTATTTTTCTTTTCAACTCACTTAAAAAAAAGAAAAATTATTTTCCTAAATTTGCATTTTAACTAACAAAGAAAACTATTCCACTTTCTTTACCCCTCTGACCCCAAAACATGGGGTTTTCACTTCCTTCTATGATTGTTTCAGGTTGCCTTTACACCATGCAAAATCTTTTGCCCTACCAAGAAGACAGACACCGACATACACATGCAGAATTATAAAATAGTGTACAGCAGGTCATATTTACTTTAGCTTACCTTTCATATTTACACAGTGGGTATGTCCTGGGTAGGAAAGACAATATTAAACCACATGGTATATGACTAATTCTGGTCTAGTCTATTAGTCTCTATCGGGCTATTGTTAAGTTTGGCACTCTTTTTACACTCATTTCTATGCAAAAAAAAGAGCTTTCACATATTCAGTATTTTCTAACTTTTCCTATCTGCATAAATACATATGTAAAATTTTAAAATAAATATAAATTCTCTCTTTTTTTAACTAGAAGGTTAAAATATAATATGGCACTAAACTCACTATTATTTCAATTTGAGAGGAATTTTAATAGCATTCCAGAAGCTGCATGATAGGTGGTCAAGATATAGTGCAGGAAAAATGAGCTAACATTAACGTCACCAGCAGGAACTATTAGGATTCTAGAAAGCACTGCAAATGGATTTTTAGTTTTCAAGGCTAGACTGTAGCTGCTTTGCACCACCAGGTTTAGCCTTTCTTTGGCTACTTATCCTTAACTCCTTAATGGGGCACATTAATTACAGCCCTTCATATGTCCCATTCTTTCAGGTCCCTGTGTCTAGAAATGTTGCCACTCAAATAGCAAAGTGCAAGCTTTCCATCATTCTAATAGTTAAATAATGGCAAGGCTATGCAATTGAAACAGCATGAAAAGTCACCTTGACGATTTTCTGACTCGTAAAAAGTAGCTTAAGGCATCCCAGTTCTTTATTGTGAATGAGACAACTGAGTTTATGACTATTCGAGATATTTCAATGATTTCCAAGTGTGACACAAAATAAGAAATGCTATTTTGGAATTGCTGCAGACGATCCAATGCAGCAAATATAAAGACAGTATTTCCAAAGAACATTTTTTACTATATTGTCCAAAAATAATGTGGTAAAGTTTTTTGAACAGCTGGCACAGGCAGTTAGTATGAAATTTAAACCTGAGCAGAAGTCTGTAAGATGCTTCAGTCACTAGCAAAAAGTTCTCAGGAAGTTCTAGTTTCAGGATTTAAAAAGCACAGGCATAGAATAGAGACCTTGAATCAAGGCTTTGAGAGGAAAAGTTTTATGTTAATGTTTTTCATAAATGTCTTTTGGTATATATTTCATGACAGGACTAAGAGCAGGACTGCATTTCATATATTTCTTTGTTGGAGGTGGGAATGGGACCATATAATTCCCACATTTATATAGCAGTATGATATCTGGTGAAACTGTAAAGGAGATCCAAGTTTTTTGCCACCTGCATTTTGTTCTTACCCAAGTGTTTGACGTTTCAGATATCCTTTCATCTAGGTGTACAAATTAACTGCAGTTTAATTTTCTAAATTATGTAGCTAGAATACTTAAGACCAGATTTATGCAGAGGATAACTTCACTAAAGACAACGGAGCTAACCTGCCTTTTACTTTCTTTTGTGTTTCCTTTCAGAACTGCTGATTGCAGAAATTGATTAGTTTAAGGTCCTTATGTTACATGCTTTAACAAAATGTGAGGTAAGATCCAAGCTGTATGGACTTGGGCAATAAACACATCATTAACTGAAGTCCAGTCAGCAGTCTTCTGGTATGTTTCCCTCCAAAGACATAAAAATATGGAAAATACTTGCTATTGTCCTCATCCATTAGGAACACCAGGTAAAGCCCTGAATTTGAGATATCCCGGATACTTCATTGCACACATCAATGCTTAAGGATCCATCTTTCAAGTAGCTATTAATCTTTAATATTAATATTACTACTACATAAATTTCTGTTATAATCAAATTTGAATCAAAGCAGGGGGTTGTATATTCTGAATGATGGAATGCAATCTTACACATAGGAGCTATAACTTCCTTTCAGAGCACGGTACAGCTCTTTTCCTCAGAGAGATAAACTCAGTACGTCTTCAAGGCTTTTTTACTACTTTGTCATCTAGTCTCCATTGCAACCCAAAAAAGCATTTGCCTGCAGTGACTAGAAAGTCACTAACCAGTGGCACTATTTTGAAAGGTATCACCAGTAGCTGACAGAGAGGCTAATACATACATAACACAAATGAAGAAATTGTAATAGGCTAAACAAATAAGAAGCTGTAAAATACATCTTTTAAGTGTATAGTTCAGACTGGTGCAAAATAATAAATTTTAAACTTTCACGTAATAATAAATATTTATCCTGTAGCTGTCAGAGGAAAACAAAAGACATAGAACAATCAGAGTTGTCAGTATTGTTAGTATAAGACAAAAAGTATGTATAGTGATCCATATTTACCTCCTGCTGAGGCTTGTCAGAGCAACTATTCTGCTCTGAAAGGTGCAGAGCAAGTGGTACAGCTTACAAGAACAGTGTAGTAACATAGTGCAATTTCAGTAACACTGGAGAAGGGTTGGATCTGAATTTCTGGACAACCTCTCTCAAGACATAACACCAAATGTTTAGACAGGGATATTTGCTAGCAAATAAACACATAGCTCTACCATAAATGCTACCTAAGTGTGCATTATGTAACTCCTTTTCAAAAGGCAATAACCTGGATGGAAACATCCTATGGATATACCTGACATTTCCAAGGCCTGCAGAGCCATACTGTAAGAAACGTCCACACTGTTTCTTTGTGTTCTTCCAATATTTGTTTAGGTATGACATTTAATACAGCTCCATGCAATAAGAGAAATCTTGTCAGAATTGTTTTTTTAGCAGCTGAGCAACAATGATGCCTGTAGAAGTGTTTTTATAGGTGATAGGCCATATTTCACCAGCCACTGCAGTAAAGTCATGGTGTTCCCAGACATGAGTCTATCCACCTCCCACCCGTCCACTTGGTAACTTCTGCTGGAACCCACCTCCACCACTGAGACTCTTTATGGTACCCCAAATATTCCCATTTGAAAACAGCTTCACGGTTGGTATTGAGTGAAAAATAAGAAGACAAAAAAACCATGATAAAACATGGAAGAGCCATAAGTGTAATTTAAAAAAGCATCACAAACCTCATCATAGAATATTTTTAATTAATGTATGATTAGCTTATTTTTGCTTTATTTAACTATAAGAAAAGATAAAGAATTAATCATTAATATTCAGTACTTTTTTAAATAGCTCTGCATTGGATATGTCCCCATCCATCTGTCAGCGGAGCTGGATGAAAGAAAGTTTATCATTTTTTTTGTGAAACACAAACAAGGTATTCCTAAAAGTCATTGTGTTGACACTGAAATCACAAACTCACAGTCAAAGGCTTAATTCTGTCAACAGATTTGTATGAGGGTAACTTCAACTTTTGGTCATCCCTATTACTGAAAAAATCTTACACAGCTATAGTTTATCTAAATATTTGGAAAAATAATACAGGAAATACAGAGTAGACCTCGAATTGGCAGTAAAATTCCCACTAGTATCCCTAAAGCTAGGTTTTATTCCATCATCTATAAGTGTCTCTGAATGCACTGAGATAACAACACCATAAATGCCGATTTCTTTATGAAGTGGGAAGAAAGAGTTTGAACTTTCTCCACTAAGTTTGCCTGTGCACAGAGGTCTTTTATAATATAAATTTAAATACACAATCTGTTCTACAATGTTTTCCATCATCTCTTCTCTGCATATGCTCTCCCACTAGGAATCTAATGAGTTCTACATATGAGGGATGACAAGGGAATAAGCCTGAGAAGTAATTCCAGCAATTACGGCATATGGAGGCTTTGTTTTTGAGTCGCTTTTGCCATGAACATTAGGCAGAGCATCTGGGACCAAATTCTGTCTACCTGCCCATGGACATTAGCAAAATCATCATCTTCCATTTGTAAATTCTGCTGAAGTAATCTGCCATACAGAGAGGACCATTTCATCAGGTTTATGATCAGAGAGCATATTGAAACACAGACCATTTATAGTTAGGAAAAAAATGCTTCTATTTAGACAGAATAGTTTAAGCTGAAAACCATTTTAAGAGAAAATGATAGAGACACACCATCTCTCTCTTTCTCTTTCTCCAAGAAGGACTACAAATAGCCTGTGTTCAGTTCGAGGCCACTACACTATTTTTTAAAAATCTTTTCTCATCACTACTGGAGTTTCATAAGAACTGACTAGATCCCAGATAAAGAGAAAATTACCAAAGAAAAGTAAAAGGAGCAACAACAAAAACAGAAGAGAACTAAATTCTAAATCACTAATAGGAAGGACTATATTCTCTTCACCCAAATATTGGCAAGGCTTCCAGAATTAATCAAAAATAGGGAAACACATTAAAAGAACTCCTTTGTATGGAGACATAGAGACTAAAACAATTAGCGTACATTTTGAAAGTTCTGGATATTAGTTCTAAATATTATGACATAAGATAGGAGAATTCAAGTTGAGTTTTTGATTTTTTTTTTAATGACATTAAGGAGAAAAGAGATCAAGAGATTCAATCAACATGCTGATATGGGGTAAACTTGCAACTCCACTTATCAATCATATTCAATAAATAATATCTCAGTAATGCAAGTAGCATCAGTATTTTACATGTTGTTTTCCCAGCTGTACAGTTGAAGCAGTGAAAGTAAAGCCATAAATACCAAACTGCAGGGTCTTTAGATTACCTCAGTGTTATAGGGAAAAATAATGGATCTAAGCAGAATTTTACAGTTATGAATATAAACATAGTTTAAAGAGTTTAAAGAGCTGATATAGAACTTTTACATTTAGTGTTACATATGGACAATAACATTTCTATTACACAACTATTTCTTGAACTTAGTTGGGCAATAAACTAGTTTTCAGAACTGAAAACCAGATTTATTTCAAGTGTTTCAGTCATGGCTAATATTGTTGTGATTAGTGATATTTGATCAAGAAAATCTATTATCAAGGAATAATTGGATTTTACTTCCTAGTCACACAGAGTTATCTGTGTAGTAGCAAGGAGGGATTGAAAATAGAGCAAAGTTTCTTTAATCATTAGCCTGAATAAGGTTCTTTAATCATTAGCCTGAATTTTAATAAACCTGCTCATTCAGAATTTTCTGAGCAAAATGACGAACAGCATCAACTGCAGCTGAAGTCCTTATCCAAACCACACTGAAATCACCAAGACACCTCACCATTTCTGCAGTCCAGCTTTGGAGCAAATACCAGCAACACACAAGACAGACCTTTCCACTACTCTAGAGAACAGGCTCAAGGACCTGCTGTCACCATCATGCCCCAGCTTTGGAATGCAGACTGTATCCCAGTGCTCCCATGCAGATCTACGTCCTACATTTCTGGTGATTAAATCATATTACAATGGCTTTGCCTAGTCTGGCATCCCACTAATGGTAGTCTAAGGACGAAGAATAGTAATTCCTTTATGCAATAGTTTTCAGTTGTCACCATCCGTGGTCCTCCTGCCACATGGTCTTAAGTTAGTTTTGAATGAAGAGATTTTGGCAACAGTTGTCATCACTTGTCAAAAGTAAGTTGTGGGAAATTCAGCCTTCTCATATACCACCTCTTGTAGTCATTGCATAAGCAGGGCAGATGAATACAGGAGATGCAAACCAAACAGCCATGGAAGAGATTTATGCAAAAATATTTGCAATGATTGATTGACTGTAAAGTGGTATCAGAAAGTTGCATGACCTCTTACAGAAACAAGATCACAGATGTCATTTGGAAATGTTCTCTCATTCTTTAAAAGAATAAACAGAAAAGTTTCTCAGGATACAAACTGCATTATAAAGACTAATAAAGTAATTAGACGTCATTATCATTATTATTATTATTATTATTATTCAATTTAATACCACTGAAACTATGAGAAATCATTTAATGACATCAGACTGTTTCGGGTGTGACATGTTTAATACAGTAAATACTGGCAAAAGGAAACAAGATTAAGGCAACACTTCTATTACAAACCAAAACTGTGTTTCTTTTCCTTGCCAATATCTTGGTTAACAACAGACGTGTAAACTTAAGGCATGAAGGAGGAGGCAGTAAATGAACAGAAAAGGCTGCCAATCACATCTATCTGTTTTGTTGTTATAGACATTCATGCTTTACCTGGAGTCAGCTGTATAATCATAATGAGCAAAAAAGCCTCTGTATATATTTTAATAAAACCTAACAAAAATAGCATGTTTCATAGTAGATTTCAGGTTTTAAAACGAACCTATTTGATGCACTCTGTCTCCAGTTTTAAAGATTGTACATGAAACAGAACTGCATTGGTTGGTGAAGTACTGAAACACTATATTAGCAATGTTTTTGAGCAGAGCTGGAAGAGCCAAGTTTTAAAAGATATAGGATGGATAGTAAGATTTAAAGGTGGATTTAAAGACAGTATCACTGGTATCTGTAGCACTGCTGTTTCAAAGGTTAGCACTTAGTTATGACCAATAAGCTAGATACAACCAAGAGACAGTCTTGAATGGGTTTTAAGTTCTAGTTTAGATTTATTATATCTGATTTGGAATATTTTTCCTTAAGACTCATAGCAGAATTTCCTTTTTTGTTTTGCTTAACTAATCGAAAATATTTCATTTTGAAGGGTTTGAACAAAGCAGTGAGTTTTCTTTCCCTGGCAATTCACTGCCACATGGAACTGAAGACTAAGACCCCATATTCTCCTGCAGGTCAGAATTCTTGATGTTTATTGAATCCAGATGAAGTCAGATATATCTAGTAATCTGAGAAATATTACATAAGAAATACATAGCAACTGAAATAGGATTCATCTTCAAATGCCCACAACATGAATGCCTACAGCTGATCTAGTCACTTGTACTTCATTTACAAAGCCCACTAGAATGGGCACTGTGGACAGCTGAACTATGACTCCCAGTTACTCTGAGATGCACAAGCAGAGTTCACTGTTGAACTGGAAGTTTTGGTTTGTATGTTTTTTTCTTTTAAACATTTCAACAAACTAACCTGAAATGTTATCCTTCCAGGAATTTCTCCTATGTTCTGTTGCTACTAAAAAGACCTAAATCTGAATTTTCCAGGATTCTTATTGTGTAATAAAAAACACCCAAGCAACAGTTTTTTTTCAGTCTGGGCTGAAAACAACAGCATACCCACCAGAACTTCCCATGACAATGCTAGAACAGTTATGCTAGATATAAGCTTATCAGCTGTGTTTGGTGAGGACCATTCAAAGTGGTAGGAGCTATTCCAAGCTCTACTGAAGAAATACAATATTAATATAACCCTTGAGATTTTTATTCACTGAAAAAAATGCTTTGTTCCATGGGTAAACAGAATAGATGTCCAAAGCGCACATCCACACAGGGAACTCTATTTTATATTACAATTTTATTCACTTGTTATGAATATTCACAACATTAATCTACTGCAGATAATCTATTCGGTATATTTGAAAATCCATTTATTTTCACTTATTGATATGCATGTGTTACACTTGTATATAATACAGTATCTTCAGTGTTAGTTTAAGAGCAAAGAAACAAAGAAAACAAATATTAAGAAGAATGATGTAGATATTTTACTAAAGAGAGGCCATATTCAGATTTTACAAAACAGCACACCTACACTTTGCACTGTCCCAGACAATCTCTTTAAAATGTTGCCTTCTGTCCTGGACCTGTTAGCACAAATCCATACAATATTAATCCATCCTAAAATACTGAGATACCTAGTGGCTGCTACAAACAGCTTATCCTAATCAAATTTTAATCAGAAAATAATATCTTCCCCTGCCGACATTTTTTAGTATTTCTCAGCAGAATGATAAAATATACTTCTGAATTTTATTCCCAACAGTCATTTATTTTATTTAAGCTCTCCTGTGCAATAACACAGCAGAGTTAATGAAATGGTTTTGGAACAGCAGGGGCTACTCTGAGAGGCAGAGCACTCCAGGGTGTTAATCCATCATGGAACTTATTATATAAGTACCTAGCCATGTCAATGGCTTGTAATGATAAAATCATTTCCTTCTTTTTCTGGGAGTCCGGCAACCTCACAGGATTTTTAAATAAGCTTACCCCTATATAGTTTTGACTACCATTAATCACGTGGGGGTTTCATTTTGATGCACCAAAGCATACAGTCAGAACTCCCTCACCCTCTCCAGTCAGCATGCTTAGCAGTGTTACTAAAAGGAATTGCCAAATTTCTGTTGTATCAATATTACAGATGGTACAATATACATTAAATGGAGTATAAAATTATACATTCTGTAATAACTTAGAAAAAAGCTCATAGATGCTTAAGGCCTTTAAATATTGAGGATTTTTTTCATGTAACAGCACATCACAAAGTTCCAAAACTGATACTGAAACAAAAAAATGAAAAAGTAAATGTGATTTTGGCAAGGATCAGATCTGAATTGAATGACTGTAAGCAAGCAAAATACCCACAAACTGTAAATCTGGGAGGG
This sequence comes from Dromococcyx pavoninus, assembly GCA_033558185.1. NCBI lineage: Eukaryota > Metazoa > Chordata > Aves > Cuculiformes > Neomorphidae > Dromococcyx > Dromococcyx pavoninus. The sequence continues at coordinate 2,489,961 of JAUMJL010000199.1, read as the reverse complement.
CACTAGGACTTTTTTCCTTTACAGCAAACAGACTGAGCAGACATCTACATAAGCATCCAACGGTACTTAGGTTCAAGCAAGAAATTTTATTTTTTAATAAAAAGACAAAAATTCTGAATTATTACCATCCAATTTTATAATTGCAAAACTCATTTACATCCCTGCCTACCTTTATAAAAAGGGATGAAATACTGTCATTGACTGCTTACCGTGAATGTCAATGAATTAAAGGTTGGGAAAGTAAAGTTATATACCAGGAACACCCATCTCCTTTAAACTAAATGGAAATGTATATCTTAAAGGTATAAAATGCCTTATAATGGAAATGGTAATTGAGTTTTGACCACTACTTTTTTAACTGCCAAAAAAGCTGCAGTAGTTGGTTAGCCTTAGGGAAACATGTCAACCTGACTATACATTCTAATATGACTGATGTATTCAGATAACTATTACTTGTCAACAATAATTATTAACAATGGATATATATTTCCATTCCTATAACAAAAGCAACTTCAAGATGTTGAAAATTACCTTTGAGAGCTCCAAGATTAGAATACAAATAAAAATGTCTAAAACTGCGCCATGCCAGAGGACAATTTCTGCAACAAAAAATTAATTAAAGCGGTATGCAGTCCCACCAGCAATCTGAATGGTGGACCAAGGATCATTTCAGAGAGAAGGAACCAATACATTTTGGAGGTTGACGTCATCAAGTTGAAAAGCCACCACTCTGGAATGGAGAATCCGAAAGACTGCTGCTTTTCTGCACATTTGGAATATCAGCTCTTGTGATAACAGCTGCAAATTCCTCAGTAAGTTCAATTTTACAAGTGTACACAGTTCAATCAGTTGAAATCTTTGTAACAGAGAAGTTCAAAATAACTTTCCAGTAGTTTTGATCTCAAGGCTGTTGCTGATTACAAGCCAGGTTCTCATCGGAACAATTGATTCTGAAGGATACACCCCAGCAATATAAAATTTCACTTCAAGGATTGCCTGCAGGAATAAAACTCCTATGTGTTGCATTTAATGTTATCAGCCTCAAGACTGACTTGATTTGTCTTTAGCTATCGGGTTACCTGTAAAGAAAAAGAAAATCATAAAATCAAAACTGTACATAGAGAATCTACTTCCAAAGTACTGGAAACTGCGACAAAAATGTAAGATCTCTGTCCAGTAAAGCTCTTCCAATTGTTTTTAAATAAGTGAATAATTCCCAGTGGTAATACATGGGATTTCTCCCCAACTTAAAATCGTGTTTAAGTTCATTTCTGGAATTGGACCTGACATGGAGAAATTGAAAAGTGACAATGCTTAAAAATATAATAAAAAAACCCCTGAAGGTCACAAATTACCAACCCACAAATGTCAAATGGATTGATGCACTGGCGTCAATGAAAAAAATCTGTATTTTGTTCATCCTTGCCAATGTTAGAACTTCTGCATAGTAACAACTGTGCTTTTACAATGTTATTTACTGAGCTTAATGGTGACCGATACTGGAGATGTACTCTTCTGTTCCTTGCACGCTATTTTAAAACGCAATGTCTTGTTAAGGACTAAATGCACCTTAGCAAGCAAGGAATAATCACTTTTTGGAGACACAGGACAAAAATCATGCATGTATAAACAAGATATATCCTGTTATTCACAAGGTACAAAATAACTACCAAGGAGTTCGCTTAGAGTGGTTTCACCCAGCCTAACAAGAAACAAGAGTGGAACAAAAGGACCACAGAGAAAGAGTGGGAGGCAAAGCATTTCACAGTAACCGGACTTTCCCTGTGTCTGATTTCACTTTTAAACATTAAAAGAAAAAAAATCGTCATATCAAAGAAAACTAACTTTGAGGAATATTTCTGCTGTGTCAGTGGATACAATTAATGATCATGTAACACTACTATCAAATCACGTCAAGGGACAACATCTCAGCTCTTGAGAAATAACCCATTGGAACTGCCACAATAACATTTTATGACATCACAGGGATATATTTTCATTTGATTGCAGAGAGAAGGGTCATGGTCCTTAATGGGGAAACATTCTTTTGCCCTTAGCAAAACTGTTTGCAAACAGCTCTCATGAGCTTTGCAGAGCACAAACATAGACCAGAATATTAAAATGACTGTTCAAAGAGTTCATTACTTCTGTTTGCCTTCTCCACCAAGTTGTTTCTAGGAACTGCTCTTAAGAAGGTGATAATAAAATTGTGCTTTGTGATTTTTATGATACATGAGTTTATTTATTACACTAATCTTATTTTGTTTTGTTCTAGCTGTGGAAAAAGCCTCATGTGGCTTCTTCTATAATGCAATACTGCCTGAAAAAATAATGAAGAATTAATTTAAAAGGCAGGCAACAAATTTTTGTGCCCTGCATCAAAGCTCAAAAGGCTGGCATAGCATCTTATTGTTATTTTTTTTTTGCTTTATTGTAACAAGTTGGAATTCTACTCATGGACTCAGGTGCCACTGAGCTCAATAATGTAAAATACACATCTTCTGATCCTATCTATAGGTAGATTTTTACAGGCCTCACTTGAGATATAGATACAAATACTCAGCTCTGCTCAGTACTGGTGAGGCCACACAGCAATGTATACAAATACCTGAAGAGAGGGCGAAAAGAAGATGAAGTCAGGCTTTTTTTCAAGTGACTAGACAAGAGGCAATAGGCAAAACCAGAAATTCCCTCTGAGGAAACACTTTGTTTACTGTGAAGGTGACTGAGCACCAGCATAGGTTTCCCAGGGAGGTTGTGGAGCCTTCATCCTTGAACACATTCAAAAGCCATCTGGTCCTTGGAAATCAGCTCCAGGTGGCTCTACTTGAGCAGAGGGAGTTGCACTTACAGAGATCACTTGCAACCTTAACCATTGTGTGAGTCGTTATTTCTGTTAAACCCAACTCTGCCAATGCATGGATTAAGGTGATAAACTGCAGAGAGCAAAAAGAGTATTTTCACATACACATAACTGCTCAGTTACATGGCTGTTTGGAAGTGCAAATGTATTTTCTTCATTCACAAAGAAATTCCATAAAATCATAATCAGCAGGCCTACCTGCTCACCCCATCTAGCTCTGCAAGTGTGTGGTGAAAATATCCTTATAAACGCAACAGACACTGTTACATAGACTAAATAGATAAATCAGGTAGCCATTTAAATATCTGCTCTATAACAGGTGGCTACTTATATACAAAGGTCATTTTATTTATACAGGCCACACAGGAGGTCAAGCTGAATATTCCTAGTTTTTACAATTATATTAGTAGAGGTTTTAGCTGCTTTCCCTTGCCAGAATATTTAATACTCTGCCTGCTCTCTCCTCTCCTCTCCTCTCCTCTCCTCTCCTCTCCTCTCCTCTCCTCTCCTCTCCTCTCCTCTCCTCTCCTCTCCTCTCCTCTCCTCTCCTCTCCTCTCCTCTCCTCTCCTCTCCTCTCCTCTCCTCTCCTCTCCTCTCCTCTCCTCTCCTCTCCTCTCCTCTCCTCTCCTCTCCTCTCCTCTCCTCTCCTCTCCTCTCCTCTCCTCTCCTCTCCCCTCCCCTCCCCTCCCCTCCCCTCCCCTCCTCTCCTCATACATTTTTTCACATGGTTGTTATATCATAAATACAACGAATTAGACTCTGTTCACTTACTTGTACTAAATGTGCAATTAAAGTATTATTACTCTGCAGTTGCAGACTTTTTTAATTAGTGAGTGGCTGCTGTAAATTGGCTGCAATTGTATGTGAACTCACTTGTTTTATTTTAAAACAACAATACATAATTAAATGCAACTGAAGTTTTCCACATTTCTTCTAACTAAGTGGTCAAAACAGATTCAGTCTTTGGGTAGAACATTTTTGTCAGGGTAACCCAGAATGGATCAGAGATGAGAAGATCTCAAAGGCGGCACATTAGAAAAGCTACCAGCTCAAGAGATTTTCTGGACAGCTTCCAACCCAGTGTTGCTGACAATGGGTGAAAAATGTCCTCACTTGTGAAATCACCACAGTTGATGAATACAGTAGATAATACCATCCATTCCATGAGAACAGATTCACAATGAAAACCCAGCCTGATACTTTTACTCAAGACTTTCTTCCACCTTAGAAGAGATAGAGAGGAAAATCAAGAGTATGGGAGATAAAGACTGGCTGACTAAGTATTCTCTAAACAGTAAAGCACTTTATTTTCATGCACTTAAGCATCAAAGTTACAGGATCACAAGCAGGTATAGTACAAATCTTCAGTTTCTTTAGATAAACATATGTATCACTAATTATTTGCTAACCATAGAATAGTTTATACATACAAATGAGGCATATAATTATTATTTAATAATAGTAGGAGAAAATAGTCAACAATACACCATATATTGAAAGCAGTGTGTGCTTGAACGCTTCATAGCACAACTTATACATTACTATTTTCTGAATGGCAGCAAACCATACACAGCATCTATACTGAAAACAGACTCAAGTTTGCACAGTCAAGCACTTGAAAGCTAGTAACTTGCCATTCTATGGCTACTTTTTTCCATCTTGCACAGTAAACAACGGAATTTAGTGGGAGAGGAGTGTCAGAGGGATATTACAATGTCATCAGGACTCTGCATTGATGCAAATGCAGAAGTCGACAGTTTTTTAAGGCAGTCTTTGATCCCCCCACAGATGATTCAGCAGTATGATAAACACTCGAAACAGAAAAAACTTCATACTGGTATTATTCTTTCTAATTAGAACTGTTCCATCAACTGTATAGGAATGTGTGTATGGTCATAGCCTGAGTGTCATCTGAACATATTCAAGAATCATCAAGCTTGTATTTTCACTGAGATATATAAGACAGAAAAATTATTTCTTTTTTTAAGTAGTTAATAGCTCACCCTGAGCTAAGTGGAATTTCATGAGACAAAGAAAAGCCATCTTGGCACCCCTAGAATTCTTCCGTAAAATTTTAAAGGTCTGTGGGAAAAAAAAATGGAGTGGGGTTTTCTTTAAAATATAAAAAGGTTCTTACATATATATTTAATGAACAACATGAGCTAAGCTAAATACAGAGAATGCCACAAGAACCACTTAAAAAAATGCTTGAAGAAAAAGACCTAAGAAATGGCTTGAAGAAATTACTAACTATGGATTATCCTCCAAGACATGGAGATGACAGAGATGTCATACCAAGACAGCCCTTAATTGTATGCAGTACATTTCCATCCATATTATGTCCTTATTTTTATATTCTTTCTTATACCATATGTAAATAGACCACCAAAAAAATAACAAAACAGGGTCAACAAAGTGATTCTTTAGCAAAACTTTCTCCATAAGGGATGGACTTGAAGAAGGCCATGCGACTCATATTTTTCCATGTCATAACTAACTTTGTTTTGGTAGTGAAATCCTAATACAAAAATTACAATGCAGAAACAGAAGGGCCCATACAACCAGAAACAAATAACTGCCAATGCATTTTCTCCTCTTATGCCCTCTGAAAATGAGGTTCAGGTTGGAAATGAATCTTTTGAACAGATGGAAACGCACTATTACCTGGAACTTCAAAATCCATACAATGTGTTTGCCATGCACCGTTCACACACGGCTTATAAAAGTAAATGACAGTTTGCATTGCCACTTGCACACGTTTATTCACTGAAACAGTTCAACTTGGAAGGAATTTCTCATCTAATACTACTACCATGTGCCAGTGATACTCAAAAGCACTTTGCAAATGTTAACAAAGGACAGACTCAGAATTTTCTCACAGCTTGACAACCTGTAATTTGTTTTCTGAAGAAGTGGGAAAGATGGACAAAAATAGCTGTCAAAGACCTTTTTTGCAATAGGGTACCCATATGCACTTAACAGTAGATAGGTACGGATTTGGGTGTTTATGCTAAATAACAAATCTGGGGGCACAAAGAACCATTTCAAAAGTCTGAGAAATGTTAAGGTAATTCAATCATATTTCAAGGGTATGTTTGACAAAGTAACTGCAGAAGAGAACTGCAAATTTCAATATCACAGACTGCTATTTGACTTGGGCTAACTATAAAAGGCAAAATGTGAGTGTTATGTGAGCAGTTTGGAAAATAGATTTTTAATTATTACTATATGGATTCATTTACCTTCAGGGATGGTTACATACTGATAGACACTTTTTCAAGTCTTCAAATGTTTCAACCCTGTTCATAAAACTTTGGTCCTACCTAACTTTTGATAGCAAGATTCAAGAGTTTTAATTTTTTTGCCTTAACTTTATTGTAGGCACTCCAGTATGAAAAGTGTTAGTCTAAACATGTTCCCAAGCTTGTAATGGAGCAATTTAAAATTCTAGATCCTCAGGACTGTCTTTTGGCAAACATCTGTAGCTGATTTTATTAATGACACAGAACCCTTCCCAGTACACTTAAATGGGTCAAAAGTTTCCAATGTCTTTTATGACCACTAGACTCTAAAGGTTTTCATTCTTTCACTCTTTTATTGCACTTTGACTAATAAGAACTGCATTTGTGCTTAGGACCTTCCATTAGAAAGAAACAACCATGTTGAAAACCCATTTCACACAACATCATTTGAAGTATAATTCTGTATTTCATGTTTTCCCACTGTTCTTATGATTTCAGCAGGGACTGTTGGTGTTAAAGTGAAGACCTAGAAAACCAGTGTTAAAAATTGTAACTAAAACTAAAAGGCTTTGGAAACCTTTCACGTGTAAATTGAGCTTTCCACTTGCTCCAAATAATCTTAAAGTAATAGAAAAATAGGAAAAAGGAAAATACTTTAAAGCATAGCATACATTCTTGAAAATGGCAGAGTTCTTCATCTTAACCATGATTTTAATATCAAACATCTAGCACAACATCTAGCACATCTTAGGAATACAGTGGAAATATCTCTTTTCCAACTTTTTCTGAATTTTAAGTAATCCAATACGGGATGCTGACCTTTCAACTACAAAGCAACACCCAACTAAATGTACCAAGATGCACTTCCTTTTTAAGTGCTGTTTGCTTACCCAGAGCATATGTTGCTTTCCCGTGATAGTAACTTAAGTTCATCAACTGGGTCTACCTTTGAAAGGACAGTGAGTGAAGAAAGACATTTAAAGTCTCTCACAAGCATTTGACTGACAGACTGAGGATGCTTAGGAGCACAATGCAGAGTCTCTCTGACCACCCTCCTGAGGTTCTACCCAAATAAGCCATGACTCCTGGACATCTGCAGCAAGTTGAGCTACTACAATGAGGACTAAGGTACAACAATTTCTGTCAATACTGTGTAAACCTGTATTTGTACACACCTGCTGCTCTGTGAGTAATAAACCAGGGCTGGAGTGGTTTTGACTCTTTATTCCTCAACGAACGTTCTGGCCCTTCCTTAGAATCCGACCAAGACTAGGATTCATCACAACTAGTGCTCCAACGTGGAGCCAGAATATTTTGTGTGTGTGGAAAAATCAAAATTGTCATCAGGCACAGCAGAAACCTCCTTTCTCTACTTCTCCATTCGGACTTGAGTAGTTTTACACGTTTGCCTAAGAAACAAAGACATGTCAAGCACTACACTGTTATGGAATTACTTACAGAAAACAAGATTGGGATAGAGGGAATTTTCTTTAACTTAGAAGGAAAAGTACAAAATGACAGGAAAAAACATATTTCAGAATCAGAGCAACTTCTCTTAGCAAAAGAGCATGGTCTCAAGAACACTTCCAAGCAGTAACAATAACCCCAAAGGAATAGGTTTAAACATACTTAAATTCAAAGTCATTGATTTCTCATCAAAAAGCAACAGAAACTCATAGATAACATTCATTTTTCCAAGTATATCATCAATCTTTAACTATGATAAAACAGTAATTGAAAAGATCTTTGAAAATACGTCCATGGGTAGGCCTGTAGTACAGAAAAGAGCCATGAAGACAGAATACGATTCCTTCTATTGTAAGTGAAAGATTTGAGTGTGCTCTTCCCATATATGTTTACAGTTAAAAAAAAAAAAAACACAAAAAAACCTCACCAACACCAACACCAGAAGTTTAAAGTTTGAAAAACATGAGCATACTGAGCAGAACTCTACTTACAGTCACTTCTATGGTTAGTAGGTTGCAGGAAACACCATAAAATAACAGATGAAAGATTTCAAAAGGCTATATTCAATTCAGACAGTTACTCATCTAGATATTTGCAGCTGGTTTTGGGCATGCTGATAATGATTGCTTCCAAAAAAGGTTGCATAGCACCTCAAAAGATCACCTAATTTATGTAAATTATGCTTCTAAAAAGAGTATTATTTTCCCTTTTCTTTAGCCTTTTAACTTAAATGTTGTGCTGCAGATCAGTAGAAACATACATTACAAGATTAAACTTCTAACTTCAGTAACTTGTTTTAATAAAATCTCTACACATTTAAATACTATGAAACAAATTAATATGGCTTTGTGTTCATATTTCCTTGAATCTGATAGTTTACCAAATCAACTTAGCTGACACAATTCACTGTGACAATTATCATAGTGTTCATCTGAGGAAGACATGGTAGTTATGTCAAGGCTAAATCTAATTAATTAGTCTTTTGAACATACTTCATTATTATTCTTTTCCAAAAGGCAATGCCACTACAGTGCACATACCTATCCTTTCTCAATGTTTCGGTAATTCAGCAGAGAAATTAAAACTATGGAAGAATTGTTTTACCATCATGAAAATTTTTCATTTATAGGCAACAGTTTTATATTAGAAGAAGACTGAAATGTAAACCTTATTTTACTTTCTGTAACAGATAACAATTGTAGCAATTCAGACAAGGATATATCCTCTTGACGGTTTTGTGGTGATCACAACTTCATAGTGGGACTGCAGCATGGTGGCATAAAAGACTGCAAGACAATTAATTAAATAAATATAATTTTCTTTTTTACACCATTTATTACATCCAGTCATCTCAAGTGGGAGATAAAAACAACCTCTTTCCTTTTTACTGATGAGGAAACTTAAGCGTAATAAAGAGTCGTGCTACCCTTCCAACTGCGAGAAAGTAAATGAAGAAGCAGAGATGGAAACAGAATCCTTCTATCTTTGGCTTTATCTGACCTCACTTACCTAAAGAGAAGTCTACTGTTATTCTTGATTGGAAAGGAAACTTTGTTACAAACAACTTTGTGTGTTTTATATACTAAATATGAAAAAACAAAACAAAAACCCACCCTTGTTTTAAAACTAGGTTGAGGTTTTAAATTGCCTAATAGGCATAACGAGTTTTCATCTTTTAATATATTTTTCCAGAAATTGGGTAAGATTGAACTTTAAAATATCCCCACTGAAAAATCAGTTAGTCTAAATTCATCACATTTCAAATCTTGTTCTTCTTCAAATGTTTATGGTGTGTTATTTTTTCTGGACGAGATGAAAAGAGAAATGTGAATTATTTCCTTACCTGTCATTTTATCTTCTCTATGAGGGTACCTGCTGCTCTGTTAGTGAAGTACTGATGTGTTTTCTGCCTTTGTCCCAAGCTTCAGAGATTCCTCTGGTGATTTTTCCCCACTTGCTTACCAGCTTCCACTGCTGGCATTTTGAGGTAGTGCACTCACATTTGGCTCCAGGAATACTGCCACAGCTGAGGGAATATAAGACAACTAAAAAACAAGTTAGAAAACAACACAGCAACATCCAGCCAGGAAAAAAAAAAAGTTTAAAAACAATGAATCAGTCATCAACTTGAAACACTTTGATCATTTTCCTCTCTCTTTCCATCCATTTAAAATCTCCACATGAAGAAAAGACTTTCCCATGCTTAGAGAAATTTTAGTGAAAGCACTGGATGTCAACAGGGCGGTGGGTACCCATTCAGAGAATATAAAATTATTTTAAAGGAATCTAATTTTAACTTTCTCCAGTATGAGTATCCATCACACCACCATTCTAATACAGATAAGAAATGGAAGAAAGGTGAAGAAGGGTGACAAATTTGTAGGATTTCAGAAAAATCCTTGTCACCCTGTCTCAAGTCTTAATAGATTCATGGAAAAGGAAGATTCAAGGGTTTTTCACCTAAAAGCTGACATAGATGAACAATTAGAAGAATTTCTCACTGTCCATGGAGAAACTCACAAAGCCTTATTCATTTAGAGGCAGTCAAGGTTACTGCTGATTCCCAACTAACAGCTGTAGTCATTTTGGTCATCAGAAGAAGAAAGAAAAGATAAACTAGGAATGTCAATTTAACAAGTAAATAAATAAACGCAAAATAGAGAGCATGGCTACCGTCTATGCTTGAAGTTCCATGTACAAGACAAAATTTCACTGTCTTTCTCTTGTGTTTTTTACGTGTAATGTTCACAAGTTCCTGTGGCATTCTTGTAAGAAGATAGCATAGAGCGCTGGTATTAATTCCAGAAAATGATGGCTTTGATGCGTTTCCCTGGCATTTGCCCTTAACTCATGATAAAACGATGCATGTTACTAGCATCATTCCTGAACTGATTTGAAATGTCTTCTTGCTTGAGAATTATGGAGATTTCCAGGTGAAAGTTACGACTTCCTGTAACTCCTCTGTACTGAGGATCAACTTGATACTGTTTTTGAACTTCACAGTAGACAAAAAAGTGTAGCCCGTCAAAGGAAAAAGTGAACTCCAGAAATTTAACTAAAACCCTGCAAAGAACCTGGCTAGTTGTCTTCATATCTGCATCCTCTCATTATCTTCTGATGAGTATATGACCCAAGGCAAGGTAAGTATGAATGAATCATAATAACTAATCACAATTAGACAGTGGCATTCTAAAATTTCAAGTAATGAAGGAAAGACCAAAAGACTCTTAAGAGATTATTGCCTTCAAATTTCATGAATGGAAGTATCAATGATGAGCTTTAATGTCAAAAGAGAGAAAAAGGGCTCTGGTAGTTTCTTGACTGACCCTCCAACAAGAAATTGGTTTTGCAAGTAGTCAGCTTCAAATTTGCCAAGTTGCATTCTAGGAGAAAATCTCCTCTTCCTTTTTCGTACTTTGAAAATACTGAACAACAATTATTAACAACTGCAATTATAATGATGCCTCGAAGATGATAGATTTGCTATGCTCTTGTTTTCCCAGATCACTCTGAAATGATGACAAGGAGGTCGGACGGAAGTATCTCAGATTTCTAGAAGAACAATAACTCTGATTTTTCAGTGCATTTGCCTGAATTGGTAATAGCACAAGCAGAGGTAAAGTCTGTTGGTCTTCTTTTGGCAGGGACATGTTCCTGAGCCACAAAGATTGAATTCAAAATGAAGGAACAAGCTTTTGTTCTGCCGCCTCGCATCAGCAAGGTATTTAATGGCTTTCTTGATCTTGAAGAGGCTAAGTTATTTAGGACCTCTTAAAATATTCAGCTCCATTAAAATTCTCAAATCTTCTGCTACTACTAAGTTTGTGGATATATGTTGGTTAGACACAAACCATTGTTTCCTTGAAATAAAAATCCATCTTCATAAACTGGAGACACACTTGTGTTCACTTCTGTTTTTATCTTGCCAGTATCACTCTACAGGTCACATAATGAAAATAAGTTGCTGAATTGGATAATTTGTAACTTCATCCAGAATCTCCATTTCAGAGCTCTGTGACATTTCTCACTGCAAATATGGAAGGGAACGAATCAGAAAAAGATAAAGAAAGATCAGTCCATTTTATAGAACATATACAGTCCTTTGAAGTATTTTCTCCATACATAGGTCTTTCCTAAGATGAACCTGGTGTTCATCAAGGTGAAATGAGTAAACTACAAGCTATGAAAAAATTGATTTTGAATTCTTATGGAAATTAATTTTACATTCATCCTCTTCTTTTCTAATTTAGTCAATCTTCCATTTATTCTTGCCTGAAATACCTTTTTTCTTCATTTTGAACAGTTCTCAGTTAGGACTGGACTATCTTCATTAGTGTTATGGAGAAATAAGATTTACAACCATGCTCTCTTTGCTCTGCAAGGTAATAATATCTGAGTAATCTGATTTCCGTTGGTCTGAGAGTTGTTCAGTCCTCCAGCTGAACAAAGTGCATACAGCTTTATACGACTGACCTTCTTCGCTTGATATTATTATCCATTTCCTTCCTTCCTGATTAGAAGGCAGAAAAGCAGAGCTGCAACAAGGCAGTACTTCTGCGGTTTTCTATAAACAGTCCTAATGAACAAGGAAATACCTCAAGAAAACAATGGGATTTTGGAGAACTGAAAGTAATGCATTTTAGACAGTTGGGGGCCACTTCTCCAGTCTCTCATATCAGTACTGCAACTAAGCAGTGATGTACAGTTTTTGAAGCCTGTGCCAAACACACATGGAAGGAGGCAAGAGTTCTGCCTGCAGCTATTTAGGTAGCAGGTGATGTGAGGTTTCAGAGCACTTCAGTTCGTCTGAGCTGAAATGTATCACTTCTGACTTGCAGAAATGATCAAAAAAAAGCCCTTACAGACTGCAAAGGAGGGTGAGACAAGGAAGAAGCACTAAATTAGAGGGTGCCAGCATGACTCACACCGCACTGGCATTTGAATATCATCATCCTATATGGTAACTTGTGAGGTAGTAGAAGTTGACAACGATCTTCCAGCAAAACTAAAAAGGACAGCTAGATATTCAAAGACCCCTTCTTGCACAGCTGTGAAAGGGCAAAGAGACCGACAGAATGGAGCTGCAAATGAGAGTGGAAATGTCTTTGATTTCTTTGTCAGGACTTTTCCACTTTATGGAGAAGTGATGAAACCCAGTAATTTATATATAGCCTTTTAGAACTCATTCTTATTTCCATCACAGAGGTAGAAAATTATTCTTCAGACATGAGGTCAATATCTCAAATATGCCAGCAAAGGACAAATTGGGGGAAAAAGGAAGGAGAGAAAAATAAATCACAAGTTGAATTTCTTGGGACAAAGGCAGAAAACCTCTTAGTTGGATTGATGGAGTAGAGTATTCCCATGTGGAAAAAAAGTAGTATTTGCAAAAATCACTGATTAGGTAATTAATGACATGCAACTGAAATCCATTTGCATTTTTCTTTAAATATTGCAGAAATATTTTCCTTTGATTTCAGAGTAATACTGTCAGTTTGCAGGTTCTGCAGAAGCTAAAATGATGATTTACAATGGATGCTAGCAACAATCTTACCTTAAGAAAAACTATTTCCTCATAAAAATGTATAAACCACCGCATACATTACTAACAGTACACAAGTGTGATGAAGGAATTGCAAAAGACTTCATTTCTTATGATTTTTACAGTGTGTCTACTCACAAAAAAAATTAGAGTAACCCTTGAATAGCTACAGACAAGACTCAGTGTATTCACAAGGAGATACATCAATAGCTTGAAAAAATAAGGAAAAATTGCACAACTTCTGGGCAAAAGTTGCTAATAAAAAAAAATTAAAAATAAAATTAAGACACTATTCTGATTTTAGAAATTATTTTCTTTTAAGTAAAGTAATGCATTAACAGGTGCCTTCTTGCCTTTAACCCCTTCTCTCTTTTGATGTTCCTCGCTTTCAGTTCTTAATATCAGTAACCATAGGACTCAAAGTCAGAACAGAACTAAATAAAATTTGAGACTGGAAATGTCTTGGGAGTTGGATGTTTCAATTATCTTTACCTACCCAACAAGTTTTACTTCCTCTCAGTCTATGACTTTGCTTACAACATTTCACACCACAATACCTCTTCCTTTAATCCTTTTAATCATAACTTCTGTTTCATGGGTAGTTTTAAGTACATTTGTCTTTGGAGAAAGGACTATGTCTTGTCTAGATTTCTGTGACCTACAAATGATCGTGAGGCTGTAGGTCTAAACTCATGTGAAGTGTCAACTTGCAACAGGAATCTATTCATAGGGTAGAGCTAGGCATGACAACTTCACATTAAAAACATACATTGGATATATAGCAGCTATTTTTAAGAAAATCAGTAAAATGCATAGCCCTGAATAGTGATGATTCCTTGTAACATGTGTTGGCTGGAATGCTAACTATTTTGTGTTAGCATTGTCTGTGTGTCCAAAAAAAATTAGTGTTTAGGTGCCCTACAAAAAACCAGAGCTTCAACATGAAAGAATTGTGACGCTAGATCAAAACAATAATTACTGACTGATACAACTCTAGCTTGACCCCGGAAAATGTCATCCTATTTCCATTACCAGGTCATTTGCCCCTTGAAACTTGTATGTATTTATAGGAAAATATTTACATGTCACTTATTGCTATTTTAATGACAGTGGGTCTCTGAGTTAGCAACAAGAAACATGCTGAGACAGCTGCAAATATTAGCCAAAGGCATGGAAAGAGATACCATAGCAACAAAGAGGCTGTCACAAGCGCAATCACTCTTTTCTATGGATAATATTTTACTAGAGTCTGCGCAATTACTTATATTGTAATCACATCCTTTTTATGAACCACAGGGTATTGCCAGTCACTGTATATATGCGTATTATTCCTATAAATCTTCATCTGAAATTAAGGCAGAAGGTGAGGAGTCTACAGACAGAAGCTCTGAATTGAGGCAGGCAGATACTGAAGTTTTACAGTGAGATTGCTTCTTAATTTGTTTATACAACCCCTTAAATAATATTAGGAAAATCTCTTCCTATTTGCTATTGACACATGGCAGATCATTGATTTATCCTGTAAGTATGTTGTGTTTTACATTGGCCAAATTAAAAGGCCAATTGTTTCATGTGACGGAAGATGGTTGTGGTTTTACACTGAAAAAATGTCATGTGAGAAATACATTGCCTCAGTAGCACTGGCTGACCACAACTACCATACACTCAGCCTACCTGAAACATCCTAGAATAACATATACAGAATGGTTGTATGATGAATTTCTGGTTTTCAAATTATGTGTCCTTATTACTGCTGTTTTTGAAAAGCCTGGAGCAGAAAAAAAGGAATAAAGAAGTGATGAAAGAGATGAAAGAGGCTACCACGGTGGTAATATTTCTTTTCAACTTTGATGAAAAAACAGTAATACTTGTTCCGTTTCCTTCCACTCTGCTGCTGCTTAAGGAGGGTGTGCATCTGTTGCTCATGCAGAGAAGCACAAATCAACAACTAACATAGCTGTATTGCTAGCACTGATGTCAGGCTCAGTTACAAGAAAAATGTCCCTTTCTTCTCATATCCAGGGACACATTTTAGCTCTCCTATGCTACTCTGTCTTACTCAAGCAGTGGTTATGACAGAACTTGGAGTAGTTGAGTCACCACTAATGCTGTTTCCTGATACTGAGAATCTCAGTAGCCCACTGCAAAGCATTACTATGTAAAGGTACCTATCAGAGGTCCTTTCATTCCTTGCGCTGAAAGGGTTACGAACAGCATATTCATAAATTAAAACATAATAAAATTACTGCCTCTCCTTTCAGCAGCTGTAATTAATTTATAAACATTCCAGCATCTACAAATGAGAAAGAGTAGATAAGGTAAGCAGTATTTATAGATAGCAAAGGAAATGCATTGATTCAGAGTAGTTGAATGCACATACTGAACACCATTTGGCTTCATGTATAGCCAGCTGGTGTGTTTGGATGGTACAGTTTCTCCTCTTCCAAGAATGTTATTCAATTTTTTGTTTCTTTTAAACTCTGGATGTCATAATATAAAATTAGATTAAATGGAATATAACAAATATCTCATTTCAGACTCTCTCCAATATTGTTTTGGAATGTAGATAAACACTCTTAGTATGGATTTCTTTCCATCCTGGTAATATTTCTGTACTTTTCACACCAGTCGTCTGTCTCTGGTATTGATTTGGAAAGCTGATTTGGATTTGGAATGTAGATAAATATACTCAATCTGGATTTATTTTTGGCCCTGTAATATTTCTCTTTTATTTCTCTTTGTCCTTGTAATAGTTATTTTATTTTATTTTTTTACACTACTCTATTTCTAATATTGGTTTGGCATATAGTTGTATAGTAATATATTAGATATTGATTTCTTTCTGTTCTGTAGTGTGCTTTTTGCCACATATTAAAAGTGATAGCCAGTATTCAGTGACAATTCCAGTTCCTTCTGCCCCTCATAAATGTGTGGGTGCTCAGCTATTCCAGAAACTGGATGCTTATTTTCAAAAGATGGCCCTTTATGATCTGCCTGAAAATATTACGATCACTTGTTTATAGGAAAAATATTGTTTACTTTCACCTTCTAGAGCTTTTCAAAGGCTATCCATCAATACCTGCTATGCATTACATCTGATGGTTTTGGCTAATTTATAGTAACAGTAGTAGTAGTAGTAGCTGTAGTTGTGGTCGTAGTCATAGTAGTATATCAACAATTCAATTCTAAAAGGTCACACACTGGTTGTTGAATTTTGCTGAATAATAGATACTGCACACATTGCTAATCATAGTATAACTGACCAATTAAGCCTATAGCTCTGTGTGAAAATGAACATTTTTGAATTGCATTTGATAGTGGTCGAGGTCCAAAGCATCCCAAACTGACAAAGAAGTGGTATTTTTATCATCCTCCTACTGAAGACCACATCAAAGAGAGTAAAGTCTCTGACCTAGCATCTTTCTATTCAGCATTAAGTATCTAAATGTCAGGCACTAAGCTAGTCATCACAGCATTCCTTTAGAGCTATCAGGGAGATATAAGCACCTCCAGAAGATACTTCATCTGACTTATCCTAGGACAAAATGAATTGTCCTCTGGAACAGAACAATTCTCTCCAATACTAAAGAAAAAGCCTCAAGCTTAGGCTAGTCATCTCACTCTAGAGAGTCCTAACCCAAGCAAAGTCCAGTAAATTCCACTTGACATATTTTAACCAGAACTTTCAGTCTTATTCCACAAGCAGTTCTACCAAATCAAACTAAAAGCTTATGTACAAGGTACTATTTCATCAGGGCACTATGTTTCACAGCTGTGACAGGGCAGGTTTAGACTAGTCATTAGGAAGCATTTATTTACTGAGAGGGTGGTCAAACACTGGAAGAGCCAAGGTAGTCAATGCCACAAACTTGGCATTGTTTAAGGGGCGTTTGGACAATGCCCTTAACAACATGCTTTAATTCTTAATCAGCACTGAATTGGTCAGGTAGATGGTCATTGTAGGTTCCCTCCAACTGAAATGGTCTATTCTATTCTATTCTATTCTATTCTATTCTATTCTATTCTATTCTATTCTATTCTATTCTATTCTATTCTATTCTATTCTATTCTAATTCTACACAGCAAAAATATCCATACATATTTCTCTACATCTTCATAAAACATCAGTCTAGGGACACTTCCCCAGTCCAAGGCACAAGTGCACACTTCTTCGATCATGTTGCAGGTCCAGACTCTCAGGATGAGACCTAGGATATGCCACATTACCCATGTTCCTATGCTCTTAGTTTCTGCAGGAGACACATGGGTTTATGAGCTGCACAGGAGCCACGATATTCTAGTCCCAGGGTGGATGCCTGGGCAACCAGCACCTCAGGAGGCATTGCAGCATGCAGTTTCACACAAGTTACATGCAGCTTCTGGTGATTTTATTTAAAGTCAACCTCTATTATAAACATAAAAGACAACATGCTGTTATTAAAAATATAAGTAAAGCCCAGCGTCTGGATCTGCACTTGAAAAACCCCTACCCAGAGACCACTGATATGGAATACACCAGGTGATCAACAGAAATATAAAATTCTTTCTCTTTAGCTCTTATCTGACTGAAAAATATTGCTTTGCAGTCTTTGTAAAGGGCTCCTTTGTTTAATATAAACTCATTGCATTTTTTTTAATGCCATTGTCAATTTTATACATAATACTGATGTATTTTGCTGTCTTAAACTGATGGGAAAATTCCCCTACTTTAAACTTTTTCTTACTTTGCAAAAAAAAAAAAAGAAAAAGAAACACAACCAAAAGAACTTTATGAATGAAAATAATTATATTAGAAAAATATTTCAAAAGAAAAATCTTCTTTAGATTTCCCCCTTTATTTAACACTTTTGTCATCATTTAAAGAGGGTAACGGGACAAAATTTTTGTGTTTATTTATCTAAACATTGAGGCTAGCCATATAGAAAAAAAATCAATTGCTTCCTCTCACAACTGTTTCTCAGTCTCAAGGAGAATGACACAATGTGCCTGGTAAACCTCAGCTATGCACATAATCATTTCATAATTCTCCCAATGTGTTTCTAAACATGCTCTTTTGTTGTGGTATAATAGCTAAATTGTCATTGCCTTTTCTCCTCTTCCTCTCCTGCAGGATACACAGAACCAAAATAGTCAATTCTAAATTAGTACAAGTTAACTCAGTACTCAGCTTATTCATACACATTTTCCCTCAGATTCATTCCATTTCCATGGTTAACTCTTCATGTCAGCACACTCTTATTAATACACAGACAAATTAGCAAAACAAGTCTAATCTTTCCATAACATCTGGTTTTGCATTTGAAAGGTAAATAATTTCCACCTGACTTTTCTTACCATTTGAATACTGAGCACTGTAACATTCATATAATTTCTAATTCATTATTAATGTATTAACTTATTAGATCCCCATATCGGAACAAAATACAAAACCTCAAGTAAACCACATTTTTAAAAATCAATTAGTTTTCTCCCATTATTCATTTGGCCTTTTTGCTTAATGACTGATGCCATAATTATTAACAAGTTGGTATCGTTTTTCACAATCACGTGATTAAACGTGCTGTCAGAGTTGGACTAGCAAAATACTTCCTTCCTCCACTAGCTTTATCTCTAACATAACACTTAATAACAGTTTGGGATGTGGAAAAATAGGTGCTGCCCTTGAACTCAGTATCCTGAAAAAGTGGTTAAGTGGGTTAATTTTTCTGCACAGGAAGTAGGCAAACTTACAGAAAATGTCTGGAGGCAAATAAAGACTTTCTTACACCTTACAGGAAAGCCTTCACAAGGCTTTTCTGCAGTACACTTAAATCACTCAAGCTGTTCAGTTCCCTTTGTTTCTTTATGCTTTTACACTATACATGATAATCGCATAAGGCTTATTTCATTCAACAAGCAGAAACATTATTCATGACTTCTTAATACTGACCCTCTGTACAATTCTCTTTATTTTTCTCAAAAAAGTGAGTTTTGAAACCACAGAGCACTTCAGAATTTTGCCTGTAATTTATATAGGCTTTGGCAAACAGAAACAGGAGCTACAAAAATTTTTTAGTCACTATATATTAGGGGAAAGTACTTGCTTTTTGATAATAAGCTACTGTCTTAACACAAAGACTCACATTTCCAATAGCAATGTATATTTTCTGGACATCTGAATGGCATCTGTTAAAATCTCAGCCTCCTGCATCTTCAAATACAGAGACCTTCATTCACCTGCTGCCTGGTTTCAATAACTGAGACTAATTCTCTGTCAGAAATTTGAATTCAGGTTTGCTATTGTCTCAAAACAGTTTTGCAGCTGTATGGGAAATGAAGGAGGAAGGAGTAAACATTTAATATCTGGACAAACTAGAAGGCAGAACAAGTAATGGGGGATTAGGGAGATTAGTGGTGGTAGGTTTGCAAGCAGTTTACGGTAGCCATTGCACTGAATCCATGCGTATGACACCAAATAGAGAAAAGGACTGACTTTTCCATAGCATCACTTCTGAAGAGGTATGAAATGAGTCAAAAGGATTGCCACCACCAATGGAGGACAAGTCCAACTCCTGCAAAGAGCCTGACCTATGAATCTGCAGCCTGACCTATGAATCTGCAACAGAGGCATAAGCCCTTCAGGACAAGAGCCTTGGGCTTCGGTAGATTCCTACCAGGGGACAGAACTTCACAATCTTGACCAAAGCAGAAAAAACTGTCCTCTGACAAAATGTTAGGAAGAAATGTCCTCAAGGTGATTTTAACAGATAACTCTCCTTTTTGTGACCTCTTTTTTCCTACAGAAACATAATCCAGACCTACATTTTTACTTACTGCTTGTTAAACACACATATGAAACACAGATACGAAACAGCATGAATTCTTTAACACTATTAGTGTTATGTAGTAACAGCCTCTGCTACACTACTTACTTTTGATTATATTATACATGCACACACACTTTACATATACATAATCAGATTGAACTGACACGTACAAAGGTGAATGTGAACACCATTCAAGCAAGGTTGACAGGTATGCTCAAACACCTGCACAGGGTAAAAACCATGGAAGCAATTACAACCGACACTACAAACAATTACTAAATACTTACAAGCAAAACCAGCATCTCGCCACCTTCACCATGAAGAACTTCTTCTTAATGTCTAATATAAATCTTCCCCCTTCCAATTTAAAGCCATTCCCCCTTGTCCTATCACTACTTGCTCTTGTAAAAAGTCCCTCCCCAGCTTTCCTGTAGTCCCCTTCAGGTACTGGAAGGCCCGCCACAGAAAGCCACTAGCTTGGTCAGGCAGGACTTGCCCTTGGTGAAGATATGCTGGCTGTATCAAATCACCTCCCTGTATACCACATGCTTTAGCATAGCTTCTAGGAGGATCTGTTCCATGATCTTCTCAGGCACAGAGGTGAGGCTGACAGGTTGGAGTTCCCAGGGTTCTTTCCACCCTTTTTAAAAACGGGCACAATCACGAGGGATTTCCCCTGAATGCTATGACTTTTCAAATATCATGGAGAGTGGCTTGGCAACTACATCATCCAGTTCCCTCAGGACTCTGGGATGCATCTCATCAGGTCTCATAGACTTATATATTCAGGTTCCTCAGGTGGTCACATAACTGATCTTTCCCTACAGCGGGAGGGGCTTTACCCCTGTGGTCCCCATCTTGTCAGCCATTGTCCCAGGAAGGGTGAGGGTAGTGGTTGCCAGTGAAGACTGAAGCAAACAAGTTGTTGAGTACCTCAGCCTTCACCTCATCTCGTTGATACGAGATCGCTATTTTTGCTCATCAGGGGGATACAGCTTTCTTTAATCTTCCTTTTCTGGTTGACATACCTACACAAGCCCTTCTTGTTATTATTCGTATGCTTTGCCAACTTTAGTTCCAGCTGAGCCTTGGCCTTCCTGACCCCACCCCTATACAACCTGGATGCCTCCCTATACTCTTCCCAGGTTACCTGTCTCTGCTTCCACTCCCTGTGCAGTTCCCTCTTGCGCTTTATTTTGATCAGCAAGTCTTGACTGAGCCACACTGGTCTCTTCCCTTCCCTGCCTGATTTCCTACATCTGGGGACTGATCGCTCTTGAGCTCTATGGAAAGCATCCTTAAATATCTGCCAGCTCTGTTTTACCTATTCGTCCCTGAGGACTGTTTCCCAGATGGTCCTACTGACTAATTCCTTGAAGAGATGGAAGTTTGCTTTACTAACTCCTCATCTGTCCCGTATCCCTTAGGACCTTGAACTTTGCCAATGCTTATTTGAAGAATTTGTTATTGTGTTTCTCTTAGAGACTAAAAAGCAGAGCTGACAACCCATTTATTTTGCTTTCAGGCGTTGTATATGATGAATGTTAGATTTATTTCTATTAATGTAATTTTGAACCAATAACATAAAAGTGTCAAATGGAGAAAAGGAACTCTACCAAAATGTTTTAGTAAAACCTGGTTATACAAGATGGAAAGAATCAGAAGATCATACTGTAATGACACATCAAATGCTTACCATATTCAGCAGTTTCTATATAGAAATACGGTAATTCTATGTTATTCATAAAAATACACTTGTTTGTTACCCTGCGAATGAAGAGCTTAGCAGGCTGTATAGACTGGAAGCAAGTGGTTTCAGAGACAAGTACCTATTGGATCAGAATATATTTGATCAATAATGGTAGTTGACAAAAGGGGTCATCTCTACTATCTCTGCTGCTTACCTGAGAAGGTACGGCACACTGCTTACCAGCAATTGCAAAATATGTAGACAAAAGTGTGCAGGACCAGGAAGTCCAATCCCAGTATGATTCTCTTGCCACACTTCTTTATCTTCTCAGGTCATGTCTTTTATGTGCACCCATTTTCCTGTGCACATTTTGGGCTTTTTTTTACCTGCTGGTAACACGTCAGGTTGGTATCATACCTACCCTTGTTGTTTTCACTTTATTCCCAGAGGAACAGCTCCATCCTTTACGATCTGGGAGAACTTTACACTCTTCCCCTTCAAGACATGGCTGCATATGGCACCACCATTTCTGCTCCACTATTGAAGCTACAAGGGAGAAAACCAAACACATTTGCATGTTGTTGAAATGGACAATTTAATAGGCTATTATGTTGCAATATTTCTTTTATTTTCATGAAAATGTTAGAAACTTATTGACTGACAACTAGTCTATAATTTTCAGCCAGCTCAGAACCTTCATAAGAAATTAGGTCTCAATTTGCACAAGGTGCTATTTGCTTCAAAGTCAATCTCTTTACTGTGTTTCTTTTTCTATTTTACTACAATTCAGAAGCTAGTTTCACAGCATTTCTTTTCAACCATCACTTTTTCTTGCTTAGCCAGATTTCAAAGTTTTAAGTAGAAACCCTTCTTTTGAATTAGTATATTTTGCCTGATCCACTAGACAGTCTAGTATAGCCTGATTAAATTTATTCCCCAGTGATGACATATTTATAGCTTCTCTGACAGCCAACAACATATCAACAGTAAAGAGGTCATGTAAAGGGTGTATCCATCCCACTCCTCTTTCATAGAAAGAAATGTGAAAAATCAACTGGTATTTTCCCAAATAAAACATATGAGCCTATGTCAGATTTGTTAAGTAAAACATTAATATTCTACTGTGAATAAGAAATAAAACTAGAACTATGCTTGTTTGCATGTTTGTTCCTGTATGATAAAAATAAATACACAATAAAATATGTCTGCAGCACATGAAAACTATATGCTCATGCAGATTTTGTATAAATGCTTTTAACTAAGTGAATTTCATACAGCTCCAAGGGCACTCTGTTACTTAGATCAAATCTAGCTTCTCAAGAGGTGTCTTTTCACTGGCATCTAACAATTTTGCTTAGCATTTCCATGGAGCAATGGCAAATAATTCATTTTTTCCATCTTCCTCCCAGTCACCTTGGATATGCCTTTCAAAACACAGAAGCTTTCCTACTCTTACTTTAAATAGTTAACTGTAACGGACTGGTTCTCATTGAGGACATCAAGCCAGCAGTTTCCCCTAGGAACATGCAACAAAAAGAAGCAATAGAGTAGTAGTACCATCAACACAAGAAGGAGCTGCCCGGGTGGTACCTGCTACCTGCCCAGGGAAGCAGGAGCACTTCACTGTTTGTGATCTTTCTTCTATCTTGTTCTTATTGCAACATCTGTGGAGAGCCACCACTTCACAGGTCCCAGTTTTAACATGGTGAGCTGTGAAAATAAGAAGATGAGCAATCTGATAACATTGCAAGGTAGCATCATACTGTTTGGGTGGGCTTTTTTAATTAGAAATGCATTAAACTTAGCTCTGTAAGGCAATCTGCCATGCATGAAACTAGAATTAAAATGGTACTAACACTAGAATGTAAAGTTGATTTCTTTTCCAAATGTAGTGTAAGTATCTCAGACAGAAAATGCTGGCTAAAGAAGAGCAATTGGACAAGGCTGCATATGGGACTGTTCCAATGAAGCAGGAAGCAGAAACATTATAAAACAAAACTAGAAACTATATCAGTTTTTGGACTCCCATAAAAAGCTCTGTGTATCTCTATCAAGTGAGTTTTTTCTTATCCACAACAGAGAAACGCTGAAATGGAAGTGTAACAATGTTAAAATACCCATACGTGTATATGTTTTCAGAATCTTTGATTCCAGACTTTATGTCCAGGGCAGATACAGTTTTTAATATGATATTCCAGAACCTTCCTAACAGACGGACAGAAAAGAGCTAGCAGGATAAAAGTACAGCCCTCAAACAAAAACCAGAAATAAAATCTACTAAGGAATCACATTTTGATTCTTTCTGCTTGGCACTGCAAAGTCTAGAAATGTGGACATCATAGCTTTTCAAAGACTGGGGGTCAATTTGACAATCTTCATTATCCCATATACAGCACCCACCACCCCTGCCCATGGTGCTCTGACTGATCACCAGAATCATGCTACTGAAGTCCTGTGAGAGGATAAATTTGGTAAGAGAGGAACTGCCAAACTGCCCTTTCTGACTCAGTAGCCAGTTACCAAAGGTTCTAGAGTTAAAAAAAAATGTTTTAACAGAACTTTCAGTGGTTACTGATACAAGATCAGATATTTCTGAGGATAGGTTATTTCCATCAGAAGGAAGACAGAAAGAAATCTGAACTTTTAGCTTGTTTTAACCTACAACCTTGTACAGAGAGTAATATGAATTATGCAAAACAATATATGTTTTAACAGTACCCTTAAGGCCTCCATTTCTTCTGCTGTTTAATTTTTTGCACACTTTATGCAAAGCCTACGTATTGAACATTTCAATTACCTTTTATATTCCTTATGGCAAAGAATAAACCAGAGCTTCCACAAGGAGAAGGCCTGACAAACAGGTTTCAGAAGCCCAAAATTGATCCCTGGATCCACTTACTAGTTATTGCACAGTATCAGCTCCTAAAAGGCCTGAGGAATGAAAACTCGATGTAGGTTATGGACCTCAAGAACATGCCTAGAGGCAAAGCCACAGGCAGCAATTAGAATCTGGGTCGTTGTCAACAAATCGTAAACTACTAAACATTTCATTCATGGAATTATGCATTTTTCAGTAGAACAAAGTCCACTGAGCAGTCTGTGATCTTTATCATTACTTGATATATCATACTATGTCAGGTTAGATTATGCTTTATCACATCATGCCATACTATAGTTGATACAACACCATGTGAGCAATTAACCCATGATCCATCATATTGTGATACATTGAAATGTTACATAAATCAGAAACGTAGGAGAGGAAAGACCTTTTTGGCACAAATTGCTTTTATTTTTTAACTCTTTATTATTTTAATTCAATAGAGGATGAGGAAAACAATTCATACTGTCTGCCTGAACTATGCAGTCTCTGATATTTTCACATCTTTGATGATGAGCAAATAGTTTTACAGATAGCAGCACACAGTCTTCTATAACAATAACTTTTAACTATTTTCCGAACTATTTCACTGTCTATATACCAATAAACCAATTCAAATAAATACATACATTTTTCTCATTAAAAGTGTTAATTTTTTTTATTTGTGAATAGGATAAATAAAATATTCTAGGTTATATTTCATCTGTATAATGTGCAGTAAAACAAACATGCTGCTTTCATCAGTTCACATTAATCACACATATTTTACTCGCACATGCTAACCCTAGTTCACTGGTTTGTGTTTTATGAAAGGTACATAAAAACCAGACATTGGATCTACAAAAAAAAGTAAATTTAGTGGTAGGATGTGAACTTCCCCCCACCTAATTTTTCACTGTGTCAGTTTTCAGTCCTTATCTGTATTCTGATGTGTAATACCGATGCTGAAATTTCATCCCCTCACACTCTTATTAAATAACTTGATAGAGCTCTAAATGCCATAATATACCTGCTAAGAGAAAATAAAGTTCTAATAGCCATCTGGAATGCAAGCCAGTTCAAATAGCTTATATAAAAAGTGAAAGAAATGTTCATACTGAAACAAAATTTTAAAAGTGTTGGTTTGTAGTAGTTAGGGAGAGAAAATTAGGCATTTTAATATCTTTCTAGGAAAGGTGATTGTAGTTAAATGAAACAGTCACTTAAATTCATGTGCAGTACAGAAGAGCATTTCAAAGGGTGAAGAGATACATGCAAAATGGGAGCGAACAAAAAGTATTCACATTCTATTAATAGCATTTGGGGAATCTTTAATAAAGCTCCTTTGAAATTTTCTAGGTATAAAACCAAAACAACCTAGAAAATATACAAAGGTATTTCAAACATTGAAAATCTAGGCCAGCCATCCTCTACTTTATATTTACCATCTAGAATATGCAATGAATATTTCTTGAGAGGAAATGTAGGGATTTCAGCTCCTTA
The DNA here is from genome assembly GCA_033558185.1 of Dromococcyx pavoninus. Classification (NCBI taxonomy): domain Eukaryota; kingdom Metazoa; phylum Chordata; class Aves; order Cuculiformes; family Neomorphidae; genus Dromococcyx; species Dromococcyx pavoninus. The sequence goes on along the minus strand of JAUMJL010000199.1, from coordinate 2,463,987 downwards.
TGCTATCAAATAATTAAGTTCCACTGCAGTAAGTACAGTATCTGTCACATTGATGTGAAATGAAAGCCTCTATACAGTAGATAAAGGACTTCCCACAACCTAATACAAATTAACCTCATTAAGCCACTGAACCATTCCACAAAAGGAGGATAGCACTTTAGGAGATTCACATTTTGGTTTTGTTTCTCTTTTTCCCAGCACAGATTTCAAAGTATGCTGCTTACTTAGCAGAAAATGTTTGAGGAACTGAACGTTATTTCTGGAATCCTATAGAAATTCATTATTCAAACTGCAAACATCCAGTTCTGCCTTCTCTGCTAATCCAAGTAATCCTTTCTGAAAACAATGTGAAGAAGGACTGAAGAAGACGACTTGCAGATATCTATGTGTACAGACTGGGAAGTCTGCCTGATGATAATACTTAATATATGTATATATTATGTTGCAGAAGATGTAACACTGTGTTATGAGAGTGTAACTTGGAAAACAGACATAACTATATCTCACTCATTAATAGTATATCTTGTAATTAACCTGTTACTTTTATAGCATTTTTCACTAGTGGAATCATAACTGCTATCTCATAAATCAGTATGATACCGGTACGCTGAAAACTTAAGTGACACAATCATGCTCCTGAAAAAAATAAAGCTAAGTAACTATTATTCCTCATCTTGCATAAAACTGAATGCGCTTAAAGACTATATTTAAACATATACAGCAAAGGCTTTTAACTATATATAAATTCTACCTGTTCTCGTTCCTTCATGGCAACTTTAAATTTCTTTCCTTCAGGTGAGTGTAATCTCAGCCATATTTGCATCTAACAGCAAGTTATGTCTGTCGTTCTTTTACTTCTGTGTGAAGTTTTTTCCAGGCAAAAATGCAAATTACTGTTCAAGATTATCATTTTGCAACTCGCAAATATGAATATAAGATATTTCTTATAACACAGTGTCATAGACAGACCCAGCGTTAAATTAAGGAAAGTCTTCTGAATTTCATTGTTCATTATGAGTGCCATTTCCTAACCTTGCCATTTCAACATTCATGTCCAAATTTGACACCTATCTGCTTGGTCATTTGAATATTTTCTCCCCGAAAGCTGCACAAGTCATGCATTAACACATACACTGGTCATTAACAAAGAGGAAGAAATCTGGCTATGGATGAGATGAAATAAAGTCACAGGCTGTTTCTTGTCCTCAGATTTCTCACCATTGCAGAAGCCACAGTACAAACAGTGAAAAAAGATCATCAGAAAGACTTTCTGGAAAGGCATTGGCACAACTGGGTGATACAGCTAAATGCATCTTATAGCTACTGGAAGAAAAAGAAGAATGCTTGTCTCTTTTCACAGCACTTTTTCATCCCTTGCTTTTATGAATTCTGTCATTTGATGGTGACAACAGTAAGCCAGGGATTTAGATTGGCAGAAAAACATTCCTTTTTTTAGTTCTCTGCTGGTTTATGTCCTCCAAGTGGGTACAAAGACTAGTGAGAAGCAGTGTCAGACATGGGGAAGAAGCAGCAGGGGCCATAGATATGCAGTTACTGCCTTATGCAGAAAACAATTCCTATATCAGCTTAAAAGCACTGCAGCTCTTTATTCTTATATTAATTAAATGTATTTTATTTTATTCCATTTCAGATAGTACCTCTGAGATCAGAAAGACTACATAAAGTGTACAAAGCTTGGCTTACTTATGTCTGTGTTTGTATTAAAGATCTTCAAAAAAAGTTTTAGTTGAAACAAGAAGTAATAGTTCAGCAATAAGGAGAGGAATGGAAGTTATTCTTAGCCATGAGTTTCACTCCTTACTGTATCTAATATTATACATACTTTGCCCTTTTTGTCATCTTGGGTAGAACCAGAAAGCTATCCCGTACGAAATATTAGAGTGACCCAGTCTTTCAAAGTAGGCACTACATAAGTAGTCTTTATTTATGTAAATCATATCCACATGAGTAATTCCATTAAGGACTATAATGGAACTACGTTTTTTAATAACTATCTGCAAGGTAAAACAAACAACGTTTCAGCAGATTATCAATGTTTCATCTTTTTCCCTGAGTAATTAGTCACTATTATATACTACAATTTTCAAACAAGTGGATTGGGGGGGCAGGTATTGATATCAGAAAAACAGGTAAAATTTGTGGTTATAATAAACCATTTGTCAATTAGGCTCTAAATCACCATCCTACTCTTAAGTGACCAGGAAAAAAGTGGGTTTTCTTGTTCATATAGTCTATTTGCTTTGTTCATACTCATTGACACAGAAAACAAATGTAGGTTTTCTTTCTGCTACACTTCAGCAATTTCAATATGCCATATCAGTCTCAGTGTGTCACTGTAGATAAGAAGAATACAAATAAACCTGAAAAATCTCACACACACAAAATGCATACACACACACAGAGTATTGTTGCTTTTTTTCAATAGTTTAATAAGCATCAGTAGCTGCCACATCTAAGCAATCAAAATGTTATGAAACCACAGCTAAGCCAGGATTTCCAACTAAACTTTATCTGTTTAAACATCAGAAAAAGATATACAGAAAGAAATACACTGCCCAGTTCCTTCATTCAATTATTTTCAATATTTTTCAGTATTTTCTTTTATATCCACCTAACAGATGTTAAGGAAAAGTCTGAATTTGGTCTATTCATACTCATTGGTGGCGATATTGCTGCAGTTGTCTGATCTACGAACATAAAAAATGTGAAGCTTTTTGTTAGAGGTAAAATCTTTTATTTGACCAGTCATTAATGTAATTGAGGAAAAAAGACGATAAACTTTTGGGAACACAAACTTCAGTTTGCTATTGTGAGTATGAAACAAAGCACACCTTCCTTTCAGCTCCATGGGCCAGAGTGAGAACTGGCAGCACAGAGACCAGGAAAGGCAGAGATATATCCAATACCAGTCATAATCTCATTACCTCCGGTATGCAACAAGCTAGACCCCAAATAAGAACTGGTAGATCCAAACTGACAGGAATCTTACTGAATATGACCTTTAAAGATCAGATTCCAACCTCTTTGAAATCAGTAATTTTGTTTTGATCAGTGGTTTTCAATCAAAATTTCAATGATAGAGCTAAACTTTTATATTGTCAATAAAAGTGACATCTGGATTTGCAGATGAGATACTCTTGCAATTGCACATGTAGGATATTACAGTGACTGAGCAAATGATGATATAGACTAAATATAGTGACTGAAAAATATGAATTAAGTTTATTAAACCATGTTTGAAACCACCATGAGTTGTGATGGTTTTTTCATTGAACAGTTCATTTACTAAAAACACAGTATCCAAGTACTGTAACTATTTTTGGAATCTAGTCAAAAAGTAGGCATCTTCAGAGCGGGACAAAAAAAAAAAAATTTCCACACTTTTTAAATTTTATTTTTTAACACTATTTTTTATTGCTATGGCAAACAAGGGAATTTTAAATCATTAAATTTCTTAAAATTAAACAAAATATTTTAAAAAAACACCTACTGAACTGAAAAATCAATTACAGACACAGCAGCAACTCCTGTGTCTTCAGTGGTGACAATGAGGCATGCCACAGTTGTAGTACATCTTAGGAAAGGCACTCATGCTGCTTTATGTTTCAGATAACACATGGTGGTGTGTCATAGCATCAGCAGGAAAAAATGATAATTTTGTGCTAACTTATTCTACACTATCATTGCATTTCACATGGCTACTTCTAAACTTATTCAGCTATCTATTAAAACATTCACGTAATTCAAACGTAGTGTACAACCAAAAACAATTACCAAATTTTACTTCGACAGACAAAATCTTCTGTAGGGAGAAGCTGCTCTCTAAGTGTCCTAAGAATCCCCTTTACAAATACCTAGAAATGAGGATGTACCAAATAGCCCTCATTTTGGCACAGCAATTGGCTAAATATGGAGACCTTGGGGGCCCAGAGGAGCCCCAGGATGCTAATGAGCACCAATGGAGCACCCTGATCTGTTGCTCCAAGTGCCATCCATGGGGACTAATCAGCCCCTGGGCCTTTTAGAAAAATCACTGAGATGAGTCAACACAAGAAAGTGCCTCCCCAGAAAGACTTGCAGACTAAAGGCAGTTACTGACTACAGGGGCATAGGGCCTGTTATCAGATGAAGGACAAACAGAATTTGGGGATTGTGTAAAATTTACCATCAGATATTTTGCAGAAACTTGTAAGGCTCACCATGGGATGATTACTGAAAGGACCGGGGGCAGGAAATGGGAGGGGTTCAAGGTGGACTGGAGAGGAATAAGCATGAGTAATAAAGGGGACAGGATAAGAGGAGCCAGTGAAATATAAACATCAACTGATCAGTACACTTGCCTGCCTGAGCCTTGTGCTCAAACACTGCAAGCTGTCCTGCATTCTCATTAAATTTCTATCTTTTTAGTGGGTGAACAGCCTTCTCCGAGTGGGTATGTGTGAATGCTAGGGAAATTTAAGCCAGACTAGTTGGTGATAGATTAAGAGATCTGGTTACCTGCAACTCGCATGAGATGACAAACCTCACAGGCTTATGAAACCAAGTGAAAGCAACTGTTGGTATGAGGGCACCTTGGACCAGTCAGGTTGAATGTCTAAGACCAGCTAATGTAGTGATCCATTTTGTGTAGGTATCTCCTTCTTCTGAACAGTAGAAAGAACTAGAATTCAGTTCTAATCAGCCAGGGAAGAGAACTGAGCAATCCATTGTGTGATTGCTATTTGCATTAACATGAGTGCCAGGAAATTAATTTTGGTTCGCTTGCATTGATCTGTGTGGCTAACTCTGTGTGTACTGTGTATGTGGAAGTCTATGTGCCTATATATTCAACTATATGTGTCTAAGCAGCATACTTGCTTAGTCTTACCACTGGCAGAACCTGGGGATAAAGAGCCACAGTAACTTCACATCTACTCACCCTCTGTACTCACCAGCCTAAGAGATCTCAGCATTAGAAATCTTTTGGAAAGAAAAAATAAGCAAGGAAGATAGAGGTAGTGCTTGGCAAAAGCACATTTAAACCTCAACCTTAGCTCCTAAGAAATGTACACAGACTGTCAAGATCATTCTCTCATATTAGGCAGGTTACCTGCTAGATGAGCAGATCAATAGCTTCTGAGAGACACATACCCAGACACTGCAGTGAGTAAAGCAGAAGAGTTGCCCTCTTTGGTCAGAAAAGTCCATCCCATGCCAGACACCATGCAGATGTCTGTTTTGTTTCATTTGAGTAATGTGATGTGGGCAACTCCTTCCCACCCAAATATCTCCTTAACTCCCACAAACACACCTTACTGACAGGGCTTTGAGGTCTTTACTGCATTTACACTTCACACCTAGCACCTCAGCTATATCTATTAAAAGTCACTTGGTCACCTTGAGCACTGAAAAAGCCCAAACAGACAGAGCCCACACTACACTCTGCTTACACCATCAAAGGATCACTTTAACTTAAAACTACAGCATTGCTTTTCATTTTTCTTTTGTTCTGTCTCTTTTATTTTGGAATAGGTTCTCAGGACAACTAAGCTGATTGCTTGGGCTGCTTATTTTTGCAGTGCCACCTACAGAAAATACATACACAAAAGATCCTGCTAAATGCAGCCACTATGAGACTTCTTGGATTCAATATGTTTTCTCTCCTGAGATAACCATTTTAAAATAACAAGAGTAATTTTTGCTAAGTGTTTATGCCGCAGATGCCAGCCCTGCTTTTCTCATCGAGCTGCTTCTACCACGCAATTAACCTGGTTAGTCCACTTGGGTGAGAGATAACAAACAGAGTTCATACGACAACACTATGAAGACAGCATCTCTGGTAGCCTTTAAAAACCAAGCTAGTGAATGGTTTGCCACATTCACATTGCCAAGCATACTTTTCTGCACAGTGCCAAAGAAAAATCTCATCCATCAACTTGTCTGCCAGCCACCAGTTATAGCCATCTGTGTGGGAAGACTTTTTCCCTTTTGGAAAAATATCAAAGAAAACTACCATGTAAGCATTCCCCTGAGAAGAGTCCACTGATGACCTTGTAAGATCAAGCCTCAGATATTCCCATAGCAAAACCTATGCACTGAAATGGACTGAAGGATTGAGTTACTTCCACTAGGAGAGAAAAAGATTTACTGGAATAACATAGCAAGCTGGCACAGTCCCACCTAGTCACACAATCTTTAAAAGCATAAAACCACAGATGGAGCACTTCATGTAGGATCGCTTGGACCTGGAATGCTCACAGCCATCTGACTTTATCCTTCTGGCCTTACTGAGGCTGATTTTATTCAATCAGTCCTTTGGCAGGAGTGATCCAGTGTTACTCAAATAAGCTTAACTTCTCTCTTACAAAAGTCAGATCTTTCTTATGGGAGCGGCTTAAAATAACGTCTTCACACCAAACTTATAGCCAAAGGCATAGGAACTCAAAACACAACTAATTTTCAGACAGCCTAATTTCCTCTTCTTCATGTGATGCTATCTCAGCCTCGAGTGTTGCCCTGCCTAAGTCCTGCTTTCAATTTTGAAATCAGATTACAAAAACATAGTGTTTGGAGACAGGATCACAAGCAGTGATGGTTTGGGATCTTGCATCTCTTTATACCTTCACCCGTTGGAAGAGGAAGAGAAGAGAACACCTCTGCTCATTCTCCCAGTCCTCACAGGAAGCTCAGCTCCCCGGCTGCAGCTAGACTACTAGGTCTCCTGCTGCCTCCTGCAGCAGGTGTCCAGGGCAGAACCACTGCACCGCAGAAACACCATTTCCTGGGCAGCAGAGACAGGGGAGGATGCTGATGGCAATAAAGGCTGTATGTTTCCCTAAAGACCAGAAATGGAGTTGTCTTGCTTTTTGCAGGCAAGACGCTTCCCACATTTCTTCTACAGCGGCTGCAGGCTGACACCATCCATGAGACAAGCCTGTGTAGAGCTGGCAGAGAAACACCCAGGGTGAGGCACAGTTTATAAATACTGCAAGAAGTCAAAAGCCCCAGTATCTCTGAGGTTGTTATCAAACATGTTAAGCAAACGATATATTAAAGTGTGCAGACATTTTGTAAATTAACAGTCTGCGGTTTGAGATTACTAATTATATATTTTCACAGAGAAAAAAGACCAATCCAGCTCTCAGGCACTCAAAACAACATTTGGCACAAAGACTTTTTATTCTCTCCTACTCTCTCTGTGGGCCTTCTGCCAAATATCTCGACTCAGCAAGAAGCAGTAGCACGTGTCTCAGAGCAGCCTTCACATCTGACAGAATACAAAAAACACTCACAATTTTTCCTCAGTCTCAAGGCTTCAGAAGCCTGTAGCTTACACAGTTTAAGGGGAATAGATTTCCTCTGTTTCCTTAGATGACTATCATTATTAATTTTATTTTCTTTCCAGTTGACCCAAATGGTCTCAGGGCACATTGTGCTAGATGACAAATTAACATGTTCTCAGGGACACATCAGGAAAAAAAAAAAAAGGAACACAAACCTCACCTGAAGTAATGTCTTAAGAAAACTGCAGTGTATGTGAGTTGCTATGAAATAGGATTAGTATAACAAGGTGAACAGGTAAATTCAATAGTCCTTTTGAACAGTTGCCTTTCAGGCTTCTCACACTTGTTAGAAAATAGCTCGAGCACCTCAGCAGACTTTAGGTGCGTCTGTGGATAATTTCCTCCCACAAACTGCAGGCATGTATATGCATCCTTGCCTTCCTGAAAACTACATAACTGGGTTTATTCATTTTCCTTTTCCACCCTTGCCTTCTAGGACTTCTCCACAGTGCTTCAGACTCCCCCACGTGTGTTCAGGGAAACTCTGTAGGATGTCCCAGCACACAGTTCACCATCTGAAAGAAAGATCTTAATTTTAAGTTTCAGCTTGCTTCTGTAGAGCCCCAGGCAAGCTCTTTGAAGTGCATAGTCAGGGGAGGAACTTAACTCAGGCCTTTAGAAAAAAAACTGCTAACAAGGCACATGTCTAGTCCTGTGAAATCCCCTCTTTTAGACTGATCTCCCCTGCTACAACCTTCCCACTACATTATTGATTCCATATAAACAGCAAGTTTCTAAGCCATGGGCATGATGAATCAATAAGTATCTAGACAGAGTCTATGAATTGAAACTGGATGGCCTGGGAAGAGGCTGGCTATTCTTCAAGACAGAGGAAAAGAAAACACTTTTAAACAAGCAAAATAGAAGAGGAGAAACTGCCAGGAGAACCATTCAGAGCAGTGTAATAAAGAATATTTTTGCTCAAGGATTCCCAGAAGATAATGATTTCAGATATCCCTTCTTGCCGAACAGGTATCTTTTACGATGCTCCTAGCAGACTCCCTGGCACTCGTTTCTGAAGGAACTCATGTTAATACAAGCTGTTGATAGGAAGTACATACTCTACTCATCTTGCTATCCAAAGTCAGAAGCTGCAAAAATATCACAGCTCCTAGAACTCCAGAAGTATGCTTTGTAAAATCTGTCAGGTAATGAAAACATCTGAAGTAAATCACACATTCAAGAGAAACCTATTAAAAGCCAAGGTATTGGGGAAAAATCATAACTACTCAGTGACTTTTTTGGAGAATGAGGACATGTATTCATGCTTGGCATATTACCCTATACATTTACAGAAGCTCATTCAGTGCATCCAGGGATGCAAGAGGCCATGCTAGGTCAGCTCATGATCCTTTTTCATTATTGTCCACCCAGAAAATAAGCCAGGCACCTTGTGTATCTAGACCATTGCTGAGATGCAAGCAGAGAGCACAGTACAGCTCGCTAGGCAAGTTCTTGGGCATGAGCTTTCCAAGACCATAAAAAGCACACCTGGAATAGGATGTAAGTAAATTATTAGTAAAGCAATTTTACATTACCCCAGACTGCTCAAGACTCCTGCATTGGACATGAGCCTCATAGAAAAGACAAGCAACCACGCCTCCTACCATGGAGCAGAAGGAAACTGCTGCAACTGAAAGGGATGGTTGAAGTGGCCACTGTTCAAGGCAAGCTTCTACAGCTCCCATAGATTCCCCTCTGTCACATTACCTGACACCCAGATCCATCCTTCAACCACCAGAGATGGAGCAGTGTTCCCTCAGCCCCTAGGAATGAAGCACTCTACAAGGCATCATGGCAGGGCCAGAGACTGCTTGTGCCAAAGAGAGAGTTTGAAGAGGAATCAACATTTCGCATCTTTCTCATCACTGTGAAAAGGTGAGGGGGAGGGAAGGAGAAAGGTGGGCCCTCAGGGAACAACAAAAATCTGAAAAACCCTAAAATTTAATGGTCAGATTTTAATGCAAATGTTGCTAATAGGAACTTGCAAGGAAGCCCTTAACGTATAGGCAAATGATGATCTAGCTGCACATAAAACAAGAGCATCCATATACTGATTGTATACATTTTTATGGCTGGATATACATTGATCTTTTTACCACATTAACATAGAGTTTTCCTCACAGAGGTCAACAACTTCCAAATTTTAACCCTCGCTTCGAAGTGTGAATTTCAGTTAACTGAAAGATCAGTAGATTGTGAAGCAGTTGTTATCTGTGGGCTAGTTTGCATATATTCTTTCAAAAGTCCCAAGTGCAAAGCTGAACGCCATGTACAATACAGAGTGGTGCAGTGTATTTGTCTTCCAACACCTAACAACATGTCAAAAGTGACAACAGAGGAGTAGCCATTTATAAATAACTGTAGGGCCATTTCTCTTGTCAAGGTTAGATGAAAGTGTTACAGAAAAATAACCAACTACCCACAGTTCCTTAGGAGTATCTACACTGACTCACAACAAATGTTTTTACTGTTTTAGCTCTAAAATGTACCCCAGAAAAAATAGATGAGTATTAAATAACTGTCCAGGTCTGTGGCACTGTTATATTGTGAAGGGAGCTGAGCATAATCTTCTTTTGTACGTGGGAGACTGTCACAAAACAAGAATTGCCTTCCCCTTTGATTCACCAGTTTAAAAACTGAACAGCAAGGGGATACACTGTAGGACTTGACAAAACGTCATTCATGAGATACCTTGTCTGATCACATGCACAAATCTAGGGGGAGTTTTATCTTAATAGGCCTCACAAGTCAGGGAAATCTTGAGAATGATCCTAGCACATATCCTCCAGGTGCAGCTGTAGTTAGCAGAGCATTGTACAACAAAATAAAAAGAGGGAAATCAGAAACTGAAGTTGCAGCAAAGTAGTAGAGCCATGTTTTAACAGCTAATTTATAAAGTCAAATTATGGATTGCTTAGGAGTTATATTACAGCTGGACACCTATAATTTCTAATATAAGAACCACAATATAAAAGTAAACATGGACACTGTGAATTTCCTTTTCTTTCACACACATATGCTCTGGTATTTGTGGTTAGTGACTGCTGTGTGCTTGGATCTTTACTTCAGCAAATATGATGCATAATACAAATGCTATCTGGTTATTTCTCATCCTCTTTCACCTTTCCAAGGGAGTGGCATGTTCATCCATATCTACTTTCCCATACAGTCATTTCTGAAGTCTAGCAATGAATGTATTACATTAATATGTTGTCAGCTGAATGAACAGAAACCAAATTTCAGCAATGCACAGCAGTGTCTGAACTTGCAAACTGGAGAGACTTGCTGGAACTTCATCCCTGCCTATTTTTTCCAGGTATTGTATATATGCATACATACATACATACATACACAACCACAGACATATAAGAAATTGTCTCTAAGTAGAAGGATCCAAAACTATAACACAGCAATTAATTTTGACATTTTTACTCACTTTCTGAATCTATATACCATCACTTAGTATATTATTATAACAATAAAGAAAGTGGTGTTTCCACTGCTCTTTGCAAAAGCAGACACGTCATAGAATTGTTTAAGTTGGAAAAGACATTTAAGATCATCAAGTCCAATGGTAAACCTAACACTGCCAAGTCCACAACTAAACCATGTCCCTAGACAACACAACCACATCTAAATACCTTTTAAATACTTTCAGGGATGGTGACTCAACCACTTCCCTGGGCAGCTTGTGCCAATTGTTGACAATCCTTTCAGTGAAGAAATTTTTCCTAATGTGCAATCTACACCTTCCCTGATGCAACTTGAGGCTGTTTCCTCTCATCCTATCGCTTGTTATTTGGGAGAAGAGACCACCACCCACCTCACTACAGTCTCATTCCAGTTAATTGTAGAGAAGGATAAGGTCTCCCTTCAGCCTCCTTTTCTCTAGACTGAACAACCCCAGTTCCCTCAGCAGCTCATCATGAGGTTTGTGTTCTAGACCCTTCACCAGCTTGGTTGCCTTTCTTTGCACACAGTCTAAGATCTCAATGTCTTTCTGGTAGTGAGGGGCCCAAAACTGAACACAGTATTCAAGGTACAGCCTCCCCAGTGATGAGTACAGTGATGAGTTCATCTTGTCTGGCCCCATAGAGCTGTGTGTGTCTAAGCAGTGTGGCAGGTTGCTAAGCATTTCCTCTTGGATTATGGGGGCTCCACTCTGCTCCCCATCCCTGTCTTCCAGCTCAGGGGGCTGAGTACCCAGAGAACAACTGGTCTTACTTTTAAAGGCTGAGGTGAAAAAGACGTTAAGTATCTCAGCCTTTTCTTGACCCTATTTCACTACGTTTCTCCCCACATCTAATAAAGGCTGGAGATTCTCCTTAGCTTTTGCTGCTAATATATTTATAGAAACTTTTTTTTTATTGTCCTCTACAGCAGTAGCCAGATTAAGTTCCAGCTGGGCATTGGCCCTTCTAATTTTCTCCATGCACAACCTCATGACATCTTTGTAGTCCTTCTGAGTTGCCTGTCCCTTATTCCAAAGGCCATGAACTCTCCTTTTTTTCCTGAATTCCAGTCAAAGCTCTCTGTTCAGCCAGGACAGTCTTCTTCCCTGTTGTCTCATCTTTCAGCACATGGGGAGAACCTTATCCAGCCTTTAAGCCTTTCTCATTTAAGAATGCCCATCCTTCCTAGACTTCTTTGCCCTTCAGGACTGAATCCCAAGGGAATCTGTCTCCTAAAAAAGCCAAACATATGTCACTATATGTTGGATAGCTGCAGCTTTGGCATCAGTCTAAGCTGGACATCTTTTTATAATTAATACAGAAGTAGAAAAAGAAGCACTCCCAGGAGGTAACATCTGTATTTTAAGCATGCAACATTAGATCTCTCCGCAAGGGAAAGAGCTACATCAGCAGAGACATGACTTGGTCCCTGGCTAGTCATTTCTTTTAGAAGACCGCCCTCAAGAGAACCTGACATTAGCACAACACTGAAACAGGCCTAACAGAAGGTCAGTGTTCTACAACCATGTCTGCTCTAGGACTGATAATATGCGTGTATAACTAAAGCTAAAATATATCCACTAATTTATCCTCCACTGTAAAACTGACCTCTAAGATCTCAGACATTTGCCAGGACTCAGAGGAGTAACTTCCAGCTCCAAATAAAATGCTAAAGTCCAAGGAAGAAAGAAAAGGACATTTCAAGAACATATCCCCCTAGTTATTATTTCAGGAGCTTTTAAAATGTTATGCTAGTAGCATATCGTGACTGGTTTTCACAGCTCTTCTAAAGATTGAATTTTCTCCTTCAAAGACAAAAAAAAGAGACTTAGAGGAATCAGACAGACTTCCTACATTTAAAATATATCACTGATTTATTTTTTTGTTGTATACAATTCACTTTATTAAAGGGACATAGAAATAGTCTGAATCTTATAAATCCCACTCTAGAGGTGTAACATAACACTTCAATGTTTTTCTGCAGATTGTCTATAAGAAAGAAAACTTGTGTCCCATCTATCTCCTTCTTAATCATTCATTTTGCTACACATGGAGACTTTTCCAAGAAATAAATGCCAAACTTAAAATCTTCATTAATTTTTTAAAAATTTTTACCCTCATTGATCATTGTTATGAAAAATAGAGTGATATTTTGTAGTTTAACACTTATCTCCTACAATGACTCGACTAGGATAACCCATAATTTGATAGTTTCTTGTATTTTTAGTGCTGCTTAAGTACAGACTGTTGTTTTCCTAGTACCCAGTAGAAATGTAAATTAGTTTACAAACACTCCTACAGATCTGTTCAGACAACCGAATAGATTTTTAGGAGATCTTTTCTAGTAGTCAAGATCAGTTTGATAAGTGGGGCTTTCCATGTTATTTTCCTTACACCACTGTTTTGTGTTATCACTTTAAATGTGAGTTCTTTGCAGCATTTATTGTATATACAGGTTAAAAATGCTCATGAGACTAATTTATATATGAAAATAGAACCAAGAATTAGACTTAAGAAAGGTACTTGCTTCAATAAATCCATTATTTTTAGAAGTGTTTTCCATATTTACACACTAACAATGTTTACTTCAAATAGATGGGGAAAAAATGAGGGTAAAATATCACCTGTAAATAACACATGAACTGCAAAAAAATAAGAGCATGATTTCTATGTGACGTTCAGGCTGCTCTAATTTGGTTTTACTCTGAATTTGAGCAAAAACCTCAAGTTTTCAATGTCTATAATATGAACATAAAATCTTGCTAATCTATAATTGAGGTCTTAGATCAAAATAATTAAAAGAAATATATGGTTTACTATTTCTAAAAATAGTTGATTGATTCTGAACATTTTGAGGTATTTCTATAACTAAAGAACAGCTGTTCTAGAATATGCCATTTTTTCAGGCAATAATATGCAATGGTCCTTCTCATTTTTGTTTTTTTTAAAGAAAATTTAAAATAACACCAGTTTAAAAATTGTTTCTATTTCTCTAACATTTCAGTTTTACTCCAGATTTGTGCAGTACATTGTACCTAACACCACACTGGTATCTAAGCTCTTTTCTTCAGTCCTTTACACAAGCTGTTTTTCCAAGTAAACCCAGGAAAACGTAATGACAGTCCTGTTGTGACAGAGGGAGGGCAGGAAACATGTACTGTCAAATCACTTAGCAGAATGCACATATAATGATGCAGGGCAAAAACTGAAAAGTCAAGAAAGGCATGAGATAAGGCTGCTGAGTACTGTCCTTGCACTGGTGTAACGGGTATCCTCCTAATTCCCCACTTTTTAGCCATTTACACCCCATCCTGTCTTCGTTTCTAACATCAGGCAGGGGGGTTGACTTCTCCTAAGGTGTTTTTGAACCAAAACTAGAAGTGAGATTTTTACAGCCTTCATAGTGTGCAGCAGTGTAACAAGATGGCATGATATTACTCTTCCTCCTTCCTTATTTAAACTTATGTCTTCACTCAGATACAGTTATTTTGCTCTTAATATCTCTGGCAGATGTTCTGGGGTGAATGATGCAATTAAGAATCCAAAATTCCTATTTCTTCCAGATGCTTATTTTCTCAGTATTCACTCACTGAAATATATTTACTTTCCACTCTGTGGTGTCTAGCAGTTAGCACACCTTCTGGGTTCAATTTCACGAAATTTCAACTGTTAATCTAACATATGCCAGTGCATCTTAGATGAAAGTTTAACACCGGTAATCTTGGGGTTTTTTCTATTGGTATTAAGTTTACATAACATAACAAAACTGAGCAAAGTTTTAAATAAGTATTTTACTTCAAAAATATTTCCATTTTGTTGTTCATAGGTTCAATATTATCTGCTATTTCTCATGTTTTTAAAACTTAACTTTGGCTAACCCTTTACTCTTCCAGCTCACTGAAGGAATCTAATGATGACTTCAGTCTTTCGTATGATTCATTCTTTTCACTGAGATTGAATTACAGGCTTAACTGCTTCATCCTTTCTCCTCTCTCATCAGACACATTCGCAGTCTTGGGTTCAAATTCTAGATTCAGAACAATTCTGACCTTCCCAGAAAATTAGTATCCTACGAGTTCTCGTCTCACACACAGCACTGGAGCACAGACTCAGATGAAGCAATTCTAATAATTTGCTCCTAAAAATAAAATACCACAATGCACCCAAGATTTCTGTTGGTCTTAAAACTTTTCTCACGCATAGCCTCTGCAACTCTGTGTTCACCCAGAATAACCCATGCATTCTACTTTCTACTTCAGTCATTCAAGGACACTTGATATTGAAGCCAGAAGTATTTTGCAAAAAGAATTCCAGGTCTGTTTTTACTTGAGAACAATTTGAGTACAAGAGTTATACAAATCTACAGGGAAAAAAAGAACACGACAGACTTGGCAGCTCCTGACTCAGCCTCCTCATCACTGCAGACAGAATTCTTGCTCAGCCTGGTAAAAGAGAGCTACACAAAGCAGACAGCTCTTTTATGATTTTCCTGATTTCTGTCATCTAAACTCCCAAGCCAGCCTCCATTCTTCAGTAAGTATGCCATCTCTTTGCTTCCATCTATGTGGAGAAGTGGATTTTTCTTGGTCACAGTGAAAAGGTACTTTCACACTTTAATGGGAAGGTCAAAATTTATTTTTCCTCTTCAAATTTCAAGAATTCTTCCTGACTTTCCATGTATTTTAGCTCAATAAGGAGAAATGGAGCAAATGCCAAATCCAGGTTTTGCAATCAAACCTTTTCTAACACAACAGCATGACATTTGCAGAATGATATGCAGATATAAATGAATCTGTCACAGACCAAATTTCACTGGCTTCTGAACTGCAACATCAGACTCCATTTGAACAGTAAAAATAAAATAAGACATTTACAATTATATTTGGACATTATCACCCTGATACAGGAGAATAATTCTTAGACAGATAAAAGAATAATATCCAAACTGCATCCTCCTCCTAAGAGACTTTCTAAAAGTTTGAGAAGGTTTCCAATAGGTTGCAAACTTTTTGGTGTATGAATTCAGGAAGTATTCACACCTACACTGAAAGCTTGAGTTCCCACTTTGTGAAAGGCTGAAGGCGTTTCAGAGCACCTAAGAGAGATGACTAGAAGTGGATGCTGTGGAAAATTCCCTGAGTATTCAGTTATTTTTAAAAAGCACCCAGCTTTTTGTGACACTTCCGTAAATAAGCTATAAGCATTTTGAAAACATCAAAATGATCCACATAAACTATTTCATCAGCAATGACCTTGAATTTTTCTCTTTCATCCAAGTCTCTCATTTCTCAGCACACATACAGACATTAGCTTTGCTGTTTTGGAGCTGTTGGTTATGCAGCTTGGGCTCAGATCAACTCCCTGATCTTCCAAAAAGATAAGACTCTTTTACAAACCTCTACTACAGTGGAAGACTGCCCCAGTGAGCCTTAAAATGGTAAATTCCCCTCAGTCTGACAAAGACGAGAACTAAAAATTTTGGTTCTGGAAGGAATTTTATAAATTGCTATACAAAAACAGATAAAGTATTTTTTTTCCTGCTATTCCCTAGAATAGCTAACTGTTTCTGAACAGTTTCTTGGCACTTGTATGATTAAAGAACAGCTGTTCTAAAATATGACATTGTACAAGCAATCACTTAACACTGCTATAGAGTAAATTCAGTGAAGAGTGTCAAGAGAGAAGGGCATAGTCATCATCAGCAGAAAATTAATTAGAAATAATCTCCATATGAGATGGAATTTTTCAGGCACAAACCTCCCAACTTGAATATCTGAAATTCCCTGAGTAGGACAACAGAGGTAGATACCAGCATAAGTATGGGGCAGTCATCACTGTATGTATGGATTGTATGTTGGAAAGCCTGAGGGACACTGCAGTAAACTTCAAGCCTAGCACTAGGAAATATGGCCTCTATACCTAAAGCCAGATTTAGACTTTGAAGATAGAGTAGGCCCTAATTCTGCCTTAACAGTAATTTTACATACCTGGATAGTTAAGGATTAGAATTTAATTATAATATGTTATTAACACATTATATTTGACCTGTTAAAATAACATAATCTTAACATGTTGAATTTGGAGAAAACATAACTTAAGGGAAACTATTCTAATTTTCTTTTCAGATATATTCTTGTTTGATGGTCCCAGAAATTAATAAAACTTTATGAATGTTTCTCTGAGGAAAAAGAAAGGAAAAAAACAAAGTTGTTGTACCAGTGGAGAAAAATCTGCTTGGTTTCTTGACTAAACAAAGTTGGTTTCAGGGTATTGGATATAAATTTTGCTCTAGTCATGACCTTCCAGTATAACTCAAGATGATCCTGCCATCTGAGCTCCAAATCTCTTCTACAATGCATGTCAAATTCCAAGGTTGGAAACTTCGGCCAGAAAGTACATTCAGAACTTTCCTGCACATAAGGATTCACACTTTTGAAGTAACTCAATAGACTCTTGTTATCAGCATTAAGTATTTGTATAAATAGACAGAGAATGGCATTTATTCAAAAGGTTTTATTTGTATAAAATCACTCTGGTATTTACCATTAAAATTTTGTAATAATTTCCCCATTTACAGCTCCTATACTATCTGTCTGTACTAGAAGGGTCCTCTTTAATGACAGTGTAGTCAATGAGTAAAAATGTTTCCAGAAAGGGAGGTCACAACTGCATCTAAAATCCATTACTTTCCTTTTCTACTGCAAGGAAAACTTTATATTAGATATTACCAATGACATGATATACATTTATGAAAAATTAAAAAACCAGAATACAACTGTAAGCTCAGAAAATAATATTTTAAATATGGTAATGTTAACAATAATATACCACTATATGTTAAACTAATTGAACAATTAACAAACTAATGAAACAACAAGGAAATTCTGATCGACAGATCCAAGAGAGCAGTACTTTTAAACCAAGACTGATTGAATAAAGACAGCTATCTAGGGGGCTAACAATTTCTAGGGGGCCAGCAATTTCTTTCATACTACTTTTATGGGTTCAGTCGAAACCGTGGCATGCAAATTTAAGCACTCTGTTTTCCTACATATAAGGATAAACGGATATAGCAGAATGCATTATGTAGTACATATAATGAATCAAGAGGACAAATCTGAAAGAATACGCAACTGGAAACTTTGATCTTATTTCAGTATTAGGGAAATGTCAACATTTAGTCATGGTAGAAAAAAGTAACAGCAGGGTAAACATACTATCAGTATTTTTTCAGTCCTAACATTTTATATCATTTTCCTAACAAAAAAAACAAGAGAAAGCTTAATCTTCCAAAGTGGAAATCAGCTAAAAACCCAGCTGATTGGTGGGCCAGCTGTCCAAAGGAAGATAACATTACTAATAAATGAAAGGACTGAAAATGTTAAAAGGTCTTGCATTTCTAAATGTAAAATCAACTAAGTATGTAACTTTTACAAAAGTAATTCATCTTCTTTCCACCACAACACAAAATCTGACAATATTTAAGGAAAAGATCCTAGGTACTCACTCATGGAAAGTTAATAAAAATTTGACATTACTATTATAAAATCAGATCCAAACTAAAGAACTGCTATGCATTTCCCTTTTACCTATCTTGACGTAAAACATCAATAAACCATAATACTTGCCAAATTTAAAGAGAAATATTTTTAAGTGCATAAAGAAAATGCATAATATCTCATTGCAACTCTCCTACTTCTCTCTCCAGGGCTGTGTCAAAGATGCTCAAGTTTCATCGTTAAAATGGTGGTGAGAATGGGGGCAAAAATAAAGGCAGATATTTGCAGTGATGGATCTGTCAACACACAGAAGAAATAAGCGTAACTCTGCCATTGCCATGATTTCGGTACCCATGTCTCAAAGGATCATCAGAACTATTGGCATCTTGGCAATCAGAGAAAATTATTTTCCTTCATACTCTGGCAGAAGGCCAAGGAATGTTATCTACCAAATTCCAGTAGATATTGTATTAGCATTTTAGATTGCAGTGACAGATATTGATATGAAAGTGTTTGACTGACTGTTCTATTTTATCTTCAAGCAAATGGCAATTTTGGGATCAGGTTCTGATCCTGATAAAACTGTAACTTTCAATTACTGCCCAAGCTAGATAAGAATATCTAATATCTTTCTTCTCCATGTCTGCTAAAATAACTATCATCTTCCTTTGTTTCTATATTTAAACATTAATTACACTCAGAATTAAGTTAGTGAAAGCTGCACACAAAGCATTCTCATTTTAGACAATTTATCTCTGAGACAAACTTCCACAAGATATAACATTATCCACGTTTGAGACATTTAGCAAATAAGACAAAAGAGTTTGATGAAGCAGAAGTGACAGATTGACAATAGATGAGTGGATGCCTCCATCTAATATTTTGACTCCACTGATATCTTCCAGCCTCACCCAAGTAGGTCCTAAGGCATTCACACACACCTGTCCACATGTCTGCAACTTCTCTTATCTAAATATTCGGCCATTTTCTCCTACCTAATTCCAGTCAAGAACTTGTGAATATGCAGAAAAACTCTTGCTTCTTTTGACAGGCCCACACATCCAGAAGGTGCAGGTTGGACACATAAAATTTACCCACAGGACCAGATCCCTCACAAAATGTTATGCTACAGGCACTACAAAAAATGCAAATTGAGGAAAAAATTGTACTGCTGCTGCTTACACTTTATATTAGAGCTCTTATCACGGAACTGGGCACTCTATGTTCAGTGCCTTCTTGAGCTCAAAGAGGTTCAAACCACATACCTTATGTCCACAAAGAATGCCATTACCTTCAATAGGACTCCTTCAGGGAGGAAGATGGTGCATGTACCTGTCCAGTGGTTACTTAGCTGGAAGGAGAGATGTCTTTTATTTGGTTTTGGTCCTTTGCTCTGAGGGCTCAGCTTTTAAAATTGAATACAAATGTCCTCTATTTCTGCATTATGAATGCTGTCTTCTACACCATGTAAAATCCTCAACAGAAAGATTACACAGGTACATTCATGCTATAACACCACAACTTCAAGATGAAGGCATTTCTATGGAAAGACAAAGGTTTGAATACTTCAGAGGTCTCGCATGTATCAGTTAGGGCTGTTCGTATCTAGACACTGCGACTCTATAAACTGGGAATGTAGATTTCAAACACCAAAATAATAGGCAACCACCTAATTTTTCTGAATAATGTCAACCAGACAGCACTATTTACCTCCAGCGTGTTGTAGGTATTTGCCTAAGCTTCTGAACACTGTTGTCAGTAACCTGTACAGTGTTAATGCAATAACAACATATCAGAGTAAGGAGCTGATATCAGCCCTTCTGAATGACTGTAACCTCCAGCATTATTCCCAGCAGTAGAACTGCCTACATATATTTTGCATTGTTTCAGTTGATACAACATCCAAGAACTTTTGATATTATGTTTCATACAAAACGCAGTAAGACAGAAGTCAGCCAGAACTCTGTTGTGAGCTTTTTCTTACGGTACCCTAAAACTCCAGCAGGACTAATATTTCAAAGCCCTACTTATAAACTAAACACAAACATATTTTAAAACAGAGAAAGCTCAATGGTGCTGAGTAAAGCTGAACAGAAATAAAAGCACTTATAAACAAACCTGTAGTTGGTGGAATGGATTTCTCTTTCCAAGTCTGCACTCAGACCAGAACCCCTCAACACAGTCACATCTGGTTCATTAAGTCCCTTCCCATCACCTCAAAAGGCTAGTTGTTTGTCCCTTCATCAGCCTTCTCAGCTGTTACCTGTAGTCCTGCTGCAGGCTTCCTGCAAGCTAGTCTTTTTCTGGTTCTACTTGACCATCCGTGTCCTCTAGAGATTTTCTCTCAGCCTACTCAAGACAGTTTTATTTGGTCTAGAGCAAACAGTGAGCACAAGAAAAACAACATCTGCTGTTCTGCTGCTTCAGATTTAAACATACAGTAAACAGCAAATCAGGAAGAAAAATAAGCAGAATTAATCAGCAGTGTTGAGAAGAACCTCTACTTAGACATCACCTTTACTAAACTTTAAGGTACATTTACCTATATGCAGAACATATGATACTTCTGATGAAAAAGTTTTGTCCTGGCATTCCAAGGAGTGCAAACTCATGCTAGACTTTAAATACTGACATCTGAATATGGAGTTGCATGTATAGTAATAGAGTCACACATAGGCGATTAGATGAATATCAGTCAGTGGATAACCGTAAGGAGAAAGTTTAGCAAGGAGAAAATCTATTGCAAGGATCAGAGGATCAACACTATCTTTAAGGCCCAATTCACAACACTAAGAATTCAGGCAGAATCGCACGAGATTTATCAACATTCCTCAGGTTCATCACACTGCCCTAGAATTCCCTAGAATTCTACAAAAGAACCATAAATACAACACAAATCACCCATTAAGCCATCTAAACAGCTGTCCTAACTCACCAGTCAATTTTACCCCTTGCGCATGACACAAGCATGATGGCATTGCAGCAATGCACATGTGCCATTACCATACCTTTTAACAAAGTGTTATATTACCTCTCCTCAAAACAAATCAGTTGTACAGCCCAGGGTCATATAGAGCCCGCAGCCTGTCATGTGCTGATTCAATGCAGCTTTAGCATTACTGCGCTTGCTAAGAGAGCTCCACTGAACGCTAGAAGCTGAAAGAATGAACTTGCACTCCTCCATCTGTCTGCAAGGGTTACAAGTAATAGAATCATAGAATCATCTGGTTGGAAAAGACCTCCGAGATCATCGAGTCCAACTGCACCCGTTCACTTATTAAACCTGAGAAACTTATCTACCTGTCTTTTAAACACCTCCAGCAATGGTGACTCAACCACCTCTCTGGGCAGCCTGTTCCAGTGCATATGTCCTTCCATTCACTCTCTAGAACCAAGCACCCTACTGCCCATACTGGCCTACAGCATCACATTTGATTGAGTTTGTTCACTATGACGAGATTTCATCCCCTGAAAAAAAATGTTCCATTCTCAAAAATACACATGGGGCACTTATGTTAGACTACATGGAGCGCTGTTGACTTTCTATTTGGTTCATTTTCATAGAAAAAAAAAGACGAATCCAGAGATAAGAATTAAAAGCTCTTAGAGAACAAAGCGAAATTATGAGTTACCAAAGAAAATAAGATACCTGGAGACAATGACTGCAGCTGCATTTCTAACTCAGTTCAAAAGACTTAATTTTTTCAGCCAATTCCTTAGGCTTTCCAGGACTGTTCTGCACATTTTATTTGTAGTCTTTTCATAAAACATAAGAAAAGAGATCTGGTGATCAAGGAAGAGATGACTCATAATGTAAGTCCAGCCAGGTCAATAAACATATCAGCACCCTCTGAAAACACACCACGGCTTCAAATAGGTTTCCTGCTTCTCATAGTCATACCCACTCCCAAAATCCAAGCACATGTGTGGCACAGGCTATGTTCTACATCACAACACCATGCCAGCAGTGCTTCTGCACTGGCAAGACAGCTGAGAAAGGCGGAATCATCCAAGAAGGGTAGCCTAACAAGCAACTTTGAAGGCTCAGTGGCTCCTTAATTCAGTTGGACTTCAGAACAGCTACTCCTCTGCAACAAGGAACCAATACTGATTTTTCTCCGCGTGAACAGCAAGACATTCCCTCAGACTTCTAATTTAGCGCAAATGCAAAGTCAAGTAGAATCAGAAATTCAGCACTATAAACAATAGCGTTTAGTTTGTTTTAACTATATGATAGGAATCAGATGAATAAGTTCAGCTTCTGAGCAAAATTTTTAAAATTAAAAGAAATTATCATGCCTTTTAATCTACTAAGTCCAAAAATACTCAATTACTTTATTATTATTATTCTACCTGAGGAGTTTTCTGGTTCCATAACAAATTCCTTCTGGCAACCAAGCATTCACGATTAGTCATATTTTTAAACATTTTTTTTATTTTGTTCAGGGATTTAAAATCTAGCTTTGTATTTTTAGAAATATTAAACTATGCTCATGTTCAGAAGCAGCCTTAATTTATTTCATTATCTTGCTACATTATCAATGTAAAAAAAAATACAGTAACCACAAAAAGCTCAAAGAAATCCAAATTTTGAGAGATTTTAGCTCTAGGGTAGAAACTGCATCTTGCAGCAGCCTCTTGTCCTCAAAGGAGTGATTTTGAGGGAGTATCGGTATATTTCTTTCTCAAAAGGTTCAACACTTGAAGTCTTAAATATGGGCTGTGATACAACGGTCACCGAATCAGTTCCTGTTCCCTGTGACAGAAATAGCAAACAGGCAGTGATGTTGAACTGATGCCTGCCTGCCAAATCTGTCAGTGAGTATTATTTGTTTGCCCAGGTTTATTTGTTTTCCAAGGGCTATCAATGAATAGGAGGATTAGGATCAGTCTTAAAATACTGTTATGGATTTCTTGAGGTAAAAATCTTTCAGACATCCTCAAGGTATATCAGTTCTTAGACTCATAACCTTCACAGCATCCTTTTGGAGACTGATATACCACTCTTTGCCTGTCTTCTCATACATAGCTATGCAGCACAAATGGATCTGGTACTGCAGGCTGATTCATAGGTGCAGGTTGTCAGGTAACACGCACATCAACACAGTATCAAGGTCCCCAGCAAAATGAAAAAGAAAGAGCATATTTCCTGTTTCGTTCCAGAATACAGAATAAATGGAAAATAAGTAAGCACACACCCAGGTACTACACAGGAGAATTCATAATCTTGTTGGCAGCAAAAAAAGTCAGCTTTGTGTTTTGTTTTAAATATTGTGAGTACTTAAGTCTTTTAGCTCTTGGGCTTTCTGTCCAGCCTGATGAAATTTTAACCACCCAAGATAAAGGGAGCAGAAGTGTATTCAAAACTGTCTTATAAAGAGAAAGAAGGATGGACTTGGCATCGACGCTCCTGACACTGAAAAGCTGAAATCACAGTTTGTAAATCTGGTGGTTGCCCAACCAGATCTCGGACTGGTGTTCCCCAATCCCTGTCTCAGTCTCTGCTTTTCTTGCTTCTGACTTAGGATTTCTCATTTGTGCCATACCCCTGAAATAAAAGCAACAAGCCTAGAGGCAGCCTGTCAGAGTCAGCTGTTTATGTCCCTGCTGAAGTTTGTCTGGAGAGCAGAATGCTCATTAAACAATTTTTCACACATTGATGATCTTTCCTGCTTTTTATTTTCTTTTACAATAGCATTCAGAAAAAGAGATGAGTTTAATAGTTGGTGCAACTAATGCATAATATGACTAAGTCAATAGGAAAGTAAAGATTTTTTTAAATGTAAATTATCGATCTTTGAAATTGTAGGGCTCCTTCAAAGTCATTAGGGCTTATCATGTCAATATTTTAGTAAGGACTTCTATAAATGAAGATTAATGATGCTAGGGTTAATTATCACTGAAGAAACTCACACATTTCTCAGTATTTGGAAACTCTATGCAAAGATGAACACATCAAGTTTTCCTTGAATGCACCTTCCCTCTGTTTCTGTTAATAGAGGAGAGTGAACATTTTCTTTGATACAATGGGAAGTCAAACTCCCAGTTTCTATGGAAATCAATGGTAACTGAGCTGTGTAACTCTGATTTGTGCTTTTAAAAATAATCCCCTATATACAGTGAGTGCAGCTGGTTTGCAGATCTACTAAATCCACAAGTCAAAATCCTTCTGAATATCTTTTCTTTCCAAAAGTATCTGAACACGTACAATAGCTGCTTTTCCAAATTAAACACTCAAGTCAGGCTTCTTCTTCTTATTGTTCCCTGCAAGACTTCTTCATATATTTTGCTAAAGGCATGAAAAGTTACAATTTAAAGAAAAAGAAGAATCAAGGTTTTTGTTAACTTGCAGGACTGCAAAGAAGTCCCTACAGCTAATAACCTGATTTTGCAGGGGGGCTCTTGTGCATATATTTTCATCTAAAGTCATTAAATTCAATATTTCTTGTTATTTCTGCTCTAAGGCTGGGGGTCAAACACCAAGGACTGTCCAGATAATTAATGGTATAGGCCTGTCAGGCTTTCCCTTGCATGAATGTACCTGGAAAGCTCAAATAGGTGGAGGATCATTTCATTCTCAACTATGAAGCACTAATTCCCCAAATAGTCCTTAGGATTATAATTTGTTTCCATGAAATACCTGGTGACAGGTTTTAATTATGAGTTTTTCGGCAAAATTTGAATTGGATTGAGGCAAAAACAGCTTGACCAGCCTTTGTGGATGGAATCAAAATGATCTGGAGGTGGGATTCTTGATTTTTAAAGGAAGACTATCAAAGACGAGAGTTCTGAAACCAGGATAGGATATCTTGGCTCTTTGCCAATAGACAACTAAACTGTCAAGCCACAGCACAAATCCATATCCTGGTTCAGAAGGGTAACAAATGCTGAGAAAAGGGTGCCAGCATGGTTCCTGTTTGGCATGATGCCCATCTTTGGTGGCCTGCAGGACCACATCAGAATCTGTTTTGTTTGCAGCCAAACTGCAACTCACAAAAGAGTTTGCAGAAAGTGCATCTGCATCCTGAAGTCCTTAATCAGTGACAAAAATTGAAGAAAGATATCTTCACACAGCAGAAAATTGTCCAGCAGCTGGATATATAAAATATATAAAATAACTGATCATGAAATCCTGTCATCAGGGTGAACATTATAAAATGCACATGAGCATAGAGAAATAAACTGACAGGTCTTACTGGGATCTTTCCCCAGTGTTTAACTCCTTAGCTCTCAGTAATGTCCATGTCACACACTCAAGTTACTAGAGTTTATTCTGATCTTGAACCAGCAGATAAACAGCCAACAGACAATATATGAAGTTGAGGGGCAGACGTCAAAATCATATTATACCACAGATCACATTTCAATTTATTATTCATTATTATGTGAATCCAGACAGCTTGTTCCTTGCTTTAGGGGTTTACACGCACACATGCAGAGGGAAAGAGTGTGCGTGCTTCGAAAAACCTTTACACCTTCTGCTTGTATGTATGCATTTTAAGGGCTGGAACAATAAAGAGGAAACAAATCTCACTTTGCCACAAGTTACTAAAGTTACTGGTCCAGTGTTAGGAATGCATAACACTGCAAAGATTTTTTTTTTTTTTTGGTGATAAAGCAAGCACATTCAGCATATGTTATCCATGAAGTTAGCCTTGACAGATAACTGCACACAGTAGTAGCATACATGTTACTAAGAATTGTTTCTTTCTAAGGGTCTTCCCAGGAATTAATTTGTGGCACACATATGTGCTATCTGATATATATATTTTTATGAGACAAGCAGGTTTTATTATTTGATTTTTTTTACTTTACCATCTTCTTGTACCATCTTTTCAATTGTCTCATCATTACAAAATACCAACAAGATGCTAAAATCAGAGAATGCTGAAAATGGGACAGAAATACTTAAATTCTTAAGAAAGTAATAAAAAGGCTATCAATTGAAAACCATCCCGCTTCAGTACTGATAAGCAGACCAATACCAGGAGACACAAAATACATGTAAGTAAAAAAAGGCCACATAGACCAGACACTTTGAATTTATTGACAGAAGCCCCAGACATAACAGTATAACAGAAAAGAATTTCTTACCTTTATGATGATTTGCCCCAGATGCTAATTTCCCCCACAGCGTTACAACAAATATTATTATTAGCAGTTTTCCTTTTGTTGCTTTCTGTAAGTATCTTTTATTCATCCTGAAAACAAAAACACACAAAAAGAAGTATTTATCTTGAGACACCTTTAAAAAACATTTTTTTTTCTTAATTTAAGGAGAATTCAAAAAGTTTTTCTAAGTATCAGCCTGACAACCCTTAAATCTTAATTCCTGCTTAGGTCTAAACAAGATACATCATATAGAGCATCAGTAAAACCACCCTCCTTGTTCAACCAGCATTCCTCCACCCTTGTCAATATCAGGAGATATTGACATCTTCACTCCAAAATGGGAAGAATGATGATTCCATGCAGCTATGCTGCAGATTTTGATGAACAGAGCTGTTCCACTAGTGTGTCTGGGGCCAGTCATGGTCAGTGTGCTCCTCTCTGACCATGTACTACTTAGCTTTTGGGATTGCAACTCTTTTTGTATTCTGTCCACAAGTAAAAAGGAGATAACAGATTTGAATAGACCTCCAGCTCACATACCAACCCTCCCACAGAAAAATCCTGTTAGGAGGACATGAGTGGTTTGGAAACACAAACTCAAGCACAGCAGATTCACTAGTCTCTCTCTTGTCTATCTTTGGGTAATGAAAAGATTTGATATACTGCACCAAGGGAAATTGCACACAGCTACCCTCGTCTTGCTCAGTAATGTTTTCACTGTGACAGCAAGCCACGGTGGTGGCTCGAGTACAAGGTAACACATTACTTATTTCTCAGTAACCTCATCCAAAGACAAAATACTCCACCTGCCAAAAAGACAAGCTCAGGAATTTAGACTCTAGCACTTAAGGATTACAGTTCTAGAGAGCGGCAAGAGGTATAATAATGAAATCTTCTCTCACTTTTCATTCTCTGTAGAAGAGCCTTAGAGAGCTGGATAAGAAACAGCTCTGCACAATGGTCATGTTTCTCCTGTTAGATCAATAGGACGATGATTTTTATTTCAAATCACTTTACTAGAAAAGCTGTAAATTTGATCATGTGAATAAAATTATTGCTGTTTTGTTATGCCTGGAACTAGGGTTCCTTTCTGAACCGATGCACATTTGTCTCCTATTATGTTCACAAGAAGCCTAAAGGAATTTAAAAGCAACTCTTGCTTTGTTCATGTACAACACTATCTTGGGCAACCACAATTCTGTGAAAGACATACTGCTCTAATATAGAACTCACCAGTAGCCTGTTCAAAGTCTCAAATCTCTTTCCATTCCTTCAAAGCAATTCCTTTCTTCTGAGCAAATCGCTTTCTAACAGAACACGACATGCTAATAAGGCAACATCACACATACACCACAACTCCATCTATGATTTCCAGACTTTTAACCAGACCATGTCCCCCAAAAATACCAATCTTACTCTCCAGGAGATCATGTTAAGCACCAGTAAGTTTCCACTCCAGGCTGGATGTAATAAAACACTATAACTCAAGATAGGAACCCAATAAGGAGTGTACAAGACCCTTTTAAACCTGAATTCAGAGCAAACAGAACTCAGCATCCTTTGACAGATGTCACACATCTACATTGTTTTCTCAGAGTTTCAGATATCACATTTATCTGAGAAAAAGAGAGAGGAATATGCAAGTGCTATACCTAGGATGGGAGTTGTGACCCTGAAAGCCTGTCTGATTAACAATTACAATGCAGTGTTCTGTGAACCACACCAATTTCTCCCTTCTTGCACTGATTTCAGTACCTTTGGAGTATAAGCTGCATATTTCTAATCAGCTCTAGGTTTATGAAGCACTCAAAGCTAAAGGGAAACACATTGTTTGTCACTGTAAATAAGAACAAAAAAAATGAAACGAACGCACGTTTAGCATATGCTCTTTTACAGCTATTTCTGTGAACAGAATATGAATTAACTCTTTCACTGTTGGATTCTCTTAATGCACCCATTATGATGCTGGTGCCAAGTCACCTCTCATTAAAATCAAATCTTTCTTACTCACTTACACAACACTGCACAAAACCCAGTGGGACTTGCACTTCTAAGCAAAGTCGAATCTAATACAGTTGCTTCCTGTACTCTGCTGATGCCTGATTCACTCTCTGTGCTGCAATGCTGGCAGAAAATGCATGGCAGAAAACGCAAATACATAAGGAAATACAGTAGCAGCAGAAGGGGAAGAGAGGAAAACAACCTATCTGCCTGTGAACAGCAGCCCCTCAGGGTAGGTGGCAGAGTGAAGATACAAACATCTGCCCAGAGCCCAGCACACCGAAGTAAGCCAGAACTGAATATAGAAGAGATTGTTCTGTAAAGTAAAGGAAAGATTTCAGCTTTGACGCAGAAAGTCTGGGCTCAATGCCATTGCCAGTTTTCCAATCATGAGAAAAACAATACACCATTTCTGTACCACAAGCCTATTACACTATTCTGCCTTAGTTATTTGTGGTATTCACCTTTAGAAGGGTACAAATCATAACTTTGTCTTGTAGCAGTCCTATAATAGGTACAATTAACAGAAAAGTCAGTGCAAGTAGCAGTTCTAGCTTGGGTTTAATAGTTCTGAAGCTATCAGCAGAATAATCAAAAAATCTCAGCAGTCAAAGCATTCATAACATACATGAGCTCAAATAAAAAGACGGAAGTTGATGTTAAGTTTCAAACTAATTATGCAGTCTAACATTAGACCTGCAGTTGACCACTCACAACAGTCAGTCCAAGGACAGACAAGTGGCTGCATAAGCACAAACAAGGTACTCTGCTCTCAGCATTGCTGATACATACTTAAAAGCCACACTGTAGGAATACAACCCCAGAAATAAAAATTGAAGGGTTTATAGTCCAATAAACTCAGGGGATTAGGATGGATGTATCTCACCAGCAAAGAAGGCAAACAGCTAGATAACATGGAGAGACCATGAGATACACTCAATATCTGAGTGCATGCATTATCACCTGGGCTCAGAAACGGTGATGCCAGGTATTTTTTTGTGGATTTGCATAGCAAACCACGATACAGCACTAAGAAGACACTGGAACTAGATAGCATTTCACCTCAGCTCTTAAACATAACTATTAGCCTCTTGCAACCACGATCTATGTCAAGAAAGTGCATCCAGGAAATAAAATTCAATGCATTACCATACGGTTATTACACTAACGTAACAGGCTGTTCTAAATAGAACAAATGAGCTCTGAAACGAGATCTTCTTTCATATAGACAAACTATAGCTATTAACTTGAGTGCGTTTCTCTGTGAGCCATTTTCCTCTTCTATTTACCTTTCTTTCTGCAGAACGTCTCCCTCGCTGTGATCCTTGCAGCCTTCAATAATGCCACATAAGTCAAAAGTGATCAAAACTGAGAATAGTCATGCTATAGGAGATGTCTACAGCTGAAAATAAACTTTACACTAATCTACAAGCTTTATCTGTAAAAATAATTTCCTTCAGTTTTTAATGCAAAATATTGGAACTAAACCCAGTGAATTCCCAGCACTTACACTCAAAAGAGGACATGAAACATTGCCAAGTTTGAGTTAATTTTCCAACATTAGAGGCAAGGAAAAAGAAAGATAGCTCCTTTTGTGGTTCCAAGGACACATTTAAAATAAAACAAAAAGTCATCACCCATGTAATTCAAACAGGCAGTGGCTGAGTGTGAGATGACTCTACCATGGCCAGCTCTCCACTACCACTATAATACAGTGAAGAAATTCATAGGATTTGTTGTTACTATTGCTCCATAAGATTCCTTTCCCCTGAAGCGTGCTCCATGAAATCATCTCAAACCTGGTAACATGGACTCAAGAATAGCCTCTGTTTTTTGGGATTGGTGACAAAAATAGTTTAAAAGTTGTGGGATTTTTTTCTCAGAGTGAAACCATATCTGATGCCTCAGAGAAATTTCACAGACTGGTATCTCAGCAGAAATCCCGCTCTCTGGCCTCCGCAGTTCATCAGAAGCAAACTCTGAATACTCGAACAAGTTGCACAGGCTCTCCTCGTCGCTGTTCCATCTCACTCTCAGCCCCCTCCCAGCAGCAGATGTGGCTCAACTATTTGACTGAACTGAATCTGCCACACGCAGATGTGTATTTTCATTTTCACTGCAGCAATGTAGCATCCATAAGCTTTTGAGTTTCTACTTTCTTCCTCCCTTGCTTCTGGGCTTGTGATCAGCCACCTTTCCGACAGTTCAGAAATAGAGGAGAATCACATGGGAATTACCTTACATTGTATGGCCAGTGCTAAATTGCCATGCTTTCCTATTTTAAGTGTAACCTCGTGTAATCTTTATTGTTGAGCAGAAAAGAAATATAAGGAAATAATAGCTTCTATTCCTCCCTTAAGAGCTCAAAGACAAATAAAATTCTCATGTTTCCTAGGAGTAACACCATTTTTCTCTGTTGCTCCTTTTTTTTTCTCTTTTCTTTGCAAACATCAGCTTCTGTGAAGCGGTTCAAAATTCATTCATTCCTGCTTTACATATGTAGAAACTTTCAGTGTAAGATGCATTTGTCTTCTGTAAACACACATCCTGTGAATGTAAGTGTTCATAAAGAGAATCGTAAGCCTATTTCTCTACCAAATTCTAATGAAATGTTTAAAAGACAAAACGTGATAGAAAATTAGTCCCACATTCACTTACTTCTCTTTTTATGACAAAAATGTTATTTCCTACTTCAGAAAAACCCTAAATGAGCTGCAGAAATCACTTCTGACCCCGTCTCTTGTACAGAAATAACGCAGCCATTTAAATTATGTTCTGTGCTGTGTTGAATCTTACATTATTTATTAGTTGTGTTAGTTTCTACATCCCAAGCAATGCGGGTATTTGCAGCTTTATTTAGCCTTTCCTGTGTAAGCTAATGCAGATTTAAAAATGCCCCTCTGGTGGATAAGGTCACTTTGTCAAAGTAACACCGATGTGACCCCCATGTGTTTGCATATATATAAATTCCCTCTATGACACTCCTGTCATGTTTGCTCAGTGAACAAGTAATTTGCCAATCTCATTATTTCAGGTACAAGGTAGCTTGTGAAAATCAATCTTCTTTCTGCTTCATACATCACAGACTGTAACAGTCACAAAGCACATTCTGATTCTGAAACAAAGCTGGGGGAAATCACAGACCCGTTCTCATAAGCTATTTTCTTTGATCTAGGAGGGTAAGGAAATAAAAAGAATAGGAATTGAGCCTAGTAAAGCATACAGGTCCTACACAGGAGTCATATAGGAAATCTCTGTATGCATAGGAAAAAAAGGTGGGGTTTTTTGGGGTTTTTTTTTTGTTTTTTTTTTCTTTTTTTCCAAAAAGAAAAAAGTCATTTACCAGTGCGGGTATTTTAATAGCAGAATAAGCAGCCCTAGAGATCTTAGCTCTGCTATTGAGAACTATTCACAAATAGTTAAAGCATTGTTGGCAGATCAATATAGTAAGGTTGTCACTGTTACTTTCTGCTGAAGCACAGCAGAGGAGGCAGATTGAAGAATTTTAGGCTTAATGCCATAAGGAGGGCTTTTGAAAGGCTGCTGTGCGAAGACTTAAGACACTGAGGAAAATGAATTATTCTTCCCAAAAGTACTTATGCATATGATTGACATGCATGCCTATACTTGTCTTTTATTTAAATCAGTGTGACTTAAGTACATGCTTAAATTTAAGCATATTCTTTCCCAAGCAGAGATGTATATACACAACATGAGTTCTTGAAAAATGATCTGCAAATGAGCTTTTATAAGAATAAAC
Source organism: Dromococcyx pavoninus (assembly GCA_033558185.1). Lineage (NCBI taxonomy): Eukaryota > Metazoa > Chordata > Aves > Cuculiformes > Neomorphidae > Dromococcyx > Dromococcyx pavoninus. The sequence continues at coordinate 2,431,817 of JAUMJL010000199.1, read as the reverse complement.
TTTCATAGTTTCAAGAAACGAAAATATCTCAAATATCCGAAAAATAAAACATTATGGAATATAAGAAAATACACAATAAACCAAAACCCATTTTCCCTTACATACTGCAATTAGTTTCCCAGTAGCAGGAAACTGGAGACAGATGCACATACAGGTAATTACATTTGCCAACAGAATCTCGTAGCACTTGGATGTAAAATTTACATATATATTATTGTTTCCAAAATCTGATAAGCATGGATGTTTAAATTGCCAGAGGTATAAAATACTTCAGCCACCTAGCTGCATGCCATCTCACAGTTAGAAACCCTGAGATATCGGGGGGGAAACTTTTTCTTCCAAAAAGATATGCTTTGTCATAATGATACTGCCTTGAAAATTCAGATGATACTGATGAATGGCCCTCTCTCTAAACTGCTACCTGTGCTAATCTCTTCTGCTTCCAGATTAACACCAGCTCTTTGTAGACACAATTGATTGTAATTTTCACCTTCATTAATTTTCAGATGCAATATTTAACTGAAAGAAAGAAAGAAAGAAAAGAAAGAGAAAACAGGAAATGCACTGTCCTCCTACCACCTTCAACTCAAACAACACAGATGCATTTAACTGCGTACATATTGAATTTCTTCCTTGGTCATTTCATCAGGACCAGCAAAAGAAAGTCACCTGATGAACTTGGATGCTGATACATTACTAAGTACACCGAAAGAAAATGTCATGAATTTTTATGGTATTAGATTCTGTACTTTTATGTATTCATGAAAATATAAAACTAACAGTAATAATCTAGCATTCAACCTATACATCCCATTCACTGTGTATTTAAGTGCTAATATAAAATGTTACAGAATATTTAAACACCCAAGATATTCTGATATCTTCAGTCTGCCCTAGGATGTCCTACACTCTTGTGAAAAAACACTCACAGTTAAGTGTTCAGTATTAGAAGGCATTTAGTCTACATTTCACATTATTTTCTCTAACATTATTATGCTTCTTTAAACATCTTCTCTCCCAGTTTCTGTGCTTAAGGGAGATTTAAGTTGTTGGGGGTACTTGATAATCGCGGCAATAGTATTTGCTTATATCTTAAATGTGATCCTCTTGCAGATAGTTATTTAAATTTTCTTTATTCATATCTCACTAACCAATCAAAAGTTTAACTGAAAAAAAAGGATAACAGTTCAATAGGCTTTGAACAAAATGTCTCACTGAGACCTGAATCACTAGGTGTACTGCGATTTCATAAAGGCCGTTACAGTGGCAGAGATAAGCCTCCAAATCTATCAAGGCAGAGAAGGCATCAAATATTAGTGGAGAATGGCAACTGAAGTGCTCACATTTAAAAGCAAGGACAAAAATGATCTGAGCAAGTGTAAGCCTATTAGTCTGACCCCTTCAGTTTGCAAAAGCTTAGAACAGACTTTGAAGAAAAAGACAAATTAAAGACAGAGAAGTAAATAGAACATAGGATAAAATGTAGCAGTGTTACAAGGGATAGACTGTGCCAGACTAACTTGACAGCTTTTTTGATAAGATAACTGATTTTCCAGACAAAGAAATGAAGTAGATATAATTTGTCTGGATTTAGATAAAGCATTTACTGTAGTATCACTCTGGAATTTACACATTAAGCCAGAGACTCTGTGGATTAATACAAGAATTGAAAGGTGAATCCAGGTGCAATAATAGCAAGTAGTACTGAAAGGGAGTATCTGGGATTAATAGCATCTCTGCCACAAGCTGGAAATTCCTAATATGACACGTGTAAAAAACAAGTAAACAACTACTTTATTTTAGTTGACCACTCAGAGTACATCAGTATCAATGTGACATGAGACGGTTGTGAAAAAGGCAAAAACTACAAAGTACTATATATTTCTAATAAAGAGACAGAAGTACAAGCATGAATTTTCTTAAACTATCAGAATATATACAATTCTGGCCAATCATGTTCAAAAAATAAAAACTGAACCCACAAAACTTATGGGGACAGTCTTCTATGATGGTCACAGGAATGAAGACACAAGAGGAGTTTGAAAGAGCAAAGGAAAGGAAACAGAGAAATCAAGGGAAGGAAATAAACACAATCAGGGCAAGAAACATATCCACAAGAAATTAATTAGATGATACATTGCAGGTAGGCAGGATCAGGACGCTCAGCTTAGTGATTTGGGAAGTCTCTTTCAGTCTTGTCTCTACATCAATATCAGGAATTCTTTTTGTACGTTAGCACAGAAAGCCATGTGCTAGTTTGTTCATGAAGAAAACTATAAACAAGTTCTTTACAAGTGCATGAGTAGTGGAATTTTTCCAAGTAATGTCATTCTCCTCCAAAAAAAAAACCAAAACCAAACCCCACAGTATTTCTTTCTGTGATAAGTGTGAGGCTTCTCCTCATGATCTGAACCCATACTGTGTTCTAACCAGAAACTGTCCATGCTGATGAACACTTGACTAAGATTTCAACATCTTCAAGGCATAATTGCCACCACTGTGTTGTAAAATTTAAGATGACCCAAACATTCACAGTACTGTATTCGTGGGCCATTTAGTACTAAAATTGCTATTTTACTAACTTCAGTGAATTGAAGTTATACTGTTGAGCACGGGTGACTATTCCATGATTAAAACTCCCTCACTTTTTTAAGAACTCACTCTCTTTTTGATCGCTCTTGCTTCAAATTGAAAAAATATTCCCATTGACCTTCTTTTTTTAATATTGCCATCATAGAAACATAAAACTGGCAAGCATCACAATTGATAAGATATGAAGGGGCCTTTTTTTCTACAGGACTTCAAATGTAGAAAACAAAAACTATGTACTTTCAAAAATTAATTAAGCATTTGAAGATAAAATGACGAAAATGCCATTAGAAGTATTTTAAGAGTGTGAATACATTAATTTTAAAAAATCTGCTATTATTACATCAATTTAAAGTGACTACCATCTTTCAAGTAATACTGGAAGACTAATTCTGGGATTGTTACATGGATGTAAGAATATGGATGAAGTGCTATGGTTATATTACAGAATACTGCCAACCTGAAATTTAGTACATTCCCAGGAAACATTCAGATTCTACTGGATGATTTTCCTACTGAATGTTAAATTTTGTTTTTCCAGAGGATTCTTCTGGCAAATAACACTAAGACAGATCTCTGCAGATGAACAGGGAAGTAAGACTCAGAATAAATTCCCCCCTGCTATTTTCATGACAATTATATCTGTCAATAGGCTTAGTAGCACTTCTGACAAATAATAGGTAGGACTGAGCCCAATCTATGCTTTATACCTAACTCCTACACATTTTGGGCCATGCTTGAAAGCAAGAGTTCAAGTGTAAATAAAAAATGACAGGTTGCTCAAGTCATAAAATACATGAAGCTTGGTTGTGCAATGACCAAAACAGCTCTAAGAGCTGACATAACACACTAGGAAGACAGGAGAGTTGTTGACTGGGAGTAAATATAGTTGAAACAGAGTTGGAACACATTCCTCCACTCTTTCAATGTCAAGTCTTAAAACATGCTCATTCATCACAGCCACCATAGGTACCACTTCAAAGGAAAAAAAGAATGAGACCAAAGTTAGACCAAACTCTTACAAAATATGCATCTGGTACAAAATGCAACGCACAGGAAAAGGCTTCTTTCACTCTGACAGACGCTAAAAAAAGGTAGACAGTCTGCCCAAACAACCTTAAGCTACCAGCTGGGAAGTAGAAAATTAAGTCCAGCAGCTAATCCCGACACAGAGCTTTGTACTCAGCAGAAGTACACACCCATGTAGGCACACAAGGAAAATCTGAATTTTTAACTTGCTTGTAAAATTTTTACTTACTCGTAGTACAGTGGCTTTTTTGTCTGTGCACAGGGTGCCATCAAATATCGGAGTTCTGTTGGCCGTGACATGCTATCTCTTCTGTCACATGGACTATAATAACTAATATTGTCTTGAAAATCATGCCATATGCCTCACAATTTTGAAATCTCCTCTCAGACTCTATTTCATCATCCATGTTCTCAAATAGTAAAAAATTATTAATAACCAGCTCATATTGAAAAGAAATTCAGACTATTCCTGTAATGGCTTACTAGGAATGTATTCAAGTAAGGTCAAAACAGGATTTGCTTAATAATGGCTGAAGTATCTAAATGGCACCTAGTCACCCTTGAAAGATCTAATCAATTTCCCAAGCCCTTTTCAAACACCCTGTTTTAAAGAGTATCAGCAGGTATGTAAGAGCCATATCAACCATATAATGTTGACTTTCATCCAAGTGTAACTCCAGAAACAATGCACTTATTTTGAATTGTACTATTTCAGCCTTGCAATGGCATTTTAACATGGCCAAGGACTCATTAAATAACCGGTCATAACCCACATTTCCTAAATGTCTACAGCCAGCTTCCTGCTGCATAATATGTAACTGGAGATTTGCAGTTAGGGCACAACAGGAGTGTGAATGACACAACGTATCAATAAACAGTGTTCTGTTCCTCTAGTGCCTAGAGATTCTTACAAGGTGCATTTATGTTAGCATTTCAGTTTGGAGCTGGATTTCACTTTTCAAACAAATTTTTGAGTTGTCCCCATTTACTATGATCTGGATCAGATCACGGAACGATTCTGAAGGACACAAAAATTAATCCCTTTAAGCCGAAAATACAGCAGAAGATCAACCTGAGAGTGCACCTAATGCATTCAAACAGTTTAGGAATGTCCAGTTCAGGGAACAAGAGCCTTCTCCACTAAATGTATATAATGTGGACATCATGCCCTCAGCAGCAACGGTTGGGGGCTACAAAACTACATCTGTAGGGATAAACTATTTGCTAATGTAGACACAGGTTTATAATCTTATGAGGAAGGAGATAATTATCAACACTATTTTATATCTGGATAAGACGCCCTTTTGGTTGTGTGGAATCTAAAAAGAATTAATTTTAAGATCCTCAGTAAACCACCAGGACATGCTGAAAGAGACCTATCACTCAAGAGGCCCTCAAACAAGTTCTAATCTGCACTTTATGGCCATATTTCCTTCTGTGGAACCACAGCAAAGGGAAGGGCAGCTCAAACACCAAAATCAGGGAACAGCTACTTGCAGCACATCCCCCTAATTTAGAGCATGGAGTACAGAAAAAAATGCTTCCAATTACTCAGTGAATTTTCCCTTTTTGTGAAAAAGCAAATGCCTTTTCTTTCAATGCAGAGAATTCAAGAGCTTTTTTCACACTGAGTGCTACCTAATCCACAAGCAACTCTGCTGTTGAAGGAAAGTACAACTCATTGCAAAACTGTCAAACTGGATACTTTACTGGTTCCATACCTGCCATTCTTAGGCATTGGATTATTGACAATTTTTCGCCAAGCTACCAATAACAGCACTTTTAAGACTTTTAGATGAACAATAGAAAACAACAGGTCAATAGAGAAATTACTGACTAGAGGTGGAACAGGCCCTGGCCAGCAAGAACCTGCCCAGCCCACCCCATGGGGATCCACAACATTGCCTGGCCCACAGGGAGGGTGCTGGCTTCATTTTGCCCTGGCAGACAAGAATTGAGATAGGGACCAAGCCCAAGTATATTTCAGTTGATTTTATCCCAAAAAAATAAAGGTCATATTCATAATCAAATTTAAAGTCTTTTATTACAGCCTAGTAATGTAAAATGTCCTTAAATAAGGAGTTTATTAGAGTAAATCCAATCTGACTCAAGAGATTTTTTGTTCCCTAATAATGATTTGGCTGAGAAAATCCTCAGACGTTACCATATTTACAACAGGATTATGTGTTTCTAACAAACTCTGCATTTGCATTCTTACGCAAGCTCAATGGAACAAAAATATTATTTACTTTCATTTGTATTTCATTATTATGGGGGTCATGTCATTATGTTTTCACAGCAATCATATTAACAGCATCAGTTTTAGACAGAAGGATGTTCGGGATTCCATGCATTTTGTTTCAAAAGAAGGGGCTACAGCCAGTGTTTGTACTACTTATGATTAAAGAGAGCTGGGGTTTGTGTTTGGGTTTTTTTTTTTTCCATTCTTCATTTTATAATAATTAATTGGAACTGTCTAGGAACTAAGCCAAGTAATGCCTATTCTGCTGTCACTAATAATCGAAATTTTGTAGCATACAAAAGCCCTATAGTCCACTACAATTCTTTTACTGATGTCTTAGAAAGGCTTTCTATGTGTCTCCTATACTAAGAGAGCATTATTCTCTAAATGTGCAAGACAAAAGGAGTCTTTAGATAAGAATGAGACTTACCTAGTAAAACATAGAATCCATAAATGAAAGACAGCAAAAAACTACCCATACTTCTAAAGATAAATGATGAGACAGAAAGGTTTAGAATGCTGTTTCTGTGGAATCATGATTTAATTTTACTAAGGGAGCATTATAATTCACCAGAGCAGAGGTATAACACTGTACATACATTACTTTTCAGTCACAATTATAGATATTCCCTGTCATCCCCACCAAAGAAAATTATTATGTGTTTGCCAGAATTGTAGGAAACTGTATGTATGATACTGAGATCAGCAGTTTGTTATAAGTTATTATAATTTTGGAAAATCACCACAACTTTCATAACTTGAAGAGAAACAAAGCGCAGTCTAAGCCAAGGTGTATTCCCTTCTGCATCAGTTAATTCTGCTTTATTTTAACAGCTATCTGTCTTGCATTTTCCACAATCCTTTCCGGTAAAAGGTGAAAACTTTCCTTACAACAATGACCCAACAAAGGATGTTTTCTGGTTTTATATTCTTCCTTGCATAATTTGTAGTTGTGATTGTTAAAAACAGGCCTCCATTTCAGCACTCTATTGCATACTGAAGCAATCAGAGTTCCCCCAGTCTTGAGTCCTTTGTTACCTGGCATTTCTCTGAAAGTTTCAGAGTCCAATAATAGATAAGAACTGCAATTTTAATTATCCTTTGTAGTTGCAGAGAAAATGTGATTTCTAAATGTAACAAAACAGAAAGATCCATTCTCATGTATTAAAACCTTCAGAACTTGAGAAAAATACATTTCTGGAAAATGATATTTGACAAATATTGCCAAACTTTTGGGTTGGGAATAACCAGTGGAGGTTACATATTTATTTTATGCTTCTTTTTCAAATTATCTGCAGATGCTGTATGGATCTTTTTTTCTGAATAGCTATATTAATCATGATGATAAATTAACTTACGTTATTGGCATTCATGTCTAATTAATATAAATTCCCAACTAGGAATAGAAAAATTCACATAAAACAAGCCACAATTTCTGGAAAACGTAATTTTCTCATTTCCCTATGCAAGTTCTGAAATTTCACAGAGAAAAATGTAATTGAAATTTCAAGATCAAGATGGATTAGGACACAAGTGAATTAAAAAATGCTACCTAAACTATGGTCACTTGTCACAGAAATATTAATCTTTAACAAAAAGCCATTAAGTTAAACAGAATAATCAAGATAAAACAAAAAGTGTCGGTTACATTCTTTCATTTTTTTATGACAATAGGTGATAATAGGTGCCCCTCCTTTTTTCACTGGTATCACAGCTAAGCATATATTGTTTTCACTGTCAAATTGAAATGCTGCTGAGGCTTAGTCTCCAGTGAACAGCAAGAAGGAAGATGAATTCTCATAGACGTGTTTCTGGGAAAAAAGAAGAGCCATGAATTTCTAAAGTTATTGTCTTCAGTTTTTTTCACTGGTAACTGGACTGCTCGTGTATATCCATTCCAACATATTGTATTTGATGGTGGAAATTTAAGATTCTTCAGTAGAACAAGGAGAAATAAAATCCAGTTGAAAGTAAATAAGTGTCTAGAGCACATTTCTTTGCACACTGAATAAGACCAGTGTCATTTCCCAATTCTATGTTTTCACTGTACTTCACCTAAGATAAAATACAGCTGATGAACTTAATTTGTATGCTATGAACTGAAAGTTTGCCATTCGTCTCAAACTATTCGTCATCTCATAAACTGCAAGATGTGCAAAGCATGTACATGAACAAGCAATGGAATGAAGTGGGAAAGACACTCAACCAAAATGTATTGCTCCAATAAATATAAACCACTATATATTTTCTGTGAACTGTCAGCAGATTAGCCTCATCAAATATCAATTTTTTTTTAGCTATAATGAAAACCTTTAATGTGAAGCAAAAGATAAATGGGACATTACTCACGACTACTGTAATCCAGAAATGCTCATCCACTGGCAGTATGGGAAAGTGGCTCCACACCAAGAAAATTTCTTCCCTCTGTCCAAGTATATTTTTTCTGCTTTGCCTGCTCCTCTAAATATGATTGTTGCTAAGTACTATTTAAATTGGAAATGCTACACAAGTGCTATGTTTTAATATTGTTGTCTTCTAGCTTAAGTGAGGTCAATAGGTAGATATGCATTAATGATCTGAAAAGTAGGGGATGAAAATAAAGATAAGCCCACATTAAAACTTCAGATCTGACAGCCACAGTGCTTTAGCAAAGTTCAAATCCAGAAAAGAATTTTAGTTCAAACTAACTTCAAAAACATGTGAACTCTTATTTTCAGCTTGCAAAATACATTAAAAGAGGGATGGAATTAATTTTTTTATGGCAGGAGGAAAATCCTGTAGCCTAATTGCTGAGAAAATACAGTTTCATTGATTAAAAATTATGCAGAAATCTGCACTGAGGACACCTAGGCAGCTGTGAGAAGGAAAAAATCCAACCAAATATACAAACCTATGGATAGGTCAACAGAACTTTTAATTTAATAATACTGCATAAGTTTCTCATCCAGAATATGGAAAAGCCAGGTTCAGACTTTTGATAGCACCTGAAGGAACATGAACATTCACCTTCCAGAAAAACATCACAATGAGTATGACAGAATCCTTCATTTTTCATCAGAGCATCATATATTTCACCCCCCTAGGTGAATGTCTCACTCAGCAGATTGCAGTCATTCTTTCTCTGAATAATTATGTTCGACACAAACTAGAGAAAGCACTGTGGGATAATCTTTTGAGCAAGTCAATCACACCTTCACTGCATGATCAGATTTCTCAAGGTAGAAGAGAGAGATCTTAACACAGGTGACCTATGTCTTAAAGGAACTTTGCATAGCAGTAGCTGTTTCTTCTCATTTTTGAGGACTAAGAGTAGGCCTTTGTTTTGCTATTTGATACTGTTTGTAAAAGAAATGAGTGTTTTCTTTTGGTCAAATATTTTGTTCAATGCAAATACAAAGTGCATCAAAAGAAAGAAAATAATTTCAGCTACAGTAAAAAAGAAAAGCACTTCCATTTAGGTTTTATCAAATGCAAAATCTAATGAAAATCAAATGACATCTTGAGATCTTAAGCTTCGACAGAACCTCAACTTTTCCGGATTTCCCCTGTATTTTTTTACATTTACAACACCCTGGGCGTGTGCAGTGGTCACTGCCTCCACCAGCACACTATCCTTTGGACTCTGACAATCAGAGACAGAATATTCCCACAAGGCATAATGGTTGATCAACACCACAGAAACAGTGTAATGCAGATAGAAAAAAGTGCAAAGCAGAGAGTGGAATGGAAGCACATGGAAGCACTACAACTGGCAAGGTAAGTACACAGACTGGACACAAATGGATCTGTTTCAGTATTTCCACTTTTAATTTTTTTTTTTTTAATTGAGGTTCAGGATAGTTTAATTGTTCATCTGTAACTACAGTAACAGGAAAAGTTAACTGTAAGAAGTGCCCACCGGGAAAAAAACCTACATTGTCCAACTCAAGTCTAATAATTTAGTGAATAAAGTCTGCAGCTCTCTTGTTCTCCATGGCAAATCCTATGTTCCAGATATGCTACCCTAACTTACACTATGCCTAGTATGAACAGTCAAGTAGCATGTCAATCATAAAAATATTAAAATTAAAAATTTCTTTACGTATCACCTGAATGTTACAAACTCAGTATTTTATTTCATTCTGCAACATTCTTTGTAAGAGTTAACTTGCTTTGTCTGTTATCTAACACATCCTTCACAAAAGTCCAAAGAATTGGGCCTTAGGTAAGCAATTTTATTGTGCCATCAAAATCTGAGGTATTTTATTTTAAACCTATTGCATCTAAATCCTTGATTGAGAAAATTATCTAAATACAAAATATTAAACTCTTATAAGCCCGAAGTAGTATTTTTCAGTGCAGGCGAAATGAATCTTTAAGGCTATTATGAAAATTACATTATTCAAAACCAACATAAAATTATTATAAAAATTGTCATAGGAGCTATGTGTTAGTTTCAGTTAGCTTGGTGTCACATGTGGATGTCTTGACATACTGCAGAATGGTTTCTGCATATCGGAAGAGGTGAGTCTTAGAAGTAAAACACGGTTTCACTTCCGGTCCAGCTTTTGGACACAATCTGTTCCTGAATTATAGCAGTTTTGTAAGTTCTCTGGTTGAAGGTGTTACAATTTCAGCAGATTATTAAATATTCATCAGGACAGACAGAAAAGACCTGGATTCCACTGAAAGTTGAATGATTTGAGTGAAGTAGCCACCACACTAAAGAGTCATTGCTTGATTCGAAGTCTATTTAATATATATGAAGTGTACTAGATCCAGGAGGACATACTGCAGGACACTTATCTGAGAAGACCCTCTGCTTCGATGATTACAACAGTTACCTCAGGTAAAAGTCTCAGCTCAAATCTGCCTTGTGCAAGATAGAAGCAAAAACTATATGCTGCAGTCATTAGGATAATGATGTATTTTGTATTTGCACTAAATAAAATATTTGACCAAAAGAAAACACACTTCTGAAAAAAGTGAACTTGAATCCCTTCAAGTAAAAGAGGAAAGTGGTCTTGCATAATTGGTGAAAAAGTGTAGTCCTTATGGTCCAACCAGGGAGCTTTATAATGGATATGTCTTGCAGGATGCTTTATCTGTCCTAGTTTTATTCATTCTACTTCCTTTTTTCAGCATTTCTGGGGACAAATCTACTGTCTACAGATAACCTACAGATAACCATTGTATTCAAGCACATGTGAAGGAAGAAGGTGGGACACACTCATGCCATGCAAGCACCAGATTGTGCTGAAAGAAGCCACTGCATGAATGCAGACTCTTGGAAGGACACCCAAAGACTAGAATACAGCTGCTAATTTTTGACCAATCTACCCCAAACAGTGAATGATACTCTATATATTTGAATCTAGTTCCTGTAAAATCCCATTAGCAGTTTCCCGATTTTCTATGAATTAGCTGGCTACAGCTAAAGTAAATTTTGGAGATATGATTTAAAAAGTCAATGCACAGCACACTTCAAGTACTAAGAGAAGGTGTTACAGGTACACAGTGAAAAAAAAGTGTGAAAAATATCCCTTAACTACATGTTCAATAATGCATGCCAAGAAATCAAAGTATCAGAATGATTAGAAATTAATCAAATTGACATTCTTGGAACTACTATTTTTCTGTCAGTAGAAGAATCAGTAGAAACCAACTGCCTACCTCACTGTTCATCAGAAAAAGAATCACCTAGCTATGTTTCATCAAAAAAAGATACCACACCAAAATGCCATTAGAATCCAAGAATCAAGGAAACAATTTATGAGCTGATATGCTGTGCAATGCTGATTTAAAATCTACTCAATGTCTCTTCAAACTCTGATTCTTGAAAAATATTATGTGATTACAAAAAGTATTTAAGTTTATAATGGCCATGATATTAAAAAGCCAAGAGAACCAACTTTAAAACTCACCATATTTCTTATTCCTCTAGCATTTTTTTTCAGTAGAACGAGAGGAAAAATCTATGCTTTTCTTTTTTCTTTTAAAATAAAGGCCTTCCAGAAGTGAAGGTGACCAAGTGTTTGGACTTATTTAAAGGAAATCTGAGCTATGTATATCTGCCTATCCTATTAAAGGTACCCACTACCTCAGTGCAATGCAGAATAGCTCAAAATTTATGAACATCATAATCAGGAAAGAGTAGAACATTGATCCTGCTTCCACTATAATAACTACCAGGGAGCAAATGTGAATTTTCTTCATGGACTTAAAGTGTCCTAATTAACCAGATATTCTGTTCATATTAATTGACATCCCGTAGTGTAAACATCTGATGACCGTGCACAAAGAATTCTGGTATCCTTCATGTTAAATTTTTAATTGCATACATAGCCCTTATGTGGCAAGCAAAATTTAAATTTGAGATAAAATACTGCATTTTCACAATTGGAAGAAAAGAACATTCAATCCTATGATCCTTTATTTCTGCATGATAATACATAACTGCTGTCAATATGCTTTAAATAAACCTGACCATTTCAGCTTTTCAGCAAACATCTTCACCTGACTTAATTTTAAATTGTGTTCTGTACATCCACGGAGCAAAAAGACAGTATTTACAACAAGTCTTTCCATGTGCCATAACATTTGATGCACATGTTTATCATTTCTCAGAAAGCCCAGCTAGATATTTTTAAAATAGCAGTTTGGTTTGGGAAACTGAATCACAGCTTTTGATTGTCCCATTGAGTGTCACAGTAGTATAAATTACTGTATAAAACATTATGTTACTGTCCAGAAGGTTGCATAGACTCTACATGGCAGACACACACTGAAAGTTTCAAATGAACACCCAGACACCACTTGCATGTTTATTCACCTGGAAGCAGCTCTTTTGTTAAAGATAACTAAAGATCTAGTTGGTTGTGACCTCCTTTGCCATGTAAAACTTCAGCGTATCTCCACTAAAGTAGACCGATGCCATGGTTGTAAATACGCAAGTAAATGTATTTATAAGACATTTGGCTCAGCTACACTGAAGAGCTAACCACAGAGTAATCCCCCAAACACTGATGAAATCATCTCTAAGTAATGAAATTAGATCTGTTGCTGATTGTGGGCAACCAAATAATTTCTGAATCCAATGAGAAAATTCATATAATCTCTAAAACAGAAGAGATATACTATCAAGAGTATACTATCAAGGGATTTTTCAGTTCAGTTGCTGGCATGCTTGACTATGATGTGCAACAACATTTTGACTGCAAAGATTGGCACTCTCTCCCAGCCAAATAAAGTTCAGAGATTTGATCTCAGTGTCACATCAGAATTTGTTAAGTCAGATGGAAGGCAGAACTGTAATTGCAGATCCCTTTAGGACTCCAGAAACTGTAGAAGTATATTTCAAGGCCGAATAACCAAAAGAAAAGATGAGTTTAACAACAGTTTCCTCCACCTCCTGCCCCAAGGGTCATATGATTATGAAGGTCACGTCACCAAAAGAGATCAACAGCTTAGAACTGTTAGGAATATCTTCAGGCAAACTGGTTCAACACACTTAAGGACATGTCACCAAGTTGAGGTATTTGCCCTGTTAATCACAGCAATTAAACATTATCCAGGAAAGAAAAGTTTGGAAACAGACTGCAAGCAAGTTTTCAGAAAGAAGGGAGCTTCAGCCACTCTGCACCCTAGTCTGCTCTTAGTAGAGAGTCAAAAATTGTTTTATGCACAGGACTTGGGATTCAGCTGTTCTAGTGAAACCATTTTAAAGATTTGTTATCTAAATGTCTACATTTGTCTTGCAATTGATGAAGGGGAAAAAACAGTTTCAGGAGCTGGTTCACAACAGCTTAACACAGGTATCTAAGGGCTGCTGAATCATCTCCGCGACTGCAAGTTTTTCTGCACTCATTATAAAGGGAGTTAAAAAAAACTAGTGCAGACAGACACAGCTGCCTTTTAGAAGTCTAAGACTGGAGAAGTTGAAGCCCACTCATGGAGTTCTTTACTTACCCAGCAAGAATATATTAAATAGCTGTGATGTCCTCCTTTCACAGTTACCTCCTCCTGGTAAGAGCAGCAGCAATGAACTGCACACCTATGCCAGCTACTGAGATGCATTTCTTTCAGAGCATTATGTTCACTGTACTGTTCCTCTGCCATAAACAGAGCGCTCCACTGAAATTATTCTTGATGGAACACCCCAAGGCACTGACTCTGGAAATTGGACACCCCATTGAGATTTAGAGGGGAGTCTATTCCTCAACACCATTTTCCAGAATATCTGAAGTCCTGACACATCCTTAAAAGATATTCAATGTTTGCTCACATTCCTTTATTACTGTAAGGAGCACAAATGACATTTCACTCAGTGAAAGCTGGGATTTCATTATTCCACGAGCTGGAGCAATAAGTCTACTGTGTCTCTGTGTAGATCTCAATCTGTGTAAAATCAGAATGCTGCTGAAATTTCTGCAGTTTTTGCCATCCTCTCTTTAGAGCCAGAAAAACACAGTTGAAATAAAAGAGCATATAAGACACAGCCTTACACATTTTACAGCGTTATAAGGACTTCAAATAAGAAATTTGCTTTCCTAATCAGAACTTAACTCTCTTTGCTTTAAAATTTCTCACTAAAAATCTATTTGAATGAGGGTGTTTTATGAGTATCAAGAGTTTTCTTTTTACCTAGTAACCAGATGGCAGCTCTTTGTCTGAGGTTTTGGCGTTATTTAGCTGGATTTTAGTTTTTGTTCTTAATAGGTATGGCAAGCATGTTATTCTGCAACTACTATATTTTCACATATTTAATTGCCAAGTTCACAAAACACCAACCCACTGCTTCTCCCAAGCAGATGGTGGAAGCTGGTTTTAAAACTGTAGTGAGACTTCTTTTCCAAAATGCTTGCATAGCTTTATGAAGCCTAATTGCTGTTCAGTATACACATAGAAGATCAGTTTATAACCATGCATGCAGTTAGGGGCCAAATATGCAAAGTGTTGAGCACTCTAGCCTAGAACTCTGCACTGGGACAACTTTTCGTATCTAAAAACTCAGTATGTGTTCCAGTATCCATGGAACTGGGACCATAAGCTTCAGTTCCTGGGAGACAGGAGGTCTTAATAAACAGTGGTGTCCATTTTGGATTTATTATTTACTGTTTCATTACACATATTTTCTCTCACTAGTTTTAAATGTGGGTAATTTACAATAATACAAGTCAAAAAGGTATACAACAAAAACTCATTTTTAAATGAATTCTGCTTTAACTGCCAAGATAAATCTATGGGTGCTGTAAAATGAAGAGTGACTAAAATACCAGTGTAAAAAAATAAATAATTTACATAAACTTCTTTTTGTAGCTTGGCAAATGAGAAATATGAAACAGCACAGTAGGCGACATAAATCGGAAATGCAGGTCCAAACATCTTCCAGCACTCTCTGAAGTTCAACTCTGGATCTGAACACAAATACCTTGCCAATCCTTAATAACTGTAAAGTAATGTTTTAGAATAACTTGTGTGCAAATAAAAAAAAAATACAGTAGAACTACCAACCCATGCACAGCACAATGATACAGCCAGGGACATGAGTTGGAGCAGCCTGTCTCCTTCCCTCAGTAAAGTGAGGTCCTGCCACCCCACCAAGGCATGGGCTGCCCTCAGTCAAGGCTACATCAGCAGCTACTGCCCACAAGGTGCTCTCTGCTGGAAAAGAACTGCTGGAAGCAAAGTGCCCTGGCAACAGCCTCCTAAACCTCCCCTTAATTCAAAAGACCTGGCCCATATATTTTATAAGAGAAAGTATTAAACACAATTGTTTCACATAAAAAAACCCTATTCACACAGAAGCCTTATATAAATGTCCACTAGTTGTTAACAAATCACTCTTGTTTTCAATGAGTTTGCAAAATTTTTGAGACTGTCAGCCCATGTTTTTTGCACCATGCTTAGCATAGTAATAACTAACATGTAATGCCCAGAGAAATAAAAAGAGCTATAACAAATAGTGTCCAAGTAACATGAAATCCTACTAACAAGTGAACCATAAAATTAACAGGTCACTGATATTAACTAGAATCTTTTAGTATTGCAAAATGTTATTCATTTGTATAGTGAAAGCTTGATTCTTCACATAGTTACACAAGGACTAGAAGAGAATAAGTATAATGGATTAATGAACAATATGAGAGAATGAATAGTATGCATTATGCTATGGGAAGATAATGATGTGCCATTAAATAGACCAGCTATTATGCTTCCTAAATTTCAATAATGCAGTTAAGAAAGAGTAAATAGGGCAAAAAGGAGGAGTGAAAGAATTGTAACATTGTTATTTAAAATGTGTGCCTAAGGACCTTGTGTGTATACTCCTTCACAATTTAATCTGATTAACAGAAAGTAATAATTTTCTGCGCAGTGCTACTTGTGAAAAAAACCAAGTTTTCATCTTATATAAGATTTTGTATAAAATACTTTCCAGCCTCAAGATAGCTAACAAGCTAGTTATTAGAGAGCCTGCATAATTTTATGACACAATGCAGGGCTTATCACATATTTCACATCTAGACTGTATTGTGAAAAAATTGTATCCAGTCATTGCTGGTTTTGACTGACTGGAACTAAACATGGTGGGAATAAAATGCACATTCTCTTCCAAATGCAAGAAGAAAGGACGCTCTTATTAAAATGATTTGCCAATATGACTTAAAACAATTTATTTAATCTTCGCCTTTTTACATAAATATTCTTCTACTAAGAATTTTTAAAACAGATTTTGTAAAGTATAATGAGATGCTCTGTCAGATGGGAAGACAAATTAAAAGTGCAATTCCCACTGTTACAGCAGCATTGCCACCACGGAGCTACTAATCTTTTGCACAATGCTCACAGTAGAATGTACTCCAGTCTCTGTAGGGCACGTGATTATAGACTTGCAGGGAGACTGGGATTTAAATTATTCATCAATGCGGATTTCCTTTTGCAGAAAAATTAGTGTGCCACATAAATAGCAAAACTGTTAATTCTTGGCCTTTTGCAAATTAACTGCCTGGTATTAGCATCAGTTATTACCGATTAGTTTCCCTAGCAGTTACAATAGCAATATTCTGTCAAACATAAAGCTGTATATAAAAATAATGCTAAAGACAGAACATCCGCACAGCCAATTAAATGTTCAGAATGCATTAGGTCGTGTAAATGTATACAGCCGTGCATAAGCCTGTCAGGAGATCTGACGAATGCCAGATTATGGCCACAACTCATATGTCAAGTGAACAATCGCTGTCTTAGCTACAACACATCTTTACATAGGAAGATCCAGAGGGAATAGGATATCAAAATAATTTGCCTGAAAAATACTTGCAGTCTTCAAAACTGTCAGGTATGGATTTGAAGTGAAGCGATATGTGCTTTCATCTGCTACAAGCCCATTATTTACAAAGTCAAACTCCACTGTCATCTAAAAGGTATTATTAAATGTTTGCACAAGTGGTACCTGCCTCAATTGGGCAACAAAGGATGGTACCATTTGTGATGTACTGGCTCTGTCAGCCTTTCAGCACCGCAATACCAGAATATGGTTCCTTCTACATTTGGGGGAACTACCACAGAATTTTCAGCCTGTGGGATGCATTTTAATAACCAGATTCTAGCAGCTTCACTGAAGGCATTCATCAGGCACAAAACTAAGCAGCTGCCTAAAATTTGGCCATTCCTACAAAATAGGCAGAACAAATCAGTGAATGGACTGTATTGGTTCCTTCCTAAGTGGCCAGAACGGTTCTTTGGACTTGTGGCTGGCTCAAAAAATTGTAACCTGCAAAAAAATATAAAAAATGAAAGGTTTCATAAAAACATAATTTTGACAGTTAAAATAAAAGGGAAAAAAAGCAAACATCCTTGATTTTAATATGTAATTGAATTCACTGCTTCTGCTTCAGTAATGATACATTCAAAAGTAAAAACTACTATCAAAGAGGAACTAATCAACCTCAGTGAAATCCAGGTGAGATGCCATCATTAAAATTAGAGGAAGAAAGAATCTAAGTCACTATCTAAATAATTAAGTGTAAAGAAATACATGGACATTGATACTGGGCCAAAATACACCATCATCAGCTCAAAATATGAAACCTTTACCCCTACAGCCTGAATGGGAAACAAAAACGTGTCTTTTGCCTAGGCTCAGGTCTCCTCTACTTACAGGGAAATGGAAGCTGCCCACGGTGTGACACAACATGGAAATTAGTCTATTAAGTCAGACTTCAGTTGAAACCTCAGTACACAGCTTTGAGAATTCATATGACAATATTTTGGCCTCACAGGGCAAATGGCATTCTCATTCTTAGTATTGCTCTTTCAATACTACCATAACACTGCAATGGAACTCTAATGAATGTGGGCCAGTCCTATGTATGACCAATAAATTTGAACATTTCAGTTAGTCTTGAGCACTCTCTTGTGGAAGCCCAGAACCACTATAGCCAAAAAGCTTAGGGAACACAACCCATTCTCTCTAGAAACACAATTAGATGTAGCCAGTCTCCTCTCCTGCCAAAACATGGACCAGCCAGAACTCTTCTCATTTCTCATGGCTATCAATGGAGACAGTCTGGCAGTTAATGTTCTCTTTTTATTTCCTACAATAATGATCACAATATAAATGTTTACGGCTCAATGAAGTTTGTCTACAGGAGATGAAAATATCGTTTGGGTCACAAACCAAACACTTCTAGAGAGAGGACTTGGCCACTTATATACTGATTTTCTTAAATATAGACATTTTTTTCTTTGCAAAGGTATTCGTCAAGTGAAGAAACACATGCTATTACATAGACATACTGTTTCACTCTGTAATTATCTGATTCACTACCAGCTAGACAAAAATCCATGAGGAATGAGTTGCCACCACGAGCAAGTTCTACAGATTAACACTCCTTCCAGGAATATAGACCTAAAGCCAATCCAAGAAGAAGAATGCACTTCCCAGTTTTTTAGGCCAGATAATATTATGCGGTAAAAATACAGCAGGTTTCATTTATCTCGAAGGGGTTTGTTTACTACTATAAACAATTCTGGGGTTTTTTTTCAAGAACGGTATTAAATTAATTCACCTTCCTTCTTAGTCAGAGGCAGAAGCAATGCCAAACAGAACCTGCATGGAAATCAGTCCTGCTTCCTAGATATTTTATCACAATTTGTAACACTTCCAGATGCAGATGTAGTTTCTTCTTTCACCAGTGTGTATGAGTTGGAAATTTTGATTCTGAAAGTATTATTAGGAAAAAACAATTGCAAATAAGATTTATAGAAATCTCTTTCACATAATCTACTATATAAGTACTCCTATTCAAATTAATCTAACTACAGTATGTGGATATAGGAAGCATATTTTATTTCTAATGGACAAATCCCCCATAGTGCTGGTGACATGAAGCACTCCTCCTGCATGTTCCCTCCTTCCAGCCTCTTATCCCTTCTTTGCTTGGAACAGGTAATTTAGATATCCTTCCAGGAGAGCTCCGGTATGCCAAAGCTTTGGGTACATGTAAGGATAAAATAATTACTTTTATTTAAATACAGTTAGTTCTAAACATAATCTTTCACTTTTAAATGTCGTGGGTTTCCAAATATGAATCGCAGTGACGATTCCTACAATTTAAAAGCAACATAGTGAAAACTGTGCTCTGCTGAAGCAGCACTCAAAAAAAAGGACAATTACCTTGCCAACAGTCTCACTTGTATCTCTGGAATGAGCAATCCCAGTGCTTGGGATAGATCTGTACATTGTATGTAATGGAGCAGCCAGCCAAAATAAAGCTCCCTGCCACTGCATCTGGACTGTTTCAGTTACTCCAGTTAGTTCATTTAGCAGGAGATTAAATATCTCTACATTGCATAAAGGAGGTGAAGGCCAAGTCCCTTGGTAACTTTAAAGACAGTCCAAACACAAAGGAAATTCCTTGCAGATGAAATACAGCTGTCAGACTATAAACTTCCCAGTTTTTCTATTCCCTTCTTTTCCTCAAAGGGAGTAGAGGGCTGAGCCTGGATAATTACATTGTCCTTTCAGCATAATTACCCAGCTTTGTCACTGCTTCACACATAATTAAGTATTAATATTACCATATAAGTAAACAATACATACATGATATCTCTGCAATGTGCAAGAAAGCATTGCCTTATACACATTCTGTTAGCTGGACTAAAATTGTAAAATGCATGCTGAATCTGAATCTATAAGCTGTCAGATACTTTTGGTTAAAATGAATTTGTTTGGTCTTCAATGCAATGAGCCACTAAAAAACAATTTGCACAATGTTAACTGGATTCATTATTGAAGGAATTCCTATGCAATTAATAATGTGTTCAAATATCTGAATCGTCACATAAAACAAGATACTGGTCTCAAGTCTGCCATTTGGAAACATGATTACATGAGTGCCAGCTCTGTAAAACTGACTGTGGTGGCTCAAACATGGCCAGTAGCTCAGTCCCACCCAGCTGCTCACTCACTTTCCCCCCGGTAGGATGGAAAAGAGAATCAGAAAGGCAAAAGGGAGAAAACTCATGGACTGACCTACTCACCGGTGGGACAGCACAAGAAGCCCAAAAGCCTTGAGTCCGTGTAAGCACTGTTCATCACAAACTAAAACATGCCAGTTTTCATCATAAATCCAAACCAAAACAACTTATAGGCTACCATGCGGAAAATTAACACTATTCCAGCCAAAAAGAGCACACTCCAAAGAAGACTGGCACTGTATTAGGTATCCTTTGCGTAAGTATTGTTAACTGCATGGGGAAAGGTGGACAAAACTGTTGAGAATGAAGTCCTCCCAATTGATATGTGAGCTTTGAAACAACACAACTTTAGACCTGCTCAGTCTGGCCACTGTCCTGTATTGAAAAATCACCAACAGAGAACAGAGTGCACAAACAATGTTTTGCTCTTACAGCAGCCATCATTGTAGGGACTCACTGGGTCTGATGCTATGCTGAGGCCATTAAAAATAATAACTACAAATGCCCTGTTTTCCATAATTTATTTTCAGCACCTTCAGAAACCATCTCTGTGTTTGCCTTTCAAAATATCCTACAGTGGTAAGTTTTAGAATTTACTTATCAGTTGTAGGAAAAAGCACTTCCATTTCTTTGACTTAAACCGCTAAACTGTGAGTGTGCCTTAGTTGTAGCATAAGAAGAAAGAGTGATCATTTATGATTTTGCTTATATTTTCATATTTCTTTGCAATTGTCTGTCTTCCAAAGGAAAGTTTCTTAATTTATATTGTATTTTCTAACAGTGCAGCTGTTCCATGCCTCTGGTTCATATTTGGTTAAATTCTCTGTACACTGTCTAGTTCTGCTACACCTTTCTGTGATAGAATGAACCTTGCACGAACTATTCAAATGAGCTTCTGCAACATGTAATTGCAGTAGTTTAATGAAGTTCCGGTGTTTGTTCTCAAAACCTTACCTCTAAATTTTGAATATCTACTTCTTTTTACTGTTCAGCACTGAGGTGACATTATGTATGAAATATCTGCTGTGATTCTAATATTGCTAAATGATTATTATCATTTAATGGTAATTTTGAGGTCATTATTCTGCATGTGTAGTTGAGACCATTTCCTCTCCATGCACTACTTGGTATTTATTGACATTGAATTTCATTTGCCATTTTATTACCCAGTAACTCATTGTACCATCAGAATCTCATCACAAACTTGTTTAGATACTAGACATTACTTTGTTTTGCCTGCAGACTTTGTTGCTAGAACACTCATCTTGTTGTCCGAATAATTTATGAGTTTGTTAAATTCAAATTTTTGAATATGCTGAATAGCACAGGTGCAGCACAGACTTCTGCAGGACTTTAATTGTAATTATACTCCATTATAAAAAAAAACATTAATTTCTAACTAGCAATCTTTACTAAGGTGACAATCTGGGTCTTTGGTGAAGGAATTTGTCATGATCTCTTTCACAGTTCTAACTATATTACATCACCTGGATCATCCATATCCCATGTTTACCGACACATTCAAAGAACTCTAGATTTTTGACTCATGACATCCTTCTAGTTTCCAAACCATTTTGGTGTTTAATGCGTACGTTTATATATGCATCCACTAATTCAACTCCTTGTAATAAGGTCTATCCAATTGTTTAATGCAAATATCAGATTTCTTGGTAATTCACAGGATCATCCTAAGACCCCATTTTAAACACTGGTATCACATTTTCCACCTTCTAGTCATTCAAAAATGCAGGTTTAATTCAGTAGCTCAGTAACTTTAATTTCATTAGAACATTCGGATGAAAGCCATTAGATCATGGTGATTTCTTACTATTCATGTTATTGACTTACTCCAAAATGTCTTTTATCGACACCTTAATTTGAGACAGTTCCTCAGCTTTATCATCCATAAACAATGACTCTGAAGTAGGTATTTTCCTGTCCTTCTCTGCAGTGAACATAAATGCATACAATTAATTCAGCTTTTCTGCATAATGGCCTTATTACACTCAATGACTTTGATTATCTACCTACCTAGCTATCTCTAAGATCCTCTGGCAGACTTTCCAACTCCAGTGTGTTTGAGGGGTGGGGTTATTTGTAGGTTCCCAGTAGCAAGTTGTCCCTCAAAATGCTTTTGACCTGTTTCACTGTAATTTTACATGTAAAATGCCAAGTTTACATTTATTCCCTCTTTCCTCATTTGGACATGACTTGCATGTCTGTGACTTCTAACAGCTTCCCTCAGTTTGATACTTAATATGTCATCAGTATTTTGAAAGTATTCTCCAGTTATTACATAAGACTATAGTTTATATAAACGCATCAAGGTTACCTGCAAACCTTTTTGTCCTTGTTACTGCTCCCATCAGTTAGCTTCTTTACACTTCTTTCTCACAATCCACCTTTTTAATGTTAAAAGGCACAGAGGAACTTTTTAGATTTTTTTGTACAACATATTTGGAGGCAACTGCAATCTCTAAACATTATTGTGTTTTCTGCTTTCACAAATTCTCTAGTCGCTGATTATTCATCTAGGCAATGCTCATTTACTATCTCTTTCAGCACAGGAGCTACAGGCATCCATGTGAAATTGTCTGGTAGAAATGTAATAACAGATAACCGGAAGGACTCTTTTCATCCAGTATTTCTTCAGACTGTGGAATTCACCATTGGCATTCAGGCTAGGCGTTCAATAAGGCATTATAACAAATCTCTCTGCATTTGGCATGGTACGTCAGCCTCTAGCAAATCTGTGATTTATTTTAACAAAGACACCTTATATGACATAATGCACCCATTCATCCCCACAACGACTTTCTATATACTTTCTAGTCCAGCAATACATGTCTCTCTGGTCATCCTCTCTCCATTTTATTCAGAGGTGCCTTCTATACCAATATGCTCATTTAAAACTACCCATTTTCATTTCACCATTTGGGATTCAGACTTGAAATGTAAGGAAGGAAATGAACCTGGAAGACATATACAAGGAGATGTACGGAATATCACTGGATTGCTTATTAATCATGGTAAGTGCAAGATTATTTGTGTGTCCTGGTTTCAGTGGGAATAGAGTCAATTTTCTTCTCAGCAGTTGAACTTCTCAGAACCTGCAGCAATTTCGATTTAGTGTGAGAGTCAGACTAATAACACAGTCGTTTTAGTAGTTTTATGCTCAGCTAAGATAGAATTAATTTTTTCTCAGAAGCTGTTTTTCTAGATTTTGGTATGAGAAGAATGCTGAAAAATACTGATGTTTATAGTTGTTAGGGAAACCAAGGACCTTTCTCAGTTTCTTATGTTTTACCAGTAAGCAGGTGTATCAAGTTGGAAGGAGCAGAGCCAGGACAACTGACCCAAACTGGTCAACAAAAGCGTTCCATACCATGAACATCATATTCCATAAATAAGGAGGAAGTTTCTGGGAATGGCTATTTTTCTCCATGTCCACCATCTCCCAAGGTCCCACTCACTCTCAGTGTTTCTGTTTTCTAAGTGTCTGGCCTACAGTGCTCCTGGTTCAGTCCTGGTATTCAGTGATGACTGGATGCACTGGCTGTGACCTCCATGTGCTCATCATGGCTATCTTCAGGTAATCACTACTGCAAGCACGCATTCCACAGTCACTGATCTGGGGATGGACTGAGTATCATTTTGTACATTTTCATTATTACTACTACTACTTGTACTACTATTACAATTAATTTTTTCCTTCTCATGTTTTATTGTTTTATTAAATCTGTTTTTATTTCAACCCACAAGTCTTCCTTTCCATTTCCAATTTCTCTCACTGGCTGGGGAGAGGTGATAGAGCAGCTGCCTACTGTTCAGCTGCTCTAGATTAAGTGCTAAACTACAACATACAGTTATTCCAAAAGCTAAGAGCAAACATTAACTGGGAAAAGTTTCTTATTTACAATATACTAATTACACATGTGGATCTTCTTATTCTAAAAGAAGAACTTATTACAAAATAGGTTATTTCCAGAAGAGTATATATACGAGTATATGGCATTAATCAGAAAGACTGCACTGCAAACAAGTTTTCAGAGCTAGCCCTCATGAGCCAAATTCTTGATTTTCTTAAGTCATATTGAATGGCAGCTGTTTTTACTTTTCTTTAAGAATTTATACAAATTAAACACAGCGTTAGTCATTTCATGTAACTAAACACTTCACTGACACTAAAATAGGCTTTGTATAGACTGCTGCGTACTTGCAAAAAGTTGACTGTATATCTCCTTTTTTCTTTCTATTTCAAGTTCTACAATACCAATTTATGTTGACTCTCCAAATTGAATGGAAATCTCAAATGCAAATCTCAAATACCACAGTGAGCTGGTCAAACTGCAACTAATGATATACAATAATGAAGTGGTAGGCTAATAAAAGGAAGTGCAGGTTTATACTATAAATACCGCATTTCAAACTGCCTTCTAGAGGTTTAGTAAAATATGAAATTATACATGCACTTCATTGGCTTCCAGTCCCTAGCATGTGCTATTATCGTGTCATACTTGGAGGACAAAAGTCTCCCTCTCAGGAACACAACAGATGATACTGATTATACAGATTATACTGTCAAGGTCATGAAAACTTTTGAGTAAATATATAGAAAGATAGACAGATAGAAAGACATATAACTATTTTGCAGTCCAGAAATTCTAGTCCACTCTTAGTTGACAAGCAAACACAGAATCACAAGGAAACGTGTCACCGTGTTTCTCTTCATAGTAACAAGACATAACAAAAGGTGAAGAGGCATATATGTCATATAGTTCAATATCCTGTCGCTGGCCATGGTGAATGATGAGACTTAAAGAACAGTATAAAATAAAGCACCTAATGGTAATTCCATGATAAACACTTCCAGCCTACAGAAATCTTCAGCACAGGTCTGATCAAATGTCTCTTTCTCAGGCTGAAGCACACTGGCATAGAAAATCAATTTTCATGTATTTAAAGAAGTCATTACACAACTTTCATGAGTAACATTATCTCTTCTAATTCTTCTATATGGTTTTCAGGACTAGCATCATAGAATTGCACAAATTATTACGGACGAAGTCAGACCAGAGATTTGTGCAATGCCATAACGATGTTGCCTTCTTTGTTCTCGATTCCTTTCCTAGCAATTCTTTTCATTTTATGTGCCGCTTTGTGCACTGTTGAATCATTGGCTATTTCCAAGCACTGAGCTCACTTTTTCATAAAACGGTCTATTATAATTCCAAGATTTCTGCCTTGAATGGAAATAACTCATTCAGAGCCCATCATTATGAATGTAAAGTTAGTTTTTTTCCCCAATGTGCATCACTATACATCTATCAACACTGAATTTCATCTGGCACTTCATCACACAATCCCTCTGTATTGTGAAATCTTTTGCGACTCTCCACAGCTAATTTCCATTTTCACTTCACTTCACTGAACAGATTAGTATGAGCACACTTTGTCACCTTGCTATTCACCTCTTTTTCCAGATCATTTATGAACATCTTGAACAGACAGCTTAGCACAGATTCTCCTGGACTCCATCAATGATCTTTACTGAAAAAAATTATAATTTCTTTTTTTTCCCCTTACCATTTAACCATTTATTAGTCTAAAAAGAGACCTTCCCTCATCTCACTGCAGCTTATTTTGCACTAGCTTGGATGAACAATCTTTCTAGAAACGTCTCTTCAGAATGCAACTGAAAAATAATTTTCAAATATTTCCTGTGATTTTGGTGAAAGTAAATTTATTTGTGAATTTTAATTTATTTTCCTGATTTTTTGACCAAATTAGTTTTCCATAAAACTGCATAAGTTGATTAAATATTTTTAATGATCATTTTCATTTCTGTTTTCTTCTTGCCTACTTTGTGGCTTCAGAATGATCTTCTGGTAAAGTTTTGTGCAGTGTGGAATTATGACATTTAAACAATTCAAAATAACAGGGTCAAATAATCCTGTCTAATTTCATTATGTGCTGAATAAAAAATGTTTTCAATTAATCTTTTCTGATTCATAGATAGAAATCTTATGTCAGTTAGACATTTTCTGTTTCTTTATTACAATGGCCAAATAACAGAATTACTTGGAAGTAAATGGTCAATAGCTGACCTTGCCAAATATGACAAAAATTACTTATGGGTCTTTTTTTACTCTAGCAATTAATTTCTTTTATACATATATATTTGTGAAAATTTGCTAAGTGAAGCTTCCTCATAATATTCAAGGAAAGTAGGAGCTACATTATTAATCCAAGGATAATAGTATTTGCTCTGAAAGTGCTCCAGAGTCCTCTTTCAAAGCCCTCTGGTCTTCATTTGGCAAGGAGCTTAACTTTAAGTATATAAGCGGTTCTATTCAATTAAAAACTTTTACAAAGTACTCCATGAGAATGAACTTTTTACAAATTGGGCCAACTAGTGAGGTAAAAAAACCAAAACACGAGCTTTGCTTACATAGCAAGTTCTCAGTGCTTTCAGTTTCTACACATTGAAATTACCATAGTCCATACAATATCATTATTTATAAGTCATTTACTGGTGAGATAATAGATCATAGTTGAGAAGACTTTTTAAACTTTACCAAATACAAAGCCATGGAATGGTCAAATCCCAGGACATCTAGAAGTACCAGATCAAGATCAAAGTATGCAGAACAGCTTACAAGCTTTAGCATTAGCTAAGTTCTAAAAATAGTAATGCTTATAGCACTGGTTTCTATGTAACAGGAAGCATATCACGACTTTTTTCCCAGGATATCACTGTGAGCTACAATTTACAGGAGAAAATGCCAAGTCAGCAGAGGATGGCAAGGATTGCAGTATCAATAGAAATACAAATAGCCAAAAGGTATCCCAAAGAAAGCAAGGCACTGTCATCACATGAGATTTCAAAAGGATACTGGAAATGTAAAAGGATGGCATATGCATACAGAAGAGGAGCTCAAGGGAAGAGCCAGCAATTTTTTCCCTCTGGATGGTACCATTATATGTCTGACTCTTCATGCATGGTAGATGCTGCTACATTAGTAGTAGCCTGCCCAAGTTCTAACATTCCTCATATCTGCTAAAAATGGCAATTGTGCTGTAGAGGAAATCTATCATGAACTATTGGTTCAGTGGGTACTTAGCTATTTGCTAATCTCAGAAAACATATCATTGATAGCTATCTCTCCTCCCTGTCCCACAATGTCATGCCTGCTTGTGTTACATACTCATAATGTTGCCTAACCAAGGTGCTACTAGTCAGTTTTCAAACTTACTCTCCATAATGAGAATCACTCCTTCAACACACACCCAAAAGACCACTTCTTACTTATCTTAACATTTTAGTTACTCAAAGCAGTGACAAACTTTTTCTTTTTTCTCGTTCAAAATGAGGTGAAGTAAATATTAGTAACAAATTGTTTCTGAAATGCAAGAAAATGTAGCATTAGTAATCTGCTAAAACCAATCAGAAGCACAGGTCAGTGTTGGTTCCTATGACTTAAATGTTCACTAGTTGTATATCTTCATGTTAACCTTATTTTACTTCAGTACAATTCAAATATCTATAAGACTATGCTGGCATATTATGAACATGAACCCCACATCACTACAGGATTTATATCAAGAGATTTATCTGAATTTTCTATGATCATTATTCTGCCAGAATTTTTTAAACTTGTTTAATTTTTCCATTTTGTATTAGACAGATGATTTATACATCTTGTGCTTTCATATTCACCATTTCAAGATTGTCAAACAGATACCAAACATGCATGAACAGGGAATGTAGTACTTCTTTGTGCTTTTGCTTTTCAGATAAGCAGCTGAAGAAGGCTGGAAACTGTAGTGCTATATTTTATAAACAAGATATAAATATTATTTGTAAAACTAGATGCCGAGATTACTCCATTTCAGCCACTGAAGCATCACAAAGGAAAGATGAATTCATAATACAACTTCATGTCTTTTCTTGGTCACAGCCTTTATAGTCCTAATCAATACGCCAATTAAGCTCAGGCAGCTTGCTCTCCTGCACTCTTCGTAGCAAAGCAAATATCTAACTTCAGCAGCTGATGCAAGACAGTTCCTTCACAGTAAATTCAGAACTTTTAGCAACAGAAATTATTCTATAGTGCTTGAATCACTACAGGACAAGCTAACCTTGCCATTCAGTCCAGAACAGAGAGTCTCTCCAATTAAAAAGGGAAGCTGGAAGAATTCATCTGGTTAATGACATCAGTGCCTGAGTTTTACTTTCCTTTCCCAGAGAGAGGCCTCCTTTCTTTGAGACCACAGGGATCAGCTACACATTGTCCAAAGTATAAAAACCTGGAAGAAGTTTGAGTGCAATTATTCACCCGTTCCCCTCAAACCACCAGTAATGTTAACTGCCCAGTTTTCTCAATATAAAAACAAACCATGCACCTCAGGGTACTTTAGTTGAGAAAAAAAAAAAAGAAGCAGCAGTAACTCACATGAACAACGTTCAAAATGGTGTAGACAATGGAAATTGAGGATGTACACTCAAAAAAGATCAGGGGGGAGAAATATATTTAGAGACATGGAATAGAACAGAGAGTAGACTTGGTTCCTTTCTCCTTTTGCTTTCCACAGGAACTGCAGTGAAGTAAACCAGAAGTGCTGAGACGTGGCACCTAAACTCTCAGAATCTGGCCAGTTTCAGGAGAACAAAGAGGAAAACAGAAAATGAATGAAAAGAGGTGAAGTCTTCAAATTCCCAAAGAAACAAGGTTAGACTATGCTGAAGCATAGAAAGGTGAAGATAGAGGGGATAAGGTCTCAGAGATGGGGAAGTGAGAGAAAGTACTACAATGAAAATTCAAAGAGTGTTGCGACAAATCAAAGGAATCTCTATGACTACAGTTCAGTCTTTTGCTTTGTGCAAGCTCTGCTTCCAGGTCCTGCACTGCTGAATGCAGAGAACTTTCTAAAATATTATCAGTAACTTCTGCAGACTCCTCCAAACATCACTCCTCAGCATCAGCAGCCACCCAACCCAAATGCATTTTGGACCTTCAGTTTCTTCAGGGGCAAATAAGCATACAGCACATGGCAACTCCTTGCATTGAGCTGAAAATCTTCAGCCCTGCCAGTTCTATTCTATCTCTGAGTGTCCTACTGCTGTTTTCAAATACTGGTTTGAAATTGAAATTTGAAATTTAGACATTGGTTGTTAAAACTGTAGCTCTGTTGTCACTTTTTCCCTATTCCAATTCAGTAAATTTGCATAGGTTCCAAAGGCAATAGAAGTATTTTCATTTTTAGTGTTGGTTTAAATTTGACTTTAAAGAATAATAAAACTTCCATAAAATCCGTTGAAAGTGCCATTAAAAAAATCCCCAAGAATGGAAAATACAATCCCATATTAAAGAATTTTCAGTTGAAAATCATTTAAAGATACACAAAATGTTCCTTGATTGTTTTTCATTAAATATTCCTGTGTAAAGTGAGAGAAATTGTATAAAAAATCTAAAAATAAAAAGGTTTTAAGTGGAAAGATGAGCTTCTGCATCAAACTGTGTGACATGTCACGATCACCTTTGGTTCTTTTTCAAGTTCTATAAAGGGTAAAGTTCTAAAAGCCATTGGATGTCAGCTATGCCAATTCCCATTCTATCATCATGCTCTTGCTTAAATATTTCAATGACAACTGAACAATTTCATAGAATCATAGAATCATTTGGGTTGGAAAAGACCTTTAAGATCATCAAGTGCAACCACAGAATGGACATTTGACAAATCCTGATGCACATGTTGAGAAGTGAATTATTGTATAAGATTTAAAAAGTGGTAAGACTCAATAAGATGTAAAAACGGGTATCATTAACACTTTTAAAAAAGAAAGGTGGTAGGGGGATCCTTGTTTACTTGCAGATCAGTATAGTTGAATGGCTAAAAGATCAAATGAGACACTTCCTTCCCTGGAAAAGCATTTAAAAGTTCAACTGCAAAGCAAGATTAAAATTTTATATTTATATATGTTTCCATTATACAGATTCAAATGGGTGACTTAGGGACAAAATCCTTTGGGCTCTAAATCATCCCATTTTGCATAACAGTAGGGGAAGAAACACTTTAAATTTCCCTTCATAAAAAAAAGAAAATTTACTTAATGGATTCCTTAAGAATTCAATGGGTTCAGTTTGCCCCAAAGCACACATACAAATACTTGACAGAGGTTTATATCTATCAAGTCATCAAGTATTTTCTACAGTTGATTTGAAGATGTAATTTTAAAAGTAATTTTAGTAATTATTTTGCTGTGAACTCTCTGCAGAGTCCATTTTATTTAGGATCTAGTCTTGACTGTATTAATATTTGGAATAAGAATGATGGTTAATAAAAGGAAAGAAAATCAAGATTCATCTTTGTACCACGGTGTAATCATATTTAGGTGACATCAAGGCATGGCATCTAGAGATTATGTAGGACAACTGCAGCTATGTACGTGTGTTACAAATTTATGTTATAGTCCATGCATTCATGAACTAATGCCAGAAATTTACAATAATCTGAATTATACATGAAAGAAATTTTACTTGATTTTTTAAATCATCTTATTTTCTCAATATAGTAATACAAAACATCTCTAAAGATTTTAATTTTGTACCAATATCTCACTGGTGAGTTGTATATCCTTGAAATATCCCAATATTATTTCTCAAATTGCAGTAAGGCTTTCTCTGCACTGCCAGATATTTTGCAGCACACATCAGACAGCCATAATTCCAGGAATAATTGTTCAGCAAACCCTATCTTTGTCAAGAGACGCCACCATTTCCCTTCCAGTCTCCCAAACGCACAGTTGCTGAGGATGCAGGTAATAGTTAAACAACTCTCTTCCTCAATCCAATTGAGAGCCTCTCAGGATAGGGAAAGATCAACTGTGTCTCCCAGGACAGCATCAATAATCACACCACTTTAATATCGGCCAAGCAAAGAACTCATTTCTTAAAAAAAAAAATATTAAAAAAAATCAGACCACTGAGTCTTCTATTGTGATCAAATGGACCTTGCAGCTCAATGGAAAATTATTTCTTTCTGTTAAGAAACTCAGACGTCTGGGGTAGAAGCAAAGAGAAATACGGATTTTGTCAGTAGCTATTGTATTTCTGCAAGAACGTATTCTCTAATCTACAAATGCCTGAGCCAGGGCCTGGGTACTACATTCACTTTCAGTATATATATATATATATATATATCCATCTCAAGCGTTTAAACAGTCCATGTACCTATATTTTAGCTACTACCTACAGAGTAATATGAATGGTACCAATTCTGGACAGTGTTACCACATATAACTAAATGGTTTAAGAGCTCTCATGGTGGTATATGGCTTTATGCTGAGCTCCATAAATCTCAAAGGAGTGGTTTTTGTTACTCTCAAATTTGGAATCCATTGTTAATCATTCCAGTTCTACACCATTATTGTCACCCACCAGTCTGTGCTTGCTTCCAGCCACGTATTTTGTCTTGAATAACAGTGATCTAAGAC